>CAKXYN010000027.1:16250000-17500000 GCA_935064755.1 Tragelaphus eurycerus | reverse complement strand
GCCTTGCAGCTGGGGAAGGTGTGAGCTGAGCAGAATTCTGGAGGAAGAGTGCCTGGTGGAACCAGGCCCTAAGGCGGGGGTGTGAGTAGAATCAAGGAGGTCAGGTTTGGGACAATACAAGTGGCGCTTTAAAAAAAAGTGAAAGTATTAGTTGCTCAATTGTGTCCCTCTGTTTGTGACCCCATGGACTGTAGCCTGCCTGGCTCCTCTGTCCATAGAATTCTCCAGGCAGAAATACTGGAGTGGGTTGCCATTCCCTTCTCCAAGGGATCTTTCTGACCCACGATAGAAGCCAGGTCTTCAGCACTGCAGGCGAATTCTACTGTCTGAGTTACCAGTGGTGCCTACATGTGACAGAAATTGAAGAGCTAGCATTTGAATGACTCAGCCAAATTGTTGAGGGGTTGCCACGCCCCGGTGTCATAAGTGTCATCTGAGATCTGAGATCCAAAGGGTTATCTTGATCCAAAGCATTTCCTTAACAGGCAAGAAGCTGAGCTCTTTCAGTGCATTTGGGTATAATGAGTTGAGGCTCAACCATGGACTCTGACACCTTTTCAGGAAAGATCATTTCTTCTGGAGTATTTCAGGGGTCTAGCGTGAGGATGTCAATCCTTCTTGGTCTCTGTACCTTGGGCTCCAGTACTCTGACCTTCTACCCCTTTTAGGAAAGCCCTCAGGCACCACAATGCTGCCCTTGAGGCTGGGATTCAAAGCCCATAAGCTGCTTTGGCCCCTTGATCCTAAACATTAGTGAGTTTTTAAATAGCCTCTGAGCCTCAGCTTTCTCTAGAAGCCCCACCTACAATGATGTTGGGACTCTCTGGGCAGGGAGGGGAGCCGGAAAAGCTCCAGGTAATGTCTCCCCAGCATGCAGTGGACACTTGGCAGCTTCCTGTCCTCACCTTGGAGGAGGCAGCAGCCGAGGTGGGGGCCAGCGGGTAGGGGGAGATAGATGTGTGGATTTACGTTCTTCTACCACTACATCTTGACTGAATTGCTCCAAATAAATAGAAGGTTTGCTCTGAAATACCAAGAAACATCTTAACTAATGCTCCTGATGTCCATGACATTTGACGGTGAATAAGCTGAGGCAGAGCAGGGAAGAAATGGGCTCCAAGGCCACCCAGCTGATGAAAACTAGGGACGCAAACTCTATCTTCTCAGGAAGCCCTCACCTGGTGCGTTCAGGTGATCCCTTGGGGAGACATCTATAATTTGACCACTGCACAGACCTTCAGGTCCTGTTAGGATGAACTGAGGTCACTGGGGACTTGGGAGCTGGAGTGGCCTGGGTTCCCCGGTGACCAGGAAACCCTGACTGTCCCAGTTCTAGGGTCCACAGATCATCATGGGATGGGTGACCCAAACAACGTGGACCTGCCCACCCCAGACCAGCGGGCCTGAAGCCAGCCTGAAACTCATCACCCTGTTTTCTGCCCTCCACGCCTCTGCCTTCTGCATCCTGGGAGCATCTGAGGGCCTGTGCAGAGGCACCAGGTGCAGCACCAAGCACTTAGTAGGTGCTTGTTGACCGTCTTGTAAGTGTTCACATTTGTTCTGGGGTAAATTGTGCATGTGGAAGAGGCAGAGGAAACCAACATGTAGCCTCCGAGTGCACTGACCAGGGTCTCCCTCTCTCTCTCTTCTCTGGGGATGAGGGCTGATTCATTTCCAAACCTCCAGTGCCTGATGCACAGTAGGTGCACAATGGATGTTAGAAAACTGGGGTCACTGATGTAGACACTCAGTCTCCCGGATAAACAGTCATTCCTCTAGCCGTCCTCACACTTGCCCCTCCCACCCCCACACTAGCCCCCGGGCATCCCTGCAGCGCTCCCCACCCAGAGCCCAGCTCACTTTGTTGAAGTCAAAGGTCTCAAACATCTGCTCCACGTACTGGCTGGCCCACGGGCTCAGATTCTTGAGGCCGAAGAACTGGCGGAACTCGTAGAGGGTGAGCTGGCCGGAGGGGCACTCTGTCATGAACTTCTTGTACCACTGGTGGCACTCGGTGCTGCTCAGCTCCTCCACTGACTTACCGTCCATAATGTTCCCCATTGCTCAGGCCTGCAGGAGGCTGATGCCCAAGGGGGATCGGTTCTTTTCACTGCTGGTCCCCACACCAGCGCAGCTGGGCTTCCTAACACTGGGCCCTCCTCGCTCACGAGCCTGAGTTCCCCAGATCTGAGCGAGGAAGGACCTGACGAGTCCCAAAGTGCAGGGAAATGACTAGAGGAGGTAAGCAGAAGAGAGGAGGTCACGGGGGCTGTGCAAGCCTACACCAGATCCAAGGGCTTCCGGAGAACTCGTGTTAAAAGTCCCCACTAAATCCTTGCAGCCAATGGAGACCCGCTCACTCTGAGAAGAGGAGCGAAAATAGAACAAAGCTTAGGGGACCAGAGGCCCAGGATTACAGTCTTGAGCTGGAGGTGAGAGGATTTTCTTACCCAATTTGCAATCTCCTGATCCCTTCTTATGGGGACAAAGTGGGTGGCCAGCCAACAGCTGTTCCGATCCTGTCACCTCCACTCCTTCTCCTGGTTTGAATGGATGCTCAGTGTTTCTGGTTCCTGTCCTTGGACACAGAATTGAGGTACCTATGAGAAAGAGCTGGTCTTTCTTCCAGAGCTGGGCCAGCTGAGGGCCCTTGAGAGGACTGCTGTGTACAGTTACCCAGGCTGTGCACTGCACTTGGGCGTCAATGATAGAGGGGTTCCAATCACAGTTAATATATGAGAGTTAATATATGAGAGGGCCTGGGTGATGCTGAGTTTATGGGATCCCCAGATGAGACCAGAGAAGTCAGAGGGAAACCCCTTTTACATAAAACTGCACAAATACACATAGCCTCACACATACACACACACACACACACACACACACACACACACACACACACACACACACACTCACTGGTCCTGTTTTGACCACACTTCTGTTCCTGGAAGCTGCATCTTTCCCATCATGGGAGACTTGAATTCAGCCCTCCATCTCACTCTAAACACAGAGGTGATGGTGTCACCATCACCACTCAGGGGCATGGGGGAGGGGACACTGAGTGTGTGCCTACTGGCCTGGGGCATGTGTGTGTGTGTATGTGAGTTTGTGAGTGCAGGCACACAGGTGCATGAGCGTGCTGCTACCTGCTGGTCCTGGAAGCATCCCTGGCTGAGAATAGAAGCCCATCTATGCAGCAACATCTTCCTCTGATCTCTATTGGGATACTCTCTGGCCATAGACTATTTTATATATATATATGTCGCTCAATCGTGTCCGACTCTTGGCGACCCCATGAATCCCAGCACGCCAGGCCTCCCTGTCCATCACCAACTCCCGGAGTTCACTCAGACTCACATCCATCGAGTCAGTGATGCCATCCAGCCATCTCATCCTCTGTCGTCCCCTTCTCCTCTTGCCCCCAATCCCTCCCAGCATCAGAGTCTTCTCCAATGAGTCAACTCTTCACATGAGGTGGCCAAAGTACTGGAGTTTCAGCTTTAGCATCATTCCTTCCAAAGAAATCCCAGGGCTGATCTCCTTCAGAATGGACTGGTTGGATCTCCTTGCCGTCCAAGGGACTCTCAAGAGTCTTCTCCAACACCACAGTTCAAAAGCATCAATTCTTCGGTGCTCAGCCTTCTTCACAGTCCAGCTCTCACATCTATACATGACCACAGGAAAAACCATAGCCTTGACTAGACGAACCTTTGTTGACAAAGTAATGTCTCTGCTTTTCAATATGCTATCTAGGTTGGTCATAACTTTCCTTCCAAGGAGGAAGCGTCTTTTAACTTCATGGCTGCAGTCACCATCTGTAGTGATTTTGGAGCCCAGAAAAGTAAAGTCTGACACTGTTTCCCCATCTATTCCCCATGAAGTGATGGGACCAGATGCCATGATCTTTGTTTTCTGAATGTTGAGCTTTAAGCCAACTTTTTCACTCTCCATTTTCACTTTCATCAAGAAGCCCTTTAGTTCCTCTTCACTTTCTGCCATAAGGGTGGTGTCATCTGCATATCTGAGGTTGTTGATATTTCTCCCAGTAATCTTGATTCCAACTTGTGTTTCTTCCAGTCCAGCGTTTCTCATGATGTACTCTGCATATAAGTTAAATAAACATGGTGACAATATACAGCCTTGACTAACTCCTTTTCCTATTTGGAACCAGTCTGTTGGTCCATGTCCAGTTCTAACTGTTGCTTCCTGACCTGCATACAAATTTCTCAAGAGGCAGATCAGGTGGTCTGGTATTCCCATCTCTTTCAGAATTTTCCACAGTTTCTTGTCATCTACACAGTCAAAGGCTTTGGCATAGTCAATAAAGCAGAAATAGATGTTTTTCTGGAACTCTCTTGCTTTTTCCATGATCTAGCGGATGTTGGCAATTTGATCTCTGGTTCCTCTGCCTTTTCTAAAACCAGCTTGAACATCAGGAAGTTCACGGTTCACAGATTGCTGAAGCCTGGCTTGGAGAATTTTGAGCATTACTTTACTAGTGTGTGAGATGAGTGGAATTGTGCAGTAGTTTGAGCATTCTTTGGCATTGCCTTTCCTTGGGATTGGAATGAAAACTGACCTTTTCCAGTCCTGTGGCCACTGCTGAGTTTTCCAAATGTGCTGGCATATTGAGTGCCGCACTTTCACAGCATCATCTTTCAGGATTTGGAATAGCTCCACTGGAATTCCATCACCTCCACTGGCTTTGTTCGTAGTGATGCTTTCTAAGGCCCACTTAACTTCACATTCCAGGATGTCTGGCTCTAGGTCAGTGATCACACCATCGTGATTATCTGGGTCGTGAAGATCTTTTTTGTACAGTTCTTCTGTGTATTCTTGCCACCTCTTCTTAATATCTTCTGCTTCTGTTAGGTCCATACCATTTCTGTCCTTTATTGAGCCCATCTTTGCATTATTCATTTATTTGGCTGCACTGCCAGGTCTGAGTTGCAGTACGCAGGATCTTTAGTTGTGTCATGCGAACTCTTGGTGGCGGCATGTGGGAAGCATGGACTCTTAGCCACTAGACTGCCAGAGAAATCCCCAGCCAGCGTTCAAGTGCACTTAAGCCCTAGCTCTGTCCTGTCCCTTCCCTGTTTGCTTCTCTCATCTGCTACATGGACCACCCTCTCTTCATTTAAATAAAAAAGTAAACTAGAGGAGGCTTCCCTGACAGTCCAGTGGTTAAGACTTCGCCTTCCAATAAAGGGGGTGCAGGTTAGATCCCTGGGTTTGATTCCTGCTTAGGGAGCTAAGATCCCACATGCCTCATAGCCAAAAAATCAAAACATCAAACACAAGTGATACTGTAACAAATGCAATGAAAACTTTTAAAATGGTCCACATCAAAAACATATTTAAAAAAAAAAAACTAGAACCCTCAGAGGCAGTTTGAGGATGGAGGCACCAGGAAGACGGTAGTTCTTATACAATTTTGTGGGAAGAGTGTCAGGCTGTCATCCTAAGATCACTTCCTAAGAACCAGACAGAAGGAACTGGGTCTGGAGAGGTCAGCTCAGAGAGATGGCCCAGCTCAACAAAGAAGGGCAGTCACAGCCTTCTAGCCATCAGGGCCCAGTCCTGTGTATCCATGGGCTGTGAGCACTGGCTGGGTGGAGGGAGGAGCCTGGAGTGATGGGGTCTTTGCCCCTGAATATTGCTCAGTCCTAGAAGCCCGCAGAGGGACACCCCCTTCCAACAGCTGAGGGCACAGAGGAACCACCGGAAGCAGAACCCTCAGCACCTAGGGGGAGATTTCCCTCCTTGACCAAGATGCTTCAGATGGAAAGAAACAAAGCTCCCTGAGAACAGAAGACCCTCTGGGGTCTGTTTCTCTGGCCTGATCTACAGGCATCTTCCAGATATAACTGAGGATGGGATGGGGTGGGGAGCTATGTGCTCTGGACCAGGTCTGTCTGCCTTCTCAGATCTGGTTTTCCCCCAGGGAGCAGTTTTCTTCCTTTCCATTATCCACTAGAAAATCTACAGCTCTTTTTGCCATTATCCAAAGGACCCGAGTTAAGAATGCCCCTTTAGAGGACCAGAGAGAGAGAAAGACTGAGACGAGAGTGATGCCAATACCGTTGTCCCTGTCACTTGTGAACATGATACCTATGATGAGAAAGAAACCACCAAAATATTAACAGGGTAATCTCCAAGATCACCAGTGATTTTTTAATCTTTGCTTTAAAAAAAATAATCTGTGTCTCAAAAAATAGTTCATGGGAATTCCCCAACAGTTCAATGGTTAGAACTCAGTGTTTTCATTGCCTAGGGCCAAGGTTCAATTCCTGGTCGGGGAACTAAGATCCTGCAAGCCACGCTGCAGAGCCAAAATAAATAAAAAATTTAAAAATAAGTTCATAATGTACATATGTTGCTCACATAAACAGAAGATAACAGAAGATAACCATTTTTGAAGAAAGAATCAAATGGGACTGTTTTACTTCTCTTTCACCTAAAACGATTGACTTAAGGTGCATTGCAGGGGAGGGGGACACTGGGATCTGCCTGCTTTGATCAAGTTCTCCGGAGCATGGTTTTTTCCGGGGGTGAGAGGGCAGAGAGGGCTCCTCCCTTTATTTTGCTTGGGACCCAGGCTAGGATCCATGTCCTTGCAGAGTCCACTCAGGCCCAGGGTTTGAAATGAAGAGGTCAAGGATGAGGTGACAACTCATCTTTCCATCTCTGCTTACATCCTTCTCATTCTTTATGTGTGAGCACAAAAACCACCTCCTCTGTCAAGCCTTCTGAATCTCTTCAGGATTCACCTTCCCTGCCTCAGCACTCTGACATCTTGCTTATGTGTTCTATTAGTTCTCTACATTGCATAACAAATTACCCACAAAGTTGTCAGCTTCAAACTATGCACATTTAGTATCTCACGGCTTCTGTGGACCAGGGGTCTAGGCCTGGCTCAACGGCGTCCTCTGCCCAGGATTTCACAAGGCTGGACTCAAGGTACCATCTGAGCTATGTTTTCATCTGAAGGCTTGACTGGGGAAGCAACCACTTCTACCTCATCCAGGTCTTTGGTAGAACTCGTTTCCTGCGACTGTAGGACTGAAGCCACAGCTCTCTGCTAGACATTGTCTGGAGGACACTCTCAGGTCCGAGAAGTTGCCCTAAGTTTCTAGAAGCTGCCCACGGTTCCTTGTTACATAGACTCCTCAACATGGCTGCTTATTTTATCAAGTCAGTGAGGAGATCCTCTCTGTAATCTGCTAAAATGGAATCTCATATAGTGGAACCTCATCAAGGAAGTGATACCCATCACCTTTGCCATAGTCTGTGGAGTAGAAGCAAGACACAGGTCTCTCCCACACTCAGAGGGAGGGGACTGTAGAAAGGCAGGAACAACAGGTGGAAGTCATTACAGCTCACTTTAAAGTTTATGACAGTCACACTTTTACAATAACATAGACAGAACACTCATTTCTTTCTGGAATTATCAGCAGCTGGTTATTACCAGCCTGTCCTCAGGAATCCAGCAAGCTCCCCAGTAGAGACCTCTGTCTTCCTCATTTTTTTACAACACTCCAGCACCCAGTACCATGGATCGCACATGGTCATGTGCTGGTTATGCTGTTGGCCCCTGCCTCACTCCTTCTCTACCTTTGTTGGTCTGCTCTGAGCCCCACGAGGCTGAAACCTGTGGACTGGATCACCTGGGCTCCCTGACCCTCTGGCTTCAAGCTAGGTTCATCCTTTGAGAAGCACTGCTAGGAGATTGGAGGATGGAAAGAGACCAAGGCTGGGTATCTGTTCCCCTCCGTCCCTGCTGGGCCACAGTTTGGGTCCTGGTTGTTTTCTTTGACCTTCAGCTACAGCTTCTGCTAGAACTCTCTCCAGGCTCTTATGACAAAGCCTCATCCCTCTACCCCTCAGGCTTAGGGGTAAGAAGGGCTTCCCTCTGTTGCCACCCTCTAGGCGTATCATCAGTCCCTTCACCACGCCCACTTATCTGTGAACAGTTCCTTCATTACACCTCCCCCCAACTATCTTTTTGAGAGTAACATTTGACTGGGAGGGGCTCAATAAAACATTATTGAATGAATGAATGATAAGATAAGAAAAGATTCGAGAGAGCTAACATAAACTAGAGCTTTTATGTCTAAAACACCAGGCTAAGCTCGATGAACAGGCTCAAGACAGTCCTGTGGGATGGATGTTTTTATTTCCATGTGAGACAGAAGAAATTGGGGGCACAAAAATCACATTCTCAGGTTCACAAAATTTTTAAGTGGTGATGTGCCAAAGTTTTTCCATGTTAAATTCTTGCTTTTAGCCTAAATCGTCAAATCGTTGTGAAGGGAACTTCCTGGCAGTCCAGTGGTTAGGACTCCACTTTCACTGCCAAGGGCCCAGCGTTCAATCCCTGGTCAGTTCAGTTCAGTCGCTCAGTCCTATACGACTCTTTGTGACCCCATGGACTGCAGCACACCAACCTTTCCCCTGGTCAGAAAACTAAGATTCCCACAAGCCACACTGCTGGGGGGAAAAGTAAGTCTCTGGGAGAAACGCTGGATGAACCTAGAGGATCTATAAGCCCCCGAGTCCAGCGCCTTCCCTGTGGCCCCTCTGCCTGAGCAATCCCCCCACAGGGAGCTTGCTCCAGCTGGCTGTGGGGCCCCATCCCTCACTCGAGCCCAAGGTGCATTGAATGGAATGCACAGCTCCCCAGCCCGAGTGCCCAGTCTCTCCCTCTGCAGGGGCTCTAACAGTCCTGCTCCCCATCCCTCCCCCAGAGACACGGATGCCGGGTCAGGGAGACGGGGCTCCATAGCGAGGCATCCAGGAAGAGAGGAATACATGAGAGGAGGAAGAGAGGGACCCTGAGAGTGAGAGGAGGAAGAGACGGACCGGTGGGAGGAGGAAGAGACGGACCGTGAGAGGAGGAAGAGACGGGCCGTGGGAGGAGGCAGACATGAGCACATGAGAGGAGTACACAGGGTCTCGGGGAAGGCTCATGCTGTGGCCGCGTGAGGGAGGACCGTGGTCTCCCCAGGCTGTTCAGTCTGCAGGACTCCTTCCCGGGACAGATGCCACACCAGAGAGAGAGCACCCACGGGGCTGAATGATGCCAAGGCGAGGGAACATGGCGGGCAGGGGTGTAGAGGTAGAAGCCATGTCCGGAAGGGGTGGGAGGGGTGGCAATCCCAGTCCCTACTGACTCGCTCTAACGTGCCCGTCTGCCCACTGGCCACCTCCACAGAAACACAACAGAGCCCTGAGCATAGGTTCTGGGCCTCCAGAGAGTGTCCCGCCCAGACCGACCTGGCACCTTGGCTGGCTTCTGTCAAGGTGTCCTGGAAGCGTCGGTGGCGGCCTCTTTACCAAGGTGAACCTCTAGGGGGCGACCTTCTCCAGGAGCGAGGAGGAGGCGTCAGTTGAGCGCGTGCAGATACGGGCCCCGCCCCCACTCCTCGAGGTTGTCGGGTCTGGGGGCGCAGAGATGGTTCTTGTTCGTCTTTGTAGCCCAAGGGCCCAGCATGCGCTAGTTGTTCAACCAGTGTCTGTGGGATGACTGTTGGGAGGTACAGCTTCGGGTTGTGCGTAGACTGAAAACTTGATTTCTGCCTCTTTTGAAAAGCACACTGAAATGGCAATTCATTTCTAAAAGCTGCAGATCCAGGGAGACCAAGAAGAAGAAGACAGCAGCTGACAGGTTCTAATACAAATTTTGGACGAAAGAAACAGACGGACGAGTGGTGCCTTCCCAGAGTGCCGAAAGTTGAAACCTCAGTGTGCTCAGAGAGCAGGAGAAGGGCTTCCCTGGTGATCCAGCAGCTAAGACTCCATGCTCCCAAAGCAGGCAACCTGGGTTCAATCTCTGGTCAGGGAACTGGATCCCACGTGCCACGACTAAGAGTTCGCATGCTGCCACTAAAGATCCCCAGTGCAGCAGCTGAGACCCGGTGCAGCCAAATACATTCAAAATAAATAAAATTTTAAATTCTCACCACAGGACTCTGGAAGCTCAGGAGGTGGGCACAGAAGGTGACATGGGGGCTGGGGTGCAGGACAGGTGGGATAGAAGTAGGGGTACTGGTGGGAAGTTTGTGTCAGGAGCAACTAGTTCCCCAGAGGCCCTCCTCAAGGCAGCAGAACTGACATCTTAAGGTGTTATCTCTCTCCTCCTGGCCCTGGGGGAAGGTTATTCTGGGACTTAAACTGGACAAGCTCTAGCCTTGAGAGATAGCTCGAGAGGAGAGAAGGGCTGCTCTGGAAACCAGGAAGTTATGGCAAAGTCTGCATATGAAAAGTGAGACCCCAGCCCAGCTCCTTCCCACACTGGCTCCATGAACAATGGCAACCAGGAAAGAGAGACTTGATACTGATGTCAAATGGCCTGCTTCCAGCCAAGGATCACTAGACATTCGAGGAAAGCCTCTAATTTGAAAGACAGCCTACCTCAAATATAATACATAGAAAAATCTGGATCCTTTTCTGTTAGGTGATATTTAGGACAACCTCTCATCCTTTTCCTCTGGCTTGCCACCTTCTTTTCAGAGAAGGGTGTCCAGGGAAATCTGGCCAGTGCATTGGCTGCTTGTCTGGGTCCCCAGCATCCTGTCTCTTCATCCCACACCAGCCCTCTTGTCTCCTGTGCCCTAGAAGAATGCACCACTGAATCCACCATTCTACCTGCAATAAGACATGATTGCTAGAAATGAAACCAGTTAGAATCACTCAGTCGTCTGCTGGTAAATATTTAACTACTGGCTCTCTGGAAAAAAAGAAATCCTGTTTTATAGATGTTTGCTGGTTTCCTGGGTGTAAATACTTCCACTGCACTGGTTTCAAGCTAGCAGCATGAAGTCACTGATTGTGGAGTTGGGAGCTGCCCACTGCCAGCTCTCACAGGCCAGTTTGAGCTGGCACCAGCAGGCCATTGGATCCAGCCTTGGTCAGCAGTGACCAAGGACTCACTCTGGCCAGGAGTCAAGTGCACTCTGCTTTTACTCTCCTCCGTGAACCACGGCCCATGAGCCTAACTAAACTCAGCATCAGCTCTGCTGGACCACAGGGGAGACTTGAGATGGGAAGTCCATCCCTCACCAAAAATACTACCAGTCAGAAGAGGCAGTTTTATGTAAAACTAGGAGCTAGAGAGGAGGCTCCCTGGAGATCAGGTTCTCTCCCTGCAGGACATCCCCCTTCCCCAGTGGCTGCTCCAACCCCAGATCACGGTCGATTGATGTAGCTCTTATTGGAGAGGTTGCCAAACCGGGACCACAAGCAGAGTGTGGCCAGCATGAGCTTTGCTTGGGACTCAGGCTCTGCAGGAGAGTTGGGGTTACTCTTGGGGTGAGCTGATGAGAATCAGGTCCTTCCAAGTCTTCAGGCACCTCTGGCCATAACCCTGCTTACAGCACTCCTGTGGCCTCAGTTTACCCATCCACAGCCACCCATTCAGATGCCAGGGAAAGGAAGAAGAAACTTTAATTGCTGCTGAAAAGCGAGACCTCCCTTTGCTATTGTTGACAGTGGGCAGGGCACAGCTGTCCTAGCCCAGGTACTTTCTGCTGCTCCGGGAGGAAGCAGCCTTTCCCCTTGAGGACCCAGCATTGTGGGGGTGAGGGTGCAGGGTAAGGGGCTTCTGACTGGCACAGGCCTACGAGCGCCACAAGACCAGGTTGGCAGGAGGCACGTCAAAGCGCTTGCGGGTGTGGTCGGTGTCCCGGCGGTACAGGTAGCCGCAGGTGGGCTTCTGCAAGGTGTAGAAGGGGTTCAGGGAGTTGGAGTACTGGGAGGTGTAGAAATTGAACCTGAGCTTGTCCGGGTTCTGTCCTCTGGGGTCCACCACCACCGGCACATAGGCTGCCGCCAGAGTCTGCTCACGGTCCTGCTTCCATGACAAGGACAGGGGACGGTGTGGAGCCTTCACCTTTAGGCCTGATGGTGTCTTCGGCCCATGACTGGGTACTGAGGATTTCTGTGAGTCCTGGGAGGAAGGAAAGAAGGGAAGATCTGGGGACTTTGCAAGGGCCAAGGTCAGGAGGGAGGGGGCGGGGCACTGCTGAGAGGCCCACAGAGCTACCCCTAGAGCCCAGCTCTGCTGGCCCTGGAGCTAGACACTTGCAGGCAGGAGAAAGCCTTCAAGGTCCCCCCCACCGGGCCTGCTTCTACAGACTTGGTTTGCTTCTTCGACCAGCTCAGAGGCTGGGAACCTGGAGTTCGTCTCCAACCCCACGCCTGCCTCTTCCTCTGCATCCGGTCTGTCCCTCCATGTCCCCCACATCCTTCTCTCCCTGCTCTCTGCCACCCCTCCATCAGGCCTCCATCCTCTCTCCTACAAGGTGACTCCGGCTTTCTACCAACTCTTCTCGTTTCTTTATTTCTTGCTTTCCCAGCCTGCGCTTCACACACTGAATTAGTCTCTCTATTGGTTGGTCCCAAAGTCCATAACATCCTATGGAAAACCCTGAGTGAACTTTTGGACCAACCCAATATATTAATGGCCAGAATGTATGGCTTGTCCTCAGAGCATCTTTTGCTGCCCAGAAAATAAAGGCCAAGTCCCCAGCCTGGAAGGACAGGGTTCCCCCAAACCCTGAGTTCCAGCCATCCAGTCTGCCTGTCACTTCCTGGTCACATCTGATCCTTCCAGGCATTCTCACCTTAGCTCAGGCTGTCCCCCCAGACTAGCCTGCCCTCCCTCCCACCCATCGGGGATATTCTTTCTTGTTCAGCTCTGAGCCCCTTAAGAGCAGCGCTCTCTCACTCTTACCCTTGACATAATAACCTCCAAAATCCTATTCCTTCTTTTACTCCAGACCAAGACATTGAGCAAACGCTCAATAACTATTGGTTCAACAGAACTGGATTCTAGTAAGAGGTCATTGGCCTTCCAACCAGCCAGCCCCGTTCTAATTTAGAACACTTCTCATTGTTACAGACTGTGTCTCCCACCCAACAATGTCTGCCCTTCATAACCACTCTTAGGTGATTGGGTATGGAGGTCCACCCTCCTAGAAGGTCCCTGTTGCAGCCTTTATCTCATGGTACTAACATTTATTTGGTCCTCTGTTGCCACCCTCCTTGACCATCCTGTGACTGAATCATTTTCCTCACCTTTGAACCCCCATACCATCTCCCAGATCCTGGGTGCCCTCTCACTAGGAATCTTCATAGCTGTGATGGAACAACCCAAAGGCTGAGATCCCTGAGTGTCAGGCAGCTCTGTTGCACTCCTCCAGGCTACACCTCTCAAGGAGACCCATTTCCTGACTGCAGAGGCCTCAGGGAACTGGGAGGGAACCCCTAGCTGTAGAGCTATTAGAAGTTGAACCCCTGCCATCTGACGAAACCCCCAATACTGAAATCATAATGTACATTCTGTTGTGTTTAATTTATAAACTATTTGCCCAACTCACACTTGCCCAGGGCTTTTCTCCAAGGCAGTCTCTGCTCCCATAAGTTCCCTCCTAGCAATATATGACCCTCAGCCTTGCACTTCAAAATTCTCCCTTATCCTCCCACACCAGCAGCTCTCATGGCACCTCCCCCAGGAAGCCTCAGATGCTGTGGCCTCTGCACCCATTTCACCATCCTCTGGGCTGTCAGGCCCTCCTCCTGGGAGGTGGTCCTTGGCTGGGCTGCGACTAGGAGGAGGCAAGGCTATGCATTTTCAGGAGGGGCTCATATTCAGACTCATGCAAGGGCATGGTGAGTGCTTCCTTTCAAATATTTTGCGCCCTAGGTCCTGTGCTTGCCTCATCTTAATCCCAAACAGTGGTCCTTCCAGGCTCTGGCTAATGTCCCCACAGCCCGTACATGCTCTCAGAGGTCAGCGCCACATCCTATTCACCTGGAGAGAGGCGTGCACGAGCGGTCAGCAGCCTTCCCAGACCCGTCCAGGCTCAGCCTTGGGACACAGATGACAAACAGAGGGACTCACACCGGAAATGACGTATGAATAGTCTTAATCCACGGTCGTTTTTCACCACCACCCATGAGCACAGCGCCAAACTCTTTCCGTGGATTTCCTCTGAGAATCCTCACACTAACCCTTTAAGGAAGGTATCATTATGAGCCCCATTTATAATTGAGAAAACAGAAGTCGGGAGGATATTCCCAAGTTTAGGGTCATGTGACTGGTGAGGAGCTAGGCTGCGATGGGAACCCAGGCCTGGCTGACTCCAGGGGCCACACCCTGTACCCCACAGTACATGCTGTGTCCACAGCACTGTGGGGATGGGGCCTGCCAGTTCATTTCTGTCCTCGTTTCATCATCTTGCTGGCCCCTTGCTAGATGTGCTGGGAGGCAGGTGAGCCGCTAGGGCGACCCCTCCCCAGTCCCCAGGCTCGCTGGTGAGACAGGGTGGCCTGATGTCCCGGGTGTGGCGGGGACACTGTGGGGTTTTGAATGCTGGGTTTTGGTTCTGGGTCCTTGGACCTGGCACAGACAGGATGACACCCCAGGAGTGTGAAGTTTATTCTATGAATTATCTCTCAGCACAGCTGAGGATGTGACGTCAGTTGTTCTATCCATTTGTGCTCCTCTTAAGAGACAGACACTATACATATGAACACAAATATGAAGCCCTGGGGAACAGTGCTTCTCAGTCTCGGCCCCGTTGACACTTTGGGCTGGATACATCTGCTGTGGGGCTGCCCTGTGCATCAAAGGATGCTTAGCATCAGCCCTGGCCTCTGCCCACTAGCTGCCAGTAGCACCCCCGCCAATTGTGACAGCCGAGAACATCTCTGGGTATTGCCAGCTCCTTCCAAGGGCGGTGAGAATCAGTGCTATAGAGTCCATGACAGTTTCCTTATCCTCAGTGTTGAGGCTGATAGCCTGGAGTTGTAGAATTTTCCTTTGCTGGGGCACACAAGTGGCTCGGGTTTTTCATGTTAAGCATGAATCCGCGGATATGGGCTTTTGGTCCTCCTGACACTGCGGGGAGGCTCAGCCTGTGCCTGTGGAGACGGGGAGCTGCAGAGATCCTGCCCCCTACCAGTCCCTGCTCCCCAGCAGCTCTTGGCCACCTGGGCCTTGCCCCTCAGGCTCCAGAGCTGGTGTGAGAGGTGACAGAGGCAGGTGCTTTCAGAATTGTCGTGGGGGGCTCTTCCTGCAAGGGGAAGGGTTTGCAACACTCTTTACTAATAGGATCAAGAATCTACCAACTGCCAGGGACTAACCACTGACCTCTGCAAAAGCCCCAAAGAGCCATTGTGAGATGTTATTCCTATCTTTCTGGCTTCCCTCGTGGCTCAGAAGATAAAGAATTCACCCACAATGCAGGAGATGTGGGTTCAATCCCTGGGATGGAAAGATCCCCCAGAGGAGGGCATGGCGACCCACTCCAGTATTCTTGTCTGGAGAATCCCCATGGACAGAGGAGCCTCCTATCTTTCTAATGCAGAAAATGAGGCTCAGAGGACTCTAAGCTTGGTGTAAGCGCACATGGTTAGTGAGTGGCGTGTAAGAACCTTGCAGAAGTTGCACAACTAGTGACCAGTTAGTGCAGGAACCAGGGTTTGAATCCTGCTCTTCTGCTCTGCCCCAGCCTAGACCCTGAGTCTCAGGGTCAGCTATGCCTCAGCTGCTGCTGCTGCTATACTTGAGACCCTGCTTGGGCAACCCAGGACCCCCAGCACATCTAGGGATGAGGCTCACACAGGAATTGGGGAGCGAGGGAGGAGGAAGAGAGAAAGGAGGAGGCAGATGGCAAGAGGAGGAGGAAGCCGGGCAGCCCCAGCCTCGTCCCACCCCTTCCGGGGGCCCAGCCAGGTTCCAGGTGACTAAGCTCCTCCGCGCTGAGAACACCCTATCCCATGCTCAGCCCAGCACGGCCAGCTCTGGAGGCAGGGTGGGGCCCGACTGCGTACTTTCCAGGTTAACATCTGGTTTCATTTAACCGTCTCCTCCCCTCTCAGGTCCTCCCTGTCAAATGCACAGTGTGTGTGCACTTAGGGAAGTGGTTCACACCTGGGGGCATTTCCACCCCCCACCCCACCCCCGGGGGACTTGTAGCTATTCGGGGAGACATTTTCGGTGGTCAGAACTGGGAGGTGCTACTGGTGTCCAAAGGCCAGGGGTGCTGCCAAACATCCCATGGGTCACTGGCCTCCCCTGCCCCGCCCACAGCAAAGAACCATCAGCTCACAATGCTGAGGCGGAGAGAGCAAGTTTAGAGGTGGAAGGAAGGGCCCCATCTCCCCTACCTGCTTTCTGCTGTCTTAAGCCTCCTAGTCCTCCTGTTCCACAGGGGGCAATGAAGTTTAAAGAGCAAGGAGAGGGTCCCACCAGCCCTTTCGCTCCCTGCTGAATCGCACTCCCCTGTTTTCACTTGGATTTTGAATTAAGAGCCAAAAAAAGGAATCCGACCCCTTCCTTCCATGACCTCCACACCCACAGGCAGACGCACCCAGGCCTTTTAGATATATCATGTATACATCTATCCCTTATACCCAGACAGAGAATGGGGAAGAGGGAGACTTCAGGGCAGCACCTGCTGAGTAAGGCAAGAAGACTTCATATGTGAGATGAGGTTCAATACTTCAGGCCCCTTTTCCGGCCCCCTGCCCATCTGCTGGCCTAGCCTGTGCCTGACATGCCACCATTTGTACCTCCCTTTATCGTGGAAGGCCTTGTGCCCTGCCAAAATGCAAACAGCACTGGGTGAGGCAGCTGGTGAAGCCTCCCAGGGCACCTGATGCTGGAAATGTGCCCGGGCTTTGGAGTTTGAAGGTCTAAGCTCGGGACCTGACTCTGCCCTTACAGGTCAGGCATCCTTGGGCAAGTCAATGAACCTCTTTGAGCTTGACTTGCCTCATCTGCAAAATGGGGCTAATAAGGCTATCTACTGCATGGCTTGTGGAGGGGACACCATTAGCCGTGGGAGCTGTAAAAGAAAGTGGTAATTATCATCAGCCCCATCCAGAAGTTACACAGAGGTGTCACCCATGCTCGAAGCTTTATGAACACTTATTTGCCTTCAGTGAGGGGACGGGAATTCTGAAGGGAGTCAGTGAGGAAGCCAAGTGGGGAGACCTCAGCTTCCTCAGGAAGCCTTTACCACCCACTGGGTACCTGCTCTTCTGGTAATTTATTTATTTATTTAGTTTTGGCCACACCATGCAGCGTGCAGAATCTTAGTCCTCCAACCAGGGATCGAACTTGTGTGCCCGGCACTGGACGCTCAGAGTCCTAACCGCCGGACCACCAGGGGAGTCTCTCTGGTAATTTATAATACATTCTGCCTGTTTTTCCATGTACGAAGGATAATAGAGACTCTGTCTCATAGGGTTACTGTGAGTTAATGAGATACTCTCCTTAAGGCACCTGAACGTCTTTAGCCCTCAGTAAATGTTGACCAGCATTATTACTTATCACAAGTGTGCCTAGGAGGTGGGGCCGTGCAAACTAACGGTCAAGGAAACCTCTCAGGGAAGTGAAGGGGCAGAGAACAAAGGAGCTGAACGGTGGTCACCTGCCCTCCCCCGACCCGGGGACACAAGGACAGTTCCACAGCTGGGCAACAGGAGTCGGGCAGTGTCAGTGGCACCTAAACCTTTGGTAAGAGTCCCTCAGCTCCCAGCTGCACAGGTAGGCTGGGCTGGGGCCTTCACACTCCTTCCTGCCAATCAAACTTCTTGCCACTTTGGGCTGCCCTGATCCCACACCATGATGTCATCCCACCTGGAACATCCTTGACCAGTGCCTTCCTTGGTGGTGAGATGGAACTTCTGGCAGCCAAGGGCTCCAGAGGTATTCAGGGACTCTTGGGAGGGTACTGGGACACCAAGTTAGGAGAACTTGTATGGGGCTGGGGGCATTGTGACACCTCTTTGACAACATAATTCCTTTTGTCTTCCTAAGGAGATACAGGGGCAGGGCTGGGGGCAGAAGTTTCAAGGTCTGGATGGTTCTTCCAACCTTAATACCTAGTCACTCTGCAATTCCTTTTTCCCATGGTGCCCAGGACTGGTGAACTATGGGTAGTGGGGTGAGTGCAGAGTGGAGGAAATCATCCTGTTTATTCAGGTACCTTGGGGAGTCCTAATGTTCCCCCAGCCCCGCAAAAGTTCACAAAAAATCACTGGCATGGAAGAAATGTAACCAGCTAACTCTCTATTCTTTCTTCCTCTCTATCTGCCTTCTCAAGTACAGGAATAAAGAGTGATGGATGAATGGATGGATGGATGGATGGATGGATGGATGGATGGATGGATGGATGGATGGATGGATGGATGGATGGATGGATGGATGGATGGACGGACACATGAACTCATGGATGGACAGAGGAGTAGGAGAGCTGAGTGGGAGGTGGATGGACGTGAGTAGGTGGATAGATGGCAGATGAGCAGACCCTCCTGATTGGAGCCCTGGTCACCTTCTTTCTTAGTCTCATCTCTTGCTATCTTTTCCCTCTGTGCAGCAGCTACTTTCTTAACATGCCCTGCTCTCTCCCTTCTAGGTCTTTGTATTTGCTCTTCCCTTCCTAAACCACTTCAAACAAGGGGTTAGAAGATGAAGGGATGGGTGGATGAGTGAGTAGACAGGTGGGGTGGCCACGGGTGAGTGGATGGCACGATGGTCCATGTGGATAGATGGTGGGTTGTTGTATAGAGGATGGGACTGCAGGCTCAAAGCCACACTTTATGAGCTTGAATCCTGGCTCTACCATTTTACTAGTTGTGTAACCTTGGGCAAGTATAAATAACTGACCTCTCTGTACTTCTGTTTACTCATCTGTAAAATGGTTGGACTAAAGGTCCCTAACTACTAATAACAGAGTAGGGCAAAGCACTTAGGACAGTGCCTGGCACAGAGGAAGCACCCAATAAATATTAGCTATTATCGGACTTCCCTGGTCCAGTGGTTAAAACTCTGTGCTTCCAATGCAGAGGGCATGAGTTCGATCCCTGGTTGGGGAATCTAAGATCCACATTACGCACAATATGACCCCAAAATAAATAAATAAATAAAACTGGCTGTTATTATGTGTGGGTGGGTAACTGTATTGAGGGATAGGTGGCTGAATGGGCTGCCCTCTTGCCATCTTCAAAACCATATGTCTCCCCCGACACACCTCCTTCGGGTCCCATCTCCCCAACATCAGACTTCCAGGAACGTGTCAGAAATGCCCCATGTCGGACTGCACTGTGCTTCCCCCTGGGTCAGTGAGGAGGAGAGGAGGGGGCCCAGGGTGAGGGAGGCAGGGCAGCTGGTGACTTCCTGCCCTCGGCCCGCTGGCCAGGGCTGGGCCCAGGACTGTTTCCTTCCTGGCACTGTCAGCACTGCCTGTTGAGTGTGGCATAGACTTGGGGGCCCCCAGGCGGACTGGGAGTTGGGGTGTTAATGACTTGTAAGCTGTGCTCAGATCTCACACCCTAATGGTAATGACCCCTAATTTCTGGAGAGGATGGGAGGGACCAGGAGGGGAGGCAGGCAGGGAGGAGCAGGGAGGAAGGGCAGCCCTGGCGGAGCCTCTGATCTGGGATCTCCAAGGCTCTGGGCAGATGGTATCTTGCTTGGGAGAGGGTGGGGAGGAGGGCCTGCTGCATGGTCAGTGCTGAGTTATATTGTTATTATCGTTTCTAAGCCCCAGACAGCACTGAATCAGTCCTGCCTCCTGGAAGCCCACTCTTTCTGACTTCTCTGCCACACCCCCAGCATGAGCTCATTTTATTCCTCATCATAATTCCTGGAAGGTAAGGAGGGTGATCTGTACCCCACGGCACTCAGTGGGTGTTTGGGAAGGATGGGGAGAGCTGGTGACATGCCGGGCTGATTTGTGGAGCCCAAGAAGATCCTCACCCCTTGCCACACACACCTGTCCTTTGTCCCTCTGCCCCTCCTGCCCTCTTTGCTGTTACAGTGCAGACATGTGGCTTTCAGGGTCCTGCTACCGTCTTGCTTTAAGGAGCCTACTTATTCGAACATCCTCTTTCCACTCCTCTTTGTCTGCTGTGTGATTTGGACAAATTACTTAACCTCTCTGATCCTTACTTGAGTTTCCCTTGTTGGACTTCGAAGTACAAACAACTGAGCTATTCCTACAGCTCACACCAGGGTGCCTTATCACCACTGGTCCATGAAGGCCTCCTCTCTTGTTATATTAATTTTCCCTCTTTATCTCCAGTCTCCAGCCACACTCTCCACCCACGCCCACCAGAGGCAGCTATTCTAATGTTCTTAATAAGTATCTTCTTGTTCAAATGTGTTTTCAAAATACATATTGTTTTGTGTGCAGGTAGCGTTCATTTACATAAGTGGTTTTGTGTGTTCTAGATCTCATTCTGTTGTTTACTTTGATCTCTACCTTCTGTTTTTAAGATCCATCTGTATTGCTGCATAAGCCTCATTCCTTGCTTCCAAAGCCTTTCCTCCCAGGTGCCTCCAACTCCCCATCTGCACAGACAGCACTACAATAACATCACATCCACATGCCTTTAGCGACCAGGGTGAAGGTTTCTTTGGGGCCTACTGCTAATGGAGAATTGACTGGTCACAGGGTATGCGTAGATGTCATTTGCGGCTTCCCTGAAGACTCACTGGTAAAGAGTCTGCCTGCCAATGCAGGAGACTCAGGTTCAATCCTTGGGTCAGGGAAGATCCCTGGAAAAGGAAATGGCAACTCATTCCAGTATTCTTGTCTGGAGAATTCCATGGACGGAGGAGCCTGGTGAGCTACAGTCCACGGGGTCATAAAAGAGTTGGACATGACTTAGCGACTAAACAACAATAGATGTCATTTGAAGTCCTTTTTCCTCCATCCACAAAATGGATGTATTGTCCTCTTCCTTTGTAGAGCTGACTTGCTGGTAGTGGGTTGGGACTTCCCTGGTGGTCCAGTGGTTAGGAGGACTCTGCACTTCCACTGCAGGGGGCGCGGGTTTGATCCCTGGTCAGGAAACTAAGCTCCCACGTGCCATGTGGTGTGGCCAAAAAATAAATGAAAAAAAATTTTTTTAAGATGGTATGGGGTAAATGCACTTAGTCCACTCGGCCTGGTGCCTCACACAGCAAAGATGCTCAGTGAATGGTAGATGCAGCTGCTGTGACTTTCAGGACTCAGGAAGACAGGGAGAGACAAGACGGACCCATGAGAGGTTGCATGGAAACACACCCAGGGCTCAAAGTCCCCATTCAAGTGTTGGTCTCCAGAACACATGAAAAGTTAATGGGGCTCCGCTGATTTCTAGAGGGTAGGGATGGATCCTGAAGGCTAGAAGCAGAGCACAGAGCTGGTGCACAGGGGCTGGCCACAACCTGAGGAAATACTCCCTGCATCCAGTGCTCACCTCTCTTTCCCCGGGGCACCCCCTGCACAGGGAGGCACCAGAAACCCTCGTCTGCTGTTCTGCCTCCACTCTGCCAGCCAAGGAACACATTAATCAGATGAGAAACTACAGATGAGTGTTGGAGTGCACCATGTGACTGCCCAGGTCTTCCCAGGTGACTCAGTGGTAAAGAATCCGCCTGCCAATACAGGGACCACAGGAGAAGCAGTTTTGATCCCTGGGTCAAGAAGATCCCCTGGAGAAGGGCATGGCAACTTACTGCAGTATTTTTGTCAGGATAATCCCGTGGACAGAGGAGACTGGTGGGCTACAGTCCACGGGGTCGCAGAGTCGTATATGACTAAGGGACTGAGCACGAGCATCCCACTTTACAGATGGAGAGACTGAGGCTCAGGAAGCCTGCATGATCTCACAGGAGGTTCAATTCAGTTCAGTTCAGTCACTCAGTTGTGTCTGACTCTTTTTGACCCCATGAATCACAGCACACCAGGCCTCCCTGTCCATCACCAACTCCCGGAGTTTACCCAAACTCATGTCCATCGAGTCACTGATGCCATCCAGCCATCTCATCCTCTGTTGTCCCCTTCTCCTCCTGCCCCCCAATCCCTCCCAGCATTAGGGTCTTTTCCAATGAGTCAACTCTTCACATGAGGTGGCCAAAGTATTGGAGTTTCAGCTTCAGCATCAGTCCTTCCAATGAACACCCAGGGCTGATCTTCTTCAGAATGGACTGGCTGGATCTCCTTGCAGTCCAAGGGACTCTCAAGAGTCTTCTCCAACACCACAGTTCAAAAGCATCAATTCTTGGGCACTCAGCTTTCTTCACAGTCCAACTCTCACATCCATACATGACCACTGGAAAAACCATAGCCTTGATTAGACGGACCTTTGTTGGCAAAGTAATGTCTCTGGTTTTTAATATGCTGTCTAGGTTGGTCATAACAGGAGGTTAGTGGCACTGAAACCCACATCTCCATGCTGCCCCCCATCCAGTGTTCTTCATTTTAAAAAAGGAAAAATACATTCCATGCTAAATTATGTTCTTTGGGACTTCTCTGGTGGTCCAGTGGTTTAAAAAAAAATCTGCCTTCCAATGCAGATTCAATCCCTGGTTGGGGAACTAAGATCCCACATGCTGTGGGGCATCTAACTAAGCTCAGGTACCACAACTAGGGCACCTGTGAGCCACAACTAGAGAAAGCTCTCTCACCGTAACAAAGAACCCGCATGGCCAATATTAAAACATAAATAATGTTCTTTATTATTCGTAGAATTTTAAGTTAAGACAAATGATCTACCAGCAGAGGACATTACTGAAAAGGAAAAGCCCCACCTGTCATCCTAGCACTCGCCACCTGCTCTGCCCCAACTACCCCCACACTCCCAGTCCGCTCCACAGTCTTGGTCCCTACGAACCCCTGGCTGTTCATTCACACATACACTTTATCTGCCTATAGTCACAATCTGCATGAGATTTGGGTTTCTGTTTTTGTACTAAACAATCTCTTTTTTTAATATACACACATGATTTCAGATGGTGGGATGTGTTTTACAATGGAATATTTTTGCCTGGCTTTTGAACCTAACCTTGTAAACACCTACCCCACCCTGTCTCCTAGGCCCCCGTGGAATTTTCCTTCTTGAGGTTCTTTGTTGAGTGGGTACTGCTCTCGTGCAGCCTCTCAGGGCCTCTCTTCTGTCTGTTGTTCTGTTCAGCATGTCCATGCCCAAAGTCAAGGAAGGGAACTGGGGTGAGAGCATGCAGGTACTAAGTACCCACCATGAGTCAGACTCTCTGCTGGGTATTTAAACTCTCTATCTCATTGAATCTCATAACCACCTACATTAATAGCCCCTGTTTTACAGATGAACAAACTGAGGCTCAGAGAGGTGGTATCTCAGCCAAGGTCACACCCTTGCTAAACAACAGAGTCAGGATTCAAACCTATTCCCCAGCAAGGATCTTTCCCATTCTGCCATGGTCCCACCCACAGAGGCCGCGGTTACCAAGGGAAATGCATCCCTTCCCAGCACCCTCAAACACACCACTCCCCACTCAGGGCTGGATCTTGGATCTTCATACTCTCAGGCACCAGGTACTGACCTTGACCACCTTCTCAGGATGTAGGAGTCCACGTTAGCCAGGCTTCCTCTTAGCCTGACCACATTTCCTGGCACCTGCCCAGCCCAGAGGAAGGCTGGGGTTGGGAGAGGGGGTGGGTGGAGACTGAAGCTCACTCCACCCTGCAGGCTGAATGTAACAGTGTCAGGAGCTGGTCTGGTAGAAGGCATCTCCAACTTGGAGCATGCGGTGGGACGAGGTGATCCACAGCTCAGTGGATATGGGAATTGGCATGATGGGAGTTTTGACTTTTGCCCTTGCAGAACTCACCACAGAGACCTGGGGTGCGGATGAGGTGACTCTTGGTGTCTCTCAGCCTGCTTCCCACACTCGGAGTGCACTCCCCCAGCCAGGAGTATTTGGCTTTGTCGGAGGGGAGACCACCACTTTGACAAAGGCCCAGCTGGGTCTCTGGGGAGACTGTACCTGCCGGGCCCCCATCCCACCCCACATTCCAGAACCGGCCAGGAAAGTCGGCTCTTGGAGGTGACTAAGTAACTGCCAAGCCAAGATTTAATTACAGGATTGGGCTTTTGGCTGTTTGGAGGGGAACCTGTTATTTGGCTGTTTCTTTTCCTAGGGGATCAGGTGTGAGATGTCGTCAATAGATGGAGTGGGGCTACAACAGGGGGCTGAGCTGGACAGAGAATCAAGCCCCAAGTCTGCCCCAGGGAACCCAGCCTCCAAAGTTGTCAGAAATGGCCCCCCACCTCTCCATACACCAACATGGAAAAGGAATCTGGGTGAAATGGGGGTAGAGGGCAGGGAGAGCCCTGCTGTCTACTCTGCAGCCTCAAGCCCTTCTGGATGTTCTTGCGTCACCCTGGTTCCCCGCTTTCCTCCTCCCACAACCAAGGCTAACCCCTAAGGCAAAGAGACCAGAAGGGGAAGAAATGAGCCAAACACTTGAGGAGTGGCCCCTGGGTGCCACTTCACATCTATTATCTCATTTAATCTTCCTAATGACCCTCAGAGAGGGTACTGTTATTACTCCCATGTTACAGATGAGGCAACGAGCTCAGAGTTGTTTTTATCTCCCTATATGCAAGCTGTTTACCATGCCCTTCCCTTCTTCCTAAGAAGTGCCCCACAAACTAATAACTTTTTCTTTTTCTACCACCAGCACATGTGTCCAAATCCCCTCCTGTTTATGTCAATTAACCAAATGATTAAGCAATTAACTGATCAATTACACAGCCTCCCATAGTCCCTCAGCCTACTTTTTCTCCTTCTCTTGGTCTTTCATCCAGCTGCTAAAGATCCTTACAAACAGCTGTTACCACCAGTTACCCTTGCCTGCTCCATCACCTGGTAACCACCAACTCTAGGCCTGAACTTCTCAAACTACAACATGCTCCTGAATTACCTGGGGGTCTTGTATAACTCACTCCTTTTGCAGTCCAGCAGAAACTAACAACATTTTAAATCAACTATACTGCAATAGAATTTTTTTAAAAAAACTGCTTAAATTACACTCTCAAAAAAATATATTGCAGATCTTCTGCTGGGTACCAGTGAGCAACAGCTCACTGAATCTCATAATGATTTTAAATTAACAGCTTATTTTACAGATGAACAAAAGGACGTCTCAAGAGGTTGCTCAACATCTGGAACGGAGCCAGAGATCTTATATTTCTAGTAAAATCCCAGGTGACGCAGAGGCTGGTTTGTGGTGGGTCCATTTGTTGTTGTTCAGTTACTAAGTCATGTCTTGACTCTTTTGCGACCCCATGGACTGTAGACTGCCCGGCCCCTCTGTCCGTGGGATTTCCCAGGCAAGAATACTGGAGTGGGTTGCCATTTCCTTCTCCAGGGGATCTTTCCAACCCAGGGATCAAATCTGAGTCTCCCGATTTGCAGGCAGATTCTTTACCACTGAGCTGCGAGGGAAGCCCCATGGTGCTTCTAAACTAAACTCTCCTGCTGAGTTATTTTTAAAATTTTTAACAGCAAATATATTTCCCATGGTTTGAAAATTAGAAAGTGTAAAACAGCATTCAGTGAGAATTCTCTCTCCCACTCTTTGCCCAGTTCCCACCACGTCCCCCTAGTAACCACTTTCGCTAGTTTCTTAGGTTATCTTTCCTTAATGTCTCTGTGCCAATACAAGCAAATAAGACTATACATAGTGAAAGTGAAGTCGCTCAGTTGTGTCCAGCTCTTTGCGACCCCATGGACGGTAACCTACCAGGCTCTGCCGTCCATAGGATTTTCCAGGCAAGAGTACTGGAGTGGGCTGCCATTTCCTTCTCCAAGGGATCTTCCCAACCCAGGGATTGAACCCAGGTCTCCTGCATTGCAGGCAGACGCTTTACTGTCTGAGCCACCTATCCTGCCCCAAATGGTAAAACACACACACACACACACACACACACACACACACACACACACACACACACACACGTACACATGGTTTTGTCAACAGTTTATCAGTTTATCTGGTAGAAAACTGGACACAGTCGGCTGACTCACTCATTTTTAGAGTTGCATGATTATTCCATTGTGTGATTATGCCATCATTTATTTAATCAGTCATCTTTAACTGGACAATCTGTGTTGTTTCTGCCTTTTTAAGCCTGTCACACCCTGGCTGACCTTGCTGTGACCTCTCTTCCATCTCCCAGTTCCTAGTTCCACCACCCTGAGCCCTTGAAAAGGTCTTTGCCCTTCCTGCCTGCCCTCCTCAGATCCTCCAGCCCACCCTGTTTTCTCCTACTCCGAATCTCTGTTAATCCCATGGTTAGTCTCCCCCTCTTCACTTACCTCCCCACCCTTCGCCTCTCCACGTGTCTCTCACTGTCTCCCCAAATAGACTAAAGCAACTTGAACTCAGGAACCATGTCTCTGATTTCTCCGGATCCTTCATAGTCCAGAGCAGGGCACACAGACATTATTTATAGGAACTTCCCTGGTGGTTCAGTGGCTAAGACTCTGAGCTCCCAATGCAGAGAGCTCAGGTTCAATCCCTGGTCAGAGAACGAGATTCACATGCCACAACTAAGATCTGCTGCAGCCAAATAAATAAATATCTAAAAACAAGAATATTATATATATGCTGGAAGTTGTGTATGAATGGAGTTGCTGGATGGTAACTCTCCTGGGGATGTTTCAGGGTGTAAGAGCTTAGGAGCTACCCAAGGTGGGAGGACTCCATGAAGGAAGCCCCTATCTCGTGCCTGAGTATCTAGAGCACTTGACTGGGTTGTGATGATGTCCAGGGCATAATGTGGTATCAGGAGTCCCCTTGTGCCCTTCCCATGTGGACAGTGGGAGGAGCCATGATGTAGAGGTAGGGGGTGGAGGGGCGGATTCTGTGGGTATGTGCGGAAGCCCTTCCCATCTCTGTCAACATCCTTGTCATCTTTCAGAGGCCAGCTCAAGTCTCAGTTCTTCCAAGAAGCCTTCCTGGACCTCTCCAGGAAGCCCATGCTATTCTCCCCTCTGAATTCCTGCTGTGTATGTATCACTGGCAGCAGTCACTGTTCTGTACTTAGTCATCGTGGTCCGCCGCCTTGAATCATGTAAACCCAGTTCCCTGATGAGACCTCAAGACCCTGCAAGGTAGAAATAGGACTTCTGTAATTCTCTTCTAGCTCGAGTTACCTCAACCTTCAGCACGGCAACATGCAACTGGGAAGCCTCCACAAATACTCTGAACAGGAACTGGCTCCAGCAGTGCCCTGGGAGTGGGTGGGGTAGGACAAGGTTGACCACAGATGTGTCACCAATCAAAAACATTTGGGGAACACAGTGTCTTTAAAGATGCTCTGCCCCCCAATTTGTTCTTCAATCCCTCCTCTCTTGGTGGGAAAACGATGACCTCCCAGCCACAAGCCCTGAGAGTCCCTCTCATCCTGTCCCTTGACACTGGAGTGGATTTTTTCAAAAATGCCATTGTCATGAAAAACAAAAGCAGAGGATTGCCCTAAATTACGAGATTAAAGGAGTATGACCAGCAAATTCAATGGGTGAGTCTTTAAAGAATTTATTTGGCTGTGCCAGCTCTTAGTTGCGGCATGCATGAGGGATCTTCATTTCGGAATGCGGGGCCTTTTAGTTGTAGCATGCAAACTCTTAGTTGTGGCCTGTGTGATTAAGTTCCCTGACCAGGAATCGAACCTGGGCCCCCTGCACTGGGAGCAGGAAGTCTTAGCCACTGGACCACCAGGGAAGTCCCACAATGTGTGAATCCTGATTGAATTGCAGGTTGGAAAAAAATCAAACTAAAATGACACCTTGGGGCATAATTGGGAAATTTTTAGTGGGGAGTATATTTTAGATATTAATAGTGTATCGACAGATGTTAAATTTCTGGTGTGTGATAACTGCATTGTGGTCATTAAGGAGAATGTCCCTAATCTTAGGCAATGGATACTGAAGTAGTGGTCAGGGTGGGGAGATGTGCCATACCCTCACCTATGAACTGTCAGCAAAATGAAAATGAAGTGTGTGTGCACGAAGGTGATCATTTTACTGTTACAATGTTTTCAAAATGAAAAGTTTGGAGGAAAAAGGTCTGTGATAAAAGAGGGGTGCCATTCCAACTGTCTGGGAGAAAGAGGAGGGGAAATGCAGCTGGGGGTTCAGAGTGCTCAGAGGAAGCACTCTGTGACTCAATTACTGCCCCCTCCCCCGCTACACACACTAGCCTTCCACCCCTGCTGCCCAGAAAACATTCAAATCTAACCTCCTCCCCTTTCCCGCCCCCATGGCCTGACTCTCTGAATCTTCCACTCAGTGTCTCAGGCCCTCATCTGATGGGACCTCCCCTGGTGGAAGGCCACTCCCTGGCCAAGCTAGAATACTACCTGAAGCATTTTGAAGGTGCACAGCTCATTTCGCTGGAGAATGAACTGAACCTTAGTGGGCTTGACCCACCAGAAGTTTTTAAAACTTA
Organism: Tragelaphus eurycerus; assembly: GCA_935064755.1. Taxonomy (NCBI): domain Eukaryota; kingdom Metazoa; phylum Chordata; class Mammalia; order Artiodactyla; family Bovidae; genus Tragelaphus; species Tragelaphus eurycerus. The sequence continues at coordinate 17,471,723 of CAKXYN010000027.1, read as the reverse complement.
TATTCACTTAGAAAGTGAAAGAGAATGTAAACTGGTGAAGCCACTATGGAAAACAGTATGGAGGTTCTCAAAAAAATAAAAATAGAACTACTATGTGATCCAGCAATTCCAGTCTTAGGTATATATCTGAAAAAAATGAAAAAAACACTTCCAAAGATATATGCACCCCAGCATTCACAGAAGCATTATTTACAATAGGCAAGACAGGGAGATAGTCTGTCTATCGACTGATGAATGGATAAAGAAGATATTTCATTTATAAGCATCAGATCAGATCAGATCAGTCGCTCAGTCGTGTCCGACTCTTTGCGACCCCATGAATCCCAGCACACCAGGCCTCCCTGTCCATTACCAACTCCCGGAGTTCACTCAGACTCACATCCATCGAGTCAGTGATGCCATCCAGCCATCTCATCCTCTGTTGTCCCCTTCTCCTCCTGCCCCCAATCCCTCCCAGAATCGGTCTTTTCCAATGAGAAAGCTTTTCGAATGAGGTGGCCAAAGTATTGGAGTTTCAGCTTTAGCATCATTCCTTCCAAAGAAATCCCAGGGCTGATCACCTTCAGAATGGACTGGTTGGATCTCCTTGCAGTCCAAGGGACTCTCAAGAGTCTTCTCCAACACCACAGTTCAAAAGCATCAATTGTTTGGTGCTCAGCCTTCTTCACAGTCCAGCTCTCACATCCATACATGACCACAGGAAAAACCATAGCCTTGACTAGATGAACCTTTGTAGGCAAAGTAATGTCTCTGCTTTTGAATATGCTATCTAGGTTGGTCATAACTTTCCTTCCAAGGAGTAAGCGTCTTTTAATTTCATGGCTGCAGTCACCATCTGTAGTGATTTTGGAGCCCAGAAAAATAAAGTCTGACACCGTTTCCACTGTTTCCCCATCTATTTCCCATGAAGTGATGGGACCAGATGCCATGATCTTCGTTTTCTGAATGTTGAGCTTTAAGCCAACTTTTTCACTCTCCACTTTCACTTTCATCAAGAGGCCCTTTAGTTCCTCTTCACTTTCTGCCATAAGGGTGGTGTCATCTGCATATCTGAGGTTGTTGATATTTCTCCGGGCAATCTTGATTCCAGCTTGTGCTTCTTCCAGTCCAGTGTTTCTCATGATGTACTCTGCATATAAGTTAAATAAACATGGTGACAATATACAGCCTTGACTAACTCCTTTTCCTATTTGGAACCAGTCTGTTGTTCCATGTCCAGTTCTAACTATTGCTTCCCGACCTGCATACAAATTTCTCAAGAGGCAGATCAGGTGGTCTGATATTCCCATCTCTTTCAGAATTTTCCATAGTTTATTGTGATCCACACAGTCAAAGGCTTTGGCATAGTCAATAAAGCAGAAATAGATGTTTTTCTGGAACTCTCTTGCTTTTTCCATGATCCAGCGGATGTTGGCAATTTGATCTCTGGTTCCTCTGCCTTTTCTAAAACCAGCTTGAACATCAGGAAGTTCACGGTTCACAGATTGCTGAAGCCTGGCTTTGAGAATTTTGAGCATTACTTTACTAGCGTGTGAGATGAGTGCAATTGTGCGGTAGTTTGAGCATTCTTTGGCATTGCTTTTCTTTGGGATTGGAATGAAAACTGACCTTTTCCAGTCCTGTGGCCACTGCTGAGTTTTCCAAATTTGTTGGCATATTGAGTGCAGCACTTTCACAGCATATATGTCAATATATATGTATGTATTTATATACGGCAACAAGTATAAACTTATTGACATATAAGCATACATAGGAGTATGTATGCATCATACACACAATGGAATACTTTTGTTGTTGCCTAGTTGCTTAGTTGTGTCTGATTCTTGTGTGACCCCATGGACTGTCACCCATCAGACTCCTCTGTTCATGGGATTTTTCCAGGCAAGAATACTGGAGCGGGTTGCCATTTCCTTCTCTAGGGGATTTTCCCTGACCCAGGGACTGAACCTGTGTCTCCTGCATCATAGGCAAATTCTTTACCACTGAGCCACTACTCAGCCATAAAAAGAATGAAAACTTAACCATTTGCCACAACACAGAAGGACCTAGAGAGTATTATGCTTATAATGTCAGACAGAAAGCAAGTACTAAATGTTTTCATATATTTGTGGAATCTAAAAAATAAAGCGAATACATGTAACAAAACAGAAACAGACCCACAGACATAGAGAACAAAACTATTAATAGTTGGGGGTGGGTAGTGGAGAAGGAAGGAGGGAAGGACAAAATAGGGGTAGAGAATTCAGAGGCACAAACTACTATGGATAAAATAAATAAGCTATAGGACCTATTGTACAGCACAGGGAATATAGCTGATACTTTATGATAATTTTAAATGGTATATAATCTATAAAAATATTAAATCACTATGTTGTACACCTGAAAATAATACAATGTTGTGATTCAACTGTATTTCAATTAATATATATATTCACAACTTCACAGAAAAAATAAAGAATTTGATGTTAAAAAAAAAAAACAAAACGCGCCAGCATTTAATCATCCTGCATTCTCTTTGGAGCTTGTCAACGAGGATATTTTCCACCCTAGTCATCAGATTGGGACACTAGTTTATTGCTTTTATGTATCACTTTTCCCTTTTTTTCCTATGGGCATTTCCTTACAGGCATGGATGATTCCCGGCCCACTCTTCCAGGGCCTCTAGGAGCCATCGGCGTGCGCGCTGAGGCCAGCCGCCGCCCCAGTGCTGGACGCACGAGTTGTTTCCCAAGTTCTGGACTGTCCTGGTCGCGAACCGCCTTGGAAGCGGGGACCTGGCCCGCCTCCTCCCTTCCTCGGGGGGAGGGGCGGAGGAGGAGGCCCGGGAGGCGACCGCGGGGAGGGGGTGGGCCGTCTCCGCGCTGGGCGTGGGCTGGGCGAGGTTCCCCGGCCCACCGGGACCCGCCAACAATGGCCAGTTGTGGAAGGAGGCGGCAGGAATGCAGCCGGGGGAGTCGGGCGGCGGGGCGGCGGCGGCCGGGGGGCGGGGCCGGGGCGCAGCGGCAGCCTCTTACCTGTCCAGGTAGTTCGCATTTCTCGGAGAGCGGCGGCGCCCCCAGCACCTGTCGCCCGGTGCACGGGCAGGGAGGACGGCGCGGGGCATGGCCTGGTAGAGGCCCCCGGGGGAGACGGTGCGGAGTCCAGTCCCGAGCAGGGCAGGCGAGGGAGGGACGGTCCTCCCCCGGCGCCCGCGCGGCCGGCGGCAGCATGAAAAAGAACCCGACGGTGCAGGGCACTTTCAGCAAACTCTTCGGCAAGAAGCATGCCAACCCGCCCGCCACCTCCCTCTACGCCACCAACCCTCCCTGGATCTTCACCCAGGAGGCCCCGGAGGAGGGGACCCGGGGCTTCGGTGAGTGCGCCCGTGAGCGGGAGCGCGCGGGGGCCTGCGCGTGGTCCCCGTCCCCAAGGGCGGCCCTCTCCCTCGGGCTCTGGGTGATCCGCGGCGGCGAGGGCGGGAGACGCTCCAAGGCGGAGGGGAAGCAACGCGTTTGAACCTGTGCGCTGGCCGGGCAGGAGCCTTCGGCAAAGGGAGGTCTCTGGGAAAGGGAAGGAGGGGCCCCTCCCCACCACAAGGTCAGAGATCTTTGAGGGGGAGGCCGCATTTGATCCTTGTCCCTCTCCCGAGGTGTTTGTTTTCCCTCCTCCGAGGAAGTTATGTTTGCTTTATTGTTGCTAGAAAGGGCTCCCGGGGTTTGCGGTAACGTCCCTCACCCTTCTCCCAGCAGTTCTGTTAAGTCTGAAGCCTTGCCTGGATCTGAGGACTTGGGGATGGTCCCTGCAACCCCTACTCTTTCCCCTTCCTCTGTTCCGCCTCTCCCAGTTCCCAACCGGGCCTCACCTGCCCTGGCGTTGCAGGCAGAGAAGGAGCTGCTATCTAGGTGTCCTCGCACCCGCCTCTGCCCTGAGGAGGCTCAGAGCCACTGCTGCCATCAGGAGAGCAGGCTGTGCCAGTCCCCCAGTCTCTTTCTGGGATCACAGGCCCTTGTCAGGTCAACCTCGGGTGCCTATGAATGAAGCCCCCCGTGACTGCCAGCCGCCCTTGGCCCCTGAATCAGGTTGATGTGTCTGCAGGTCTTTGAAATCATACCTGCCCTGCCTTTGGGCTCTGCCTGTGGGTCATCTGATCACTGCATCTTTCTGCAATTTGTACCTTCTATAACTGAGAGGGTATCTAGTCGGGTAAGGCCAGGAATTCACTTCTTGTGTCTGATCTGAGGTTCTGGGCCCAAAGAGGGTCACCCATCACTGCTTTAGCTCACCTGCCTTCACTGTCACCCCGTTACCTTCACTGACCTTTATGGCCACAGTGTGGGGACCCCCAGAGGATGTCACAGCCTCACACCCTGCTCTTGGAGTCAGTTTAGCCCCCAGCTTTATCAGGAGCAGGACACAAGACAACCGGACAGGAGAAGGCAAATGAGACATTGCCTCTCTCTGACCCAAGGATCTCCGGCTGGCTGGTGAACAGAGATGACCAAATGCCGTTTAGCCCTTTCTGAGCTTTTGCTATAAAAGAGTAAGTGCAAAAGGAACAGAGAGGTGACCTCTGATTGGAACTAGCATGCGAGCTGAGAGAGAAAGGCACCCAGCATTTCCAGAGCAAACAGCAGGAGCAAAGGTAGGAGGGCCAGGGCAGTTTGGAGGCAGGGCTTAGGAACTTAGCAAACACATGTGTCCTGCCAAGTACAGCTCTGTAAGGCCTAAACACCTCTCCTCACCTGAATCCCAAACATTTATTGACCCCTTGTTAGGTGCAAGGTACCATTCTAAAGTCCTCCTGTTGTTGACTTGTTTAATCCTCATCTAGCCTGTGATGTAGGGACTGTTATTCCTGTTTGACAGATGGGGAAACGGAGGCGCAAAGAGGTTAAATAACATGCCCAAGAGCACACCGCTTTAAATGATCGAGCCAGGATTTTCTTTTTTTTTTCTGTTTTTTAATATTTATTTATGGCTGTGCTAGGTATTCATTGTTGCACAGGCTTGGGGCAAGTGGGGACTACTCTCTAGTTGGCGGTGCGAGGGCTTCTTACTGTGGTGGCTTCTCTTGTTGCTGAGCATGGTTCTAAGGCACGTGGGGTTTGCTAGTTTCAGCTCCCAGGCTCTAGAGCACAGGCTCAGTGGTTTTGGTGCACGGGTTTAGTTGTTCTTCGCATGTCCCAGATCAGGGATTGGATCACCACTGAGCCAGGGAAACCAGAGCCAGGATTTTCTTAAGTGTACAGTTCACAGATTTTTTCTTTTTTTTGTAGACTTATCAAGTTGTGTAATTGTCAGCACAATTCAGTTTTGTTTTTTTTTAAAGAATGGTGTAATCTTAGACATGTTTCTTTTCTTTTTTTTTAATGTTAATTTATTTATTTGACTGCACCAGGTCTTAGTTGAGGCACGCAGGATCTTTAGTTGCGGCATGTGGGATCTAGTTCCCTGACCGGGGATGGAACCTGTGCCCCCAGCATTGAGAGCGCAGAGTCTTAGCCACTGGACCACCAGGGAAGCCCCACAATTCAGTTTTAAAACATTTTCATTGCCCCCAGATTTCCTTCATGGGGCTGAGCCAATATTTGAACCCAGGTGGTGGGGCTCCAGAGACCATACTCCAGCTTGCAGAGGTGACTATGTGGAAGGTATGAATGAAGGAAAGTCGCTCAGTTGTGTCCGCCTCATTGGGACCCGGTGGACTGTAGCCCACCAGACTTCTCCTGGAACTCTCCAGGCAAGACTACTGGAGTGGGTAGCCATTTCCTTCTCCATGGGGCCTTCCTGACCCAGGGGTTGAACCCTGGGTCTCCTGCATTGCAGGCGGAATTTTTACCATCTGAGCCACCAGGGAAGCCTTGCAAGTGGAAGGTAGTCAAGGGGGAATTTGAATGGAGAGGCATCTACCCGAGAACACCTCCCCCCACACTCCTTCCCCAAAGGAAATGCCTTCCTTGCACACTTCTCTACATTTTTGCTTTACATACTTTTGCCATAGATAAATTCCCCAACATTTTTCCTACTCCGAACAGACTTCTGGTGGGGTTAGTGAAGAGATGTGGGCATGGTGCCCAGTCACCTCTGGCCAGCTGCTGCCTCCACCAGCAGGGCTTGGAGCCCAGGGAGCCTCCGGTTCCCTAGGGCACAGCTGGGTCTCCAGCTGACTCAGCCTGCTTGCACCACGTGGAGAGGTGGGAGGCAACACGCAGCCAGCAGAATGGATTTCCAGTGTTTCCAGGGTATTTCCTGGGCACCAGTGGGTGTAGCAGAAGTCTTCCTGCTAAGCAGGACATGTGTTGGAGGTGGGGACAGGAAGGACTAGTGTTGAGGATTCTTGGATTTAATGAAGACCTCAGACCTATTTTGGAGTCCACCTCTGTCAATAATTGGGGGCCTGGCCACTCTCTGAGCCTCAGTTTTTTTTTTTTGCTTCTGTTAAGTGGGTCCAGCAGTCTGGTGTCCAGGCTCCTTACAGAATGATTGCTTGAATATTGTATATGGCAGTGCTTTGAAGAGCATTGAAAGGAAAGACACTAAAACAAGGATTGGCAAATTACGGCCCATGGCCTGTTTTTGTAAATAAAGTTTTATTAGAACACGCCTAGTCACACCCATCATTTGCATATCTTCTGTGGTTACCTTCTTGTTACTAAGGGCAGAATTGAGTGACTGCAGCAGAGACAGTGTGGCTCACAAAGCCAAAAATATTTACTAGCTGCCCTTTACAGAACAAATCTGTCAACTCCTGCTGCTGCTGCTGCTGCTAAGTCACTTCAGTCGTGTCCGACTCCGCTTGACCCCATAGACGTCAGCCCACCAGGCTTTCCTGCCCCTGGGATTCTCCAGGCAAGAAAACTGGAGTGGGTTGCCATTTCCTTCTCCAATGCATGAAAGCGAAAAAGTGAAAGTGAAGTCGATCAGTTGTGTCCGACTCTTAGCGACCCCATGGACTGCAGCCCACCAGGCTCCTCCATCCATGGGATTTTCCAGGCAAGAGTACTGGAGTGGGGTGCCATTGCCTTCTCCGTCAACTCCTGCATGGTTTATTATCAGGGCATGTCTAGCTCTGAGCACTTCCTGCTTCAGTTCCTTCTCCTAACATTGCTGTAGACCAGAGGACGCTTATCTGTGAAGCGGTCTCAAAGGGGTTGGGATTAGAGTTTCATAGGGTCCCTGAGTCTGTGACGTTCTCTGCAATGCTAGCAGTATCTGTACTCTTGGAGAACAGCTGGTAGGATGCAGGGCGAAGAAAATCAGTGGGGAGTATGTAAGGGAATTAAGGAGTACGCACTTGCAGTTTGGCTACAGTCATGTAAAAATCTGTTTGTACAAGGGTAGGCTGGGTGCAGCAGGTAAAATGCAGTCATGTGAGTGTGGTGATGGATAGATTTTTCCTTACAGGATTTCCCTGGTATGTATCCAGTAACTATTAGAAGCACTTAATGCAATTGCATTCCTAATAAAGCCTAGGCCTCCCCGCTGGGCTCACGCTAGAGTCTTAAAAGGCCACACAATTGTTTTTATTGTTTTTATTTTTAAAATTTTATTTTACTTAACTTTACAGTACAGTATTGTATTGGTTTTGCCATACATCAAAATGAATCCACCACAGGTATACATGTGTTCCCCATCCTGAACCCTCCTCCCGCCTCCCTCCCTATACCATCCCTCTGGGTCGTCCCAGTGCAACAGCCCTAGGCATCGGGTATCAGGCATCAAGCCTGGACTGGCGACTCGTTTCAAATATGATATTATACATATTTCAATGCCATTCTCCCAAATCATCCCACCCTCTCCCTCTCCCAGAGTCCAAAAGACTGTTCTATACATCAGTGTCTCCTCTGCTGTCTCGTATACAGGGTTATTGTTACCATTGTTTTTAAAGTACGTGAGAAAACAGAGATGTCGATCTTTCTAAATCTCATGATAAGGGACTTGCTGCAGCCGGAGACCAGGCTGCCAGTGGCTCTGGACTCCTCCCTTGGCTCTTGGATTAGTTGAGCCAAGCTTCCTTATCTACCGTCACTCCACCCCACCCCACCAATAGGACACCCTGCTTGCTGGGGGCCCTTCCTCCAAAATGTAAGTCACCTTCCTCACAACCACCTAGGATGCTTATTTGAGATGCAGATTCCTGGGGGCCCCACCTGAGGTATAGGAAGTCAGAATCCCTGGGCTAAGACCCAGGTTCTGGACTTTTCACCAACTGCCAGGTGATTTTTAAAAAAAATTAATTTATTTATTTGGCTGTGTGGGATCTTTAGTTGCGGCATATGAACTCTTAGTTGCAGCATGTGGGATCTAGCTCCCTGACCAGGGATTGAAGCCAGGCCCCCTGCATTGGGAGCACAGTTTTAGCCACTGGACTGCCAGGGAAGTCCCCTAGGTGATTCTTTTGTATGGGAAAATTTGAGACTCCTTCCCCAGACAGAGCTGGGCCGTTCTCTCCCCGCACTGAGGACTTGCTGCTGTTCTGCATAAATGTATAGCGCCTATCCCAGTTCCTTATCCATGAGAACCCCTGGGTGTTCTCCCTAAGGTGGCTGCAGGTTCTACTAATCCTGCTTCTGGGGACCTCGTGTCTCAGGCCAGGCTAACAGGTAAGAAAGCCATGAACTCCAGGCCCTGAGCACATATATCTGGCCCGGGACAGGCTGGCACCAGCCTCCTGAAAGGAAAGCTGACCTCTGCCTGGCAGGGGTGTGGAGATTTCCGTTTGCTCCCATCCCCTGGAGGTGTGCTGTGGTTTGCTGGCAGCTCAGTACATACACACACACACACACACACACACACACACACCCCATCTCTGCTGTCCCATTATATAAGCTCCTCTTGTTCCTGTAGTTCAACTTAGAAAGCCAGGCCCTTCCTTAACCACTACAGGCTACAGGGTTCCCCTTTTCTCCCAGCCAATAAATTAATGATAATACCATCATCATCATCATTTTTCCCCTTCATACTCAGTCATGTCCGGCTCTTTTTCGACCTCATGGATTGTAGCCCACCAGGCTCTTCTGTCCATGGAATTCTCCAGGCAAGAATACTGGAGTAGGTGGCAATTTCCTTCTCCAGGGGATCTTTCTGACCCACGGATTGAACCCATGTCTCTTGAGTCTCCTGCATGCTAAAAACTGTTTTCTCAATTGAGGAAACACTCAGAGGCTCAGTCAGTCTGACTCCCGGCAGCTCAGAACTGAGTGCATCCAGTCACCCGGGACCTTGTTGAGATCAGCTTCTGATGCACTTCAGACACGTTCTCAGGTGAAGTTCACCAGGGCTGTAGGCCGTACTTTGGGGAGCGTGTCCTAGCCTGAAAGCGAGCGGGGTTGTGAGGGGTGCCTGTTTGCTACCCTCCTCCTCCCCCAGTCCCCAACCCCGAGGCTCCTCCCTGCCATGGTCCCCCCTCCCCTATTCTGTGGCTCTCCCAGCCCAGCCCAGCTCCACCTTCGGCGTCCCCTCTGCCCTTGGACAAAGGCTTCTCTCTGGCACCCTGGGTCAGACCTGCTGAGACTTGCTGGGACAGACCAGCCTTTTCAGGTTCCTGTCATGTGGCCCTGTTAATTAGCAAGGAAGGGCCTCATCAGCCGTTTGTGGGTTACATTCACATGGGGCCCCCTAGCTTCATCCCTGCAAGGCTGGGGCTCCAGCCAAGTGACAAGGATCCAATGCCCTACCTCGGTGGGGTGGAGGTTGGGGCCTGTTCTGGGGTTCTGAGTTACTCTGGTCAAGGTAACAAACTCTCCCAGCTAGAAACCCCACCCTTTTTAAGCACCTGGAATTTTTTATTAAAAAACGTAATATTTATTTATTTATTTATGGCTGTGCTGGGTCTTCATTGCTGACTTTTCTCTAGTTGCAGTGCACGGGTTTCTCATTGCGGTGGCTTCTCTTGTTCTGGAGCACAGACTCTAGGGCACGCAGGCTTGGGTAGTTGCAGTATGAGGTCTCAGTAGTTGCGGCTGCCTGGCTCTAGAGCACAGGCTTAGTTGCTCCACGACATGTGGGATCTTCCCGGATCAGGGATTGAACCTCTGTCCCCAGCATCTGCGGGCAGATTCTTTACCACTGAGCCACCAGAGAAGCCCCAAGCACCTGGAATTTGATGAGACCCGTGGCCAGTGCTTGTGGGGTCACGTGGGGGCTCCTGGCAATTTGGGACCCCGCACTGTCACACCAGTCTTCTTCTCAGCTCCGCTAGCTTTTTCCTCTCCCTTGATTTTGGGAGGCTTCTCCCAAAAGGATCCCCATTTGGCGGTGGGGAAACCCAGCCTGAGCAAGTGCTACCCGGAGGAGCTGGGGCATGACCTCAGATCTGATTCCCGGATGCATTTGTCTCCTCCAGGCCTCACCAGCTCTTCAAGCTCTCTGGAGAGGAGCAAAGGGATGTCGAATCCCTGCTGTGCTGGCTGTAGCCAGAGGGAATTGGATTCTAGAGTCAGGTTGCCTGGACTTGAATCTTGGCCTCTTTTCCTCACCAGCTGTGGGACCCTGGGCCGGGGACTTAACCTCTCTGAGCCTCAGTTTCTTCATCTGGCAAATGAGGATACTAAAAGTGCCTCCCACACAGGTGTGTGAAGAGAGATGTAAAGAGAGCTTAAAATGGTCCTAGCTTAGAATGGTCCTAGCTCATAATCGGGGAAGGCAATGGCACCCCACCCCAGTACTTTTGCCTGGAAAATCCCATGGACAGAGGAGCCTGGTGGGCTGCAGTCCATGGGGTCGCTAAGAGTCGGACACAACTGAGCGACTTCACTTTCGCTTTCCACTTTCATACGTTGGAGAAGGAAATGGCAACCCACTCCAGTATTCTTGCCTGGAGAATCCCAGGGACAGGGGAGCCTGGTGGGCTTCTGTCTGTGGGGTCTCACAGAGTCAGACACGACTGAAGCGACTTAGCAGCAGCAGCAGCTCATAATACTGTGTATCAGGTATCACACAGTTACATAAAAAAATTATGTATCACACAGTTACAAAAAAATTATTATTTTGTTTGACTGTGCCAGGGTTTAGGTGCTGCACACTTAGTTGCAGCGTATGGGATCTAGTTTCCAGACCAGGGATCGAACCTGGGCCCCCTGCATTGGGTGCCTGGAGTCTTGGCCACTGGGCCACCAAGCAAGTCCCAGACAGTTACATTTTTATCATTCTTTTCCTCTCTAGTTTGGACCTATCTAGGATTTGAGGAAGGAGCTAAATAACTGTCCTGGACTTCAGCCTCCATGGAGACCCGTGGGGAGCTTTGGGACCGGGGCAGGAAGAGCATTTTGTCAGGCTTTCAACCCTGAGCTTTGTGAGGAAAGAAGGCCCAGTGAGAGGTTCCTCCTTTTGGGGAGAAGCAGAAAGGAAGGGCTGGGAGTGAGGCAGCCATGGGTACCCTGTCCTCAGCTCCCCCAGAGCTGGCAGTTCCCCCCTCCACCTAACACACACACACCCTACTCCAAACTGAGAAAACTAGGTCAGCCTATTTGGGGAGAGGCAGTAAGCCACATGCCATGTGTAAGGCACCCCCTTATTTGTGCCTGGAGCCCAGCACTCCAAGGGGGCACCCCGTTTGGGCCCTGGCACCACTGCTGCTCTGAGACTTTGGGCCAGCCCCCCTCCAGCCATTCTGGGCCTCAGTCTCCCCATTGGCACAGAGGGCAGCCCCAAGGGTCCAGACTCTGGAGTTCTCCCTGACAAGGGAGCAAAGGGCCACCCGCCTCCTGGTGGCTCTGCCCCATTGGGTAGAGTCGTCCAGCCTCCTCTCTGTCACCAGCTTTATCTCATGACTTCATCTCCCTCAAGAGGCCCTCCTTTATCTCCTCTATTGAGGAGGGGGCTTCCCAGAAAGTTATTCTAGTGTCCCTGAGACTGATCCCAGCAGAGTTCATTTACTTCTGCAGGAAAATCCCCAAAGTTTGATTCTGTTATCTTTCTCTTTATTTTGGACCTTGACCTTGAGGCTCAGAAAGCCCCAGCCCTGACCTTGAACTCTCGGGCATCCCAGCTTATGGCAGCAGTCACACTTACCCCACTTGCTGGTGTGACTTGACCAGCTGGGAACTGTGCCTGGGTATGAGGGACTCAGGAAAGTGTATCATGTTCTAGACACAACTTTTTCTTTTCTTTTCCCCCCTTGAAATAACATACATTTAATATCTCATAATTCTGTAGATCAGAAGTCTGATCTCACTGGGCTAAAATTAAAATGTCAGCAACACTTTGTTCTTTTCTGGAGGTTCTAGGAGAGAATGTTTTCTCTCCTTTTCCACCTTCTGCCTGCACTCCCTGGCTCACGGCCCCTTCCATCTTCAGAGCTAGCAATGGCCAGCTGATTCTTTCGCACATCACACCACTTTGCCTCTGCTTCTCTCATCATATTTCCTTCCATGAATCCCAGCCACACCTCTACCTCTTAGAACTGGGAAAGCAACTTGTATTTCCAAGAGGTGCTCCCGTGGAAGGGAGCCACCTGGGCCTTCCACGCCTGTCTCTACCAGAGCTGCTCCCTTTCCACAGGTATTCTAGAGAACAATCATATTCTTAGAAAGGGTTCCCCAGTTCAAAATAACCACAAACCAACCAAGACAACAGTGCCTCAGAAGATGGGCTGAGTCATGGAATCTGTGGGCTTCCCAGGTGGCTCAGAGGTAAAGAATCCTGCTGCTAATGCTGGAGACATAAGAGATGCACGTTCGATTCCTGTATTGGAAAGATCCCCTGGAGGAGGAAATGGCAACCCACTCGAGCATTTTTGGACAGAGGAGTCCATGATGTTGAAAACAGAAAGACACAACTGAGTGACTGAGCATGCATGAAAGATGCTTAGAAGCGTGCCTGACCCATTACAAGTGTCCAATAAATTCTACCTGGTATTATATTATTACTGCTATTATAGTGATCAGCTTGCCAGGTTGCTTGCTTCTAAAACTCCTGTGCTTAGTCAGCTCAGTTGTGTCTGACTCTTTGCAACCCCATGGACTGTAGCCCACCAAGCTCCTCTGTCTGTGGGGATTCTCCAGGCAAGAATACTAGAGTGGGTTGACATGCCCTCCTCCGGGGGATCTTCCCAACCCAGGGATTGAACCCAGGTCTCCCTCATTGCAAGCGGATTCTTCACTGAGTCACCAAGGAAGCCCAAAAATACTGGAGTGGCTAGCCTATCCCTTCTCCAGGGGATCTTCCCTACCCAGGAATTGAACCAGGGTCTACTGCATCACAGGTGGATTCTTTACCAGCTGAGCTACCAGGGAACCCCTAAAACTCCTTGGTACACAATAATAGTAACTATTAATATTGTGGTAACTCAACTGCAGAGAGGATGCTCCCTTGACCCCAACACTGGTACAGATTTAAATGAAATAGTGAGAGGGATGGGAGCATGCCTGGGTTAGTCCCCACCCTACCCCATGTCCTAATAAGGGGCCAGACAGCCATGGACCTGGCTGCCAGGTCAGATCTAGGTCCTTGGTTTCAAAACAGCCCTGTCTAGAGAATGTCCCAGGAAACCCTGGTGTCAACACACTGGTGAGACATTAGAGCCAGTGAGAACTGGGTGGGCTTTAGTGTTAGTGGTTGGAGGTGTGGTTATCTCTACTATTCTTGTTTCTGATTGGGCCAAATCTACACTCTTACAACCTCTTTCTCCCTCCCCACCCACCCCCTGGCATCTTGGTCTCCAGGCCCAGGCGTGGAGCCTGGCAGCCACACTGGGAAATCGGGTTTGCCCAGAGTGTATGGGACAGGCAGTGCTGGGAACTGGAATTTCCAGGGACGAGGGGAAAGCTTGCTGTGTTGGTCCTTCAGAAAGGTGGAGAATCTGGAATGTGCCAGCCAACTCTCTGCCTGGTAGGACAACACACAAAGGTTTCTGGGTCCCATTTCTAAGATGCCCCCTGGAGCCTTCATGTCATATTCAAGGCCCTCTATGTCAGATCTGTAAACTCATAATTTCCTCCTAAAGTCACATACAAGAGGAAAAGTAATCACCGTTCATCCAGTGTTTCAGTTAGTAGGATACTAGTTCGTGGAATTTTGACTTTTCTCCTCTGTCCTCTCTGGCTTAAGAGGAAGTCCCGCACGTCCCATAAATGGAGAAAGTCCTCCTTGCTCATGGCCCATGTAGCAGGAGGTCCGCAGTGACTCCTGCCTCTCGGAGGTGACAGTGTGAATCTGGGGCAGGATGGGAAATTCCCATCCATGTGTGCTAAGAGTCATGAGGGTGATTGGTTGAGAAAATGTGACTAGCATCTCCCTCCCTCCCACTCCTGTAGAAACAACCCAGAGCACAGGGCCAACAACTAGAGGAAGAGAAATGTTCTGTATCATCTTTCTACAGGGGACAGAACCACATTTGCTGGCCCCATCATTGCTCCCATTGTACAGATGGGAAAACTGAGATCCAGACTGGTTATATGACATGGCAAGTCCATGGCAGAGCCGGGATTTATATTAAATCAGGTGGACCCTATAGTCCTATTCTTTCTGCTCTGCCCTCAAGGGTACCTCAAATGGAGCCATGACCCCCAATCATTGATGGTTTTGGGGCTAAAGAAATCTTGGGTTAAGGACTTCCCTGGTAGTCCAGTGGCTAAGACTCTGCACTCCCAATGCAGGGGGCCTGGGTTCAGTTCCTGGTCAGGGAACTAGATCCCACATGCTGTAACTAAGAGTTTCCATGCTGCAACTAAAGATCCCACGTGCTGCAAATAAGACCCAGCACAGCCAAACAAATAATAAACAAATAAAAGAGATCTCAGGTTAGCAGAGTCCAGAAGGCGGGTGCTGACCCACTGGGTGGCCTCATCTGCTCTACTTGTTTCAGATTAGAAATTCAGTCGAGATAAAACAACTTGTTATCTTCTCTCTCTCAGAGATAAGCGTTAGCTGGGGCCTTGGCCAAGCTCTTAGCGCCCCCAAAGGAGGGTCTTGTGGGAGTGAAGGCTCAGATCCTGCAGTAGGTGGATCAGGACACAGATGGCAGCTGGGGGCCCAAAGCTCTAGGAGACCCTGAGAAACCACCCCTGGAGTCCCTCTCAGTGCTGTTTCCGGTGGCCCCATCAGCGCACGTCCACCTGTAGGATATTGTCATGAAGAGGCGCCTGGCAGAGCCAAGCAGGGGCCACCAAGGGGCTTGGTTTTCCTTACTGGGAACTGCAGGGCAGACTAAACTCAGTCGGCCCCCGTGCCCTTGATCCCCAGTCATGGTCTCCCCGGTCTTGTCTCTTCTAGATGGGATCTATTATGGAGACAACCGGTTTGACACTGTGAGTGAGTCGGGAACCGCCACGCTGAAAGCTCGGCCAAGAGTCCGGCCCCTGCTCACCTTTCTTCCTCTGGTGAGTACGTTCTGCCCTGAGGTCGGAGGGTCTGCTCTGGGCAGGCCACCTGGGCTGCCACAGAGAAAGTGGCCTCACCTGCCCTGGTCCAAGTGGTCATCAGCCTCACCCTCTGTCCATCCTCTTCCTTCCTGATGCCAATTGAGGGCGGCTACTGGGAGGAGGCATGGCTCACGACAGGAAGGCTGAGATTAGGGGTGTCAGCTCCTTTGAGTCAAAACCTAAGGAGGGGTTATGGGGAACTTGGGTGCAGAAGCAATGCAGCAGGGGGTACCTCCAGCTCAATGGGATTCCTATTTTACGCTCACCAGGGGCTGCCTGCTCCGTGCCAGGCCTTGCATAGGATGCTGGGATTCAGAGATGATTGACCCAGGATTGCTCAAGGAGCCCCCGCCCAGGAAAGGGGATGAATCAGTAAAGAGACTGTTAATACGTAGACCAGAGCAGGAGCGGCCAACCTAGTCACAGGGATTGGTCAAGGAAGGCTTCTTGGAAGAGGTGACACCTGAACTGTCTGAAAGGTCAAATAGCAGTGGCCCTTGGGAGAAGAGCATGGGGACTGCTTTATTTGTGGGTCTGAAACTGCCAGAAACCAAACACTCCCTTCTGGAGCCTGTGATTGGGCTTTTGTTCTCTGACAAGGAAAGAGACTCAAAACAACCTCCCCGTGACTGGTTCTATTGACTGTGACGAGAGCTCTGGCTTTTCCAAGACAGCCTAGGCCTGTGCTGTCCAATAGAAATACAATGCAAGCCTCAGGTATAACTCTCATTTCTAGTAGCAACATGAATAAGAAATAGGTAAAATTAGTCCAGAGACGATCATTGCAACATTTAACCAACATAGAAGGTACCACTGAGATGTTTTACATTCTTTCTTTCACACTAAGTCGTCAAAGTCTAGCGTGTCGCGCTTCGAGCACACATCCTGCTTCTGAGCAGTGACATTTCAAGGGCTCAGTAGCCACTTGTGGTCAGTGGCTGCCATATACAACAGCCCAGATTTAGACCTAAACAGTCAGCCTCATAAATTCTAGGTTCATTACCATCTGTGAGACCTGGGTCCTGGTTGGGAAAATGACACTGGGGTCACAGCATCTCATACCTCCATGAAGCTCTGTTCTGCCTCAACTCAAAAGGCACCACATCGTGATCTGAGTTTTCAGGGGCCCGTTAGACCTCACAGCACCCAACACCTTGGTCCCCACACCCACAGATTCTGCCCAGCACTGCCTGACATGACCACCTCCCTGGCACCATCGTCAATTTTTTTCTGGCTGTTCAGCCTCCCCACAGACCTGAGATTCTAGATGGGAGAGACTGAATCTTGCATTCTCCTTGCTGTATTCCCAAAGCCTGTATGTGGAGGGCTGAGCATACAGACCGCTGGGCATACGGCTTTAATTTATTTTCCGCTTACAAATGCAATTCACAGACATCACAGACAAATACAGAAAGTACAACACCACCAGTGAAAAGGTATAAAGCAAATGAGTCCACTCCTCACTGTTTCCAGAGATGCATAAAACTGTTTCCAGGGTTACCGCACCCATATATGCAGATGAAACAGTTTTGAGATTGTCTGTCACTAGAGGTGAATTTGATTTTCTCCCTTCATCTACCGCATACTCAGAATTACAGCGGTGGGCACCCAGGGCTGACACACCCGTGCCCATTGTGGTTGATAAATATTGAAATAAATGGCTGTTGTCCCTTGAGTGGCCATTGGTCTCTTAGCTCCTCTCTCAGGTCTGCACCAGCAAGTAAAGCGTTAATGAGGCATAACTGAGTTTGTTGTGATTGGTCAGCATCCTGTATCCCTGCCTCTACCCACCCACCCACTTTGGACCACTTGATTAACAGCACAGGTCCATACCTTTCTGCCCTCCTCCCTTCTGGTTTGGGTCCTCTGGTTTGGATCTGATCTGGGCCAACCAGGGCCTGACTGGGAGCACTGCACAGGGTTAGGGGCTGCTGGCTGGTACTGGCTTGGGAACAGTCCTTCAGGGCAAGCCTCAGACCCAGTCCCAGGAAATGGGGGCTTCTCCCCAACAAACTCACAGCTCCTCATTGGTGAGGACAAGGGAATGAACACGCCATGAATCCACAACTGAAAGGGACCTCGTGGGGTCCACACCAGCCTCCCTAGATACTGGCAGGAACTGAACTCAGAAAGGGAAGGTCATTCCGTGCCTTCAGTGCCAGCTGTGCAGCTGGCATGGTCCTAGCCAACAGAAGGGCCATGAGATCGTGACTGACTCGTGGGGGGCTCCTCCTGTGTGTCAGGCACCATCCCAAGTGCCTAGCATGTGTTAACTGAATTGATAGAGAAGCTGAAGCTCAGGATGGGGAAGTAACGTGCTCAAGGACAGGCAGCTCATAAGTGGCAGAGCTGGGGTTTGTAGCCAGGCTCCCGGGTCCAAGTTCTATTGGGCTATCCTACCTGCCCTTCCACCTACGACCTAGAAGCTTTTCCTTCTTCCCTTCTAACATCAGCCTGCAGAACCACCTGCATCTCCTGTGTCTGCCTCTCTGCACTCCTACCTGGCCTTTTGGGGATCACGCACCTCTCTGAGACCATGCTGAGGCTGTGGGCCACATCTGCACGATCTTGCTTACAATTCCAGCACAGGGGTCTCAGGCCCTGGAAGCCCACCTCTGATGCACCTCGAGATTACGAGCCCTGAGCCTGACCACTTGTTTCCCGGGGACGTGTTTTGCTCCTGACTCAGGTCCTAAGATACAAAGCAGCCCCAGCATCTGGGTTACGGGGAACCCAACACCTCTGCCTTAGGCTCTGGACTGGGGCCGCTGCTTTCCTCTCGCCGGGGCAGAAGGCCAGGAGAATGAGAGACAGGAGGACAGAACTGCAGGTTCACACGCAGACATGCACGTGCACACTCTGTCCCCGGCCCCCCCAAGCCAGGTTGGGTGGGGAGCTGGGCTGTGACACCGCCTCACAGCTGGGATCTCCCCTCCCTGTCCTGCCTTCCCACACTCTGGGGCACCTCCCAGGCCTGACCCTGAGGCAGGGGAGGGGCCAGGCTGCAGTGCCCATGACAGGCCCATGCTCTTCCTTGAGTGCCATCCAGGCCAGGCCTTCTGAGCACACATTTGCTCTCACGACCCCTCATGAGCCCCCAATGAGACGGTGTGAGAGGGGAGGGCAAGATGAGGAGGGGACGGGCACGGCTGGGGCTTCTGCTTCCTTCCTAGACCTTCCTTGCCTATTGAGGTGAAAGTGCAGAGGATGGAGAAATATTCTGGCCTACTCCATACTTTCCCAGGCAGCTGGCTGCCAAAAGCCAGTTATGAGAAGGACCCTGGGATCTCTCGGTGACTGGGACAGGCTCTGGATTGATCCTTGGGTGACCAGTCCCAGCTCTGCCTCTGGGCCACGAGGCCCTTCCTCTCCTGGGGCCTCTGGCTCTTCACCCATCAGCGGGGTTACATGGGATGGTCTGCTAAGGTCTCCTCAGCTGTGACTTTCTGTGTTCAAATAACTCACTAACAGAGGGGCAGGAAGTGGGGTCAGCTCTCTGAAGGCCCCCAGAGATGCCAGGCCCTCTGAAAAGGAGGTCTTGTAGCCACCAGGGCTTCCCCTACCCTACCCTGCCCCAACTTCCTGCTCTGAGAGCTCCAAGGAGCTGGATTAGCATGGCAAACTTCAAAACTGTGGGTGGGGGTGGGCGTGGACCTTGGTGAGCATTGGAATAAGAAAACTGAAGCCCAGGGAGGGGTGATGCATGCAACTCCCTCAGCTCCATGGAAGCAGAGACAGACCCCAAGCCAGGTCTTCTCCCAATTCCCATCTACATCACCATGGATCAGCCTGGGCTGAATCTGGGAAGGGGCCTTTCCCCACCCCCGTCCTTCGCCCTCCAAGGGGAAGCTCGGCCCAGAACTCAAGCCAGAGCCTGTCCCTAGCTTCTCAGAGCTGAGCTGAGAAGGTAGGACGGCTGGTGGTGGGAAGGACAAACTTGTCTCTGGGGCTGCCTCTGGCCCTACCCCAGTCTGAACCCGACCATCTCCAGGGCAGTGCATATGAGGAATTAAAAAAGAAATGCCAATGAGGCAAATATGGGGAAACTGGCCGGACAGGTCCCCCGGGGTGCCTCGGGCGGTGAGAGCTCCGTGGGTCACCCCACCCTCTGAGTCAGGCAGGGCTGGCAGGGCCTGGGGAGATGTCAGGCTGGGCTCCAGGCAGGAAGCCTGACTGTTTGGGGCCCACCCTCTACTCCTCAGCAGAGATCAGCCCGAGTCAGCCGGATTTCTCCTTTCCACCCTTCCTCTCCATCCCCAGCCCCGGGAGCTGTCTTGGAAGCCAAGGCCCAGGCTCCCTTTGGGGTTGGCGCTCCTTTGGGTGAGCTGGGAAGGGCGGTCAGTCATGATTGGCTTTTGAGTGATTCTCTTGGCTGACATTAGCTGGCAGGGCTCTTGGGTAGGGGAGCTCCGGGTGTTCCTGTGGGAGTGGGTGTCAGAAGCCTGCAGCCAGTGAACAGATGGAGCACCCTTTCCCTGCCAAAGCCACCCTGCCTCTGCCCACCTGGCTCTTCTTCCACAGGGAGGGCCTCAGCCTGATCCCCCAAAGCCCAACATACACCCTCATCCTAACCACATATGACCGCCTCTTGGCCACCCTATGGGACTTCCCAGGTGGTGCTAGTGGTAAAGAACTCACCTGCCAATGCAGGAGACATAAGAGACATGGGTTCTATATCCCTGGGTCAGGAAGATCCCCTGCAGGAAGAAATAGCAACCCACTCCAGTATTCTCGCCTGGAAAATCCTATGGACAAAAGAGCCTGGCAGGCTACAGTCCATAGGGTTGTAGACTCGGACATGACTGAAGTGACTTAGCACACACGCTTGCCCACCCTTTGGGTTCAGGGATGTGTGCCCCCGACTCAGGCTGCCTTCAGAAGGACTGATTAGGAAAGAAGCTCTAGAAGTGACCTAAAGTGTGAAAGTGTTAGTTGCTTCAGTTGTGTCCAACTCCTTCTGACCCTGTGGACTGCAGCCTGCTGGGCTCCTCTGTCTGTGGGGATTCTCCAGGCAAGAATACTGCAGTGGGTTGCCATTTTCTTCTGCAGGGGATCTTCCCAACCCAGAGATTGAAACTGGATCTCCTGCATTGCAGTTCTTTACCACTGAGGCACCAGAAGAGGCCTAAGGGCCATTTGAATGGAGGATTCTAGGGACCTTGGTCAGGAAGGGGGCGGGGTGGGCTCTTAGAGCTTGTCTCCTTGACCCCATGGACTCCTTGCCCTGCAGGGCAACAGAGCACAGCCCTCTACAGATGAGAGAGATCCTGGGGTGGCAGGTCGGTCCAGAGTAAGACAGCATGGTTGGTGGAATTCTCTGTCCCCCAGGAAGGAGGCATGAGCTTCAGCAGAGGGCAGGGGCTGGGGCAAGGAAGTCCTGAAGCTCTAATTTTTTTTCCTAAGGTTATTTTTTTTTACATGTACCATTCTGTAAAAAGTCTTTATTGAATTTGTTACAGTATTGGTTCTGTTCTATTTTGGGGTTTTGACAAGGCATGTGGGGTCTTAGCTCCCCAACCGGGGATCAAACCCACACCCCCTGCACTGGAAGGCGAAGTCTTGACCACTGGACCACCAGGAAGGTCCTGGAGCTCTTGATTTTAAATGCTCACTGGGTCCCAACTTCAGAGAAGCTGCTGTGTGGGTGAAACACTGCCAACCCTCACTCCGCCCCCAAAGCCGGGAAACAACTGGCAGGGCTTGACCCAGCTGGGGACGCTGGGTGCCGGGAGGGGTTTCCTTGTGGCCCTCACTCCGGGGGCCCGTCCCCCTGCTCCCCAGCCTTCAGCAGTGTTCCCAACCATTCCCGGCTCTGACTCTGACTCAGGGTCACCTCCCTCACCCCCGAGCTCTGCACCCTACCCTGAGGTGCCCCAGCCAGGCTCCTGGAGGAATCTGAGGAAGTTTGCATTCCGCAGGGTGTCAATGAGGCTCTGAGCTGGCTCGCACTCAAGGTCAACTGTGTGTAGCCCGTTGGCCCAACCCTTGTGACCCACCCTTGGGGTTGGCCTGTAATCTGAGGAACCCCAGGTATGAGGATGTGTGTCCCGGCCCAGGGAAGGCAAGGGGACTGGGCTGGGGCCATCGGTGGGGTGAGGCTGTCCCCCAGATCCTTGGTGGAGCATCAGGGGGCTAGTGGTGGGCTCTGACTCCCTATAACTTTAAGGGGGAAACAACCTCAGTCCTCAAATAGTGAATGCTTTCCTCCCCTCCTATTTTCTGCTTTCTTTCCTCCTTCTCTTTAACTCTGAAATATTTGTGGTCAAAAGGGCAGTAGGGGATTCCCAGTGACCTGGCCCTGACTTCGGGGAAGCACCCATCTATCACTTCAAGCCCAACCAGACAGACACATCCCAGGAGCCCCTCCCAGAGCAGAGTATCCATGGACTCGGGCCACTGCTCACCCACTGAGCCTTGTTAGGACCTGAGGGGTGGGGGCCTGGAGAGATGCCCCCTCCTTGAGTGCTTCTCTGTGGGATCTCTTTAGGTGTGGGGAGGCCTCTGATGTCACAGCAAACCCATGGAGGTGGGATCAACCCCATCTTACAGATGAGAAAACTGAACCTCAAAAGGCAAGAAGGGGGCACACTTCCTGACCACAGAGTGTGTGATTCTATCTTTGAGACGATGGAGTTAAATTAAGATTGCCAGAGTGGTCTGCTGCTGCTGCTAAGTCGCTTCAGTCGTGTCCGACTCTGTGCAACCCCATAGATGGCAGCCCACCAGGCTCCTCTGTCCCTGGGATTCTCCAGGCAAGAACACTGGAGTGGGTTGCCATTGCCTTCTCCAATGCATGAAAGTGAAAAGTGAAAGTGAAGTCGCTCAGTCATGTCCGACTCTTAGTGACCCCATGGACTGCAGCCACCAGGCTCCTCCATCCATGGGATTTTCCAGGCAACAGTCCTGGAGTGGGGTGCCATTGCCTTCTCCAGTGTGGTCTACCCGCCTACAAAATCCATGCTTTTCTTCTTTTTTTAAGTATTCAATTATTTGGCTGCACTGGGTCTTAGGGACAGCACACAGGATCTTCACTGCATCACGCAGGAACTTGTGTGGCAACACCTGGACTCTCTAGTTGTGGTTCACAGGCTTAGTTGCTATGCAGCATGTAGGATCTTAGTTCCCCAACCAGAGATCGAACCCACATCCCTCGAATTGCACAGTGGATTTTGACCCACTGGAGCACCAGGGAAGTAAGTCCCATGCTCTTCTTGATTACAAGAACTTAAAAAAAAAAAACCAAAACTACAGATTGTGTGTGTGTGTATTTTTTAATTGTGAAGGAAACAGAAGTTCATTGTTCAGGACTGAAAATAGAGACAAGTATAAGGAAGGAAATAGATATAAATATTCTCAGAATGGCGCTTCCGTCCCTGGGCCCCCTGCCAGCTAATCGTTGCCGGGTGACTTTTCAGTATACGAGGCTGTGATGGGGCTGCTTGACTGAGCTGGGGAATGGGCAAGGTGACGGGGATCTTAGCTTCTGGGTGTTGTCCGGGTGTGGGTTTGGGAAGGGCTGAGGCCCAGCTTCAGGGGGAATGCCCCACCTGGACTCTGCCCCAGGCATTGAGCAAGGCTGCTGTTGCGGAGTAGGGGTGGCCTGGCTGAGGATGGGGGTGCCAAGGGGCTGCCCCAGCAGACGGGCTCAGATGCTCATTTGCATGTTCTTGGTCATTTCCCTTGCCCACCGGGTGGCCACACCCCGTCCCTCGATGTGGGGCTGCTGTCCTTCAAGGGCCAGACGTGTCTCCCTCCTGAGTCGGCTTGAGGGGCATGCCAGCCCCTGCAGGCAACCCCCTGGGGCATGGGGTCTGTGATTTTCTCAGGGCAAGCGTGCTGAGGGTGGGGCAGCCCTCGGCTGACTGCGGCGGTCACAGGCCCACGTCGGAGCCAGCGGTGACCTCAGGCCCAGTCCTGCCTGCCTGGCCTCGCCCTGTGACTCCTGCAAAAGCAGCTTCACAGACTCCTCCCTCCCCCCTCCTTCCCCTTCCTCCTCCCCTGCCCCTACTTGTTCCACCGCCCTCCTCCCTCCAAGAACTCTCCTGAGACAAGGGCGGAAGTCTGTCCCAACACCTGGTCATGGAAGGGTGGCCTCCGGTGTTCAGGCCGCTGCCCACATAGCACAGGTGAGCTGAGCACAGATGGGACTTATGGGCCGGGACTCACAGAACGCGAGGCTGGAGATAATTCTAAAGAGCATTCCCAGGAGGGAGGGAGGAGGCCCTTTGTTGCCAGGTAATTGGTGGTGGGTCTGGCTCCAGAACACAGACTTTACACCTCCCTGTCTAGTGTTCCTGCCACCTCTCATTCATTCATCCAGGAGTTTCTTCACTCATCCAGCTCTCACTGAATTGCCCCATCTGTGCCAGGTGGGGCAAAAAGAATCAGTCGTCCCCCTATTCACAGACAGGCTGGGCTGGGCCAGCAGAGACCAGGGCCACCTGCAACAGGCCTCGTTTATGCTGGAGGAAAAGTGTGAGTGTGAATAGTGGCAAAGAGGGCAGGCTGCGAGTTCCAGTATCAATGCTGCTGTTTATTAGCTCTATGACCTTGGGCGATGTACTCAGCCTCTCAGTGCCTCGGTTTCACCTTCTATACAATAAAAGCAACAACCTACCTCTTGGGGTTACTATGACGATTAACTAGGTTGCTACGTGTGAAGTACTCAGAACAGTGCCTAGCACATAGTAGGCACCTAATAAATGTCAGGTATCAGAATGCACACACAGGGTGAGGAACACACTGAGAAGAGAAATGAACTCGGGCTGAGGTTGCCAAGGAGGGCTTCATGGAGGAGGGGTATTTAGTCTAGGATTTAAAGGATAGGTAGGAGTTTGCTGGACAAAGAAGGGCATCTAAGAATAAGAGCCAAAGGTAAAGGAGATAATTAATAAGGACCTACTGTACAGCACAGGGAACTCTTTTCAATACTCTGTAATGATCCATATGGGAATAGAATTTTAAAAAGAGTGGATATAGCTATATGCATAACTGATTGATTTTATTGTATAGCAGAAACTAACACATTTTAAATCTACTATGCTATGCTATGCTATGCTAAGTCACTTCAGTCGTGTCCGACTCTGTGTGACCCCATAGATGGTAGCCTACCAGGCTCCCCCGTCCCTGGGATTCTCCAGGCAAGAACACTGGAGTGGGTTGCCATTTCCTTCTCCAATGCATTAAAGTGAAAAGTGAAAGTGAAGTTGCTCAGTCGTGTCCGACTCTTAGCGACCCCATGGACTGCAGCCTACCAGGCTCCTCCATCCATGGGATTTTCCAGGCAAGAGTACTGGAGTGGGATGCCATTGCCTTCTCCGTAAATCTACTATACTCTAATAAAAAAAAAAAGAGCAAAGCAAGATTTGGGAGGTCTGAGAGTATGTGGGAGTGAATCTCAAGCAGCTGCAGTGATTCTGCACGGTGGGGGAGGGAAGCAGAGCCAAATCATATAGGGGCTTTTTCAAGCTATAGATTCACCCCCAGAACCTCCAAATACTCCCTCCAAGGAGTGGTCTCTCTGCCGTACTGAAGATCCCTGCTGCAGGGAGCCCATTTGCTCTTGAGTGAGGCAGGTCTCCAGGGACACTGGTGGAAAAACACGAGAACCACTAACTGGAGCCCAGTTTGTGGAGTGGGGTGGGAGAAGGTGGCGGGAGCTGTGGACAGGACAGCTTATGAAAAGTCTAGTACGCCATGCGAAGGCGTTTGGGTGTCATCCTCCGGACTGACAAAAGGATACTGAACAGGGAAGGGACCTGCTCTGGGATGCATTTTATTTCTTTCTTTATTTTTTAAAAAATATTTATTTATTTTTTGTTGCATTGGGTCTTAGTTGTGACTCCCGGGCTTCTCTCTAGTTGAGACATGGGGGCTCAGCAGTTGTGGCCCACAGGCTTAGTTGCTCCGAATCAGGTGGGATCTTAGTTCCCCAGCCAGGGATTGAATCTGTGTCCCCTGCATTGGGAGGCAGAGTCTTAACCACTGGACCACCAGGGAATTCCCTGAGATGCATTTTAGAAAGAACATCCTGGCATCAGGCTTAAAGAATGGGGTGAAGCAGAAGCCAGGGAGATGATGGCAGTAGGTCTGTCTGTCTGGGTAACAGACAGTGAGGACTGAAGGAAGGCCAAGCTTTCAGGGTAGCAGGAAAGGAGGGACACAGGATGTGCCTGGCAGAGCCAGGTGAAAAGCTGGGGGTGTGGGTGATGGGTAGATGCCTGGATAGGCAGTGATACCTAACTAGCTATGAGTTCTTAGACAAGTCACCTAACCTCTCTGCCTCAGTTTGCTCATCTGTAAAGGGGAGGTGTAATAACACCGATCACATCTCATGTTGTGAAAAGTAAATGAGTTAAGAGATGGAAGACAGAGCACGTGATACAGAGTTAGTGCTAAGTAGCAGCTGGTATGGTTATGGTTAAGGTCAGGAATATTAGAAACGAGACAAGTGAGATGCTGATGTCTGTCCAGTGGATGGGTAATCTCTAAGTCTCCCTCAAGATTTTATTTCTTGGTGTTCTTTCTCTTTTGTTTGCGGGAGTGTGTGCCAAGTCACTTCAGTTGCGTCCGACTCTTTGTGACCCTATGGACTGTAGCCCATCAGGTTCTTCTGTCCCTGAGGTTCTTCAGGCGAAAATACTGGAGTGGTTGCTATGCCCTCCTCCAGGGGATCCTCCTGACCCAGGGACTGCACTCTTGTGTCTTAAGTCTCTTGCATTGGCAGGCAGGTTCTTTACCACTAGCGCCACCTGGGAAGCCCCTGGTCTTTTGTTTGCTATGTTTTAACTCTTTAAATTGTTAAGATACTCCATACACTAAAATAAACTCAAAATGGATTAAAGATCTAAATGTAAGACCAGAAACCATAAAACTCCTAGAGGAAAACATAGGCAAAACACTCTCTGACTTACATCACAGCAGGATCCTCTATGACCCACCTCCCAGAATATTGGAAATAAAATCAAAAATAAACAAATGGGACCTAACTAAACTTAAAAGCTTCTGCACAACAAAGGAAACTATAAGCAAGGTGAAAAGACAGCCTTCAGAATGGGAGAAAATAATAGCAAATGAAGCAAGAAACAACTAATCTCAAAAATATACAAGCAACCCCTGCAGCTCAATTCCAGAAAAATAAATGACCCAATCAAAAAATGGGCCAAAGAACTAAATAGACATTTCTCCAAAGAAGACATACAGATGGCTAACAAACACATGAAAAAATGCTCAACATCACTCATTATCAGAGAAATGCAAATCAAAACCACAATGAGGTACCATTTCACGCCAGTCAGAATGGCTGTGATCCAAAAGTCCACAAGCAATAAATGCTAGAGAGGGTGTGGAGAAAAGGGAACCCTCTTACACTGTTGGTGGGAATGCAAACTAGTACAGCCACTATGGAGAACAGTATGGAGATTCCTCAAAAAACTGGGAATAGAACTGCCTTATGATCCAGCAATCCCACTGCTGGGCATACACACTGAGAAAACCAGAATTGAAAGAGACACATGTGCCCTAATGTTCATAGCAGCACTGTTTACAATAGCCAGGACTTGGAAGCAACCTAGATGTCCATCCGCAGATGAATGGATAAGAAAGCAGTGGTACATATACACAATGGAGTATTACTCAGCCATTAAAAAGAATACATTTGAATCAGTTCTAATGAGGTGGATGGAACTGGAGCCTATTATACAGAGTGAAGTAAGCCAGAAAGAAAAACACAAATACAGTATACTAACGCATATATATGAAATTTAGAAAGATGGTAACAATAACCCTGTTTACGAGGCAGCAAAAGAGACACTGATGTATAGAACAGTCTTTTGGACTCTGCGAGAGGGAGAGGGTGGGATGATTTGGGAGAATAGCATTGAAATATGTATAATATCATGTTTGATGCCTGATAACAGATGCCTGGGGCTGGTGCACTGGGACGACCCAGAGGGATGGTATGGGGAGGGAAGAAGGAGGAGGGTTCAGGATGGGGAACACATGTATACTTGTGGCGGATTCATTTTGATGTATGGCAAAAGCAATACAATATTGTAAAGTTAAGCAAAATAAAATTTAAAAAAAGAAAAGAAATAAATGTTTAAGAAACTCAAAAAAAATAAATTCAGATACATAACATACAATTTACCATTTTAACCATTTTTAAATGGACCATTCAAGGGCATTAAGTAACTCTTTCTTTTTAACCAACCCTAATGTGCAAAGCTGGAGAAGGCAATGGCACCCCACTCCAGTACTCTTGCCTGGAAAATCCCATGGACGGAGGAGCCTGGTAGGCTGCAGTCCATGGGGTCGCTAAGAGTCAGACATGACTGAGCGACTTCACTTTATCTTTTCACTTTCACGCATTGGAGAAGGAAATGGCAACCCACTCCAGTGTTCTTGCCTGGAGAATCCCAGGGACGGGGTAGCCTGATGGGCTGCCGTCTATGGGGTCACACAGAGTTGGACACGACTAAAGTGACTTAGCAATGTGCAGAGCTGGAGAAGGCAATGGCACCCCGCTCCAGTACTCTTGCCTGGAAAATCCCATGGATGGAGGAGCCTGGTAGGCTGCAGACCATGGGGTCGATAAGAGTCGGACACGACTGAGCGACTTCACTTTCACTTTTCACTTTCATGCATTGGAGAAGGAAATGGCAACCTGCTCCAGTGTTCTTGCCTGGAGAATCCCAGGGACAGGGGAGCCTGGTGGGCTGCCATCTATGGGATCGCACAGAGTCGGACACAGACTGAAGCAACGCAGCAGCAGCAGCAGCAACGTGCAGAGCAATTGCAGGAATAGTACAAAGGACTCCCTAGCACCGCCACCTAGATTGCCCACATTGTGCTCCATTTGCTTAATTTGCGCTTTCTCTCTTGTTATTTACACATTGTTTTTTCCCAAATGTTAAAGAGTAATTTGAGACATCGGATCCCTTTATTCCTAACTACTTACCTATTCATAACATTGTAAATCAACTATAATGCAATTAGTAAAAAACCAAAACCTTTCCTCTTCAAAAAAAAAAAAATCTTACATACTATGTGTGTGCTATGTAAGCACAGAGACATACTCTGCACAACTAGCAAATTCAGGAATTTAATATTGATACGATACTATTATCTGATATACCTTTTACGTTCAGTCATTGCTGATTGTCCATTAAGACCCTTTTACAGCACACCCTTCCCCCATTGCAGGATCACACATCACACTGAGATGTTACCTCCAGCCCCTCTTCCAAAGGAGGCTTCACCTCAGTCCTCTGAGGCTAAGGGAGGCAGGTGAGGAAGTTCACGCCCCGTGAAGATGGATGCTGTTCACATCTGTGCATTTGCACACTGAACTCTGTCACCACCCAAGCCAGGGCACTGGATGCCAGCTCCCTGGGTCCCTGTGTTGAGAGGGGAGTGACATACCTTCCAGGTCTGTTTTACTAGCACTTGCATTAAAATGAATTTGTATTTGCCTTCCTCAGTCCACACTGGTAGAAGGGACAGCTAGCCCAGGCAGATGGGAGGGGAAGAAGCATGGCCAGCTGGGGCTTGGGGCTGCGTTCAGTTCAATATTGGGGGCTCCTAAGATCATGGCATCTGGTCCCATCACTTCATGGGAAATAGATGGGGAAACAGTGGAAACAGTATCAAACTTTATTTTTGGGGGCTCCAAAATCACTGCAGATGCTGACTGCAGCCGAAATTAAAAGACGCTTACTCCTTGGAAGAAAAGTTATGACCAACCTAGATAGCATATTCAAAAGCAGAGACATTACTTTGCCAACAAAGGTTTGTCTAGTCAAGGCTATGGTTTTTCCAGTGGTCATGTATGGATGTGAGAGTTGGACTGTGAAGAAAGCTGAGCGCCCAAGAATTGATGCTTTTGAACTGTGGTGTTGGAGAAGACTCTTGAGAGTCCCTTGGACTGCAAGGAGATCCAACCAGTCCATTCTGAAGGAGATCAGCCCTGGATGTTCATTGGAAGGACTGATGCTAAAGCTGAAACTCCAGTACTTTGGCCACCTCATGCGAAGAGTTGACTCATTGGAAAAGACCCTGATGCTGGGAGGGATTGGGGGCAGGAGGAGAAGGGGACGACAGAGGATGAGATGGCTGGATGGCATCACCGACTCGATGGACATGGGTTTGGGTGACCTCCGGGAGTTGGTGCTGGACAGGGAGGCCTGGTGTGCTGCGATTCATAGGGTCGCAAAGAGTCGAACACGACTGAGCGACTGAACTGAACTGAAGGAGTGAGGCTGGATTTTGGGACCTACCTCAAGGGTAACAGAGTACCACAGCACCTCAAGCACTGTGGGGATGTGATAGGTGTGTTCTGGACTCGTGTGTGTGTGTGTGTGTGTGTTTGTTCCAAGGCCGCTCAGGACACAGACTTCCATCCTGTGGTCTTTGGGATCTAATGTGTTTTCAGAGTTAAGATCAAAGGTGGGGTGGACAGTATTACCTCCAGCCCATAAAGTCCATCTGTGTTCCTCATTCACACATAATTATAGGGTGACCCAGAAGGTGTTTCTAGGATTCCAGGCAGCTTGCTTTGATTGTTCACAATATTTTCACTTTTGTGGGGAGAAGATTTAGAACACAGATTCCTGGGTTAGGAGCATTATCTCCTGTGGTCGTCATAATAGCCCCACAAAGCAGGAAATAACTCTATTTTATACATGAAGAAAATGAGTCTCTGATTTGTAGAAAAGAGAAATTGGGAGGCCTAGGTTTGCACCCTGTCTCTTAAGGGATTTGAGATAACATAGTGTTGGCACACAGTAGGTGCATAAATGATAGATGAACATCATAGTTGCTACGGCTCATCGAAGGTCACGCTACTGGCAACGTCACACGTGCACAGGCAAAATCCAGAGCACGACTGGAATCTGAAAACTCTTGATGAAAAGTCCCTAGGTCTTTCTACTTTCCAATTATGTGCAAAAGAATAATGAGAGCTCAACCCTGGCTTTTAAAGGCCTGGCCTCCATCTCATCAAAATCAGAGTATACATACTCCATGAGGGTTATTAGCCAATCAGTCATGGGTATACCGCAAAGAGGTGGACAGGACTTAGCGATTGAACAGCTAACAGTCTTGTGTACTGCCTGCCTCTCATGCAGTATGTTCCGCGTCTCAGAATGCAGGGTTGAGAGAGGTTGAGAACTAGTATGTGGCCATTTGACTCAAACAGAGGCAGAAAAAAAGTAGATGATGGAGCAAGGCCATTCCAGTTCTTCAGAGTTCTTTAAGAATAAAATGAGTTGTTTGCTGCCCTCATATAACCAGAGAGTAATTCTGAGACTGCCCTTGATACCCTGAGGTCTTGTGGATATTTGTGAAACATCTGCCTTGAATCCCCCTTCTTATATATTAAACCATTAAGTCTAGAGAGCTGGCGCCATCAGCCCATCAGTGAGTAATAGCTTGGCTTCCTATGTGCCCACGTTTGGGGGATTCATATGACATGTCCCTGGGCTCCAAGGAGCAACCAGATCTCACTGGAGGAACTGGGGGAATATCTAGAGCGTGAACAGGAGTCCTCCCTCATGGGACTTGGCTGCGGGTTGCTCTGAACAGCAGTCGGTCAGTATGGCCTGGTGCAGACAAGGGATGGCTCTATAGGAATAGCAAGAGCCAACGTTTGTTGGGTTTTCATTGCATGCCAGGAGCTAAGTGCTTTTTGTGTGTTGCATCACTTAATCCTCACAACTTCCCTAGAATAGGTAAATTCTATTTTTTCTTTTGTGACCATGCTGTGTGGCATGTGAGAACCTAGTTCCCCAACCAGAGATCGAACCTGTGCCCGCTGCCACTGGGAGTGTGGAGTCTTAACCACTGGACTGCCAGGAAGTCCTAGTAAATTTTATTTTAAAATCAGTTTCATAGTCAAGGAAACTGAGGCACAGAGAACCAAAGTCATTGGCTGAGTCATACAGCCAGTGGGAAGCAGAGCTAGAATTCAAATTCAAGCAGTCTGGCTCCAGAACTTTCTCGTTCCCTCTACTGGCTTTCTAGAGGGGCTCTGTGAATCCTTTTAGGATTAGAGACTTGGACTTTAATGAAGCAAAATATTCAGGGGTGGGGGCTCCACAGACCTGGGCTTAGTACCACTGGTTGTGAGAGTGTAAACAACTTGTCAAACTTCTAAACCTCTGCGTTCTCTGGCTCATGGGGACAACTTCTTCGTTGCAGGGTAGTGTGATGGTGAGCATGTGTTTACAGCACAGAGCAAGGGGTGTTACTGTTAGAAATGGAGGGTGGGAAGAGGGGCACAGCCTGACCAACACCCAGTGTCAAGGATGAACATGAACCAGAGGGGTGGGTTGGAAGGATCCTAGAGAGGGAGCTGGTTCAGTTAAATTGTCGGATTGGCTGTAACAGGTGAATGGAAATTAACACTAGCCTGAAGGATACTGCCAGGGTGTTGAGGACCTTGAAAGCTACCATAAAATGCCCCACAGCTCCTCCAAAGGACAGGTGTGTGGACGTTGTTGACATATGGAAATGTGTGTTTGGAAGGGAAAAAAAAAAAGAATGCAAAATAGTATGTACAGACCAACAGCTGTGTAAACGCATTATGGTCTGCAAGCCTAGAGATCTGAAAGGCATCCACAGTGTTGTCAATACTCCAGGTCACTGCTCTTTTCTTATTTACTTTTCTGTAACTACCTAATGAAAACTAAGCGTGAACGGGAGGCCAGGCCAAGGGGGGTTGGCTTTTGATCTTGTAGACATCCCTGGGGAGTCATGAACAGTTTTGTTTTGTTTTGATCTGTTTCAATGGAGATTTATATACAGTTGACTCTCATTATTTGCAGATTCGGTATCTGTAATTCGCCTACTCGCGAAAATTTATTTGTAACCCCCCAAATCAGTATTCAAGACACTTTGGCTCGAGTGGAGCAGTGAAAAGTTTGCCACCTGCTGCACAGGGAATCAGCTGAGGTCGAACAGGACATTTAGCTTCCTTGTCTCAGCCCTTGTACTGTAAATAAGCGTCCTTTTCTGTTTAGTGCCATGCTTTTCATATTTCTTTTGCTTTTTGTTGGTGATTTTGCTATTTAAAAATAGCCCTCAAGGACTTCCCCGGTAGTCCAATGGTTAAGATTCTGTGTCTCCAATGCAGAGGCGCATGGGTTAGATCCCTGATCGGGCAACTAGGATCCCACATGTTACGTGGAATGGCTAGAAAAACATTTTTCATTTTAAAAATTAAATAAAATGCCACCTAAGCACAGGGCTGATGTGCTGTCTAATATCCCTACGTGCAAGGAAGCTATGAGGTACCTTACAGAGAAAATACATGTGTTAGGTAAGCTTCGAAGGCATGAATTATGGTGCTGCTGGCCATGAGTTCAATGTCAGCGAGTTAACAACAGACATTCCATAAGGTATCTTTAAAGAGAAACACACATAAAGACAAAGTTGTATATTGATCAGCTGATGAAAGTGACTTGACCAAGATTTAGAGGATCCTTATCCTGTATTTCCCTCAGGGCATGGATCCAGTTTTTACTAATTCACTGTTTGCAGCAATTTCACAGACCCTAACTACGACGAATAACAAGACTTGACTATATCATAGAATTCACCCTTTTAACTGAGCCCATATTTCAGTATACTCACAAGGTTATCCCTGTGGATTTTCCAGCAATTATAACGGCCTCACAGAGCAGCAAGTTAAGAACTGTCTGTCTTTCCCTGTCCCCTGATGGTTCTGCTCTCTTTCAGGATGCCCAGGAGAACCATGGACTGGCTGTACCCACACCCTCTGTGCCAGACAGCTTTGCAGACAAACAAGTGACAGGTAAGAGGACCCCAGGCTTGAGACTTGTCCATCTTTCTTTTTTTCCTCCTTAAGCCCAAGCATCTGGACCTCCCTCCCCAGCTGGTGATAAAGCTGGAGTCCCCAGGCCTCTTGGCTGCTAGCTGCTGTGAGTGGGAGATGAGGAGAGCCAGGGCTAAGCCCCTGGGGAGGAAGGATGGTTAGGGTCGTGGCCAGAGCAGGAACAAGGGCAGCGTGAGTGATAGAAAGAACCCTGGAGTCAGGCAGCCCTGGCTTTGAAATCCAGCTCCCCAGCATATTAGCCTCGCTCCCTGGGACAAGTCACTTAACCCCTTGCCCCTCCTTATCTCCAGGCAAGACAATTCCAGTTCTAGAGGCGCAAACAAAGTACTGGACCGGAAGTGAGTCACTTCTTGTCATATCTCTGCTCAAAACCCGCCAGCGACTTCCCTTGTCACCTAACGGAAGGGTTCTTGCCAGGACGGCCAGAATCCAGCCCCACCTGGCTTAATCTGCTGGCTTTCTCGTCTCATCCCACTCTCCTTGCTGCTCCTTCAATATCCAGGCTCGTTTCCAGCCTCCGGCCGTTGCACTTCCTGCTGTCCAGTCCGTTCTTCCCTTGCACGTGCGCACATCTCGCTCGCTCTCATTCCGTCTTTGCTCCAGTGTCACCTTCTCAGCTAGGTCTTCCCAGACCTCGCTATTCACATGGCACCCCTGGCACCCCTCCTGGGTTTCCCCTCCGTATCACTCTTCACCTCGATGTGGTGGAAATTTACTGATATATTCACTGTCTATTTCATTGTCCCGTTAAAACACAAGCTGCAAGAGGGCCAGTATTTTGACTGTTTTTTGCTTTGTCTTTTCTGCTGTGTCCCAGCTCTTAACACTTGGGTGCTCAATGGATGTTGTCTGGTCTTTATTTTGAAGTCAGGAAACTGGGAGGAGCCCTTCAGAGCTGCACATTTCTGGGTTTGTTTCACTCTGTGCTAGAAATTGAGAGGTGGGGGAGGCAAAGGATATGTGCCCCTCAGAGAGGAGTAACCAGGGCATCCTGGTGGTCTGCAGACACTAGGGAGTGGGCAGGGACTGGGGCCAGGGGATAGGGATTTGAGCCTCTGGGGCCAGGGTGGAGGACTCAGTATCTCTCTAGTGCCTGAGTCATCCAAGTCAATTCATTTCTACACACCCCATCCATCTGGCAGTCCAGAGTCCATTCCAGTTCTCTGTGAGGTTCTCTGGGTTCCTTTCTAAAGATCTTTAGAAAGCAGGAGTTGCTCATGCAGATTTCTTCCTCCCAAACTTTCACCCAAACTTCCTCACCAAGGTGTCCAGGCCCCTACTTCCATCCATGACTTCCTATCTTTCCCAGCTTCCCCGTCTTATACAGAATGAAAAGTTAAGCACAGGTGGTAGTAGTCAAAGTGATTACCATTCTCTGGACCTAGTACCTGATACAGAAAAGGCAATGGCATCCCACTCCAGTACTCTTGCCTGGGAAATCCCATGGATGGAGGAGCCTGGTAGGCTGCAGTCTATGGGGTTTTTAAGAGTCGGACACAACTGAGCGACTTCACTTTCACTTTTTACTTTCATGCATTGGAGAAGGAAATGTCACCCCACTCCAGTGTTCTTGCCTGGAGAGTCCCAGGGATGGGGGAGCCTGGCAGGCTGCCGTCTATGGGGTTGCACAGAGTCGGACACGACTGATGCAAATTTAGCAGTAGCAGCACCTGATAAGCTCTTTCCGTGCTTTTACATAAATTCTCTTAATGCTCACAACAGCTTTATGAGGCAATTGCTGACGTTATTCCCATTTTACAGATAATGAAACTGAGGCTCAGCAAGTTTAACCAGTGTGTCCAAGGTCACACATTTAGTAAGTGGAGAGTCTGGATTTGAGCCCAGGTGTTTCTGGCTTTGTTACCAGCTGAGGCACCTGTAAGAAACACCCGGTGCACTCCAAGGGGCTAACTGAAGAGAAAAGGAATTATATATAGGACTGTGAGCAGGGCAGAGAAGCGTGAAGCCTGAGCCTTGGAAGCCAATGGAGAAAATTCTGCACAGGCTCCAGAGGCTGTGCCAAGGATGGGCAGGGGCAGGGGTCCCTCCCTGGAAAGCAGAGGGTCCCTCCCAGGAGAGGTCAGGAGTCTGGAGACATGGCTGCTC
The DNA here is from genome assembly GCA_935064755.1 of Tragelaphus eurycerus. NCBI lineage: Eukaryota > Metazoa > Chordata > Mammalia > Artiodactyla > Bovidae > Tragelaphus > Tragelaphus eurycerus. The sequence goes on along the minus strand of CAKXYN010000027.1, from coordinate 17,436,422 downwards.
CTCACTTGGTGTTCATGAAACCGGCCAGCTGCTCTCTCAGGAGGTCAGCAAGCCCGTGCTGCCCACTCACCCTCCTCACCTCTGCTCTCCCTCCTTTCAGGCACCAGCACACTCGTCAACGGCAACCTCCGACTATACAGCTCTGTGGGGGACCTAAGGCCTGGGCACTATGACCAGGACTTACTCATCCCCCCACCTCCCCCTGGCCCAGCACCGGCACCACCCCTAGGCGCTCTGCAGCCTTCAGAGTTCTCACCACCACCTCCACCCTCCACAGCTCCCCCACCTCCTCCCCTGCTGGAATCACCGCCCCCACCTCCACCCAGCACGGCCCCAGCTCTGCCCCCAGGAATGGGGGCCCTTCCCCACCCACCCACTGTTTCCTCCCCATCTACACCCACGCCTCCTGACTTCATTCCGCCCGCCCCACCTCAGGCCGTTCAAGCCCCACCTCTACCCCTCTTGCCAGCCCCGACACCCCCAGCCCCAGGGTCTCCTCATACCGTGGGGACACGCCTCTTCCCCGCTGGGGGTGTCACCAAGTGGAAATCGGAAGTGGCGCTGAATGGCAGGCAGCCAGAGGCTCCCAGAAGCAGCCCCCCCAGGAGCCCTGCTGAGCCCACGGAGGCCGTCCCAGGTCTGGAGTCCCACCTCACCTTCCCCAGGTCATTCAAGGTGCCTCCCCCAACCCCAGTCAGGACTTCGTCCATCTCTATTCCAGAGGCACAAGGGACTCCTCCTGAGGATGAAGAGCCCACCAAGAAGGGCCCCATTCGACCCTCACTGCCTCCCAGCTTCCATATCCGCTCCGCGTGCCAGGCCTACCCTGACAAGGCTGCTGAGCTAGCGCTCCCCAAGGAGCCCGGCGCTGTGGCACTGGCCGGCCCGAGGCCGGGCCAGCCTCAGGTCCAGAGCAGTGAACAAGCCGAGACTCCACCTCCAGCCCCTCCCCTGCCCCCTCCTGCACCCCCGCTCCCTCCACCAGCACCCCCGCTGCCCCCAGCTGCCCCTCCTCTGCCACCTGCTGAGAAGGCAGCCCCTCCACCTGCTGGCTTGATGAAAAGACCCAAGTCTAGCTCTCCTGCTCCCAAACCCAAACCTGACCCCCCCAGCCCGGAGGAGACAGCCTCTTCAGAGCCCATGGACTGGCGGGACCCCAGCCAGATGGCAAAGCTGCGGGACCAGCTGTCAGCCTATCTTTGCGGCTCAAGGAGAGAGGATCGGCTCACCAGTCACAGACCAGGTCCAGCGGCAGCCTCTCAGGAAAGAGAGGACCACAAGCGTCCCAGCTTGCCAGCGAAAGAGGTGCCCCCGAGTCTGCTACAGAAGGAGGCTCCCCCGAGCCTGCCAGAGAAGCAGGCCCCCGCAAGTGTTCCTGAGGAGAGTCCCTGCAGCCGGCCAAAGAAGGCTGCCACCAGCCTGACCCTCCCTCCTGTGGACTACCTCCCCCAAGATGCGCCAACTCCTAGCGTCTGGGAGATCCGGAAGAAGCTGGAGGCCCAGCTTTCCTTATCAGCTGAGAAGGAGGCCAGGCCCAGTAAAGGGTCTCTGCCTCCCAAACCTCAGCCAGAAGGGGGAAGAATCTTTGAAAACAGAGATGGTAACAGCAAATTCCCCAAGCCTGTGGCCAAGAATCTGCCACCTCTATCCACCACCCCTCTAACAAACACACCACTCCAGTCCAAGGCCACACCTGAACCAGCCACCTCACCCAAGGCCACACCCGGACCAGCCACACCACCCAAGGCCACGCCCGGACCAGCCACACCACCCAGGGCCACGCCCGGACCAGCCACACCACCCAGGGCCACGCCCGGACCAGCCACACCACCCAAGGCCACGCCCGGACCAGCCACACCACCCAAGGCCACGCCCGGACCAGCCACACCACCCAAGGCCACACCTCTACCCATCACATCTTCCCAACTGATAGCAGAAAAGAACCTGGTCTCAGCTGGGCAGTGGGAGAAGCCAGAACATGAAGAACTTGCAGTGCCCTCCAAGACAGAGGTAGAGGGGCACTCCTCAGAGACCAGTAAGCCTCCTACACAGGGAGCCCTCTCATCTCCAGCCTTCCCCCCAAAGATACCACCTGGGCGAGAAGAGGTGCCGTGTTTCTACAAACCCCATTGCAGCCAGAACAGCTCCAGCAGAGAGGTGGCTGTGGTGATGCCCACCCTGTCCAGAGGAGAGGCTGCAGGGTCAGGCAAGCCTGTGGAGGTGAAGGAGCCCCAGGAGCTGCCACCCAAACCCCGAGCCTCATCCCAGGCTGCTGACGAACTCCTCAGGCACCCGGTGACGGGGGAGGTGGTGGAGCGGGGCTCCCCAATGGCCCTGCTCCTTGCGGCCAAGCAGAGAGCCCAGAAGGGGAGACCCAGGGGGGCTGCCCTGGGCCGGTCCTCCCTGCCAGGGAGTCTCCAAGGCCCCAGCCAGCCCGAGGCAGGGTCTGATACCATCTTGTACAACGAGGGCCAGCCCAACTCCTTCACTGTGGTCCCCAGGGTGTCCAAGGAGACTGAGAAGGTCCCCCAGCTAACCTCGCCAGGACAGCCCAAAGGACTCTGTCAGTGGGAACTCCAGCCCCGTAGGGACCGGGAGGACACGGAGTTGGGCCGCGGGCCCAGCTCGACAAAGGTGAAGCCCCAGGCCTCCGCGGCCTGGGAGAGACCAGCGCCCTCCAGCCTCCTCCAGGGCCGCCTGCTACCCAAGTCTTTCTCTTCCCCTCCTTCTCCTTCCCACAAGCCGAAGGAAGACAAGGAGGAGGAGTTCAACTTTGAGGTCATCCCTCCGCCACCAGAATTCAGCAATGACCCCGAGCCCCCGGCCGCCCCCTTGCAGTATCTGGGGCGCCGGGGTTCCCCTCCCCGGAACAATTTCTCAGACTTGGGGCAGCGCGCAAATGCGGGCCCACCTCGCGGCTTCTCTCACTTCGCGGATCCAGGTCCGGCCCAGGGCCTGGAGCGCTTCTCCGGCGTGGGTGGCGGCCGCTCACTCATCAAGAAGCGCCTGTACGTCGGGGAGCCCCACCGCAACCCAGGGCCGCCCCGCAGCGGCACGGGCCGCAGCCTGAGCTTCCCCAACTGTTTCGGGCCGCAGCCCGGGGGCCCCTTCGCAGCGCCCAGCGGCCCGGAGATGCGGCGCGTCAACTCGGCGGGCCGCGGGCCCCCTGGCGGCCTGCACTCGGGGAAGATGTCCCTGGAGGGCGCCCCTCGCGGAGAGGCCAAGTACAAAGCTCTCGGCGGTGGCGGCGGCGGCGGCGGCGGCTGCGGCGGCGACTGCGGCTGTGCCCAGGCTACCGGCAGGTGAGCGGCGGGCCAGGTGGCCAGGGTGACGCAGACTGGGAAAGCAGGGGAGAGGGGAGCTGGGCAGGGAAGGCAGTGGAGAGGGGAGCTGGGCAGGGAAGGCAGGGGAGAGGGGAGCTGGGCAGGGAAGGCAGGGGAGAGAGGAGCTGGGCAGGGAAGGCAGGGGAGAGGGGAGCTGGGCAGGGAAGGCAGGGGAGGAGGGGAGCTGGGCAGGGAAGGCAGGGGATGGGGTGCTGGGCAAGGAAGGCAGGGAAGAGGGAGGCTCACCCCCAGACCACCCAGAGCTGGCCAGGCTGCAGCCATCAACCTGGACATTTGGTTTTCTCCCTCCTGGCTCTCAGGGCAGAGAGAAGGGGCAGGAAGGCCCGCTTCCCTAACACCCACTGTCTCCTTTGTCTTCTCTCTCCTGATTCCCTCTTCCTAGAGTCCCCGTGTAGGGTGGGGGAGAGCTGAGTGGTTCTTGAGTGCTGAGATTTCCCATCACCGAGTTGCATCCAGAGCCAGGCTAGGAGAGAAGGGTTCTGAGAAGGAGGGTATTGCGCATGTACTCTGGCAACAGGGCCTGGACAGGAGGGAACCCTGTGGCTGATGAGTCAATACTGGGGTTCCACTGGGGAGGATAAGCCCTGGGCTTGAGGGGCAGCTCCATCCTTCCTCTGATGGCCCTGGGGAGATTCTCGGGGTGATGGTTAACCAGCTGCCTATACTAACCTCATCTCTCTCCTGCTTCCCGCCAGGTCTCCCCACAACAACATGCACTACGGAAGCTCCATCAACACGTTCACTGTGAGGCCTGGGACCCGCCATCCCATCTCCTATGCCTACTCAGGGGCCCATTGGAAGGCCCCATCCTGAGCTCAGGGTCTTCTCAGCTCTCCTCCAAGGGGTCGGATCCAGGCGCTTGTTTTGGTGGGGTTGGGAGGGATGCAACTGGTGTTAGGTAGCCTCACTCAGACACAGAAGAGTGTGTGTTTCCCAAAGACAGACAGATGGACGAGTGAAGCCTTGGCCCCAGGAAGATCAGGATTGGACTTCTGTTTCCCAAAGCCTTGGTGTGGCTGTGGATTGTCTGCAGAGCAGGGTGGGAGGGAGGAGAAGGGAGAAGAGAAGGAACCTTTAAGGACCCGGAGCCTGAGTTTTCACTATCTGGGACTGTTTGCTTTAGCAGGGCTTACTGAAAGCAGTTTTCCAAGAAGCCCTGCTGAGCAGGTTCTAAAAGCAAGGGCAGGGGCACTGGCTCCGAATGGGAACCCAATGGGAACCCATCAGTATGGCTGTGGTTGCCGGTCAGGCTCTCATGAGGGGCTAGGGACCAGCCCTGTCTGGGTAGGGGTGCAGGGTGCTACAGGTTGATCTCAGCTTCCACCTGTCCACCAGTTGCCAATCCAGAGGTGATACCTGGGGTTGCTGGTATGAAAGCCACACTGACGTGGGACCAGGAATGTGCAGGCACAACAAGTGGGGAAGGTACCGGAACAAAGTGCTCTGCACTGACCATGAGTGGGGATGGGGGAATTGGTGGTTCATTTCCCCCTGGCCTTGAGCTACAGAAAGGCCTAGAGAGGGGAGACTTGGCAAGTTTGGGAGGAAGGAGGGTGGAGACTTGCTTTTCTACTCAGACCCAGGCAGCCATGATTTGGGAGGGTGGGCCCAAGGAGCCAGAAAGCCTGGGGCTTGACACCAAAGGCCTTGAGTGGTAGTCAGGTCCTGTATGGGATTTGGAGGGGCATCATCCCAATCACCCCTCCCAACCCCAGTACTATTGAGGCCCCCAGTATTATTGAGGCCTTGGGATGTGCAACCAAGATGCCAGAAGGCCTTGGAGAGTAGAAGGCCACAGAGATGGGAATAGAGATCTGAGAAGAGTTTGCTGTGAGTAGGTACCATGATTTGGAAAGTCAAGAGTGCAGGACCAGGCCTGTTCGGAGCAGGGAAGCCTGATCAGTAGGGTGACCATTTGTTCTTTGGTGGGAAGTCTGGGTTTAGGCCTGTTTTCCAGTGAATTAGAATCCCTTCCACTTACCAAAAAAGTCCTGGTGTAGATGGTGTCTGGCCATCAGACATATCAGGGAACAGTATTCCTTGGTCCATCTTGTCTTCAGGTCTTGGGGGGTTGAACTGGGGCCAGGCCAAGGCAGGCTACCTGGGTGAGGGGATAGGGCAGGGGGTGCCCACCTCAGAGGAGCAGGCTGGTGGGGGCACCCAGGAAGCAGTTCCCTTTGGGGGCACGATGTTGGACCTCTGTGATGTGTGCTAACCACTCACAGTACCAGGGTAGAGGGTAGCAGATGACCACTTCAGGGAAAGAGTGCTGGCGTGGGCAGGTGCTCTAATGGGGCAGGATCTGGTCACCTGTGTCTAAAAAGCCAACTGCACCCCAGTGCCAGCACTAGCCCTATATATATGTATGTATTTCCCCCTGTACAATGTTTTATACAAGATTTCACTAATTTATCTGCTATGTTAAGGCTTGAGGGGTGGGATGTGGACTCCCAGCTGTATCTTGCTCTGGGGTTGGCAGGGAAGGACTGATTCTCTCTTGGCTTGGAAATAAACAGGCCAGTCTGGATGGCCTCCAGCCCTGTGGCTGCAGATTGATGACTGAGATGTACTGGGCTGTGATGAGAGGTTGGGGGAACTTAGCTGGGGAAAGCCGAGCACAGGGTGGTGGCTGGACTGGAGCCATTATGCTGGGCCCAACTCTCTCTTCTGACCCTTAGGTTTTCTCATTCTCCCAGTCCTTTCAAGGGGAGGGAGTAGAGCTGAAGTCTGGTGATAACAGTCTGTGCCCCAAAGCAAATCTCTGCGCCTCTGAACCTCAGTTTCTTCTTCTGTACAATGGATGTGATAACCTACCTCATGAGGCTGTTGTGACAACTAGAGACAGTCGTGCATTCATTTAACAGGGATCTGAGTGGCCACGAGATAGCAGGCATTGTGCTTAGCACGGATATACAGCCATCAACATTGACACGCCTCCTACCCATGGCAAGACTGTAGTCTTGTGGAGGAGAGAGAATGGAAGGAACGCACAGAAACAGCCTCTATTATAAAGAATGGTAGGGAGGGGAGAAAACAGGGACTAGGAGAATAACTGGAGGGTAGGGGAGAGGAGCGGATTGACTTTGACTGGCTGGTCAGGGGGAGGCCTCTTGAAAGGGTGCTGTTCATGTGATTCCAGCCAAGCATCCGTCATGTATCTGGTACTTAGTAATTGCTCAATAAACTGCATCTTGTGTGTGGCCCTGCATGGTTTTCCAAAGCATCTTTAACTTTTCCAGAAGAGGAAACTGAGAACCAGAGGTCATCTCAGGACCGTGTGAGGGAGAGGGTGTGCTTGTTGTGTTTCCTGTGTCTGAGCCTTGTGTGTGTGTTGGGGGGGCGGTTTCTGGGAAAGGGAGGCTGGGAGGGTGACTCACTTGTCCAGCAACTTGGAAGGGCCTCCCCTCTCCAATCCAGGGGCTCCCTGGTTCTCTTGTCTCTCACCGTCCCCACCCTGAACTGTGAGCAAGGATGGGGCCCTGCCTCTGGCTGTTCTGCAGGAGGGGAGGATGGAGGAATCACCTTGAGTCATCTCTAACTCATCTCGAAAGTGACCAGGATGGATGCGTGCTGTGTGTGGGTGTTTTTTTTTTTGGAAAAAAAAGCTTTTGACCCTGCTGCATGGCATGTGGGATATTAGTTCCCCGACCAGGGATTCATCCTGTGTTCCCTGCACTGGCAACAGAGTCTTAACCACTGGACCACCCTGTGTCTGAGTCTTAAACTTTGTTAGTCCCAGACCTCTTTAAAGAGCTGTTGAGAGCTATGGATGCTCACCCCATAAAGATGCCCCCACATGCATTTTTACACGTTATTTCAGGCACTCCACAGATCCCCCCAGACTGGGCTCCGTGGACTTCACGCTAAGAACTCCTGATGAAATCGTGGTTGTGGTAACCACCAACAGTGTACTTAATTTTGACACTTTGAAAAATTCATTCCTTTGCTTGTTTACCCCCAACAGTCGTCTAAGGAGTGCCGGCCTCGGAATACTCCTACTTCCATGCTGATGAGAAAATCAGGGCTCCAAGAAGAAGAGTGAATTGTTCAGAATAGCCCACCTGCCTCCACCCTCTGCTCCTCACCGCTGCCTGCCTCCCACCATTCCCACGTTTCATTCCTCTCCCAGTCACATCACGGCCCCCCCAAACTGTATACCTGTCAGAGCAGGGAGTGGGGAGGGCCTGAGGAGGGAAAAGCTAATAGGCAAAGTTAATGCGTGTGGGTGGAGCAGGTGTTCCTGGATCGGGGTGGTCACACCTTGGTTTCCGGAGCCTCCTCACTGCTCCTTGGATGTGGCCCAAGTCCCGGTACCCAGAGCCACCCCCCCCCATCCCCCTTTGAGGCCTGGCCCAAAGCAGCAGGTCTGGTTCTGGGACCTGCAGTGATTTCTGAAGGGCCCTCTTCTCCAAAGAGAAAGCACGGCTTTCTCCAGGGTGGGGTTTCCTGGAAGCAGAGAGGCCTCTTCCCACCCCTGCCGGAGGCTGCAGGAGAGAGAGGTGCCTTCCACTGGAAGGCGTGAGGGGGTGAGCGGAGGCCTGCCCCTTCCTGCTCATCCCCCACCTGCCTCCCCTCGGCGGCCTGTGGCCACTTTCATCTCCGCAGCTCGAGGGCAGTGCTGGTTTCCCACCATGAGTCAGTCAGCCGCCTGGAATGGGTGGCCCCTGAGTCCAGGCAGAGGAGCTGGGCCTCCTCTTCCCGAAGGCTCAGGGCCAGCTGGCCGCTGTGGACCTGCTGCTGGGGCCTCTGGGGGCGCTTTTGGCCAAGAAGGTGAGAGAAGGAAGGTGCACTTCTGGGAGCGGGCGGAGACCCAGGCAGCACCTTGCAGATGCTCGTCTTTACCTGGACGGTCCTGTGCTCCTGCCCAGTTCTCAGAGCTCTAGAACCATCGTCAACGTTTGGCACGGGGGAACCCTCCCGCTCCCCTCCTTGAGAACTGCTCTCCGAACTCCTACAGATGGTTCTCTGAGGTCTCCTGTCCTTCAGGAGACCTGTCTCCTTCCTTCCTCCGCCAACCAGTCTTCCTTCTCCGTAGAGTCCATGTCAGGAGACTCAGTGGCAGCCCCGTCTGGCCTGCACCCGAGCTCCCCATTGCTAACTTGAAAGTACTCTGTCCCCGGCCGTTTCCCTGTGGATCCTGCAGGCCACTCAGATTCGGCCTCTCCTCTCCCCCTCCTTCCTTCTCACACAATCGTGAGGCCAGAGCAGCCAGACCGATGGCCTCACTACCCGCCCCTTGGCTTCCTCAAGGCTGACTTGCTCTTCAAGGCCCAGCCAGCCCCATGCTACTAGGAGACCCCTCTGTCCTCCACACCGCAGCACCCACTTCCCTTGGCTGGCTCATCCTTCAGGCCCCGCGGAACATCCCTCACGCCCTCGGCCACCTCAGCTCCTGTTAAAGCTCCCGGTTCCCCTCACATGGTGTTCAGACGCTCTACATCTCCCTCCCCCAGCAGCCTGTTGGCTCCACAAGGATGCCTGTCTTATTCATCACAGTATCCCTGGCATCTCGGGCTGCTCCTGGGCATACCAGGTACTAATATGCGTTTGTTGAATGGCTACCTGTTAGTATGTAATCAGATGCTGTCATGCACTATTTAAATTCCTTGAGGGCAAAGGCCACGTCTCCTATGGACTCGTGATCATACAACCCTCTGTGTGTGTGTGTGTGTTTTTTTTTTTTTTTTGGCTGCACTGGGTCTTAGCTGAAGCATGCAGGATCTCCGTTGTATTGTTGGGGATCTTTCGTTACGGCACATGGACTCTCTAGTGGGCTCTATAGTTGCGACACCTGGGCTTAGTTGCTCCACGACATGTGGGATCTTTCCGGACCAGGGATGGAACCTGAATCCCTTGCATTGCAAGGCAGATCCTCAACCATTGGACCACCAGGGAAATCCCAACCCTCTTGTTTCTAGATGTTTGTGACCTGATCTAATGCTGAGGTTCCTACAGGATATAAAGTAATGGTTTTAGGGACGGGCCTCGTGGGTTTCATCATAAAGGCATCAAGATGCCTTGAAGAGGCTCCTGACTGGTGCGCTGAGACTTTGATGCCCTCTAAGTGGAGGCAGAAGGAGCTGGATACTACCAGGTGTGGTCCATCTGGTCCTCAGAGGGCTAGGCGTGGGAGCCTCAGATGACCCTCATATCAGGTCAGAGCTGCTGCCCCCTGGAGCTGCCAGCGCCAAGCAGCCCAGCGACCTGCACTCCACGTTCACGCCCCCTCTGCCCCTCCGTCCTCAGCACCGTGATCGGTCTCCAGCCTGTCACTGTGCCACCAGCATCACCAGGAATGTTTCTGTCAAATGTGGGCCGGAGGGTGAGAAGCAGCAGCACCCCTGGGGGTCAGGGTGGCAGAAGCCAGTCAGGATCCGTCTGTTCACTGTCCCCCCAGCCCCCATGCCACAGAGTCCTCCCTCAGGAGAAGCCTTACAGTTCGAGGGGTTTGGGTTTGTTTTTGCTTTTTTCTACCCCCCTGTTAAGCAGCGAGCTCCGTGCTCAAGGTTCTCGGCCTTAGGAGGAATCCACACACAGAATGGGGACCCAGCGACATTGCCGTCTTCCATTTCTCCCACTGCAGTGTGGCATCATGTTCCCAGTGCCGCTGAGATGTTGCTAGAGGCCCATCTGTGGGGCACTCCCTTCTCATCCCTGAAAACTGTATTTCTTCCATCTGTCTTCCCCAGACTGAGCCTCCAGTCTCCTTTAAGACTTCCCCCCAGGAGAGGTCTGTCTCCTGCCACTTCGTGTCACTGTCCTTTGTTTTCTGAGCCACTCAAAGAGGGTTTGGTAGGCACCTGCTTCCTCTCTCTCTCTCTCTTACCCTATCTGTGATCTTCCTGCCTTTTGGGTCAAAACTTTCCAGCATTTGTTCTAAATACCCGAGGCAGCACAAACCTAACATCCCACAGTGCTAGAGGGCTGCACAGTACAAGGCAAGGAGCCAACAGGAATTCCCTGGTGATCAAGTGGTTAGGACTCCATGCTTTCACTGCCAAGGGCCTGGGTACAATACCTGGTTAGGGAAGTAAGATCCACAAGTCACCCAGTACAGCCAGAAAACAAACAAATGCAAGGAGTCAGGCAAGAGGCTCACTGTCGAGTGCAGGAGACACACACACACACACACACACACACACACACACAAAATAACTAGGATATAAAGCAAGACATTTCAAAGTTCTCCCACCCAGGGGAGCCAGGTGGCCAAATAGAGCAGGTGACCACATGGGACACACTGCTGGCCTAGCACTACAGGCGGCCCCCTTGCTGGCCTGTGACCAGGTCATCAAGGCCGCCCTCAGCCCTGTGACCCCAGTGGGAGTTCATGCATGAGCAGGCAGAGGAAGGATGGCAGGCATTTGTTTACCTGCTTTCTCTACAGTGTCTGACATGCAAACCCTTGGGAAAGGGTACCTGTTACTGCTGATGCAAACACGCACACTGCTGTTGTCTTCGATGACCTGTCCTGGCCCTTTAAGGCTGCCGTTGACATTCACTTTAACCTGATCTCTCCAGGCAGAGTGGAGGGGAGCGAGGAGAGGAGCCTGTGTCATAGCACTGCTGTCCTTGCCCAGAGGTCTAGGCCGAGTCGCTACGTATGAACCTCATGTGTGCATGTGAGGTTGGCTGTGCATGGAACCAGCAGGTGGTGCTCTGCTCACAGGTACCTGACCTCAAGCCCAGAAAATGACGTTCATGCTGAGGTTGACAGGGCTCCCTTAGGATCCAGGCACCGAGCTAAGTGCTGCCCCATCTGCCAATATTTCCCAAACTCGAGCTGCATTAGCTATATTGGAGGATTTGTGAAAACACAGATCCCTGGGGCTCATCCCCAGCACTCCTGATTCAGTGAGTTTGCTGTGGGTCCTGAGAATTCACATTTCTAGTCATGTACAGATGTCAGAGTTGGACCATCAACAAGGCTGAGTCCCAAAGAATTGATGCTTTTGAACTGTGATGCAGGAGAATACTCTTGAGAGTCCCTTGGACAGAAAAGAGATCAAACTAGTCAATCCTAAAGGAAATCAACCCTGAATATTCATTAGAAGGACTGATGCTGAAGCTCCAATACTTTGGCCACCTGATACAAAGAGTCAACTCGTTGGCAAAACGCTAATGCTGGGATTGAGGGCAGGAGTAGAAGAGGGTGACAGAGGATGAGGTGGTTGGAAGGTATCACCGACTCAATGGACATGAATTTGAGCAAACTCCAGGAGAGAGTGAAGGACAGGGAAGCCTGCATGCTGCAGTTCATGGGGTTGCAAAGATTCAGACACAACTTAACAAATGAACAACAAAGTTCCCAGATGGGTCATCCCAGTCCTGATGACCCAAGGACCACACTGTGAGAACTGCTGTGGTGTAGTATCTTATTTAATCATCCCACTCCTCTCTGGGAAGGCAGCATCCAGTTATCAACAAAGAAACTAAACTCCCAACAGGCCAAGAGACGTGGCCTAAGCCACATGGCGGAGGACAGGGAAGATTCAAGCACCTGGGGCCCCGCCCTCTGCCTCAAGAGCACTGTGGATGGGGTGGCTGTGACAGCACCCGTCCTGATTCCAGTAGGGCAGCAAGAAGAGAGAACAACGGAGGGATAAGCAGGGGAGGGATAAGCAGGGTGCTGAAAGGCATGAGGCGTTGTTAGGCTGGGAGGCATTCCCAGGGGTCCAGAGTATTTTAAAAGCAGTTTACTTCTATTGAAATATAGTCTGAGGGACTTGTCTGGTGTTCCAGTGGTTAAGACCCCACACTCTCAATGCTGGGTTCAATTCCTGGCCAGGAAACTAGATCCCACATGCCACAGCTAAGACCTGGTACAGTCAAATAAGTAAATATTTTAAAGAAGAAAGAGAGAGGGAAAAAAAAATATATATATATATAGCCTCATAATACTGGCCAATGAGTACTCACACCGCCGACCCTGTGTGGGCCACCCTGATCCCCTCCCTTTTCAGGACTGAAGCTCTGGCTCCCCCTGCTGGCAGAGATGCTGCAACTGTTTGTGCTCATCTGGGTCCCTCCCCATGGTCCTTTTTCCATGGGACTGACTGCCCTTTACATTAGAGAGCCACCTCACCCAAGGTCACGTCGGCTCCCTGGAGGCAGCCCATGTGTGTTGATGGTTCCTCCTTCCAAGCCAGGACAACTCTGAAGACTCCTCACAACCCCTGGGCTCCCCCAGGGAGGCTGGCCTTCTCTCCCTGCCCTTCCTCACCCCTCCCTACTTGACAGGTATGCATCCTAAAGGCTCTCCCCAAACACGTCCTGTACACAAATCACAGTGTCCCAGGAACCTGTCCTGCCACGACTTGTCACACACCACGCACTGTTCTGAGCATTTACACATATTATTTCAAGGAATCCTCCCAGGGACCCCAGGACGTAAGTATTTCTATTATCTCCGGTTTACAGATGAGAAAAGTAACTTGCCTAAGGTCACAGAGCTAGCAAGCTGCACAGCCAGGATTCCTATGCAAGCTCTGAAGTGTTATACACACCGTCTTCTAGAACATTTCTGTGGTCTAGCTTCAAAGAAATTAAAGGAATCAGCCAAAGGAGATTTATTCTGATTTGAGAGGGGGGAAAAAGTTTTGACTGCTCCCATTTCTTTTCAGACATCTCTCTCCGGTGTCTGAACATGCAGCCCTGGTGCCTAATTTTAGTTCAGTGGTTCCTAAGGTGAGGAGGGGTGTTGCTCCCTGGGGAACTTTGGCAATGTCTGGAGATATTTATTGTTGTTGTTGTCAGATCTGGGAGAAGGGACTTCCCTGGTGGTCTAGTGGCCAAGACTCTGTGTTCCCAATGCAGGGGCCTGGGTTCAATCCCTGGTCAGGGAACTATTAACAGACCCCACATGCCGCAACTAAGACCTGGTGCAACCAAATAAATTAAAAACAAACAAAAAAAAGACCTGAGAGATCCTAAGGGCATTTAGCAGGTGGAGGTCACAGTTACTGTTAAATGTCCAACAATGCAAGCAAATCTAGCCCCAAATATCAGTAGACTACAATTGTGTGTGTGGTGTGTGTTCCTCTGTCCATGGGATTTCCAGGAAAGAATACTGGAGTGGGTTACCATTTCCTCCTTGAGAGGATCTTCCTGACCCAAGGATCGAACCCACGTCTCCGTATTGTGGACAGATTCTTTACCCTTGAGCCATCAGGGAAGCCCAGACTGAGGTTGAGAAATGCCGTAATCTGGCTTTAAAGCCCAGTCTCCCAGCTGCTTTTACCCTCAAGGACTCCCAGTTTGATGACCACTAGAGAGCAGGCTTAGGTGGAGGTGGTCAGAGATGTTTGAGGATAGCGGTGGAGAGAAGGTTGGGAAGGCAAACCTCCTACCTGCACATCTATTTAGCTAGTAGTCACAGGCAATGAAATCCCAGAGGCACAAAGCCACTTATCACATTCATGCTTGAAATAGCAGGAGGAGGTTGGAAACCACCTGTATGACCCTCCACTTGGACTGGGTTAAATAAGTAAGCCACGGTAGAGCCATACAATGGGACACAGTGCAGCCATAAAACAGAAAGAAGTAGCTTTTTATTATTAGCATGGAACCACCGCCAAATATACACTGGGAAGTCGGCGGGGCGGGGGGTGAAACATGGGTAGTTTATACAGCATCTCCCATTATATAAAAAGGGAAGAAAGTGTATAGGGGCATTTGTGTTTGATGCATAGACTATTTCTTGAAAAACACATCAGGTTATATTGACACTGATATACTGGAGGCCTCCAGGGAAGAGAACTGGTCATCTGGGAGAGAGGGGAGAAGGGGGACGCTTAGTTATTACCTATATCTTTTTCTATCTTTTAAATGTTATATTGTAGACATGTATTTATTATCTATTCAAGATTAAATAACTTTTTAATAAACTAGGGGAAAAAACAACAATACCATAATAAAATAGAGATGACAGTGAGCCCCCTGCTCCAACAGGAGGTATTTTCCCCAAAATACCTTGAACTCGATTCCAGGAGTGAGAGTGTCCATGGGAAATCTGCACCCTCAGGCCAGCCGCTCCCCACTTGTACCTGGGCACGGTCAGGTGACATCAGAGAATTAAAGGCTCGTTTCAGTACGAGCCTGAATTAAACAGGAGCAGGGTAGACCCACTATCAGTAGTTAAAGAAGATGCATAAATGAATGCCCCAAAATCCAAAAGAAACACCATTAGAATTTGGGGCCCCAGGACTTTTTCGTGATGGCAAATAACTGACAAGGCCTGGGTCATCTCTCTGGTCATAACAAGCACTTCTAAGAGCCTCCGAGGATCCTGGCCCTTCTATTTAAAAGCCTCCCGGATCATCAGCAACTCATCTGAGTAAAGGGGCTGGGCCAGGGCCCCTTCCAGCCCTGGACCCTGCCAGATCAGGTGACCCCTTTTCTGGGGCAAGGCTGGTACAGAGCTGGCAGACACACTCCAAAACCCAACCTGCCCCGCGGGGGTACAAGCTGGGAGGACTTCCGCCAGCTCCACCAGGAGAAGTCTGGTTCCTGCTGACAGCAAAGTAACCTCACGGGAGAAGACTACAGGAGGGCGGTGCTAGGGCAGGTGACCCTGAGGCTGGGTCAAGCTCTCTCTGCCCTCCTCAATCCTTACTCACCTCTTCTGGAAGCTTCCCTTGCTCACACCCTCCCTGCCCCTTCAGATCTCAGCACCCCTTTATCCCTTAAGTCCAGCCCTCTATTGACCCTGGTTCCTCTGTCTTGGTGAGTGGTGGTAAGCAGGTTCTGGTGTTTATCTGTCTGCCTGACAACATTGCAACCACCCAGAGGAGGGAATTAATTATCTGTGTGTGTTTGTGTTTCCCCCTCTCCCCGAGGTACAGGGCTCAGGATGCAGGGAGCAGTCCCTCTCGGCCTTGTTGGCTGTCCTGGGGCCAGGACTCGCTTCCCCCAGCTTGATCGTGTTTGTTAAATACCAGACCACAGGCAAGTAACTGAAGAGAAATGGCATCTCTCATGTCCTTCTAGCCAGGACACCCAGGAGCCAGAATGACCCTTTGACAAGCTAAGTCAACGGCTGTCACTGACTGGTGACCCATCTCACTCTGAATAGCACCGAAAGCCCTGACTCAGGCTCTGCTGTGTGGGCCATGCTGCCCCCTGGCCCCCTGATCCTCCCCAGCACCCTCTCTCCGTCTGCTCTCCAGGGTCCAGGGGCCCACACCCTGCCTCAGAGCTCCTGTGCTTGCTCTTCCCTCTCCTCGGAATGCTTTTCCATGCGGCTGGCCCCATTAATGCAGGGAGGGCCCTGCTCTGACAGCTCTCCTTCCCCACCCTGACCTAGCCCCTTTCACTTGCCCCTCCTGATCCGATCTGCTCACTCTCCAACTCTCCACCCTGCACAGGGCCCTGGGAGGCTGGCCACTCTGCCTGCTTGGATAGGCACCATGCCCTCTGGTTTCCATTCAGCAGAGAACAGGCAGGATACGGGAAGGGCGGGGATAGGAGGCCAGGGTGTTAATTCCTGGATCGGCTCTCTTCCTGCAGGGTGGCTGCTGCCCACTGGCCCCCTCAATGGCCTTGGCCCCAGCTCCTGGCAAAAGGTCTCACAACAGCCTCTCTCCAGGTCTGGTAATTGCGCCCTCCCCTCCCTGCACTCACCAGGTTCGGCTACCTGTGTTGTGCTCCGGTTAGCTCGTCCACACCTTAGGAGGTAATCCCTTTATTAAACCTTCCTCAAATTCCCCAGCCCGAGTATACCTGGCTTTTCTTTCAGGACCCCAGTTCACCACCCATTACATGGAGGCTGTCTCACAAACCCCAACTGGCCCCCAATTAGAGCAGAAGGTCAGAGAATGTAGCAGTGTAGTTATCCTCTGCTGCATCCCAATGTCTGATTCAGCGCCTGCGCATAGTAGCTCAATATTTGTCGAATGAGTGAATGAAGGGAAGGAGCCGTGTCATCTGGAGAGGGGCTATGGAGGCGGGAAGGACAGGCTGAGATTTTAGGAGGTGAAGGGGGAAAAGAGCAGCAGTGATGAGGATGTCACCTCCCCGCCAGCATAAAGACCTCTGCGTATGTCCTTCTTAGCACGTCACGATCTGTGGTGATCATAGTTTGTTTTCTTTGTATGTCTTCCCACTAGAATGGATTTCCCATGGGCAGTGTCCACATCTGTCTTATTCACTCTGGTGTCCTTAGAGCCCGGCGCCGTGCCTGACATATGT
This sequence comes from Tragelaphus eurycerus, assembly GCA_935064755.1. Taxonomy (NCBI): domain Eukaryota; kingdom Metazoa; phylum Chordata; class Mammalia; order Artiodactyla; family Bovidae; genus Tragelaphus; species Tragelaphus eurycerus. The sequence continues at coordinate 17,419,890 of CAKXYN010000027.1, read as the reverse complement.
ACATAGATCCACACTTGTCAGATAAATGAAAGATACATGAGTTATCCAGAAGAAACACTGAGTTGGCAGAGGACCTGGAAAGCCGGGCTGGGCAGTTTGGAAGTTTCGTGCAGAGTGGTTAGGGATGAACTTCCAAGTCTAGTGCAGGAGTCGGGGCGGGGATGACAAAGGTGGAGCTTACAGAAAGACTTACAGAGCAGCTCACAGAAAGCCTGGCGGGGGACGCGGGGACGAGCAGGGAGGCTGCTTCAGCCTCCAGCGGGCAGGGAAGGAAGAGGTGGCAGAAACTGGTGAGCAATCAGATGAGGATGAGGAGTCCAGACCGTCTGGAGGATGAGATGATGCTGCAAAGCTGGAGGTCCTGGCCCTGACTCTGGGTCCAGCTGCTACTGGCCTCATTGATTCTATAATAACTTCTGCATGAAGTGGGAAAGCTGGGGAGGGAAAGTGGTTTGTGGGGGGGGGGCGGGGTGGCAATGAGTGAATAAAATGCAATCTACCTGTTGCTTTGAGGGTATAACCAGATAGCTCAGTGGAGAGCCACAGACAGACGTCGAGGACTCGCAGGGTGGTGACAGCCGGGGGTGGAAGAGCACATGAGCCACGTTCTGTGTAAGCAGAGGGTGGTCTGGGATCACACCCAGCTGGGTGGGTCGGGGAAGGGAATAAGAGCCAGCAAAAAAAAAAAAAAAAAAAAAGGAGGCCAAGAGGGAGCACAATCAGGAGACGGGGGCAATATCCTGGAGCCAAAGGAACGACTCTGAAGAAGGAAGGGGCAGTTAGCAGGCCACTCGTCAGAAGCGAGGCCGGGCTAGAGCTCACTGAGGGCCGCATCCTTGAGGAGCACCTTTCTGCCGCCTCTGGACCGGCTGGGGGAGCCGACGGTGTCAAGTCAGGTGCAGCCAGCGTTGGAGAAGGGTTTGCTGCCTGTCCCACCAAAGCGTTCCCGGGCACGTGTCCTAATCCTCACTGTGTCAGAGATAGCAGGTTGTCTGCCAAATCCATTCTTTCCTTGATGACAAGCCTCCCACATTTGTCCTAGACACAGAGCCCGATTTCCTCAGTTGCTGTGCAGCTCGGCAGGGCCTGAGAGGCGGGCAGCTTCTGGAGGGCTCCCTTCACACACACGCTTCCACCCCTCCCCTCCTCCCCACTGGAACGTGGACCCAGCAGAAGGGGCGGCAGCCGTCTTCCAGCGCACAGACATGAGCGTCACCTGAGGTGATGGGGGAGCCGTGAGACTGACGGAGACCTGACATCATCAGGCCACCAAGCCAGCTTGGAACACCCACCCCGACTTTCACAGAAGGCATATAGCCTGTCTTAAGCGACTCTATTTGGGGGACTTTTTATGAGAGCAGCCTAACTCAGGTTGGAACATACCGTTTAACCCAGCAGAAATACCACTTTGGATCAGACCAAAAGTCGTTCCAGCCCATCTCTGCCAGGGGCCCCGAAGGGCAGTGACAGGGGGCCACAGGTGTGTCCCTTGATAAGACTCACTCTCTCCACATACCAGGAATTATAAGTCTCCTTACAGATCTATTACAGAGCCATTACTCAGAAACCACTCAAAATAAAACGTTTGTAAAAACGTTTGTAAACCTGCCATCTACTCCATCAAGGAACGAATAACAGTGACTAGAAGCCTCACCAACACTCTCTGCAACTGATTTCATTTCCAGCTCCCAGTGACAGTGTGGGTGTGTGCGCGGCTGGACCCACGTGGCACACAGTAGTGGCAATGCCTTTGAGGAACAGAATCATATGGCCGTGAAGCAAGAGCATGAACAACAAGTGTGGACTTGAATAGGATGTCTGTGGGTAGGACCACAGCTCTGCTCCTTATCAGCCAAGCAGACTGAGGTGTTTCTGAGCTCTGGGGCCTCCACTGCAAGTGGGGACAGTAAGGACATCTACATTTGAGGTGATTGTGAGGATTAAATGAGTCCGTATGTGGAAAACACAATAGTGACTGACCAGCATTAAGTTCTCACTTAGTATTAGCTTGTATGTCATTTTTAAGCATCAGAGAAGAAAAAAGTTTGGCAACTGAGTAACATTGTCACTTACAAAGCACAGGTACAGATGTTCTCATTAAATCTTCTTGATGAGGTATCATCATTATCCATTTTATGGAAACTGATTTGGACATTTAGGGAGTTGCCCTCCATCTCACAGCTGATTCCCAGGTGGCTCAGTGGGTAAAGAATCCGCCTGCATTGCAGGAGACCTGGGTTCGATCTCTGGGTAGGGAGGATCCTCTGGAGGAGGGCATGGCAATCCACTCCAGTATTCTTGCCTGGGAAATCCCATGGACAGAGGAGCCTGGCAGGCTACAAGTCTGTAGGGTTGCAAACAGTCAGATATGGCTGAAGCGACTGAGCACGCATGGACACACAGTTGGTAGGTTGTGGTAGAGCCATAAATACAAATACATGTCACTGAGTCTTGTTTTGTAGAACCACCACCATTAAGTTGAGCAGCTTAAGGATTCCAGAAACTCAAAGTTCAGGAAGGCTAGTTCCATTTTATACTCTGTGCTTGAGCGATTTGTGGAAGATTGTTTTCAGGCTGGAATAATTTCCAAACAACTCAGAGATCTTTGTCCTTCAAGGTACTTTACTTTCTCAACATCAAATACTGACTGAGGTACTTAAGGTTAAGCTAACTTTCTGTCATTCTGTCTGAAAAATAATAGTATCTTCCCTTTACTCATTAGTGGAAAATCATCTGAGTCTATGGAGAAGCAAGCATGAAGCTTATTTTGTTCTCTTGTAAATTTGTACAGGACTATCTCATAAAGCCCCAGTTCACTGGAAAGAAGGTTATTTTGTGGAACAAAATGTGTGTCTTAGACTCTATTCTGAGTAGTTTAAATATTATTTCAGAGTAGATATTAATCAGTAAGATGAAAAAAGTGAGGCTTATGACAGTGTAATGTACCTTTTCTAAGGTTACACATAGTAGAAGCCAAGGATGGATCCAGACTTTTTCCGGCTTTAAAGGTCTATGCTCATTCCTATCGGAGAAGGCAATGGCACCCCACTCCAGTACTTTGCCTAGAAAATCCCATGGATGGAGGAGCCTGGTAGGCTGCAGTCCATGGGGTCACTAAGAGTCGGACATGACTGAGCGACTTCCCTTTCACTTTTCACTTTCATGCATTGGAGAAGGAAATGTCACCCCACTCCAGTGTCCTTGCCTGGAGAATCTCAGGGACGGGGGAGCCTGGTGGCTGCTGTCTATGGGATCAGAGTCGGACACGACTGAAGTGACTTAGCAGCAGTTCCATTTAGGGTTGTCCCACCCACCCCCCAAACCAGGCCACTTTGTTGTTAGTTTCTCCGTTAACTCCACTGATCACCTTATTTAACTGCCTCACGATCAGAAAAGAAGAAAAGGACCTGCCCAGCACCCTCATCCCCGGGCCAGAGCTGGGAGGGGCTGTTGTACACTTAGATGTGAAAACCTAGGGCAATGTGTGGATCTTATTTTGGTCCTGATTCAAACCAGCCAACTATTAATAAAAACATCTTTGAGACAATAGGAAAAATCTGAGGATGAACTGGATATGAGAGGAGGTTATAAAATCACTGTTCAGGGTACTTCCCTGGTGAAAGTCAAAGTGCTAGTTGTGCAGTCGTGTCTGACCCTTTGCGATCCCGTGGACTAGCCCACCAGGCTCTTGTCCATGGGATTCTCCAGGCAAGAACACTGGAGTGGGCTGCTGTGCCCTTCTCCAGGGGATCTTCCTGACCAGGGTCTCCTGCATTGCAAGCAGATTCTTTACCATCTGAGCTACCACCCCCATACAAAAACCTAGCTTTTGACAAAGACACAAACATCATTCAGTGGAAGAAGGGTAACTTTTCCACAAAGGGTAACTGAATCAGCTGGACATCCTCAGGTGAACTCAACCTAAACCCTAACCTCATAAAAAGTATATCAAAATAGATCAAGGCCTAATCATCAAAAAGTCTACAAACAATAAATTCTGGAGAGGGTGTGGGGAAAAGGGAACGTTCTTGCACTGTTGTTGGGAATGTAAATTGATACAGCCACTATGGAAGATAGTATGGTGATTCCTTAAAAAACAAGGAATAAAACCACCATATGACCCAGCAATCCCACTCCTAGGCATATACCCTGAGGAAACCAAAATTGAAAAAGACACATGTATCCCATTGTTCATTGCAGCATTATGTACAATAGCTAGAATATGGAAGCAACCTACGTGTCCATTGACAGATGAATGGATAAAGAAGTTGCGGTACATATACACAATGGAATATTACTCAGCCACTAAGTAATAATACTGAGCAAATATTACTCAGCCACTGAGTAAAAAGGAATGCATTTGAGTCAGTTCTGATGAGGCACATGAATCTAGAACCTATTATACAGAGTGAAGTGAGTCAAAAAGAGAAATACTGTATTCTAATGCATATATACAGAATCTAGAAAAATGGTACTGGAGAATTTACAGTGCAACAATGGAGAAACAGACATAGAGATTAGACTTATGGACATGGGGAGGGGGAGGAGAGGGTGGGATGTATGGAAAGAGTAACATGGAAACTTACATTACCATATATAACATAGATAGCCAATGGGAATTTGCTGTGCGGCTCAGGAAACTCAAACAGGGGCTCTGTATCAACCTAGAGGGGTGGAAGGGGCGAGAGATGGGAGGGAGGTTCAAAAGGGAGGGGATACATGTATACCTATGACTGCTTCTATAAAGCAATTATCCTTCAATAAAAAAAAATAGATCAAGGCCTAAAACCTAAAACATGTATTTATTAAAATATTAGAAAAAAATATAGAAAAAGATCTTCAGGACCTAGGGCTCAATAAAGAGGTTTTAGGCCTGTCAACAGAAACAATCTATAAAAGAAAAAATAAATTGGATTTCATGAAAATTAAAAACTTTTGCTCTCCAAAAGACCCCTGTGAAGTGAATGAAAAGACCAGCTACAGAGTGTGAAAAAGTATTTACAAACCACATGTCTGACAAAGTTCTTGTATCCAGAATATATAAAGAAATCTAAAAACAAAGAAGCAATCCAGTTAGAAAACGGACAAAAGATTTAAATGGATAACTAACCAAAGAAGATACACAGACAGCAAAAAAGTGCATGAAACCATGTTCAACATCTAGCCGTCAGGGACAGGCAAACTAAGATCACAGTGAGTGTTATCACATGCCTATCAGAAGGGTGAAAAAAACTGTTTAAATGATATCATCAAATACTGGTGAGGCTGTGGAGAAACTGGCTTATTCATACATTGCCAGAAGGAAGGCAAAATGATACAGGCCACTGTGGAATAGTTTTTTTTTTTTTTTTTAATGAAACATACAGTTACCATAGGACCCAGTGGTTGCATTACTGGGCATTTATTGTAGAGAAATGAAAATTTATGTTTACATAAAAATCTATACACAGCTGTTCACAGTTGCTTTAGCCGTAACAGCCCCAAACTGGAATCAGCCAAATGGTTAAACACGGAACATACACACCTGGACACTGCTCACAATAACGGAGCAGCTGACACACACCCACCTGGACGGCTCTCACTCCTCACGCTGAGTGAAGAAGCCAATTTCAGAAGGTTACAAACCTCAAAATTCCATTTATGGGATGTTTTAAACATAAAATTAAAGAAATAGAGAAAGGAGAGCAGTAGTTGCCGGAGGGTAGGGATGGGGAAGATGTGAAAGGTGGATATGGTTATAAGGAGACAACATGAAGGAACTTCATGGTTATGAGAATGTTCTGAATTTTTATTTTGGGCCAAGCTGATTTACAATGTCGTTTTAGTTTCTGCTATACAACAAAGTGAATCGGTTATACATATACATATATCCACTTTTTTAGATTCTTTTCTCATATAGGTCACTATAGAGTATTAAGTAGTTTCCTGTGCTATAGAGTAGGTCCTTATTAGTTATCTATTTTATAACTTTTATGGTGATTTTTTTTTTTTTTTGGTTACACTGGGTCTTTGTTGCTGCATGCAGGATTTCTCTAGTTACGGCGAGTGGGGGCTACCTTCATCGCTGTGCACTCACTGCAGCGGCTTCTCGTTGCGGAGCACAGGCTCTGGGTGCACAGGGTTCAGTAGCTGCAGCACGTGGGCTCAGCACTTGGGGCTTGCATGCTCCAGAGCTCAGGCTACTCTTGTTCTGGCACATGGGCTTAGTTGCTCCTCTGCCTGTGGATACTTCCCAGACCAGGGACCAAACCCGCATCCTTTGCGTTGGCAGGTGGATTCTTGTCCACTATACCAGCACAGAAGTCCTATCTTTCTTTTTTATCTGTAGTAGTCTGTATGTCAACTCCAACCTCCCAGTTTATCTCTGCCTGCTCCCCAATGTTTGATATTTTGACCGTGAATTTACACAATATAATTACATAGAATTACACACACACACAAAGGTGAAATCTAGATAAGCTCTGTGGATTGTACCGATGTCATCTTCTTGGGTTTGATATTATACTAGTTATTTGAGATGCTACCAGTGGGACCTCCCTGGTAAAACATTTGGGGGAGGGGTAACATCCTCTCAATCTGTAATTACCTGGAAAAAAACTTTAAAGTCTATCAGAGATGCATAACAACATATTTACAGATTACATGATACAGCTCTTAGGTTTGTTTTAAAATATATTCTAGTAATTAAAAAAATAAAACAGTAGAAAACATAGATGAAACAGGATTGAAAAGATGTTGCTAAACGTTGAAGCTGGGTGAATAATACATATGGAAAACACTAGTTTTGTGTTTGCAGACTTCCCAAATAAAAAGTTTTAGAATTTTTATTTAGCTTAGAAGGACTAAGCCTAACTTAGACAGCCTTACTCAATGCTGTAACTTTTCCATACAAATTGAGTTCAATGCTTGTAACTGTTTCATTCACAAAGTTTATTATGACCTTTTATTAAGAGCTCATAAATCATATGCTTAATCCGATTTCACTGACTACTTTTTCCCTCCACGCATTCTCCCAAAGTTATAAAAAATAAACATTTATAAATATACAGTGAGGATCATGCAGTTTTTACATAGTAAGAGTTGGGTCAGTGTTTCAGGTTGTCCAAGCATATCCCAGTGTCTCATTCAGGACAGAATTAGAGCAGCATGGCCTCTGAAGTCTCAACAGCAGAAGGGCAACTCTTTTCCAAATTTCACCTCATCACTCAGCATTACAGCATCAGAAGGAGCTTGTCTGGGAAGTATCAGGAGAAACTGCTGGGATGACCACTCCAGGAAGTGGAATTTTAGCCCTGTACCTGCCATGGCTCGACCCTGGGACTGTATTTAAACTTAACAAAGAGCCAGATGACAAGCTTGGAAGGGGTCAGCACAGGCCGATCTGACGACTATAACTGGAAGAGTTTCAGGTCACTACAAACGGGAGAAACTCTTATTTGGTCTAGAGTTGGGGAATCCAACTTTCTCATTCCGCTTCCCTTGTTCAGTTACTGATAGCAGCACTTTCCTTCCAGCCAGTGGGATGACGTGTTTAGAGAATAGTGAGGCCAGCACATGGAGCCTGCTGCCTGCTGTCAGCAGGCTGCCAGGCTTTTTGAGTTTTCAAATTCAACCAAGAGGACGGAAGACTAAGAGATGACTGTGGAGGCTGAGTATCAGGAGAGCTCAGGATGGACCTAAGGACTTTACCCAGGGTCTCGTGTTTTCCGTGTATTAACTTCCAGGTTTCACTGGCATTTCTCTTCCTCCGACTTCAGTTTGAAAACCTCTTCCTTTGGAGGCCAGCCAAAGGTATCAGCTTGTCCAGCATCTTCCTTTCTTAGTTTGTAGGCACATCAAGGATGAAGAGGCAAAGAGCTTCCGCAGATTCAGACATGCAGGTTCTTCTTGGTCCACTTCTACCGTAAGGTGGGCACACAGCCTTCTATCCGTGCCAGCCTCCAGCAGACCTGCCAGGTTTCTCAGCCTTTGGACCATACGGCCAAGCCTGGCCTTCAAAATCTCATCCCCACCACCTCCCAGTCCCATTGATCCTTTTCCTATTGCATAAAATCAATGATTCTGCTATCAAATCATAGCATAATACATCCACTGATGTAGGCTCTTGCCAAAGAAAAATCTCTTTTCCCAGGATGGTGTAGAACGTGGTTGTCCCCAAGCACATGTTCCGTGACAGGACAGTAAATGATAAACCTCTCAGGAGAGAGCACTGCCCTGCCTCAGGGAGATTTCATCAGATGCTGATGAGAGTCAGTGCTGTCTTTCACTCTCCTCCCCATGAAGGCATCCGGTCACGCCTCCTGACTCCTGCTGGCCCTACAATGAGGCTGCAATGGGTGAGCCTCCTGCTTCCAACATGCTGAAAAAGGGCAAGGCACCTTCAACCAAATCAACAGGGCACTTGCAGCCCAGGCGAGCAGAGAAATAAGGAGTTTCTGGGATGATAAATTGGTGCCACAAATTGTTGGCCAATGAAAGGGTCCAGATATCCTGAAACACAAACTAATAAGCACACCGTCTTTCTGGCAATGAGCACAGCAGGCAGAGAGCCCTTTCTGCCACCTTCTCTGGCCTCCCAGGTTTCAAAGAATCAAGTTCCATGATTATAAATGAATTCACCATTCCTGTACCCCACGGTACGGCCAGCTGATTCTAAGTCTCATCATTTCTTTTCTTCATCAACCCAAAAATCCAGTGAGAATAGGTAATCGTAACAGAGAGTTGGCTATTAAAATCACGCCTGGTTAACACCCCACAGCCTCGGCTCGACCCGAGACGACCACCTTCCTCTTCCCTCGCGTGGCTTTAACTCGCCCAGGAGGGTGGTATCCACACCTCTGTACAAGGCAGGCTTCCTTCTCGGCTCAGGAGAGGGACCTAGAAAGAAGAGGAATTCTTGGAGCCCACCTGGCGGGGGCCCCGCCAGCTCTCCTTCTGGTGAGGGGAACAAAAACTGCTGGGCTGTGCGGGTTGGTCCCTGGGCTGCAGGATGTTCAACCTCCATGCAACAAGAGGTACATGCAGGAAACGAGGATGGAGAGGAAGGGGGAACATTTCTCGTCACCAAGTAGCTCTGCCCAAGGCTCAGACCCACCATGAGCCTCTCTTTTCTGCCCAGGAGCAGAGAAGACCACCTCGGTCAGCCGGGAAGGCCTCTCTGCACCCCAGCCTCTAACTCACTTCTTCCTGCGGATCTTGGGTTTCTTCACCGGCCGCAGATAGGGGTTATCGATGATACTCTCCTCCCCGTTTCGGCTCCCCGACAAGGAGGGGTTCTGCTGCAGAACAGAGGTGTTCTCCTTCTCGGCTCCAGAATCATCCTTTGAGCAAAAGCCGAAATAAAGCAAAACAACCAGCAGCATAAGGAAAGAGATCATGCCTGTGGCTAAGAACTACTACAAGCACCCCTCTCATTGAGAAATCAGAAGCTGGGCTAATGGGCCTCTCTCTGCCCCAGAGGAGGCAAGGCAGTGGCTGCGATCAGAGGAAGGCGGAAGCGCCAGCAGTGACATGGAGGAGCGCACAACACAAGACCCTGAGAAGGCAGGGACAGGAGTCGGAAGGGGCCAGAGACCTGGGGGGGCAGGGAGTCAGGGACCACAAGTCAGATGCTTCAGCCTGTGGGGACATAAAGAAAAAGAGAAGTGGGACTTCCTTGGGGGCCCAGTGGCTAAGACTTCTCCCACCCAAGGCAGGGGGCTGAGGTTCAATCTCTGGTCAGGGAACTAGAATCCACATACCACAACAAAGATCAGAGATCCGGAGTGCCACAAGGAAGCCCCAGCGCAATCCAATAAATAAATAATACTTTTTAAAACTTAAAGAGAGAGAGAGAAGGGGCCCTTGGTCCCCTGCAGGACTGCGAGGTACCGGACCGGGACAGACCACGTGCACTGAGCCCCTCCTGGAGGTGACCTCATGTAAATCATGATCTCATTCCCCCAAATTCTCAAGCATCTGGTACTTGCAACGTGGTGCCAACGGTCATATCCCGGCGGAGGCCAGAAACTGCTGGAGCCCTGAGAGCTCCCACAAAGGCACCAACGTGGGAATGTGATCCACCACCTCCACGTGTGGCCCGTGGATCAGGCCTCTCACTGTTCGTTTTTTGAGAAAAGTGATTTTTGGAGAAAAGTTTTTGAGTATATTCAATATGATCTTGAAGATTTTTTTAAAAAAGTCACAATTGGATGTAGACATAGAAAACAGTAATGATGCTGAAGTTTTACAAACTGCTTCTGGAAATATGGGTGACTGATTTTCCTTTCTTTTTTTACACTCTATTTTCCAAGTTCTTTAAAATGAGCAGAGGCTGCAGGAGAGGCGTTGAGGGGAATCACACGAAGGGCTCAGGCCCAAGTGGCAGTAAGTGACTAGAAGCTGCTGGCTGGGCTGCACCCCCTGGTGACAGGCCAAAGGCTCCGTCACTGAGGTTTCTGGTCTGGGTGTGCTAGTCGCTCAGTTGTGTCTGACTCTTTGCAACCCCATGGACTGTAGCCCGCCAGGCTCCTCTGTCCATGGGACTCTCCAGCCAAGAATACTGGAGTGGGTTGCTTTTTCTTTCTCTAAGGGATCTTCCTGACCCAGGGATGAAACTGGGTTCTCCTGCATTGAAGACAGATTTTCTACCGTTTGAGCCACTAGGTCAGCTGTTGTGTAACTTGAGGCAAAAGAGGATCTGACCTCAAGCAGGAGATGGTGCTGTCAGAAGACAGCAGGGCAGAGGATGCTGTCATCAGGGATAGCAGAAGTAGATGAAAGAAATAAAGTAACTAAACTGACTGAGATTTGTAAAGAAAAGGTGGGAGTAAAAAGGACTGTCAGGAGTGACTTGGGCTCAGAAAGGCCAGACTCAGGCAATGCGTATGCTGTGTGTGAACCCCAGGCACCCAAGGGTGCTGCCTCCAGCCTCACAGGTCGCAATACCATTTCCATGGCAACATCTCCCACTTGAACCTCCCCAGCTGTCATCTCTCCTGTGACCTCCAGGCATGCACAGCCAGTCACTGTACCGCCCGCCATCTCTGGGCTTCTCAAATTCAATGTGCCTGAAACTGAACCCCGAGCACAAACAGCTCCTCCCACTGACAAAGGTGACAGCAACTCCATCCTCCCATTGGCCTAAGCCCCAAAGTCCGGTCACGCCTGCTTTTTTTCTTTCTCTGATATATCCCCCAGCCAATCTGTTAGGAAAACTTCTCGGCCTTACTTTCAGAATACAGGCAGAATCGACTTCCATTATCCATAGTGGAACCCGCTGGTAGGACCCCCTGATGTCTCCCACCTGGATGGACAGCTGCCTCCTAACAGCCATCCTGTCACTGTCCATCCTCTGCCTGCCTCCAGGTCACCAGTGCGGCCAGTGCTCCCTGGAGCAGCTCAGACCTGCCCCTCCTCCGCCCCACATCCTCTCATGACTCCCACTTCACCCAAAGGGAAGACAGCTCTTCAAACTGCTCACAGGCCCTTCCTGACCTGACCTCTCCCTCTCCCCCACGCCCATCCCACCGGCCTCAGTCACAGCCCCTCTCACCTTCCTACTGTTCCCTTTCCAGGACACTGCCCCAGAGAGCCCAAGGCTCAATCCTTCACCTCCTTCAAGACAGCTCGGATGTCACCTTCCCTGTGATGTGTACCCTGAGCACCCCATTTAAAACGGAAACTTCCCTGCTTTACCCTGGATCTTTCCCTACTCAGTCCCCCTTGCCTGCACCCAGAGCACTTTTCATCTTTAACATACTATACCGTGACGGATTTACATATTACGCTTCATGGTCAAGCCCCCACTGCCAACACACGGGCTGCCAAGAGGGAGCGGTTGAATTTGTGCTGGTCACTGATGTGTCCCAAGCACCCAGAACGATGTCTGGCACCTACCAGGTATTAAGTAAATACTTGTTGAATTAGTGAATGGTACATTGTTCAGAAAAGAGTAAAGGGTGAGGCACTGGGATTGCCTGCAGACGGCAGCTGGTTCAAATGTACGAGAAAATCATCATCTGATACACCAATTTAAAATGAAGAGCCCCTTCATGTTCGTAGACAGAGAAACCAGAACCAAGCTCAACAAAGTAACTACCTAGCAACAGTCCGTGAGAGCTTCGTCCTCCACAGATAAACGAACATGTTAAAACACCAGTTAGTGAACTCCTTGTTAACAATGTCTGTAAACACTAAAGACAGGAAATAACCTAACATCCACAGGGGAATGGCTTGTAAAGTCCCCACAAGAGGGTGGAACTATGGGGAGGGGCGAAACAGCTCCGCATACAAGGATGTGGAATGACTGCCAAGTAGTTCCACGAGGAAAGAAAGCAAGGGGTAAAAACTGTGATCTGCTGTGTATGTTCGAAACAACAATTAAAAAAACATCTCTAAGGACTTCCCCGGTGGTCCAGTGGTTAAGATTCCAAGCTTCCAATGCAGGGAGTACAGGTTTGCTCCCTGATCGGAGAACTAAGATCCCACGTGCTGCACAGCATGGCCAAAAAAATAAAGTCAAACAAAGTCTCTAGAAGGATTCACAAGCGAGTGGTGACGCTGGCTGCTCTGTGAGAGGGAGAGGGAGAGTGAAAGACGGTCACCACACGTCTTTCTGTGCACTCCGGATTTCAGACGTTTGATTGTTGCCAGTCTAACAGAATAACACACCCAATTGATTGTCCATAAATTGTTGCTGGAATCCTTCTCTTGAAGCTTTTTTATTTCTCTGTTCTGTACAGAAGAGCACATGGCCATACAGCAGGGGCGGGGAGGGGGTGGGCAGGGGTGCCATGGGCTGCCGTATGCCAAGCACCCAACACAGATGAGCTGATTTCATCTCAGGCTCCTCACTTTCCCTTGACGTAGGCATGCCCATTTGTAAGGAAACAGACTCAGATGCTGGGTCAGGCAACCAGCATCACGTAGTGGAAAGCAGACTGGTCTGGATCTGCAGCCAGGCCAGTCTGACTCCCAAGGCTAAGGCCTTTTTACTCTTTGCTGTCTGGCTTGGCCTCCAGGGATCCAGAAGTCCTCAGGCAGCTCCTGGCATCGAGTCGCTGCACTCACTGCCATGATCTCACCTATGTCACTCCCCAGGGTGTTAAGATACTCAACTGCAAGCCCTTCAGCTTACTTACAAAGGGACTGTCATGCTTGTTTAGAAGATTCCTCCTCCTCATAAGGTGAACCTCGTCTTAGTCCATGACCCAATCACCATATCTCAGACCGACTTAACAGAGTCCAAACCAGAAGCGTAGGATAACAAGCTCCTCTGCTTTACGTAAAGCCATGGGCTGCCAGCCCTAATTCTGAAAGGAATAATTCAATATTAAAGAGATATGTGATCAGGCAAGGGAGACCGTCAGTAAATACTAGAGTCAGATCTGGCACTCTCCACCTGCATCCCAGGGCTGCGGGCTGCCACCTGGGGCCTCACACCTCAGAGAACCCTCAGTCCAGTTACGACCACTGAGCCATCTCTTGCTTAAAAGCCAGGGCCAGCCTTAAAGGACAGATGAATATGGCAACCTCACTCTAAGGGTCCAATAAGCCTTAAAGGCATTAGAGCCTCTGGCAGGTCTGTGCCTCTACTTGGAACTTTCTCTCCTAATGCATAAATAAGAGTGGTAAGTGGGTAAGAGGGTAAGTGTCTTTCTTACCCTCTTACTTGTCGAGGACAATACATCATAACCAGAAAGGAACACCCCCAAGTCTCCACGCACACACTCCCCTCCTCAACCTTTGTCTCTGTCCACACTCTTTGTCTCCTATCCTGGCTGGGAAAAGTCCACAATCAGGTTAACCCCTCCTTTTCGGTACTGGATTCCTGCCCTACCAAAGATCATCATTCCAAAATGTTTTTCTCTCCTGAATCAAGTTTACCAGATCACTACCATCAGCACAGGCATCTTGTTACACCTCTCTGACCTCCTTAATTCTTTCCCTTTAGTTACCACTCCATTTCCTTCCTTCCTGCCACAGCAAAATTCCTTGAAACCACGGTCTACATTTAATGGAACTTTCTGTGATCATTTAACTGTTCATATCTGCACTGCCCAGCAGGAGTCACAGGTGGCTACGGAAATGTAGCTGGTGTGACTAAGAAACTGAATTTTTTGTTATATTTACATCAATTTAGACTTAGTTGCCTGTGGACTACTTGCCGCTGTGAAGGACAACATGAGTCTGTACTCACTAACTCCAATTTCTCTCCTCCCATTCTCTTTGAATTCACTTGCTCTCATTCTTCCTGAAATGGCTGTTGCCAAATCTAAGGGACAAAGTCTCGGTTCTCACATGGTTGGAACCAGCCACCGCTGCAGACAAAGCAGACCAAGCGGATCACTCTCCTCCTCCTGAAACTTTCTTCCCTTGGTGTCCAGGATGCACCATCTTCCCTGCTGTGCCTTCTCCACATCCTTGGCCAGTTCCTTGTCTCCTCACTTGCTGAACAGTGCAGAGCCCCAGGGCTCAGTCCTGGTACTTCTCTTTTTTATCCTCATTGCTCCCTAGGCGCTCATCTGGTCTCTCATGGTTTTCAACACTATCTACATGCTGAGGACTCCCAGACTTGCACTTTGAGCCCAAACAGCTCCCTGAACTCCAACTTGCCTTTCCACCTTCCTACCTGACATCACCACGACTCTTTGTGATCCCACGGACTATAGCCCACCAGGCTCCTTTGTTCATGGATTATCCGGGCAAGAATACTGGAGTAGGTTGCCATTTCCTTCTCCAGGGCATCTTCCCGACCCAGGGATCAAACCTGCGTCTCCTGCAGCTCCTACACGGGCAGGAGAACTCTAGCACTGAGCCACTAGGGAGGCGCCTACCTGATCTCACCACCCGGGTATCTAATAAGCATCTCAAACTTACCTCACGTACACCTCAACTCCTGGGTCCCCCAGCACCCCTATTCCCCAAAACCTCCCCTTTCTTGGCTGAAGGCAACTCCTTCTTCCCTACTGTTCAGGCAAAAACCTTGCATTTGTCTTTGACTCTCTTTCTCTCACATTCACTCTATCAGTCGGTTCTTTTCTGAAAATTATCTATAATTCGGCTAAATAATCTATTTGACTGTGTCTCTCCCTTTGCCATCGTCTCTCAGCTTCCTGCACCAGCCTCCTGACCGGGCTCTGTTCCGCCCTCACCCTGTGTAGTCCACCTTGACCGCACCCATCCCGAGACCCACCTCTGCTTAGCGGGTCCCGTGGCTCCCATCTCACTGACAAAAAGCCCAAGTGCTGGTGTACCGTGAAGACCTGGGAGCTCCCTGACCCCATCCCCTGCTGCTCCCCTCTTACTCGTGTCCCCCTGGTCACCCCCACGGTCTCTGCTCTTCTTCAGCACAGCAGTTCCCACCTCGGGGCCTTTGCATCTGCTGTTCCCTCTGCGGGGAAGGCTCCCCTCCCAGCAAAGTGCAGGCCCTGTTCCCTCAGGCCTTTGCTCACCTGTCCACCTTCTCACTCACCCTGTCTAATACCACACCCTCCAGGCCCATACCTATTCCTGTCCCCTAACATCTCATTTTCCTTAGTTCCGTGAGGGCAGGACGTTTTGCCTATTTTGCCTTCTGCTAATTTCGCAGCACCTGACACATGGCTGACTCTGGCAGGGGCTCATTCAGTATCTGCTGGATGACTGAACAAATCCCCAGGGAGCAAGAGATCACGTCACCACAGGCCCATCATGCAAGTCCCTCACAAGAGGCCAGAGACTGAAGGGGTCCTGTCCAAGCCCTAGGGAGACAGGCAGCAAGCAGCACTGTGGGGGGTGGGGGTAGGGGGTGCGCTGAAGCGGACGGAAGGCTGGACCCACCGGGCTGATGTGAAGAGGGAGGTTCTCTGTGTCCGTCTGCTCGTCCTGCTCTGAGGAATCCGTCTCCTCCATCTGCTGCATCTCCAGCTCAGACGGAAGAAGAGCCGTCAGGTAGGGGATGGTGAAAGGCCTGGCAGCGATCACTGGGGGATTGGAAGAGAGGCTGGGAGCCTTACAACACATCAAGGAGCAGCACCCAGCGGCAGGGATGGCTAACACGCTCAGGCACTCACCATGGGCTAGGTAACACTTACACGTTACCTTTAATCCTCATCTCCACCTTACAAGTACAATTACCAGCCTCATCTTACAGATGGGGAACTTGAAGAACGGAGAGGTTATGAGACCCCCTCAAACACACAGGAAGTGGCAGAGTGGGATATGAACCCAGGCAATATGACTTCAGAGCTTCTTTTACCAAGCACCAGAGAGGACTGGGGCTGAATCCTAGCAAAGCATCAGCTTAGTGATCTTATACCCGAGGCCAGTTAGCCCCTCAGCTTCATTACTAGAGCAAAGATATGGAGCCCTTCAGCCTGAAGGACTCAAGTCCTGACAGTGGACCTGAGAGCTCTTGGCCTGGAGTATATCCATGGAGCTAGAGGGCACTTCAGGTAAAGGAGCAATCCAATTCCTCCAAAAAGCAATGAGGCTGAGGAGAAATTATTGTTTAAAAAAAAAACTGAAAGAAAGTCTCTGTGTATACTTCCATGGTAGAATTAACTCCTGTTAATTCAAAGATTATTTTCAGCATGGCTCAGGTGTGGGTCCTGCACACAGAAAGAACTAGGTCTGAATACCATGTGCTCACCATGTGACCTTCGGCAAATTACTCCATTGCTTTTCTCTAGAAGCCTTGGCTTCTCAGAAGGGCAGTGGAAATAGTTCCTGACTCCGAGGTTCACTCAAGGAGCTCACGAGGTAACAGAAGGGAAGTGATCAGCATAGTTTCTGGACTTAGTAATCTAGCTGCTGTAGATCCATGGCCAGGAACACAGTGAGGATCCACCAGGAGCCTGCTGACCCATCCAAGCCCACTGCCCTCACTCCCCTAGGGAAACCCTGAGGCTGATGGAGGAAGGAACTTGGTCACAGAGCGAAATGGTAGTGCCGAGATGAGAACTTCAGTGGTGGACCCTGTGAGAGGATACCACGAAGGCAAAACCTGGCCCTGTAACTGCCTGGGCCCTGACACCAGGTCCTTCTACCACCAGGGCTGCCCTCTCACTGGATGAGCCTCTCCAACGCCCAGGGCTCAGTCACCCTCGAGGTGACCTCAAGCACCCACTTCCAGCACAGGTCATGACTATTTTGGAGTGATCAGTTAGGGACAGGCCCTGAAGATCTGGAAAAAAGAGCCAGAAATCTGAAGAACAAGTTCCACCCAAGATAAGGACAAAGCTTACTTGTTTCTTCCAACCACAATGAGGGAGGGAAGAGAGGATGATGCCTCAAGGAGAAGGCAGGGTCCACAGAGGGGAGAGACTCACGTGGAAACGTGCTGACGTCATCTTTGAAAAGACTCTGGGTCTCGCCTGTCTTGGCCATGAAACGGGTGAGTGCCCGCTCCACATCACGTCTCTGGGACGCGGCCTTCTCGCGCAGGACCTGGTAGTCTGACACGGGCTCGCGGTACGTCTAAAGGAAGAGCAGCAAAGACGTTAGAGAAAATACTTGTGATCGCACTGCTCTCGAGTCCTGCCTTGCTTTGGCTCTGTCCTCCCACCCTTTAAATGACCCTCAACCGTCACTCAGAGCAGAGATCTCCAAGGGCGGTGGAAGGGCACAAGGAAAGCAATAAGACTATCATTAACATTTACTTTGAATCTAAAAATTAAGAAATGTACAAATATTTATACAGTGATTGATCCTAGGCCTTCATTTAGCTCCCGTGACAGCTGGACTCAGGTGTAAGAAATGTATCCTCAAGGGAGAATGGAGAATTCTCAACCTCCAACCCCCTCCAAGCCCTGATGGGACCACCCAGGACCCTTGGTGTAATGTGATAACAAGATTTTCTGACATGTTTGAAATCTTCCCCAAATGAAGAATTTGATGAGATCCTGAACACTCTGGTTAAAAACACTAAAAAGCAAGATCTTACAATTATTTTTAAGACAATTGCTTGACATTTATTATAAAAGTTAGAAATTTAATTAACAAAATTCTTCAAATAATTGGTAGGTGAGAATGAAAAAAAATTACTTCTGTGGTTTATTAAGGACAGCCTAAGATGCCACCTGGAGAAGGCAATGGCACCCCACTCCAGTACTCTTGCCTGGAAAATCCCATGGACAGAGGAGCCTGGTAGGCTGCAGTACATGGGGTCGCTAGGAGTCAGACACGACTGTGTGACTTAACCTTCACTTTTCACTTTCATGCATTGGAGAAGGAAATGGCAACCTACTCCAGTGTTCTTGCCTGGAGAATCGCAGGGATGGTGGAGCCTGGTGGGCTGCAGTCTCTGGGGCGCACAGAGTCGGACATGACTGAAGTGACTTAGCAGCAGCAGCAAGATGCCACCTATCTTTGTAATGTATCTTTTTCAACTATGAGAGCTGTTAAAGTTTCAAAATAAACTGAACCTAGAATCAGACCTGTGACTTAGTATTCCACCAAGATTTAAACCAAGATTTCAAAAAATGCAAGAGCACAGGCTATCATGTAGCTGCCACTAAAAAAGAGCCAACAGGTTTCCCAAACCTTGAATAAGGGTCAGATGATCTTCCAACGTACATTGTTTTCATATGGAATTATATTATAACATGCACGTAAATGAGCAAATACCGGAGCATTTAATACTTTTACTGACAGAGATGCACTACAAAAGAGTTGGAGACAGGGACTCCCCTAGTAGTCCTGGGACTAAGACTGTGCTCCCAATGCAGGAGGCCTGGGTCTGATCCCTGGTTAGGGAACTAGATCCTTCATGTTGCAGCTAAGAGTTCGAATGCCACAACTAAAGATCCCTAGGACCTGGTGCAGCCAAATAAATAAATAAATGTTTAAAAAAAAAAGAAAAAGAGAGAGAGATTGCTGTGGGTTGATTGTGGCTCTCTAAAGAAAGATGTGTCTAAGTCCCAACCTCGAGGGCCTCAGAATATGATCTTACAGTATTTGGAAGTAGGGTCAAGGCAAGATGCACTCAGTGAACATGAGGTGATGTACAGCAGGGCGGTACAAGCCATGTGACTGGCGTCCTTAACAGAAACGGTCACATGAAGGCGGAGATGCAGGGAGAGGGGCCATGTGAAGACAGAAGATTGCAGTAAGGCATCTACAAGCCAAAGGACCCCATGAGCTGCCTGAAGCCACCAGGGGCTGAGAAGAGATTTCACAGGGAGCCTGCTGACACCCTGATTTTTAACTTTTGGCCTCTGGAACTGTAAGACAATGCATTTCTGTTGTTCTGAGCCTCCTACTTTGTGGCACTTTGTTACAGCAGCCCTAGGACACTCGTACAGAAACCACTGGTCAAGGGCAATGTCTGTGTTGCAGTGGTGGGTGACCACTTGCTCCTTTCCCCCCATATCTTGAGGTGTGGAAAAATCTCCTGGATGACTTGCTCTAACCCTGCATGGTGGCCATATCTACATCAGGACACAGGGACACAGAAAGTGAGTGGAACAGCTTCTGGAGACTCCTGGCCACCATGTGCCTTCCAAGAGAAGGAGAAATTGCTAGAAGGCAAATTAGGACATATCAAACCACAGAGGAAAACTAGACTTGTCCCATATAGACCCAAAGCTCACAATTATGATAAGTTGCTGCTGCTGTTAAGTCGCTTCAGTCGTATCCGACTCTGTGCAACCCCATAGATGGCAGCCCACCAGGCTCCCCTGTCCCTGGGATTCTCCAGGCAAGAACACTGGAGTGGGTTGCCATTTCCTTCTTCAATGCATGAAAGTGAAAAGTGAAAGTGAAGTTGCTCAGCCGTGTCTGACTCTTAGCAACCCCATGGACTGCAGCCTACCAGGCTCCTCAGTCCATGGGATTTTCCAGACAAGAATACTAGAGTGGGTTGCCATTGCTTTCTCCTATGATAAGTTACATTTCATATTACCAAGTTTTTTTTTTTTGGCTGTGCCACGTGGGATGCAGGATCTTAGTTCCCCGACCTGGGATCAAATTCACGCCCCTGCATGGAACAGTGGTCTTAACAGTGGTCTTAACCACTGGACCACCAAGGAAGTCCCATCAAGTATAACTGTTACCCTGATTTCAAAAATAACTCTTACCTATTATGGAAAATTTGGAAAACCCAGAAAAGCATACACAAAACAACAGTTAGCTACACTCTAACCAAGAATTACTACCCATGTTTTGTGGAATAAGTCTTTTCTTTATGTGGCTAGGTACTTTTGTATCTAGAAGATATTAAGAAGTGATGGCAAGAATACACAGAAGAACTATACACAAAAGATCTTCATGACCCAGATAACCACAATGGTATGATCCCCCACCTAGAGCCAGACATCCTGGAATGCAAAGTCAAGTGGGCCTTAGCAAGCATGGCTATGAACAAAGCTGCTGGAGATGATGGAATTCTAGTTGAGCTATTTCAAATCCTAAAAGATGATGCTGTGAAAGTGCTACAATCAATATGCCAGCAAATCTGGAAAACTTGGCAGTGGACACAGGCCTGGAAAAGGTCAGTTTTCATTCCAATCCCAAAGAAAGGCAATGCCAAAGAATGTTCAAACTATTGCACAATTGCACTCATCTCACATGCTAGCAAAGTAATGCTCAAAATTCTCCAAGCCAGGCTTCAACAGTATATGAACTGTGAAACTTCCAGATATTCAAGCCGGATTTAGAAAAGGCAGAAGAACCAGAGATCAAATTGCAACATCTGTTGGGTCATCGAAAAAGTAAGAGAGTTCCAGAAAAACATCTACTTCTGCTTTATTGACTATGCCAAAGCCTTTGACTGTGTGGATCACAACAAACTGTGGAAAATGCTTCAAGAGACAGGAATAGCAGACCACCTGACCTGCCTCCTGAGAAATCTGTATGCAGGTCAAGAAGCAACAGTTAGAACCAGATATGGAACAAAAAACTGGTTCCAAATTGGGAAAGGAGCACGTTAAGGCTGTATATTATCACCCTGTTTATTTAACTTACTTGCAGAGTACATCATGTGAAATGCCAGGCTGGAAGAAGCACAAGCTGGAATCAAGATTGCTGGGAGAAATATCAATAACATCAAATATGCAGATGACACCACTCTTATGACAGAAAGTGAAGAGGAACTAAAGAGCCTCTTGATGAAAGTCAAAGAGGGGAGTAAAAAGTTGGCTTAGAATTCAACATTTCAGAAAACTAAGATCATGGCATCCAGTCCATCACTTCATGGCAAACAGATGCGGAAACAATGAAAACAGTGAAAGACTTTATTTCCTTGGGGTCCAAAATCACTGCAAATGGTGACTGCAGCCATGAAATTAAAAGACGCTTACTCCTTGGAAGAAGCGCTATGACCACCCTAGACAGCATATTAAAAAGCAGAGACATTACTTTGTGACAAAAGTCCGTCTAGCCAAAGCTATGGTTTTTCCAGTAGTCATGTATGGATGTGAGAGTTGGACTATAAAGAAAGCTGAGTGCCAAAGAATTGATGCTTTTGAACTATGGCATTGGAGAAGACTCTTGAGAGTCCCTTGGCCTGCAAGGAGATCCAACCAGTCCCTTGTAAAGGAAATCAGTCCTGAATATTCATTGGAAAGACTGAAGCTGAAACTCCAGTACTTTGGCCACCTGATGCGAAGAACTGACTCAGTGAAAAAGAACCCTGATACTGGGAAAGATTGAAGCCGGGGGGAGAAAGGGATGACAGAGGTTGAGATGGTTGGATGGCATTACCAGCTTGATGGACGCGAGTTTGAGCAAGCTCCGGGAATTGGTGATGGACCAGAAAGCCTGGCGTGCTGCCATCCATGGGGTCACAAAGAGTCAGACACGACTGAGCAACTGAACTGACTTTTGTGTCTGGATGGGAGAGGCAAAATTGTGCCAGCTTCAATTTCTTCGTTAACTCTATTTTGGCCAGCAAAGTGCAGAAGATAGCCAAATTGGAGACATTTTGAAGGAGAGACATTCTGAGTCCTGAACTACCCTGTTACCGATAAACTTCTGGATTCCAGTCTGACAGCCAGGTAGAATTGAGTCTGCTTTTGCATCAGTCACAGCCTCTAGCATGGCCTTGTCACTCACCGGAGTTTTGATGTAGGTGTGGGGGTCGGGAAACTCAGGGAAATGGCTGGGGATGTGTGGCGGGTGGGGTCGGTTCTGTCCTGCAGTGAGGGCCTTGGGGGTCACCGGCTGATTGGTCACCGGAGCTGCAACAGAGTCACGACTGGTTACTCTTCCACCAGAGGTCTTGCGTCTCTAACCCAACCCTCCTTTTCTCAAAATAAATGCTGGACCTCAGTGTTCTATGCAACAGGCACTTTGTACTTCTACCAATAAAAGGCGTTCGATGGCTTGAGGACCTGAAAGGGTACCCCTGCCCTCAACCTCTGCATAACTTGGGGTGACATTCCCATGTACAATAATCTGTCCATGTGCCTCTCAGGTAGGTGAGTTGGTAGCTGTGACAAGTTAACTAGGTAAACGAGAGGACTGAGGAACTGAGCAAGTTAGGCGGGCTGCTCGTTCTTTTCAAGAACCCAGGTCACAAAGACAAACGCTGAGCCAGGTAAAGTTAAGTGAGGAGGGGATTAAAAACGACACCTTCCACTGCTGCCTTGAGAGGTATTCCTAAAAAGCCTGAAAAGAGTGATGAAAAAAAAAAAACTAGTGAATTCTTGCCAGGTTCCATAAACCCAAACTAGTTACTCCAACTCAGTTTATGGTGCTCAGTGTATCGAAGGCAGAGACCATCAAACTTTTTGTATAAAGGGACAAAAAGTAAATATTTTAGGTTTCACAAGTCATGCAGTCTGTCACAACTACTGAACCCCTGCCATTATAGCAGGAAAGCAACCATAGGTAATAAGTAAATGTGGCTGTGTACCCACAAAGGTTTATTTACAAAAATAGGTGGTGGGCCACAGTACCCATAGTTTACTGGCTCTTGATCTAAGCAGGAACAAGCACTCTCATATTTCTCAAGTAGCATCGAGATGGTCTGCCTTTGTGGTGAGTGAATTTCACAACCTAATTCCATTGGCCCAAATCAAGATTACACTGTAGGTAGCCCCAAATAATGGAGAGGAGCCTGCAGTGAGGCAGTAGCTACATACTAGTCCCTGCCCTATTCAATTACTTCACTCCACCAGCATTAATTGAGCACTACCGGATATCTCAGTTCACAGTCACTTACGGGCAGTGATGACCATCCTCTGAGACCGTTTTGCATATGCAGGGAGAGTGTCCACATTGAAACCTAAGAAACAGGAAAACAAAAATCACTGCCTAGGCCACTAAACATGGAAGGAGAAGTAATGCTGCGGTGAAATAGTTTAAACTCCCAACTTTGCTGCCACTCAAAGGAGGCTCCAACAGAGTCCCCCTAAGGAGTTAAGAGGTCTCTTACAGGGGTTCAGAGGAACCCTCTTGTGATAACTGTCAAGTTGAAAGCAAACCAGGAGATTCACGAGGAGATTCAAGGACATTCAGCAGACCGGGCTGCCTCCTGGGGACTCTTCTCTCTCTCTCGTTCCCAACTCAGCTGCACTGAAGAAATGGAAACTGGAGACGTACTTACCCATCTCGACAAGGGTGACCACAATATCTGACAGTGTGGGCTGGGTCCTGGCTGTGTGCTCACAGTAAGACTTGGCACTCCTTCCAATTTCTGAAATGTCTAAGGAAGGATCAAAAGCAGAAAGTCTTGTTCTCAGTTCCCAAACGGTTAAACACAGAATGATCATACGAGCCAGCAATTCCACTCCTAGGTATATTTTCAAGTGAAAGGAAAACAGGGACTCAAAGATACTTGCGTCTGCATGTTCACAGTAGCACTATTCACAGCAGCCAAAAGGGAGAGACAACCCAAAGCCCATCCACAGAGGAATGGATCCAGAAAATGTGGTCTATACCTTTAATGGAATATTACTCAGCCTTCAAAAGGAATGGCGTTCTGATATAAGATACAACATGTATGAACTTTTTGGTTTTTCTCTTAACTTTGTATTTTATATCGGAGTATAGCCAATGCAATTAACAATATTGTGATAGTTTCAGGTAGACAGCAAAGAGACTCAATCATGATATCTATGTATTTATTCTCCTCCAAACTCCCTCCCATATAAGTTTCCTGTGTTTTTATAAAATATTTATTTACTTATTAATTTTTAAATTTTTGGCTGTGCTGGGTCTTTGTTGCTACGCATAGGCTTTCCCTAGTTGCAGAGAGTGTGGGCTTCTCAGTGTGGTGGCTTGTCTTATTGTGGAACACGTGCTCCAGAGCTCACGGCCTTAGCTGCCCCATGGTAGGTGGGATCTTCTTGAACCAGGGATTGAACCCGTGTCCCCTGCATTGCAAGGCAGATTCTTAACCACTGGCCCACCAGAAAAGCCCATGAATGAACTCCAAAAACATCATGCTAAGTGAAAGAACCCAACCAGTCAAACATTTTAAGATTCCACTTACATGAGGTATGTAGGAAAAAAAAAAAATCCACAGGGACAAAAATCAGAGGTTACCAGGAACTGGGAGGAAGGAGGGCTGGGGGGCTGTTGTTGTTCATGGATACAGTTACTGTTCAGAACCATGAAAAAGTAAAGTTCTGAAAATGGACAGTTGTTGATGGCTGACACCACTGTGACTATATCTAACACTACTGAATGCTTAAAAGTAACTAAAACGGTAATTTTATGGTATGTATATTGTGCCATCAAAAAAAAAAATGTCTTATTATTTGGGTGTCAGGTTTTTTTCTTTTACCTAAAGCCGAAACCTCTTTTTCAGTCACTCGGAAGTCCCTCAGGGGAAAGGGGAAACAGGAAGCTAGGCTCCACGAATGGGCTTTAGAGGTGGAAAATTTCGGGAAAGTTTCGGGAAAATTCTGAAATCGTGCTCCATTTTGCACAAACACAAAAAGCCTGTGGACTTAGGCATTTTCATAATAAAATGAGACATTCTTCGACTTTTCCTACTCTCACTCTCATCATGCTTTCCAGAGGCTGTCACCTGTGATGACATCATGGCTCTGCTAGCTAATGGGATGTGTCCCGTGTGCATCCTTACGTTTTAGGATGTTCTCAATTTCATTTTCTAATGTGGCTGAAGAATTGATGCTTTTGAACTGTGATGTTGGAGAAGACTCTTGAGAGTCCCTTGGACTGCAAGGAGATCCAACCAGTCCATTCTGAAGGAGATCAGCCCTGGGTATTCATTAGAAGGACTGATGCTAAAGCTAAAACTCCAGTACTTTGGCCACCTCATGTGAAGAGCTGACTCATCGGAAGAGACTCTGATGCTGGGAGGGATTGGGGGCAGGAGGAGAAGGGGACGACAGAGGATGAGATGGCTGGATGGCATCCCTGACTCGATGGACATGAGTCTAAGTGAACTCCGGGAGTTGGTGATGGACAGGGAGGCCTGGCGTGCTGAGATTCATGGGGTCGCCAAGAGTCGGACACGACTGAGTGACTGAACTGAACTGAATGTGGCAAAATCTCTGTATGACGATGCTGGTGTCAAGCCCATGTTGAGATTTCCCTGGTGGTCCAGTGGTTAAGAGTCCACCTGCCAATGCAGGGGATACAAGTTCAATCCCTGGTCTAGGAAAATTCCACATGCCACAGGGCAAGTAAGTCCACGTACCACAGCTACCAAGTCCACACTCTGCAACAACTGAAGCCCATGCACCCTGGGGCCTGTGCTCTGCAACAAGAGAAGCCACTGCAATGAGAAGCCTGTGCACTGCGGCTAGAGCAGCCCCTGCTCACTGCATCTGCAGGAAGCCTGCACGCAGCAACAAAGACCTAGAGCAGCCCCCCACCTCCAAAAAAGCTTAATTTTTTTAAAAAAAGAGAATATCATTAAAAAAAAAAAAAAAAGCCCATGTATACAAAATTCCTTAGGACCCTCAATATTTAAGAATCTAAAGGGGTTTGAGACAGCTGCTTTAGGAAAACATTTGGTATTTTGAAGTCCCAAACATCAGCTGCAGAGAGTCACCTCACCCCAGATCACACCCTTCCTGGAGCAGCCCACATCCATGACTGATCAAGACTACAAAGGTAGGGCTTTGGGGGCCTGATGTCAGATACTCTGATGGGCGATAATCCCTCCAGGGTTCCCTGCTGAGCTGGCCAATTCTTTGTTTGAACTTTTCCCTCTCTGCCTAAACCTTTCTCTCACTTCTTTTCACAGGGCTGATTCCTCACAAAACACCTTAATGCCCCACCCCTCATCTCATCCTTCCCTTCCCTACCCAAGGCCCAAAGAAGGAAATACACTGATTATGCACAACCCTGTGTGAGACCATTCCAGGCTCCTAAATTTTAAGATACTTCCTTTTAGAAGCAGTGGTGGGTTTTTTTTTTTTTTCCATTTTCTAAAACTTATCCTCCCTCACTCTTTGTATCACATAATATAGCATTTGATTCTATAATGTGTGGCATCTATTTCATGGGACTTAATCCTAACTCTCCAATAAAAGTGTAAATTCTTTGAGCATAGAGAACAAACAGTAATAACACCACCACCTACAAGTCATTGAGGGCTTACATTTTCAGCTTTGACTGTTTTACATACATATCTCACTTATACTCAAAAGTCCAAAATGTGCAAATTATTACCCCTTTCCACAAATAAGGAAATTGAGGTTCAGGAAGTTTAGTGGTTGACCCAAGCTATTGAGTGGCAGAGTGAGAACTTACACCCAGGTCTATCTTATTCTAAAGCCTGTTAGTCGCTAACAATGTCCTTCCTTTTCTTAAACCTTTTCAACACTATCATGATGCAGGACACAGAACAGATGTTTGACTGGAAGAAGGCCTACTGTTTCCTATTGTTTCCCGGTACTTACAGCTCTGCAGCATCTCTGTCAATGTTTCCACAGATGCTTTCTCAGCACTCTCAAACCCTGCCTCTGTCAGCAGGGAGCTCACAACCACTTGCAGCGTTCGCCTCCGGGCCAGATGGTAGTTATCAGCAGGGTTAGTGGACTGTTTACTTCCTGATCTCTGTGAATCAGCAGCCCAGAAACAGAGAACATTTTTATTCACTGGATAATGATGCAATTAGAGCTCACATACTGTCACTGGCAAGCAAAGGTTCTTTTGCTACTTATCGGTACTTTGGATTTATAGCTCTTGGCCAAATGAACAGTAACTGAGCATCCTAGGGGCTCTAAATTCGGAGACAACCTTTCTGCCTACCTAACACTTAACAATTCCATAACACAGAGCGGCTGTTTTTTCTATTTTAGCAGATTTTCAGAATATATAGCTGAAAAAACATGCATGATGGGATTGGAACTCGTGCCCATCTCCCAGAAAAAAAGTGATCTCTCTCTCTCGTTCTTCCCATCTCCACACCATTTCACTAACGAGGAGAGTCAAAGAACAAACAACACATGATGTCGAGAAGAGGAGAGAAAAAGCAGGAAACCTAAGTTATTTTGAAAGGGGAATCCCTCCCAACTTTAGCGGACCAATAAGAAGGCGAAAACGGCCTCACTGGACCAATCAGGAGCTGTTCCGGGTTCCCAACGCCCCCTCCGCCCCCGCCCCAACAAAGAACGGGCCAATCAGTACACAGGTCCACCGACTCCGGAGGCCGCTGCCAAGTCTCGAGAATGGCGGGGTGGGGGGAGGGATGGGGAGTCACGTACGGCCTGAAAGACCCTCCTCCACGCCGGGTTCAGGGTGGGGCTGGGTTTCTGGGTATGGGCTCGTAGCCCGGGTAGGGGGAAAGTTGCCGAATGCCCCGACTCTCTCGGCTCCGGCTCCGCGTCTGCCTCCCGCCCTTACCGTTCCGGAGCCCGCAGCCCCGGCAGTGGCCGCCACGTCGGCCATCTTGCCCTGGCGTAATGTGCGCGAGTGCGGGGTACGACGGAACTTGTAGTCAAGGGGCGGGGAGGGGAGGGGCGGGAGCCAGGGGGGCGGGGCGACGGGCGCCCCGCGGAGCTTTCGGAGGCCTTGCGAGGTCCGCGAGGTCCGCAAGGTGACCCCCCCCCACCCCCACCCCCACCCCCACCCCGGCTCACGTGACCTTTTGTGAGCAGTGGGTTCAGTGAGACCCGGAAGTTTGCCCCGGAAAATGAGCCCAAGGTTTCACACTTGTTTTTAAATGAAATCGCTTTTTCATGAAAAGCACATCTCTGGGATGCTCCGAACTTTCCTGGATGGTTGTTTGGGATCCCGCTGGATCCCCATGATTTGCTCTCTAGGAGAGGGGCCTGGGAATCTGTATTCTTAAGTCTCCAGGTGATTCTCCTGAGCGGGAAATCTGAAGGAAAACCCTGTTTTGTGCCGGGGTCCCAGAAGCCCCACTTGGAACTAGAGCTTCACAGCCACCCAGTTCCGGTGTTCCGATGCATCACGCTGCCCTCTCGCCCTGTGTGAATCTGCAGGTGTTTGCGAGTGAGCCTCAGGGCGCCGCTGGCTGGAGGCTGTCGCTGGCCCGTCTCCCTCCCAGGCCGTTGCGTCCATGCGGTGCCTGTGGTTTTCTGTGGTTCGCTCACGGGTCAGCCTCCTCAGGATGAGGGGGAGGGTCTTCCGTGCACCGCCCCGTTTGCGGGTGTCTGGCAGGACGCAGAGGCTGGATTTGAACCCCAGAACTCGCCAGCTCTGGGTCTTCGGATACATTGCCTGACTTCACTGTGCCTCAGTTTCCTCTCTTGTAAAACTAGGATGGGATGAGATGGATGGGGGTTGGGGGTGAGCTAATACAGACGAAGGGTCTATGACTGTGCAGACGTAGAGTAAGAGGTCAAGAAACAGCGCCTAATGTTGTTTATTTCCTGCGCGGCGAACGGATGAGTGGAAAATGCTCAGAGGCCGATGTCTGGAAACCTGCGCCGCGCCTGCCCGCCGGGAGCACCTGTGCCTGGGGGGCAGCCCCATCACCCCCTCACCTGGGGCGCGTGGGGCGGGGTCTGAGGGTCAGGGTCGCGGCGCCGGGCTAGCCGCCGGGAGGAGTCGGGGCCCAAACCTTCGCAGAGCGGAGCACCCAGCCCCTTTGTCTCCCCCGCCCCCTCTTCCCCACTTCCTGCCCAGCTTTAAACTCGGGATTGGCGGGGAGGCGCCGACTTTGTAAACACGCCGCGTCTGCGGCGGCGGAGGCTGATTCTGTTTGGGCGCCTGGGGGAGGGGTGCAGGCCCCTCCCCGAGGCTGGAGGTGGCGACCCCTCCCCAAGCACACACACACCTCCCTAGAGACAGAAGCCAGAGGCGGCGGGAGAGAGTGTGTACGGCCACGGTCGATGCTCCGGGGGGCTCACCTGCCGAGAAGGTAGGCTTGAGGGCTGGAGAAACCGAGATAGATGGGTGTCAGCGACACCCCGCTTTCCTGGAACCTCCAAGCTGAGACTGGCGGGGGATCGAGGATGAGGGGGGCTGTGGTTAAAGAGGTCACCGCGTCTCATCACCTCCCTTTGTCTCTCAAAGCCCAACTCACTTTTTGTCTGAGTTGCACGTGGCTGAAGGGCAGAGAAGCCCCCCAAATCTCTCCGCTTTCTCTGTGTCCGCACAGTCCCCCTCCAAGCTGAACTGGAAGCCCAGTGACTTCACTGGGCTGTCTGTTGTCGTTCTGCATACCTCATAGATGGGCTGGGAGGCGGAGGGAGGGCAGAACTAGGGTGGGCAGGGAGCCTTGGGGTCCTCCTGCCAGCCAGGGCCGGGGGAGCAGGCTGGAGGACAGGACCGGAAAAAGGGATCTCGCAGTGGTGGTCTCTCTGGTGTCTGATGGGTAGATGGCATCTACCCACAAGTGATGGCTCTAGCCTCTTCTGTGTCTTTTACTTTGTCAACAAGAGGAATAACTGAAGACATTGGTTGCTGTTACTGAGGGAGCCTTAATGTATTCATCTGCAAACATTGATTGAGCACCTACTGTGTGTCTGGGATTTGGCTGAAGGGTACAATGGTGTTATTCATCCACCGTGATCTCGCCTGAGTCATAGAACAACAGAGACAAGCTGCCAAGTTGGGGTGGCTGGGAAGGCTTCAGAGAGAAGAGGACATTTAAGTTGGGTTCTCAATGATGGAAAGTCAGCAGGCAGAAAAGTGGTGGGGTCTTTGTGGGCAGCGTACTCATTCTACAGAGCTGGACTGAACCCCACTGAGGTGGGAAACAATGGGGACACAGAAACAGTTGCTGTTCTCTTTAATCCTGCTGTCTGGACACGAAGAAGAGATAGGAATGAACAGGATGGATTCTGGGAAAGGCATGTTTCTGGGCTGGTTCCCAGGACCCCAGAAATTCCCAAGTAGGTGCAGCAGGGAGAGTCCACCCCAGGGGTGATATAACAGTCCTCACAGTGCTGGGGTACCCACCCCCCACCCCTGGATGCTAAGACCGTTTCCTGTAACAAATCTAAGCCCCCAGCTCAGTTCTCCTTGGCACTAGACATGAGTGAAAAGAAGTGAATCTACCATTGTTTTCCTGCTGCTGCTTCTGCATTTTCAATTCCCAGGCTCACTTGAGAGATGGCTGACACAACAATTTATGAATTCATTCAGCTGTCTGCTGAGACCACACTATCTGCACAGACTAAATAGTGGGGACATAATGGCAAACAAGTCAGAGCTTCTACTCCCCTGGAATTCAGGATCAAAAGCATCTCTGAGGATTCCACCAAGATCCCACCCAGTCTCTGCCCAGTCTTTGAGACCATGACCTCCATGGTCCCAAGTGCCTTCTCTTTCCCATTTCCTTCCCTCAAGGGTTCAGAATACTAGCTAAGGCTTATATAGCACCGTCAGGTACTCTTCCAAATGTTTTAGGTGTAATGTCTCCTTTAATCCTCCCAACAGTCCTGTGAGGTGAACACTATCTCCATCTTTGTTGTTTACATGCTAAGTCATATCCAACTTTTTTGCGGCCCCATGGACTGTAGCCTGCCAGGCGCCTCTGTCCATGGGATAGCCCATCTTACAGATGAGGAAATTTGGGCCTGGGGGAGATAATTTTCCAGAGGACAGGGTTGGGATTTAAACCCAGGTTACTTGACTTGGGAGGCCCTGTTCTTAACCATTGAGCTAGCCCACCGCCTTGACTGACCACATGGAAAGTGCCTTTAAGCCAGGGGCTTAGGAATTTCCCAAAGGGAGTCTGTGGTTCTGTATCTCAAATGATGCAGAGGAGAGCAATTTGTTAGCTGAGTGTGGGTGCAGGTGCTGTTTACAGGGAGCCCCAGCAGGCCTGGATCAGTTGTGGGGACTACACAGAGCTTGTATCCCTTCCTAATGACCCTATATGTGTGTGTGTGTGTGTGTTCTCCTGAGTAAGCCTCATTCACAAAGAGGAATAAACGAAGGTTTGATGCAGGAAAGATGTATGGAGGTGATGTGCCAGAATCTAGGGAGATGGGAAACCAAGATACTTCTTTTGTTGGGAATATTTAAGAAAACAAGAAACCTTCATGTTCTGGACCCCAACTTGGTAGCTGAGTCAGGAAGATGGTCAGGGAGTGACCTTAAGCAATCTTAAGATGCACACCTTTCTTCCTCACAGCTGCTGCATCCCAAAGGTACGTCCCAAAACTGCATCTGCACGTCTGAGATGCATCCCTTTAGGCGGACTGGGACTTACCCATGATGCCAGCCAGGCCACAGGGCAGAGGCTCCATGGATTCCCGCTGTTTTTCCATTATCTTTCTGGAACTAGATTTCTCACAGGAGGCCTCTAAACAGATCTGGGGAGGTCCAGAGGCTGTGCCTCTGCCTGCAGTCAGGCTAGCTTTAGTGTCTGAGGTGGGGGGCGGGGGGAGGGATGGGTGTTGATGCTGGGAGTTGAGGGTAGAGGGTGGTCACACCTCCATCACAGGTAAGCAGGATGTGAAGATCAGAACCAAGTGGACCTCCAGGCCGCTCCTCTGCACACACACCCCCTCCTCCTCCTCTAGGGTGGGGTGTGATGGAAGCCTTGGCATGCCCCAGCCCACTGCCCCAGGCACCGTTCTTTTGCTTGAGAACAGGTTGTACTCTTGAGAAACCACAAGAGGAAGTTTAGGGAGGGCTGGGGGTGAGGAAAGTTCTGGGGCCTCTGCCAAGTTTCCCTTTCTCTGCTGTGCGGAGGTGTGTTTGTTTTGGTATGTTTCTCTTGCCCTCAAAGACATTTAAATTTTAAACCCTTTGAGTTTCAAAGAGCTGTCAAGGCCTGCTCCTGTACTCTGTGTGTGTGTGTGTAGGTGGGTGGGGGGACTGTGGAGTGTGTGTGTGTGTGTGTGTGTGTGTGTGTGTGTGTGTGTGGGTGGGTGGGGGGACTGTGGAGGTGGTCAGAGACCCCCCTGGAAATGGGGTTGCAACACGGTACTCATTTGTTGGATTTTGTGCTGGGATTTGTGTTGTTTGGCTAGCTAACTCCACAAAGTCTTCTTTTCATCTCTGCCCTTTCACCTTACTCTTGCCCACAGCACTCACTACAACCCCAAACACTAGAAAATGTGGTTACAGTGGCCACTTAGGAGCTGAATGATGTTGCCAGGAGCTGTTCTACATGCCTTATCTCATTTCACATTCACCATAATGCCAACTAGTAAATGCTTCTAGTCTCAATTTACCGATGAAGAAACTGAATTTCAGAAACGCTTAGAAGCCTACCTGAGCTAGTAAGTGGCAGAACCCAGATTTGAACCCTGGTCTGATGTCGGAGCCTGTGCTCTAGACGTCTATTTAATCCTCAGATCAGAGCATCTACTTCCTGAAAACGGACCCTGCACAGTAGGAGGTTGACATCCCAGGGTTTTTTGTTGTTGTTTGCTGAGCTGCATGGCATGCAGAGATCTTAGTTCCCTGACAAGGAATTGAACCTGTTCCCCCTGCTGTGGAACTTGGGTGTCTTAACTGCTGGACCACCAGGGAAGTCCCAATCCAAAGATTTTTAAAATGGTTCTGCTAGTGTGGGGAGGGAGGTGGCCTGCATATAGAGTTGGAAGAGGGATTCTCTGGAAGTTAATATTAAAAAGGATGGAATTCCCTGGTGGTCCAGTGGTTAGGACTCGGCGCTCTCACTGCCAAGGGCCCAGATTCAATCCCTGGTCCAAGGAACAACTAAGATCTCACAGGACTCTGTGCAGCCAAAAAGAAAAAAGACAACCGTATAACTGAGGGAAAGGAAAGGAAGATTAAGTGGGTGCTAAACAACTCTGGAAGTTTGAGGCAAATGGGGAGAAGATTTAGGAGGGTTATTGTAGCTGTGTTCAGACATTTGAAAGGCTGCCTTTGGAAGCCCCCAGGTAGGGGACTGGTAGAGGCAGATTTCCACAAAGCATAAACACTTTCTAACAAATAATCGCCTAATCTTCTTTCTGCAGAAGTGAGTTCCTCATCTAGGGGTGTCTAGAGCACATGCTCAGGTGAGGCTTTTGCCAGGGGATGCCCTCAAACTCCCTCTAAGCCTCTAAGCCTGCCATGTGATTACTGACTGGCTTACCTCCCCAGGGCTTTCCTGGTTGCTCAGCTGGTAAAGAATCCGCCTGCAATGCAGGAGACCCCGGCTCAATTCCTGGGTCGGGAAGTCCCCTGGAGAAGGGATAGGCTACCCACTCCAGTATTCTTGGGCTTCCCTAGTGGCTCAGATGGTGAAGAATCCGCCTGCAATGCGGGAGACCTAGGTTCGATCCCTGGGTTTGGAAGATCCCCCGGAGGAGGGAACGGCTCCCCACTCCAGTATTCTTGCCTGGAGAATCCCATGGACAGAGGAGCCTGGCGGGCTACAGTCCATGAGGTCGCAGAGAGTCCGACACGACTGAAAGACTTGCACTTACCTCCCCATGTGTCCACAAGGTGGCGCTGTTGCCCAGCGCGTGGCTCCAAGGCTGCTGGATGGACTGAAGAGCGCCACTTGGTCCTCCAGCTACCGGCTTGGTTTCCTGGGGCCTTTCCCCGACCCCATCCCCAGTTGTGAACACACCAGGGCCCAGAGAGCCACTTTTGACCCAGCACCGTCCCCATGAAATGTACTCGCAGGTCTCCTCGTGGCTCGGGTCAGAACGTGCGGGCCTGGGCCCCTGGGATAGGCTCCCTTTCCGGCTAGGGCAGGCTCCCTTCCCAGGTCCGGGGTGCCCTCCCTCCCCTCCTGCTCTTTCCTCTCTCTGGTCTTCCTTTGTCCTGAAGATAGAAGGAGCCGCGTTAGGAGCCGAGGGAAAGTCCAGCAGCCCTTGTGAGTGTGGCCTTTCATAGCCTTCAAGGGCATGACACCCGCATCATGTCATCTTTTTTTAAGGTCCTCCAAAACCGCACTTCTCGTAAACTATTTGTCCTCAGCAACCTGCCCAGTTCTCCCACCGTGCTTAGAACCACCCTAGGACAGCCATTCCTAAGGAGAGCCAGCCGGGGCCCAGGCGTTGTCCCCAGGAAGGAGGGAGCGGCAGAGGGTTGCCTCGTGCCTCGTTTGTTGGCCCAGATCTGCGTTCTAGCCTCTCAGACCTTTAAAAATGCCCGGAACCGCTGGGGTTCCCCGACCCCTCAGGGCAGGCCGGGCTCAGCAAGTGTCAGGGCAGAGTGCAGTTACAAACCTTGGGGCCAGGGGGCGCCATGGAGGCCACGCCCAGAGAGAGGCTCCTTAACCGGCCTGTTGCAAGCACTCCCCACCCGTCACCACCACCACAGGGAGGCGGGAGGTCCCTTGTATGGAAGGAGCGAGGCGGGGCACCGAGGGTTAAGCAGCAGGACAGTTTCGGAGCTGGAAGTCTGTCGTGGCCCTTTGCCTGTCTGATTTGTGCACGTGACCACCTAACCCGTGCTTTCTCTCATGGAGTGGCTCAGAGAGCCTGGACTCTAGACAGAAACCACCCTGGTTTCAGTACAAGCTTGGCCCCTTCTTGGCTGTGTGAAATTGTTTCCTTACCTGTCAAGTGGGCGTAACGGTAGCTCCTTCCTCACCGAGTCACTGTGTGGATTAATTGTCCTGACACTCCTTATAATATCCAGATCGGATCTTTTTGTGTCCTCGTAGCGGGGAAGGCAATGGCACCCCACCCCAGTACTTTTGCCTGGAAAATCCCATGGACGGAGAATCCTGGTAGGCTCCAGTCCATAGGGTCGCAAAGAGTCGGACACGACTGAGCGACTTCACTTTCACTTTTCACTTTCATGCATTGGAGAAGGAAATGGCAACCCACTCCAGTATTCTTGCCTGGAGAATCCCAGGGACTGGGGAGCCCGGTGAGCTTCCGTCTGTGGGGTCGCACAGAGTCGGACACGACTGAAGCTACTTAGCAGCAGCAGCAGCAGCGGCTTTGTGCGGAGAAGGCACCCCACTCCAGTACTCTTGCCTGGAAAATGCCATAGAGGGAGGAGCCTGGTGGGCTGCAATCCATGGGGTCGCGAAGAGTCAGACACGACTGAGCAACTTCACTTTCACTTTTCACTTTCATGCATTGGAGAAGGAAATGGCAACCCACTCCAGTGTTCTTGCCTGGAGAATACCAGGGACGGGGCAGCCTGGTGGGCTGCCGTCTCAGGGGTCGCACAGAGCCGGACACGACTGAAGGGACTTAGCAGCAGCAGCAGCAGCTTTGTGAGGGACGTCCTATCACGATGCCCTTTTTGTTCTCTTTGGCTGCACTGCGTATTTGCTGCTGCTCCTGGGTCTCATTGCGGCGGGGGTAAGGGGGGCAGGTGGCGAGCTGGGGGCTACTCTCTAGCTGTGCACGAGCCTCTTGTTGTGGTGGCTTCTCTTGTTGTGGAGTGTGGGCTTTCGGGTGCCCAGACTTCAGTGTTTGTGGCATACAAGCTAAGTTGCCCTGTGGCCCGTGGAGTTTTCCCGGATCAGGGATGGACCCCGTATCCCCTGCACTGGCAGGGGCATTCTTAACCACCAAGGAAGTCCCTCGTGATGCCTTTATGTAGACGAGGAAGCCGGGGCACAAAGTGGTTACACAGAGTTAAGGGGCCAACGCTCTGGGCCCATGCTCTGCACCAGGCTTAGGAGATAATACGCTCAAAGCCCTGCCAACTACCAAGCAGGTCATACACCCTTACACGCGATACTTCTGTCACCATCATATCATCCTCACGCTCATGCCCCAGCCTGAGCTCCAGGGGCTGGGCATGGGGGCCATCCAGCAACGAGAGGGCAGCCCTGGTATCTTTGCTCGCCATCCCACCGATGACTTCATCTCATCCTGTTTTCTAGAATAAAAATCGGCCCACAGTTCTGGCCTGTGGTCAGGCCGTTGGACAGAACACTTGAAATTGGGACTGTCCCAGAAACTCCCAGTTCTGGCCCCCGCACTGTCTGCTCCAGCTTGTCCTGCCTCCTGTTCTCTGTCCTCTTCCCTCCAGGCTGCACCTCCCAGCCCCTCCCCTGGGGGCCCCCGGGTTCTGGGAAACGCAGCCAGGAGCAGGGCCTCCGACAGATGCAGAGCTTGGGCTCCAGCTGGGGGTGTTAGAGGCTGTGGGAGGAGAGGAGGAAGGGCCAAGGGACAGGAGGATGGTGTACAGAGGGCACTCCCAGCCAGGCGGCACGTCCCCCGGAAGGCATCTCTCTGCTCTTCACAGACTCTTCCTCCTAAGCTCCTGTTTATTAAGCTGACTCTGCTGGGTGCTAAGGAAACAGCCTGGAATAAGACCCCAGGGAGGATTTACTCCTCTCTGGCAAGTGGATATCACTAGCTGTTTTTGAATTATGGAGGGAAGAGTGTTTTTTCCCCCTCCCTGGCCTGGCCCCCCCCCCCTCTTGCCTGGAAAATCCCATGCACATGGCCCCATGGGGTCAGGACTGCTTTTTCACTTTCACTTTTCCTTCGCTGGGAGGAATGGCACCCACTCCGTCGCCCGGACGGGCCTGGTCCCTTTTTTTTCTAAGTCCTGTTCCCTTTTTTCTAAGCAGGATCTACTACAGAACCGCAGACCGGGAGACTGTTCAGAGGTGGAATCTATTTTCATCACAGTGAGCAGGAATCTTAGGGTTACACACTCTCAGATGTACTGGGTGGCTGAGCGTAGGCCAGAGTGTAGAACATTCAAATGGTTTCCAGTCTCTTTTTCTTTCCCGTCAGCTGGTACCTGCTGGTCTTAGGGGTGGCCACCATCTTTTCTTAGAATTCTGTCTCTAGGACCAAGCAGAGTTCTTCCTGTTGGGTCTCTTGGTCTCCAAGGAAACAAGAGTTTTTTCTGCCCAGAGCCCAACCTCTTGTGCTCTAACTCAAAACTCTCTTTATAGCCACTGGACTTGAGCGTGGTGCCTCCTGGGTGGTCTTCAGAAGTCTTGCGTGTCCCCTGCTTCACCTCACATGCAGCTCCTAGAGTTGGGTGTTTCTTGTAGGAATCTATTGTGTGGATTTTCTCTGAACTTTCATTTCTTTGCAGACAGGTGGCAGCGAAGATGTTGGGATAATAGAGCACATGTTTGCACAATACTGTCATGTGCTGGGGACTGTGGGACGTGCCTATGTGTAATATGTACCATGTGTAAATAAATTTCTAATGTGCTGTGTGTGTGTGTGTGCTCGTATCCAACTCTTTGCAACCTCATGGACTGTAGCCCACCAGGCTCCTTTGTCCATGGGACCCTCCAGGCAAGAATACAGGAGTGGGCTGCCATTTCCTCCTCCAAGTGAAGTGAAAGTGAAAGTGAAGTCGCTCAGTCGTATCCGACTCTTTGCGACCCCATGGACTGTAGCCTATCAGGCTCCTTTGTCCATGGAATTTTCCAAGCAAGAGTACTGGAGTTGGGTGCCATATCCTTCTCCAGGGGATCTTCCCGACCCAGGGGAACCCAGGTCTCCCTCGTTGCAGTGGGTTGCCATATCCTTCTCTAAGGGATCTTCCCAATCCAGGGATTGAACCCACATGTTTTGCATCTCCTGCATTGGCAGGTGGATTCTTTACCACTGTGCCACCTGGGAAGCTCATGTAAATTGATAATAAATGTGGGTATTTATTAACTTGTTTCTCATTTATTCCTTACAAGTATCCTCTGAGGTTTCCTTATTTTGCAGGTAGAGAAACTGAGGCACAGAGGTTAAATAACTTGCCCAAGGTCATACAGCCAGTCAGCGTTGAGAGCCCAGTGGCTGAAAGAACTCTGACTGGAGTCAGACTTCTTTGTATATTTTTTAGTTAAAAAAAAGGTTTAATAAGTTGATATTGGGTATAGCCGATTAAACATGTGATGGTTTCAGGTGAGCAGCAAAGGAACTCAGCCATACTGGAGTCGGACCTTCCATGCACACTGTGTGTGTGTGTGTGTGTGTGTGTGTGTGAATGTGCACTTTGGAGGGCACTCCCACCAAGGAGTGTGAGTGGACCCCAGGTTCCCTGTTGAGACATTCTGAACACAGCATTAGCATGGGGGAGAACAGGCAGGTAGATCCCTGAGCTGCCTCTGTGTGTCCCAAAGCCTCCCCCATCCTTCGGTGCTCCTGGCTGGAGCTGCAGGCTTGTCCCCTAAGCCAAGCAAGATGGCAGGTAAGGAACCAGGAGGATCCCACCCTGCCTCAGCAGGCAGGTCAGGTGTTGCAGCTACCCAGGAAGCAGGGGTGGGTGGTGGCGATGTGAGCTCTGCTAGGTGGGGCTGGGGCCCTGACCTTTCTGGGGAGCCCTGGATGAATCAGCCCAACCACAGCCGCCCTAACTGCAACATGGTGCAAACAAGCTTTTCTTCCAGCTCCCTCCCCTCCCCCCCATTTTCCTTTCTCTCCTTGGCAGGGGTGTGGCACCAGGGCAGTGGCTGCGGCACACCTCTGGAGTTGGTGGTGAAGCTGGGTCCTAGTGCTGAGCCTGCAACCTTCACCTTCCAGATACTCCACTCCAGGATGGGCAGCAGCCCCAGCCCAGGGTGGCAGCCATGCACCCTGCCCAGAGGACAGGACTGCATAGATGTAGGACTCATGGCCCAGCCACCTGGCATGTCCCTCCAACAATATCTATAATCCTCAGAGGGCTTGTCCATTCCTCATTGACAGTAGAACCACATTTTATTTATTTTTATTGTTGATGTCATTATTGGTTGTCCTGTGTCTTCACTGTTGCACAGGATTTTCTCCACTTGTGGAGAGTGGGGGCTGCTCTCTCGTTGTGGTGCAGGGGCTTCTCATTGTGGTGGCTTCTCCTGTCATGGAGCGTGGGCTGTAGGGCACGGGTGTTTCAGGAGTTGTGGTGTGAGGGCTCAGTAATCACATCCCCAGGATCTAGAGCTCAGACTCAAGAGCTGTGACGCATGGGCTTAGCTCCTCCGTGGCGGCATGTGGGATCTGCCTGATCCAGGGATGGAACCCGTCTCCTGCATTTGGCAGGTGGATTCTTTTACTCCTGAACCACTAGAGAAGCCCTGCTGCTGCTGCTGCTAAGTCGTGTCAGTTGTGTCCGACTCTGTGCGACCCCATAGACGGCAGCCCACCAGGCTCCCCCGTCCCTGGGATTCTCCAGGCAAGAGTTCTGGAGTGGGTTGCCATTTCCTTCTCCAATGCATGAAAGTGAAAAGTGAAAGTGAAGTCGCTCAGTCATGTCCGACTCTTGGAGACCCCATGAATGAACTGTAGCCTACCAGGCTCCTCCGTCCATGGGATTCTCCAGGCAAGAGTTCTGGAGTGGGGTAGAGAAGCCCTAGAGCCACGTTTTGTGCTGTGTTGGGTTCACAGTCAGTGTAAAAGCAAAACACATCAACATTACTATTAAAGTCTCCTTAAACTGCTCATGAAACACAGTGTGCATGGCTTGGACATTATCTAAGGATCTCCCGCAGAGCTGTTTTCATTGAGACAGATGGCCGCGTCTTTGGTGGAACATTATGCTGAGTTTGGGAAAGGGCTCACATCATATGAAACCCATGTAAGTGTTTTTCTGAGGCTGTTGGGGACCTCTTCCAGTGGACAGTACTGAATTTGTGATAGTTCAGTGTGCATGTTTAGGAATTCAGTGTGCATTCACTTAAGGACTCTCACTGGTTTCCCGGCTGGCAGGAAAGTTTGGAGTTACAGTGCTGTGGGAATCTGGAGGAAGGAACGGTTTCTTGTGGATGGATTTACCAGGAATGTCTCTGCATAGGTGCCATTTGAGAAAAAGAGGAGTGGACTTGATGGGAAGATATTCAGGAGCAGTTTTAAATGATGGTTGTTTCTGTATCTTTTTCTTCTCTGAATATCTGAATTGTTTTTTTTTTTAACTGAAAGCCTATGGCAATTATTAGGCTTATTTATTGTTTACATAGATATTTATTTATTTGGCTGCACCAAGTCTTAGTTGAGGCACACGGGATCTTTTTTAAAAAATTTATTTTAATTGAAGACTAATTACAATATTGTGGTGTTTTTTGCCATGCATTGACATGAATCAGCCACGGGTGTACATGTGTCCCCCTGTCCAGAACCCCCCACCACCTCCCTCCCCATCCCATCCGTCTGGGTTGTCCCAGCATACCGGCTTTGAGTGCCCTGTTTCATGTATCAAACTTGGACTGGCGATCTATTTCACATATGGTAATATACATGTTTCAGTGTTGTTCTCTCAAATCATCCCACCCTCACCTTCTCCCACAGAGTCCAAAAGTCTGTTCTTTTCATCTGTGTCTCTTTTGCTGTCTTGGATATAGGGTCGTTGTCACCATCTTTCTGAACACACAGGATCTTTAGTTGAGGCAAGTGAACTCTTGGTGGCAGTGTGTGAGATCTAATTCCCTGACCAGGGATCGAACCTGGGGCCCCCTGCGTCTTAGCCACTGGACCACCGAGGAAGTCCCTACTCTGTTTGTTGTTGTTGTTTTTGACCCCCCTGCATGACTTATGGGATCTTAGTTCCCCAAGCAGGGATGGAACTCATGGCCCCTGCTGTGGAAGTGCAGAGACCTCAACACTGGACCCCCAGGGAAGTCCCCAGGCTTATTCATTCTTTATATTATTATTGATTCTAGTACAACTAATGACTGTTTCTATGAAAGTGAAAGTGAAGTCGCTCAGTTGTGTCTGACTCTTTGCAACCCCGTGGACTGTAGCCCTCCAGGCCCCTCCGTACACGGGATTCTCCAGACAAGAATACTGGAGTGGGTTGCCATTTCCTTCTCCAGGGGATCTTCCCGACCCAGGGATCGAACCTTGGTCTCCTGCATTGCAGGCAGACCTTTTAACCTCTGAGCCGCCAGAGAAGCTTCCCACTCCAGTACCCTTGCCTGGAAAATCCCATGGACGGAGGAGCCTGGTAGGCTTCAGTTCATGGGGTCGCAACAAGTCAGACAAGACTGAGCAACTGTTTCTGTAGTCACTATTATTTCTGTAATAATTTTCTTCATATGTTGTTCAGTCGCTCAGTTGTGTCTGATTCTTTGTGGTCCCACGGACTGCAGCACACCAGGCTTCCCTGTCCTTCACCAGCTCCCAGAGCTTGCTCAAACTCATGTCCATTGAGTCGGTGATTCCATCCAACCATCTCATCCTCTGTCATCCCCTTCTCCTCCTGCTTTCTATCTTTCCCAGCATCAGGTTCTTTTCTAATGAGTCGGCTCTTCGAATCAGGTGGCCAAAGTTTTGGAGCTTCAGTTTCAGCATCAGTTTTTCCAATGAATATTCAGGGTTGATTTCTTTAGGATTGACTAGTTTGATCTCTTTGCAGTCCAAGGAACTCTCAAGAGTCTCCTCCAACACCACAGTTCAAAACCATCAATTCTTCGGTGCTCAGCTTTCTTTGTAGTCCAACTTTCACATCCATACATGACTATTGGAAAAACCATAGCTTTGACTATACGGACCTTTGTTGGCAAAGTAATGTCTCTGCTATTACCACTACTTATTTTTTTAATGGTTTAAAAACTCCAGCAACAGACTCGGGCAGGGAGTTAAAAAAACATGAGTAAGGGGGGAAGGCTGGGGCATTTCAGAGACCCCGTGTCTGCTTTAACTGACTTGTTAGATCTCAGGCAGCAGTTCTCAAACTTTCTGATCTCAGGATCACTTTACACCCTTAAAAATGATTTAGAATGCCAAAGAGTTTTTGCTTTTCAAAGTGGTAGCTACCGACGTTTGACTTCTAATAAAAAGTGTTAAGTGCAAAATTTTAAAAATATTTATTAATTCCTTTAAGGTAACAATAAAAATCATTGCATGTTAACATAGCATCATATTTTTAATAAGATAATAACTGTATTTTCCAAAACAAAAAAATTTGCAGTGTGGCCTTGTTTTACATTTTTCAAAAATCTCTTTTATGCCCGGCTTAATAGGAGACAGCTGGGTTCTCATATCTGTTCCCGCTTCAGTCTGTTTCGATATGTTGTTTTGATTGATTTGTATGAAGAAAATCAGGCCTCACACAGTTATGTGGTTGGGAAGAGAGGACCCAGTGGACTGTGGATTAGTGGACATGCAGCTAGAAAGAACCTTGGGGGCAGTGGTGGAGAAGCCAAATCAACAGTGTTGGGTTGGGGAGTTTGGACTCGTTTAGGAGGTAATGGGAAGCCACTGAAGACTTAGGCTGGGATTTTGTTGCTGCTCACGGGCTTTCTGTAGTTGCGGCGAGTGGGAGCCTCTCTTCATTACGGTGCGTGGGCTTCTCATTGTGATGTCTTCTCCTGTTGTGGAGCACAGGCTCTAGGTACAAGGGCTCACTGGTGGTACATGGGCTTCGTTGCCCCATGGCATGTGAGATCTTCCTGGACCAGGGGCCAAACCCGTGTCCCCTGCATTGGCAGGCGGATTCTTAACCACTGGACCACCAGGAAAGTCCATCATTGAAAACTTGTGAGCAAAGAAGTGACATGATCAGAATAGATTTCAGTAGGTCAGTAGGCAAGAGAGAGCCTACACAAAATAAAAAGGATTGAAACTAGGGTGACGCAGTAGGAATGGAAACAAGGGGGCGATTTGGCAAAGTATTTTGAAGGTAGAAGCAACAGAACTTAGTAGTTATTTGGTAGGAAGGTATGAAGAGTCACTGGCACTGTGAAATCGCCCTGCTCTTCCCTGTTGGGTACCACGTGTATTTCAAAGATGAAGTATGTGCCCACGTGTTATTGTTTGCTGCTCTCTCGTCTTCTGTCCTTCTGGGATACAGTAGGTAGTCAGTAAATGAATGGAGGAGAGTTCAAGGACTAGACTACTGCAGGATATTTCAGCCTCAGTGGGTGGCATAATATTGGTGCCATTAACAGAAATTTAAAGATCCAAGAGGAAAAGATGTCCATTATCATTAAGTATCATCAAGTAAAGGGTGGGTGGAGATGTCAAGCTATTAATAGAGATAAAATAGTGGGTGGACCTTGAAATATACTGTTCTCTTGGAAAGGAAGTACATTTTCCTAAGTACTAAAGATTTGGGGAGAAAT
Source organism: Tragelaphus eurycerus (assembly GCA_935064755.1). Lineage (NCBI taxonomy): Eukaryota > Metazoa > Chordata > Mammalia > Artiodactyla > Bovidae > Tragelaphus > Tragelaphus eurycerus. The sequence goes on along the minus strand of CAKXYN010000027.1, from coordinate 17,376,710 downwards.
AGATAATACATCTAGGAGAGACTGCTCTTGATTATTCTTTATTCTCAAGTTACTCAAGTTCAGTAAAGGCAATGTTTTTCAAAATTAGAAATGTCTTCATTTTAACCTATTTCTTATGCACACACACACATATATGTATACATAAAACAAAGAAGTTTCATTAACTAGACAATGCTTCTCTTTACTTAGCTTTTTTATTCTGTTGTTTCATTTTTTAAAAATGCTGGTCAAGATTAGCTTCATGACTTCATGACCCGGTAAAGCGTCCTGACTTGCAATTTGAAAAACAGTAAGTTGGCGAGGTATCAATATTTTCAAGGTTCTGTTAGCAACAGAAACAGATTGTCCAATATAAGGCAAAAGGAATTTATTGGAAGAAGGTTGGGAACCCATAGACTCATCAGAAAGGCTGGAAAACTAGTTTTGGAAATAAGCAGAAACTGACAAAGTGCCCAAGGGCTGAGCAGAAGGACCGACGGCATTGTTGGAATGGTCAGGCCAGACACTCTGGTTTCCATGCTGCAAGTCCGTTGGGTTGGCTCCTGGATTTGCACTAGGGGAGAGGTAACCTCCCAAAAGGAAGTGACAGTGTTGTTGGAAAGGGGACCAGCAGCCAAAAAAGAACAGTCTGCAAAAGGTAACATGACTTAGACATATAAAAAGATACCTAACAGGGACTTCCCTTGTGGTCCAGTGGTTAAGACTCCACTTCCACTCCAGGGGCTGAGGGTTTGATCCCTAGTCAGGGAACTAAGACCCCGTGTGGTGTGTGGTGCGGCCAAGAAAAAATAAGAGAGAGTGGTGCCCCTACCTGATAGCAGTGGGTCTAAATGGGTGTGTTCTTGCCTGTTGATGACTTTGCCGTGTGATAAATTCTCCCTTCAGAAAGCATCTTGGCTAAAGGTGTCAAATCAAATGGCTCCAGAATATTCTGACCCTCTGCTTTGGTCATCCCACTTTCCCAGGCTCTGTCCTAAATGTAGGGAAAAATTTTGTCCATGATGAGAGGCACATAGTGATGCAAAACTGGAACAACTGAAACGTCTCCCGGTAGAGTATGGTTAAGCAAGATATACTATATCTAGTACATGGAATATTAGGTAGTCATTAAACATGTCAACTGCAAAAATCTGTGATATCACAAAAATTACCTATACAGTAATGTTAAGGAGAAAATTAGGGTGCAAAAATGTTCATACAATATGTTTACTAGAGAAGGGAATGACAACCCACTCAAGAATTCTTGCTTGGAAAAGTCCATGAGCAGAGGAACCTGGTGGGCTACAGGTTATGGGGTCTCAAAGTCAGCTAGACTGAGAGACTGGGCACATTAGCACAAACTGTGATCTAAAATAGTTGTTTCCTTTTGTATTCCTACCAGAAGAGCTTGGGGCTTCCAGTTATTCCATATCCTTGCCAACAGTCTTTTTAAACTTTTGACCTTTTAAATAAATGTGTAGCATTAAAAAAACATTGACAACTGTCTGTTGTACACGTATAGAGATATACACACACACAGAGAAAAGACTGGAAGAAACTATACCAAAATGTTAACAGCAGTTGTTTGGGGGAAGCAGTAGAACTATGGGTGATTTCTTTTTTACTTTTTCCCCTTTTTCTAAATGTTCCAGTTCTGTAATAACAAGAGAAATGCAAAACAAGTCATGAGTTGTGTTTCCATAAGCATATAGAAAATCAGTCTTATTGTTTTCACATCATCGCATTGGAGACATAAGGTGCCAAGTAAAAAGTTGGCACAACGGGACTTCCCTGCCGGTCCAGTGGTTAAGAATCTGCCTGCCAGTACAGGGGACACGGGTTCGATCCCTGATCCCACACGCCACAGGGCAACTCAGCCCATGCGCCACAACTCTAGAGCCTGGGAAGGCTCTAGACTTCCAGGCAACTGGAAGTCAACTCCTGAAGCCTGTGTGCCCTTGAGCTCATGCTCTGCAATGAGAAAAACCACCACAATGAGAAGCACATGCACCACAAATCGAGAAAGCCCGCCCCGCAACAAAGACTCAACACAACCAAAAATTATTTTTTTTAAAAAGTTGGCACGATGCAACTTTCCCAGCGGTCCAGTGGTTAGGACTCCACGCATCCAGTGCAATGGGTGTGAATTCGATCCCGGGTCAGGGAATGAAGATTCCCCACTTGCTGGGTGGCACAGCCTAAAAAGGAAAAAATGTTTTTAAAAAAGTTGGCAGGAGTAGTAAGTGTGAAAACTGAGAGGACAGCCTGGTGTGGCTGGGAGGTGACAGCTGCCCTTGCTTCAAGTCCCCAACTAAGCCAGCACCATCCGCCAGACCCTTCAAGTCCAAGGCCACCACCTATAAAGCTGAAATACCTTGGCAAACACAGGGGGACAGCTCAGGTTGTCCTGGCAGATGGGGTTGCGTCTTAATGTGAGATGACTCACTTTCAAGAGCCAGTTACGGATGGTCGGTCACAGAGTGGCTCTGAAGCATGGAGCAGGCATCTCTGGTTGTGGGGGGCGGGGGGCGCTGCTCTCTCCTGTCCCTTTTAGCAGCTTGGAGCTGGGGAGGACTAAGGCGGTGAGAGCAGGGTGCGGGGCTGTGTCCCACAGTATCTGCCTTCCGCAGCTCAGCAACAGGGAAGGAGGTGGAGTCTGGATTGAGCCCTGAGATAAGGAATAGGCTGCAGCTGACTGAGAAGATCAAAATAAACAGCTGCGCCCCCAGGAGAATGAACTCCACATTCCATTCTCTGGCCCCACCCCTGATTCCCACTTTGCTCTCTCTCCTTCCCCCCCACCACATGCACACTCAGCACCCCCATCAGCTAGAAGGGCCTCCCCTCAGCCTTGGCTTAGGTCCCTCAGAACCTTCCCACACTACCCCCCACCCCTTAACCAGAGGTTCCAGGGCCGCTCTCCAGCTGTCGGGAAGGGAGTGAGTGCTACGGACAGGTGGCCGGAGGCGGATGGAGAGGGGCCTCATTCAGGGCTGAACTCCACCTGCCAGACTGGGCCACCCTCAGACTCACACGGGGGCTACCCCAGGAAGGCCCGGGAACAGAAGAGGGTGGTGGTGATGGTGGTGGTGGCGTCTTGGGAAGCCAAGGGCGGCATGGGGTGGCTGGGAGGAGGGGCGAGCAGGGGTCCTGATGGCCGGCTCTGCAAACATCTGGTCCTTGCTGTGGGTGGGCCCGGTCCAGCCCTCTGGGATCTCACACTCCAGTAAGGGGAGACAGCAGGTCCAAGGTGTACCTCTGAGGGTGTCATTCCTCCCTGTAGTGCCCAGAGGCAACCCCAGCCCTATGGAAGCCCCTCCAAGGCTCCCTGACTCCTGAGGGTTCAAGTCAGTACCCCAGACCACTTTCTAGACGTGCTAATCTGGGACTTAAAATCAAGGAGACATGGACTTCCCGGGTAGTCCAGTGGTTAAGAATCTGCCTTGTGATGCAGGGGACACAGATTCAAGCCCTGGTTGGGGAACTACGATCGCCCATGCCGCAGCTAAGCCCAAGTGCAGGAACTACTGAGCCTGCCTGCTCTGGGGTCTGTGCCACACACTGTACCTACTGAGCCCACATGACACAGCTAGAGTCTTGTGCCACAACGAAAGATCTCGACTGGGGGTGGGTGGGCCACCCACCCCAAAGTCTAGGGAGGGTGTGCGTAGGGGTCTCACTACCCTCTCAGTCCCTAACTGCAGGCGACCTTGCAGAGTCCCACATCACTCTACTTAAATGATCCCCTTGAATTCCCCAATGCCCTCTAATGTCCCACATCTCCAGCAGATTGCTGGGCAACTCCCCCCGCCCAACCCTGGGTCTAGTCCCCCCAGCCAGCAGACTCAATGTATGCATGCTGATACTAGCCAGGACCGACGACATACTTTGCAGAGCCCCTTGTTCAAAAATTATTGAGAATTTCAAGATGGTGGCAACAGAGCTCTGAACCAAGGGTAGAACCCTTCCGAGTGCAGGGCTCTGTGTGCCTGCCTGGATCATGCGCCTGTGAAGCCAGCCCTCAGGTCACTACCCTTCATTGAACACTCTCGGTGATGCCAGACCCAGTGCTGGGTGCTCACCATGCATGATCTCATTCCTTCCTCTCAGCGGCCCTTTTCTCCCTATTGTGCAGACGAGGAAATTGAAGGATTAGACAAGCCACATAACTTGCTGAGATCATCAGCTCTTGAGGGCTAGAGCGGGGGGCGGAAAGAACCCAGCCTGTCTGTCTACAGAGCCTGGGCTCTTAACCACCCAGGAGCCGCTGCAGCCCACAGGGCTGGGGTGGTTGCTGGGCAAGGCAGCTGCTTCCCGTCCCCTTCTTCTGTCCTGTCAGGGGCAGGAAGGAAGATGAGGCAACAAACAGCAGCTGACGGGGTGCCAACAGGGGCAGTGGCGGGGAGGGCAGCCAACCCAGACAGAAGTGCTGGGTGGAGACGGTGTGACATGGGCCTGGGGACCGTGCGAGCTGGAGGCGGCTGATAGACACCACAGCTGTGCCCTCCACCCTCTCGCCCAGTGTGGGCATCGTTGAGCCTTTCCCCCACCTCTCCCCGATGGCACCTCCAGCTCTGTCTGTCTCTCTTCCTCTTTCCCCCCGTGGTCTCTGCTCCCCAGCTCTCTCCTTCACCCCCTTTCCAGCCAGCCTTCACTCGGGGTTGCGAGGGGAGCATCACTCAGGACTCTCCTCCAGCTCTGTCCTCAGTATCTCCATAGCAGTAACAACCACGGTTTAGTGAGCACCTGCTATGTGCCAGTTGCACTGCTAGGCACTTAATTTTTTTTTATTTTCATTAAACAAAAACATTATTTATTTTGGCTGCACTGGGTCTTTGTTGTGGCTCTTGGGATCTCTCTTGGGGCATGTGGATGTCTTAGTTGGGGCAGGTGGAATCTAGTTCCCCAACTAGGGGTCAAACCCGGGCCCTCTCCATTTCGAGCTCCGAGTCTTAACCACTGGCTGGACCAGCAAGGAAGTCCTCTAAGCGTTTTATAAATAGATAAACTTGAATTCTCTCCGCCAACCTATAAACGAGGGTTATCATCCACATTTTATAAAGGAAGAAATCGAGGCTCAGAGGGGCTCAGAGATTTGTCCAGGGTTACATAGGCGTTCTCCCCTTCCTCACTGCCTATCCCACAGGGCCGTGTTGGCCTGATAAGGTGAGGTAGTCCCGGAGCATGGAGGAGACTTTTCTCAGCAAGGAGAGAGTTTGAGAAATGGTCAGTTTGAGGGAGGAGTGGATTATGTATTGTGAATGAGGGAGATGGTCACCTCCTTTGCATTGGCTGCGGTGGCGTGGCGAGGATTTGACTCCACTGCCTCCCTGGAGGGCCCTCTCTGACACTCAGGAAAGCAGACCTGATGGCATGAGGTGACGGGGAGCTGAAGAGCTGAGGACGCAGATGCAGAGGAAAGTCCCTCTCACACATTTTACCCGTTGGCACCAGAGAATGGACTGCGATAGGCACTGAGAGAGGTTCGATTGCTAGAATGCGTGCGTATGTAAGTCGCTTCAGTCGTGTCTGACTCTTTGTGACCCCATGGACTGTAGCCCACCAGGCTTTTCTGTCTATGGGATTCTCCAGGCAAGAATACTGGAGTGGGTTGCCATGCCTTCCTCCAGGGGACCTTCCTGACCCAGCGATCGAATCCACCTCTCTTGTGTCTCCTGCATTGGCAACCGATTCTTTACCATTAGCCCCACCTGGCAAGCGCAGACTGCTGGAATAAGACGCCAAATCAGGCGTCTGAACAAAATGGAAATTTCTCGCATACAAGTCCGGGAGGGCAATTAGACCCCTTGACAGAGTTGGGGACCCAGACTTCTCCCAAGCTGTTGTTTACCCAGCCCCTCGGATGTTGAAGATAGCACACCACCCCATCCCCTGGGTCCATGACCCAGCCAATGGGAACGGAGAGGAGGGTAGGAGGGGGCATAACTCTTCCTTTTCAGGACATGACTCCAAATTGCCAGAGCCCTTATCCCATTAGCCAAAAGTTGGTCACCCACTATATTGAGCTACAGAGGATCTTGGGGCTCATACTGAGCAGAGCTTCTAGTATGAAAGGTATAAGAAGGGGAAGGATGCTGTGGGGTAGTTAGGAACCTTCGTCCCAGGATCTCAACAGGCAGGGACCAGGAGAGCCTGTGTCACATACGTGAGGATGGCTTTTCTACGTGGAACCTCTGAGCAAAGAGTTGCCAAGTGGACTTCACTCTGGGGGAGGCCTAGGGCAGTGCGGCCAGCACCCCCCTGGTTATTGCCCTCTCCCTTGGATACCTCATTTCTGATCACAGGTAGAGGATTTGACTCCATGTGCGTTGACCAGAGCCCTGGTCTCAGGAGCACCATAGGATAGGGGAGGAGGCTCAGTGAAGGGCACCACTCTTGCCCCTTTGGGAGGCTCTACTGTCCTCAGATGGGGTATGGAAGTGTCAGGTCCCCTCACCTTAGTGAGCAGGTGGAATTGTCTCAGCGTCAGGAGATGGAAAGTCCCGGGGCTTTCAGGGCCAAGTCTCAGTCTCAGAGACAAAGTGCATGGAGTTGAGGCAGGAGGTCCAGCTTTGTCCAAAGGAGGGGAATAGTTTTCTTCCTCTGCAGTTGTGAATTTCTAGATGCAGTCTTCTGGACCCATTGTTCGTTTGATAATCCATTCATTTGTTCGTTCATTCATCATTATCTGTGTATTGAGCGCCTACTGCACAGATGCTATGCTCATTTCACGTGAAAGAGAAAAGAGCATGACAGGCACAGCCCCTAACCTCATGGATCTTACAAGCCCTCAGTGTCCCCTTGCTGCCTCCCCACGGAGGACAGACCAAGCCATCGCAGCTCTGAGCGTGGCTCTTGTGGCTCAGAGCATGAAAGGCCCACAGGTAGTCCCTTAAAGCACGTGGCAGATCTCACCTGGGTGCTGTCCTGGGGCGGCCGGGTGGGGGTGCGTGGGGGGAGGAGCAGGCATTGGAGTGGGTGTTTCACTTCCCCCTCACTTACTAGGCGTGGAATCTGCTTTTTCTCAGTTGGTGACTTCTCTTCTGCTCTGGGGGGGACACGTCCCCTCCCAGCCCCTCCTCCAGCACCCTAGTCTGGGTGGGATCCTTTCTCCCATTACCTGTGACCCCAGGAAAGAGCAGAGTGTAGGGAGTGGAAATCTGTGTGGGGACACTTCTTCTGTGGGCCCTTTGGTTTCTGAGCTCCTCTCTGGGCCCCTCTTGCCCTGCAGTCCTCCCAGCTAGTCCAGGAAGAGAGGCTGTACACCCCGGCCTCCACAGAGGGCTCACTGGCTTCCTGCTTCCTCCGAGTGCCAGACCCACACCCAGACCTGCCGTCCGCCTTCTCATGTTGGCGTCTCTCACTTTATTCCTTTATTCCTTGCTCTGGACCCGGAGTGGCCTCTCAGTGACTTCATGCACTGTTCTTACTACCTGGCCAAAGTCTGAGGCCCCCAACTGGAATGTAAACCCAGGGATTCAGGCCAAAGCAAGAAAGAAAACCTTCAGAGTCACGTGCCCCCATCTCTGCAGTTAAGATGGTCGATAGGAGGGCAGGGGTCCTGTCTGCGTTACATGTTTTTGGCTTTTAGTAGGATTTGCACTTCGCAGGTGTTCAGTAGGTGCTGGGTAGTGTATGGATGAGTAGATGTAGGCTGGTATTCACAGGAACCCAAAGATAGGGCTGCCCTGTTACTGTAACAATGAAATATGGCCCACTGTCATTATTCACAATACTTACGTTCTATAAGGTTGGTGTGGGGGCTTCCCTGGAGGCTCAGGTGGAGAATCCGCCTGCCAATGCAGGAGACACAGGTTTGATCCCTGATGCTGAAAGATCCCACCTGCCTCGCAGGAGCTTAGCCCATGTGCCACAACTGTTGAGCCTGTGCTCTAGAGCCCGGGAGCTGCAACTCCTGAAGCCTGCTCGCCCTAGAGCCTGTGCTCTGCAACAGCAGATGCCACTGCAATGAGAAGCCTGCAACTGGAAAGTAACCCCGCTCTCTGCAACTGGAGAAAAGCCCAGGTAGCACTGAAGACCCACCACAGCCACAAATAAATAAATAAAATTATTAAAAAATAAAGTCACCATGAACTCTGGATTAGTGAATTCAGAGCCATTGCTCCGAGGGAACTACAAGGCTGACTTCCTTTGAGCCTGTGGTCCCAACATTTTTCATCAACCAGTCAACATACTTGTTTTATGTGAGTTTCTGTTTTAAGACACTGTTTTTAATGTGTTGATTCATTAACACTGAACTCAGGGCCTAGGGCACTGTAACTCATGCCTGAACGAAGCTTAGCTCACGCACACCCCAGCCTTCTTCCGTGTAGCCGTGCATGGGAGCCATTTTTAAACATTGAAATCAACAAAAGCTTAAAAGGCTGGAAAGGTGGCGCTGAGTAGACTGAAAAGGACACTTGTTTACTGCACGAGAGATGCAGCGAGGGGGCAGGACATCGCTCTGCTCAGCCTCAGCTGAGAACACGCGCATCAGGTGACCCGAATTTTTCACACCTCTGTGAGTGTCTTCGAATAACCACAAAAGCAGCAGGAGCATTGAGAGAGAGTAGGCAGATGAGTAGGCACAAATGGAGAATCCGTGAATATAGAGGATGACTGTACCTCCACGGGGGTTGGTAGATACCTGACGCCCTCTGCCCCAGCCCTCCCCACAGCATTCAGCATCTGAGGATGGGCTGCCTTGCCCAGCATGGCCCTCCGTCACCCATACTGCACCACTGCTGCCTCTCTCGGGTGGGTGGGTGAATTTCACTGGCCTGGCCTACACTGGAGGAGGGGTGAAGAAGCCCTGCTCTGCCACCCTTCCCCCTTCCCCTACTTTCTCACTGCACATGAGGCCTCCCTGGTGAACCAGACCCACACGTGCATAAAAGGAGGTGGGGTGACACGAGCAGGCAGCCACCTGTGACTTCTCCAAGCCGAGTGTTGCACCAACACCTGGGGAAGACCCCCTGGTGGTTTGGGGGAGGCTGTTTTGACCCGATCTTTATTTACCCCTCACAAAGGAAGTAAATAAATAGCTCTTTGTGTGTCTGTGTGGATGTGCGTGTGCCAGACTGTGTGTGTGCCTGCTGCACACCGTTAAAAACCATGGCCTGGCCCCAGAGGAAGTGGTAACAGAACAATTGTTTATTTTCCATTTACCCTCCTATCCCTCCCCACCTCCACCCTTTTAATGTACGCCCAGAGGCATTCTTTGCCAGTCCAGGATCCAATCATTTGTTCATCCATTTCTTTTTTTTTTTTTTTTTAAGACCTTATGCTTTATTTGTTTATTTTAAAAAATCATTTATTTATTTGGCTGCGCCGGTCTTAGTTGCAGCGCTCGGGATCTTCAGTCTTCCTTGTGGAATGCAAGAATGCAGGAATGCAGATCACATGTGGCATGCAAACTCTTAGTTCTGACATGTGGGATCTAGTTTTCCGACCAGGTATCAAACCTGGCCCCCTGCAATGGAGCATGGGAGTCTTAGGCCCTGGACAACCTGGGAAGTCCCTGTTCATCCATTGCTTCATTTACTCGTCCTGGTGTGCTCTGAAGCAGCATAGTGCCAGATGCTGGCGAACGTAAAAGACAGACATATAGAATGTATAGAAGAAGGTGGGATGAGGAAAGAGCGTTTTGGCCTGGGGGTGTGAGTTTCTTTCTTTAAGGACAGACACACTCTGCACTTGGGAAGCAAGTGTTGTGGCATTTCCTACTGTGCCTCTTCTCTGCTCCTGTGGCTGCCTGCCCACCCCAGGCCTCTGTGAGCACTTGCCTGGATTACTATGTGTTTCCATAGCATTACTGCTCGAAGACCATCAGAGATTTCCTTCTCTGGGCCTGTGAAATTAAATTCAACTTGTCATGGTGCTCTGGGTCTCCTTGCATCTGGGCTCAACCCACCTATCTAGCCCTTTTACCCACAGTGAACCTCCATCACCTTATTCCTGGGCTCCCTAGGTAGCTCAGCTGGTAAAGAAGCTGCCTGCAATGCAGGAGACCCCCGGTTCAATTCCTTGGTTGGGAAGTTCTCCTGGAGAAGGGATAGACTACCCACTCCAGTATTCTTGGGCTTCCCTGGTGGCTCAGATGGTGAAGAATCCTGTAATGCAGGAGACCTGGGTTTCGATCTCTAGGTTGGGAAGATCCCCAGGAAGAGGGCATGGCAACCCACTCCAGTATTCTTGCATGGAGAATCCCCATGGACAGAGGAGCCTGGCAGGGTACAGGCCATAGGGGTCACAAAGAGTCACACATGACTGAGTGACTAAGCACAACACACCTTATTTCTGCCCAACAGGCATGCTGACACATCCTGGGAGTCCCTGCTTCCATCCCTTGTCTCACACTCTACCCACTTCTTGGGATGCACCTTGTCCTCCTCTCATCCACTCCTGTCTGTCCAAACTTGGCTGTTCTTCACGTCCTGGTTTAAATCTACCTGGCTGCTCCCCTGACACATCCCACCTTTTGGATAGCATATCCTTGTGTACATTGGGTGTGGGTGCAGCTCCTTGTCCTTACTAAACTGAATTCCTTGAGAACAGGGTCTGTGTTTTAGTTAGCCTCCACCTTTTTTTTTTTTAACTGCACCACACAGCATGCAGAATCTTAGTTCCCTGATCAAGGATTGAACCTGCACTGTCTGCATTGACAGAGCCTTAACCACCGGACTGCCAGGGAAGTCCCTTCTTCTTTCATTCATTCATTTAGCCCATATGAAGGGTGACTGCGTGATGACTACTGTCCTTGTTTCTCTAATGTACCCATCACTGCATATGATATCCTCTTGATCAATGCTGGTCCAACAGATGATGCTGCAAGTACGAAGTCTCAGGCTGCAAGTCTCTATGCTGTGCACATTCTGAGGTGAGGGAGAGCAGGGAAGGCGGGGTTGAGGGGAGGGCTTCCAGGAGAGCTGAGCAGTCTCTGGAGTGGACAGGTGGAGTCTGGAGGGTTGGGATGTGGAGACAAGGGCAGGGCAGGAGCCCTGAGCATCCTGACCCGAGCCCAGGATTGTTGCTCCTGGCTCTCACGACCACGCCAGTGTCCAGATCTGGGGAGGGCGCTGAGGAAGGAGGCTTGAACCGTGCACATCCATGGACAGAGTCCTTCTGAAGGCCTGATCCATATGGTGAAGCGAGGGAGGACAGAGAGATAGCCATGGATCTCTTGCATGTTGGGTCAGATTTAGGCACAGAGAAGGGCTTGGGAAAGTCGTGCATTCATTCACTCAACCTTTATTTTTAAGGTTTAAAAAATTATAAAATGAATACTTGCTCAGTATAGGAAATTTGGACAATACACAAAAACAGGAAAAAGCTAGAAAAATCGTGTTACCACCCAAAGACAGCCTTAGTTTACATTTTGTAAGCCTTCTCTCTTTATTATTTAAGTAATTGCCGTGCAATTATTTAAGCAGTTATTGAAGTAATTGTTAATTTTGTATTTAATTTTTAAGGAAAAATTCATTAACTTGAATAGTAAGAAATGTAATTGTGAAAGTAAAACTTTATAAACACCTTCATTTTAAAAACACTTTATAGACAGGAAGAAAATAAAGGTGCCCCACCCTCCAACTTTCATCCTCTGGGGAAAACCAGTGTTAAGGGCTAGTATGTGTCCTTCTGAACCTTTTTTTCTGTGTATAGACACTCAGTTTTATTTTTTCAAAATAAGATTATAAGATACTGTTCATATGCACTTATTTTTCTTTTTACAAAGTTAAGATCATTTGGCACTCAGTGTTGCATATCCTTTTTTAATAAAAAACCATTTTTTATGCCATATAAATTCAAATAAGTATCTGACATTATACAAAATGAATCCATACTGTTAATGCATTACATATGATACAGTTTTAGGTTGTAATTTACAACACTGTTTGAAAATATGGAATAATTTGCTTGAAAACACAGAAGTATCTACTTTGTACTTTTCAGAACATAATTGAAATAGCCCATTGATTAATCAAAATGATTTTTTTGTTTCTGTTTTTTTTTTTTTTGGCTGTGCCACTAGGCTTGTGGGATCTTAGTTCCCCCACTGGGATCAAACCCATGCTCCCTTCAGTGGAAGCTTGGAATCTTAACCACTAGGGAAGTCCTGATTTTTTTTTTTTAGGTAAGAAGTAGATTTATTTATAGAGAAACACACTCCAGAGAGTGTGGGCCATCTCAGAAGGCAACAGGCCCATACCATTTTAAGAAACAGCTTTTTCTATGTGAACATGTAGATTTTTGAATACGTGTGTAACTGTCCACCCATATTTTATTCAGAATTCTCACAGACGTTTCCTAGGCTCTGTGCTAGGCCCACGAGACAAACTGCTCACTGGAGCTCCCAGGCTGGTTGAGACACCAACACCTGAGCAGTTTCCACTTAATGAATACATGGCTGGAAGTGGCCTCTGTGCTGCTTGCAACGGAAGCTTGCAAGAGGTGGGGGTCGGGGTGCCATCAAGGAGAGATGACTTTGCTACACTGGGTCTTGACGACAAGTGGGAGGTTCCACAGGCGGAGGCTGGAGGACAGAGTGCAGGGGCCCTAGTAGTGCTGTGACTTATTATCAGCCATCCTCCCGGCCCCAGAGGTTTCTTTCTACTTTTCCTTTGGACATGACAGATTCTGCAAACAAGGGCTCAGCTGTTTATCTGGGGCCATCCCAGGGCCAGGGGCTCCCACTCCCTGCTGCAGAGGCTGTGGGGCCCTGATTAAGGAAACAGCTGAGGCAAAGGACTCAGGGCAGAGGGGGTGGGAGAACTGGAAGGAAGGGCACTGAAGAGCCGGGGTGAAGGACAGGAACGAGCAAACCGTGCCCCTCTGTGTTGCTAGGGTGGGTCCCTGCCTTCCTCCACCTGGTAGACCCTGCTCCATCAAGGCCCCTCCTTTGGCACCTCCTCTGCGACTCCATTCATTCATGACATGCGTCCCGATGGCGTCGATCAGAACTGATTCCTCTCTTGTGCTCACTGAGCAAGTCACCCAGTTGCCATTAACGAGTGTGAACTTTGGAATCAAGAGTCATAGCTGGAGTAGCTAACATGTATGAAACGTTTCACATAGGTTGGACGCTGTGGTGAGGGTTTTTTTTCTTTTTTTGACAGTGCTGGGTCTTTGCTGCAACGCATGGGCTTCCCTAGTTCTCTAGTTGTGCTGCACAGGCTTCATTGCCTTGAGGCAGCTGGGCCTTAGTTCCTGACCAGGGATGCAACCCAAGTCCCCTGTACTGGAAGGCAGATTCTCAACCACTGGACCACCAGGGAAGTCCCATGTGATGAGAGTGTTTTGAATCTACTTTCTCATTTAATATTTTCCAACAGTCAGTGTGGTGGGAATTATGGTCCCATGGAGTAGAAGAGGAAGCTGAAGGCCAAAGGGGTTAGTAAGTGTGAAATATAACAGAGAGTCACACCCCTGTTTGAGTCTCAGTTTCCTCATTTATAACACAGAAAGGAAAACAGTACCTTTTCCCCAGGACAGTTGTAAGAACTAAATGAGTTAATACATATCAAGCACCTGGTATACCCAATAAATGTGGTCTCTCACCCCCTCAGAGTCTTTACCACTATCATTCTGGATCATCATTGTTTGGCTGGGGCTAGTTTCAGCTTATTTAACCTGGTAGAGGGCTTAAGAATATCCATTCTGGATTTGGACTGTTCGAGTTCAAAAGCTAGGCCCAGGGGGACTTCCCTGGTGGTCCAGTAGTTAAGAATCCACCTTGCAGTGAAGGGGACTTGGGTTCAATCCCTGGTCAGGGAACTAAGATTGCTACATGCTATGGGGTGATTAAACCCACGTGCCACAACTACTGAGCCTGAGTGCTCTGGAGACCTCGAACCACAACTAAGACCCACTGCAGCCAAATAAATTAAAGAAAAAAATCTAGACTCAGATCCATGACGGAACTCCATCCCGTAAATGACCTTGGCCAAATTACTTTAACGTCTTTGAGCTCCAATTTCTTTTTCTATAATACAGTAATGATAATGGTCCTCCGTGTGTGTGTGTGCTGACATTAACTAGGCTGGAAACTTCCTGAGGGCCGGTAAGGTATCATCTGAGTTCTCACTGCCTTGAGGATATGTGTGGGGAGTAATCCAGATAATGGTATGACAATAAGAATAACAAGTAGCAATATGTTGATCTTCCTCTCCCTATAGGAGAAATACTTGCTCATTGTAGACACTTTGAAAAATAAAAAATAAACCAGGATCCCACTTCTCACAAATAATCACTGTGTTTTTTTTTGTTTGTTTGTTTTGTTTTTTGCTGCGCTGAGTGATTGTTGTGGCATGTGGGCTTCTCTAGTTGTGAGCTTTGTTTCCCCACGGCATGTGGGATCTTAGTTCCCCAACCAGGGATCAAACCCACATCCCCTGCATTGGAAGGTGGAGTCTTAACTACTGAACCACATAATCACTGTTAACATTTTGGTATATTTCTTCTCAGTCTTATTTCTATGTAGGTAGCTATCGTCCTATAATTGGAACAGTTGGCTATCTTACTGACCATGTGCTATATTCTGTCTCCCATCGACCTGGTTGTGTATCAAATGATCCTTTTCGAATGCCATCAAAATATTTTTTGAAATAGTATTAATGGTATTTCATTTTATTTTGTTTTGCTGATCCAAAGACAATACACTGAGGGAGTTGATGAATAAATAGATACTGTTCTGGAGGAAGGGAGGTCTGTTCCATTGCATATTTTCACCAGTGACTTGGGAGATAACATGAATGGCATGTGATCAGCTGGCCTCTTGGTGTCTTATTCGTCTTGATGTCACATACATTCCTGGGTCCTGAGCAGTTGTTCTTTCATTCATTCTGCAAATATTTATTTCATATCCATCATGTGCCAGGCATTGTTCTGTGTACTTTGGGATACATCAATGAACAAAACAGGCAAAAATTCCTTCCCTTGTATAGCAAGGGGCAGGATTGGTAGGGCAGAGAGCAAACACTACACCCAAGAAATAAGCTAGCTTGCAGAGCTCTTTGTTGTTGCTGTTGTTGTTGTTGGAGCCCTAAACCCCAGTGTGACTCTATTTGGAGGTAAGGCCTTGTTTGGGTGCTCC
The DNA here is from genome assembly GCA_935064755.1 of Tragelaphus eurycerus. Lineage (NCBI taxonomy): Eukaryota > Metazoa > Chordata > Mammalia > Artiodactyla > Bovidae > Tragelaphus > Tragelaphus eurycerus. Next base: position 17,361,640 of record CAKXYN010000027.1, on the reverse strand, counting down.
GAGTCTTAGCTGGTGATGTGCAGGATCTAGTTCTCCAACCAGCAATGGAAACTGGGCCTCCTTCATTGGGAATGCAGAGTCTTAGCCACTGGACTGCCAGGGAAGTTCCACCAGTCAATCAGTTCAGTCGCCCAGTTGCGTTTGACTGTGAACCCATGGACTGCAGCACGCCAGGCTTCCCTGTCCATCACCAACTCCCAGAGCTTACTCAAACTCAAGTCCATCGAGTCAGTGATGCCATCTAACCATCTCATCCTCTGTCATCCCGTCTCCTCCTGCCTTCAATCTTTCCTAGCATCAGGGTCTTTTCCAATGAGTCAGTTCTTTGAATCAGGTGGCCAAAGTATTGAAATTTGAGCTTCAGCATCAGTCCTTCCAGTGAATATTCAGGACTGATTTCCTTTAGGATGGACTCGTTGGATTTCTTTGCAGTCCAGGGGATTCTCAAGAGTCTTCTTCAGCACCTCAGTTCAAAAGCATTAATTCTTCGGCACTCAAATCTCACATCCATACATGACTACTGGCAAAATCTTAGCTTTAACTAGACGGACCTTTGTCAGCAAAGTAATGTCTCTGTTTTTTAATATGCTGTCTAGCTTGGTCATAACTTTTCTTCCAAGGAGCAAGCATCTTTAATTTCATGGCTGCAGTCACCATCTGCAGTGATTTTGGAGCCCCCCAAAATAAAGTCTCTCGCTGTTTCCATTTTTTCCCCATCTATTTGCCATGAAGTGATAGGACCATTTCTGAATGTTGAGTTTTAAGCCAACTTTTTCACTCTCCTCTTTCACTTTCATCAAGAGGCTCTTTACCTCCTCTTCACTTTCTTCCATAAGGGTGGTGTCATCTGCATATCTGAGGTTATTGATATTTCTCCTGGCAATCTTGATTCCAGCTTGTGCTTCATCCAGTCTGGCATTTCGCATGATGTACTCTGCATATAAATTAAATAAGCAAGGTGACAATATACAGCCTTGACATGCTCCTTTCCTGATGTGGAACCAGTCTGTTGTTTCATGTCCAGTTCTAACTGTTGCTTCTTGACCCGCATATAGATTTCTCAGGAGGCAGGTCAGGTGGTCTGGTATTCCCATCTCTTTAAATATTTTCCACAGTTTGTTGTGATCCACACAGTCAAAGGCAGAAGTAGATGTTTTTCTGGAATTCTCTTGCTTTTTCGATGATCCAATGGATGTTGGCAATTTGATCTCTGGTTCCTCTGCCTTTTCTAAATCCAGCTTGAACATCTTGGAAGTTCACGGTTCACATACTGTTGAAGCCTGGCTTGGAGAATCTTGAGCGTTACTTTGCTGGCATGTGAGATGAGTGCAATTGTGCGGTAGTTTGAACATTCTTTGGCATTGCCTTTCTTTGGGATTGGAATGAAAACTGACCTTTTCCAGTCCTGTGGCCACTGCTGAGTTTTCCAGATTTGCTGGCATATTGAGTGCAGCACTTTCACAGCATCATCTTTTAGGATTTGAAATAGCTCAACTGGAATTCCATCACCTCCACTAGCTTTATTTGTAGCGATGCTTCCTAAGGCCCAGAAGTCCCATAAAGCTCATCAAAAAGTGATAAGCATTATGGGCAACACAAAACTACGGAGCTGGGTAAGGAGGATAGGACTGGAGAGAGGGGACATTTTGCAATTTTAAGTAGGATGACCAGGGTCAGCCTTACTGAGAAGGAAACATTTGAACAGTGACATAAAGGTGAGGAACTGGTAATATAACTATATGGGGGGATGGGTATGAGTGGGGAAGGGGTTCCCCAGCAGAGGGTAGAGTCAAAGTAGAGATCCTGGGAGTGTGTTTGAGCCTCTTAGAGTGTTTGAGGAATAGCAAGATCAGTGTGGCCGCAGTGGAATGAATGACTGGATACTCAAGAGAGGTAGCCAATATGCTGGTTGAGAGCCAGGAATTAGATCTCAACAGGCTGTAACTAATGATAAAAATCTAATAAAATATAAACAAGAACAAAGTTTGTGGGATGTCCCTGGTGGTCCAGTGGCTAAGACTCCGAGCTCCCAATGCAGGGGGCAGAGGTTTGATCCCTGGTCATGGAACTAGATCCCACATGCTGCAACTGAGAGTTCACATGCCACAGTGAAAGATTCCACATGCTCTAACAAAGATCAGAGATCCTGGGTGCTGCAACTAAGACCTGGTGTGGCCAGATTAATTGATTTTTAAAAAAGAACAAATTTGCTCTGAAGTTAAAAAGTCATGCAAAGCAAGTCATCCCAAATCCCTCTTGTTAGTAGACTGGGTGTGAATGATAAATAAGTTACACAAGTATAGAAAAAGTGAGATATGGCTTATATGTTATAAATATATATATTAATTTCTTTGGTGTGTATTTATTGAATATCCTCTATGGGTTTGGACCTGTCCTAGGTGTTGGGGATTCAGAACAAGACAAAGCCTCTGTTTTCATGAATCTTACATTCTAGTGGGTAGAAACTGATGCTGAGAAACTCAGAGAGATGCAGGGTGATACTGGGTGGTGATAACTGCTGAAACCAAGAGCACTGAACCATGGTTCACAAGAGAACTGTGGTTTGAGTCTAAACTCATTGAGTCAGCTGTGTGATGCAGTTGCCAAAAAGTCGAATTCTGTCTGAGGCTGGGCAAACAGAATGCTCAGAACTAGAAAGGTCGTGTTTGCCCTGCTTCTGATGGTCAAGCTGGACCTGGAGTGTTGCATTTATATTCTAGAAGGACACTGACAAACCTGAATTTAGGATAGAATAACTAATAGATAGATAGGATATCTAATAGACAGATTATGGGGGTGGAGATGCTGTAACACCATCCAGAAAACAGGATCAGGATCAGTGGATAGAGGTTCCAGAAGGTAGGTTTCAACTCAGCAAGCTGAAGAATTTTCTAGTGGTCAGAACTGACCAGTAATGGAATGGGCTCTGTGAGAGGATCAGAGTCCATTTTCCAAAAATCAGTATATAAATGAGGATATAATAAGTCCGGTCTGAACTTTTGAAGAAGGCTGAGCGCCGAAGAATAGATGCTTTTGAACTGTGGTGTTGGAGAAGACTCTTGAGAGTCCCTTGGACTGTAAGGAGATCCAACCGGTCCATTCTGAAGGAGATCAGACCTGGGATTTCTTTGGAGGGAATGATGCTCAAGCTGAAACTCCAGTATTTTGGCCACCTCATGCGAAGAGTTGACTCATTGGAGAAGACTCTGATGCTGGGAGGGATTGAGGGCAGGAGGAGAAGGGGACGACAGAGGATGAGATGGCTGGATGGCATCACTGACTCGATGAATGTGAGTCTGAGTGACCTCCGAGAGCTGGTGATGGATAGGGAGGCCTGGCGTGCTGCGGTTCCTGGGGTCGCAAAGAGTCGGACACGACTGAGCGACTGATCTGATCTGATCTGATCTGAACTTGGACTTAATCTGTATGGCTCCTTTGAGTTCCAGGTCTTAATGTGCATGAGAAGAAGGAAGGATTTTCTGCATATAACTTGTAACATGGATAATTCCAACATCAGCCACATATTATTTCCACAGTAATTTCCACAATAGCTAACAACCACCAAGGGCATAAGTAGAATCTCAACATGTAGAAATCCAAAGTTTCAAGAGCTCTTTTACTCATCACCTTAGTTTGGTATCCAGGCCTGGGGTCCAGTATCTTCAAAGAATTTCTTTAAAAAGTTCAATAGGAAGGCCATGGAATAGCATGGTCAGTGGACTTTTCCCCCTTCACCTTTTTAGTTTGATAATTTCAGATAAAGAAAACTTGCAAGAATTGTACAGAAAATCCTCATATAGTCTACGCACATTCCCCAAAAGTTAACATTTTATCACATTTGTTTTGTCATTCTAACTCTCATACACACACACACACACACACACACACACACACTATTGTTTGAATGTAAATTGAAGACATAACAATGTCCCTTTACTCCTAAACACTAGTGTATATTCTTAAAACAAGGTCTTCTCTTACATAACCCCAATGGAATGATAAAAACCAGGAAAGTAATACTGATACAATGCTAGTATCTAATCTACAGACCTTATTCAGATGTCACAATAGTCTCAATGATAAGCTTGTAGCCGAAAAAGAAAGAAGTCCCATGTCACGGGTTGTATTTAGTTGTCGGGTCTCTGTTTCTTTTAACTTGAAGTGGTTCCTTAATTTTTCTTTGTCTTTCATGACTTCATTTTTGATGGGTAGGCAAAGGACTCTTTAGCAGTCTTTTTAAAAAATGAGCTGAGACTAGGAGGAGGTTTGGATATGGATCCTCAAGCTTCTTCGGTTTATTCACCAAGAATGACTTCCCTGTTCAAGATGCCACAGTGGTTCCATGTTGCTCACCACCAAGAATCCACATGCCCCCAGTATTCATTTCCTAGGGCTGACATAACAAAGGTCCACACACTGGGTGTCTTGAAACAACAGAAATATATTTTTCTCACAGTTCTGGAAGCCAGAAGTCTGAAATCAAGGTGTCAGCAGGGCCATGCTCCCTCCGAAGCCTATAGGAGAGATTCCTTATTTCTTCCATCCTCTAGTAACCCCAGCTGTTCCTTGGCTTGTCACAGGATTACCCCGGTCTGCCTCTGTCTTCACATGGCCATCTTCCTTCTCTTCTTATAAAGACACCGGTCATATCAGATTTAAAGGCTACTCTACTGTGATATCACGTCATCTTAATTAAATCTGCAACCACTGTGTTTCCAAATAAGGTCACACTCTGTGGTACTGCGAGTTAGAAATGTCAACATACTGTTTTGGGGGACACATTTCAAACTGTAACACATCCCCCCTTCATCTTTCCAGCCTAATCCTGCATTTCCTCATACATGGTCCCTCTGCTGCAGCCACACTCCTCATCCTCAGGGGACGTTTCTGACACTTCCTTTCTCCCAGACTCAAGGCTTTCTTCCGGCCTTCTCTGCTCGTCTCTGCCAATCGGACCTCCACTTTTTCCTAGTGATGACAGCTTTCATTTGCCTAGCACTTAGCCTGCGCCAGGCAGTGTTCTGAACTCTTTACTCAGCATACACGTTTAGCCCTACCTGGTGAAGATCATGAGCCCATTTTACAGATGAGGAAATGGAGGCACAGAAATGTTAACTTGCTCAAGGCTTCTCAACAAGAAGATTCTGACATTTTCCTGGCGTATTGCCCTCTTATTTTTGAGTCTTTGCTGGTTGCTGGAGAAAAAACATCTCAGTGCTGGCGAGCCTTCTGGTTGGTGGCCTCCCCTTCTGAGATGGTCAGGGCCTCAGTTTACCTTGATCCATTCTGTGTGTCCTCAGTTCTCGGGTGGGGATAAGGCATGGGATTCGGTCTTTTATGTTCACTCTATTCTCCCTTCCCACTGGAGCCCCTAGATTCTTGCACCTTAAATCAAGCCCAAGCTCCTCAGAGTGGGGTCCAGTGTGTCAAACTGTGCCGTATTATCAACGTCTTTTGTGGGGTGTGTCAAAACTATACAAGCCAGGACCGCACTCCAGACCTAATCAAATCTTTGGTGGGGAGACCCACAGCCTGCCTTTGTAATAAACTTCCCAGTAAATTCTCACAAGTTTGAGAATTGCTGTTGAAAACCCTCATGGGATGTTTACAAAATGATGTTTTGACTGAATGACCCATTGACTGCTTAGATGAACCTCAGCAGTGTGCGTCTGTGGGGGACAGACCAAGAGGAAAGTTTAAAAATTTCCTGCCAGTTTTCACAGGTCAGTTTTTCTCTGCACCTAAAACTGCTCCAAAAATAAAGCCTACTCTTTTATTTTTAAATGAAGGTCGTTGCCCATAGAGTAAAGAATGTCGTGAGATGTTGTAGGACTGAAAACCATGGGGTATGGCTGGCAGGGACGATTTCTACTTAAAATCTCTCTGCAGCATGGCCTCCTTCAGAATCAGAGGGAAATCGGCAGGTCCCTGACCTGGTCTCACCACCCTCTCCTCACCCCTTGCCCGACACTCCCAAGAGCCTGGGGGTGACAGGAGACAGTTGCTGCACCCCCCAGAGGAGCCCAGCTGTTTCCGAGCCCCTCGGTTCAGCCACCTGAACCCATTCACAGTTTTCCTGTCAGTTAACCCGGCCGCGGGGCACTGTGGGAAGGGGCCCCTCTAGACCGGGTGGGGCAGCGTTCCATTTACGGGCGTCTTTCCTCCCGCCTCAGCTGAACAGGTGCAGGCAGAAGCAGCTGGGTGAAATGAGGACAGCCTTCCTCTCCTTTCTTTTCTCCTCTCCCTCCAGCTCCCTCCTCCAACCCAGCCACTCTGAAGCCACAACATCCCATTTCCTCCCCAACATTCAGAAGCATTTCTCCCGCTACCCGACCACCCTTCATTCATCAAAGCACACCCTCCCCCTCAGCGTGTGTGTGTGTGTGAAGGGGAGGGGTTGCTTTAAGCTGGGGGCGGGGGGCGGTTCATGATCAAGGGAAAGTGGGAAGCCGTTGGTTTGCACTGCCACCTCCCTTTCTGTTCTGGTGGGCTTTGTTTTGTTTGTTTTTCAGGAAGGTGGAGAGAGGGAAATGATGTCTTCGGAACCAGGGGAAGGAGGGGAGGACAGTTGCGGGTCCTGGGTCGCTGACTACCTATGGCCTCCCAGGCACTGAGAAGCCTTGGCTTTGAAGTTGGCCCACCTGTCCCCTTTGGACAGACTCCTCCCTGTCTCCTAAAAGAATGATCATGGGTAGTGATGGGGAATCGCATCCATACTCACTAAAACAAAGGTACTCAAATTTAAGAGTACATTCACGTCTCCTGGAGGGCTTGTTCAACCAAGATTCGGACTCAGGACTGAGGTGGGGCCGGACAGTTTGCATTTCTGATTTGCTTCCCAGTTAATGCTGCTCCTACCGGCTCAGGGGCCACACCTAGAGAACCACTGTTCTAGAGCTCCCCTTAAGATTTCTGATACATGGGTTCTGCAGAGACACCCGTGGGAGAACGGGTCACTCAAGGTAGTTGGGTCCCCAGCTGTGGCCTTATCATTCAGGTTCAAATCCCAACCCTTCGCCCTTGCAGTTCTGTGTGATTTAGCTCAGTTTGGGTGGGACTGTGGCTTAAGAGTACAGAAAGAAGACCCTCCCTGTGTCCTTTCCCCTCACTCTCATGGCCAGACTCCCTCCAAGCAATGCCTCCTGCCATCCTGAATCTTTTGTTTCTGCATCTTCTTCCCTGTCAGTTGTAGGGAAAGAGATGCCCCTATATTCTCTGATGCTTACCCTTCAGCTATCTGCTATGGAATATTACGCAGCTCTTCCAATCATGAATTTGATCTCTTATGTGGTGACTTTGGAGTGATCTACCATGACATATTGTAGAGTGAAACTGCTCAAGTATAGGCAGAAAATATTCCTGCTTTTGTAAAAAACAGCCAATTTATAAAGTTATAAATGAACATATACATACTTACTTACATGCATGCAGACCAGAAAAAAAAATTCTGGAAGGACCCTTTCCAGATTGCCATCAGAAGTTAGCTCAGGCTCTTCCCTGGTGGCCCACTGGCTAAGAATCCACATTCCAATGCAAAGGAATTCGGGTTCCATCCTTGGTTGGGGAACTAAGATCCCACATATTGTGGGGCAACTAAGACCCAATGAAGATAAATAAACATTAAAAAATTATAAAAAAACAGCTCAGGAAGATGTGAAATTTCACCATTTACTTTCTCTAATCCTATATTTTAACAGGCCCATCTCACGCTAATTAAAAGCCAGTGAACTGAACCTAGAGGGGTGAGATGGGGAAGGAGGTGGGAGGGATGTTCAACTGGGAGGGGACATGGGTAAACCTATGGCTGATTCATGTTGGTGTTGGGTAGAAACCAATGCAATACTGTAAAGCACTTATCCTTCAATTGAAAAAAAAAACTGAACTGCAAATAATAAAAAATGGTACAGCTCTGGAAAGCTGGACTGAACTATTAACAGTAGGGAGTAGGAAGTAGGGCTGTGGGGTCTGTCACCGCACACACAAACACATACTAGACTGTTTGAATTTGTTAAAAGGAGGATTATTTAGTTTTCTGTCCCTTAATTAAAAAAAAAAAAAAGGAAATATAGGCCTTAAAGGAAATAGATGGCCTCCCGGCTTCCCCATCCTTTCCCTGGCAGCTCTTGGCTCACCCGCACCAGCTGCTGCCCCCGAGCCCTCCACACTCCTCCAGCTGCTGGGCCATCTCATTCCTTCCTGCCACCGTCAGATTTCTCCACTGAGTGGCCTTCACTTGTTGCCTCCATTTCTTCAACAGCCATTCTCTTGATTTTAAAGAAACATCACATGTTTTTGTTTGCCAATGACCAGCATTCCAAAAAAGAAAAAAGAAAAATCCCATAGCCTTCAAACAGCATCCACAAACAGGACTCGATCTGGTCCAGTCCTATCTGCTTCTCACTGCACCCTCATGCCCTTTCATCATTGTAATCTGCACAAGTACTATTTTGTGTCCTGAAATGTTTTTACGTCACCTAATTTTGTAAGCCTGTCTGTGTATGGACACAGCATCATTTCTTCTCTGAATGGAACTATGGTTATTTCACCAGGCCTTGATTGTTAGGCCTTTGGGTGGTTTCCAGTTTTTTGCTATTTATTCATTCATGATTTCACCCCCTTCTTTTGGGCCCCGCCTCCTGCCAGCCTATAAAAACTGCCCTCTTAAAGGTCACTGCTTTCGGTCTTCCCTCCATATCTACCAGCTTCTTCTTAGTCCTTGACTGAGCCCTTGTCCTAATTTTAATTGGACTTGGCCTTGTTAACCATCTTCACTGCCGCCCACCAGCCCATCCATCAAACCCTTCCTGAAATTCCAATCTCCCTTCATTGGCTTTTTTTTTTTTCTTTCTTTAATCTTGTTTTCTTTTAAATACAGACCTTTTTTACATTTTCATTATAAAAAAAATAACATTAGTGATTGGATACTGTGGGAAGTAAAAATACATTTATTTTACATTTCTTAGTTGAATTATGAATTATATTTATATATTTAAATATATATATGAAAAGTGAAAGTCGATCAGTTGTGTCTGACTCTTTTCGACCCCATGGACCATACAGTCCATGGAATTCTCCAGGCCAGAATACTGGAGTCGGGGGTAGCCGTTCCTGTCTCCCATTCTTCCCAACCCAGGGATTGAACCCAGGTCTCCCACATTGCAGGCACATTCTTTACCAGCTGAACCACCAGGGAAGCCCATATATATATATAAATTGTGAAGCAGAAATACATTACCAGTTCCCTGGAAGCTTCCTGTATCCCCCTTTCTGGGCCATTCATCTAAAAACTGATAATGTTCCACTGAAATACTCCAAAACTTTGTTTATTTTATCCTTCTCCTAATTAATTTTAAGAAGTTGTAAATTTGAAGGGGTTCTGGCTAGAGAAGCCTATCATCTACCCATAATGACATTCTTTCTTTCCAATTCTGTCCCTTTATTTTCCATTGGTTTCTGCTTTTGCTAGGACCTCCAATTCACTGTCAACTAGAAGCAGAAATAGCAGACATCCCTGACTTGTTCCTGAATTGAAAGGAAATGCTTCTAATGTTTTCCTACTAATGATAAGGATTGCTCTACGTTTTTGGTAGATGCTGTTTAACCGGTTAAGGAAGTTTCTTTTTATCTCTAGTCTATTGTTAAATTTTATGAAGTGCTTTTTCTACTTCTATATAAATGATCTTATGGGTTTTCTTTTTTCATCTGCAAATGCTATAAATTGCATTAATCTTTTTATGTTAAACTTTCTTTGCATTTCTAGGATAAATTCATTTGGGACGTAATATATTATCTTTTTCATATATGGTTGAGTTGTAGGAAGATCTTAAAGTACTGATTTAAATTTTGTTTATGGTTATATGTAAAGTTGGAGAAGGAAATGGCCACCTAGTCCAGTATTCTTGCCTGGAAAATTCCATGGACAGAGCAGCCTGGCCAGCTACAGTCTTGGGGGCTGCAAAGAGTCAGACACAACTGAGCGACTAACATTACATTATATATAAAACATTATATATAAAGTAAATAACCATATGCAGGGACTTCCCTGGCGGTCCAGTGGTTGAGACTCCACAGTTCCCCTGCAGGGTACGTGGGTTTGATCCCTGGTTAGGGACCTAAGATTCTGCATGCCATAGAGCATGGCCAAAAAAATAACCATATGCATCCTGGTTTTTCTGGGGTAGTATCAGGTTATACCTGTTTCCTGGCATATTTATTACTAATGCACCCTTTCACTTTCAAAGATGTCTTTGTTCACATAATAAAATATATGTGAGTATTCTATGTATAGGACTATGTAGGTTTTGCTTTTTCTACTTGAGTTAGTTTAGGTAGATCATATTTTTCTGTAATGTTGTCTAGTTTGTTTCAAACTTATTGGCATAAAGTTGTTCATGCATGTGTGCTAAGTCGCTTCAGTCATGTCCAACTCTGTGGACTGTAGCCCACTAGGCTCCTCTGTCCAGGGAGTTCTCTAGGTAAGAATATTGGGATGGGTTGCCATGCCCTACTTCAGGGGATCTTCCCGATCCAGGGATCAAACCTGCATCTCTTATGTCTTCTGCATTGGCAGACTGGTTCCTTACCACTAGTGCTACCTGGGAAGCCCAAAGTTGTTCACAGTTTTTTCATTCTTAAAACTCTGATGCAGTGTTTAAAATCTCACATGTTGTTTATTCGCATCTTTTTTCTTGATCAATATTACCTAAGTTTTGTCTCTCTTATTAGTCTTTATGATGTACAACTTTTGACCTTATTGATTTTCTCTGTTTATTTTCTACTTCATTTTGCCTTTATTCAGTTTTTGTTTTTCTACTTTATTTTTTTCTTTCTGTGGAGTTGATTTACGATGTTGTGTTAGTCTAATGTGTACTGCAAAGTGATTTGGATATATATATATGTATATATTCCTATATATTTATATTCTTGTATATGCTGTGCTTAGTCGCTCAGTCGTGTCTGACTCTTTGTGACCCCATGGACTGTAGCCTCCGCCAGGCTCCTCTGTCCATGGGATTCTCCAGGCAAGAATACTGGAGTGGGTTGCCGTGCCCTCCTCCAGGGGATCTTCCCAACCCAGGGATCGAACCCAGGTCTTCCACATTGCAGTCGGATTCTTTACCGTCTGAGCCACTAGGAAAGCCCATATTCTAGTATATATATATATATAATGTTTTTCAAATTTTTTTCCATTATAGGTTATTACAATATATTGAATATAGTTCCCTGAGATATATGTTAAATCCTTGTTATTTATGTTTTTTATATAGTAATGGATAACTGTTAATTCTATGATGCTAATTTATCCTACCCTCATCTTGTTGTTTTCATTTTTCTTCTCTTAGGGTTTATTCTGCTACTCTTTGTTTAACTTCCTAATTTCTATCCTTGATTTATCAATTTTGAATCCTTTTTCTTGTTTCTAATATATGCACTTAAGGCTATGTATTTCCCAATAAGTGTTATTTAGGTTGCATCCTGTAAGTGTTTTTTCTTTATTAACCATACATGCATGCATGCTAAGTCACTTCAGTCGTGTCTGACTCTTTGCACCCTTATGGTTCATAGCCTGATAGGCTCCACTGTCCCTAGGATTCTCCAGGCAAGAATACTGGAATGGGATGCCATGCCCTCCTCCAGGGGATATTCCCCACCCAGGGAATGAACCCACACCTCTTGCATCTCCTGCATTGCCAGGCATACCTATCATAAAATGCACAGATCTTAATTATACAGTTTTGTGAGTTTTGGCACATGTAAACTTACATGTTAAAATCATCCAAATCAAGATCTAGGAGATTTGCCTCATCCAAGAAAGCTCCATTCAAGTGCGGCCCATTTTGGATCCATCTTCTCTTCACCATCAGAATTAATCAGCATTAGAACTATACTTGGCTAGAAGTTCATCTTCATGGAATCATACCATATAGTCTCTTTTGTGTCCAGCTTCTTTCACTCAGCATATGTTGTGTGCATTAGTTAAATTTGTTCCTTTTTACTGCTGAGTTTATTTTATTATATGGGAAGCTATACACTATTGTTTACCCATTTTCTATTGATTGGTGTTTGGATTATTTCCAGTTTTTGACTGTTGTGAATAAAGTACTGAGACATAAGCTTGTTAATGGCATTATTCAGATATTCCAAATGCTTTTTGATTTTTGTCTATTTGATTTATCAATTACTAAGAAAAGATTTATTAAAATCTCCTACCTGACTGATAAATGGTGAATTTATCAATTTCTCCTTATAGTTTTGCAAATTTGGCTTTATATATTTTGAACCTTTGTTATTGGGGATGTATAGGTTTAGAATTATCATATATCATCCTAGCAAACAATAAATTATTTCTACATCATTCTATAGTGACTATCTCTTACAACACTTTTTGCCTTAGAGCCCGTTTTATCTCACATGAGTATTTGGCATCAGCTTTCTTTCAGTAATTATTTATTTAGTATATTTTTTCCATCATTTAAGTTTCAGTTTAGTTCAGTTCAGTTGCTCAGTCGTGTCCAACTCTTTGCGACCCCATGAATTGCAGCACACCAGGCCTCCCTGTCCATCACCAACTCCTGGAATTCACCCAAACTCATGTGCATCGAGTCGGTGATGCCATCCAGCCATCTCGTCCTCTGTCATCCCCTTCTCCTCCTGCCCCCAATCCCTCCCAGCATCAGGATCTTTTCCAATGAGTCAACTCTTCGCATGAGGTGGCCAAAGTATTGGAGTTTCAGCCTCAGCATCAGTCCTTCCAATGAACCCCCAGGACTGGTCTCCTTTAGGATGGACTGGTTGGATCTCCTTGCAGTTCAAGGGACTCTCAAGAGTCTTCTCTAACACCACAGTTCAAAAGCATCAATTCTTCGGCACTCAGCCTTCTTCACAGTCCAACTCTCACATCCATACATGACCACTGGAAAAACCATAGCCTTGACTAGACAAACCTTTGTTGGCAAAGTAATATCTCTGCTTTTTAATATGCTATCTAGGTTGGTCATAACTTTCCTTCCAAGGAGTAAGTGCCTTTTAATTTCACTGCTGCAATCACCATCTGCAGTGATTTTGGAGCCCCCCAAAATAAAGTCTGACACTGTTTCCACTGTTTCCCCATCTATTTCCCATGAAGTGATGGGACCATATGCCATGATCTTAGTTTTCTGAATGCTGAGCTTTTATTTCTTGTCTACCAATACTTTTAATGAGGCTTAATTTAGAGGTCAGAAGACCTCCCTTCTAGTCTCATTGTTCATTTGGGTGTAGGAATACTTGCCTTGGCCTTCCCTGGTGGTCCAGTGGTTAACACTCAAAATTATACTGCAAGAGGCACGGGTTCAATCCCTGGTTGGGAAACTCAGAGCCTACATGCTATGTGGTGCAGCCAAAAAAATTAAGAAAAAAAGACCACCTACCTTGCATACTCCTCTTCACCAGTGTTATGAGATTCAAATGAGATAAAGTATGTGAAATCACTTTGCAAACTTTAAAGTATTCTGCAAATTATTGTCCTGGCCACATAACAATGATAGTCCTCAGAAGCTTGCTTAAAGCCATAGTGGTTAAGAGCTTAGCTGGTTAACAAAGTCATGCTTTTGCATTTGCAAATACTATTTCATAGAGTGGTTCCAAGATTAAATGTATTAAAAGTACTAAAGTATCTGGAGCATAGTAAGTGTTCAATAAATAGTAAGTTGGTATTTTTATGATTACGATTATTATGTTGTTTTTGCTTTTACCTGAATTCTAGCTCCTCAACTTACCAGTGTATGACCATAGGCAAATTCTTGAACCTCTCTAAGCCTCAGCTTCCTCATCTTTGAAGCCAGAATAATAATAACTACTTCATAGTGTCAGACTTTGTTTTTCTGGGCTCCAAGATCACTGCAGATGGAGACTGCAGTCATGAAATTAAAAGACGCTTACTCCTTGGAAGAAAAGTTATGACCAACCTAGATAGCATATTCAAAAGCAGAGACGTTACTTTACCAACAAAGGTTCGCCTAGTCAAGGCTATGGTCTTTCCTGTGGTCATGTATGGATGTGAGAGCTGGACTGTGAAGAAGGCTGAGCGCCGAAGAATTGATGCTTTTGAACTGTGGTGTTGGAGAAGACTCTTGAGAGTCCCTTGGACTGCAAGAAGATCCAACCAGTCCATTCTGAAGGAGATCAATCCTGGAATTTCTTTAGAAGGAATGATGCTAAAGCTGAAACTCCAGTATTTTGGCCACCTCATGTGAAGAGTTGACTCATTGGAGAAGACTCTGATGCTGGGAGGGATTGAGGGCAGGAGGAGAAGGGGATGACAGAGGATGAGATGGCTGGATGGCATCACTGACTCGAAGGGTATGAGTCTGGGTGACTTCCGGGAGTTGGTGATGGACAGGGAGGCCTGGCGTGCTGCGGTTCATAGGGTCGCAAAGAGTCGGACACGACTGAGCGACTGATCTGATCTGATCTGATCTGAGTGTTGTTCTGAGAATGGTGTAAAATGATGATGAAAAGAACTTGGCACCGTCCTGAGTTACCATGATCTCGATCTTGATGATCCCTTCTACTATTAGAATTCTTTTTATTATTTTAGTATTTAATTAATTTGTCTGTGCCAGGTCTTAGTTGAGGTACGTGGGATCTTCCATCTTTTTTCGGCATGCGGAATCTTCAGTTGCAGCATGCAAACTCTTATTTGAGGCATGTGGGATCTAGTTCCCTGACCAGAGATTGAACCTGGGACCATGCCACACCCCCACTGGGAGCTCAGAGTCTTAGCCACTGGATCAACAGGGAAGTCTCTAGAGCTCTTTTAAATGTTGGCACTTTTCTAACATCTCAAATTATCTCTAACCTCTTAGTTGAGCTTGAAGCCCTTATTTAAAATGCTAGCAGAGTAGATCCACTTGAGTATCTTACCATCAGTTTAAAGCCTTCTGTCTAAAGCTAAATTCTTTATCCTTTCTCCCCACCAAATCATCTCAGCATCTTGAACACCAGAATGATGGGCTTATGTCAAGCTCCACCCTTAAGGAGCTCACCATAATAGAAGACTGACCCTAAAACATCTGCTAGAAGTGCCATTGTAGAAATTCATACCAGATGCTTCAGGAGACTCTACAGAAGAGATGAGCCCTGTGGGGATGAGGGTGACCAAGTCTGGGAAAGCTTCCAGGACCAGGGGAAGCCCATTTCCCCATTTCCAACAAACATACCAGAAACATCATCTGAGTTTATTCCATTATATGGGAAGCCGTACACTATTGTTTACCCATTTTCTGTTGATTGATATTTGGATTGTTCCCAGTTTGGGGCTGTTGTGAATAAAGCCCTGATGAACATCTCTGTATAAATCTTTTGTCTGAAGACAGTCACTACATAATGATCAAAGGATCAGTCCAAGAAGAAGATATAACAATTATAAATATATATGCACCCAACACAGGAGCACCGCAATATGTAAGACAAATGCTAACAAGTATGAAAGGAGAAATTAACAATAACACAATAATAGTGGGAGACTTTAATACCCCACTCACACCTATGGATAGATTAACTAAACAGAAAATTAACAAGGAAACACAAACTTTAAATGATACAATAGACCAGTTAGACCTAATTGATATCTATAGGACATTTCATCCCAAAACAATGAATTCCACCTTTTTCTCAAGCGCACACGGAACCTTCTCCAGGATAGATCACATCCTGGGCCATAAATCTAGCCTTGGTAAATTCAAAAAAATTGAAATCATTCCAAGCATCTTTTCTGACCACAATGCAGTAAGATTAGATCTCAATTACAGGAGAAAAACTATTAAAAATTCCAACATATGGAAGCTGAACAACACACTGCTGAATAACCAACAAATCACAGAAGAAATCAAAAAAGAAATAAAAATTTGCATAGAAACGAATGAAAATGAAAACACAACAACCCAAAACCTGTGGGACACTGTAAAAGCAGTCCTAAGGGGAAAGTTCATAGCAATACAGGCATACCTCAAGAAACAAGAAAAAAGTCAAATAAATAACCTAACTCTACACCTAAAGCAACTAGAAAAGGAAGAAATGAAGAACCCCAGAGTTAGTAGAAGGAAAGAAATCTTAAAAATTAGGGCAGAAATAAATGCAAAAGAAACAAAAATAGCATAAATCAACAAAGCCAAAAGCTGGTTCTTTGAAAGGATAAATAAAATTGACAAACCATTAGCCAGACTCATCAAGAAACAAAGGGAGAAAAATCAAATCAATAAAGTTAGAAATGAAAATGGAGAGATCACAACAGACAACACAGAAATACAAAGGATCATAAGAGACTACTATCAGCAAATATATGCCAATAAAATGGACAACGTGGAAGAAATGGACAAATTCTTAGAAAAGTACAACTTTCTAAAACTGGACCAGGAAGAAATAGAAAATCTTAACAGGCCCATCACAAACAGGGAAATTGAAACTGTAATCAGAAATCTTCCAGCAAACAAAAGCCCAGGTCCAGACGGCTTCACAGCTGAATTCTACCAAAAATTTAGAGAAGAGCTAACACCTATCCTACTCAAACTCTTCCAGAAAATTGCAGAGGAAGGTAAACTTCCAAATTCATTCTATGAGGCCACCATCACCCTAATACCAAAACCTGACAAAGATGCCACAAAAAAAGAAAACCACAGGCCAATATCACTGATGAACATAGATGCAAAAATCCGTAACAAAATTCTAGCAATCAGAATCCAACAACGTATTAAAAATATCATACACTAAGACCAAGTGGGCTTTATCCCAGGGATGCAAGGATTCTTCAATATCCGCAAATCAATCAGTGTAATACACCACATTAACAAATTGAAAAATAAAAACCATATGATTATCTCAATAGATGCAGAGAAAGCCTCTGACAAAATTTAACATCCATTTATGATAAAAAGTCTCCAGAAAGCAGGAATAGAAGGAACATACCTCAACATAATAAAAGCTATATATGACAAACCCATAGCAAACATTATCCTCAGTGGTGAACAATTGAAAGCATTTCCTCTAAAGTCAGGAACAAGACAAGGGTGCCCACTTTCACCATTACTATTCAACATAGTTTTGGAAGTTTTGGCCACAGCAATCAGAGCAGAAAAAGAAATAAAAGGAGTCCAAATTGGAAAAGAGGAAGTAAAGCTCTCACTGTTTGCAGATGACATGATCCTTTACATAGAACCCTAAAGACTCCACCAGAAAATTACTAGAACTAATCAATGATTATAGTAAAGTTGCAGTATATAAAATCAACACACAGAAATCCCTTGCATTCCTATACACTAATAATGAGATAATAGAAAGAGAAATTAAGGAAACAATTCCATTCACCATTGCAATGAAAAGAATAAAATACTTAGGAATATATCTTCCTAAAGAAACTAAAGACTTACATATAGAAAACTATAAAACACTGGTGAAAGAAATCAAAGAGGACACTAATAGATGGAGAAATATACCATGTTCATGGATTGGAAAAATCAGTATAGTGAAAGTGAGTATACTACCCAAAGCAATTTATAGATTCAATGCAATCCCTATTAAGCTACCAATGGTATTCTTCACAGAGCTAGAACAAATAATTTCACAATTTGTATGGAAATACAAAAAACCTCGAATAGCCAAAGCTGTCTTGAGAAAGAAGAATGGAACTGGAGGAATCAACCTGCCTGACTTCAGGCTCTACTACAAAGCCACAGTCATCAAGACAGTATGGTACTGGCACACAGACAGAAATATAGATCAGTGGAACAAAATAGAAAGCCCAGAGATAAATCCATGCACATATGGACACCCTATCTTTGACAAAGGAGGCAAGAATATACAATGGATTAAAGACAATCTCTTTAACAAGTGGTGCTGGGAAAACTGGTCAACCACTTGCAAAAGAATGAAACTAGAGCACTTTCTAACACCATACACAAAAATAAACTCAAAGTGGATTAAAGATCTAAACGTAAGACCAGAAACTATAAAACTCCTAGAGGAGAACATAAGCAAAACACTCTCTGACATACATCACAGTAGGATCCTCTATGACCCACCTCCCAGAATATTGTAAATAAAAGCAAAAATAAACAAATGGGACCTAATTAAACTTAAAAAGCTTCTGCACAACAAAGGAAACTATAAGCAAGGTGAAAAGACAGCCTTCAGAATGGGAGAAAATAATAGCAAATGAAGCAACTGACAACTAATCTCAAAAATACACAAACAACTCCTGCAGCTCAATTCCAGAAAAATAAATGACCCAATCAAAAAATGGGCCAAAGAACTAAATAGACATTTCTCCAAAGAAGACATACAGATGGCTAACAAACACATGAAAAGATGCTCAACATCACTCATTATCAGAGAAATGCAAATCAAAACCACTATGAGGTACCATTTCACACCAGTCAGAATGGCTGCGATCCACAAGTCTACAAGCAATAAATGCTGGAGAGGGTGTGGAGAAAAGGGAACCCTCTTACACTGTTGGTGGGAATGCAAACTAGTACAGCCACTATGGAGAACAGTGTGGCAATTCCTTAAAAAACTGGAAATAGAACTGTCTTATGATCCAACAATCCCACTGCTGGGCATACACACTGAGGAAACCAGAATTGAAAGAGACACATGTACCCCAATGTTCATTGCAGCACTGTTTATAATAGCCAGGACATGGAAGCAACCTAGATGTCCATCAGCAGATGAATGGATAAGAAAGCAGTGGTACATATACACAATGGAGTATTACTCAGCCATTAAAAAGAATACATTTGAATCAGTTCTAATGAGGTGGATGAAACTGGAGCCTATTACATAGAGTGAAGTAAGCCAGAAAGAAAAACACCAATACAGTATACTAACGCATATATATGGAATTTAGAAAGATGGTAACAATAACCCTGTATACGAGACAGCAAAAGAGACACTGATGTATAGAACAGTCTTTTGGGCTCTGGGAAAGGGAGAGGGTGGGATGATTTGGGAGAATGGCATTGAAATATGTATAATATCATATATGAAACGAGTCGCCAGTCCAGGTTCGATGCACGATACTAGATGCTTGGGGCTGGTGCACTGGGACGACCCAGAGGGATGGTATGGGAGGGAGGAGGGAGGAGGGTTCAGGATGGGGAACACATGTATACCTGTGGCGGATTCATTTCAATATATGGCAAAATCAATACAATATTGTAAAGTTAAAAAATAAAATAAAATTAAAATAAATAAATAAATAAATCTTTTGTTTCTCATTCTCCCAACACAACAGACTGGGACTCATAAAATTAAACAGCTCTTCTCACTTCATAACTCCCAAGCAGTTATCCCAAGTCAGGGATCCAGGTGTCTTACTTTTGTGGTGACACAGTGTCCATGTTCTGGAAGTCCTTGATTAGCCTTTCTGCATCCTACTCTGCTCAACTGAGTGACAGTGAGGACTGTGCCAGGTGTGTATGTGCCTGAAGAGGCAACATCATTGCTGCCCACATTAACTGGTCAGACCCAGTGGCTGGCTGCGGCCTAACCGCAAGGGATACTGGGAAGTCTAGTTTCTTTGGGTACCCAGGAAGAGGAAAAGGGATTGGTGGACTTCTAACCAATCTTAGCCATAGCTGTCTCAGAGACATCTTTGACAGCAGCCACTCCTGACTTACTGGAAGGACTGATGCTGAAGCTGAAGCTCCAATACTTTAGCCACCTAATGTGAAGAACTGACTCTTTGGAAAAGACCCGGACGCTGGAAAAGATTGAAGGCAGGAGGAGAAAGGAACCACAGAGGATGAGAGGTTGGATGGCATCACTGACTCAATGGACATGAGTTTGAGCAAGCTCTGGGAGTTGGTAATAGACAGAGAAGCTGGGCGTGCTGCAGTCCATGGGGTCGCAAAGAGTTGGACATGACTGAGCTACTGAACTGCACTGGACTGAGTCCTGAGTTGCACTCTTTGCTATGGTTGTGAAAGCCCGGGCCACAGAGCAGAGGGCCACAGAACAGAGGTGATTACCCATCACCTTGGTAATCCCTGTGTTCAATCCCAGCTGGATAAGACCAACATTTTTTTTTTCCTGCTCACTTTCATAATCCTTCTAGCCAAGGAAAAGTTATTTTGGCACCTGGACCAGTGTTTGATACCTAGTAGGTATACAAGAAGTATTTTTGAAGTGAATGAATTTTCTCAGCTCTAGGAATTGCTTAGAGATTACTTATAATTGTAAATTAAACTGAGCCCTTGGGTGGGGTGAGAGAGAGAGAAATGGAGAGGGGGTGATGGGGAGGGGAAGGGGAAGGGAGGAGAGCTTTTGAAAGCTGCACAATCAGGGCTGGGAGGACCTCTTTTTTTAAAAAAAGAGCTTGTTTATTGGTCACAGCTGGACTGCCCCTGAAGGCAAATGAAAACACTTCAATGCTAGAGGCTTTCCAGCATGGCTACTTCCTTCCGTAGAATCTAAAAGGAAAAGTAACAGGGCAGAGCAGAGGCCCCCAAGGGACTGGAACTGGAAGAGATGCTCTCCCTGTGCCCTCTTGGCACTTGGCTCTGAAGGGAGCCCTCAGAGTGTGGCCAGGCGCCAAGCGCAGACTCTGATGGGTTACAGTCCACCTTGTCCGCTGTGGAAACTTGGACAAGTCACTTAATTTTTGTGCCAGTTTCCTCATCTGTACTATAAAGGTAATAATACCTCCCTCCCTTGGTTTTTAGGTTAAGCAGGTCAATATAATAAAAAGCATAGATCAGTGACTGGCCCAATTAATTGCTCTGTAATGATAGATATTGTCATCCTTATTGACATCATTGTCATCATTCTGTCAGGGACAGAAAAGAAGTGGTCGTAAGAAATCCTAAAACGATGGACTGGAAGGACTATTAGCGGGGACTCGATCTAGTCCCCAGCTCCATCGGCTGTTTTTGGTGTCTAGTTGGATTCTTGTGCTGCCTCTGGTTTTCAGCTCACACCGTAGCTCTAAGCTCTTGGGTACAATAGGTGAAATTTATTTTAATGGCTTCCTAAGTCCAGGCTACCCCAGCCCAATCCCTGCCCCCACCCTTGCCTGTTTTGCCCCCAGTCTGGCTTTCCTGCCCTGGAACAGTGTTCCCCACCACCCAGATCTTCACTCTGCCACCCCTTCACCACCCCACCTATGTTCTGCTAGATCTCTGTCCTGGGATCACGTTCTGCACAGCAGTGCCAGCTAGTTAATCTGATAAAAGGATTGCTCCGAAAGTACTAATTAGCAATGGTGCAAAGGTTGCTGCTTCATACAAAGGTGCATTATGACTGGGGCCCTCTGGAGCAAATGCCCCACCCTTTGTGTCCTGGTCTGTGGGAAGGAGAGATGAAACAGCATTCCAGCTGAGGAGTTGGGAAAATTGAAGACCATCAACGTGCCCTGAAAGAAGACAGTTCCTCTCTGAGCTTCCTTCCTGTTGGCTGGGGAGGGAATGAATGAGGATGTTGGCAGAGACACAGCAGGTGCACATGACAGGGACCTTTAGTCAGTGGATTTCTAGACAGAGCTTGGTGCTGGAGTGGGTAGGGCAGGATATGAAAAAGGCTAATACTTGTCCCTGCCTTCCAGGAGTGAGGGAAATGCGAGTACCCATTCAATAAGCCTGCAAAGTAAACTATGTCACATGGTAACACAGATACAAATCAGCGTATAGACCAAGGCGAGAGATCCATTCAAACTGGAGGATCCTGATGATTCCATGAAAAGGCCAATGATAGCCTTAAAACTGAGTCCCAGAGAGGACTCTTTTAAAGTATATTTAACTTTTTGCTGGTAAATTTTTTATGTTGAGTACTAGAAACTCTGTAAATACTAGAGCACAGGAAGAAAGGAAAATCACCCACAGTCTCACAGTTCAAGGGCAGCTCTGTTATCTCCAGATAATGGGGTTATAGGTGATTTTTGTTTACATTTCTGTATTTTTAAGTTTTCTATCATGAGTTTTAGACACTTACAAAAACAAAAAAAATTAAAATCCAAAGACAACTCAAGCTAACCTTTCAGTGTGTTGTCCTCATAGTTGTTTTGCAATATACAAGTTTTTCATTCCATTCATACAATTATACATCCCTGCTCTTTTCAACATCTCAGCATTTGCCCTGCTGTAAATGCTTCATAAATATAACTACATGGTTGTGGTTGGAATTCCTATGGTCATTTCTTTCTGTTGAGCTGTAAACTTGTTTACAGTTTTTTTTGCTGGTCTGAATAGCCTTTCCTATGCATAAGTCCTTTTTTTAAATTAATAAACTTTCTTATTTAGGTTGACAGCAAAACTGAAAGGAAAACACATAGAGTTCTCATATATTTTCAGTCCCCACACATATACAACCTCCTCCACTACCAACCCCATTCTTTTTTTAAAATATCAGATCAGATCAGATCAGTCGCTCAGTCGTGTCCGACTCTTTGCGACCCCATGAACCGCAGCACGCCAGGCCTCCCTGTCCATCACCAGCTCCCGGAGGTCACTCAGACTCGCATCCATCGAGTCAGTGATGCCATCCAGCCATCTCATCCTCTGTCGTCCCCTTCTCCTCCTGCCCTCAATCCCTCCCAGCATCAGAGTCTTCTCCAATGAGTCAACTCTTCGCATGAGGTGGCCAAAATACTGGAGTTTCAGCTTTAGCATCATTCCTTCTAAAGAAATTCCAGGATTGATCTCCTTCAGAATGGACTGGTTGGATCTTCTTGCAGTCCAAGGGACTCTCAAGAGTCTTCTCCAACACCACAGTTCAAAAGCATCAATTCTTCGGCGCTCAGCCTTCTTCACAGTCCAACTCTCACATCCATACATGACCACAGGAAAGACCATAGCCTTGACTAGGCGAACCTTTGTTGGTAAAGTAATGTCTCTGCTTTTGAATATGCTATCTAGGTTGGTCATAACTTTCCTTCCAAGGAGCAAGCGTCTTTTAATTTCATGGCTGCAGTCACCATCTGCAGTGATTTTGGAGCCCAGAAAAACAAAGTCTGACACTGTTTCCACTGTTTCCCCATCTATTTCCCATGACGTGATGGGACCAGATGCCATGATCTTCGTTTTCTGAATGTTGAGCTTTAAGCCAACCTTTTCACTCTCCACTTTCACTTTCATCAAGAGGCTTTTTAGCCCCTCTTCACTTTCTGCCATAAGAGTGGTGTCATCTGCATATCTGAGGTTATTGATATTTCTCCCGGCAATCTTGATTCCAACTTGTGTTTCTTCCAGTCCAGCATTTCTCATGATGTACTCTGCATATAAGTTAAATAAACATGGTGACAATATGCAGCCTTGACGTACTCCTTTTCCTATTTGGAACCAGTCTGTTGTTCCATGACCAGTTCTAACTGTTGCTTCCTGACCTGCATACAGATTTCTCAAGAGGCAGATCAGGTGGTCTGGTATTCCCATCTCTTTCAGAATTTTCCATAGTTTATTGTGATCCACACAGTCAAAGGCTTTGGCATAGTCAATAAAGCAGAAATAGATGTTTTTCTGGAACTCTCTTGCTTTTTCCATGATCCAGCGGATGTTGGCAATTTGATCTCTGGTTCCTCTGCCTTTTCTAAAACCAGCTTGAACATCAGGAAGTTCACGGTTCACATATTGCTGAAGCCTGGCTTGGAGAATTTTGAGCATTACTTTACTAGCGTGTGAGATGAGTGCAATTGTTCGGTAGTTTGAGCACTCCTTGGCATTGCCTTTCTTTGGGATTGGGATGAAAACTGACCTTTTCCAATCTTGTGGCCACTGCTGAGTTTTCCAAATTTGCTGGCATATTGAGTGCAGCACTTTCACAGCATCATCATTCAGGACTTGGAATAGCTCCACTGGAATTCCATCACCTCCACTAGCTTTGTTCGTAGTGATGCTTTCTAAGGCCCATTTGACTTCACATTCCAAGATGTCTGGCTCTAGGTCAGTGATCACATCATCATGATTATCTAGGTCTTGAAGCTCTTTTTTGTACAGTTCTTCTGTGTATTCTTGCCACCTCTTCTTAATATCTTTTGCTTCTGTTAGGTCCACACCATCTCTGTCCTTTATCGTGCCCATCTTTGCATGAAATGTTCCTTTGGTATCTCTGATTTTCTTGAAGAGATCCCTAGTCTTTCCCATTCTGTTGTTTTCCTCTATTTCTTTGCATTGATCACTGAAGAAGGCTTTCTTATCTCTTCTTGCTATTCTTTGGAACTCTGCATTTAGATGTTTATATCTTTCCTTTTCTCCTTTGCTTTTCGCTTCTCTTCTTTTCACAGCTATTTGTAAGGCCTCCCCAGACAATATAGTTTTATCTATTTATTTTTTGGCTGTGTTGGGTCTTTGTTGCTGCACTGGCTACTCTATAGCTGCAGTGCGCAGGCTTCTTTCATTGCGGTGGCTTCTCTTGTTGATGAGCCAGGCTCTAGGGCTCCAGAGCCACTCAGTAATTGTGGCTCCCGAGCTCTAGAGCACTGGCTCAATAGTTGTGGCACATGGGCTTAGCTGCTCCAGGGCATGAGGGGTCTTCTTGGATCAGGGATCAAACTGTGTCTCCTGCATTGGCATGTGGATTCTTTACCACTGAGCCACTGGGGAAGCCTTCCAACCCGACTCTTGACATCCCTCACCAGAGGGTACATTTGTGGTCATTGATGAACCTACAGTGTTGCGTCATTATCACTCAGAGTTCACAGTGTACATTAGGGTTCATTCTTGGGGTCATGTATTCTATAGATTTTGACATGTGTCCACCATTGTAGTATCATACAGAATGGTTTCACTGTCCTGAACATTCTCTCTACTCTGCCTGTTCATCCCTTTCTTCCTGCTGAACCCTGGCAACCACTGATCTTTTCACTGTTTCTATGTGTGTGTGTGTTAGTCGCTTGCCACCCCGTAGTCTGTAACCTGCAGGGCTCCTCTGTCCATGGAATTCTCCAGGCGTGAATACTGGAATGGGTTGCCAGTCCCTTCTCCAGGGAATCTTCCCAACCCAGGGATTGCACCCTCGTCTCCTGCATTGCAGGCAGATTCTTTACTGTCTCTGTAGTTTTGCATTTTTCAAAATG
The DNA here is from genome assembly GCA_935064755.1 of Tragelaphus eurycerus. Lineage (NCBI taxonomy): Eukaryota > Metazoa > Chordata > Mammalia > Artiodactyla > Bovidae > Tragelaphus > Tragelaphus eurycerus. The sequence continues at coordinate 17,336,598 of CAKXYN010000027.1, read as the reverse complement.
TTATATAGTTGAGATTACACAGTATGTAGTCTTTTCAGACTGGCTTCTTTCATTTAGTAATATGCATCTGAGATTCCTTTGTATTTCCCTGACTTGATAATTCCTTTTTTTTTTTTTGCACTGAATATTCCATTGTCTGCCTGTACCACAGTTTATTTATCCGTCCACCTACATCTTGGTTTGTTCTAAGTTTGGGCAATTATGAATAAAGCTGCTGTACACATCCGTGTGCAGACTTTTATGTGGACATAAGTTTTCAGTTCATTTGGGTAAATACCAAGGAGTACAACTGCTGGATTGAATAGCAAGAGTCTATTGAGTTTTGTAAGAAACCACCAAACTGACTCTGGGAGAAGGTGAGGGTGGGATGATTTGCGAGAATAGCATTGAAACATGTATATTACCATGTGTAAAGTAGATGACCAGTGCAAGTGTGATGCATGAAGCAGGGCACCCAAAGCTGGTGCTCTGGGACCAACCAGAGGGATAGTGTGGGGAGGGAGGTAGGGGGGCTTCAGGATGGGGGGATGCATGTGTACCTGTGGGTGATTCATGTTGATGTATGGCAAAAACCATCACAATATTGTAAAGTAATTATCCTCCAATTAAAATCAATTAATTAATCTTAAAAAAAGAAGCCACCAAATTGTCTTCTGTGTGGCGGTACCATTTTGCATTTCCAACAGCACTGAATGAGAGTTCCTGTTGCTTCACATCCTTGCCAGCGTTTGGTGTGTTAGTGTTCTGAATTAACTCATAGTGTACAGTGGTGTGAAATAAAGAACAAATGTACACTGATGTCTGCCCCGGGTTCCAGGCACAGAGGAAACCCTTGTAATTTCCTAAGTGATAAGAGCACTAGGAGCATCTTTTGTCCTAATATTTGGTCTTTGAACCCCCCATTCCTGATGCAGGTCTTCTAAATCCCTTGGAATTTCCTAGGTGATAGCAGTCTTTTGTTCTAATAAGGTAGCTCTGAGTGGGCTCCTGGATGGCCTCAGGATAGAGGTGGGCCACCAGAAAGACTACGCCATGATTAAAAGCTTGGAATTTTCTGTCCCAGTCTCTGGAGAGGAGAGAGTGACTGGAAATGGAGTTAATAATTGATCATGCCTACATCAGGAAGCCTCCATTAAAAATTCCAATAGCATGGGGTTGGAGGAGCTTCCAGGAGGATGAACACCTTCTCATACCAGGAGGGTGATGAACACCAGCTCTGCTGGAGACCCTCCCAGACCTCACCATATGTATCTCTTCATCTGGCTGCTCCTTTGTATCCTTTATCATATCTTTTAATAAACTGGTAAACTTAAGTAAATATTTCCCTGAATTCTGTGAGCTGCTCTAGTGAATGAATTGAATCCAAGGATGTCATGGGAACCTCTGATTTGTAGCCAAGTGGGACAGAAGTTGTGGGAAATCTAGAGACTTGCTACTTGTCACAGGGGACTGAGCCCTGAACCTGTGGCATCTGATACTGTGTCCAGGTAGATTAGATAGTGTCAGAATTGAGTTTGGTAGATGTTCTTTATTAAGTTCCCGTCTATTCCTAGTTTGCTGAGAGTCATAATTATTTTTTTTAAATCATGAATGGGTTTTAGGTTTCATTGAATGCTTTTTCCACACCTATTGATGTCCTTATGTTTTCTTCTTTAGCTTGTTGATTTGATGAATTATATTAGTTGATTTTGAATGTTGAACCAGCCTCACACACCTGGAGTAAATCTCACTTGGTCATGGTGTTTAATTTTTGTACAGTTCTGTATTAGTGTATTCGATCTGCTAATATTTTGTTGAGGATTTTTGCATCTATATTCATGAAAGATTTGGTCTGTGAGTTTTTTCTTTTTTGGTTATGCTACTTGGCTTATGAGATTTTAGTTTATCAACTGGGGATTGAACTGAGGCCCTGGGCAGTGGGAACACAGAGTCTTAACCACTGGACTGCCAGGGAATTCTCTGAGGTTTTGTTTTCTTATAATGTTTTTGTCTTGTTTTGATATTAAGGTAATACTAATGTAATGGAATAAGTTGCTGCTGCTGCTAAATCACTTCAGTCATGTCTGACTCTGTGTGACCCCATAGAAGGCAGCCCACCAGGCTCCCCCACCCCTGGGATTCTCCAGGCAAGAACACTGGAGTAGGTTGCCATTTCCTTCTCCAATGCATGAAAGTGAAGCCGCTCAGTCGTGCTGACTCTTAGCGACCCCATGGACTGCAGCCTACCAGGCTCCTCCGTCCATGGGATTTTCCAGGCAAGAGTACTGGAGTGGGTTGCCATTGCCTTCTCCAATTGAATAAGTTAGTACATATTTATTCTGTATCTGGGGGAAGGCAATGGCACCCCACCCCAGTACTTTTGCCTGGAAAATCCCATGGATGGAGGAGCCTGGTAGGCTCCAGTCCATGGAGTCGCTAAGAGTCGGACACGACTGAGCGGCTTCACTTTCACTTTTCGCTTTCATGCATTGGAGAAGGAAATGGCAACCCACTCCAGTGTTCTTGCCTGGAGAATCCCAGGGACGGGGGAGCCTGGTGAGCTTCCATCTATGGGGTCGCACAGAGTCGGACACGACTGAAGCGACTTAGCAGCAGCAGCAGCAGCAGCATTCTGTATCTATCTTCTGAAAGAGATTGTAGATAATTTTAATTTCTTCTTTGAATATTTGGTAGAATTTACCAGTGAACACATCTGGGCTTGGTGCTTTCTGTTTTGGAAGGTTTTTAATTATTGAATCAGTGTCTTTAATAGATATAGGGCTATTAAATTGTCCTTTAGTAATTTTTTTAAGGATATATTTCTAGAGGTAGGATTTCTTGTCAGGAGTTTAATATGTGTGTGTGACTCTGAAAGTAGTACATGCTCATTGTTAAATAAATAAACTGGATAGAAATATACCAAGTAAAGAAGTAAAAAAGTTTCCTAACAACCTCCTTCAGCAGACAGATTCCACTGAAGTGATCACTATTAATGGTTTGCTGTGGATTTTTCCAAACTTTGTTCCTCCCCTTTGGCCACACTGCGTGGCCTGTGGGATCTTCAGTTCCCTAACGAGGGATTGAACCTGGGCCATGCAAGTGAAAACCTGGTATCCTAACCGTCTGCCACCAGGGAATTCCCTTTCCAAATGTTTTCTCTGCCTGGTTTGAATATTTTTAAAATCCTTGATACCTATTGATAAATTGCTTTCTAAAAGACCTGTAATAAGGTGTGAACATTTTCTAAAATATTTAATCGTTTATTTATTTGTCTGTGCTGGATCATAGCTGTGGCATACAAAATCTTCTAGAGGTGGCTTGCGAACCCTTAATTGTGCCATGTGGGATTTAGTTCCCTGAGTAGGGATCAAACCTGGCCACCCTGCACTGGGAGCACAGAGTCTTAACCAGTGGACCACCAGGGAAGGCCTTCACATGATCATTTCTAACAGGAGTGAGGTTTACATTTTTTCCCCCACTTTTTCCTAAGTATAGAAATATAGCATATTATTATAGACAATAAAGAACATTTTTAAAGAAAAAATTCAGATCACCCATAATTCTGCTATGTAGAAATCACATAGTAATGTCTTAGAATATTCCTCTCTGGGTATAGAACAGGAACACAAATCACAGGTTGTCATGTGACATGCACAATGCCCCAGATCAGGAGATAGAACATATCAGTGTCCCCCACCCCAAATCAGGCACTGATACTTTATTATAGTCAGAATCATCTTCTCTAGCTAAGTTTGTTTTTGTTTTTAACCATCTTAATCTTTCTCTACTCAATTTTTTCCCCTGAGTTAATACAGCAAATGTTTTTACCTATTTTTAAAAATTCTCCAGAATCTTGGGATGATTATCCTGTTAAATGTAAATATTTGTATCCTTCTTTGGCTTCTTTTGACCAGATTCCTGGAATACTATGAGTGCTTTTCAAATGTTTGGTGCTAGGAATTTCCTGCTGGTCCAGTGGTTAGGACACCTTACTCTCACTGCCTAGGGCCTGGCTTCAATCTCCGGTTGGGGAACTAAAATTTCACATTACGTGGCATGCCCCCCCCCACAAATGTTTACTTCTTGTCCTTTGTCTTCCAGAAACATATCAGATTTATACTCTAGAGGTAATATTTTAATGGGGAGGAAGTGGCGGGGGCAGGTAGGGGATGGCCAACATATGGTCATTATTCATCGTGGCTTCACTGAAACATGGCTAACTTGATGGCTGGTGGCTTCTTCCAGCAGACTAGGGCCCTTAGCTTCATGGGTCCATGGCTTAAACATTCACTTATTCATTTAACCAATATCACTGAGCACTGTCTGCTTGCTGTGCATTGTTCTAAGAGAACATGCTGCAAAGAGAAGGTACACTTCTTGCCCTTGGAGAGCTGACCTTCTGATGAAGCAGTCAGAACATAAGCATCTAAACAAATGAATGTGCAATATGTCTGACAGTGGAAGAGTTAAGAAAAAGAAAGCTGGGTCTGGGCATGGAGAGCAGCTGCCTGGGCATGTTGGTGCCATTCTAATTGGACTGAGTAGGGAGGGCAGTAGCATTAAAGCTGAGACCTGAGTGAGGAACCATAGGAAAATCTAGAGCTGTCCTGAGTCTCAGTCCTGGCTGGACATGAGAACCACCTGGGGGAGCTTTGGGGAGTTCCTTGGTTGTCCATTGTGTGTACGCTGTGGAGGAGGGTTCAATCCCTGGTTAGGGAACTAAGATCCTGCATGCTGCAAGGCATTCCCTCCTCTCTCCTCAGAGAAATATGCCAGGCATCAGGCCCTCTGAACATGAACCTCTGGAACCGAAGCACCTATATTTTTTTTAAGTTCCCTGAGTGATTCTGATGTGCAGCCAAAGTGGAGAACCAGTGGCTTAGGGTAGCTTTGACAATAGAAATGCAATTCAAACCGCGTGTATAATTTTTTTAATTCACGCTTTTTAAAAATTTTTTTTGACTGCACTGGGTCTTCTTTGCTGTGCTCGGGCTTTCTCTAGTTGCAGTGAGTGGGGGCTACTCTTTGTTTTGGTGTGCAGGCTTCTCATTGTGGTGGCTTCTCTTACCGTGGAGGACAGGCTCTAGGTGCGAGGGCTTCAGTTGCAAATTGCAGGCTCTAGAGTTTGGGCTCACTATTTGTGGCACGTGGGCTTATTAGTTTCTCCATGGCATGTGGAATCTTCCTGGACTAGGGATTGAAACCATGTTCCCTGCATTGGCAGTGGATTTTTTTTTTTTTTTTTTGGCTGTGCTGGTCTTTATTGCTATGCGCGGGCTCCTCTCTAGTTGTGCTGCGTAGGCGTCTCATTGCAGTGGCATCTCTTGTGGTGGAGAACGGGCTCTAGGGCATGTGAGCTCCCATAGTTGCAGTACGTGGGCTCAATAGTTGTGGCTCCTGGACTCGAGAGCACAGGCTCAATAGTTGTGGCTCATGGGCTTGGCTGCTCTGTGGCATGTGGAATCTTCCCAGACCAAGGATCAAATCTGTGTCTCCTGCATTGGCAGGCAGATTCTTTACCACTGAATCACCAGGCAAGCCTGGGAGGTGGATTTTTATACACTGCACCACCAGGGAAGTCCCAAGTGTATTAAACAATCTAGTAGCCTTGTTTAAGGAGGAAAAGGGAACAGATGACATTAATTGTGGGCTTCCCTAATGGCTCATGGGTAAGCAATCCACCTGCCATATAGGAGATGTGGATTTGATTTCTGGGTTGGGAAGATTCCCCTAGAGAAGGAAATGGCAACCCCCTCCAGTATTCTTGCCTGGAAAATCCCATGGACTGAGGAGCCTGGCAGGCTACAGTCCATGGGATCACAAAGAGTCAGACACGACTTAGCGACTAAACAACAACAAGGACATGAATTGTAATAATATTTTAATGTACCTAATATATTGAAAATATTATTTCACCATGTAACCAATATAAAAATTGATTTGTGTGATATTTTACATCTTTTGTACTAAGTCTTTGAGAGTCGGTATATATTTTACATACAGAAGTTCATCTCAGGACTTCCCTGGTGATCCAGTGGTTAAGAATCTGCCTGCCAGTGAACAGGATATAGGTTCAATCCCTGGTCTGGAAAGAGCCCACATGCCCTGGAGCAGCTAAGCCTGTGCACAGTTGCTAAAGCCTGCACACCCTAGAGCCCGTGCTCCACAACTAGAGCAAGAGGAACCCGTGCACGAAAACTAGAGAAAGGCTGCTCACAACAACGAAGACCCAGCACAGCCAAAGATAAATAAATAATTAAAAAAAAAAACAAACCAAAAAAGTGCATCTCAGTTCAGACGAACCACATTGCAAGTGCTCAGTAGAAGCTTGTGGCCACTATATCAGCCAGTACAGAGGAAGAGTTTTCTGAGCAAAAGATCCAGACAGATTCTTGAGTTTTAGGTACAACTAGGAGGCAAGTGAGCTGAAGGGGAGTAAAGGAGGGTGAGAGTGGTAACAGTCAGGGCCTGGTGTTTTGGATTTTATTTCTAAATGTGATGAGAAGCTGTTGGTCACTTTTAAGGCAAGAAATGGTTTGCTTTAATTTCCTTCTTTAAAAGACTCTTTGCTGCTGCTGCTGCTGCTAAGTCGCTTCAGTCGTGTCGGACTCTGTGCGACCCCATAGACGGAAGCTCACCAGGCTCCCCTGTCCCTGGGATTCTCCAGGCAAGAACACTGGAGTGGGTTGCCATTTCCTTCTCCAATGCATGAAAGTGAAAAGTGAAAGTGAAGTCGCTCAGTCGTGTCCGACTCTTAGCGACCCCATGGACTGGAGCCTACCAGGATCCTTCGTCCATGGGATTTTCCAGGCAAAAGTACTGGGGTGGGGTGCCATTGCCTTCCCCGAAAAGACTCTTTGCTGCATTTGAAACAGTCTGTGTGGAGGCCAAAGTGCAGCAGAAAGGCCCAGATATAGGCTATTACATTGACTTGGGTGACAGATATAGGCAGCAGGGATTTAAGAGGTGTTGGGGCAGGTCCTGAAAAGTGTCTGGATCCCCAGTAGATTTGTTGTTGCTGTTGTCATTCAGCTGCTAAGTCATGTCTAACTTTTGCGACTTCATGGACTGCAGCACTCCAGTCTCATCTGTCCTCCGCTATCTCTTGCAATTTGCTCAAATTCATGACTTTTAAGCGGAGAAGGCGATGGCACCCCACTGCAGTACTCTTGCCTGGAAAATCCCATGGATGGAGGAGCCTGGTGGGCTGCAGTCCGTGGGGTCACACAGAGTTGGACACGACTGAAGTGACTTAGCAGCAGCAGCAGCATGACCTTTAAGCTGGTGATGCTATCTAACCATTTTATCTTCTGCCACCTCCATCGCCTTTTACCTTCAGACTTTTCCAGCACCAAGGTCTTTTCCAGTGAGTAGGCTCTTCACATCAGGTGGCCAGATAATTGGAGCTTCAGCTTCAGTCTCAGTCCTTCCAGTGAATATTCGGGGTTGATTTCCTTTAGAATTGCTCAGTAAATATTCTAATGCATAGCCCGTTGGAGTTGCTGATGGACTGGATGTGTCAGATATGAGGAAGAGAATAGTCAAAGATGACTCTGAGTTTTGTCATGAGCAAATGATGTGGAGCTAGATTTGGGGTAGGGGGTGGAATTGGGTTTAGAAGGAAAATAAGAGTTAAATTTAAGCATAGACCAATGAACATTGGATGTGTCCTCTAAAATCCAAAACAAAGATGTCAGCAAAGACCTGACAGGGTCAGGGTATGGAAAAATGCAGGAAGTGTTCCAACAATGGAGATCACGAAAGCAAGACTATGTATGTATTGGAAAAGATTTATAGGATGGGGGGAGCTATTGGAAATTTTTGAGCGATAACTAATATGATCAGAACTTAACATTAAAATGAAAATAAAATTATAAAAAATAACTTTACAATGACAATTCTATGTTTCAGTTCAGTTCAGTTCAGTCTCTCAATTGTGTCCAACTCTTTGCGACCCCATGAATCATAGCACGCCAGGCCTCCCTGTCCATCATCAACTCCTAGAGTTCACTCAAACTAATGTCCATCAAGTCGGTGATGCCATCCAGCTATCTCACCCTCCGTCGTCCCCTTTTCCTCCTGCCCCCAATCCCTCCCAGCATCAGGGTCTTTTCCAATGAGTCAGCTCTTCGCATGAGGCGGCCAAAGTATTGGAGTTTCAGCCTCAGCATCAGTCCTTCCAATGAACCCCCAGGACTGGTCTCCTTTAGGATGGACTGGTTGGATCTCCTTGCAGTCCAAGGGACTCTCAAGAGTCTTTTCCAACACCACAGTTCAAAAAGCATCAATTCTTTAGCACTCAGCTTTCTTCATAGTCCAACTCTCACATCCATACATGACCACTGGAAAAACCATAGCCTTGACTAGATGGACCTTTGTTGGCAAAGTAATATCTCTGCTTTTCAACATACTATCTTGGTTTAGTCATAACTTTCCTTCCAAGGAGTAAGTGTCTTTTAATTTCATGGCTGCAATCACCATCTGCAGTGATTTTGGAGCCCCCTAAAATAAAGTCTGATACTGTTTCCACTGTTTCCCCATCTATTTCCCATGAAGTGAAGGAATTAGAAGCCATGATCTTGGTTTTCTGAATGTTGAGCTTTAAGCCAGCTTTTTCACTCTCCTCTTTCACTTTCATCAAGAGGCTTTTTAATTCCTCTTCACTTTCTGCCATAAGGGTGGTGTCATCTGCATATCTGAGGTTATTGATATTTCTCCCAGCAATCTTGATTCCAGCTTGTGCTTCTTCCAGCCCAGTGTTTCTCATGATGTACTCTGCATAGAAGTTAAATAAGCAGAGTGACAATATACAGCCTTGATGTACTCCTTTTCCTATTTGGATCCAGTCTGTTGTTCCAGGTCCAGTTCTAACTGTTGCTTCCCGACCTGCATATAGGTTTCTCAAGAGGCAGATCAGGTGGTCTGGTATTCCCATCTCTTTCAGAATTTTCCACAGTTTGTTGTGATCCACACAATCAAAGGCTTTGGCATAGTCAATAAAGCAGAAATAGATGTTTTTCCAGAACTCTCTTGCTTTTTCGATGATCCAGCGGATGTTGGCAATTTGATCTCTGGTTCCTCTGCTGTTTCTAAAACCAGCTTGAACATCTGGAAGTTCATGGTTCACGTACTGCTGAAGCCTTGCTTGGAGAATTTTGAGCATTACTTTACTAGTATGTGAGATGAGTGCAATTGTGTGGTAGTTTGAGCATTCTTTGGCATTGCCTTTCTTTGGGATCGGAATGAAAACTGACCTTTTCCAGTCCTGTGGCCACTGCTGAGTTTTCCAGATTTGCTGGCATATTGAGTGCAGCACTTTCACAGCATCATCTTTCAGGATTTGAAATAGCTCAACTGGAATTCCATCACCTCCACTTGTTCGTGAAGTCTGACAGAATGTGGTCCACTGGAGAAGGGAATGGCAAACCACTTCAGTATTCTTGCCTTGAGAACCCCATGAACAGTATGAAAAGGCAAAATGATAGGATACTGAAAGGGGAACTCCCCAGGTTGGTAGGTGCCCAATATGCTACTGGAGATCAGTGGAGAAATAACTCCAGAAAGAATGAAGGGATGGAGCCAAAGCAAAAACAATACCCAGTTGTGGATGTGACTGGTGATAGAAGCAAGGTCTGATGCTGTAAAGAGCAATATTGCATAGGAACCTGGAATGTCAGGTCAATAAATCAAGGCAAATTGGAAGTAACAGGAGATGGCAAGAGTGAATGTTGACATTCTAGGAATCAGCGAACTAAAATGGACTGGAATGGGTGAATTTAACTCAAATGACCATTATATCTACTACTGTGGACAGGAATCTCTTAGAAGAAATGGAGTAGCCATCATGGTCAACAAGAGTCTGAAATGCAGTACTTGGATGCAATCTCAAAAACGACAGAATGATCTCTGTTCGTTTCCAAGGCAATTCATTTAATATCACAGTAATCCAAGTCTATACCCCAACCAGTAATGCTGAAGAAGCTGAAGTTGAATGGTTCTATGAAGACCTACAAGACCTTTTGGAGCTAACACCCAAAAAAGATGTCCTTTTCATTATAGGGGACTGGAATGTAAAAGTAGGAAGTCAAGAAACACCTGGAGTAACAGGCAAATTTGGCCTTGGAATATGGAATGAAGCAGGGCAAAGGCTAATAGAGTTTTGCCAAGAGAACACATTGCTCATAACACTCTCTTCCAACAACACAAGAGAAGACTCTACACATGGACATCACCAGATGGTCAACACTGAAATCAGATTGATTATATTCTTTGCAGCCAAAGATGGAGAAGCTCTATAGAGTAAGCAAAAACAAGACCAGGAGCTGACTGTGGCTCAGATCATGAACTCTTTATTGCCAAATTCAGACTTAAATTGAAGAAAGTAGGGAAAACCACTAGACCATTCAGGTATAACCTAAATCAAATCCCTTATGATTATACAGTGGAAGTGAGAAATAGATTTAGGGGACTAGATCTGATAGATAGAGTACCTGATGAACTATAGACTGAGGTTCATGACATTGTACAGGAGACAGGGATCAAGACCATCCCCATGGAAAAGAAATGCAAAAAAGCAAAATGGCTGTCTCAGGAGGCCTTACAAATAGCTGTGAAAAGAAGAGAAGGGAAAAGCAAAGGAGAAAAGGAAAGATATAAGCATCTGAATGCAGAGGTCCAAAGAATAGCAAAGAGAGATAAGAAAGCCTTTCTCAGTGATCAATGCAAAGAAATAGAGGAAAACAACAGAATGGGAAAGACTAGAGATCTCTTCAAGAAAATTAGAGATACCAAGGGAACATTTCATGCAAAGATGGGCTCGATAAAGGACAGAAATGGTATGGACCTAACAGAAGCAGAAGATATTAAGAAGAGGTGGCAAGAATACACAGAACTGTACAAAAAAGAGCTTCACAACCCAGATACATGAAAAATGCCCGTGAGATAATTTTCACTAAAAATTTAGATATAGGCTGATTAGAGCCCAATTGTCTTTTTTTTTTTTTTTTAACCTCATGTATGAATAAAAAGGCTCATATATAAAAAAGGAAACTGGAAGGAACTTTATCAAAATGTTTAATACAGATGGTTTCAGTGGTTGGTAAGACTATAAATAGATTGGTTTTTTTTTTCCTTCTACTTCTCTATATTTTCCAGTTTTTTAAATTGGCCTGTATAACTTTAATTGAGCACTATAACTAATTTTATAGTGAGAATAAGTTTAAACTAACAAATGTGTCCAGGATTGGAGGAGTATTTTGAATGGGAGATTGAAGGTGGAGATGTGGGTTAGGTTCATTGCAGGAGTCCAACAGAAAGGGAAGGGGAGGATGAACTGGGGCAGGGACCACAGGATGAGGAAAGTAGAAAATGTATTTTGCCATCGAATGGATACATATGTAAGCCTTACCTCAGACAAGTATAGTGGTTAAGAGAATGGGCCCTGGGGCCAGGCTGCTGGGGTTTGAGTCTGAACTTGGGTCCTTTACTTGGGCAAATCACTCTCTGCTTGTTTACAATCTATAAAGTGGGATAATAATTGTACCTACTACAGAAGACTGGTCTAGGAAGTAACTGAGTGAATACGTATTTAGCCACTCAGAACAGTGTTCAGCTTATAGTAGGCGATCGGTATATTAACACTATTCTTGTTACTGCCAGGGTAACTAAGGTTGTTACTCCCAACTTTAGTGGAATTGGTGCTGAAGGTGGGTGCAGAATGTGTATTGGAGTGGAGTGGGTAGACAAAGGTTATTGAAGCATTATTCCTAACAGCTTAATTTTTATAAGAATATATTTGTACATTATGCATGCTTTATTTTTATTTTTGGCTGTGCTGCGTCTTTGTTGCTGCAAAGGCTCTTCTCTAATTGCGGCAATCGGGGTCTACTCTTCATTGTGGTGTGCCGGCTTCTCGTTGCCGTGGCTTCTCTTGTGGAGCATGGGCTCTCGGGCAGGCAGGCTTCAGAAGTTGTGGTTCCCAGACGTTCCCAGGCTCTAGAGAACAGGCGCTATAGCTGTGGCCCACAGGCTTAGTTGCTCTTCTGCATGTGAGATCTTCCCGGACCAGGGATTGAATGTGTGTCTCCTGCATTTGGCTGCCAAATTCTTTACCAGTGAGCCCCCAGGGAAGCCCTACATTATACAATCTTTTAAAAATCTTAGTAAAGTTTTTTTGAAAATAGGTTGGGCCATCTCAGAAATTGTGAGTTCCCATCATTGAAGAAGTTCCCATAAGTACTACATAGATCATAGGGGGTGGGTACAGGACTGACTGCAAATTAGTTTTCATCAGAGAGGATGTACTGGGTTTTAATTATTTTTATATATAACTAGATTCATTCCATTAAAGGTACTGTCCTTTATTCTGAGCCCTCTCTTAAGGGTTTAGTGTTCAGATATTCTTTATTTTATGAAATATGGTATATATAGACTAGGTTTTTCCCCTGATAACCTTGACAACTGTCTTACTTTTTGGTCTCCAAAATTTTGGGGGAAATTTTATTGGTCTTTGAAATGTAAATTTCTGGGAACTAGAGTTGTGGGGAAAGTGAATGATTTGGTTAGGCTCAATGAGGTGCCCCTGACTCCCCTTCTGACCCTGAGATTCTTTCATTTCTAGGTCCTGGCTGGACCCCTCATCCAATGAGTCATTCTGCAAATGTGAGCTTTGAGCTGGGAGGATTGGGTAAAGATGTGATTGGATCCACTCAGCTCTGCCACTATAACTGATGTCTAGTTCTTCAGATATACCCCACTGGCAGAGACTGTTTTGGGGACAGATACCATGTGGCCCTTGAGCAAAGAATAGCCTCAGACAGCCTCACATCTGAACTAGCAAGTGGAAGAGGAAGGCTCCTGGTGGGGAGACTGTGTGTGTTGTGGGGCCAGGAGGTGTTGTCCAGGTCAGTCCAACAGGCTGTCCACTCCAAGGAACTGATAATATGATATCTTTATATACAAAAGACAGTTTTGTTTTCACTACTTCTCAGAGCCTGTTTCCTCATATATAATATGAGAGTAAAAGTAATAATAATACAATTTAGGGAACTTCTCTGGTTGTCTGGTGGTTAAGACTCCAAGCTTCTAGTGCAAGGGTTATGGGTTCAATCCCTGGTCAGGGGACTAAGATCCCACATGCAGTGTGGCTAATATATATATATATATATATATATATATTTTTTTTTTTTTAACACAATCTAACAGCTTCAGAGATGCATCCCTCTCTACTTCCCTCACTTCCATCCAGAGCTGGAAAGCAGAATCAGACTCTGAGAGGTAGACATGGGTCGAAAGATAATGGATAGAGCAGAGGTGTACAGAGTTACCTTAAAGAGACAGAATAGCTTTGTCATTGGACCAGAAAACTAACATATCTACCTATTTTCTGACAAAGGCCTGTTAGCCCTGGGGACTTTTTTATTTTTTTCCTTTTGGCTATGCTGCATGGCTTATGGGATCTTAGTTCCCCGACCAGGGCCGGAACCCAGGACAGCAGTGAAAAGTGCAGAGTCCTAACCACTGGGCTGCCAGGGAACTCCCAGCCCTGGATAATTTTTAAAAGCGGCAAGAGGTCACTGAGTAGACAGGTGGCCTGGCCAAGCCTGGTGATTATTCCCTATTGTGGATAAGAGTCACCACTTAGGCTGTGTCCCCAACACTGAAACCCCTTCCCTTAATTTACTCCCTCACTCGCCAAGTCCCTGCAGATTCCCCTCTGCCTGCCCCTGGGGAAGAGCCTACTGGGAGAGAACGTGCTGACCAGGGGCCCCTGGGTGCTTCTGTCTTGTTCACTCAGCAAACTGTGTCTCTCACTGTCGGTTAATACTTGGCTGTGTGGGGTGCACCGCTTTCTTGGAGTGCTGGTTCCCTGGTGTGCCCCCAGGAGTGGAGGCCCCTCTGGACATGCTGGCTGGTCATATTTCAGAGACTGAGGAGGCAGGTCCAGGCATGAAGTGCCCTCCCTGAGGTCACGCTGCCCATGTAGCCTTGAAGCTGCCTCCCCAGGCAACACCCGCTATGTTCACCTCGCTCCAGTTTCTCCAGTTCAGCTCCCAGTGTTCTTGTGAAGATGAAACCAATGAGTGGAGGAGAAAGCCCTTTCTAACATGGTTCAGTATTGTACACATGTAAATGACGATTGTCACTTTAAAATGGGATCATGTGTGCGTACATTATGAAAAATGTAATGTGCCGTATGAATTACCGTGGTTCTGCTGGAAGCCAAGAACACTGGGAAATTGACAATTAAGCTCAAGAGCAATAGCAGATTGCCCCCCACCCCCACCCCCACCTCCCTGCCCCCTTTTCAGGGTTGCATTGATGACAGGGCCTGGGTTTACCCAGAGGAAGAGCTAAGGTGGGAACTGAACCGTGCTGTGGTTCAGCAGGTGGCTGCCCCCCTGTGACCCCGGCCGAGTCGGGCTGTTGTTGAGGGTAACGAGGGCGCTTGGGACCCTTCATCAGGAGCCCGCTGCAGCCAGCCGGCGAGCTTCCAGTTAAGCTCAAGGGCAACGCGCCCCATCACGTGGCTCACCAGACCCTGAGCTCAGGCTGTTGATTTTCCGGACTGAACCCCAGCAACCCCCAGCTGCTGCTGTCAGAGGGGAAGGGGCTAGGGTTAGTGCCTGCTCAGCCAGCACTGACGGGTGATGGAGGCCCCTGCCAAGGCTCCCATCTGAGCTGGATGCACACTGATGCTGCACAACTGGAGAGCCTCAGGTGTGCCTTTTGAGGTGGCACCTTCTAAGTGACTTGGATGTGCATTTATATTTAGAAATCACTTGGAGGGGCTTAGAAGTGGGGTGGGGGTGGGAAAAGACGGTATCTGATTAGCTGTGCTGAGTACTATTCTAAGGGTTTTACATCTTTTCTTTAATTTGCACCTCCCCAAATCCTGGTGGTGGATTTCATTTATAGTTGAGGAAACTGAGGCACAGAAGGCTTAATTCGCCCGTCCAAGATAGTACAGCTGTTAGAATATGGCAGAACTGGGATTTAAACGGGGCAGGAAGTCCGACTGTGGAGTTGGAGCTCTTTTTTATTATTATTGTCAGTTTTCCAACACACACCTAAGGCAGAGAGAGACTTGTCCAGGCCACGCAACTTAGGTGGTAGACCTGGGATCAGTCTACTTCCAGGGATCACACTGCTAAATACCTACATCCACGGTTGATATTATAATATTCAACCATAATATATAGCACAATATCCTATTGTAGTATAATAGTTTATTATAAGGTTATAACTTATTTAATGAATCCCCTATTGTTGGACATTTAGGTCGTTTCCATTTTTTAGCATTTTAAATAAATGCCAAGTTTTGTTTTTTTTTTTTTTAAGAGAGAGAAATGTTGTTTGTTTTACCAGTTTGTTTGTTTGTTTTAAAGGATTTAGAGCAGATGGGCAGAGCTCCCTGAGGCTGAAGAGTTGGAGACTTTGAGTTGACTGCTTGAATGGAGAATGAAATTCTGATTAGGAATGGTGCCAGTGTGGAGAGAAGGAAAGAACAGACTCTATGCTTGAGCCCAGGGATTTGGCATTGCCTCCTGAGATAGAAAATTTGGAATGCATTTCAGAAATATCTGTCATTCCCACTTTGGATATTTTCATGTTCTCTAGCATTTTCCAGCCCAACATCTCGTTGATGTTGTGCAGACACCCGTGGGTGGGGCGGGCAGAGGGTGAGGCCCTTCTTTCCTCCAGATCAGCCAGGTGCAGCCATCCGGAGTCTCACCATCTGTCCATCCCATGTCCCTTGCTCCTTCTGCCCCTTTCCAACAATTCAGTCTCCCTTCTGGGGTACTCGTTTCAGTGTCTATATGCGTGCTCAACTGCTAAGTTGTGTCCAACTCTTGTGACCCCCTGGACTGTAGCCCTCCTCTGTCCATGGGATTTCCCCAGGCAAGAATACTGGAGTGGGTTGCCATTTCCATTTCCAGGGGAATCTTACCGACCTAGGGATCGAACTCGTGTCTCTTGCATCTCTTGGGTTGGCAGGCAAATTCTTTATCACTGTGCCACCTGGGAGCGATATATCCCACGTCAAAAACAGACAAGGAAGCTTGAGGACATCACATACGGTAATTATTGTAATGGCCTTTATTGGTTGAGTCCTCTTTCTGGCATTGAGAGTTTTCTAGGCTCCATCGCTTTTATACTCACATCAACTTTATGGGATGGAATCAATGTAAGACCACCATTTTGTTTGTTTGTTTGTTTGTTTTTTTTAATGTTAGCCACACCCCTCAACATGTGGAACCTTAGTTCCCTGACCAGGAATGGAACCTGTGCCCCTGGCATTGGAACACAGTGTCTTAACCACTGGACCACTGGGGAAATCCTGAGACCACCATTTTGTAGAGGAAGAAAAGGAGACTTCAAGAGGTTAAGGGCTTGCCCAAGACCATGTAGCCAGGGCTGGGAGCAGCCAGGACTAATCTAACTCTGCAGCCACATTGTGTTACCCACCATGTCTACTTTGTAACCTTCACGGTGCACTGTAAATAGATGACACTCTTATCTCTGGGAGGGAGGAATCTTCAGTAAATCAGCAAGAACACGTTCACTTACCTGCATATGTATATACCAGGTGGCTCACTTGGAGAATGTTGAAATTGCAAAGAATCTTGGGAGTCTCTTTTCCTACCTTATTTTAAAATCATGGCAAAGGAGATCCAGAGAGATCCACTGACTTTCCTAAGGGCGAGATGGTAGCCCAACCAGATTAGAACTAGAGTCTTCTGATGCCTACCCCATAGCTCCTCAAGTGGCAGGCAGCTCTTAGCTCTACACTGTTGGGAGGATTGGAGCAAAAGGATGAGTCAGTAGGCAGGTTGAAGGGAGGAGGAAGTAGTTTGGCAACACTGGGCAAGGCTGGGGTTCAGGGGCCCTATGGAGGCATGGGGATTCTCTAATTGTCCACTCCTGCCTCCAGGACACATCTGAGTTTCAGTTCCATTGTCCTGAGAAATACATTCCCATGCGTGCTAATAAGTCACTTCAGTTGTGTTCAACTTT
Source organism: Tragelaphus eurycerus (assembly GCA_935064755.1). Taxonomy (NCBI): domain Eukaryota; kingdom Metazoa; phylum Chordata; class Mammalia; order Artiodactyla; family Bovidae; genus Tragelaphus; species Tragelaphus eurycerus. The sequence goes on along the minus strand of CAKXYN010000027.1, from coordinate 17,319,603 downwards.
TTGCTAACCTCTGGACTGTAGCCCGCTCACCAGGCTCCTCTGTCCGTGGGATTTTCCAGGCAAGAATACTGGAGTAGGTTGCCTTGCCTTCCTCCAGGGGATCTTCCTGATGACCCAGGGATCGAGCCTGCAGCTCCTGCAGCTCCTGCATTGCAGGCTGATTCCTTACCACTAAGTCACCAGGAGAGCCAGCCCCCTGAGAAATACAAGAGGGGACAGCTGGCAGGAAGACAACGTGGCCTGATGATGAAGAGCCTGAGCTCTGACGTTATACAGACCAGGATTCATATCCAGGCAAGGTGCTTCACCTCTCTGAGCCTCAGTTTCTTTTCCTACAAAATGGGAGTAATAAGTATTTAGCGTATGGGGCCACTGTGAGAAAGAAATGAGATAATGCTGGTAAAGAAATTGGCACAAGTTTGTGGAAAAAAGAGAAGAATCTTGGGGTTGTCTGAGTTGGTGGAAAAAAGAGAACATAAAACTGGTAACCAACTATATGATTTCAACGAAAGGCCAAGTATTTCTTAATTTCATCTGATTCACGATTTCTCACAGGCAGTGTCGGGGGCGGGGGTGCTCATTCACGTTCCCCACATGGAGGCGGGTGGTGCTGGTGGTGAGAAACAGCTCTGACCTCTGTTTGGTGAAGAGGGATAGGTGAGTTTCTTGGGCTCAGGGATAACATAGGATTGCTTTTTACTTCCTGTCTTGAAAGGGGTGGGGGAGATGGAGAGGAAGGAGGATTGTTAATATAAACTTGAAATCAAAAATTTTTTTGGTAAAGTACATATCCTCAGCTGTGTGACCTCAAGTGAACCTCTCATGGTCTCAATTCTCTCTTTACCACAAGGTCATTGAGATGGCCACATAATAGCCAGTTTACATGCAGCATCTTATTTAATCCTTAAGACCAGCCTGAGAGATAGATGTTACCATCCCATTTTAGATAAAGGAGAAAACTGTGTGGTTCAGGGAAAGTTAACTAATTTGTCTAAGGCCATACTGCATACAACCAGCAAGGGGTGGGTCTGTGATTTAAGCCCAGGACTGACACCAAAGCCCATGTGCTTTCTGCCTAGGGTAGATTCAGATTTTTTTTTTAATGTTTATTTTATTTATTACTTATTTATTTGGCTTCTTTGGATCTTAGTTGTGGCACATGGGACATCTGATTCCATGACAAGGGATTGAGCCTGTGCCCCCTGCATTGGGAGAATGGAGTCTTAGCCGTTGGACCCCCAGGGAAGTCCCTAGATTCAGATTTTGTTCGGCCTAAAGCTTATATAATTTGGGGGGCCCGCTTTAAGAAAAATTATACAAACATCACAAATATAAATGGTACAAAAGTGAATATTTATTTAGATTTTAAAATGAAATCTCGACATACTAGAACAAATGTGAAGACTCAAAAATGTCACAAACATCACAAAATCCCGAAAAATAATAGAACATTTGTGTTAACTACTTGATTCTCCTCTATGTTACTTTTCCGTACATCTTTTGTCTGCATCTTCCTTTTTTTGTGTCTTATGACAGTCTCCATAGAGAAAATAAGAAAGCTAACCCAGTGTTATCTAGCACAGTTGATTGGAAGTTTTTTAAAATTATCCATAGTTTAGAAGTTTATTTCGGCACTACAAGTGACTGGTAATGTCATATAAATATTAGGATTCAGTTCAGTTCATTCTCTCAGTCGTGTCTGACTCTAAGACCCTATGGACTGCAGCAAGCCAGGCTTCCCTGCAGTTGTTACATTTGGGAAAGTCTCCATCAGAATTCCTGCCGTATGTGAACCATATGATTTTAGGGCAATTTATGTTTTCTGATGCAGTGATTTATCGAAAATAATCTTCAAATTAGTCATATGTCTTATGCTGTTTGCTATCAGCTAAATGTTATCTTTGTCGATAATCAGTGTTTTATGACAAATCAGCAAAAAAATATTCTAATCTTTTTTAATCGCTTCCCCTTTCCTACTCCTTGAGATGGAATGAAAATTGTTTACATTAATAAAAGGCTCAAAAAAAAAAAAAAGGCTCATAATTAAACTTCTTTCTCCTAAATCTATGACCTTTTAAAGGGAATTCATTACAAAATACCGGATGCGAAAATATCTGAAGCATTTGGATGATCTGGCCTAGAAAGGGGGAAGGCTGGAGGAAGCAAATAAATAACCCTCTTCAAGAGTTACCAGAGTGTGTCTGAGAATTTGGATCTGGGGAGGGGCTCAGTTTAACACATTCTGAAGGCACCTTGAGCAGGTATCCTAAAATGGATACACAGAGTAGCAGAGGAATAAGTGAATGTGTGGCCAGCTGTCAGCTGCCTTGCCGTGGACTCAAAGTTTGACCCCTGGTCCCCAATTGCTGGGGTTGCTGGATAGAAACGCAGAATCTGGACTGCCCTGGTGGTCCAGTGGATAAGAATCCACCTGCCAGTGCAGGGGACACGGGTTCCATCCCTGGTCTGGGAAGATTCCACTTGCCACAGGGCAGTTAAGCCTGTGTGTCACAACTACTGAAGCCCCTGCGCTTAGAGCCCGTGCTCTGCAACAAGAGAAGCCACTGCAATGAGAAGTCCCCACACTGCAACTAGAAAGTAGCCCCTGCTTGCTACAACTAGAGAAAGCCTGCATGCAGCAAAAAAAGACCCAGAACAGCCAGAAATAAATAAAAATTAAAATAAAAGAAATGCAGACTCTCAGGCTCCACCCAGAACTGCTAAATCTTAGTCTGCATCTGCACCAAGTCCTGGGTGATTCTGTGCAGGGGATTGTCTGAGAAGCCCTGCACCAGAGACTTTAGCAGAATCTTCCAGAGCTACCCCCATCCCATCTTGGCAGCTGGTCTTTTTCCTCTCTGTGTCCTTCACCTCGGGACCTGGCCTGTCTTCTGGTACCCATCCGTTGTGTTGATTCATTGTATTTCTACTTCCCTTCCCACAGGCCGCCAACTAGAGGGCCGTGGGGTATTCCTCTTTGATTTCCAACCCCTCTCAGTGCCTGGCACACAAGAGTTACCATTATGGGATGTCCACTGGGTGCCAAGAGCTTTGCCTGTCTTACCTCCTGTGGCCTTCTTCTTAAGCTTGTAGGCTGAAACAAACACCACCACCACCCCCATTTAAAATACTTTTTAAGTTATTTATTTGGCTGCACTGGATCTTAGTTGCAGCCTGTGGAATCTAGTTTCCCCACCAGGGATCGAACCCAGGACCCGTGCATTGGGAGCTCCAAGTCACCAGTGGACCACCAGGGAAGTCCCCAGATACCCTCCCATTTTATGCATGAAGAAACTGAGGCTCCGTTGCCTGTCTAGGGTCATGTGGCAGAGCTGGAAACCAAGGAGTGTCTGATTCCAAGGCTTTCAGGAGGGGATCAGTAAATGTTACTTACTGACTTGATTATTCATTCAAGCGTTCATACGTGTTTTAATTTATTCACTGAAGAGACTCAGGGGAAGACGAAGAAGAATAGCATAGAAGCTACTTCCTCCTGGTGAACTATTTTTAGAACAGGTGCTGGGTGGTGTCAGCCTTCCAGGGGCAGGGAGTTGGGCTGCCCAGGAGGCCCCTGGCCAGTCCAGCCTTGGGAGAGGGAACATGCTACTCCACCACCGCCCCACCCCTTTCAATGTCCTCCATGACTCAGCAAAGAAACCATGGGTCTGAAATCAGAGATGAGGCCGAAAAACCCTCAAAAATGTTGTCTTTTCCTGGAGGAATGTCTTTTCCATGTTGCTCATTCCTTTGCCAGGGAATCCAGGAAGCCTTTGGCCTACGGTCAACTGTGACCCCCTGGTCTGATTTCCTGGGACTCACCCCTCCTCCTCCCAACTTCTCCCCAGGCCTGGGGACGAGGTCAGTTCTTCTTCTGTGGTCTCTGGTTTGAGGCTGCAGGGGGCTTGTCCAGCCCAAGTCTCCTTAGCTCGTCCTTGAATCATTAAATCCAGATCCTAGACGCAGATTCCTTGGGTTGAAATGTGGCATCCTCTTACTAGCTGTGTGACCTTGGGCAAGTCATTTTACTTCTCAGTTCCTCAGTTTCCTCCTCTGTAAAGTGAGGAGAACAATAAATTTGAGAATTAAGATAATTAATGTATGTAAAACATTTAGAACCACACTTGACATACAGTATATATAACTGTTGCTATATAACTGTTGTTGTCATGAATTACAAAGCAGATATTAATACCCGGAGGAGACATGGATGAACTCCTGCTAAACGTCTTTTCTTTGCATTGGTTCTAATCTCACCCTAGATGTGTATGAACTCTGTTCGATTCCTGAATCAGGAAGATCCCCTGGAGAAAGGAATGGCAACCCGCCCCAGTGTTCTTGCCTGGAGAATTCCATGGACAGAGGAGCCTGGCGGGTTACAGTCCATGGGGTGACAAAGAGTCAGACACGACTGAGAAACTAATGCAGAGAGCTAAAGGGGGCGACAGTAAATGAGAGAATATGTGAATACATTAGAAAGCTCCGAGGTGATCTCTGAAAATGAGATTCTTGTAAATGGATAAGAGGCATGACTCAGTGGATTGTTGGTTTGGGAATAACCACATTCATCCTAGGAGGGGGTGGCCCTCTTCTGAGAATGTCCAATCTTGGGAGACAGACCTACTCTCTAAGGGATAGTTCCCGGATTGACTGAGAAATTCAGTGCGGAGGTATATTGGCATCAGGGGAAGAAGAGAGTAATTCCAGGGTGAAGGGAGAGTTGTGGCTCTCAGCCCGGGAGGTGTTTTAGAGCCACCTGGGGGTAAGCATACAGACCTGGGCCCCAGGCCTAGAGAAGCTGGTCTCCAGGTCTTGGAGTGGAGCTGGGGTCTCAGAGTTCTTCACAAGCTTGGGACTCCCCTGACAGTCCAGTGAGTGGTTGGGATTCAGCACTTTCATTCCTGTGGCCTGGGTTCAGCCTCTGGTCAGGGAACTGAGATCCCAACGAGCTGTGCAGAGTGGCCAAAAAAAAAAAAAATTCTTCTCAAGCTCACCAGGTGATCAGGTGTGAGGTCAAGCAGTACTTGGAGACAATGTAATAATGACAACATATACTATAAACTGGACGTCAGAGATGCATTGCCCTGGCTCAGAACCACCCCTGCGAGCAGCTTATATTATCCCCATTTTATAGGTAAGACTACTGAGGGTCAAGGTCATACAGAAGAGCTTCTATTTAAATCTAGGTCTGAGTCGAAAGGCCTAATATATTTATATATATTATAAATTGAGGTAGTTGCTTTATAGTATTGTGTTAGTTTCTGCTGCACAACCAAATGAGTCAGTTACGTATATATACATATACATATATCCCCTCCCTTTTGAACTGCCCTGCCTCCCCATCCCACCCTATCCCACCCCTCCAGGTCATCACAGAGCACAGAGATTCGCTCCCTGTGCTCTGCAGCAGCTCCCCACTCCACACTGCAGAAGGTCCGCCTGGGAGAAACTTCCCAGAAATTGACATTAACATCCTCTGCTCTGATGTAGCGGAGAAGGCAATGGCAACCCACTCCAGTACTCTTGCTTAGAAAATCCCATGGATGGAGGAGCCTGGTGGGTTGCAGTTCATGGGGTCGCTAAGAGTCGGACACGACTGAGCGACTTCACTTTCATTTTTCACTTTCACGCAATGGAGAAGGCAATGGCAACCCACTCCAGTGTTCTTGCCTGGAGAATCCCAGGGATGGCGGAGCCTGGTGGGCTGCTGTCTATGGGGTCGCACAGAGTCGGACACGACTGAAGTGACGCAGCAGCAGCAGCAGCTCTGATGTAAACTGTAAAATCCATACATGATGGGTTGGAAGAGATATACAAACTGATTTAAAGAGATCCAGAGGCTTAGGGACCCAAGGAAGTCTTGCCCTTAGCCCTTGGCCTCTATTAACATATCTACAGAAAGACTGCGTCAGTGGGGCTGGTGGGGGCGGTGCTTGGGCTGAGGGAGAGGACCCACCCCTGCTGACCTCTGGGAGCGTCCTAATCTGGCATCAGCTTTCTTTAAAAAGAAAAACATGTTTATTTATTTGCACCGGGTCTTAGTTGTGGCACGTGGAATCTTTAGCTGTGGCATGTGGGATCTAGTTCCAAGACCAAGGATCCAACCTGAGCCCCCTACACTGGGAGTCTTAGCCATTGGACCACCAGGGAAGTCCCTGGCATCAGCTCTTTGTTTCTTTCTTCCTTGTCTCCCCACCTCTCTGGCTGTTAGTTTCCTTCGGAAGCTCCTCTTTCTCTACCTACCCCTTGCATGTGGCATATCTCTGCACTCCAATCCACCAGGTTTCCTTGGTGGTAGCTTCCAGTCCGGAGTTGGGCCGCCTGTGCTAAGGACTTCAGAGTTTTGTATCCCTGATGTCCAGACTCAAGACATCAAGGTCAAGGTCGAGGAGAGAGGAGGGCATCATCAGCTAGGACCAGAGTTCACAGTCCAGCTGGGTCCATCTTGGCTGTGGACCTCAGAAGTTATTGTATTTTTTTTAGTCTCAATCTCTTTACCTGTGAAATATGATAGTTAACACCTATCTTAAATGATTATTGTGAGAATGAAAATAGACTTGGTATTCCAGGCACACAGTAAGAACTCTGTAAAGGGCATCTATTTATTATGTCCAGCCAGTGTGAGACTTTATGTGAATATGGAGACTTCAAAGGCTCTTTCCCTCTAAATCTGTTCTTCCACATAGATTCCTAATCTGAAGAAACAGAAACACCTTTCATCAAATTGTCAAAGCCAGATCCCGGATGGTCAGCCTGGACTGTTTCCCTGGCCGCCACCCAAATGGCCACTGACTTTTAGTGTTTTTGTCTCCTGCATTTCCTTCTGTTATCATAAGCTGTCCTTGCAATTTCTCACTAAGTTATTACAAGAACCTCTTAACTGCTCACTCAGCTTGCTCCTTCCCAGACTCCAAACGCTTCAGTACTCAGGCTCTAGTCCAGATGAATACCCTTTAATAGCTCCCCATTGCCTTTGGAGCACAACTCAGATACTGCTGCAGCCACAGGGCCCTTCATGGTCAGCCCTGCTTTCTGTCTGGCCTCTGTTCCTGCTGCCATCCTGTCTTAGGCCCTAGCTGCTGGCTGTGCTGAACCACATACCAAATATTCCAGTTTCTCACACCTCACTAAGCATCACTAAGTCTTTGCTGGAAGACCGCACATAGACCCACACACACACACATAGGCTGGGGCAGGCGCACTTCTCCCGAGGTTTCTGTCTGTTTTTCCAACAAGACTCTGAGCCCCCAGTTCCCCTTCAGCATCTCTGGGTAGCGGGTACATGGCAGCTGGAGGCTCTCCTCATAAAGTGTGACACTGCTTGGTGTGGGCCATGCCCAGGTCTGTACACCTTACATCCTCATGCCTCTCTGAGGTCTGTATGCTTCTTTCGTCCATTCTGTTACATTTGTTGAGCACTTTCCTCTGGTCCGGCCGTGGTGCCTGGATGTGGCAGGGTTAGGAGGCTACGAATGCTTGGGGTGAGAGAAGGGGTTCCTGTTTATCTAGAATGGTCAGAAAACGTCTCTGAGAAGGTGAACAGTGAGCAGAGACATGAGACAAGGGGGGGAAGGGAGCTGTGTGGGAATCTAGGGGAGGGGTGGTCCAGGCAGATGGAATAGCCAGGACAAAGGGATCCCTAGCCCCTTTGGACTGATGAGGAAGCCAAGAGTCTAAGTTGTTATCCAGAATCACAGACTAAGTGGCCAAGCTGGGTCTTCAACCCCAGTTCAGTAACTCTTGACTCTCACTGTGGGCCATTACTCTACATGGTCTTTTGGGGGGACAGTGGGTGCCTTGGCTGAGAGTGGGCTGCTCCGTTCACCGTGCCACACTCTGGCTGGAGTCTGACTTCCCACATCAAATATGGCATGGGCAGATCGGCTGTTACTCATCTGCAGCTCTGTTTCTCTGTTTTGTCCATCCGTTTCTTTCCCTGGAATTTACTGGAGACAGTGCAGTTGTGTCTCCTCCCCTGGCAGCTTCAAAAAGCACACTTTCTCGAACACTTCCCTGGTGGTCCAGTGGCTGAGACACCAAACTCCCAACACGGGAGGCCCAGGTTCAATCCCTGGTCAGGGAACTAAATCCCATCTGCCCCAGCTAAAAGATCCTGCACCGAATCTAGGAAACTGAAGCTTAGACCTGACACAGCCAAGTAAATAATAAGAAGAATAACGCTTTTTCCTGCAAAGATGAGGACCAGACCCTGGATTATGGTGGCTTGGCAAAGGCAAACTCCCCCTGGCTGGTCAGTGGTCAGAGCGGCCTCTGTGTCTCATCCTGCAGCTCCTTTCAGACTTTAGCAGAAGAACTGAGGCGTGTATCTCTGCAGAGGTGGTGTATGAGCTGGCCTTGAAGGACATGAAGCATTTTAAGAGCGGTGGGGAGACTGGGATTTTAGACAGAAAGAAGTGTATGAGCTGAGCAGAAACATCCATGTTGGCCCTTCAGTGGCCCAGGAGTATAGGTGGGGGTGGGTAGAACGTGTTGTTGGGGAGATAAGACTAGAGAGAGAATTTAGGGTAGATCATGGCAACCTTTTTTTTTTTTTTTTTTTAATGGCTGACTTTGCGTGTGCATTTCAGATAAGAGATCTGGATTTTGCCCTGTAGACATAGAGATTTTAAAGTCTAAAGAAACAAAGAAAAAAAAAAAAAAAGAAGCAAAGGAAGTGTGTGTGCATTCCTCAAGTTTTGAAAGAGTACTTGGGCAATCCTGGGAACTTAGGCTGAGAGGGTGAATGGAGGTGGAGGACCATGGGAAGAGATCAGGGCAGGAGTGCCCAGCTTTGGCAAGAATGCTGGAGGCTAGAGTGGAGGGACCACATTCCAGAGATGGTTGGAAGAAGAGTTAACAGGATCGGCTTGTAGGTTGATGTGGAGCCTGAGCCAGAGGAGCTGAGAAAGAATACTGTCCACGTTTCATCCATGTGGTGAAACAGTGGATCGTGGTTCACTGAGGACAGGTTTTGAGCATCTTGGGCTTGAGGCGTCTCTGTGACATCGGGTAGGGAGTGTGGGCTGGGAGTTTGGGATGGAGGTTAGAGCTGGTGACGCGTGAGAGCTGAGGCTAAAGGAAAGGAGTGAGGTCTAAGAGGTGTGCTAGGTGAGAAGAGAAAACCAGGGCCTTAAGGCCTGGAAGATGTTTGTACTTCCAGAGGCAGGTGAACCGGGGGTGGGGGACTGTGGATGAGTGTTTTGATTAAGGCACCCCTGGGACTGTTTGACACACCTCAGCATCCCATGGTAGGTGATAGAGGACACATTTCAGGGAGGGCACACGGTTGACCATGTCTGGGTTATCTGTTTAGAGACACTAAGACCAGCCAGCGGTGCTTCTGGTCAGCCTGGGGTTATTTACATGGCTTCTGTGCAGGTTGCCTCTTCCTCTGCACACACCCAGCTTCCTACTGCTGGGGATGGGGGTGGGGGGAGAAACTCCTGAAAGTGGAGATCCTGACCTCTCCCCCATTATTCTCCAGGAAGCTCAGCCCAGGGCTTTGCACTCTATAGAGCACCAGATGTGCGGGCAGAATGACCAAGCAGAATGGGTGGCAGTGGGGAACCCAGTCTGCTGATTCTCCTTGAATTCTTTTTTAAGAAGAACATACCATTTGTGGGATGAGTCCCCTGAATTTTGAGTTGCTTCAGGCTTGCTCTATCTATCAGTCCCTCCATCCATTCTAGATCAGATTTCCCTGTGTCAGTAGCCACTAGAAGTTGAGGACTTTGAACATGGGATTGGGAGGCTCCCAGCCCTCTTCATGCATAACCTTATTTACATTACAACAAGTCTCCAAGGCTTTCTCCCAGGACATATAACAAGTTAAGTGACAGAGGAGGATTCAGGCCCAGGTCTAACTCAGAAGAACTTGTGCTCTCAATAATTCATGCTAAGGCCTCCCTAGGTAAAAGGTGACCATATAATTTATTATCCGATCGGAAACACCTTTTTTTGGGTATCCATTTATTTTGGGGGGCTGTTGCAGGGTTTAGTTGCAGCACACGGGATCTTCAGTCTTCATTATGGTATGTGGGATCTTTTAATTGCAGAATGCAAGTTCTTAGTTGCAGCATGTGGGATATAATTCCCTGACCAGGAATCGAGCCCGGTCGGTCCCCTTGCATTGGGAGCACAGAGTCTTAGCTAGTGGACCACCAGGGAAGTCCTCAGTCTAGAATGCTTTTTAAAAAGTTTTATTGAGGTATAATTTTCATATCATAGAATTCACCTATATAAAGTGCACACCTCAGTGGTTTTTAGGATATTTATAGGCTTGTGCAATCATCACTATAATCTAATTTTAGAACATTTTCATCATCCCCCAAAGAAATGCAGTACCCATTAGCAGTCAGTCCTCATCAGCACCACCACCCCAGACCTAGGCTGACCACTGATCTATTTTCTGCCTCCATAGATTTGCCTATTCTGAACCATTCATATAAATGGAATCATACGATGCATGGGGCTTTTGGTTGGCTTCCTTCTCTTACCATAATGCTTTCAGAGTTCATTCATGTTGTACTTATGCATCAGTGCTTCATTCCTTTTTATGTTATGTTATTTTTTATTTATTTCTTTTTTGGCCATGCTGCAGGGCATCTAAGATCTTACTTCTCCAGCCCTTGCCCCCTGCAGTGGAAACTGGCTTCTTAACCACTGGCCCACCAAGGAGGTCCCTTCATTCCTTTTTACAAATGTCTCAGTGATCTTCAATTGTCTGAATACCACTCATTAGACCATTCTTGAATATGATTCATTATATTTGTTCATATGTTGATGGACATTTAATTGCTTACATTTTTTGACTATCATGAATAATAATAATGCTCTGACATTTGTATTCAAGTTTTTGTGTAGATGTATGTTTTTATTTTTTCTTGGGCATCTAGCTAGGAGTGAAATCACTAGGTTATATGGTAACTGTCTGTTTAATATTTGAGGAACTTCCAAGTTGTTTTCCAAAGTGGCTACACCATTTTATATTCCCATAGCAGTCAGTGTAGGAGGGCTCCACTTTCTCCATATCCTCAGCAACATGTGTTATTCCAGTCTGGGACAATTTTGAGAGTGAAAGGGTGCACCATTTATAATTATACTAGGACATATGCTACTAACTGGAACATAGTCTACTTAGATACAAAAAAATGTAGAAGATTCAATTCCTGATTTCAGAGAACTTGCAGGCCACAGGATGAGTCAAAGCCCCCAAAGCCACATACTTGAGTCAATTAAAGAATCAAGTAAAGGTAAATTATTAAGAAGGAAAGCAAAGTACATTTTGTTTCCCCCAGGAGATTGTGTTCCCTTTAAGAGAAAAGAGCTGTCTTTTATTTGTTCTTGTATTGTATTTTGAACTGTGGTGTTAGAGACTTTTGAGAGTCCCTTGCACTGCAAGGAGATCAGACCAGTCAATTCTAAAGGAAATCAGTCCTGAATATTCATTGGAAGGACTGATGCTGAAGCTGAAGCTCCAATACTTTGGCCACCTGATACGAACAGCCAACTCATTGGAAAAGACTGATGGTGGGAAAGACTGAGGGTGGGAGGAGAAGGGGGCAACAGAGGATGAGATGGTTGGATGGCATTACCTACTCACTGGACATGGGTTTGAGCAAACTCCGGGAGATAATGAAGGACAAGGAAGCCTGGTGTGCTGCAGTTTATGGCCTCAGGAGGTTCTTGGCATTTGATTGGGTGTCAGGATGGAGGAGCCTGGTAGGCTGCAGTCCATGGGGTCGTGAAGGGTCGGACACAACTGAGCAACTTCACTTTCACTTTTCACTTTCATTCATTGGAGAAGGAAATGGCAACCCACTCCAGTGTTCTTGCCTGGAGAATCCCAGGGACGGGGGAGCCTGGTGGGCTGCGGTCTATGGGGTCACACAGAGTCGGACATGACTGAAGTAACTTAGCAGCAGCAGCAGTGAAGATCTGTGGAGTAAATGAAGGAATAAGAGAATAAATGATACAAACACTCTTGGAGGAAATGTTTAAAAAAAAAAAGGAAGAAAAGGTCACCTGGGGACTTCCCTGATGGTCCAGTGGCTGAGACTACAAGCTCCCAATTCAGGGTACCCGGGTTCCATACCGTGTCAGGAAACTAGATCCTGCATGCCACAACTATAATTCGACACAACCAAATAAATAAATAATATTTTTAAAAAAGAAGTCACCTGGCTTGGATTTGTGTGTTTGGGGGAAGTATGGATCTTTTCTGCTCATTAACAACACTTGTTTAGTCACTCAGTCGAATCTGACTCTGTGACTCCATGAACTGCGGCACGCCAGGCTTCCTTGTCCTTCATTATCTCCCGGAGTTTGCTCAAACCATGTCCAGTGAGTAGGTAATGCCATCCAACCATCTCATCCTCTGTTGCCCCCTTCTCCTCCCGCCCTCAATCTTTCCCAGCATCAGTCTTTTCCGATGAGTCGGCTGTTCGTATCAGGTGGCCAAAGTATTGGAGCTTCAGCTTCAGCATCAGTCCTTCCAATGAATATTCAGGACTGATTTCCTTTAGGATTGACTGGTCTGATCTTGCAGTGCAAGGGACTCTCAAAAGTCTTCTCTAACACCGCAGTTCAAAAGCATCAATTCTTTGACACTCAGCCTTCTTTCTAGTCCAACTCTCACATCTATACATGACTACTGGAAAAACCATACCTTTGACTAGTTGGACCTTTGTCGGCCAAGTAATGTCTCTGGTTTTTAATATGCTGTCTAAGTTGGTCATAGCTTTTTTCCAAGAAGCAAGCGTCTTTTATTTCATGGCTGTGGTCACCATCTGCAGTGACTTTGGAGCCCAAGAAAACAAAGTCTGTCACTGTTTCCATTGTTTCCCTATTTATTTGTCATGAAGTGATAGGACTGGATGCCATGATCTTAGTTTTTTGAATGTTGAGTTTTAAGCCAGCTTTTTCACTTTCCTCTTTCACCTTCATCAAGAGTCTTCTCAGTTCCTCTTCGCTTTCAGCTATAAGGGTGGTGTCATCTGCATATCTGAGGTTATTGATTTTGGAATCTTAAACTGGATTTTGCCAGTGTAAATGACTGACAAGAGGTGGAGGAAAGGCCTTCCACACAGAGGAGTTGCCTGAGCAGGAAGTCTGGAACCACAGCCATGTCTTTATCCTACAGGAGGCTAACAAACTTTAGGAATAAATGTGATACCTACTCCCAGGAGTTTCCAGTCTTTGGGGAATACAATGAGCACAGTTTGTTCAGTTCAGTCACTCAGTCATGTCCAACTCTTTTCCAACCCCATGGACTGCAGCATACCAGGCTTCCCTGTTAATCACTAGCTCCCGGAGCTTGCTCAAACTCATGTTCATTGAGTCCGTGATGCCATCCAACCATCTCATCCTCTGCCGTCCCCTTCTCCTCCTGCCTTCAATCTTACCCAGCACCAGGGCCTTTTCCAATGAGTCAGTTCTTGCATCAGGTTGTCAAAGTATTGGAGCTTCAACTTCAGCATCAGTCCTTCCAATGAATATTCAGGACTGATTTCCTTTAGGATTGACTGGTCTGATCTCCTTGTTGTCTAAGGGACTCTCAAGAGTTTTCTCCTGCACCACAGTTCAAAAGCATCAATTCTTCAGCGCTCAGCTTCCTTTATAGTCCAACTCTCACATCCATACATGACTACTGGAAAAATCATAGCTTTGACTTTGTCGGCAAAATGATGTCGCTGCTTTTTCATATGCTGTCTAGGTTTGTCATAGCTTTTCTTCTAAGAAACAAGCGTCTTTTAATTTCATGGCTGCAGTTGTAACACCCTTTTACTGGTTGTATGCCTGGGTGTCATACTGGTTGTATGACTGGGTGTCATCAACCTTTTTGGCTCAAAATCCCTGTGAATCTTTCAATCTTACAACTTTGGAAGTTCCTGGAATTGGTGGGCCAGGCTAGTCCTTAAAGGAAAGAGGTAGATTTGAAGGAAGGAGCAGGATGCCAGTGTTGGGTGATAAGGCTCCCTCCAGAGGTGGGCTGGAGTGCTCTAGCTGAGATAAAATGGGATAGGGTGCCTTGGCACTCTTGAAGAACTTTAAAAGGCAGGCTGGTTGACTTTTAAATTTGACTGATAAGCAGGTCCTTGGACTGGAGATGAAAGGTGTGTCTGTGAGAGATTAATCTGATGGCTCTGAGCCATGGATCCTGAATCTATCTGGAAGCAGGGTTAAGACCTAGAGCCTCTGAGGGAGGCTTCTGTAATTGTAATGTAGCCCCAGCCTTTCAGAAAAGAGTTTAAAACTCCTTTGGGGTCAGTCTTATGATGTATATGACTTCCATGGAGTTTCATTTTCCTTAACCATTGATAATTTAAACCATTATTTTTATATTTTAGCAATTATGACTGTATTATGGAGCTCATGCCAAATGTACATACATTTTAAAGACAGAGTATTAGACTTTGGGGTTCCCTGGTGGCTCAGAGGTAAAGAATCCACCTGCCAATGCAGGAGACTTGAGACTCGGGTTCGATCCCTAGGTCAGGAAGGTCCTCTGGAGGAGGAAATGGCAACCTGCTCCAGTATTCTTGCCTGGACAATTGCATGCATAGAGGAGCCTGACAGGCTACAGTCGATGGGGTGGCAAAGAATCAGACATGACTGAGCGGCTGAGCGTGCATGCATTAGACGTTCAGGTTTGCAGAAAGCAGTTTTAGATTATGCAAACGGATTCTTCAGAGAGATGAATTCTCTCCACTGTGAAGGGGGTTTGCTTTGGTATATATATATATATTTTTGGATGTGGACCATTTTTAAAGTCTTTATGGAATTTGTTACAGTACTGCTTCTGTTTTAGGTTTTGGACTTTTGGCCCTGAGGCATGTGGCATCTTAGCTCCCCAACCAGGAATCAAACCAGCACCCCCTGCATTGGAAGGTGAAGTCTTTTTTTTTTTTATTAATTAATTAATTAATTGGCTGTGCTGGTCTTTGTTCCTAGGAGAGGGCGTTCTCTAGTTGAGGAGAGCAGGAACTGCTCTGTTGTGATGCACGGACATCTCACTGTGGTGGTCTTCTCTTGTTTTGAAGGAGCACAAAGTCTAGGGTACTCGAGCTCCTGTAGGTGTGGCGCCTGGGCTCCCCAGTTGCGGCTGGTAGGCCCTAGAACACTGGTAGGCTCAGTAGTTGTGGCGCAGGGCATAGCTGCCTCGAGGCCTGTGGGATCTTCCTGACCCTGGGATCGAACCCATGTCGCCTGCATTGGCAGGCAGATTTTTAACCACTGGACCACTAGTGGCAAATTTTGAGAAATTTGCCAAAAGCCTACCAGAGGAATAAGAATAGTGGGATCTAAGTGAGCTTCAGGGAATGGTTTTATTGGCCCAGGTAACTAATTGGGTACAGGAAACCCAATAAAGGAAGAAATCTAAGATGGCACTAGAGCTTAAAGTCTGAGGACTCTGAAGAAAGATGATGCTATTCATTAAAAAAAAAGGTACCAGTTAAGGGGACTTCCCTGGCAGTCCAGTGGTTAAGATTCTGCACTGCCAGTGGAGGGGGTGCAAGTTTGATTCCTGGTCAGGGAACTGAGATCCCACACACCACACCGTGCGGCCTGAATTAATTAATTAATTAAAAGAGATAACTGATACCTTTAAAAAATGTACAAGAGAGGGGTGGGAAGATGATGGTCTACCTTGAGATCATCGGGCGCAGGTGGCCTTGAGAACAAAGGACGGCCACGGAGAAGGAACCAGTAACCTTTGGTCTTTTGCAGCCTCTGCTAAAGCCTGCAGGGTTCTGTCCAGTGGCTTGGCATCCTTGGCACTTTGCCTAGTTCACTTTCAGTGCATCACTACTAAATAAGGTGTTTACTGTAGGATTTTATAGATGCCCTATATCAGACTAGAAAAGTTTCCATCTATCCCTACTTTGACAAGAGTTTTTTCTTATTTTAAATGGATGTTAAATTTTATAAAAAAAACTTTTTTGGGATATGATATGATATGATCATATGGTTTTTTTCCCCTTTAATCTTTTAGTGTGATAAAATATAGTGGCTCTATTCAAAATAAACTATGCATTTTTTGTATAAAGTCAATAACATATCACCCTTTTTATATATTGCTGAAGTCAGTTTGCTAATATCTTGCTTAGGATTTTACATTCATGTTCATAAGGGTAATTGTCTTTTCT
The DNA here is from genome assembly GCA_935064755.1 of Tragelaphus eurycerus. Taxonomy (NCBI): domain Eukaryota; kingdom Metazoa; phylum Chordata; class Mammalia; order Artiodactyla; family Bovidae; genus Tragelaphus; species Tragelaphus eurycerus. The sequence goes on along the minus strand of CAKXYN010000027.1, from coordinate 17,303,458 downwards.
CATATTGCACTTGTTGGAATCAAAATTATACTAAAAAATGAGTTGAGATGTGAACCCTCCTTTTATATTCTCTGAAAGAGTTTGTATTGAAATTACTGTTTTCTTGAATGTTTGGTGGAGCTCTTTGCCTATTTGCTATTGAAGGGTGTCCTATCGTGCGGGTGAGAATAGAGAAAGGAACTTTTATTTTGGGAGTGAAAGTAGCTTAAACAATGAGGAAAATTTACTATCTCACGCATCACAAAAAGCCCGTGGTAGGTGGTTCCAAGATTGGTTAAATTCGCAGCGCAACAACATTAGGGGGAGAAATTCGTTCTGATCTTTCAGCTGTCATCCTCAGGTGTCAGCTCCTTCCCTCATTGTTGCAAGATGGCTGTAGCTGCTCTGGACATCACCACAACATGGCTAAGGGTGTGGGTTCTGTAGCCAAACCTGGTTTCAGATCCCATAGGTATCTGATATTGGGTAAATTGCTTAACCTCTCTGTCATATGGGATGGTAATAGTCCATTACCTCAGAAGTTTAATATTATATAGATTAAATGAATTAGTTTTTTAAACTCTTAGAATCATGCACTTAGAATCATAGTAAGCATCCAGTAAATTTTAGCATATCTTACTCCATTCTCACATAAGGCAGAAATGAGTCTTTTTCTTTTGCGCTGCATTTATTGAAGCCCCTTAGCAGACTTATTTCATATCTTATGGTCAGAATATGACAACTACCCATTCCTAAACCAGCTATGGAATTGTCTTGATTTGGTTTAGAATAATTTAGGTTTAACCTCTGAGACAGAGGAGTGTCCAGCCTCTCCTGAAACAGTCATCTGATATCACAACAAAATCTGGGTTCTGTTTGCAAGGCTGAAGTTGGGGTGGTAATAGTGGGGGCTTTGGGGGTCACACAAAGAAGGGCAGGGTAGGATTCCCCATCCCTACTGGTTCTCCATGATATTCCTGCGAATCACCCCTTAGATTTGCCTAGCACTTCACAGTTTACTTAGTGGGATTTTTGTTTGTTTGTTTGTTTGTCTTTTATTATTTATTTATTTGGATTGCCAGGCCTTAGTTGTGGTATGCAGAATTTTTAGTTGGGGCATGTGGGATCTATTTCCCTGACCAGGGATCAAATCTGGGTCCCCTGCATTGGGAACTCAAAGCCTTAACCACTGGACTGCCAGGGAAGTCCCAACTTAGTGTTTTTTAACCAGTGCCTTATTTAATCTGGTCTTAGAACCATCCCCTAAACAGTTTGGGCTCTTGTTATCCCCGTTTATAGATGGGGAAACAAGCTCCCAGAGTTAAAGCACTTGCTTGGTTCTGGGTTTATAGCTGGCACAGAACCAGGTCTTGGGACTTAAACTGAAGTCTTTGGGTTCAAAAATTCTGCCTTTTTTTTTTTTTTTGCCAGACTACAGGGCATGTGGGATCTTATTTCCCCCAACCAGGGATCAAACCCACGCCTCCTGAAGTGAAAGCGAAGAGTCCTAAACACTGGACTGCTGGGGAATTACCAAAATCTGCTGTTTTCTTCCTCTTCCATGGATTCCCAGTTGCCTGTCATTCACATGGTGCCCTCACAACCGCCACATCCTACTTCATATTTTCAAAATTAATAGATTTTCATTAAATAAATATATCTTAAAAGAAAGCTTGATAAAGGCCCAGCTCTGATGTTCTGGTGCACACACAACTTTTGAATGAGCACAGAACTGTTAAAAATATATTTCCTCAGGATTATAACTCATGCTCTGGTGCTCAGCTGCATTTGAACCCCCACTCTGATGAGGTAGCTTGTGCAGCTGCTTTCCACCTTGATGCCTGTGGACCTCACATTTTAGGGTACAGCAGTCCCCCCGGTCCAAGCTCCAGCCTTATGACTTTGCCTGATGGCTCGTTCCGTTGTCAGGACCCACTATGCCCACCGCCATCCAGGAAAGCTGGAAGTGCTGGTGCTTAATTCCAGACCTGCCTGCACACGCAGCAGCCTTCAACCATGTGACTGTGCTGGTGTTTTTCTCACATCCAATGTGTCTCATTCATGCATTCATTTATTCAGGCAAGAAAAAAAAAAATGTTTAAACACTTACTATGAACCAGGCATCATTCTGTGTTGGTGGGGTAGAGTAGACAAACTACAAACAGAAGACGGAGGAGGAAAGGTGTGGTGTATGTCCGTGATTGGTGGTAAGCAGAAAAATCGAGCAGTGAAGGGGCCCAGGGGCAATCAGGGTTGGAGTAGGATGGGCAGGAAAGGCTGTAGGAGAAATGTGACTTTAGTAAAAGCCCAAAGGCAGGGCCATGGGGCCACTGCGGGCAGAACATGCCAGGCAGATGGAACAGCACATGCAAAGGGAACATGTATGCCTGGTATGGTCCAGGAACAGTAAGACCAGTGTGGTCAGAGCATGGTGAGTGAGAGACAATTACGTGAGTGAATGGAGAGCCCTGGGGGTTCAGACTAGACTGGAGGGGGCAAGGGTGGCCCAGGGATGCCTGTTAGGAGCCACCATCCCAATCCAGGCAACAGATGATGCCGCTTAGACCAGGGTGGGAGAAGCGGAAATAGAGAAAAGGCAAGGACTGGAGATGTATTTTGGACATAGAACCAACCAGAAATGAGTAATGCTTTGGATGTGGGAGACCAGTCATGACAAAGAAGAACTGAATTTGGACCAGGGAGGTAGCAGAGGAAGAGAAGAAAAGAGGGTTGAATTTTACAGATATTTTGAAAGTATATTCTTCCATGGTCTGCTGATGGGTGGATGTGGGAGTTGAAAGAGAGTAGTCAAGAATGACACCAAGTTTTCTGGCCTGAGCAGCTGGAAGGATGGAGTTGCCACGTGCTGATATGGGGGAAGCTGGTGGAAGGAGCAGGTTTGTTGAGGAAAGCTGAGGATCTCCATTTTGGAAAAGTTGGGTGTAGAGGTGCTGTGTGAACTTGTCAAGAAGGCAGACTCCTGGGTAAAACAGAAACAGAGAACAGGTCAGCTCATGTGCCTGCTCTGATTTGATAGCACTGCCCAGAGTGCTGTGTTGACATTTTTAAGGTCCGTCCAGGCTCACTGGGAGTGTTTCGATCAACAGCGAAGCCTGTCTTGGGAGCTGAGTAAACAAATAGTGGTGAACACCGGGTGTAAGATGTTCTACTGCAGAGTGGGAAGAAAATGGGAAAATTCTGATCTGTGTATTTTTGTCTTATTCTTTACATTTTTTTAGTGTGTTGTATAATGGACATAATATGTTAGAGTAGCAGGTTTGGACATAGTTTCTAAATTAAGTCTTCCATATCTACTGGAAGAGTATGCTCCGTTTTTACTGAGGAATGGATGAACAAGAACTTTTGAAGAGTACAGATCTAAAATATTGTACAGCAGATGCTGAAAATAGTGACCTTGATCATTGTAAGCCCTGAAGTGTCTCCTGAGTCCTCAAAAAAATTATGTTTGGTTTTTTTTAATTTGTTAAATAATTTATTTATTTCATTTATTTTTGGCTGTGCTGGGTCTTCCTCACTGCTTAGGCTACTCTCTAGTTGCGGTGCACAGGCTTCTTCTTATGGTGGCTTCTCTTGTTGTGGAGCATGGGCTCTGGGGCTCTCAGGCTTCTGTAAGTGCAGCACGTGGGCTCAATATTTTCGGCTCCCAGACTCTAGCACACATGCTTAGTAGTTGTGGTGTATGGGCTTAGTTACTCTGCGGCATGTGGGATCATCCCAGACCAGGGATCAAACCCATGTCCCCTTCATTGGCAGGTGGATTCTTTACCACAGAGCCACCCAGGAAGCCCCCAGTTGGGTTTAGTGCTTGATTTTTCCACTCAAATATATACATTCAGAATACAACATCATTAGGTAATATTTCTACCAAAAATATAAAAATATTTATTAATCTTCATTTAGTCAGGAGAAAACAATCAGATGCATCCAAATTGGAGCACACTGTGTAAAACAACTAGCTTTCCAAAATACCAGTGTTCTCAAAGACGTTTCCACACCTTGGTCACAGTGCAAGCCATGTGGGATCTTAGTTCACTGACCAGGTATCAAACCTGTGCCCTCTGGAATAGAAGCACAGTCCTAATCATTGGACCACTGGGGAAGTACATCAGGAACTTTTTTAAAAAGGATCAGAAACTGTTCTAGAGTAAAGGAAATTAAAGAGGTTACATTGCAAACACAATCCTTGAACAGATCTTGGGTTGAGAAATCGAAAAGCTATGAAGGGTTATTACTGGAACAGCTGGGGACCTTGGTATGCGGATTGTGGTATTAGTATACATTTCTAATTGGGATCGTTGTTTAATGATTACTGGGAGACTTGCATTCTTAGACGACCCAGACGGAAACATGTAGAAATCATGATGTCTGTAATTAGGTCTCAAATAGATCAGCAAAATACACATAGGAATTTAGCTGAAAGGTGTGTTAGTGGTCACTGCTATTCTTGCAGCTTTCCTGTAGTTTTGAAATATTTCCAAGTAAAAAGTTGGCGGAACAGTATGAATGGTATTCATATAAGTGTCTCCAGTTCTCAGAAAACTAGGATATCCGATAATAGCCCATTAGACCAGTTTTCATATATTAGAATTTGCCAAATCTTCACCACCACTACAGTAATCCCTGGCATTTTTATTTTCCATGTGCCTCCACATCTACTGTGTTACATTTATTATCATAAATAGTCTGTACACATAAAGCAGTTTGTGTCTGTAAGTACCACAGTCACAATGAACTTTTTAAAAATGGCTCACCATATGCCAGGCACTGTTTGGTGTGTTTCACACGAATGAGTGCATTCCATCCTTCTAGCACTCGAAGGGGAGGTACTACTCATAGAGACAGAGTAAAGGGACAAAGCAGGCAATTAAAGAGTTAATCCCACTAGGGGACTGTAAGTAAGAAAAGTATAGGAGACCCCTGCAAGTTAATGATTACTCAAGAAAGCAGGTTTGCCTAACTACCAAACCCAACAGGCTTGCTTAGCAACAAAACCATGCCACAGAAGCCGTTTCATTACTTGTCATTCTTAGTTTCAGAAAAGGAAACTGAGGCACAGAAAGGTGGTACAGTTTGCCCAAAGTCACACAGCCAGGGTTGGAGAGGGGACAGAGTGAGGTGGCCTCAAGCCCTCCAGTGTTCATCACCGTCCCCCTGACCACTCACTTTACACTGTGAAATGTGATGGAGCTGCCATTCTAGAAGGATGGCTCCTGCTGCTCAAACTTTTTCTCTGAGGGGTTCTGGGTGTTTGTTCATAGAGTAAAGGGTACTCCTTAAGAGAGGGAATGATAGTAATAGCAACAACAACAAACTACCATCTTTGAATGCCCACAGGCATTCAGTGGGCCAGGCACAGGCAAGATGCTTTTTGCCTGTTTAGTCCTCAGAACCCCTTTGTGGCTGAAACTATTCTTATTCTCACTGAACAAAAAAAGAAAAGGTAGAGCCTGGCTTTGAAGGCAAGCCGACTTGCCCCAGCTCCCACCCAAGCTGCCTGGCCTCTCTACCTGTCATCTGAATGGGTCCGAAGGTAACTGAGCCGTAGAATGTAGCCTGTGGGGTGATGGGCCTCACCCATCACCTTGTTCACCCCCTCAGTTCTAGGAGGGGGACATTTCAGAGCTGTAGAGGAGGAGAAGTGGGAGAAGGAAGAATGGGAAGAAAGCATTATTTCCTTCCTCCTTGGGGCTTTTCATCTGACTTGTGACATTCCATTCCCACCCTTCCTCTCATTTGCCCTTTCATTGAGCAACTTGTTCTAATTGAATGCACCTGGGCAGAAACTCCTCCCCATATTGGCCCTAGTCAGTGCTTTGTCTTTTTTTTTCCCCCTTCTTTTATGAAAAATGAGGGGAGCCCCTGTTCCTTTGAGATGGAGGTGCTTGGTGAAGTTCCCAGGCAGACCAGCCAACCCCCCAGGAACTCCTCTGCCCTGGCCCAGCACTGAGCTCACCTGCCTCCATGGAGGACAGCCAGCCGGCTTGTATCTGACCTTGGCTTGAGGTCCCGGATGACTTCTCTGGGCATGTCAGTCCCAGTCAAGGGCGAGGCAGAGGTATCCTTCAAAGTGCCTGGCTCCTTCCCCAGGGTGCAGGCTCACTCCCAAGCTTCCAGGATGGGGTAGTTTCTGTCCCCTTTCCTCACTAAATCAACAACTAATCAATCAATTTGCACTCACAGATCAGCACAAGAGGTAGTAGAATAAAGTAGTTAAGAGCATGGATTCTCCAGCCAGACTCCCTAGATTGTATCTAGCCTCGATCACTTTAGCTTTATGACCTTGGGCAAATTATTTAGCCACTTTAAAGTACTGGTTTCCCCTTCTGTAAAATGGGGGGAAATAATAGTATACTTATGGGAAAAAAAAAAGATGATTTACTCTCTCATCAAAGATGCACCATTTTCTTAACAGAACAGTCCTACTCAATAATTCTGAAAGTAAAGAAACATCCAGGACAGAACTGGTTTTTGGTTATGTACTAACTTCAAAAGCTACATTTTTAGTCCTTCTGCACTCTAAAAGCCCTGTACGCTTCAACATGTTTGCCTCCCCTTAACTTCGTACCTAATTTTTATAATTTTAAATACACTGTTCTCTTTAACAAAAAGAGTGCAATGCAATGATTAGTTAGCTCAAGAAACTTCTTGCTTGTATTTGTGAAGACAGGAGTAGAAGATTTACAAGATCAGAGAGGGTATACAGCCCACATTCACACTGATACAACTCTTGAATTTAAAAATTTATACACATTACTAATAAACCACTTTTCATCTCGCCAGTTGGTATTTTTTTTTAAAGTAGATATCTAATGTTTGTTCATTAGTTTGGTTCAGCCTTTCAGCAGGGAAATTTGGTAATAAGAACTGTATCAAAAGCCTTAGAATGTTTCATAACTTCAGATTGAGAAATTTCACTTCTAGAAATTAATTCACTCCTAGAAATAATCTTGAGTATGCACAAAAATATTACCACAAAAATATTTTACAGTATTATTTCTAATAGGGAGGAACTAGAAACTACCTAAATTTCCAATAATACAACTTTGGTGAAATACATTATGTTATATTCACTCAATGGTTTACTAGGTAGTTATTTAAAAAGTTATAGAATATTTAATGAGATGGAAAAGTGCTGACAGTATACTTTTTCGTTGAAAAAAAAACAGTTTACAAAATAGTTTGCAATGATGTCATTCTTAAAAATGTTTATTCATAGAACAATTTTAGAAAAATAAACATTGTCATTTTAAAGGGTTATCTGGCCAACGGATGCAAGGAGCCAACTCATTGTAAAAGACCCTGATGCTGGGAAAGATTGAGGGCTGGAGGAGAAGGGGACAACAGAGGATGAGATGGTTGGATGGCATCACTGACTCAATGGACATGAGTTTGAACAAGCTCTGGGAGATAGTGAAGGACAGGGAAACCTGGCATGCTGCAGTCCATGGGGTCTCAAAAGAGTTGGATACGACTTAGTGACTGAAAGACAACAATCTGGATGGTGAAACTGCCAGTACTTACTATTTACTTTTTTGTGTGACATCAGTATTTTCTGTCTTCTATAATGCATTGAATATTTCCATGATATGCAAACAACAAAAAATTTATTGTGTAAAAAAAGAACAATTCACTGGGACAATGCTTAGTGCAGGACTGACCTCTTTCTGTAGAGTGTCATTTCTCTAGTAACTCACTTCCTTAGTGTCTCACCTCCTTGGAGGACCCCAGGAGTGGCAGGGATCCCCATGGCCTCCTGCCATTTGGAGCATTACTGGAGGCTTGTGGTGTGTTTGCTTCCTGGTCACGCGGAATCCAGCTTTGGAAACACTGCAAAGTCCCAAAGTTTGGGAGGTAAAAGTGGCGCCTGGAAGATTTTATAGAATCTGAGCAAGAAACTCCTCCAGAAAGGAGCTAGTTTCTCCGCCCATCATTTCCTCAAACGGAAACTAAGGCCAACGTCAGGGTTTGTCCAAGGCCACACAGCCAACTTAATGACAGACAAGGTGAGGCCTTGAATCCATGACCCTTCCGCCCTGTTGTAGTTCTCAAGCGTGCGGATTTAGGGCTGTCTCTTCTCACACTTTAATATGTACAGGAATCAACCAGGGATCTTGTTAAAGGCAGATTTTGATCCAGTAGGGGTTCTGCTTTTCTGACCCGCTCTCAGGTCATACAGATGTTGCTGGTTCGGGGATCAGTTTAAGTAGCCATGGGCTAGAGCAGAGATTCTGGAGGCGGATTGTCGGCTTCCCAATCCTAGCTCTGCCGCACACGAACTATTATTATAATTACTGCTTCAGTTTTCTCAACTGCAAAATCAGTATAAGACCTAACCCACAGCTTCTTCATTAAGATTTTAATAAGTGCTCAGACCAGTCTCCCCTAAGATCTAGCTATTTTGTTATTCTTTACTTTCCCTAGAGCAAGCAGCGGGGTGAAGTAGGGTTTGACGAAAGAATGAATAACCTTTGGAGGCGCCTGGAGTCTGGAGAAGCAAAAATGGAAGGGCTCGGAGGTGGGGGAGGGGGCGTGCGGGGAGAGGCCCACCTCCAAAGCACACTCCTCTAGCACCGGGTGGTCAGAAGGATCCGGAGCGCCCGGAAGCCGGCGGGCCCGCGCCCAGCCAACCAATGCGGCCGCCCCGGGGAGGGGGAGCGCCCGCCAGCCCTTTCCGTCTGGGCGCCGGAGGCTCCGCCCCCGGAGCGTCGCGACGTCTGAGCATTCCACGGTTGCTACTCGGTCGCGAGGGGCGGGGCGCCTGTCAGGGAAGCGGCGCGCGCGCGGCGGCGGGGGCGGGCTGAGGCTCGGCCGCGCAGTGCCAGCGCCAGCGCCAGCGCTACAGTCCCGCGCCCCGCGCTCTCCGGCCCGCCGCCTGCGTTCTGGCTCCCGAGCCCGCACTCCCGCCCTGCCCGCGCGCTGCCCGAGGATGGAGCTGCTGTGCTGCGAGGGCACTCGGCACGCGCCCCGGGCCGGGCCGGACCCGCGGCTGCTAGGGGACCAGCGTGTCCTGCAGAGCTTGCTCCGCCTGGAGGAGCGCTACGTGCCCCGCGCCTCTTACTTCCAGTGTGTGCAGAGGGAGATCAAGCCGCACATGCGGAAGATGCTGGCGTACTGGATGCTGGAGGTACCGCCCGGGCGGGTCTCCCCTCCCTCGTCACCCCCGCGTCCCGGGCTCCGGACATCCCGGGGCCGCCCTGTCGGGACATCCTGGTCCTCAGCAACAATCAGCAAGATGTTTCTGTGGCGCAGATCCCCGGGGCCTGGACTTTTCACTCGCGCGCCCTTAGCCAGCTGCCTCCGTGCTGTCTTTTTCTTGCCCTTCTCTGACCCTGACCGCCAGGCGTTTGGCACTCCCAAATAACCCTGTCTTCAGGCCGGGAAAGCGGGGCGAGGGCCACCCTCTCCCCTCTGACTTCTCTCGAAAGTCTCCCCCACCCCACGCCCTGTCTTCTCGGGAGAGCGCGCCTGGAAAACCCTGAGCTCGGCCGCCCCCGCCGCAGAGCGGGTTCCTTGTGTGTGTCGCGGGGGTTCTGGCGGGGAAGCCGGTGGGGGTGGCGCGCTGTTCCGGCCGTCAGGGAAATGAAAAGTGCGGGAGGCAGCCGCTGGAGTCTCCTCCCTTCCTTTTGGGTGTGTGCACTGGGTGGCAGTAATGGGGGTAAGGTCCCAGTTCTCTGGCTCCTATGGGTGACTCTTCCGAGCCCCTCACCCTCGCTATGTGTTGAGGGGGATCAGCCTCAGTTCGGATTTCTGAAGGAAGGGAGCCTCTGGCGTATCCCGCTCCCCCCCGCCCCCCGCCACTCCCACCCCCGGGGAAAGGAGGCACCGCAGAGGAAGTGGGAGGGTGTCACCTTGGGGAAGGCGCATCCTGCGTGTTAGTCCTTGTCACTGTGAGTACACCTACCCCCTCCCGTGTCTTGCTCCCCATTCCACTTCCCTTCAGCGCACCGCACCCCCCGCCTTTAGTTGCTGCTGCGTTTCCTAAGCCTCTGCCCCCGAAGTGACTGTGCGCCCTCCCCCAGGTGTGTGAGGAGCAGCGCTGTGAAGAGGAAGTCTTCCCCCTGGCCATGAACTACCTGGATCGCTACCTGTCCTGCGTCCCCACCCGAAAGGCGCAGTTGCAGCTCCTGGGTGCGGTCTGCATGCTGCTGGCCTCCAAGCTGCGCGAGACTACGCCCCTGACCATCGAAAAACTGTGCATCTACACCGACCACTCTGTCTCTCCCCGCCAGCTGCGGGTGCGTGCATACCCTCCCCACCTCCCAGCACCCCCTGCCTTCTTCCTCATGTACCAGGAGGAGAAAAGCTAAGACTTCCGGAGGCTTTCTGCCCTTGGGCAGGGTAGCAGCTTTTTTTCTTTTTCTTTTGACAAAAGATGGGACAGTGTGGTGTGATGGTCAGGGTGGCCCCAGTTCAGGCTTGCGCTGCCAGCATGAACCAGATCCCCTCGTCTTAACCTCCAGGGGGTGCCACTCCTTCATGGTCTTTCCCCCAGATAGCAACAAGTCAAACTGCATGTCTACAGCCCCTAGTACTTTGCCTCTGGGTTTACACAGCCACCATGAGTTATTTATTGGCAGCAGCAGGATATGCCTGTGCACCCCCACTGGAGTGGGGGAGTGGAATGTGCTTCACGTGGGGGAAGGGGCCGCCCTGGTTGAGTCTTGTCTCCCAGTGTGTGGACTTTGTGATCAAAAAGTCTCCCAGTCTCCCAGAGCCAACTAAAGCCAGGCCCCAGCTGCTGTAAGGAAGAGCCGAGGAGTTCCATCCCACTTTGCTTCCTTCCTTCCTTTTATATCCCAGGAGAACCAGCTCCTTCCCTCATTCTCCATTCCCTAGTCTCACCCTGAGAAACTCTGCTCTCAGAAGCAGCTGCTTCAGGCCTGGTGGAATCATCTTTTCCCCTTTAGCCAAAGGCCAGTGCTGAGGCACAGAGTGGGGCTGAACTGCAGCTGCTTCCGATGTGATAATGATGCCCTGTCCCCTGGCCCACCCACTCTGACCAAGGTCTTTCATAACCCTGTGGGGAGCTGCTGTCACTCCTGTGGTTTGGGAAGTGGCTCCCTGGGCCTCTTGCTGGGAACTTGGGCTGGGCTCTTCCCGAGGCAGGGCAGGGGAGTCATGGTTCTCTTTCCCCACTGAGCCTGGAGAGGAGGTGGGGAGTTGCTTGGATCTGGAAGAGGTTATTTGGGAGCGTGCAGATCATCTCCCGGGGGACCCAGGGGAGAGGGGTGAGCTGGCACCTTCCTCCACCTTGCTCTACAGCGGTCGAGTCTTCTCTTGACCCGAGAGGCGTCTCTGGGCCCCATCTCCCGGGGAGGAGGGCAGCGTGCTAGCTGCTGTGATTGGCTGGCCAGGAAAGCCAGGGTACTGGGGCCCCTGAGTGCTGCTTGTCGGGGAACAGGATTCCTCTTCCTGCCAAGTAGCTCTCCGAGATGGGAGTAGGAGGCCAGAGTTGGGAATCTGGGAGGCTCTGCAGCTCTTTGTGATGAATCTGGTAGTTTTGGGCAAGTCTGAAGGTGAAGCTGGTTTCCAGGGCCAGAGAGCAAGATGTTTCTGGAGGAGTTTGGGCTGGTGGAAGGGAACTTCGTTTTTGTGAAAAGATTACCATGGGATGTGTGCCCTTATGTGAGGGCAGTTTTTCAGAACAGGCCAAAAGTCCTCTCCTCCCACTCCCCCTGCCTGAGCTGGGGGTGGAGCGTGCCGATCGATGACTTCCTAGAAGGTCGGAGTTGGAAGGGACATCAGAGAGCTCCGGTCAGTCCAAATAATCCTTGTGCCACAAATAAGGTGGGGGCCCAGAGGAGGAAGGAAGGGTCCTGACTCAGTGTTGCACTGAGGGTGATGAGGTGTTCTAGGGCTCAAGTGGCCTCAGAGGTTAGGGATGTGATGGAATCTGCTAGGGGTGTGTTCTCTGTCAAGTGAGGACTGAGATTCTCAGGCGATATTCTGCCCAGATGGAGGATAAGGTGGCCACCCTCTCCCCACGCAGGACCCTATGCGTCCCCACTCTGAGCTGCCTTCCAGATGTTTCCTTGGATGCTGGATGCTTTTTGTTGACTTCTGAGTTAGGAGTTTGACCCCTGGAATAAACACGGAGAGTAGAATGCTAACTTCTCTGCTCAACTTCTGGCTCCAGGCCAGGCTGATTTCTGTGAGGCTTTGTGAGAGGCTGAAGATCATGACACCTAGGTGGGTGGGGGCCAGGAGAGGGGCAGCTGTGACAGAGGGCCGAAAAGAGATTGGGTGGGGTTGCCATTTCTACCCCACTAAGGGGTCAAACACGTGAGTTCCTTCCTGAGATAAAACAATGAAGAAATCCTCCTGTGTGCAACTCAAAAATAGGGCCAGGGCTGGGAACCCCAGAGGAGTGGACTGGGTGGGGCTCCCAGTCTCCTTCCAGGACCCAGCAGTAGTAGGGAGCTGGGACTGATGGAGAGATGGTTTGGCCCCTCAGGGATCATCACCTGAACCCATCCTGTCTGCCTTGACCTCCACTTCTCCCCCTGAGACTCAAATGACACTAGGCACTGGGTTTCAGCCAGAGAGGTGGAGTTGGGTGCTCTATTTCAGCCCCCCACCCCAGTGTCCCCCCAAGGGGATGTGGGTTGGGTTGGGCAACCTCCACTTTGAGGAACCTTGGGGTTGGCTCAGGGGCTGTGTCAGAGGAGGAAGGGCCTCATGCTCACCCCAGTTTCTTCAAGAGGTGTGGACTTGGTGGGCATGCTGAGTTGGTGGGGAGGCTAGTGATCTCCCCTTTCACATATCCTTGGGATTATGGAGAGTCTTTCTGCTTCATGCCAGAAGAGCCTCCAGTTCCTGGTGATGGTGGTCTGCAGACTTTTCTTTCAACCATGACTGGAGGCCTGCTCAGAGCCTTGCAGGAAGTCAAGAGAAGGCCTGGACTGTTGGACCCCAAAAAGATAACCCAGCAGGATTAAAAGAGGCAATTTATGTAAAGCATGTAGTTCTGGCATTTAGGAAGTTCATCAATAGATGCTCAAAGCAAGTGCCCCTAGCTGTTCCCTGCTCTGGACTCCCCATTCCACAGTGCCAGTCCTGAAGTTCAAAAGCAGACCTGGAGTCTTGACCTTCAAGTGTGATGGGCTTCGCTCCCTGTGAGACTTCCACTTTACTTCCTCCCCTTCCCTTCTTCAGCCACTGACCCCGTCTTCTTCCTCTGCCTCCAGGATTGGGAGGTGCTGGTCTTGGGGAAGCTCAAGTGGGACCTGGCTGCAGTGATTGCCCATGATTTCCTGGCCCTGATTCTGCACCGGCTCTCTCTGCCCCGCGACCGACAAGCCTTGGTCAAGAAGCATGCCCAGACCTTTTTGGCCCTCTGTGCTACAGGTAAGAGTCCCACACACACGTGTGCCAAGCCAGGGAAATCAGAAGACTTGGAAGGGTGAGAGGGAACTAGGAGATTCAGTTTATAACTTCAAAATTTGTGAAAATTCTATCCTCTGAGCCCCCAGTATCAATACAGGAAAGCAGCAGAGCTGTCTGGGATCTCAGATATGCTGCAGCCCCTCACCCCCACCCGAGTATGTAGCTGGGGACACCAAGGGCTTAGAGAGAAGTGACTTGCCCAGGCTGTCTCACTAAGGCAGGCCGAGAACCCAGGTCTCTTAACCTTGTGTCCGTACCAGGAAGAGACCCATTCACTCTCTGGTTCCTGGCCTGATCACTTACTACCCTGACCCTCTCCTCGGTTGCTCTTACACGGCTCACTGCCGGGGTGTCCCGGTATACCTGTGCTCTATTCATACAGCCTGGCACTTTCTGGCAAATAGAAGGTGCACGTTGGTATTCATCCTTACCTCATGGTCCCTTCTCTCCTAGACTACACCTTTGCCATGTACCCCCCATCCATGATTGCCACAGGCAGCATCGGAGCTGCAGTGCAAGGCCTGGGTGCCTGCTCCACGTCTGGGGACGAGCTCACGGAGCTGCTGGCAGGGATCACAGGCACTGAAGTGGTGAGTGCTGGGCAGCTGGGCAAATGGCCTCAGCTCACGAGGTAGCACTTTCCCCTGAGCTTCCAGCAGAGGGTGCTGTGGACCACCCCCAGCCTGGTCTCCACTCCAAGTTTCAAGTGCCCCACCTTTGCGGCTTCTGTGGTCTTTTATCTCCTGCCTCCGTCTGGAGAAGAGCAAGTGTTGCGGATGGGCCGAAAGGCACTGCCCCTGGGTACCCTTTTCTTGCCAAGCAGTATGCAGGAGTGGGGGTGGGGGGTTCAGTGTCAGATGTCGGGCCACTCTCACACCCCCTTGCCACATCCTCTTGCCAGTTTCTGAGAACTGAAGGCTGATTCCTGGGGTTGGGCCATGGCCTAACCTCCCCAGACTTCCCTGTGTGCTGGGAGGTGTCCTCCTGTACCTGCTGCCAGATGCAGGTGGATGGGGGGAAGCAGGGGTGGGAAGTGGACCTTCCTCACCACTCCTTGTCCCCAGGACTGCCTGCGGGCCTGTCAGGAGCAGATTGAAGCTGCCCTCAGGGAGAGCCTCAGGGAAGCCGCCCAGACCTCTCCCAGCCCTGCGCCCAAAGCCCCCAGGGGCTCCAGCAGCCAGGGGCCCAGCCAGACCAGCACTCCCACAGACGTCACGGCCATCCACCTGTAGCCCTGGAGAGGCCCCCTCGAGTGGCTGCTGACAGCAGGAGGGGACCCTACTACTCCCCTCCCTGGCTGCAGGAACAGAATCATGCCACAGCTGAAGCCTGAGGGGGCTCCTTCCCCTTGCCCCTCGCCAGCCAGAGGGGTCAGGTCCTACCTATCCCTGCAGTGTGCACTAAGGGGTCTGGCTGGCTACGGCTGGGGGCCAGTCCGGCTCCTCCTCCTGCCTGCATCCAGCCAGCTCAGCTCTCCCGGGGGGGTGGCCGGGCTGGCCAGAGATGACACTGAAGTGTAATACATGTACCAGCATTCCTTTCTAGGGCTCCCTTATCTGGGACTCTCAACTGCCAAAATTGAACCCGAGCCCCTGGCAGAGAAAGCTTGGAGTCCTAACCACTGGACCGCCAGGGGTTTCCCTAATTATTGCATTTGGATTGGGGTCTTTCTGAAGAAGCCTCAGATGTTCTAGATACACATGAGGGGCAAGAATGGACATCCCCTCTCCAAGCACTTGGGAGGCCCTGCATAATCCTAGCTGCTCCTAGGAGTGGCCTGGGCCACCGTCCAGGCGCAGGAACCAACCTCCTTGCTTTGCTTTCTGCTCAGCTTCTCCTGTGTGATTGGGGGGAGGGGGGTGTCAGTACGGAAGGAAGTTGTTTTAATTTATTAATTACTTTGAGTACAACTGTATGAGGGTGTGGTGGGGCCCTTCTCCCCTTGCCACAGGGGTGGTAACCCTGGAGGTTGCTGTATTTCTCCCCTCTGCTACTCGCTAGAGGATCTTCATGGCCAAGGAGCTGCTATGCCTGGAGTGGGGCCATGCCCTCCTCTCCCTTTGGCCCTCTGCCCCATCCTGCAGGAGCAGGGGGTGTTGCGGAATGAAGCAGGGGATGACCTGGTGATGACCAAGCCCCGTCCAGAGAGGGAGGCAGGCCCTGTTAACACAGGTCTTTCCTGAGGCCACAAGGTACAGGCTGGTGGCTGAGGACCATCATGCTACCTTTATAATAAAGATTCTAGAATAAAACTGACTTTGGCTTCTTGGATCAGAGGGCAGTCTGTGGGAAAGCCTATTTCTAGACTGCATGGGGTAAAAGAGGCAGAAATCAATGTCTGGAGCAGGGGTCGTCACACCTTTTCTGTCTTGGGCCAGAGTAGACACTTCAGGCTTTGTGGGCCATATGGTCTCTGCCTGAGTTAGCCCAAGTCCTGCTGTAGAACCTGATGTGCACATTTCTAAAAAGCACTGCACCATGCAAAACTGCACAATTGAAGCCACATGGCTTATGGGGAAAATGGGGCTTGAGACACAATACTCAAATACTTAATGAAGGACATTTTTTTTTTTTTTAAAGATAGTGTTTTTACATATTAAATGACTAAGAAACACATATGGTAATAGATATGGCCCTTTATCTTGAAAAACAAACACCTGAAGTTGGCTGTGGAAGCAGAGGTCGGAAGGATGTGGAAGGCAGGTTGTGACACCAGATGTGGGTGTGGTGCCAACCCACAAGGTGAGCTGGGGGCGTTGGCACAGGTCTGAGGTATGTGTGTTTTGTGTGGCTTGGCTCAGTGGGGGTGGTTTTTTGCTTTCATCTAGTGTCTCAAGCAGAGAAGGCAATGGCAACCCACTCCAGTACTTTTGCCTGGAAAATCCCATGGACGAGGGGCTTGGTGGGCTGCAGTCCATGGGGTCACTAGGAGTCAGACACAACTGAGCGACTTCACTTTCACTTCTCACTTTCATGCATTGGAGAAGGAAATGGCAACCCACTCCAGTGTTCTTGCCTGGAGAATCCCAGGGACAGGGGAGCCTGGTGGGCTGCCGTCTCTGGGGTCGCACAGAGTCGAACACGACTGAAGGGACTTTGCAGCAGCAGTGTCTCAAGACAAACTGTATATAAATGAAATTTGCTTTATGACCAAATAGAGTACTTAGGTTGGAACAAACTCACATTTGCAAAAGCAAGTAACAGGATTCTAGCCAGGCTACACTGGTCTCTGCTGCAGGGGCAGTGAAAGCAGTCAGGACCTGGAAGTGGATGGATGTGGCTGCGTCCCAAGAAAACTTTATTTAGGGACACTGAAACTTAAATATCATATAATCTTCACCTATCACAAAATACTGCTGTTTTTTCTCCGCCTCCCCCAACAACCATTTAAGATGTAAAAATCACTTTTCTCTCATGGACTATAAGAAAACAGGCATACACAACCTTGATTTGCCAACCCCTGGTTGAACGCTTTCATTGACTAAGAAAGTTAGAAAGGGAACTGGTCTGGTGGTGACCCTGGGTCTGACCTTTCTCATCCTGAATTTCCACCTTCCTCTAGGTGCTTTCTTCTAGCTCTTCCAACCAATCTGAGACCTTCTCATGTTCAAACAATCTCCTGGTTGCTGGCACTGTCTCCAAGTAGCTTGTGTCAGGGGAAGGCAAAGGCTGTGCCCTCTAGGGGCTGGCAGGGTGGGAACAGCCTAGAGAAGACTTGTAGAATAAGGGGCGGGGGGGGGAGTGCGTAGCTCCCATGTAAATAGGCAAGAATCCACTGCTACGCATGAGAGGGAAGCAGTGCTTGCTTCCAGTGAAACAAGGAAAGCAAAGAGCTCCACCCATCACATCAAAACACTGAGGTCCAATAAATACCTGCCTTTTGTCTTTATCCACCTCCGGCATGGCACCCCACTCCAGTACTCTTGCCTGGAAAATCCCATGGACGGAGGAGCCTGGTAGGCTGCAGTCATGGGGTCGCTAAGAGTCGGACACGACTGAGTGACTTAACCTTCACTTTTCACTTTCATGCATTGGAGAAGGAAATGGCAACCCACTCCAGTGTTCTTGCCTGGAGAATCCCAGGGATGGGGAAGCCTGGTGGGCTGCCGTCTATGGGGTCACACAGAGTCGGACACGACTGAAGTGACTTAGCATAGCATAGCATAGCAGTGACCTGACACAACAGCCTGAGAGGAAGTACCCATTCCAACCCTAGCTGGGACCTGGGAGGGCTGGACTGTGAGACCTCAAGTCAGGTCCCAGAACTGAGCAGGGATGCAGGCCTATTTGGGCCCCCTGTTGACAACTGGGGAATCAGAGGCCGGAGACCTGTCTTAGCCCTGATCCGGGTCTTCAGCTGTCAAGGCTCGGAATCACCTCCAGTCACCAGCAGGGATCCTGGAGTTCTTCCACACTCGGCAGACCCGGACAAGCGCTGCGTCCTTACTCCATGGTGACGGGAACATCTTCTACATCTCGGGGGACGGCACTCTGCAACTCACGCCTGATCTCCGGGGACAGCTGGGGGTGGGGCTGCAGCCGGAGCAGTTCCAGGAGGGCCTCCTTCTGCTCTGTGGCTAGGTCGGCCTTGTAGCGCTGGACCAAAGTCAACAGGCACTGGTGCCAGAGCACGGGCAGCTCACGCTTCTCTGTCCGGAAGCCCAGGAAGTGGAAGACCAGGGCGTCCAGCACTCGGTAGGGCAGCGCGTACTTCTTGTCCAGCAGCAGCCGCAGGAAGATGCTGTTGGCCCCGCTATACTCCATCTCTGCAATTTTCAGCATGGCCGCACTAATGGGGAAGGGAGGCAGGGAAACGCTGGGGAAAGCTTCTCCTTACCCCAGCCCTGCCACGGGCCCCAAAACTGTGCTGTCCGTAAAGGGAAATCTCTGCATTCTTCTCCTCGCCCCTAACTCCCTCGACCTGTTACCAGGGCTACGCTGACTCACGCCAAATCCCCACGTGTGGCTCAGACTGCTTCTGTCTCAGTGTGTCCAAATGTCTCTGCCCCAACCTACTTTCTTCCCATGTTCCCCTCTTATTCATTCATTCATTCATTCATTCAACTCTTTACTGAGCACCTAGCATGTGCCAGGCCCTGGGATCTTGTTCCCACGAGACTGACACTCTTGTGGAGTTATCATATACTCATCAAATTACCTGCAGACCCAAGGGCTTATGCTTGACTCCTTCCCCACGTGTCCCCATCCCGCCCCGAGTCCTGGGACTCCGCTGTCTAGATGGGCCGATCTGTGGGCCTCCACACCCACAACACTACCTAGAGTGCAGCACGGGGATGGAGCACTTGGTGATGATGCTGCCCACGATGATGGCTTCCCGAAGGGTACAGGTGCCCGACTCGCACAGCGGGATCAGGATGCCTGGGAGAGGAAGAGGGGCACGGTCACTAGCAGTCCAGAGTGAGAGTAAGGAGGTCCTGCAAGAGCTCTGGCCCTGCCCTTTGTTAATCACCTCCTGGGTCCCCACCTTTAAACCAGGCTCCAGGCTTGAACAAGGCCTTCTTCAGGGCCATGTAGAGGTGGAAGTTGAGTCGTTTGTACTCAGCAATGTCATCTCGTACCCGGGGGAGCAGAACCAGGTTATAGAAGCGCTGGGCCATCCGTTCCTTTAGGTTAGAGGCAAAAATCCTAGTGGTTTTGGAAGGAAGGGGGAAGATCCCAGGTCAGTTGACAGAACTGGCTCTTCAAATATCACTGCAGATGATATTTGCACGCAAGAGATCAGAGGGTCTGGGGAGGGAGCTGGGTGTGTGCAGCACCCAGGTCCGATTAGAGAGGGAACAGGAGGGGCTGCAAGATGTACCTGAATGGGGGTGAACACTGTCTTCAGGTGAGCCAGAGCTCTGCAGACAGACAGGAACCAACTATTCACCTTCCCCTCTCTTTTAGGGGTCCCCTGTACCCTGCTGTGACCAGGGACCTGCACACACCTGGGGAGCCACAGACTTCTGAGGCCATCCTGACACTGCAGGGTTGTGTCCCTGTAGTTAGGCGCGTCTCCCCTAGAAACTCATCACAGGACGCGTTCTTAACAGGACCTTGGCCCCAGAACAGGAAACAGGATAAGCTGGGGAAGTGATGCCAAAAAGAAGCTCAAGAGAGCTCTGGGAGGGAAAGCCTGTCCTTCCCACACCCAGCCTGCCCTACAGACCCAAGGCTGCCCCACCCTCATCAGCTCTACCTTGTGGCTTGGTACATGGCAGCAGCGGTCCAGGCCTCAGGCTCTGTGACATAGAGGATCTGCTCCCAGTTGGAGAGGGCAGGGATGATCTTAAATGCCTTGGGCAGTTTCCCACTGCGGTACTTAGACAACACCTGCGGAGGAGGGAACAGAACCATCGTCATCGCTGCTTGTCAGGTGCCCATTTGAGTTCCTCACGTCCATTAACTCACTCAATCCTCACAACCATCCTGTAAGGAGGTTCTAGTATCATCCTCATTTTTCAGTGGGGAATTGAGATTACAGTCATAGTGGGGAGCAGGACCCCTGAGCCTGCCCTCGGCCTACAAAAGATGTGGGCCCCCAGAGCCCTGGTGGGGCTGTCCCGTCATGGCTCTCCTCTCAGGCCTTACCTCCCGAACCCCTCTGTAGACCTCTAGGACGCGGGGGTCCAGCTGGGGCACAGGGAAGCCTGAGACCTCGGACATGACTGTTTCGACTTCTGTCTGCTTCTCAGTTAACTTCTCCATGATGATGTCAGCCAGGGTGCGCCTGGGGGAACAGGAGGGAGGGGGCGGCAGGGCCATGCTCTCAGTCTCGGGAGCTCTGGACGCCCCACGCCATCTCTCGAGAGCCCTGATAAACCTGCCACCTTGCTGGGATGTGTGACCTCAATCCCCACTGGGCCTACCCACCCAGCAAAGAATCCCTGCAGAGCACAATGGACCAGGCAGTCATCCAGCTTAGGATGGAGCTTCGAGTTGCATGGAGGGGAGGAACCTGGGCTCTGAAGGCGACTGCTGGGTTCAGGTCATGGCTCCTCCGCTCCCTGTGTGACCTTGGGCAGGTTACTCTGCCTCTCTAAGCCTCAGCTCCCTCCCTTATAAAACACGGATGATAACATACCTACCTACATAAAGTTAACACATGAAATAAAACCCTGTTCTGACCTCTTCAGAGTGCCAGACACACCTCAGTGATACACTGAGATTTCTGGGAGCTGGGATCATTAGGGAGAGAGCATGGCATACCCTCTCCCCTGTTTCAATTTATTAAAATTGATGGGGAGAGGTCCAAGATGAATGATCTGTTTATCCCAGCCTCCTTACACACAATCTGACTGTGATGATTCAGAATTATCATTACATTGGGCTTCAGTACAATAAGGGCATCTTCAGGGGCTGCTGAAGTCTATTTAAAAACCACTCCTGTCTTTGGAGGGCAGGACTTCCCAGATGTCCCCTTCCACCACAGCACTTTAAAGCAATGTATGGCAGAAGCCAGACATTTCCTTGTACCATCTATGCGACAGACATGGTAACCAACAGGCAGAGGGGTCAGTAACCCATCCTCGGTCTCAGAGCTCTCGAGTGGGGGAAAGAGTCAGAGCCTGGTCTTTCAAGATCTGAAGGTCAGGTACCTTACAGTATATGCGTGCCCCTCAGCTAAGCGGCCTCTGACTGCTAAGTCCATGTGGGTCTAGCCGGCTCTCTGCAGACACCGGCTGTCGCCCCTCAAGACTGTCAGGAGCCCCTGTTCCTAGCCGTTTTACTCTTCTGTTGAAAACCATCCCGCCAAGCTCATCAGAATGAGCTGCCAAAGCAGAGGTACGGGTGCTGAGTGAGAACCTGAGAGGCTCTCTAGAGAGACCAGCACACGTTCTGTGATATCCACCTCGGATCCTGGGCGGTGAGCTGGGAAAGGGACTCGTGCCTTCACTGTGCCCTCAAATACGCGGCTGCAGAACTCGCCATTCAGCCCCCTGTCTTTCGTAGCATTAATAGCACTGATACTAGTATACTAATGATGCTAGCGTGCGTGAACCCACAACCAATCTGAGGAACCAAGAACAGTGTCATCACAGCATCAGAATGAATGGGTTGAGGACCCTCATCGGAGGCGCCTCTCTCCTGGGCCAAAACCCTGGGCTCCAGAGTCTGAGTGTAGCAGCTCAAAAACGTGCATGTTTTTGACCCAGCACAGTGGTTCTAATTTGTTCTCATCTGGGGGATGATTCTGTCCTTTAGGGGACATCTGACAGCATCTGGTGACATTTCTGGTTATCACAGTGGGGGAGCAGGTCACGACTGCTGCCCAGTGGGTGCAGGCCAGGGATGCCGTTTAACAGCCTACACTGCACAGGACAGCCTCCCCAGGAGAGAACTATCCAGCCCCAAATGCCAGTGGTGCAAGGGCAGGAAAACCCTGGATAAAATGACAGTTAGGGTGTGAAAGACATGTGGCCAAAGAAACCGAGCCTACTGCTAAGAAAACTGAGTATACCAAGACCAAATGCAATGGGGCGGATTGCCCAGAGACAGAATAAGGCCTTGCAGCGACATCACCAGGCAATCCAGGCAGTTCTAAGACAGGTGGACAGAGGGCAGGAGCTATCTTGAGTCTGCATCATTCTCATTCAGAGCAGTCCTCAGAGGGTGTGCCACTTTTGGCAAGGTGGCTCCCCAAACTGGCAATGCTTAGGCCCTTCCCAGAGATGGGGACTCAAAACTCTGCCAGAGCATACGCTTCTCCGCATCTCATGTTTCTTTCCTACGTAGTTGCTACTAGGACCTGCTCTCCCAAATCCCGGGCCGTACCAGCCCTACCTGGCAGGAGGGTTCTTGTTCATGAACATCTCAATGGCACGCTCATCCTCGGGGTCCACGACCACCTCCGCCTGATAGCCTGGCCCTGCCATTGTGGCAGCCTTCTCCAGGGTGGGCCACTCCTCATCATCTGATCCATCCTGGGGCATTCCTGGACCTGGAAGAGGGAGATGCAATGGGTGAGCAAGGCCAAGCAGTGGGTGAGGAATTCAGAGGTCAACTCAACTCTAACCATCATGGATATGGCCCGGGCCTCACATGCTTGTAATAAATGCACGCTACCTTCCACTCCCCAGGGGCGTGCAAGCCTGCTTAAAATATACATGTATGAACCAATGAGACCGGGGAAGGCAATGGCACCCCACCCCAGTACTTTTGCCTGGAAAATCCCATGGACGGAGGAGCCTGGTAGGCTCCAGTCCATGGGGTTGCTGAGAGTTGGACACGACTGAGCGACTTCCCTTTCACTTTTCACTTTCATGCATTGGAGAAGGAAATGGCAACCCACTCCAGTGTTCTTGCCTGGAGAATCCCAGGGACGGGGGAGCCTGGTGAGCTTCCGTCTGTGGGGTCGCACAGAGTCGGATACGACTGAAGCGACTTAGCAGCAGCAGCAGCAGCATGAACCAATGAGACAGTGATAGCAGTAAACAAGAGCGAACATACTAAACTGTTACATAACATATGTAACCGCCATGACTGTAAGGCGTAGGTACTATTATTATGCCCAGTTTCAGACGGGGATACTGAAGCACAGAAAAGCTGACTGACTTGCCTACCGCAGGCAGTCTGGGTCTAGATTATACATTCACCACCTCTCTCTTACACGCATGGCGGGGCTTGATTAGTGTCAAAATGAGTGGCAGAAACGATGTATACCACAGGCACTCAGAAGAGACGGCGGATGCGAAGGACGCCTAGGCTCTGGATGGGCAGTACGGGAGCTGGAGGAGTGTGCTCTAGACCTGGGTAACACTGGCAGGAGGGCTTGCTGGGAAGCCCAAGAGTGTCTGCCAGGAATTCTCCGGTGGTCTAGTGGTCTGGACTCCATGCTTTCACTGCAGGAAGTGAGAAGTACAATCCATGCCGTGCATGGGGAACTGAGATCACATGGCCTGAGGTGCAGCACACACACAGAAAACCCCCAGAGATACTGTGATAAAAGTTAAACAGGGGGAGAGTTACACGTACCAGATGTTCTGTCTCCACATGCTAACAACTCCCAAACCTGTACCTGTAGGGTTACAGTCTCTCGTTGCTCCAGACCCTAACGCCAGCTGCCTCTTGTACAGCTTATTCACGGACGACCCACAAGCACTTCAATCTTGGTCTGTCACTCCCGTTCCCTCCTAGGTCTACTCACCGTGTTCCACATCTAAGTAAATGGAATCACCATCCAGTCCATGCTAAGCCAGAACCTAGGCGGCAGGCCTGCCTTGTCCACTGCCCCCACTCCCAACACCCAATCAACTACCAAGTCCTTTCCCACTGAACCTCACACAATCTCTCTCAAAGCTTTCACAGCCCTGTCAAAGCCTAGGTCAATATCACCTCTTGACTAGATTAATTCAACAGTCCTCTAAGTGGTCTCCTTAGTCTCTATTCGTTTTCCACTCTTCAGGGCAGCCACTGAGACTTTTGTAGCTTTTGCTCTTATCTACTTCACCACCATTCAGCAAACGCTGACAGTGCCTACCATATGTGAGGCACTGTTCTGGGTGCCAGAAATATATCAGCAAACAAGAGAAAGACATTTTGCCCTTACAGAACTTAAGTTCTAATGCTTGGACACAGACAATGAACTAATATGATATACGTTATGTTAAAAAAAAAACCACAAATGCCACGACAAAGAAATATAGCAGAGTAGAGAAGTTGTGATGTGGAGACAGGGGTGATGTGTTGCAGTTTTTAATGGAGTGGTCAGGATAGGCCTCTCTGAGCAGGTGAAGAATTAAGGGGGGAACCAACAGGAGTATCAAGACAGAAGGCCCCGCCAGGGTGAAGGCCCTGACTTGCCATGTTTAAGAAGCGATGAAGCCTATATGGATTGACTTGAGTTGATGATATCATCCAACCATCTCATCCTCTGTCGTCCCCTTCTCCTCCTGCCTTCAGTCTTTCCCAGCATCAGGGTCTTTTCCAATGAGTTAGCTCTTCGCATCAGGTGGCCAAAGTACTGGAGCTTCAGCTTCAGCACCAGTCCTTCCAATGAATATTCAGGACTGATCTCCTTTAGAATTGACTGGTTTGATCCAGATGGAGAGAAGAGGGCAAAGGGAAAGGAGCAGGAGAGGTCAGACTGACAACAGGTGCAGATCATATAGGTCTCTGTAGATCAGGTAATCCTCAAGTTGCTGAGCTGAGAGTAGACTGTGGCAGATACGGGATACTGGATAAGAGGCTACTGCAATCGTCCAGGTCAGAGATCACTGTGGTTTGAACAGGATGCTGTTCCAAGATGGTGCCAAGTGATCTGATTCTGGATATATTTTTAAGGTAGAGTCAACAGGACTTCCTAACTGATTGGATATGGAGCAAGAAAGAGACAAGTCTGAGTTTTCTGTCTGGAGCAAATGGAAGGACATCGTGTCATTAACTGAGATGAAGTAGACTGGGAGTGGAGCAAGTTAGGCAAGATGGTCAGAATTTCTGTTCCAGACATGCTAAATCTGAGATGTTTCTTAGACTTCAAATTGGAGAAGCTAATGAGAGAGCTGAAATATAAGAATTTGGATTTCATGAAGAGATCGAGGCTGGAATATGAACTTGGAAGCAGTTACCAAACAGACAGTATTTCAACCTTGAACCTGAAGACAGAATCACAGAAGTCATCAGAGGTGAAGAGAATAGCTCCAAGGATGCAACGCTATGGCACTACAATAAGAGGTTGGCGACAAATGAGCAGTCAGCAGAGGGAGCTCCCTGGTGGCCTAGTGTAAGGATTCTGGGCTTTCACTGCTGGGGCTCAGGGTTCAATCCCTGGTGGGGGAACTGAGATCCCACCAGCCAGGTGTCGGGAGGGGGAGAATAGGAGCCAGCAAAGGATACTGAGAGGTGCGTGCATGTCCTCAGTTGTGTCTGACTCTCTTCGACCCTGTGAACTTTTCCTAACTGTAGCCTGCCAGGCTCCCCTGTCCATGGATTTTGCAGGTAAGGATACTGGAGTGGGTTGCCATTTCCTTCTCCAGGGGATTTTCCTGACCCAGGGATCGAACCAGCATCTCTTGCATTAGCAGGTGGGTTCTTTACTACTGCACCACCTGGGAAGCCCACTGAGAGGTGAAAAACTAGCAAAACAGGGATGTGATGTCTTTGAAGAGGAGTAAAGATACTGTAGCAAGGAGGCTAGTGTTTGTGAATGCTACTGCTGCTGCTGCTAAGTCACTTCAATAGTGTCCGACTCTGTGCGACCCTATAGACGGCAGCCCACCAGGCTCCCCCGTTCCTGGGATTCTCCAGGCAAGAACACTGGAGTGGGTTGCCATTTCCTCCTCCAATGGATGAAAGTGAAAAGTGAAAGTGAAGTCGTTCAGTCCTGTCCTACTCTTTGCGACCCCATAGACGGCAGCCCACCAGGCTCCCCCATCCCTGGGATTCTCCAGGCAAGAACACTGGAGTAGGTTGCCATTTCCTTCTCCAGTGCATGAAAGTGAAAGTGAAGTAGCTCAGTTGTGTCGGAGGCTCAGCGACCCCATGGACTGCAGCCCACCAGGCACCTCCATCCATGGGATTTTCCAGGCAAGAGTACTGGAGTGGGGTGCCATTGCCTTCTCCGTTTGTGACCGCTGCTCACAGACAAATGAAAGATGAGTGTTGAGAAATGGATTAAGCAACTTGGAGGTCAACACTCTTGGAGTAATAACAAAAAAAAAATGACCATCTTTTAAATAATTTCACTCCCTTTCTGGCCCTTAAACAATATTGTTCTTTGTGCTCAGAGCACTCCCCACTGTTCAGTTCTCAGCACAATGGTCATGCAACCTGGGAAACCTGACTCCCAAGACTAATGTTATTGTTGTCAGAGAAACTATACTTTATCACGAGTGCATTATTCTAATTGCTTACTTCTCTCTCTCTCTCTCGGGCTACCCTGTAAGATCCTGACGTCAGGTATACCTTTATCCTGTTTACATTTTTTTATCTAAACTCCTAGCACGGCGGGATGTGCGTAGTAGACATTCCATGATTACTTACAAAACACATAAATAAATGCTAGCAGAACTTAACGGCGTGAGTAACCACTTCCTGTTGGCCTAACCTCCGGGATGCTTAAAAGAGTGCCACTCTAAGGAGTGGGCGTGGAGGGCTCCGGCAGCCCTCAATCTGCCCCAGAGCTGGGTCTCCCACCCCATTACCTTTGCCAAGGCCCTCAGTTTTTTGTGTGTGTTTTTTTAAAATTCCAAGCTATTCCCCTGCCGGACACCTTTCAGCCGTCCACCCCAGCTACCCACCCTCCTCCTCGTACCCCATCCTCGCCACTCACCAAGCCGCGTAGTGCGCTCCCGCGGCACCGCGGGCCTGTCCCCGCTCCCATGCTCGGCCTCGAGCTCCTCTTGCTGCTGCCGCGCTTGCTGCAAAATCCGTCGGGTCAGCCGGGGCCCCACGTACTCTTCCTCCTCGTCTCCGGTTCCGCGACCCCGCCGTTTTTCTCGGGTTCCTGCCCGCACCGCGTCCCCAGCCAGGATCTGCTCGGCCAGCGGCGCATGCTTTTCCTGACCCCCGGCCCCGCGGGCCGCCTTGAACTTGGGCATTTTTCTAGAAAACCGGGCCGTGAAGTTTCCCACGTGGATATGGAGGAAAAAAAGGCCCCGAGTGCGCTTGCGCAGTAAACACCCAGCGCCGAAGAGCCCACCGGAGCTCACAGCGCCCCCTCGCGTCTGGAGGCCGGGTGTGCCAGAAGGCCCGCCCAACCAACAAAAAGAGCTCACGGGTCCTGGAGCTGGGTCCTCCCGAATTTAACGTTGGCTTCTCTAAGTGGTTGTAGTCCGAGCTACACTTTTCTAGTTTCATGGGTCTGGGTCCAGGGTGCCCAGGCGAATGGGAATTCCCTGAGCGGCGAACCGGGGGATGGGGGCGGGGCGGAGTCGGACAGTGACGTCACCGAAAGGCCTAGACACGCCCTTCCTCGTGGGCGTGTCGACTGGGCGCTGTGTTTTTACGTAAGTTCCGGAGCGCCTCCCTCCATCAGAGCTCTCTTTGGCGAGGTGATTTCACCTCGTGTGGGCTGCTGGAGCACACCGCATTTCAGTTGTTTGATCCTCCCGTCCTCCTGGCCCGACACCATGGGAGTGACTTGGTAGGACTTCAAAGGACTTTGTGGGGCGGGGTTTGGGGACTTGAAGGCCCCTGGAGCCTCGAATATACCCCGGGAGTAGGATTCCGACCAGAGTCCGCAGTCCCCCGGAAGATGAGCAAAATGTCCTCGGATTGTGTGGGTGAGGGGGCCACCGCGAGGGCTGCAGAATCTGCAGGCCCCTTTCCTCGGAGATTCGCCCCTTCTTCCTGGAAGGCGGCAGGTAAAAGGGTGTAAGAACCCGTTAATGATCGTGTACCTCCTTCCTTTTTTCTTGGTACAATTTCTTGACCGTCAAGAACGGGGTAGAACTTTAGGGTTGAAAGTAGTATGTCGGAACTCGGCCCCGTCTGCAGGCAGGGCTTGGATGGGTAGGGCATAGGCAACAAGGAGATAG
Organism: Tragelaphus eurycerus; assembly: GCA_935064755.1. Lineage (NCBI taxonomy): Eukaryota > Metazoa > Chordata > Mammalia > Artiodactyla > Bovidae > Tragelaphus > Tragelaphus eurycerus. The sequence continues at coordinate 17,275,595 of CAKXYN010000027.1, read as the reverse complement.
TATATTTTTTAGGTTTTTGCCTGCCCTTGCCTACAGCCACTAAATGCAGTTAGATCAGCATGTGTCTGGTTCTAGTTTGGCCTTTGTAAGATCTTGAGTCTGGAGGAAAAAAGGAGCTGTTGGGAATTAGGAGATAGGAATTCCAGGCACATCACCTCTTCAGGGCCAGTTTCCTATTCTGTTTAATTACATGGTTGGTTTAGTTTCTATGGACTTATTTCTAACATGTTATAAGTCAGTGTGACAGGGAAAGGTATGGGTTTAATTCTCTTGTAGTCATTTAGTTCCAAAATGCTAGATTTCAGGGCTTTAAAAAATATATATCTTGAGCATCTCTCCCAGAGAGGGCTTAGAGGCCAGGTTATCTGAAGGCATTGGCTCTAGGCTTCTCATATAAGAGCCTGTGGGAACTCCTCCTTCTGGTAGCCCAGGTCTTGCAGATTTGTCACTGACTGCACATTTTCTTCTTGAAGTTGACATCATGAGCCTCCTTCAAAGTCCTGTAGAGGGATGCAAAGAATGGGAATGAAAAGTTTGCTAGGATCTTTCATGGCCGTCCAGTGGTTAACACTCCACGCTTCCACTGCAGGAGGCACCTTCGACTTGAGGGGCACGGGTTCAATCCCTGATTGGGGAATTAGATCCTGCATGCCTTGTGGCGCAACCAAAAACAAGTTTGCTGCAAAGAGGCATGAAACCCTGGAAGTACCTGTTCTTTCAGGGCAGAAGGCAAGCAGGGAAAGGGCTCTCTGTTGGGATGCTTCTCAGCTTTTTCAGGCTTCTAGAACTTCTGACCCCAGTAGCATCACCTTAGGGATTCTCTTATATTTCAAAATAAGGCACATCATCATCATTACTTGTTAGTACTTTTTCTGAGGGAGATTAGAGACAGTTTTAGCAACAGTAGGACTCTATAGCTTCATTTAGTTGATTTTTGGTTGATTGTAAAGTAATGCAGTGTCCCCCAACATTCAGCCACATATGATTCTACTTAAGATTTTTAAATAGCCATGTAGCACTTGAACTATTATTTATTAATGTCTTTTAATTCTCTTTCTTTTCCTTAAAAGTATTTTAACAGACAACTATATTCCTGGGGAAGCATTCTGGTAGAGTTAAGAGCATGGACGTGGAGTCAGCTTGCTTGGCTTTGACTCTTGGCCACACCACACCAAGCTTTGTGACCTTGTGCAAGTTATTTAACCCCTGTGTACTTTTCTTTCCTCATTGATAACCAAGAGATAATTGTATATCTTATGGGGCTGATGTGAGGATTCAAAGAGTTAGTTCATAGAAAGGTCTTTGGGTACTACCTGGCACATAGCTGGTCCTTGGTGATTGTTACCTGCCACTCTGTAAAGGGGGAACCAGTTTCCCTCACCATAGAAAGGAATCTTGGAAATGACTTTTTGTTTCATTGTTTTGGTTAAATTCGTATACATGCTATTGCTTTTCATGTCTGAGGATTAGAAACTTGAGGCTTGCTTTCTCTTTGATCCCAGGATCCTTAAAACTTTCTGCCTTGATGGAAATTTTCTGTATTAGCACTGCTGCCAGAAACTTGACTTGTGGCTGCAAAGCCTTGAAATGTGGGTTTTGCAGCTGAGGAGTTGAGGTTTTAATTTTTTTATTCACTTAAGTGTAAATAGTCGCATGTGGCTTGTGGCTACTGTGCTGGACAGCTTGCATGCAAAGTGTTAAAGAGAGTAATAATAATTGGAATAATAATTCCAAGTTGAGGCTTTCTTCTTGATGTAGTCAAAACTGAAAAAAAAAAAATGCAGAAGAAATCCCTTTCTCATTGTATGACTCTGTGTTACTGAACACTCTGTGTGCCACCTAAAATCTTCTCTTGAACGTTGGCATACTTTCCACACTCGGTATATGGAGTTGCTCTAGACGGAAAGTCCAAAGCACTGGTATGTATTCTGAGACCTGCTCTGGTTCTTAGTGGAGTTCTCAAGAGACTGTGGGCCTCTGTTTCATTCTTTTTAAAATGAGAAGGTTCGGGTTGATGGTCTGTGTGTACATACTGGCCCTGATGAGCTGATTCTGCAGGCAAGTGAATGACTCATTGATGATTTTGGTCCTTTTCCTTCCAGTGTGTCTCAGATGCCCGTGGCCGAGGGCAAGAGTGTCCAGCAGACTGTGGAGCTCCTTACCCGAAAATTGGAGATGCTTGGAGCAGAGAAGCAAGGAACATTTTGTGTGGACTGTGAGACCTATCACACAGCTGCCTCTACCCTGGGCAGCCAAGGTCAGTGAGAGATGGGCCTGTGGGATGGCTGGAACCTGGTTTGGAGTTAATAGACATTCATGTTCATTGGAATCTGTCTGCTCTTCTGCTGAGGGTGGTGCTCTTGGATAGATGGTATATGTGTTTCTGAATTCATTAATTTTTTCCTTCATCTCTTAGTCTGGGCCTGTGTTGTAGTCTTTTTGCACTTTTAAAGCACTTTTCATTTCTCAGTGTTGGTCACTAATTTCCTCAGAATCATCTGGGTTGCTTGTTAGAGGTGCAGGTTCCTGGCCCAGCTTACAGACTCACTGCTAATCAGTCATAATCTATATTATAGTAAGTTTCACAGGTGATCTTTATGCACTCCAAAGTTTGAAAAAGTCTCCTTTTAAGCTCAGAAGCCTTTGTATATGATTCTGTTGGAGCTTTAGAGTTTGGGGAACTTTCTGTAGAAAAGCTTCGTGTTTCCCACACCTAGCCAGTGGCCTTAGCTACCACCTTAGCATAACCTTGATTGATGAATTAACTTTTGTTTTAAATGTATTTCAAATAGAGATGCGTTATGGCTGGTGGTGGTAGGGAGGTAAAGAGGATCTCTGAATAGGAGTTAGGGAACCTGGGTTCTTTTAGTCTTGGTTCTTCAGTAACTTGACTTTGGATATGGTTCCACAGCACAGTGAATAAGCCTAAATCATGGAACCGGATAACGGAGTCCTGCCTGCCACAACTAACTGCATCCTTAGGTAATTCTGCAGTCTATGACTGTTCCTGTGCAGGTCACTTGCCTGTTTACCCAGGGATTTATTCCCTGCCCTGTTCCTGTGAACTATATTTGCCCGGCCCCCATTTAGTTCCCTTTGGTCAGTGAAAGGCACTGGCAAAAATTGGAGAGAGGAGGAAAGAGAGAGACAGCCTCTTCTCCTGTCCTTCTGCCTTGGGCTGTGTCTCTGTCTGTGGCTGTGTTTCTTCCTTGGTTCTACCTCCTGTTAGGCAACCCTTGTTCCTGGCTCTCAGAACAGCACATCTGCCCTTTTTCCTTCCAGCCCTAGGGATGGTAGCGGCTCCCTGTGTTACTAGTCTTTGGGTGACCTCACTATTCCATTTGATTTTTCAGTTCTACCAACCCTTGTACTTCGTTCCCTGTATTAAACCCCCTCTAAAGAAACTTACCTGCGTGGGCTGTTTTTGCACCCTTCCCAGTACAGTTATCTGCAAAATGAAGATAATTCCAGTATTTATCTCCTAGTTAAATAAGTTAGTACACACAAAGCCCTTCGAACCAAGGTTGTCTTGGAATAAATAGCTAATAAATGGTAGCTTAAGAGCTGTACTGAATTTCATGATAAGTGCAGTTGCAATATTAACATCTGTTTTGCCTGCAAAAGGCAGAATATAAGAACCAAAAGAGAGAACAGTTATGAAAGCATTTGGAGAATAGAACACTAGTATACAGATGTGGAGAAGGCAATGGCACCCCACTCCAGTACTCTTGCCTGGAAAATCCCATGGACGGAGGAGCCTGGTGGGCTGCAGTCCATGGGGTCGTGAAGAGTCAGACATGACTGAGCGACTTCACTTTTACTTTTCACTTTCATGCATTGAAGAAGGAAATGGCAACCTGCTCCAGTGTTCTTGCCTGGAGAATCCCAGGGACGGGGGAGCCTGGTGGGCTGCTGTCTATGGGGTCGCACAGAGTCAGACATGACTGAAGTGACTTAGCAGCAGCAGTATACAGATATAATGTGACATACTACTTCTTTGACACTCTCTGGCATGATCTCTGTTTTCCTGATCAGACCTTTGCTTTCAAGGAGCTATAGTCTAGTTGGAGATACAGCGGGCTCTCAGTGGGCAGTCGGGTAGGATGGAAGGAGGTCAGGACGCCTGGACTAGAGTTCCAGTTCTGTTGCTTACCGGCTCTGTGCCTTTAAATCAGTTCTCACACTGTCTAGCTTTAGCATCACCTAGAGGGAAGGCTTGTTATCACACAGATGGATGGGTTCCCCTCTCCTCCCCACCCCTACCGAGTTTCTGACCCAGTGGGTGTGGGGTAGGGTGGAGAATATACATTTGTAACAGATTCCCAGGTAGTGATGTGGGTGCTGGCTGGTCAGGGACCAAAAGCTTTTCAGAATTTTTTCAAGAGAGTAAAAACACTTCCAGACTCCCGTAATATGAATTAAGTATGTTATCAAGTGAGTCTGCATGAGAACAGAATGACAGATCAGCTTCGGGTGTCTTTATTGGAGGATTAAAATGTTTGGAACTGGACTTCCCAGGTGAAAGGTGTGACGATGCAGCGGGCAGTTGGGAGGGTGTGGGGCACGGTTGGTGTGGAGCCGGTGGTGGTGGTCAGGCAGTGGCAGTGCAGTGGAGGCCTGCAGAGGCCACACCGCCCGCACTTGTCTCTGCGTTCATCCGATTGCTGCACTCTCATCCCTGCCTGAATCCTACCCTCTCTTTGTACCCTACTTCAGGTCCTATTTTTGCCATGAAGGTTCATCCAGCTGACTCTTGCCACTTTGACCACTTCCTTCCCTGAAGTCTTTCCTTCCCTCCAAAGACTTCTGGTCTATCATCAGGCGAACACTCTGGTTTCATGGTCTTCTAACAAGTTTGCCACCTATCTTCAATGAAAGTGAAAGTCGCTTAGTCGTGTCTGACTCTTTGCAACCCCATGGACTATACAGTTCATGGAATCCTCCAGGCCGGAATACTGGAGTGGGGAGTTGTTCCTTTCTCCAGGTGATCTTCCCAGCCCAGGGATTGAACCCAGGTCTCCCGCATTGCACGCAGATTCTTCACCAGCTGAGCCACAAGGGAAATCCAAGAATACTGGATTGGGTAGCCCATCCCTTCTCTTCCCAATTCAGGAATTGAACAGGGGTCTCCTGCATTGCAGGCAGATTCTTTACCAACTGAGCTATCAGGAAAGGACAATGACAGTCTTCAGTGAGATTGTCAGCTTCTTGAGGCCAGGGGCTAAGTCCTCTACTTACATGCCTCTTCAGCCCTAGCACAGTGTTGGGGCTAGTTTAAGGACTTGGAAAACTCACTTCTCAGGGACTGGAACCAGTGAGTGGGGATTTAAAACTGGATCTTCTGATCTAGATCCCAAGTTCTTTCTGCTCTGGTTGTACTGCCTGCTTCCTAAGTCAGCTAGATGTCTTAAAATTCTCCAAAGTCCCCCTCCCGTTGCCTTCAGGATGCAGTCTAAACTTGGGCACAGAAGACAAGGCTCTGGCCTCCCGCTCACCCTCATGTTCAGATTCTGCCCCGTGCTGCTTCTGTGGGGCCACTTCCTCTGTTTCAAAGAGGGCAGAGGCCAAGGAAGGGAGTGATGGCCAAAAAAGAGAGCAGCTGTTTCGTGTGGTGTGCTCAAACGCTGTTACTTTTATTTTCCTTGTTACGTAATATATGACTATACAGAAGACCATATGTAAATCTTGTGTGAGTTATTAATCATCATCTTTAATCATCTGTCTGTGAGCCCATCACTCAACTTAAAGTTAAACCAGGGATTTCCCTGGTGGTCCAGTGGTTAAGATTCTGTGCTTCTACTGCAGGGGGTGCAGGTTTGGTCCCTGGCCAGGGACATTCCCGTTACTGTACGGTGTGGCTAAAAGAAAAAAGAGCAAGAGAGAAGAAAATAGACACGAAAAACCAAAAGGTATAACCCAGAATGCAAAAATGCAGGGCTGACTACAAATAATGGGGCGCAAAACTTACAACTATCAGAAATAAATATAAAAGCTAGGGGAAAAAGTGAATTAAACCATATCTGGACCATCAAAAGTTCCAGTGTGCCCATCACCTTTTTCTGTAGATTGGGTGGGTTCTGCCACATGCTGCCTGGCTGCGGGTCTTCTCTGGAAAAGGCTGTTGGTGAGGGCCTTGCCTCCACTGCCCTCCAGGACTGCTGGGGCGATGCTGGACTGCCCCCTGGCTCTGTTCAGCACTGTGGCCTCTACTCCGGGATGTGCTGAGGAGGCCTTGTCACCGAGCAGGATCTCCATCCCTTGCAGGTCAGGCCGGGAAGCTGATGTATGTCATGCACAACTCTGAGTACCCTTTGAGCTGCTTCGCCCTCTTTGAGAACGGCCCTTGCCTTGTTGCTGACACCAACTTTGATGTGCTCATGGTGAAACTCAAGGGCTTTTTCCAGAGTGCCAAGGCGAGCAAGATTGAGACCCGGGGCACCCGTTACCAGTACTGTGACTTCCTAGTGAAGGTGGGCACGGTCACAATGGGGCCCAGTGCCCGCGGCATCTCCGTGGAGGTAAGACCTCGGTGGACTAGAGCAGATGTGGTGAAGGGCCTGGCTCTGCAGATTCCCTCGACCCTGAATGCAGGCAGATGTGTCTGCCTCCCTGATTCCTGTCTGCAGAGCAGCTACGCTTCCTTGCCCTGCATTTTTTACCCTTTCTTTAATCACTTAGGGACGCTCTAGCCCAGGATGGGAATGGGGAGCTAGATTCACAGCAGGAAAGCTTAGGAAGGCTGGCTTGCTGGAGAAGAGGCAGGATGGTCAAGGAGGGGCAGGTGAACTATTACATGGAGGGACCACTCAAAGTTTTGAAGCAAAGACGTACCCTTCCCTTTGACATGCTCTCGGCTTTCTTTCATGGTATGTGACGATTTCATCTATGACATACATTGAAAATGATAAAGATGGAGTGTGACAGTAGCTGGCTTTGGGACCAGTGAGAGTCTGCACCATCTAACACAGTCCCAGCACTGTGTGAGATTTTAAAAAAGAAAAGAATAAGTAAACTGCAGGGCCTTCCTTTTGAGCGTTTATGACTTAATAAGAGAGCCAGGGCCCAACATGCAAGCTGTTTTTGAAGTTAGTCTGTAAGAAATGCCATAAAGGAAGCACAGATTGCTCTGAGAGTTCAGGGCAGAGAGCACTGCTGACTTTGGGGGCTGTGATACCTCCTGCAGGATTAGCATTTAAGGAGGGAATTAAAATGTGGAGACCTAGGGATAGATAAGTCCTCAAAAGCAGCACAGGAGGAGAAAAGGACTTTAGTGTTCATGACTACTGCGACACTCCAGAGACCTCTAGAACTAAGATGTCCTGACCCTTTTCATTCATAACACACAGAGAATTTGCCAAGACACATGGGAAACTCACTGTTTGTTTATCCTCCACGTTTTCAACTTTGCAACACAAATACACCCGGCAGTTTCTTTACTTATTTCTCCTTGTAGTTGCCAGTAATTTCCGCTGCCACCTCTCCAGTGAAAAACTGGGAGAGGAGTATGAGCAAGCCTAAGATCTATATCCTTCAGCCCCTGTTACATGAGTTGGGAAATTATTTCTTAGGGTCAGAGCCCAGGTCGTATCTACCTTGGGAGTAACAGTTGGTCTTGAAGTGACTTACGGGCCTATGTGTCTTTTTGCCCTCTTGTCAGTTCCCCCAGCTCACACACACTCGCAGACTCTTTCTCCTGCTCTTCGTTTTCTCTCATAGAATTTTCCTGAGCTGTCCATGAATCTACACCCATCATAGCTGGGACTATAAAGTTCAGAAATAATTTGAAGGGACCAAGCTGTGCCTCTGGGTCTTGTGCGTAGGACTGTGAGTTGATAATCCCAAGATGAGAATGTTTGAGCTTAAAGGGTACAGTGCTGAGGGTTTCAAATTCCTGGTGTTTGAGCTGGATATTTCCTGTGGGGCAGCTCTGGGTTGGAAGGTGTATGTCGTGGTCTCCGGGTTGGGGAAGATGGATGCAGAGGGCAAACGACCTGCCCTTGCTCTCACTCACCCTCCATCTCCCTTCTCTTGGTCCCCAGGTGGAGTATGGCCCCTGTGTGGTAGCTAGTGACTGCTGGAGCCTGTTGCTGGAGTTCCTGCAGAGCTTTCTAGGCAGCCACACCCCAGGGGCGCCCGCAGTGTTTGGGAACAGACATGACGCTGTCTACAGCCCAGCAGACACCATGGTCCAGTACATGGAACTCTTCAACAAGATCCGCAAGCAGCAGCAGGTGCCGGTGGCGGGGATTCGTTAGCAACTGGCAGCTGCTGGGCTGAGCTCTGTCACCAGGGGGCAGGGGGTGGAACTCCACAGAAGGAGCAGGCGCTGCACCCTCAGGCCTCTGGACCCCGGAAATCCTGGGCAGACGGGAAGGTGTCCCTCCCTGTCTAGTTCCCAGCTGTGGCTTTTCTGGGGCGCTGGACTCCCCTCCACTGAGCCTCACACACAGTCCCTCTTGTGCCTCCCCTGCCACAGCTGTTTCAGCCCCCGCCTTGCTAGGCTTGGCCTGTCCTCAGGAACAGTGACTATCCAGAGCGGAGATGTCTGGAGCTCCCCTGCTTTAGGGGAGAAGGTCGGATGGGGATGTCCCTGCTGAGTGTCGGTGGGAAGGCAGTCTGTGTTACCAGCTCCTGCGGATTTGGTCCAGGCGCACTGTGGACAGGCTGTGTGTTGCGTTTGGGCTTCGCTCAGAGGATGTGGCTGGGTCTTTCCTGGGGAAGAAGCAGGAGGCCAAGCTTATTTGATGGCTGTCATTTTCTGACCTGTTTGCTGAGGTAAATCATGAGTTCAGTTTTCTAGGGTGTTGCCTGAGTCCTTTGAAGTCTCCCCTTTGGCCATCTTTCCATTCTGTAGGGAATGATATTAAAGCACAGGCTGAGTGGCTATAAGGAGAACCTAAAGTACAGAGGCTCTTAGAAGTTTATTTTTCTCTTCTCTAATAGTACAGAGGTAATCAGATAGCCCAGGGCAGCCTTAACTCCACAAGGTCATCAGGAACTTGGTTTCCTTTGAGCTTGTTGTCCAGCCATCCCTGGGGTGTTGTCCTTGGGCGACTCAGAGCATCATCAGCTACATGTCCAGTTCCCCTGGGGTAAGAGAGAGAGAACAGTTTTCTTTTATAAAGGCCATGACCTGGAGCTGCTCCAGTCACTCTGGCTATACCTGGCTGAGAGGAGCTCTGGGACAGAGAGCCTCTTATTTGGATGGTCATGTGCCCAGTTAAAATGCTGGGGGTTCTGTGACTGAAAGGTGAAGGAGAAAATGGATGTGGGGGCCCAGTTAGTAGCCTCTGCTCCGGGGAGCTCAATGGGCATGCCCAAGACTGTTCTTGCTGTTTTGCAAAGAGCACCCCTATAAGTAAGCCATTTGCTTCTGAGTTGGATTCGGATGGGGCTAATGTCAAAGCCACTTTAGCTGGATTATTCACATGGGGACGTCACTTCTGCACCCGTTGAGTCAGTCTCCGCATCAAGACCTCTTCAGTTCTCGTGTGCCCAGAGCTCAGGGTTAAACAGTTGACCTGAGGCTCACACTGCGCTTCATGGTGTCCTGAGCTCTTACTCCTCGTCTCATGGGAACCTCCAAGCTGTTCATTTGATCTCCGTCGCCTGCCCACCGCCCTCCTGCTTCAGAGATGCTCAGTGCAGCTAACCCTGAGGTCACAGTCAGAGCTGGTCTTAGGAAGTGGGTTCATGCGTGTACTGTGGGTTGTCCTAGGATCTGTCTCTCATCGAAAACCCAGGAAGAGAAACTGTTTTCAGATGTCAGTGCTCAGATCTAAGCCTCTGCAACAAGAATCAGCTAGTGGTCACGTTTCTCTTTTAACTTTGGCTGCCGGAAGCTCAGTTCGACTTTCTGACTGTAGAATCTGTCATCCGTGTTTTTTGTTCTCACCTTCCCCTGGTTTCATTTGTTTCTTCGTTTTTTTTTTTTTGTTTTTTTTTACATTTTAAAATGGAGATGTGTTTTAGATATTAATTTATACATAATAAAATACATAGATTTTTTTTAATGTTTTTGGCCTTCTGATTTATGTTGTCTCTTGTCCAGACTTACCTGTTTGTATTTTGCTGTAGACTGCTTTAAATCTTCTATGAGATGAGATAGCATTTTGAGCATAACGTGTTCCTGAAAATAAACAGAAATTGAACGTGGTAAATATGACTAGATTTATGCATTATAAGGAGGGATTCCTATTACTAACTCCCTAACTGTGTCTTTTAGATACAATCTTGGCTCATAAATTTCCAGAAAGTCTTCACTTTTATTCTTTTCCCTTATTTTGAGCATACATTTGACCGCATTTAAGTCCAGTGAACACCAGGTCAATCTATAAGAGTTGCCTCCTCACATACTTTTGTCCATTTTTGTCCTTTGTGTCAGTTAAAGCTTATTAACTAAAAAAAAGGCAAGTAATGCAATACATTTCTTAATTTAACTCCACTAGCAAAGTTGCCAAAACTGAACTGATAACTAGTGGGAAAGGCCCAAATGTCATCCACCTCCTATATGTACGTCTGGATGGGACTTTCAAGAGTTAGTTTAGTATTGCTGGCATATAATTTTTGAGAGGTGAGGTTGAGGTTGAGTGAAAGTTGAGAAGCTTTTGAATAAGGGAAAGGGGGCATGGTTAGCCTCATTTTAAAATTAAAAAAAACTTACACTCAGCTAGAAAGTGGGCGTGCAGTATTTTGGGTTCAAGTCTGACATTCCTCCTACACCAGACTGCCTTCCTGTCCCTCCCTCCTTTTTTCCCAGATGCCTTACCCCCTTCACCATCTGTATCTAACCCCAAAAGAGCAGAAATCAGGACGTTTCTAGGATCCTGCTAACGTGTCACCTTGGTGGGTACCTTCGCCAGTCACAGAGAAATCGGCTAACCTGTTGGAGCCATGCAGGGCAGCATTAAGATTTACCTGGTTCTCCTTCACTATAAGATGGGGGATCATGCTGAGAAGTGAGGACGGAGTCAGCTCCCAGCATGTGTGGCACCTGAACCTCTGTGGGGCCAGGTGATTTTAAGTGGAATGTGGGATACATTTTTTTTTTAATACTTATGCCTTATTCTAATGTATATTAGAAGTATAACTGGCAGTTTTGCCTTATATGATGAGGATAAATAAGTTTTTAAAAAGAGTCTTCTTAAAGGGAACTAGTAAGTTATACTACGGTGACAGCTACAAGAGGCAGAATCTGGAGGAGGAAGGTGGATGCTAGAATTTGGGGAAACGCTGTGTTCTCCTGTGTGTCGTTCGCTGCTTGTATCCCTCGATAGTCCTGCCCTTTGCTCCTGTGCTGTGTTCGCCCCCATCTCTCCTGTGCTCTTCTGACTCTCTGTCCCCCCGTTGCCATGCTGCCTCCTGCTTGCTTGCTTTTCTTTGGTCTTGAAGGACCAAGTCATCACATGTCCCCCCCACTGTGTTTGAGTGTCACTGCGTCACTGAAGGAATACCCAGGGATTAATCTCCTTCCTACCGCCAGGTCTGTCCCAGCCCACTGTATCCAGTGTTCATTCCTGAGGCTTCAGGATGAGAGACGTAGTGAGAAATTTTCTCCCCAAATCCTAGAAGGTGAGGGGCTGCTAAGTCGCGTCAGTTGTGTCTGACTCTGTGCAGCCCCATAGACGGCAGCCCACCGGGCTCCCTGTCCCTGGGATTCTCCAGGCAAGAACACTGGAGTGGGTTGCCATTTCCTTCTCCAGTGCGTGAAAGTGAAAGTGAAGTCGCTCCGTCGTGTCCGACTCTCAGCAACTCCATGGACTGCAGCCTACCAGGCTCCTCCATCCATGGGATTCTCCAGGCAAGAGTACTGGAGTGGGTCGCCAGTGCCTCCAAAGGTGAGGGGAGTGGTTAGAAATTCCCACCTAAGTGTGTCCTCTAGGTGTCAAAAGTTAAGACTTAAAACTTCCCCCCAAGGTGAGTTTCTGCCATTGTGTGGAGCATTCCAAAATCAGTCTCTTGGGTTACAAGGGACGCTTGAGGTCACACAGTTTGACTGTCATTCAGTACCCATAACTTTACACTGTCCCTCCCAGCGATCATGAAGCCTTGACTTGACCTCATCTAGGTCAAGTCTCTTCCCTGTTTATTTCACTTTTGTCACTACCTCTGAGACAAAAAGCAAAACCTACCCGTTCTTTCCCTCCCAGATTGTGGACACCGTCTGGTGCTTAAAGAGGGAATTGATCATTAGTTGGTGCTGGAGTATGAGTGGACTATGGTTCTAACTCTACTGCAGGTTCTCAACCCCTGAGGGAGCCTCAGGAAGCCTAAGATGCCTTGAAAGTGGACACAGCTTTGTGGAGAAGTGCAGTTCTCTGGGAATAGGGTTTATAGGGTTCATTAAAGTATCTCAAAGATCTGTGATCCAAAAAAAAAAAAAAGAATCTGAAGGGAGAGCATCCTGAAAGGAAAGAACAGGAAGGCGAAGATAAAGCAGGTGTGAGATACATCCAGGTGACTTACCACACGCGAGACCTTCCCCTGCCTTTCGGACCTTCATCTCGGGTCCATCCCCTCCAAGGTTTTCCCTCCATTTTTTATAGTCCTTCCAGCCTTTCAGTGAGGTTCTGGTAACCCTGCTCTTTTCTCTCCTATAGGTTCCTGCTTCTCCTCTTTTATCTATGTACACACAACCTCTTAGAAATGAGTAGGAGGAATTATGTCAGGAGCATCTTTATAGCCCACTTTGTGGCCCAGGAGTTACTCTTCCATGTGACTCAGCCCATGGGGTCTGAAGATTACCCTGTTGTAATGGCATCTGGCTTCATGAGCGTATTTTCATTTTTCAGGATGGTGTGATCGATGAGGCAAGAAATAGTTCGTCGCCTCTGAAATGAAATTAGTGAGTTGAAAAGATTCTTGGAACTCTGAGGGCAAAGATCCCTAATTCTCTTGTGGTTTCTGTTTTATTTACCAATACAGCCCTGCTGCGTCAGATGGCACAGACCTGTTTCTCGAAGTTAATATGAATTCTACTGAGTTTTCTTTGGAGGCTTTAAAAAAGAATTTAGGGCTGGCGTTTGTATATTCTAGATTGTATAAAGGCAGAATTCAGTATTGAACATCTTCTGTCACGTGGGAAAGGCACAGCTAGGAACGTGGAGGTGACAGGACAGATGTTCTGAGGCAGCCTCATAAAGGGAAGAGAACACGGCTTCAGGAGACAGATGGCTGTCCCTAACCTGCCAGGTAGCTGCAGTCACGTTGGCCTTTCTGGGTCTCATCTGTGTAGTGGAGTGATGATGCCCTTTGTGTTTCATAGGCTTGTTGAGAGGCTCAAGGGAGAAGAGGTGTGAGAGTGCCTTGTAGGCAAGTGATGCTGCCTCTGCTCTTGCGTCTTTTTAATGGCACCAAAGGTACTGTGTATGGTTAGGATGTTGAAGACGGGAAGCTACGGGGTCATTACTATTTGGTAGCAGATTAAAATTCTGCTCCAGTGCACAGGAAATAGTTGTAATAGAGACCAAGCAATGTGGGGAGAGGGCCCAGAGAAAGTATCTATTATACAGGTGTATTTTTGTAACCCGATCAGTAAGCATAGTTGTAGGGACTGTATTCACTCATAGGGTTGAGATGTTTACTTGTTCTCAGATCAGATCAGATCAGATCAGTCGCTCAGTCGTGTCCGACTCTTTGCGACCCCAAGAATCTCAGCACGCCAGGCCTCCCCTGTCCATCACCAACTCCCGGAGGTCACTCAGACTCACATCCATCGAGTCAGTGATGCCATCCAGCCCTCTCATCCTCTGTCGTCCCCTTCTCCTCTTGCCCTCAATCCCTCCCAGCATCAGAGTCTTCTCCAATGAGTCAACTCTTCGCATGAGGTGGCCAAAGTACTGGAGTTTCAGCTTTAGCATCATTCCTTCCAAAGAAATCCCAGGGCTGATCTCCTTCAGAATGGACTGGTTGGATCTCCTTGCAGTCCAAGGGACTCTCAAGAGTCTTCTCCACCACCACAGTTCAAAAGCATCAATTCTTCGGTGCTCAGCTTTCTTCACAGTCCAACTCTCACATCCATACATGACCACAGGAAAGACCATAGCCTTGACTAGGCGAACCTTTGTTGGCAAAGTAATGTCTCTGCTTTTGAATATGTGATCTAGTTTGGTCATAACTTTCCTTCCAAGGAGGAAGCGTCTTTTAATTTCATGGCTACAGTCACCATCTGTAGTGATTTTGGAGCCCAGAACAAGAAAGTCTGACACTGTTTTCACTGTTTCCCCATCTATTTCCCATGAAGTGATGGGACCGGATGCCATGATCTTCGTTTTCTGAATGTTGAGCTTTAAGCCAACTTTTTCACTCTCCACTTTCACTTTCATCAAGAGGCTTTTGAGTTCCTCTTCACTTTCTGCCATAAGGGTGGTGTCATCTGCATATCTGAGGTTATTGATATTTCTCCCAGCAATCTTGATTCCAACTTGTGTTTCTTCCAGTCCAGCGTTTCTTGTGATGTACTCTGCATATAAGTTAAATAAACATGGTGACAATATACAGCCTTGACGAACTCCTTTTCCTATTTGGAACCAGTCTGTTGTTCCATGTTCAGTTCTAACTGTTGCTTCCTGACCTGCATACAAATTTCTCAAGAGGCAGATCAGGTGGTCTGGTATTCCCATCTCTTTCAGAATTTTCCACAGTTTATTGTGATCCACATAGTCAAAGGCTTTGGCATAGTCAATAAAGCAGAAATAGATGCTTTTCTGGAACTCTCTTGGTTTTTCCATGATCCAGCGGATCTTGGCAATTTGATCTCTGTTTCTTCTGCCTTTTCTAAAACCAGCTTGAACATCTGGAAGTTCACGGTTCACATATTACTGAAGCCTGGCTTGGAGAATTTTGAGCATTACTTTACTGGCGTGTGAGATGAGTGCAATTGTGCAGTAGTTTGAGCATTCTTTGGCATTGCCTTTCTTTGGGATTGGAATGAAAACTGACCTTTTCCAGTCCTGTGGCTACTGCTGAGTTTTCCAAATTTGCTGGCATATTGAGTGCAGCACTTTCACAGCATCCTCTTTCAGGGTTTGAAATAGCTCCACTGGAATTCCATCACCTCCACTAGCTTTGTTCGTAGTGATGCTTTCTAAGGCCCACTTGACTTCACATTCCAGGATGTCTGGCTCTAGGTCAGTGATCACACCATCGTGATTATCTGGGATGTGAAGATCCTTCCTGTACAGTTCTTCTGTGTATTCTTGTCACTTCTTCTTAATATCTTCCGCTTCTGTTAGGTCCATATTATTTCTGTCCTTTATCGAGCCCATCTTTGCATGAAATGTTCCTTTGGTATCTCTGATTTTCTTGAAGAGATCCCTAGTCTTTCCCATTCTGTTGTTTTCCTCTATTTCTTTGCATTGATCACTGAGGAGGGCTTTCCTCTCTCTTCTTGCTATTCATTGGAACTCTGCACTCAGATGCTTATATCTTTCCTTTTCTCCTTTGCTTTTCGCTTCTCTTCTTTTCACAGCTATTTGTAAGGCTTCCCCAGACAGCCAGAACAGACAGTTCTCCTATAGCCTAAAGGAAAAGAAGCTGAACTAACAACAAAAAAAGGTGGGGGGTAGAAAGTACTGTATCTTCTTTATGTAATACGTCCATCCCTTTTCTCCTCAGTTCCAAAGTCTTAGTTGTGCGTGCTTCTGAACTGTTTTTGATACGGATGTATGTGGTGGCTTTACTTGCAGCCAGTGGTGGCTAATTTCAGTGTTCCTGATTGTGTTTTCCATTCCTCAGTGATGAACCACCTAAGCTGTTAACTCTGAAGCTATAATAAAACCTTTTTGTTAGCTATCCTACATAAGCTTTTCCTGTTTTAATTATCTAAAATAAAATAGCCTTCTTATTCTTTGTGCTTCCATCTGATACACAATTCTCAAACTTGTTGGTATCAGGATTCCTTGATGCTCTTAAAAATTAACTGAGTACCCCAAAGAGCCTTAGTGTGGGTTGTATTATTGATATTTAATTAAAACTTATTTATAATGGAAAAAAATGATTAAATGATTAATTAAAACTTATTTATAATGAAAAAGTATTAATTCATTTAAAGGTAATAATAAACCCATCACATGTTAACATAAAATATTTTAATGAAAAATAACTTTTTTCCAAAAAAATTTAGAAGAGTGGCATTGTTTTATATTTTTGCAAATCTGTTGAATGTCTGGGATAGTCGAAGACAATGGATCCTAGTGTCTGCTTTTTTGGTCAGTCTGTTGAAATTTGTTAGTCAGTTGAAGAATGTGAAGAAATCCAACCTCACACATTCTGGGCCTTCCCAGGTGGCTCAGGGGGAGAGAGTCCACTTGCCAAGGGGGAGACACAGGAGCTGCAGGTTCAAACCGTGGGTCAGGAAGATTCCCTGGAGAAGGAGATGGCAACCTGCTCCAGTATATTTGCCTGAGAAATCTCATGGACAGACGGACCTGGAGGGCTACAGTCCATGGGGTCACAGAGAGTCAGACATGACTGAGTGACTAAACCACCACGCCCACAGTGATACTGTCTTCCAGTAATTGGGGATGTTCTTTGATGCTCCATCATAACTCTGCTAAAGGTTAGTTGCAATGTAGAATCTCAAATTCTATCAGTGAACTTTCTGTACTCTGTTATATTAACACTGATTAGTGTATTTTGCACTGTGAAGGGCTCTTTTAACCATAAACGATTTTGTAGCATGCATTGGGCATTTGGAAAATACTGCAGATCTTTTAAATGTTGACACATTTCATTATATAATATCAAAAAATCATATTTGTTAATATCACCATCAGTCTCAACAGAAAAGTCTTGGGAAGCTATATTTCGCTCAGAGTGGTGGATATATTTTCAAAAATCATTAGTTTTGCTTGAGAGCTAGAGTTTGATCATTACTAATAAATGTTGTCAGGCTCAATTTGTTTATTTCTGAGGAAATATCTGTCAGATACCCAAGGCTGAATGACTGTTAGCTGTTCTTCCAAGTGAAAATGGTATTGCATGAATTGCCAATTCAGCTCAGAATTCAGAGAAATTGAACGAGTGGTTTTCCTCAAGAGAAACTTTATAAGGCACCAAAGTGCTTTATGTCTCTCTCTACTTAATCACATAGAACAGTATTATTGGAAAAATATGTTCTTACATAAAACAAAGTTTTTATTTTAAGTGTTTCATCGAGCACTTCCTTAAAGTGACACAGGTCTAATTCTTTTTTCCTGTGACTGGATGGCAGTGAAGACTGTGTTGACTGCTAGTACAATTTAGTGCCATTTCCTCCATTTGTGTTATGGAAGCAGCAATTTTACCCGTTGTTACTTTTGTATCATTACCGCCAATGTCATCACAGTGACAAAGGCAAGTAGTATCTTACTACTATGAAAACAGTTTTGATTTCAGGGATCCTCCTGAAAGTCTTTGGGTCACCAGGGCTCCACAGGCCACACTTTGAGAACCACTGGTCTAATACTTACAGCTGAGAACTGCTTTTTTGCAAGCCACCCCTTCCTTCAGAAGTTTTAAGTGACTCCAAAATCCTTCACTCAAAAAAGCACCTATAAATGTGTCAGGAACTTTGTTAGAGAAATAACATTGAATAAAATATGATCTTTATTCTCCAGAAATTTTCTTGAGGGTTTGGGGAGCAAGAGGAGAAAATAGATAATTGAGGAGTTAAAATGTAAGATACAAATTCCTTAAAATTATGTTAAAGGTGTTAGCAAGATCAGATCAGATCTGATCAGTCGCTCAGTTGTGTCCGACTCTTTGCGACCCCATGAATCTCAGCACACCAGGCCTCCCTGTCCATCACCAACTCCCAGAGTTCACCCAGACTCACGTCGATCGAATCACTGATGCCATCCAGCTATCTCATCCTCTGTCGTCCCCTTCTCCTCCTGCCCCCAATCCCGCCCAGCATCAGAGTCTTCTCCAATGAGTCAACTCTTCGCATGAGGTGGCCAAAGTACTGGAGTTTCAGCTTTAGCATCATTCCTTCCAAAGAAATCCCAGGTCTGATCTCCTTCAGAATGGACTGGTTGGATCTCCTTGCAGTCCAAGGGACTCTCAAGAGTCTTCTCCAACACCACAGTTCAAAAGCATCAATTCTTCGGTGCTTAGCCTTCTTCACAGTCCAACTCTCACATCCATACATGACCACAGGAAAAACCATAGCCTTGACTAGACGAACCTTTGTTGGCAAAGTAATGTCTTTGCTTTTGAATATGCTATCTAGGTTGGTCATAACTTAGCAAAGGGAGTGCTAAATTTTAGGTCTTAACTTGTGGGCTTCCCAGGTGACTAGGTGCAGGAGATGGAGGTTTGATCCCTGGGTGAAGAAGATCCCTGGAGGAGGAAATGGCAACCCATTCCAGTATTCTTGCCTGAAAAATCCCATGGAGGGCTACAGTCCATGGGGTGGCCATGGGTCACACACTGAACAGGAACACTGAGCTCTTGAACCACATGGCAAATCCTCATCAAATCAATTAATCAATCACTAGGTTTTATCGCTTCATCAGAAGTTTTTAAAGTGTTTAAGTTAGTTACCTTTGGAAATTTCACAGAGTTGACTCCAGGCATTGTAGATTCATGCTTACACATGCACATGCCCTTCCCCCTTCTTATTTTGTTTGTTGTTCTTTGGCTTCTGTTGCTTCTCTGTTTCATATTTACAAGTGTGTAGCTTTGAGCCAGTGTAGGTAGTAAGGAATATGTTTCTTTTTCTTGCGCTTGTATTTAAACGTAAGCCTTTACCTGTTTCAGCCTTGCAGTTGGGTGATGTAACAGTGTGTGTTGGTCTTATTTGGAGGAACTCCCGCCCCCCGCCCAAACTATGTCAGGACAACGCACCCAAGAGGCTACTCGGGAAGGAAACTTTTGCTGAGGCTGAGAAGATTTGTAAATAGCCGCAGTTCTGTTTCCCTGGAGTCTCCACCCCCACCTTCTGCTGAACTTCTTCAGTTTACAGCAGGAGCGCACCACTTCCTTAGGGGAATTTCCATAAAAAGGCGAAATCCCGACTGGGTCATCAGTGGCAAAAGTCAGACACTTGCTCAGTCGCCTGGGAACTAATAGTAAGTTCTTCAAAAGCTGACTCAGGATCTTTCGGACACCGTGAAAACTGATAGTCTTATTTTTAACAGAATAAAACAAAAACCTAGACGGTATAATGAGGAAGGCTTTTCCCACTTGGCAGTGGGAAGAGATGTTAAAGACAATCCATCCAAAAGGAGTGCGGCGAACTACCGCAAGATTCCTTTACAGTTTTGCAGGCTGAAGGGCTGCGGAAAAGGGGGCGGAGATGGGCTCTTGTGAGTCTCTGGTCCTTTAAGGAGGAGGGACGGCCGTAAGACTCTGTACCTTTAAGAGTCTCTTTGTCTGGAAACCTCCTTATTTACCCTCCTGTGCTTCAACCAAACTTCGACCCGCGATTCACAGCGCCCCTCTACGCCACCGCCCCTTACGCCAGGCTCAAGTCGGCCGCGCGTCGGTGGCTAACCCTAAACTTGGCGGCCGCCGCTCGAACCCCCGGAGAGGATGTCCATGCCGGGTCGGGGCCCTGGGCTGCGCCGTTGGCGCAATGCGGGGCCCGGGGGGCGGGGCTCCGGCAGGCGGGCCAATGGGCGGGAAGGGGGCGGGGCCGTGTTCGGTTGTCTCGCGCCCTGGTGACAGCTCGCGCGTGCTGATGATGGCGGTAAATAGAGGGGGGTCGGGGGAGGGGGCGGAGGAGGTGGGGCGGCCGCAAAGGGGGTAGCTCCAGGGGGTGGGGGGACGGGAACCGGGGAGGACGCGACGGCCAGGGATCCCATTCGGAGACTCGGAGGCGGGGACAGGAGTCTCCGGCACACTGGCCCACCCCTTTAAAGAAGCAAAATCCTCACACACCGGGTGAGGGGCGACAAAGGCGGCGCGCGGCTAGCGAGCGGGAGGAGTGGCGGCAGGGGGCGGGACCGCGGCGCCGGCGGGCTAGGGGCGCCCGGGGCGGGGGCCGGCGGGAGGCGAGAGCCGGCTGTCCTGGCGCGCCGGCCCTTTATTTTGGAGGGGTGGGCGACCGCTGGGTTTGGGGTAAAAGCCTGGAGGGGAGAAGGGAAGGCAGGCTTGGGGGCGTTTCGGGGAAACGGATCTGAGAATGAGATGAAGGGGATTAAGGGGAGAAAGGGGTAGAAGGCAGGGAGAGAAGGAGTGAGGAAAAGCCAGCCAAGGAGGTGGGAAGGAGGCAAAGCCCAGGCTGGGTGATAACGAATCCGGGCCGGGAATGAGGTTAGGAGGACCGAGCCCGGGAAGAGGGCTCCCCGGGTTAGGTGTGTGAGCAGGGCTCTGGAGGGGAAAGCTTGGTAGGGGATGGTAGTGGGGCGAGGGTTACAGGGGTAAGAGTTGGAAGTGGAAGGCAAGGAGGGGCAGAGCTGGGGGAGTAGTTGGGAGTAGAGGAGAGAGGGTGATTAAGAGCCAGACGTGACAAGGGTGTGAACTAGTGCAGAGCGAGATGAGCTGAACGCCTAGGACCGGCGATGGGTGGAAACTGCGAGGTTCTGAGAAAGGTATGGGTTAGTGGATGGGCGGTGGGTGTGAATTCTTGAAAGTGAGGAAGAGGGGAATTAAACACTGGACTAGTAACCAGGTGGAGTTAGGAATAAGTACAGCCCATTTGGAACGGTGAAAAGCAATGGACATGAGAGATGGGGCGTTTGTAGGACAATTCGGGGGCCAGAAAAGCTAAAAGAAGAGTGAGGGTGTGAGAAGTGATGGCGGTCTGGGACAGGGTAACTGGGGAATTGTATTAATCGCCGAGGTTCAGCCAGATCCAAGGGTGAGAGGAGCAAGGAAGAGATGGACCCCAGGATTTAAAGGATAAGATGGGGAGTGAGGGAAGAGAACAGGGTTAAGCGAAGCTTGGGGAAGCCTGATGGATTTCAACCTGGGGGAGACTGCACAGGGGTGGGGATCAAGTGTGCAGTTGGGGGAGATGCTCCAGAAGGTCTGCATGGGTCAGGGCACAGACGCTGTAGTGAAGGATCAAGAGTAGGGAGCCTTTGGTGCAGAAGAGGAGGAACCATGGTGAGTGAAAAGAGACCTAGAGATAGGGGCAAAAACTAAAAAGTAACACTGGAGGTGGGGGGTGCAGGAAAGGAATTCTTTGTTGAGAAGAGAACTGTTAGTGTATTGAAAGTGTGAGTCCTTTTGTCCATGAAAGTAGGAAATTCCAGAAACCTCTTTCTCTCTTCAAGGAATCTTGAATCTGCTTCCACCTCTCATGGTTTTTTAAATCGACTTTTCAAGTCCACTTTGAAAAGATGAGACCCATTTTGATTTTGTTCTTGTATGAATGATAAAGTGTCAACTGGGTGCTGAGAAGCTCTGCCTTTTACTGGTGTTGTGATCATAGGAAACTGGGTTGTATTTCCAGTGTGGTTGTGCCTGTATGGTGTGACAGTGTTGTGCTGTAGCAGGGTGATACCTGACAAGCGCTAGGCAGTGCTTTCTCTACAGCATTTTTATTTTGAGTGGCGGGCACCCTGTTGTTGAGATAGATAAAGATGAAAATCTTTTTGTTTTGTTTAATCAACCAGATTTCTGCCTACTTGTTTTTGATGGCTGGAGAATATTGAAATCTTTTCGGAGAAAGGCAAATAGCCACCTAGGGAAGTTTGCAGGGGAAGAGATTTAAATCAGGGTGCTGAGGCTTTTAGCTGCCTTTAGCTTTGTGTGTGACTTTTTATACTGTAGTAGAGAACTCACCCATTTGACAAAAATGAAATAAAGAAAGGGAGATTTAGAATAGTAGAGGCTTTTACAGTGGGATTTATCTTTCAGTTAAATAATAGGTTTATGAGTAATTTTATCATAACCTGTAAGATAATGCATGCTGGAGCCTTGGACAGCTCCACTGCCTCTCCTGTTTTGTAGTTGTGAATAAAAAAATTAATATTTTTCTAGAATAAGTTTTTTATATTTAAGACACTCTGGGGAATTTAAAGAAAAATAAATTTGGGATAAAATTTAAGTTATTCTTAACCAGGTATTTTGTTTTGATGATTTTTAATCCTGAAGCTTTTACATTTAGCTAAGAATATGAACGATTATTACTTTGCATTTGATAGTACCAAAGGATAGCATATAATTTACTTAAGAAAAAAACCACAAATTGTTCTTGAAACTCTTATATGAGGTTATTTCATTGGTGTATGTTCGGATACACAAAGATGCTTTTTCTTCAAAGTTGTGTAAATTTTGGATCGCCACTGTTTTCTGGGTATTTGTATAAATAGCAAAGATCACCTTTATGGCATCTGTGATAGTTAGCAAAGATTAGATTTTGATTAGTGGACATCAGAAACATTGGTCATTAATGTAGGTGAGTAATTTAGAATATTAAATTAAGTTTCTGGGTTCATCTGCTGTTCATGGATTCCAGATTCTGTGGAGCAGGTGTTCAAGGCGACTAGATTGGTTTAGCAGTTTGACAGAATTTTTTGAAATTTTACTGTTTTTCCTGCTAAGTTTCAAGAGGATTAGTCTGAAATGTTAACTTTCAAACTGAAGAGTAACTTTGGCATGAGGCACCTGTTTCTATGAAACGTGTGTGTGTGTGTTCCTGTCCTTTCTAGATGTGTTTGGCAGTGCTAGTTGGTTGTATTCTGTGTGTGGTATTGCCATTTTTATATTATAATTGTTTTGTACTTGATATCTTAATATAAATTACTTTAGACTTACTTGGTAGTGATGAAGAAGAAAATATAAACTAAGGAAAGTCCATTTGGGCCTTAGCTGTTGTTTCTGTATGCCGCTGTAAGTGTGTTAAATCTCCGCTTCTCACTGTAAATGGTTATTTCTCAGTTGATATTTCTCTTTTAGTACAAATAATACTATTTGTGAGTCAGGAATTCAGTGATAAATTTAAGTTTTATTTCCATTTTTTCATCTAGCAGAATTCTACTCAGTTTATTTTGGCTACATTCTTATTTGCTAAGCCAAAAACTTTTAAATTTATTTATTCAACCAGTAGGTTGTATATAATTAAATGTTTTTCTGGTTAATCGTAGATTCTTTGGATGGGAAGAGACCTTGAAAGGACCTCTAGTTTATCCTGCAACTTCAGTCAATATCCCACTTAAATCATCCCAGGTAGATAAAAATTTATCCTCTTTGTGTAAATCTTCAGAGGTAATGTGGCAACCTTTGTAGCTAGTATTTTCCAGCATTTAATTATTTTCTCTAACAGGACAGTCTGTATTCTATCCAGAATACAGAACAAATGCAGAACAAAAATACAGTATTCGTGCTTGTTCTCTCTTGCCCCATTCTTGATACTACAGTAAGCAGATATTTATACTCGAAAATCAAGATGACCTTATTTCTTCGTAAACTCAGTAGCTCCCCATGTATAGTGCTTTTGTGTCAGACACTGTTGTAAGCTCTCTGCAGACTGTAACTCATTTACTCCTTCCAGTAGTCCTGTGAGGGTGGCATCCTACTGTTCCCACTTTACTTGTGATGAAATACAAGATCCTTGAGATTAAATAACTTGCCCAAGGTTATATTCAGACATTTCTACAGCTACTTGCTTGATAGTTGATAATCTTGTAGTACAGATTGTACGTTTTTGTTTTTTTTTTTAATCAGGTAATAACTAAAGGATGGATTTAATCTTTTAGTTTATAAGGTAGGGTGAGGTGGGGATAGGGTTTGAACCTTGGCGTTTTATGGGCAGTCTACTTTAGTATTACCTCTGCTTGATTGTTGTGAAGTGATCCATCACCATGCTCTTCAGATTATTTTATCCCTAACCAGTCTTATTTGCCAGTCCTTAAATTAGCCCTATGATTCTGTTATTCACCATTTCTCAGTCCTTCCTAGATGGGGAACTTGGGACAGATACCATAAGGGCTGTGTTTGATGCAAAGATTGCATCAGGGTTCTTACATTGTTATATATTTTTCCTTACAAAATTGTATTTTTAAAACAAAACAAATCCAGATCAATAAGATGCCTAATTGTATTTCAAATTGATTGTTGTCAACTTTTTTAGCGAGAAAGAGGCCCTTGGCTTTTCCTCGGTGGGCAACAGTCTCTCATCTGCAGACCTCTATGGTATATAACAAGTCCACACAGGTTTGTAGATGAGAGATTGTTTGTCCACCGAGGAAAAAATGGAATTCAGGTTTCAATGTGGATATCTATCCATAAACAAAATCTGTTCAGATTCTTGCTGATTTTCCCCTGTATTCTCTTTGTATGTGCCTATGCAGGCAACATGCTAAACACATTTATGCATGCTTTCTGTTGTTTAGTCACTAAGTTGTGTCTGACTCTGTGACCTCATGGACTGTAGCCCACCAGGCTCCTCTGTCCATGGGGTTTTCTAAGCAAGAATACTGGAGTGGGTTGCTATTTCCTACTCCAGTGCATGCTTTAACTTGCTTAAATAATTGATCCACTCTTTTGTTTGTTTGTTTGTTTAGAACAGTTTTAGGTTCACAGTAAAATTGAAGGGAAAGTACAGAGATTTCCCTGCCCCTACACCTGCATAATCTTCCCCCATTATCATTATCCCTCACCAAAGTGGTTTCTTAAAATTGACATTTAAAGAAATAAGTAATAATGTTTTATTACTAGTGTTTTCTAAGTACTCAGCATGAGTTAAGTATGTGAATTGTTTGAAACGCAAAACAACATTAGGAGAAAGCTTCTTTGTAGGGATTTTACTCAATTTTTTTTGTGTGACTTTGGATTTTTTTTTTTTTTACAGTTTTCAAGTTTTATAGAAAAGTTGCAAAAATGATACAAGGAGTTTATATATACCTTTCTTCAAATCCAGAAATTGTTTTATTTTGCCCCATTTTATCATTTTCTCTCACTTGTGTATTTTTTTAATTTTATATTGGGGTATAGCTGATTAACAAACAATGTTGTGATAGTTTCAGGTGAACAGCAAAAGGGACTCAGCCATACATATCCTCACCTGTATATTTTAAAGTAAGTTTGAAAGATAAGTGTATATGAAGGCCTTAATCTTGAAAAGGGAAGAATGGTTTCAGTATATCAGCAAGTTGGTATGTGTTTGATTTCTGTTAAGCATGTGAAGCAAAAGAATCTCAAGATTGGACTTTGAGTGGATTTTGCGGTTTCATGGTTTGTTGTCCTCATGCTATTTTGAAAAACATTCCTCATCGGCAAAAGCTGTCCTGGTCTGCCCTTTTGTAGGGGCCTCCTTAGCACAGTGGACGGTGTGCTCACACTAAGTGGTCCTCAGCATGTGCCAGCTCTGGATGATGTATGGGTGATTACTGCGTAAACACAGGAGCCACAGCACCATCCAGCACCTTGACTGAGACATATTTAAGTGAAATACATATTTTACCTAAAGACCCTTCTGTTGCTTCGAGGAACTGGAAAAGATCTAAGTGTAAAATAGACTGCCTGAGAAACATTGCTTGCAATTAATACAAGTAGCTTTGCCTTATGGTGAGATGAATATAAATATCTTAACATTCTATTACCTCCCCCCAAATAAACCTAAATCTGGGGAGTCTTTTCAATTGTTGTGATATGAAGGGATTTCACTGACCCTCTCCCCATTGCCACCGTCCAGCTCATCATCCTTCATCTTTATGAAAATGGTAGCCTGTCCATTTGATAAAGGCGTGACCTGCAGAATGAGGCCTGTCTGATTTCAGCTGTGAGAGGATTATGAACTGAATTCTAACCAAGGTGAAATATAGCACTTGTAGCCAGCCCCTACCCCCCACCCCCATTAAGTGATCATCAAAGCTATGAAATATAGCTCTTATTAAAGCTGGTGATAATAATGAAAAACACTTTGCTTTTACAAGGATTAGAAAATTACAAATTATTGGAAAAGCTTTCTTTCCAGTCATGTGTTATTGTTTCTGAGTCATGGGCAGTTTTAAAGACTATACTACTTGTTCCTTTGCCATTTACATGTTAATAGAAGTCTGAAAAGTAAGACACTCTTCTGAAATTTCCAGGGTTGTTTTTATTATGTGTCAAGTTGTAAACAGCATTCTGTGACAGGTATTTTCTCTCTTTGTCTCCTATTGAGCTAATTAGTAATTTACACTCTAGTAACATCTCTTTCAGCCTCGCATTTTCAGCGTGTGAAAATGCCTGCTATTCTGCGCCTTCCATGCAGCCCGGGCTGGCAAATGATGGGGGGCAGATGTTGGTTAGCACATCAGAAGGATCACGGATAAAATTTATTTCTGTGTTGTGTTTTTATAAACATACAGGCTTTTTGTATCTGCCCGTCCCCTGCCATGCTGCCCCTGCCCCTCCCCCATTCAGATAGAAACGTTGTGACTTAGTGTCCAGAGCTACTGCCCTTGCTTCAACTTCGGATTGTTTTCTATTCTGTCTCCCACCCTCGCCCCCACCCCACCCCACCCCCACTCTGTAGGATTTAGGGGAGATTAGCAGGGCAGTCTGGCATAGTTTAGAGCCCAGGAAGCTGGTCTTTACTGCTCCCTCCCTTGGACAGAATACAGAGCTCCTTGTCATTTTCTCCAGGAGCCAGCAGTGCGTCTCTTGCCAGGCAACTTGTGTGAGGGGTGGGAGGACAGCATGCTTTTATATGACACTTGATTCTCTGCAAAGCAGACAGGCCCTACCTTTCCGTCAGCGTTTTCAAAGTGCAGCCGCTAGTGAGCAGAAGACCACTTAGAGCTTGGCTTTAGCACTCTGTCACATTGGTGCTCTGCTCTCTCCTGGCCCCATGCTCTCTCTTTCAGTCTCTGACGTGGGACTCTGACATCGATGAGTAGTGTCTCCTGTGTTCACTTGGATGGGCCATGTGATGTAAGCATGGTAATGCAGCAGGAGCTTTTGACTTTGAAATAAAAGTCTTAAGGATCAGTTTGTTCTGTGAGGAATAGAAATTTAAATTGAGAATTAAAGGAAGGGTAGAGAGGGGTTTACTGATG
Organism: Tragelaphus eurycerus; assembly: GCA_935064755.1. Taxonomy (NCBI): domain Eukaryota; kingdom Metazoa; phylum Chordata; class Mammalia; order Artiodactyla; family Bovidae; genus Tragelaphus; species Tragelaphus eurycerus. The sequence goes on along the minus strand of CAKXYN010000027.1, from coordinate 17,248,680 downwards.
TATCGGTTTTGAGCCAAAACCTTTCTAGAATGCTTGATAATTTGTGGTACTTATTTTTGCAGTCAGGAATCCTCATTTATCCGGATAATAAGGTCACAATCCCTGTTAGAGCTAATTAGAGTCTCCCTGACAAAAATTGTTACCTGGAGGTAGCCACAAAGAAAATCAGGTAAGAAAATGTGTGAGTAGCTCAGTTCAGGCTTCGTTGCTAATAGCATTATAATCACAGATGTCTGGCTTTTGACAGTGAAGCAGTATTCATGAGCAGAGGACATCTCGTTTATGTTAGCATTCACTGAGTGTGTGGGGCTATGCTAGTGTTGTGAATGTTTCCATGGTTGGCCATTGCTAACATTTACTTTCTTTACTCTCCTTTTTCTGTGTTCTAGTATATCCACCTATATCCATTGTCTTACTTATATTAGAGGTTCATGGCGAGATATTGATTACACTTTTGTGCTATCACATCTAAAAGAGGTCAAAGGTCAGATTAATAAACAACATGAAAAAATATCAAAGTGATCTGATCATATGGGTATTGTGAGTTAAAAGTAAGAAAGTGAATGTATGACTATGGGATTAAATATATTCTTTTAAAAGAAACATTTCTACAATATATGGCATAGTGTGAAGAACTGATAACTGTATGTTTCAAGTGAAAGGTAAATAAGTGTGCCTCAGTGAAGAGATCGAAGAAGGCAATGGCACCCCACTCCAGTACTCTTGCCTGGAAAATCCCATGGAGGGAGGAGCCTGGTGGGCTGCAGTCCATGGGGTCGCTAAGAGTTGGACACGACTGAGCAACTTCACTTTCACTTTTCACTTTCATGCATTAGAGAAGGCAATGGCAACCCGCTCCAGTGTTCTTGCCTAGAGAATCCCAGGGACGCGGGAGCCTGGTGGGCTGCCGTCTATGGGGTCGCACAGAGTCGGACACGACTGAAGCGACTTAGCAGCAGCAGCAGTGAAGATATCAAACTCATTTGTGGTGGCATCACTGTCTATTCCCAAAATGGTTAAACATTAACGTTGTTCCTAGTTATACTGTTAATATAATTCTTGAATTCTTTTTTCTTCATAGGCCATTCAGTTTTGCCTACAGCTAACAAGTTCAAAACCTATTTAAGCTATAAATTCTAATTCTGTTCCTTTAAATAAATATAACATAAAACACAATTACCACTCTTTTAACCTGTTAGATTAAGAGATTAAACAAGTTGATGTGGCCAGTAGTACATGAGGATGTGGGGAAATTAGAAGTCTCACTTTTGATGAGAATGTAAGTTTCTTTGAAGATAAATTTGTCAGCATCTGAACTTTTTTAAATTGGAGTATTTCACATGGAGAAGACAATGGCACCCCGCTCCAGAACTCTTGCCTGGAAAATCCCATGGACAGAGGAGCCTGGAAGGCTGCAGTCTATGGGGTCGCTGAGGATTGGGCACGAATTAGGGACTTCCCTTTCACTTTTCACTTTCGTGCATTGGAGAAGGAAATGGCAACCCACTCCAGTGTTCTTGCCTGGAGAATCCCAGGGATGGGGGAGCCTGGTGGGCTGCCATCTATGGGGTCGCACAGAGTCGGACACGACTAAAGCGACTTAGCAGAAGCTGCACAACCTAGTGTATTTCCCCTGTGCAGCAAAGTGAGTCAGCCATACGTGTACACGCGCTGCAGTGTGTGTTCTCAGTGGTGTCCAACTCTTTGCAACCCTGTGGACTGTACACCTCCAGGCTCCTCTGTCCCTGGGATTTTCCAGGCAAGAATACCAGAGTGGGTTGCCATTTCCTTCTTCAGGGTATCTTCCCGACCCGGGGATTGAACCCACATCTCTTACGGCTCCTGCACTAGCAGGCAGGTTCTTTATCAACTGAGCCACCAGGGAAGCCCTGTTGGAATTTTAAATGTGCGTATCCTGTGACCTAGAGATTTTACTTCTAGAATTTGTCCTATACATATATTTATACACTTGCATGAAAAAATGAGTATATAGTTTTTCTTTATAGCATTGTTTGTCCCTGCAAAAAGTGATGTCCATCAGCTAGAGACTGGCTAAATAATGTGTAGGGTGTCCAAATACCATTAAGCTATTAAGGAATGCAATGAATCTCTTATTGCTGATGTATAAAGATGTCCATTTTGAAGTTTTTTTTTTTAGTCACGATATAGGACAATATAGAATATTCCTATTTTTGTAAGATGTTAAGAAGTGCTTTTGAGGTGTTGCTGGTTAGGAGGGAAGGTATTCACTTTTTGCGCTTCCCTGGTGGCTCAGTGCTAAAGAATCCACCTGCCAGTGCAGGAGACACAGGTTTAATCCCTAAGTAGGAAAGATTACCTGGAGAAGGAAATGACAGCCCACTTTAGTATTCTTGCCTAGGAGATCCCATGGACAGAGGAGCCTGACAGGCTGCAGTCCATAGAGGTCGCAAAAGAGTCATACATGACTTACAGACTAAACAACAAACTGACGTTTTCCTCTACTTCAGTAGTGCTTGCTTTTTATAAGCAGGTGAAGAAGGGTTTAATTAAGAGCGTTTTCATGAAGGAAATTTCCATGGTAGTAAGGGAGGAGTGAGGGGCTGGTCAGAGAAGAGACCTGCTCTGTTCATAAGAGATATATGAGGTATGTCAGTCAAGCTTTTAAGTAAGAAATGAGGACTGGATGGCAGGAAGAGGGGATGTGGTGGAAGTCAGGAACATTTGGTGGAGATTTGAAAGGCAACGATAAGGAGCTTGCATTTGATTTGAAAAACAATATATGGAGATGATAGTACCTAGTCCTATTGAGTTGTTGTCGAGATTGAAGTAAATAATGCATATAAAATATTTTTTTCTTTTTGTACACTGAGGATTATATGTATTTATGTTTTTGTATGTTTTATTGTTGTTGTTTAGTTGTTAAGTTGTGTGCTAAGTTGTGTTTGACTCTTTGCAACCCTTGGACTGTAGCCCTCCAGGCTCCTCTGTCCATGGGATTTCCCAGGCAAGAATGCTGGAGTGGGTTGCCCTTTCCTTCTCCATATATAAAATATTTTAATTAATTAATCAGTTTTTATCTTTGGCTGTGCTGGGTCTTTGTTACTGCATGGGCTTTCTCTAGTTGCAGCGAGCAGGGGCTGCTCTCCACTTGTGGCATAACATAAGGTAAGTCACATCAGTCGTGTCCGACTCTGTGACCCCAAAGATGACAGCCCATCAGGCTCCACCTTCCCTGGGATTCTCCAGGCAAGAACACTGGAGTGGGTTGCCATTTCCTTCTCCAATGCATGAAAGTGAAAAGTGAGAGTGAAGTCACTCAGTCTTCGATTTAGCGACCCCATGGACTGCAGCCTACCAGGCTCCTCTGTCCATGGGATTTTCCAGGCAAGAGTACTGGAGTGGGGTGCCATTGTGCTTCTTATTACAGTGGCTTCTCTTGTTGCAGAGCACGGGTTCTAGAACATGAAGACTCAGTAGCTATGGCATATAGGCTTAATTGCCCCGCAGGATGTGGAATCTTCCCAGACCAGGGATTGAACCTGTGTCCCCAGCATTGGTAGTTGGATTCTTAACCACTGAACCACCAGGGACGTCCTGTGTAAAATACTTAAAACAGTGACTGACACCTAGTAAGTGCTCAGTGTTGGCTATTATTATTGAATGAAAATACCTCATCTTTTATAAGCCTGGATAAATTTATGTGCTGTGTGTGGTGATAATTCTGCTAATCCCATTGACAGACATGTAGTTTGGATTTTTTCCCAGTAGTATTGATGGTTGGCCCAACCATTCCTATTCTTCACCTTTGGTCCTCCCACCTGCTAACACTTAGATCAAAATCTGAAATCTGAATACGATTCTAGAGCTTTAGACATATGATGTCCTACAAGTTGCTCTTGGGTTTGTTTACTAGTATTATCATGTGTACTGACTAACATTTGGGGCCTGTAAAAAGATGGGAACAGATAATTTGGGGAGAAAAACATCATTTTCTGTTCCCATGGGATGTGGAATAGGAATGTCACTTTGCACCGAAAGTGTTAATCAGTTTTTGTTAGCGGTGCAATGTAATGAGCATATTAGCTACAACACCTTCCTTGGCAGCCAGCAGTCCTCTTGTGAAATCTTTTAGGAAACAGAAATCTGGTGAGAAGTATTCCTGAGCAATTGAAATATCTTTGGTGGGGTGGGGAGTGGGAATTACAAAGAACAAATAAAGTAGAAAAAAATTCTCTACCAAAAAGAAATTATTTCACCACTGAGAGCCATGAGAAAAGATGTTCTACCTGTGGGCTAAGGATGTGACGGTGTAGTTTTTTAGGGCTGTAAAGCAAATTCTTTTTGCATTTTGATTTTTCACTGAAGTTTGTCACATAAAGAACTTCAAGGTATATTTCTATTTCATGAAAAATATTTATAAAACTTTTAAGAATGGTGGATTTCTCATTTTATACTGTATATTGTAATGTAAGTTATTTTCTACTTCCAGTTAAAATGTATCTTAAAACAGTTATCTTTTTGAGGTTTAAAAAAATTCCGCAGAAATAACAAGAAAAATTTATATTTAAGCACAGCACTTCACACTAAAGAGGTGTTCAGTAAGTTTTTATTGAATAAATTAATACACACATGAATGAATAATATTATTCTGAATTTGGACTTCATACTCTGTGATTTGGGCACAGCCTAACATTGCTGTATAAAGGCCTTCTGTTCAGCTCCCGTCTCCATGCCCATGTTCCTCTCCCCACAAACACCCTCTCTAATGTGTTTGATACAGGTCCTTGATTCTATATACATCTTTATAAAATACTTAGTGATTTTTTTGTGTGTGTATCTTTAATTCTGAGATTGTTTATCGTACCACACTGCTGTAGAACTTGGCTAGAGAATTCTCCCAGTAAAAATGCTGTATATGTTACTCTAGTCTTGACTTTTTTGGTTAGCACCGTTTTAAGATCTGTGTGTGTGTTGGGCTGTACATTTAGCTAATTGCTCCTAACTGCAACATAGTGTTCGGTGGTGTGCATCATTTTCATAGTGATAGATGCCTAGGCTACCGCAAACCGTGCTACCAATAAACAGCCCGTGTCCATTATGGACACATTTGAGAACTTCGGGATACAGACTCAGGAGTGGTGTTGTGGCATGTGTATTGTCAGGCTGCTGAATGGTTGTATCACTCTACACCTCACAGACACTGTGTTCTCAACCTCCCCAACATGTGGTATTGTCCACATTTCTAATTTTTGCCATATAATAATGTCTCATTTTAATTTGTATTTTCTAATTACTGGTAAATTTGTGCCTTTCTTCATATTCTAATTAGCTATTTCCTTTCTGTGAAATGAGCATGAAGGATTGAACCTAGTATTTTATTAATGTTTTTAAGCTGGAGGAACCTTTGGTTACACGTTGTATTTTGCAAGATGTTAATGTATTTTCTCAAACTTCAAAAAGGGAAGAGCGTCATCTTTATGCAGAATCTTATTGTTTTTCTTTCTGATTCCAAGAGATTGATGAAATGAACCTTTTCTAAGTATTCAACTTGAAAAGCCATAAAGTATGCTACAATTAAAGCATCTTACTACTCTGTTCTCATTGTCTTCACGTATGCTGAACACTGAGAGCAAGTGTTTTTGCCAGAACAGATTTGGTGGAAAAGTGCTTCATTGTGTTAGTTAAAGAAAATCTCCCCTGGTCAGAAATCAGTGGATGATTATAAAAAAAAAAATTAGATCCAGCTGCTTCTCCCTGTTTACAATCTCCCTAGGTGTCAGAAAGCTGAGTTAATAGCAGGAAGGATCATCTCTTTGCTTGGAAAATTCCCTGGACAGAGGAGCCTGGCAGTCTATAGTCCATGGTGCTTAGTTGCTCAGTCGTGTCTGACTCTTTGCGACCCCATGGACTGTAGCCTCCGCCAGGCTCCTCTGTCCATGGGATTCTCCAGGCAAGAGTACTGGAGTGGGTTGCCATGCCCTCTTCCAGGATCGAACTCAGGGATCGAACCCAGATCTCCTGCATTGCAGGCAGATTCTTTGCCAGCTGAACTACCAGGGAGGCCCTGAGTCAGACACAACTGAGTACATGATACATTGCCTCTAATTTGCCTGTCTCTGAAGAGCTCAACACTTGATTGAGAAGTACTTCTTAGCGCTCATTGAATATAAGCTGCTGCTGCTGCTAAGTCGCTTCAGTCGTGTCCGACTCTGTGCGATCCCATAGACAGCAGCCCACCAGGCTCCCCCGTCCCTGGGATTTTCCAGGCAAAAACACTGGAGTGGGTTGCCATTTCCTTCTCCAGTGTATGAAAGCAAAAAGTGAAAGTGAAGTCGCTCAGTCGTGTCCAACTCTTAGCGACCCCATGGACTGCAGCCCACCAGGCTCCCCCGTCCCTGGGATTCTCCAGATAAGAGTACTGGAGTCGGGTGCCATTGGCTTCTCCATGAATGTAAGCAGATAATATTTTAAAAAGAACCAATACCATATTATACTTCTCATTTTTCTATGAAAGGGTATAGAAAATATGTATGTGTGCTTAATTGCTTCAGTCGAGTCTGACCCTTTTCAACCCTGTGCACTACCAGGCTCCTCTGTCCATGGGATCATCGACTCAATGGACATGTGTTTGAACAAGCTCGGGAGTTGGTGGTGGACATGGAAGCCTGGCATGCAGCAGTGCATGGGGTCACACTCTACTGAACTGAACCGAGGCAAGAATAGTGGAGTGGGTTGTGCCGTCCTCTAGGGGATCTTCCTGACCCAGGGATCAAACCTGAGTCTCTTATGTCTCCTACATTGGCAAGGCGAGTTCTTAACCACTAGCACCACCTGGGGTCACACACGACTGAAGTGGGGCAGCAGCAGCACCACCACCTGGGAAGCCCAGTAGAAAGTATGAACGTTTTGATTTTTAAAATGGTGTGGATGCTGAGGAAACCAGAATTGAAAGAGACACGTGTACCCCAATGTTCATAGCAGCACTGTTTACAATAGCCAGGACTTGGAAGCAACCTAGATGTCCATCCGCAGATGAATGGATAAGAAAGCTGTGGTACATATACACAATGGAGTATTACTCAGCCATTAAAAAGAATACATTTGAATCAGTTCTAATGAGGTGGATGGAACTGGAGCCTGTTATACAGAGTGAAGTAAGCCAGAAAGAAAAACACAAATACAGATACTAATGCATATATATGGAATTTAGAAAGATGGTAACAATAACCCTGTTTATGAGACAGCAAAAGTGACACTGATGTATAGAACAGACTTTTGGACTCTGGGAGAGGGAGAGGGTGGGATGATTTGGGAGAATAGCATTGAAATATGTATAATATCATATCTGAAACGAGTCGCCAGTCCAGGTACGATGCCTGATAACGGATGCCTGGGACGACCCAGAGGGATGGTATGGGGAGGGAGGAGGGAGGAGGGTTCAGGATGGGGAACACATGTATAGTTGTGGCGGATTCATTTTGATGTATGGCAAAAGCAATACAATATTGTAAAGTTAAGCAAAATAAAATTTAAAAAATAAAGTGGTGTGGATGGAGAAAAGCATATTTCCTAATTGAGATGCCACTTCTCAGGGTCTTAGAGAAAGTTAAGCAGCAATTTCAGGTTTGCACGTGAATCTTATTTGTATTCATTTCAGATCTTAGAAAAGAAGGAATGACTCTGATTCAAAATGCTCTTGCCTTGTTCACACAGGTTCCCAGTATTTGTGCTTTCCTTTCTGAGGAAGCAGTACAGTTTTTTAAGTGTTTTCATTTCTGACCAAGATGTGATGCAATCATATCGTTATGTTGACTTTGGTTTAGCATCTGCCTGACTGAGTGGAAAAGGAATTTTAATTTGTGATGTGATTGACAAAGCCATAAACCGTGAACTTTTCCCAATAATACCATAATATGATAAAAAAAAATTTCTCCTTGTTCTGTTTTTGCTGATTTTTGTGGTTATGCCTCTTGAGTAAGTTTCTATCAGCAAAACATTATTTCCTGCTCTTAATTTTTTTCAAACTAAGCTACACTCTATGCTAAGATATAGTTTTCTCCAAGGGCTTTGATTTTGTTCTACCTTGAAGATTACTGTTTTTCTTTCAGTATTTTTTCACTCAAAAATCTTGTTTGGAAAATTAGATTTTTAGATGTGATTTAAAATACTCTTTTTAACCTTTTCAAGAATCTTTTAAAATTTAATATTTATCAGTGCTAAGTATGAATAGAGCATAAAAAGTATCCTACCTGCTTTTCTTCTCCCCAACATTCTGCCTCTCCAGAGGCCTCCATTTTCTACTCCTCCAGCTGTTCTTTTGGAATTTAATGCCATTTTTTCCTAAACAGTAGCCTTTGTTGTTCAGTCACTAAGTCGTGTCCAGTTCTTTGTGGCCCCATGAACTGCGGCACACTAGGCTTTCCTGTCCGTCCGCATCTCCTGAAGTTTGCTCAGACTCCTATCCATTGAGTCGATGATGCTGTCTAACCATCTTATCCTCTGCTGCTCCCTTCTTTTCCTGCCCTCAGTCTTTCCCAGCATCAAAGTCTTTTCCAGTGAGTTGGCTCCTCTCATCAGGTGGCCACAATATTAGGCTGCTATGTTTAAAAATCTGTATGGGTTTTCTATAGATCAGAACAGCTCTCATCCTGGGATCTACCTTCCTGAAGAGCGTAGGTATTTTCTTCACTTCCTGTTTTGGAACTCCCTGTTTCCTGGACTCCATATCTTCCCCCTTCATTGTTTATACCTCAATTAAGCAGTTCCAGAAGGTTCCTAAGAAAAGGGTGCATGGGATGTAAATCTGCATGTATGAAAATGTCTTCATTTTCTCTCACACTTGATTTACAGTTTATCTAGTTCTAGAATTCTAGATTGGAGGATATTTTCCCTGAATTTAAGAAGCATTGTTGCGTTGATTTCTAGCTTCTGTTATTGCTATGAGAAACCCCGTGGTATTCTGATTCTTGATTTTTTTCTCCTTCCTTGGTTACTTTCAGGATCTGATCTTTGTCCCTGATATTCTGAAATATTATGATAATCTGTCACTGAGGCCTTGTTTTCTCTGTTGTACTGGGTACACCAAGAGCCTTTTCAATTTAGAAATAAGGATGTTTTTCAGTTCTGGGAGATTTTCTTTAATTCTTAAGTTCTATCCAAATCCCCCCTTCCCCCTCGCCCCTGCTGCCCCTAGTTTTCTTATTCTTTCTCTCTGAAACTCTTAATTTGTGTTTGGAACTTACAGACTGATGAGTTCTTTAATTTTACCATCTTATCTATTTCTCATTTTATTTTTTGTTCTCTGTTTTACTTTCTGGGAGGTGTCTTGAACTTCATCTTCAGATTCTTCTAATTAGTTTTATATGTTCTTTGTCATATTTTTAATTTTCAAGATTTTTTTTTCTGAATGTTGCTTTTTAATAGTTTTCTATTTTTGTTTCATGGGTGGAATAGCTCTTCTCTATATTAATTACAGTTTTAAAAGTTTTCTGCAGCCTCCAGTACATCTCTGTTTTCCTTAAAGTACCTTACTTTATCGTTTGTTTTGGTCTTTCTTTTAGGGAATTTCCTTAAACGTATGGTCTTGGCTATCTTACTCATATTCCAGAATGAGATGCTGAAAAACCGAAAACTGAATTTGCCTGAGTGGGGGCTTCTAAAAGTTAACTGGTGGTCTTCATTATAAGGTGACTAACCTAGAACCCTTTGTGTGCGGGGGGTGGAGGTGGGGTGTGTGTGTGTATGTGTGTGGGATGGGGGGAGCAGGTCACCGCTAGCAATCCGTGTTTACAGGTGTTTTCTCTTAGCCAGGTTTTTCCCGAAACAGAATGCTTCAATCGTTGACCTACATTCCTGCCTACAACATTTGGGGAACTGAGTGGGAAAAGAGCTGGGGATATCTGCCTTCAGGATCTCAGTCTTCTTTTAATCCCTGTCTTTGTAGACTTATAGGCCTGCGTCTAGTTGTGCCTAGGTCCAGAGGCTCTTTATTTTGCAGAGTAAATTCCCTTGCTCTGACCGGTGGCTGCTTGGAGTCAGGGTGTGAACCTTTGGCTAGAGCTTTCACCTTGTTTTCCTTTATGAAGCCCTGCCTGATGTCCCCACTTTCAGATCATTCTGAGCTTTTCTGGAATATAAAGCAAGCTCACTTTGCTCTGGGCTTCCTCTTAAGATGCTCTGAGTTTTAGTTTCTTTGCTGTGCTACATCAAGTAACTTACCAAGCTTCTTTTCAGCTTCCAAAAACTTTGTTATGGTCATTTCCTTTCCTAGTCTTTGTCCTTAGCAATTTTATGTTTTTAATGCCATTTTAGTGGAGTTTGGGAGGTAAATAAAGGTGTTCAATGCATTGTGTTTCATTGAAGATCCAAATTTCTTTCTCTGATGCCCTGTTTCAACACAAAACTTAATAGGCTTATGGTTTATAGCCATTGCAAAATTTTGCTACAGTGACAGAATTGTACAGGATATACATTCATTTGGTCTTTTGCTACCCTAATGAATTAATGCCTAACCTATAGCTTGTTATGAGAGCGTGTATGCTTGCTTGGTTGCTTCAGTCATATGTAACTCTGCAACCCCATGGGCTATAGCCCTCCAGGCTCCTCTGTAGGATTTTCCAGGCAGGGATACTGGAGTGAGTTGCAATGCCCACCTCCAGAGGCTCTTTCCTGACCCAGGGATCTAACCCATATCTCCTGCATTGCAGGTGGATTCTTCACCACTGAGCCACCAGGGAAGCCTTGCTATGAAGAATGACATCTAAATGACTTCAGGAAGTTTGAGGATAGTATAATAGAAATTTAGGTCATAAAGTAACTTAAACATTCCTTTTACAGATGTGGCCACTGTGACCCTGAGTACAGAGGTGGCTTACCTATGTTCATTCATCCATCTAGAGCTAGAATTGAGTCTCTTCTCCAGTGTTCTTTTTTAATATATTTATTTACATACTAATTTATTTGGCTGCACCAGGTCTTAGTTCTGGCATTTAGGATCTTCAGTCTTCATTGAGATGTGTGGGATCTAGTTCCTTGACCAAGGATCGAACCAAGGCACGCTGCATTGGGAGCGTGGAGTCTTAGCCACTGGACCACCAGGGAAGTCCCTTTGGTGTTCTTTTTCTTGCCAGTGTGGTTCTGTCTTTCATTAAAGTAGCTGGAAATAGGTGCTCTTTACCATGGTTTATGTCACCCAAATGTCCTGTTAATTTAGTGTCAGCTTTAAGTTGCAGTCATGGACTTTTTTTTTCCCTCTTAAAGTTTGGGGTCTCGTTTTATTGGGGTGAACTTTAAAACTCAAGAAAATTTCTATCTTACCCCTAAAGTTGTTTCTGTTTTGAGGAATTTATATTGACCATTTAAAAGTTTTCTTTTTTCTTCCTACTGTTCCCTTTTCAGCGGCTTCCAAAAGTTCTTTGTGGGAGAGGGCAGAAACTCTTTCCTGATTGTAATTATAGCAGATAAAACTATTTAGAACAAATTAGTACACTTGTTGCCATGTTTCAGTAATGGGAAAAGGAAACATGTTGTTAAAATGGTCAAGTTTCTTTGGAGAAATCCTACAATGCTTTCTTTACCGAATTTTCAAAATGCACTTCTCAGTTCTCTTCCAGGACCCCTTCTGCATTTTATCCCATGACGGAACTCTTCGGTCTTATTTTCTTTTCCCTCCTGTATTTTGTACTTTGTACAGTTTGCCCCAGAACACCACCAAATGCATTATTTGTTGACTAGGATTCTTTGGTGGTTTTCATTTCTATGTAGAATTCTTGGGGTCAGAAACCCTACTTTATACTTTCGAATAGGTTCACTTCTACATATATTTATGGAGTACCTTCATTGAGGTCTTGGGTTCCTCTGTAGGTGCCAGCATCTTGGGGTCCATGTTAGGTCTTTGACAGATGCTGATGGTTGGTATAAAATACTCACCTTTTCTCCAGTCACTATTACGACCTGATTGAAAGAATGGTCTTGCCCGTTCCTTCCTGTCATGTTGTGCTGTACTGTGCTATGTCGCTTCAATTTTGTCTGGCTCTTTGTGACCCTGTGGGCTGTAGCCTCCCAGGCTCCTCTGTCCATAGGATTCTCCAGGCAAGAATACTGGAGTGGGTTGCCATTTCCTCCTCTAGGGGATCATCCTGACCCAGGGATCGAACCCATGGCTTGATCCCATGTCTCTTATGTTTCCTGCATTGGCAGGTGGGTTCTTTACCCACTAGTGCCATCTGAGAAGTTATGTGTCACATTGGTGACTAGCAGTAATAGCTCGGAGAAGGCAAAGGCACCCCACTCCAGTACTCTTGCCTGGAAAATCCCATGGATGGAGGAGCCTGGAAGGCTGCAGTCCATGGAGTCGCTGAGGGTCAGACACGACTGAGCAACTTCACTTTCACTTTTCACTTTCATGCATTGGAGAAGGCAATGGCAACCAACTCCAATGTTCTTGCCTGGAGAATCCCAGGGACTGGGGAGCCTGGTGGACTGCCACCTATGGGGTCGCACAGAGTCAGACACGACTGAAGTGACTTAGCAGCAGAGCAGGGACAGCCTGTTGCTGGAAGCTAAGGAGTCGAATGTTTCCTCCACTGGAAAGTGACCATATTGAACTAGAAGCCCTCTGAGCATCCTTACAACCTCCAGATATCAGGATCATAAAGAGGTGCTTCCAGTGAATCAGTAACACCCTTTAAACAAATGACCCACAAAGAAAAATGATGTCTCTTAGGATTGAGTGGAATAGGGTGAATGCTTCCATGACTGAGCTAAGTTGTTACATCCGTAATCTGAGGTAACCTAGAACACTTAGAAAGGTAAAGCATTGTTTTCTTGTTGTTTCTTCTTTTCCTCTCATCCTCTTCTAAAGTTAAATAATGCTCTTTCATTATTATGCTTTGGAAATACATTAACTTTTACTTTTTTCAATTTTTTAAAAATTGTGAAACATGAAATACATTTAAAACATAGGTGTGTTTTATTAAAGACTAGTAAAAACAAAAGCTGGGGTAACATCCTACAAGTGTAAAATTCCCTTTGTGATTGTTCCTTATGCCCTACCCCAGGTTAACCAAGAAAGTTAGGAGTTTGATTCTCTTTATTATGTTTAAAGTTTCTACACTTGAAAAATAGCTCAATAATGAAAGGCCTTCAGTGTTTTTACAGGTATATTTTATTTTTTACACAAGATATTACTAGAGAAACAACAGGTAACATTTATTGATCACTTAGCCTCTTGACATTGATTTTCATAGACTATGTACACATTGTAACTCCCCAATAATTGTATGAGATAGATGAGAAAATTGAGTCTTGGAACTAGGAACTGGGTCCCACTGGGATTCTAATCTGGCCAGTCCGACTCCTAAATCTGCTCTCTTAACCACTACCCCTAATCAAGGTATTGTCTTATAATTTGATGCAATTTTATATTTTTAACATCTGTATCTATGTCTTTTGTGTCTTTGAATACTCTAACCAGAACACAGGGTAGCCATCAAGTTCTGTGCTGTTTCTACTAAACAAAGGAGTTGGAAAGCTCTGTAGGCTTCAGATCTTATCCCAATATCTTAACTTCTCATTGCTTGATGCAGATATACAGTCCGTCAATTTACCTAAGCCATATTATATCTTTATATTGTCTATTTCAGAGCACTTCTAAAATGTTTATTTTATAAATATTATTTTTTATGGGAATTTTCAGGGAAAACCCATAGTCTCACTTATATTTGTAGTGTAGTGAATAGTGATAGTTTGAGAACTAAGATCATGGCATCTGGTCCTATCACATCATGGCATATAGATGAGGAAACAATGAAAGCAGTGACAGATTTTATTTTTTGGGCTACAAAATCACTGCAGATGGTGACTGCAGCCATGAAATTAAAAGATGCTTGCTCCTTGGAAGAAAAGTTATGACCAACCTAAACAGCATATTAAAAAGCAGAGATATTACTTTGCCAACAAAGGTCCAGCTAGTCAAAGCTTTAGTTTATCCAGAACTCATGTATAGATGTGAGAGTTGTACTATAAGGAAAGCTGAGCACCGAAGAATTGATGCTTTTGAACTGTGGTGTTGGAGAAGTCTCTTAAGAGTCCCTTGGACTGCAAGGAGATCCAACCAGACCATTCTGAAGGAGATCAGTCCTGAATATTCACTGAAAGGAATAATGCTGGAGCTGAAACTCCAATACTTTGACTACCTGATTCGAAGAACTGACTCATTTGAAAAGACCCTGATGCTGGGAAAGATTGAAGGCAGGAGGAGAAAGGGACAACAGAGAATGAAATGGTTGGATGGCATTACCGACTCAATGAACATGAGTTTGAGTAAGCTCCAGGAGTTGGTGATGGATAGGGAAGCCTGGTGTACTGCAGTCCATGGGGTTCGCAGAGTCGGACATGACAGTGTGACTGAACTGAACTGAAACTTTTAAAAGAAGAGCTTTGATTATACAGAGTATTTTTTTAATATGATATTTCAAAATTCTTCTAAAAATATTTCATGTTTGTAAGACACAAGTAACTTTTGGCCCTTGTTTAGGTATAATCACTAAGAGATAGCTTCTTTATAAGTTATTGACTCTTCTTAGTGAATTAATGTTTCCTTTGCAGTATTTTCTCTGAAAACAACTAGCTGTAGTGACAAGTCTTTATGTTTAAATTTTAAAATTAGATACCCTTTCTATAGAAGGAGTGCAGATTTACAGCTCAGTAACTCCTTGAACAAGCCATGTGAAGTACCTTAGAATATTGGTACTGCCAACCAAGTTTTACCATGGTACAAAATTTCACCTAAACCTTGTGTTCTTTGCCACTCATGTGGAATTACTGGCAACTTTAAGCAATTATATTGGGCCTGTGCTTAGTAGCTTAGTCATGTATGACTCTTTGCGACCCCATGGACTATAGCCCACCAGGCTCCTCAGAGTGTCCATGGGAATTCTCCAGACAAGAATACTGGAGTGGGTTGCCTTGCCCTCCTCCAGGGGATCTTCACAACTCATGGATAGAACCCAGGGCTCCTGCATTGTAGGCGGATTTTTTACCATCTGAGCCACCAGGGAAGCCCAAGAATACTGGAGTGGGTAGCCTATCCCTTCTCCCAGGGAACTTCCCAACCCAGGAATCAAACTGGGGTCTCCTGCATTGCAGGCAAATTCTTTAACAACTGAGCTTCCTTTCGAAGTGCTGCTCTTTTCTTGCTATAAGATACTGGACTAGTCATCTAATCACCAATTTGAGTATTCATTTCTCATCTGTAAAATGCTGCTGTGAGAATTAACTAAGCAAATACTGTGATCCCCCGACACACACACACAGCATGGTATCTAGTAAAAGTATGATGTTTTTATAAGTCTTCTCTTCCCATTTTACAGTGCTGTTCAATGCTGACAAAATTGTTGTATGGTATTTATAAAATATGCTTGGTAATGACCAAACTAGTGCTTTAAAAATGGCTTCTATGAATGCTAGCTGACTGAACTCTACCAATTAATAGTATCCATCCTATGCTGGACTGGAAGAAACACAAGTTGGAATCAAGATTGCTGGGAGAAATATCAATAACCTCAGATATGCAGATGACACCACTCTTATGGCAGAAAGTGAAGAGGGGCTAAAAAGCCTCTTGATGAGAGTGAAAGTGGAGAGTGAAAAGGTTGGCTTAAAGCTCAACATTCAGAAAACGAAGATCATGGCATCTGGTCCCATCACTACATGGGAAATAGATGGAGAAACAGTGGAAACAGTGTCAGAATTTATTTTCCTGGGCTCCAAAATCACTGCAGATGGTGACTGCAGCCATGAAATTAAAAGACGCTTGCTCCTTGGAAGGAAAGTTATGACCAACCTAGATAGCATATTCAAAAGCAGAGACATCACTTTACCAACAAAGGTTCGCCTAGTCAAGGCTATGGTCTTTCCTGTGGTCATGTATGGATGTGAGAGCTGGACTGTGAAGAAGGCTGAGCGCCGAAGAATTGATGCTTTTGAACTGTGGTGTTGGAGAAGACTCTTGAGAGTCCCTTGGACTGCAAGGAGATCCAGCCAGTCCATTCTGAAGGAGATCAATCCTGGAATTTCTTTGGAAGGAATAATGCTAAAGCTGAAACTCCAGTATTTTGGCCACCTCATGTGAAGAGTTGACTCATTGGAGAAGACTCTGATGCTGGGAGGGATTGAGGGCAGGAGGAGAAGGGGACGACAGAGGATGAGATGGCTGGATGGCATCACTGACTTGATGGATGTGAGTCTCTTTTGTGGCTGATGCTGCTGCTCTACAAACTTAAGTGGGATTTGGTATTGCTTTTGTTGGCATATATGTATCTTACATAATTGAAGATGCATATTATGCTGTTGCTTTTAGGTCATTTTATTTTTTGGTGAAAAAGATTTCCCAATCTGGCTAAGGTTGTATGTTCTTTATAGTTAATTAAGACCAAAATGTCATTTAACTAAAATTAAGACCCAGATACCAAATACATTTTAAAATTCTTGAGCTCTGCATGAGTGACCAAACTCTTTTATCCTAGCATGCCCCCAAGTCCCTGGAACATTTGAATAGATGTGCCTTCTCTCACCAGAGTAGCGATCTAAAGCCTCTGCTTTCCTTGGTGGGAAGGGAAGAGAAACCCACTCATGGGCAGCTCTCATCAGTTTACAGTGCGCTTGCACATGCAGTTTCTTATTTGGTCTTCACAGCAGTCTTGGGAAGGAGCAGAGCTGATATTATATCAATTAACAAGTGAGGACATAGGGGTCCCAAGACATTCGCGAGTTGCCCAAGCTCACATTGCTAATAAGTGGATAACATGAGGCTTAACCCCAAGTCTTCTAATGCTAAATCTAAGGCTTTCTCACTCTCCCATGTTCTTATTCCCATTATAAATTAACAGACCCATTTAGTATCTTATCAGATAGTCAATCAATAAGGCAGGTGGATTTCTAAAACTTTTTTGATTCTAACCACCACACAGGCATTTAGGGAAGAAACATTTTAATGTGGGGCTTGCTTATCTTTCAGTCTGAGACTCTGGATCTCTTGTACACTGTATTGATCCCAAATTGTTTTTATTTAACAAGGGTAAAACAACATGAAATGTTTTGTTCTAACACAAAAATGTATCCATGGAAAAATGATAAAATTTGCAGTGGTAAATACCATGTGAAATTTTAATTGAAAGTATGAATACTTTATTAACATTAAAAAGGTATTGCCAAGACTTCCCTGGTGGTCCAGTGATGGGACTTTGCTTTCCAATGCCAGGGTTGCAGGTTCCATCTCTGGTCAGGCTTCTGGGATCCCACGTGCCTTGTGGCCAATGGACCAAAACAAAGAACAGAAACAATGCTTTGACAAATTAAATAGGGACTTTGAAAATGGTCCATATTTTTTAAAAAATCTTAAAGTACTGTGCTGTTCTTAAATTTTATATGAGGTCTCTTTATTTAGTTGTAGGTGCATGTAAAACTTTTCCTTACCTAGTTATATGAGTTTCCTCTGCCTTTGTATCTTCAAGCCTTTTGGCCTCGTTTTATAATTGGATATGACTGAACAGTGTCAGAATTTATTTTTCTGGGCTCCAAAATCACTGCAGATGGTGACTGCAGCCATGAAATTAAAAGACGCTTGCTCCTTGGAAGGAAAGTTATGACCAACCTAGATAGCATATTCAAAAGCAGAGACATCACTTTACCAACAAAGGTTCGCCTAGTCAAGGCTATGGTCTTTCCTGTGGTCATGTATGGATGTGAGAGCTGGACTGTGAAGAAGGCTGAGCGCCGAAGAATTGATGCTTTTGAACTGTGGTGTTGGAGAAGACTCTTGAGAGTCCCTTGGACTGCAAGGAGATCCAGCCAGTCCATTCTGAAGGAGATCAATCCTGGAATTTCTTTGGAAGGAATGATGCTAAAGCTGAAACTCCAGTATTTTGGCCACCTCATGTGAAGAGTTGACTCATTGGAGAAGACTCTGATGCTGGGAGGGATTGAGGGCAGGAGGAGAAGGGGACGACAGAGGATGAGATGGCTGGATGGCATCACTGACTCGATGGATGCGAGTCTGAGTGACCTCCGGGAGCTGGTGATGGACAGGGAGGCCTGGCGTGCTGCGGTTCATGGGGTCGCAAAGAGTCGGACACGACTGAGCGACTGATCTGATCTCTGATCTGAACATTCATGATTTAAAAATGTATTTATGACATTATGACTTAAAAATATGTCATTCATAGACTTTTTACCCAATTACAGAGAAAACATCGAACTCAGGTTCTGAGCCATTGGTTCTGTGGCTCAGACATGAGAATACGTTTTCATTCCAAAGCAACCAGCATTGATGTAGCTTTCTGGATTATCATACCTTCTTTGTACTCTCAGGATTGTCTTGAGGCATCTCAGACATGTGTGTGGAAGCATTTGAAAACCATAACATATGTTACATGCTTGCATTCATGCATGAGTCTTCTGATTAATTGTACGCTTGAGACTTTTTGTCATAAGACATTTTGCTACATGAGCTCATAAGTTGGAATAGACCAAAAGTGGAATAGACCAGGAAAGCACTTAAATCCAGCAAAGTCTTGCAGATAAGGAGTGAGTGGGTGGTGGGAAATAAGCCACCATGGAAATAGCAGATGAACTTGAAAATTTTTTCTCAGTTTAATAACCCGTCTCTTAATTCTTTCATCAGCATTTATTGAGCACCTAGTGAGCACCAGGACACCACTGATGTTCACAATTAGTAAAATAAGATGCTGCTGCTGTCCTCCAGGAGCTTGCAGGGGAAGACAGTTACAGGCAAGAGACAACATAGGTTAATAAATATAAAACTATGAAATATGTAATAAAATATTTTGAGGTATATAAATGTAAAACTATTTTAATGATGTATAAATTATGTACAGTTTAGATAACTTTAATTACCTAAAATATGGATCTGTTCTACTTGGTAAACCATCGGAACATTCCCTGCGTTAAATTAGAGCGCTCTTCAGGAAAGCACATTGCTGCTGCCACCTTGATGTCAGTCCCTGGTAGCCAGTATTTCTTAAGAGTAGAAACCTGGGTTTGAATCCTAGCTCTGCCACTTTAACTGTTGAACTTATTTGTATCTTGGTTTCTTTCTTTAAAATTTTTTTCATTGTATTCTTATTATTTATGTATTTATTTTTGGTTACACTGGGTCTTCATTGCTGTGCATGGGCTTTCTCGAGTTCCAGCGCACAGGCTTCCCCTTGCTGTGGCTTCTGTTGTTGCAGAGCATGGGCTCTGGGGCTTGCAGGCTTCAGTAGCTGTGGCACATGGGCTCGATAGCTGCAGTGGTTGTGGCGCACAGGCTTAGTGGCCCCATGGCATGTGGAATCTTCCCAGACCAGGGATCGAACCCATGCCCTCTGCACTGGCAGGCAGATTCTTAACCACTGGACCACCAAGGAAGTTCTGAATCTCAGTTTCAATGTCTGTGAAATGGGAATAAAGATAATACCTACCTCACAGTTACTGTGAGGACTAACTGAGTTAATATTGGGTTGGCCAAAATGCTTACTTGGGTTTTTACATAACATTTTATAGAAAAACCCGAACAAAGCTTTTGGCCAACCCATTATGTGTTAGAGTGCTTAGTTGAGTGTCTGGTACACTTTAAAGGCTATAGAAGTGTCCTTGGCAGCTGTCATCATCATCATCATCATCATCATTATCATTATTGTTTGGCAGGATAAAAGTAAATTGAGTAAAGTTCTCAAGAAAGAATTTTCTCCTCAACCCCTGAAAATTACTGTAAATGTAGCAAGATAAAGGAAGGAAACTAAACTTTTGTTAGTCATCAGTTGTGTGGTAGGCTGGGCTTCCCAGGTGGCTCAGTGATAAAGAATCTGTCTGTCAATGCAGGAGATGTGGGTTCAGATCTCTGGTTTGGGAAGATCCGCTGAAGAAGGAAATGGCAACCCACTCCAGTATTCTTGCCTGGAAAATCCCATGGACAGAGGAGCCTGGCGGGCTATGGTCCATGGGGTCACAAAGAGTCAGACTCGACTTAGCAACTAAACCACCACAATGCACCAGGCAGCTCACTAGGATTTTACCTGCATTTTCGTTTAATCCTTATGCCAGTGCTCTGACATAGATGAGGAAACAGGCTTAGAGAAATCAGATTGCTTGCGTAAGGTCTGGCATGGCCACCATGATGATAACTGGTCTCTGTTACTCTACATCCTATACTCTTCTTGCCTTGCACGTGCCACAAAGCCCGAGAGTTCAGGAAGTTTCACTTATAATAGGTACAATTGGAATTTGCTTGTTTGGGACTTTATCTCTAATAACTATTTAAAGGGATGTCTTCTACATTTTTAGTTTGGTCCTATTGCAGTGATTTGTTCTATATATCTGAATTTCCACCACCCCCCATTCAAAACTATATTACAGTAGTATAAACAATATAAATGGGACCTAGATGGAAAATATTTGAATGAGGGTAGTCTTATTAATAGTTTGCAGAATTAAACTGGCCCATTATAATTTTCCAGTTTTCAAGATCACCATCATAAGTATTGAAGTCACTGCTCGACAAATTAATAGCTGTTTTATAGGTCTCTGATGTGTAGTTATGTATACTAGGTGCTCAGTATAGAACTGATTGTTTTGGCCAGCTTTTGGGTACAGATCAGATCAGAAGAGCAGATCAGTTGCTCAGTCGTGTCCAACTCTGCGACCCCATGAATCACAGCACGCCAGGCCTCCCCGTCCATCTCCAACTCCCGGAGTTCACTCAGACTCACGTCTATCGAGTCAGTGATGCCATCCAGCCATCTCATCCTCTGTTGTCCCCTTCTCCTCCTGCTCCCAGTCCCTCCCAGCATCAGAGTCTTCTCCAATGAGTCAATTCTTCACATGAGGTGGCCAAAGTACTGGAGTTTCAGCTTTAGCATCATTCCTTCCAAAGAAATCCCAGGGTTGATCACCTTCAGAATGGACTGGTTGGCTCTCCTTGCAGTCCAAGGGACTCTCAAGAGTCTTCTCCAACACCACAGTTCAAAACCATCAATTCTTCGGCACTCAGCCTTCTTCACAGTCCAACTCTCACATCCATGCATGACCATAGGAAAAACCATAGCCTTGACTAGACGAACCTTTGTTGGCAAAGTAATGTCTCTCCTTTTTAATATGCTATCTAGGTTGGTCATAACTTTCCTTCCAAGGAGTAAGCGTCTTTTAATTTCATGGCTGCAGTCACCCAGAATTAATTCAAGTAACTTGGATTTAAAAGTAATTAAGTTAACTTTTAATCATTTGCTGTTTTTATATTAAAAGTAGGGTTTAAAATTTGGACAGGAAAGAGGGAAATTTTATGAGGAATTCCCTGGTGGTCCAGTGGTTAGGATCCTGTGCTTTCACCGCCAAGGGTGTGGGTTCGGTCTCTGGGAAACTAAGATCCCACAAGTGGCACGGTGTGCCCTTCCCCCCAGCTAAAGTAACAGGGGAAAGTATATAGTTGTAAAACACCCATCCATACAATGTCAGCTTAGCTTCCTGAATAAGGTTGCCTCAAACCCCCAACCTAGAATGTGTGCAAGTTGTAAGCTCTTCTCTTCCAAAAAATATTTGTGCATTTCCTGGATTTTACCATCAGGCAGTTGCTTCTACCTCCTGGGCCCCTGTTTTTCTTGCCTTGTGCCTCTGATATGCAGCATGATGTCCTCAAATGGGATACTTGGCTTACTCTCTGATTCTCAGAAAGGCCCTGTTCGTATAGGGCATTTGTGTTTTTAGTACACCTAACTAAAGAAAGTCAGAAAAACAGATGGGTGAGCCCTATATTGCATTCATGCAAATTCCCTTTAAGGCATCCGTGTTCTGAATATGTTCCAGACCTCCCTTGACTGGAGAACTTCACCTCCCCCTCAGCCCCACCTTCACTCTGGTATACTATTCTTTTCTTCTCTTCCTGTTCCTTTCATCATCCTTCTCTCTGTTCCTTTCAGAGATAAAACAAGTTCTTCTCATCTAATGTAAAGCAGTTCCCGTTTCTTGACCATCATTCTGGGATCTTGACAGCCATTCTGCAGGGAACCATCCATCCCAAGGGGACTGGACCTGAGTGGTGGGAGACCCTATTGAGGAAACATATTTTCACAAAGAGAGTGTCTTCTAGGAGGAATTTTTGTGTTAGCTATTAGGATGGCAAAATAGAGAACTTTTCATTTTGTTACATGGTGGCAGGCAGTGTATTAATCTCAAACTTATTGAATCCTGCCTCCTGAATACAGTGTCAGAAACCTAAAAAATGATTGTGCATGTAATGTGTCCAAATTCTAGATAGCTTAGACTAATACAGTGTTCTTGTGCATAGAATGTATGCTGCATACCTAAAAGTCGTGAACCCACCTAACACAAAGATGTCACCACTTGGCATCTTGCATCATTACATGTTTCACTTACACAAAAAGAATTTGGGCTTTTGAAACACAATTATTTTTGTTGCCATGAATTTGTTTTGATTTTTCAAGCTATATGCCAAGGCAGTGTGTAATCTTTAAAACCTAAAATAAATACAGAAGTGCATCTTTTCAGGAAATAAACCTTTCATACTTCCATCAGTCTATTCATAAATGACTTAATGTTTGATTGCTTTTAGCTGAAAAAAAATTACAGCTTTTTATCCTCACTCGTTTACCTCAATTTTGAGGACTTGTGGGGAGTTCACTAAACTGCATTGTAATATACTGAATCCTGTTTTTTGAATTTATAAATAAAATTCGTGAAATTGTTTTTCTCTTGCTATATAGCAGCCTGACCTTACAGATTTTTCCCCCCTGTAGGTAATAGAGATGAGGAAACCTAACCAATGACTGTGGAGTAATATGGAAGAAGATGGGAAAAACTTGTTTAATGGGTAAGAAATAAAACTGTAATAAAAAGTTGTTCATGGAAACTATTCACAATAGTACTGTGAAATACTAGGCTTCGGTAGGTGGCCGAGATTGGTGTCCTGTTAGAGTGAGTGCTCAGTCGATGTCTTTGTCTTATCACCATTCTGAACTTTCATCGTCTTCTTTCTTCTTACCCTTGTGACTTTTTAAATGCTATGAAAAGAGGAGACACAGCTATATTTGAAAATAAACACAGGAACCTGGAGACCAGCCCCCATAGTAAAACAGTTCTTGGGTAAGTCTTGAAGCTTACTGTTGGTTGGATAGAGACCGTATCTGTCATGACCTGTCAAGAGTGTTAGCAACCCCTTCTTGCTCTCCAAACACTGCCAGCTGCTGTGACGTTAGGCTCACCTGGGGATCCTGTACTTTAGCTAAGTGCAGATTGTGTGTCAGGTGGTAATCAAATGGAATTCTACGGAAAATCTGATAAAAAGGTGTTACTAAATTTATGATATAAAAAATTTAAATTATTACAAGTCCATACATGCTTATTGTCAATAATTCAAACATTACAAATAACAAAAACGTTCTGTTAGAATCTTAGCCACCCCCCCACCCCCGCCCCATATATGTAAGTGCATAATATGTCTTTTTCTTTGCCTACTGGTTAAAAACTTGCACTTAGGAGCCAGACTGTTTTTGACTAGTCATTATTAGCTTAACATTTGGGCAGGTTAATTTCTCTTTGCCTCAGTTCCTTGGGTATAAGTGGGAACATATAGCAATGTTGAAGATTAATTATATAATTAATCTTATATATTTTATATATAATCTTATATATAATATAATTATATATTAATCTATATAAAAAAAATTTGGACTAATGCCCAAAACATAGTGAGTGTTCAGTAAATGTTAACCATAGTTTTCTTATGTATCCCAGTTAGCATTTTTATGTACTAGCCTTCCATACATGAATCTTGTGATACACTGCAAGAGGTAAGCCTTCTCGGATAAAGTCAACCCTGATGTCAGGGATTTTTAAATTTTTCCATGAATGTTTTCTTTTTTGGCTTCAAGCTTCATTTCTCGCAGAGTATGCTACAAGACTATGTCTGAGAATAGAGTTATACACCTTCATCTCTTACTACATATCATATGGTGTAAATATTGCTTACAGGTATGTATGAATTAACAAGCATCTTCGGGCTGTGATAGTTTTATCTTGCCTATAAAAGTGTCTCTGTCAAAAAGGATGCACAGTTCTCTTGTTTCTAGATAGCTGTGTTACATTTTCTGTTAAGATTCCTTTAATCTATTTTGAAGGACAAGTCTTCTTGAGTTTTCTTTTCTTCTTGTTTCACAGAATCACAATAGTTTTGAAAATGTCTGGTATCTTTTCCATGGCTAGTCAGCACTTCCTTAGGTGATACAGGCAGCTACTTATTTTAAGAGAGAAGGACACTAAAACAGTCATCTCTTTTTAATGTTTCCCTTTTGTATTGTTCCAGGGCTCTATTAGATTTGAAAAAAATGGACAATTTTTTTCTGCTGTGACTTATTTTAGAAGACAAATATATAAACACAGAGATTGACATTCACTGAGTATTTATTCTGTATTAGCCACCATTTTAAGTGCTTTGCTCATTTATTCATTAGTGAATTTAATCCTGTCATCCACTTATGAGGCGGATGCTGTTATTATCTTCATTTTAAAAGCTGAGAAAAATGAGGCATCGATTAACTTGCTCAGAGTCACATCACAAGTGGCAGCTTCAAGATTCAAACCCAGGTCCTCCACTCTGGAGCCTGTGCTGTTGACCAATGGGGTGCTGGCCTAGTTTTTGATCAACTTAGAGGATTTGCTAAGGTGCACAGGGATTTAAGTAAGATAATAAAGTCAAATATCACCTGAAAACATCACCATAACCAATCTGTTTCTGCTTGCTTGTGGGAAAGAAAATTTAAAATCATGCTTCTTCGTAAGTTTTGGAAAAATAATGGTGTGAGATGATGTGAGATTCATAAATAATTACTTTTTTCTTGACCATACTTAAATGAATACAACTGTTTTACTTCTTTATGAATTGTTTGTAGTGGATAGAAATCACCTGACTCTAGCTAAGGAACAGTACATGTTAAAGTGAGTTGATTTGTAGATTACTATTTAATTGCTAATCATGGAAACATGCAGACAGAAGGACTGAACTCTGCAGCAGTTTGTAACTGATTGGTAGTTAGAAATTTTTCTTTTGTCCTGTTAAATAACATTTTACTGACAGTCAGCAGGAAGTTGTTGAAGAGAAGAAAAGGCAGGAGAAAAGGCGATATGGGTCTTAATTAGAGTGTCACTTACAAGTGATGATCTAAAAAGTAAAGGTACATGAGCAGTCGACATTTATATAGGAACTGGAAGGAGTTAGAGTCAGTGGTTTTTGGTTTTTGTTCTGTTTTGTCTTGTCAGAGAAATACTGGCTTTTCTTTTCTTCAAATAGCAATTTCATTTCCTGTTGAAATATGGTAAAGTACAAAGAGAAAGCAACATTTAAAGTAACACAAGCACACTGATGAAATATTTTGGCTTTCCTGTAAAGTGTGGCTACAAGCAGTGATCTTTTCCCCTCTCCATCTTTTTGAACTCTCTTTCCTTGTTTGAGAATCTCTTCTGAATGTTCATAACAGTTATGGCTCTCAGTGTACTCTTTACCACACTTAGCTACTCTTTACCACAGTGTCTTAAAGGGTGGCCAGGAGCCCCTGAAACTTTTGGGAGTCAAAGCTGTTTTCATAACAGTATTAAAACATACTTGCATATGAGTATGCAGTGGAGTTTTCCAAAGACAACATGATGTACAAAGAATGGAGGGAAGAGATAGGGAGTGTGGGATCTCCACGTATACTCTGCTGTATTTAAAATGGACAGCCAGCAAGGACCTACTGTGCAGCACACGGAACTCTGCTCAATGTTATGTGGCAGCCTGGACAGGAGGGGAGTTTAGGGGACAATGGATACATGTATGTGTATGGCTGAGTCCCTTTGCTGTGTACCTAAAACTATTACAGCACTGTTAATTAGCTGTACTCTAATATAAAACAGAAAGTTTAAAAATAAATAAACACATATCCTCTTCTCTGAAAGAAAAAAAGAAATAGCAGAATCCAGCTGTCTTACTTATTCCAGGCATTTAAAAGATTTGTAAAAATGTTACATACAACCACTTTTCCCACTAGATATATAATGATGATTACTGAGGTTTATTTCTATATTAGCACATTACAATGACCCCAATATAGGCAAGAAAGTCATGGCGCTCTCTCTAGTGACTGGGCAGACTGTACCTGCCACACAGCACCCCTATGCAGATTCTAATGACATCCCAACTGAGTGCAGCTGTGTCCCCCAGATTAGAAAAGTGAAAATGCTGTTCCTTTTTCATAATTGTGCTAGAGGATATGATAAAGATTATCAGGATCTGTGGAAACCTGCACTTAAAAGAGAAAGGAGAGTTTGATTTTTAAGAAGGCACACCATCCAACCTTGCCAATGACCCCACTGATATATCCCAGGTTCAGAATGTTCTTCTATTGGTTGTTCCCAACTGTGGGAGGACCAGAAGGCCTTCCTGGACAGCCTTTTATTTTTCAGTATTAATTGAGCATCTGTGATGTCCTAGTCTTGTTCTAGAGCTGGACATATCAGTGAACAACAACAGCAAAAAAACCCCTCTACCTTCATGGGGCTTCCATCCCAGCCTTTGAGTCTTTTGCTGTAGTGACAGCTCCCTCTTCAGGGCAGTCTGAGTTCATGGCAGTGAAGCTATGGTGGATCTTGAACACTGACTGCTGTTTCTCAGTGGCTAAGAACCTAGAATAAAGTGGGAGCTGCTTGACATTTTGCAGTTTGTTTTTTTTTTAAGGCACCAAACGGTTTGGGATTTCTCAAATCTTATCTAGAACCCCAATATGACAATAAAAGTGGGCCTATCCAGTCACCGGTATTGTGGTTGTTTTAATCTTGTTTTCAAAGTTAGCACCACTTTTGTCAAGAAGTGTAACTTTAAAATAAATTCAGTACCTGATGTTAAATTTATTCTGATGTTAAATTTATTCTAATTGTTTTTTATTTGTTGAAGAAAAAATGTTCAGATACGTGTGAGATTTTCATTCCCTAGTGAGTTGCTCCCAAGACCCTATAATTTGTTTAACAGACTTTTATACAGAAGGAGACTACTTGGCTCATTAGATGGAATCACTTAATAATGACTGCAAGGTTAACCAGTGTGGCCATCAGACTCCTGCTCAGCACTTGGACGTCTCTTGTATCACTCACAACTTCAGCCATTTCAGAATGCACACGACTGGGAATACCATTAGAATATTAATGGAAAAAGAAGCTGACACGCAAAATCTGAATGGCCAAAAGTCATCTCTAAAGATTGTTTTAACCTTTTTAATTTCCAGGAGTTCTGCATCAAACTTGGCCTTCCACTTTAAGAAATTCTCAATTGTATCAGAAACGCCATGAAATAATTGCTTTCCAGTTGCTTCTGCTTATTTTTGTTGCTTTTCTTCTCTTATAGTTTTTATTTGATCTGCCCTTTGACTTAATTTTTCCTGCATCGCTGTCACTAAAGTAAAGAGCATCACCACACCAGGGCTTTCTTCTTGCCTGCAATGCTGATAATTTAATGTCTGCGACATTATTCATAATTTCTGTGAAATTATTCTGCGACATCATTATCTTCTAGGTTTACCTGGAAGAGTATTTCCCAGAGGGGCGCTTCATCCAGGTACTTCTCATTGTATGTAGATTTGAGGATTTGAGGATCTGAACAGTTTCATCACTTTCTTCGGCCTCAGATGTCACAGTAATGGTGAAGCTGGGTAGATTTTCTGGTAACACTTAGCAGGACCTTGTCAAGTATAGCACTACTGAAAGAGACTGTGGTCTCTGAAGAATCCATTCATATTCTGGAATACTCTTTGTTAGGGGGGTTGAATTAATGTACAATCAAGCTATGAAGGAATTACAGTAGATTGCATGGCTCCTTGCCATTGTCTGTCAAGGGGACCCTTGATCATGCCTGTGAATTGCCTAGACATCCTGTCTGCTGTGGCATTGGCTAAGCAGGCTCAGATGCAAAGATCCAGGCTGAGAGGCCTGTGGCCTAAAGCCAGGCCAGGAGCAACACCCGACACTGGCCTCCACCACCTCCCTTGGCAACCTTCTAAAAGAAGAAGGTAACTTCACAATCCATACCTTCTTCATTTACTGCCTGATCTGTGTGTAACGCTCCCTTCTACTGTCTTTCCTTTGGAAGTCCTCAGGAAGAAGTCCCATCTTCCTGAGGAAAGCTTTGTTTACAGGCCCCTGAATGACCTTGCTTGTTCTTCCCCAGTATTCCATAGACAATAATAGCCAGAAGGACACAACCACAAGGTCAGTTAATAAAACAAATAATATAAACAGATTCATATGTAGTAAAATAGAACTGTGTATAAGTAGCTCTAGAAAGCAAGTCGCTTCTGTTCTGTAGATCAGCATTTCTCAAACTTAGGACATGTGTATACCACTGCATGATTTTTACCATAGTCCGGTAACATCTGTTGAGTTAACTTAATATTTTTCTGTAAACCAAATTACTTTTTTTTTTTAACCTAAAAGCCTACTTCCTCACCCTAAAAAAGATACCTATGGAGTTATGGATTTTCTATTATTTTATAAGACACACAACGGTATTTGACTACTGCATTTAAAAATACTTGCCTCTGGAGAGTTCCATTTCTGCTGCTGCTGCTGCTGCTAAGTCGCTTCAGTCGTGTCTGACTCTGTGCGACCCCATAGACGGAAGCCCACCAGGCTCCCCCATCCCTGGGATTCTCCAGGCAAGAACACCGGAGTGGGTTGCCATTTCCTTCTCCAATGCATGAAAGTGAAAAGTGAAAGTGAAGTCGCTCAGTCGTGTCCGACTCTTAGCGACCCCATGGACTGGAGCCCACCAGGATCCTCCATCCATGGGATTTTCCAGGCAAAAGTACTGGGGTGGGGTGCCATTGCCTTCCCCGGTTCCATTTCTAGATAAGACAAATAAGCACACTCTGCCTAGTGTCTCCTGCTGAATGCAGCTAAAATCCTGGGTAGAACTCATAGACTAACAATTTAAGGACTCTGAGAAGTCAATAGTAGCAGGTAGATTAGAGACAACCAGGATATGAAGTACAGCTATGAATATCCCCTGGCCTGGGTGGAGTGCAGCCCATAGCTGGAAGTAGGAATCAGTCATGGAAAGAGAGAGCTCCAGGAGAAACCCTCCAATCTTGACTTGATGGGGAAGGAGACTTCTAACACTCAGAGAAAGAGGTATAGAAACTTCCTCCCTTAAAAGGCCTCCCTCCCTTCTCCCAGGCCCCAGCCACCAGGCAGTCTTGTGAAGTTGGTGCTAGCAGTGACAGCAGCAGGGCCCACAGCTGCCTGAAAGTCCTAAGGGAGGGGAACCGTCCCCTCCAGTTGCTGGTGGTGTTCGGTCACTAGGTTGTGTCTGTCACTTTGAGACCCCATGAACTGCAGCACGCCAGGCCTCCCTGTCCTTCACAATCTCCTTGAGTCCCCTCCAGTTAGAGAAGTGATAGTCCTAAAAAGGACCCCTCACTTTTTTCTTTCTCTCTGTCTTCCTGCTGCCTAGCCCTGAAAATATGTGAGAGAACAGGATATCAAAGGCCTTGGCTTTCTGGCTAGAAGACAGAAAGGAACTGAAAGGTACCTGGGAAGACAGTGGAGGAGGAGAAGCTCAGGAAAGCAAGCCTGCAGAGTTATCTGTGCACTCCTGGCTCCCCTCCTCAACAGCACGCTGCGTCAGAATCTGGTCCTGAAGAGCACATAAAAACTATTAGAATTGATTATGCGATAAATAACTGCCCAGGGCCTAGGCCACTGACTAGCACTCATGCCAGACAATCCTAATATTTCTGCAAAGGCTTTCACTGAGGAACTGATATCTATTTATTTATAATTTTAAAAAATAATTTTATTTATTTATGGTTGTGCTGGGTCTTTGTTGCTGCGAGGCTTCTTCTCATTGCTGTGAGAAGCTTCTCATTGCTTCTTCTCTTGTTGCAGAGCACAGGCTCTGGGACACCCGGGCTTCGGTAGTTGCAGCTCCCATGCTCTGGAGCACAGGCTCAATAAAAGAACTGATATTTATTTATTTATTTTTTTAAGAACTGATATTTAAATCATACCTCACAGAAGGGTTGGTTGAGACTTGTGATCTGAATCCAACCAGCAGGTTGATTACTTATGAAAGCAAATATCAACATTTTCCTTAGGATTTAAGCAAGACTCAGAATCTCACAATATTCAAAATGTCCAAGATTCAATACAAAATTATTCATCCTGCATGTGGATTATGCCCTTCCCCTTCAGTTTGATTGGCAGAGCTAGGCCACATGCCCACTGCTAGACTTGTGACCACTGCCTGTGCACAAACTGGCTGAGACCTCACAGGACCCATCCCTGGAGCTAGTGCTGAAGTCAGCTTCTGCTGAAGCACATGGCCCTGCAGAGCAAGAGTGGCTGCTCCAGGTGCAAGCAAACAAAGACCAACTCCTACTTTTAGAGAATCCCAGGGACGGGGGAGCCTGGTGGGCTGCCGTCTCTGGGGTCGCACAGAGTCGGACATGACTGAAGCAACTTAGCAGCAGCAGCAGAACTTATCTAACTTCATTCTCAGATTTTGAGAGACTTTTCTTTAATAAGGTACAGAGAGGATTGAGAAGAGATGATCTCTCATAGGACTCAGTACAAATTTTATTAAGCCCTTTATATGTTTTCCCTTTGTGTATGATTCTTTCTATTTTTATTTTTTAGCAGATGGGTAAACATGCCTCGAGGCTAACTATCACTTTAGCACTGAGATAAATAACCAGTTGAAGAATACAAATGTAATGAGCTACACCTTAGCCTTTGTAGCTGAAGATGCCTGACCAATAATTACCATCTAGCCAGCGGGTCCCCACCAGCTGCCCAGGCTGGTCCATGATTTGCAGCTGTGTGGAGTTTGGCATAGTGTGCACCTGCCATCCTCTCTTCAGAAAGAGATACTCCAGGTGCTCGTCGATGCTCCCTAGGCTTATCAGCCGCTGTGATTTCTCTGAGTCCCCAGTGGTGCTATATCATTTGAAGTTTTGCTTTGGTGTGTCTTCAAAGTGTTTCCTTTCCATATTCTGCTTGAGTTATCTCTGTGCAGCTCATCACACAGCAGCTACTTGAGAATGCAAAGCAGAGCATCTCAGAGAGCATGCTTGAGAGAGAGGCTCCTGAAAGTGGTGAAGCTGATTAATATTACATATTCTTAAAGCCTTAAGTGTGTCAGATTTCGAATTGGGCAAACATTTTTCATCTGAAAAATATCTAGAAGAAGGTAGTTTTAAATTGTAAACAAACCTGCTGCATTAAAATGGCAGGATCAGACTGTGAGGGACTAAGTTGGATTCTACTTGAAGAGGTGTGCAGTAATGTGATTTATAATATATATATAGATCATGCAGATGACCAAAATATGTTTCTCACGTATATTTGGTCTTTGTGCATAGTTCCTGGCTCACAGCTCCAAAACCCCGTGGAATTTCCTAAGTGTTGAGTGATGGAGGCGTATTTTGCCATGTTAATGAAATGACTTTTGCAAAGCACCTAAGGACAGGGTCTGGTTGCCCACAGAACCACCCATGTGATTAGAGGGTGAGGAGAGGGGTAGAGATTGAATCAGTCCCCAGTGCTCAGTGATTTAAGAAATCATGCCAATGTAATGAAGCCACCATAAAAACCTAAAAGGTTTGGGCTCAAAGAGCTTCCATGTTGGGAAACCAGAATGTTTCCATGTGCCGCTGTGCTGAGCCCTGAGTTCCATGAGAACATAAGTCCCGTTTAGGACTTCGCCCTTTGTATCTCTTCATCTAGTTGTGGATTCATATCCTTTATGATAAATTGGTAATACAATAAGTAAACAGAGTTTCCTAACTTTCTGTGAGCCATTCTAGCAAATGCATCAAACCCAGAGAGGGAGTCATGGGAACCTCTAATTAATAGCCAGTTGGTTAGAACCACAGGTCACAAATTGGGGTTTCAATTGGTGTCTGAAGCAGAGATGGTTTTGTAGGACTGAACCCTTTACCTGTGGAATCTGATTCCATCTCTGGGTAGATCGTGTCAGAATTCAGTTGAATTCTCAGACATGCTGATGGCGTCCAGGAATTAATTGCTTATTGGTGTGGAGAAGCCTACACACACCACACAGACATACACACACCCTTGAACTGGGTCCAGGAACGTAATTTAAGGTGACAGAAAAGCCCAGAGTAAGAATTTGCCCCCAAATACCTATACATTACCTTTATATTATTGGACCAATGGGAAGAGGAGTTTGTGTGTGTAGTGGAAGGATTTCAACAGAGAGCATAATTATAGTTATCCTCCCACTGGCAGTGCCAGTTTGTGATGTGGAGCAAGTTACAGGGTCGCTTTATATGCTGACAGTCATTTCTTGAGCTCTGACTGTGCGCTGGGCATTGCTGTAAGCATTTTACCGATGTTAACTTATTTAATTCTCACAACAATCCTACAAAGTATAAACTGTTATTGTCTCCATATTACAGAGAAGGAAACTGAGGCCCAGAGAGATTATTTTCCCAAGGTCATATATAACTAATAACGATAGAGCTTAAATTCCAACCCCAGCAGTTTGGCTTGAACATTTAAGCGCTATGCTACTTTTCACTTTCACACAATGGAGAAGGCAATGGCAACCCACTCCAGTGTTCTTGCCTGGAGAATCCCAGGGACTGCGGAGCCTGGTAGGCTGCCGTCTATAGGGTCGCACAGAGTCGCTGAAGCGACTTAGTAGCAGCAGCAGCAGCATCCTGTCTCTGGGGGCTTCCGAGGTGCTGCTAGTTGTAAAGAACCCACCTGCCAATGCAGGAGACATAAGAGGCGTGGATTTGATACCTGGGTTGGGAAGATCCTCTGGAGGAAGGCATAGCAAGCCACTCCAGTATTCTTGCTTGGAGAATCTCTTGGACAGAGGAGCCTGGCAGGCTGTAGTCCATAGGGTCACAAAGAGTTGGACATGACTAAAATGACTTAGCATGCACGCACATATTGCCTCTAGTTTATTTGTAAATGACACGTTAAAAATATGTGCCATAACTATTTTATAGGATAGGAAGCTGAAGATGAAATAAAAGTACTTTTAATAAGGAAATGCTGCTGCTGCTAAGTCACTTCAGTCGTATCCAACTCTGTGTGACCCCATAGACGTCAGCCCACCAGGCTCTCCTGACCCTGGGATTCTCCAGGCAAGAAAACGAGTGGGTTGCCATTGCCTTCTCCAATGCATGAAAGCGAAAAAGTGAAAGTGAAGTCGCTCAGTCGTGTCCGACTCTTAGCGACCCCATGGACTGCAGCCCACCAGGCTCCTCCATCCATGGGATTTTCCAGGCAAGAGTACTGGAGTGGGGTGCCATTGCCTTCTCCGTAAGGAAATAGTTCTGTGCAAAAGAAAACTATAGTTAAGAGCCCAAAACCAATGTTAGCAATTATCATGAGAAGCCTTTCTCTGAGCCATTTAGAATCATAGGCTCAGAAGGTTAGAAGGCTCTCTAAGGCTTTGGTCTAAGAGGACTTTATCTAAAACATTAGTTCCCAGATTTTTTTTTTAATTTCATGGATCTATAAAATACACACTTGCTTGCACACTTGTATGCCAACCCAAACTATCACTCTATTATCACTGTAAAGAAGGGGACCTAATACCAAGAACATTGGAGAGATGTAGTTTCTTAACAAAGAACAGAATTTCCCAAGAACAAAACAGATAGGCATCTTACCTTGGCCAGTGGAACTATTGGTCTGGAGAGTAGTTGGGGAATGTCTTCATGTAGACTGGTAGGTTTAGATCCATTTGTGGGGGTAAAAATTACCTTGGCGTAGAGTGGACTCCCCAAGTGATTGCATCAGTCATATCAGTTGGAAGCACACTCAGGAAATAGCAGTTGAGGTGCAGTTTACCTTGCTTCTTAGTGAAGCTTTTACCGTGTTTGCTTTGGCAGGCTCATAAGGGGCCCTTACTCAGTCAGGCTCTCTCTGTTTCTCATCTTCCATGTGAGATTGGAAACTCTTTGAGTTCACAGGTCTCATTTGTGCTGAACAAATGTTTTAATGGTTTTTTAGTGGTTTTTGAAGGAATGTTTTCGTCCTTCAAAAAGGAAGAAACATAAAAGTATCATCTTAACTAGTTTTGGTTAAAATGTGGTAAAATTAAAAAAAAATAAAAGGCAAAAAAATCTACTGAGACTTCACTGGTGGTCCAGTGGCTAAGACGCCTCACTCTCAGTGCAGAGGGCCTGGATTCGATCCCTTGTCAGGGAACTAGGTCCCACAGGCTGTATCTAAAGGATCCTGTGCACCAAAACTCAGAGCCAGGGCAGCTAAATAAAGAGATATTTTTAAAAACTAAAACGATTTTAGCCGTTTCAGTGGTGGTAAGGATATTCATCTCGTTGTGAAACAGAACTTTTTCATCCTGCAAATCTAAAACCCCATACATATGCTTTTCCTCCTCTCCTCAGTCCCTGGTACCACCATTATACTTTCTGTTTTGAGGAATTTGACTCTTTGAATATTTTCCATATCTCATGTAAGTGAAATCATATTGTATTTGTCATTTGGTGAGTGGCATATTTCATTTAGCATAATGTTCTTAAGGTTCATCCATGTTGTATGTGTCAGAATTCCTTTTTAAGGCTGAATCTGCGCCATTGTACACGTATCAGTTTGTTCATACATTGATGGGCATTTCTCTGATGACTACTGATGTTGAGCGTCTTTTCAGTGCATGTTGCTGCTGCTGCTGCTACTAAGTCCCTTCAGTCGTGTCCGACTCTGTGCGACCCCACAGACGGCAGCCCACCGGGCTCCCCCGTCCCTGGGATTCTCCAGGCAAGAGCACTGGAGTGGGTTGCCATTTCCCTCCCCAATGCATGAAAGTGAAAAGTGAAAGTGAAATCGCTCGTCGCGTCCGACTCTAGCAACCATGGACGAGCCCACCAGGCTCCTCCGTCCATGGGATTTTCCAGGCAAGAGTCGGTGGGCCTTGGCCCCCCGTCAGTGCATGTTGGCCATTTGTAAATCATCTTTTGAGAAATGCCTATTCAAGTCCTTTGGGTTATTTGATTTATATTTAATTGTTTAATTGGGTTGCTTGATTTTTTTTTTGTTGTTTTTTTGGTGTTGTAGAAATTTTTATACATTTTGGTTATTAATTATTTGAAAATATTTTTCCCCTATTCTATAGGCTGCCTTTCACTCTGTTGATTGTATCCTTTGATACACAAAGATTTTAAAGTTTGATGTAGTCTTCTCTATTTTTGCTTTTGTTGCCTGTGTTTTTGGTATAATATCCAAGAAATTGTTGCCAAGTCCAGTGTCATGAAGATTTTGCCCTATGTTTTCTTCTAGGACTTGTATATTTTTAGGTTTTATGGTTAGGTCTTTAATCCATTTGGGGTTAATTTTTGTGGATATTAATTTTCTAAAAAAACGTTTGTTAAAGAGACAATTCTTTCTTCACTGAATGGTCATGGCACCCTTGCTGAAGTTCATTTCACCATATACGCAAAAATTTATTTGGGGTTTTTCTGTTCCATTCCACTGGTGTATTTGTGCCAGAACCACACTGTTTTGATTACAGTAGTTTTGTGGTAGGTTTGGAAATGAGAACATGAGTGTGTTCTTCCAATGTGTTCTTTTTCAAAATGGTTTTGACTCTTTGGAGTCCCTTGAGATCCTATATGAATTTTAGGATATATTTTCCTATTTCTGAAAAAAAAAAAGCCATTGGAATTTTAATAGGGATTTCATTGAATCAGTAGATTATTTGGGGTAATATTGACATCTTAACATATTAAGTTTTCCAGTCTGTGAACATGAGATGTCTTTTCATGTATTTGTGACTTCTTTCAACAGTGTTTTATAGTTTTCAGCATAAGTCTTTTACTTCCTTGGTGAAGTTTACTCCCAAATATGTATTCTTTTTTATTTTATTCTATTATAAATGAAATTGTTTTCTTAGTTTCCTTTTTATATTTCATTGTTAGTGTATAGGAACACACTGAGTTTTATATATTGATCTTGTCTGCAACTTTGCTGAATTTACTAGTTTTAACTGTGTGTGTCTCTAGAGTTTTCTACATATAAGATCATGTCATCTATGAACAGAGGTAATTTTTTCCATTTTCATCACCGAATATGATGTTAGCCCTGCCTGGGCTTTTCATAAATGGGTTTGGGGGGCCCTAGAACTCTGCAGTCATCCAGACCTCAGGATTTTGGTGTTTTTAACAGATGGATTATTGTGTCCAATACATTTTTCTTCTTTTGAACTTCAGCCTTAGAAGATAAAGCCTTATCTGCAGTTTTAGAGACATCTTCTTCACATATAAACACAAAGTGAGGATTCCTTTATTTTTTAAAACTGTTTAATGACATCAACACCTTAATGTGTCCTGCCACACTTCCCACTAAATTCTGAGATATTTTCTTTACTGGCAGACTCAGGCTGGCCTCTTAGAATAAATAGTGCATTAAGTGGTCCCTCAGAAGACTGTTAATTGGTCTCTTGGAATATGTAATGTCTGTTATTTAGCTTCTGCCAATATTAAATATATTTTTTTTTACTGACAGTTCCTTCAAAGTGGTTTAGTTCTTATTAATCCTGATAAGTTCTTATATGAGTGATAGGTATAGTGATAACATATATGTTTTGATAAATTGGCTGTAGTGGAATTGTGTTCTTTGATGGGGACTTAAACGAAGATCATGGCATCTGGTCCCATCACTACATGGGAAATAGATGGAGAAACAGTGAAAACAGTATCAGACTTTATTTTTCTGGGCTCCAAAATCACTGCAGATGGTGACTGCAGCCATAAAATTAAAAGACGCTTACTCCTTGGAAGGAAAGTTATAACCAACCTAGATAGCATATTCAAAAGCAGAGACATTACTTTGCCAACAAAGGTTCGCCTAGTCAAGGCTATGGTCTTTCCTGTGGTCATGTATGGATGTGAGAGCTGGACTGTGAAGAAGGCTGAGCGCCGAAGAATTGATGCTTTTGAACTGTGGTGTTGGAGAAGACTCTTGAGAGTCCCTTGGACTGCAAGGAGATCCAACCAGTCCATTCTGAAGGAGATCAGCCCTGGGATTTCTTTGGAAGGAATGATGCTAAAGCTGAAACTCCAGTATTTTGGCCACCTCATGGGAAGAGTTGACTCATTGGAGAAAACTCTGATGCTGGGAGGGATTGGGGGCAGGAGGAGAAGGGGACGACAGAGGATGAGATGGCTGGATGGCATCACTGACTCGATGGATGTGAGTCTGAGTGACCTCCGGGAGTTGGTGATGGACAGGGAGGCCTGGCGTGCTGCAGTTCATGGGGTCGCAAAGAGTCGGACACGACTGAGCGACTGATCTGATCTGATCTTACCTTTGACTGTAGGCTGTCAGTGACCAGTAACTTAAAAATAACAAACTGAAGTTTTCTGAGATATCAGACTCAGAAAGCACATATTCAGAAATGAAAGGTTTAACTTGAGAAAAATTACCATTCTAGTTATTCATATGTATTAAAAGCTACAGATAATGAGTAGCTTTTAATACATATGAATAACTAATTCTGGCCTGCTGGAATCTTGTTTTGTTAAACCTCACTGAGGTTATAACTTGATGGGTATGGACAACATTCAGCACAGTTACCACAGGCAACATGGGAAGGATACAGGGGAAAAAAACGATGAAATCAGTAAAGCTTATTTTTTGTTCTCATACTGTTTTTTAGGGACCTCCCTCCTTGCTGTCAAATACTCCTTAAGGCACAAGTCTTTCTTCTCCAGGGTCTCAGGCAGTGATTCACACTTTGCTTTCACTCATTCTTCCTCCTTGCATTTCAATTGTGCAGTATCCTGCCCCTTAGCACCAGCTTTCCACTTCCTGCTGTTGTAAAGTAATCTACACTTAATTAATAGCAGTTGATTGGCTTTATGTGTTTCCCTTATAAGATTCTCTATTTGCCATTAATGGGAGTGTCAGTGCCTTCATCTAAATGGAGGGACCCGCCGGCAAGCCAGGATATATTTAAAATAGGAGAAGTGGCTGGGACTTGTGAGATTTAAACCACATGAAGTTGGTTGCCTGGGTGTGCACTGGCCTTCTATTCTCTCGTGCCAGCTCACTATAGTTGAGTTCCCAGAAGTACTTCTGCTTTATTCTTAACGAGAGATGAGGGTTCATGCACAGTTCACGTCTTTGAAATGCCTTCTATGCCTTATTTGAAAGAAGGCCCCCTTTATATTTTTGCCACGCAGCACATTCTGTTGGACCTGTAAGTATTCAATGGGCATACCCCTGTTGGAGAGTGTGAGCTGAGACCGAGTCTGCTTCTTTAATTCAGTGGCATTTTATGGTGCTCTGGGTTTGTTTTTAACATCTTATTTGGACTTCTACTATCCTTGCTCTGTGTTACTATTAAACACAATTTTTCAAAAACCTAAGAAAAAGAGATAATAAATAATAAAACTCTCATTTGTTTTGGAAAGGTAGTGATGTTTCTTACTTTTAATATGAAAGTATCCTCTGTTTTCTTATTTAATAATATTTTGGTATGACGGACTTCTTGGATGAAACCATTGATAAAGTCAAGGCCAGGTAGTCAGTTACTGTAAGCTGCTCAATTAGCCAGCCCAACTCTAAGCCCTATGGAAGCAAAAATAACTTTTGGGGAATGAGTGACAAGGTAGCCAAGTCATCCAGTACTTTGTTTAGAGTCAGCCAGGTTCAGAATGCAGTTACACGGCCATCTCATTTGCATCTCCCTCAGAACAACTCTTTGGAGTAGGTTTTATTGCTCCTCAGTTTTACAAACTTAAGAAACTGAGGCTTATAATGTACCTGATATACTTGGAGTGGTGCAGAGGGAGGAGGCCTCCATCACCCAGCCGGTGGCCTTCCCCATCCCAACACACACCCACACTGTCACGCTCACGCTCCTTCAGAGAAGTGGCTTGGGTGTTGAGAGAATTACTTTGCTGCCCAGTAAACTGGAATAATGTTAGGAGCTGTCCATGAAGGAAATGAAGCTCTCTTGAGAGTTGGAAGAGTCTGCTCACAGAATTCCACCTTCTATTGACAATTTTCAGTAGTGGCCTCTGGGGAAGCAGAGTAGAAATTACCTTGGTACCTTGGCTGATATGAAATTTCAGATGATTGACATGACCGACTGAGGCTTCTGCAATAAGCCAAAGAGGTCTGCACTTTGCAGGTCATAAGCTTGTAGAAAAGAAGTGTGTGAGGGGGTTCCTTTTGCAATGTTGAGTGCTGCTAGAATATAAT
The DNA here is from genome assembly GCA_935064755.1 of Tragelaphus eurycerus. NCBI lineage: Eukaryota > Metazoa > Chordata > Mammalia > Artiodactyla > Bovidae > Tragelaphus > Tragelaphus eurycerus. The sequence goes on along the minus strand of CAKXYN010000027.1, from coordinate 17,209,398 downwards.
TCCTTAGGTTCTCTATATGCCATAAGTACCATCAGACTGCCTGTCCCCGAATCCTATTTTCTAATAAAGATATAGTAAATCATATATGCTCTGTGCTTATCTTCTGCCATCTTGCTGATGCCTGACTTTTTAAGATTATTGAAACAGTTTCCTCAGTGCTATATCTTTTTGGAAAATAGATAGCACATGATTTTTTTTTTCCCCAAAAGGTACAAATGTTAGTGGCTCTCTTTTTTTCCCCACCTTTACTCCCCTCCACCCCAGTTTGCCACTACAGGGCCTGTGATAAGAGGGAGGGAGATTGTGCTTGCGTAGTTTTTCCCAGTCTTGATGGCATATTATAGGCACTCTTCTACCCCTTTTCTTTTTCACATACTGTATTTTAAAGTGTTGTATACATAGGCCTGCCTCTTTAAAAAAACAAAACGAAAAACGACTGGTAGTTTCAGTTATATGGCCAGTTTATAATTTATATAACTTGTTCTCAATTAAAGCGCCTGAGTGTTTTCTTTGTAGCTTCTAGTCTTCTTCTTTTGTGTGTATGTAACAAACACCACTTTGTATTTGGCCCTTTTCTTTGGACACTTGTCTTCTTTGCTCTTGAAATAAAGTGCTCAAAAGCTGTCTCTCCATTCATGCAAAATATGAAGGGCCTCAATCCAGACGGATGTGCCCTGGCATATCATCAGGAAAGCACTGGATTAAATATACTACCATCCTTTTTTAAGAAACAAGACATCAGCAAGATGGGGTTTCCTTTCCTTAGAGCAGCCACTGAAATCACCATCTCATCCGGATGATCCATGTCTAAATTCTAGCCAGATTTTTATTTTCTATTCACAGAAATCGTTCCTTTTTCTTCCTCTGCAGGCAGTTCCTAACGTATATATGTGTCTCCCATACAAATGGCCACGTGTGGAAAGCCCTCCTCAGCCATGTGGGGAAAGTGGGAGGAGGGAGATTCCCAATTTCGCTGCCTGGGCTGCAGCTGGGAAAGCAGTTCTTGGCATTTTAAGTTGAAACTTTGAATAAATTTTCTCAGAATAATGCATTTGAGAGTTAACTTCTATAGTGGTATCACTGGTGTTCTGGTATGAAACCAAGGATTCATGATGGGCTCAACAATATGCCAGAGCACATCTGTCAGGACAGAGGGCCATCCTATTTTGCATGAATGAAAACACAACTTTTGAGCATTTTATTTCAAGAGCAAAGAAGACAAATGTCCAAAGAGGAGGGGCCAAATACAAAGCAGTACGTTTGTGAATATTGTATTGATTCTGTGTGGCCAAATTTTGCTTCCTCAAACATCGCATGGACTAGGAGTAACCTTCATCTGACGGGAGTCAGAGGAACAGAAGTATTTGTTATGCTACTATTTTTTCCTGTGACTACAGTGAAATTCAGAAAGGCATAGAGTGAGCTCCTTGCCACCTGGATAAATCAGAGTTAGTGAGGAAGAAGCAGAATTGCAAAAAAAAAAAAAAAAAAAAGAAAAGATTTTTCTTCCCCAATAAAGAAGTTTCATAAAAAGAGAAAACATTAGACTAAGCAAGAACACTTCAACAGATCCACTAAAGTGGCCTTGTGCCTCCTAAAGACAAATATCCTCTGGAAATTTTTGTGAGCAGAATTCTGATGAAGTTTTTTTGGGAAGCTACAGAGTTTTCCACCTGAGTCTAAAGGTTGTTTTCTTGAGGCCCAGACCAGAGGACTATGCAAGCCATGTCTGTGACTAACACTGCCTCAAAAAACTGCTCCGCCTTGATTGGGTGTGTAGTAGGGGGCGGGAGGGTGCACTGCAGGGTAAAACTAGATATGATGGTAAATGGCAGAGAGGAAAGATGTCTCAGAACTTGTCTAATTTGTGAATGGTTCATAGCTCAAGGTCTTCTTTGCTATCAGAGTATATTGATTGCTTTTTTGTCTTTAAATATTTTTTTCATGGAACTTTTCAGGCATATGCAAAAATAAAGGGACTAGTTACAATGAACTCCATGTCCCCATCAATCAGCTTCAAAAATTATGAACATTTTGACAACTGTGTTTCATTTATCTTCCTGCCACATTTTCCCCCTAGAGTATATTAAAGCAAATTCCATACATCATCATATTTCACCTGTAAATACTTAGAGATGTCTCTAACATGTAAAGACTGAAAAACATACAGCCATAATGCCATTGTCATATCAAACTAATAATTACTTCATATTTTCTAATACTTAGTCTGTATTTAAATTTCTCCAATTTTGGACTTAAGAGTTTAGGGAAGGGCGGCTGGGGGAAAGAACTGCAAAGGGGCATGAAACTTCTGGGGGTGATGGACATGTTCATTATTTTGGTTGTGGTGATTTCACAAGTACATACCATATGTCAAAATTTATCAAGTTGTACCTTTTAAATATGTGCAGTTCACTGTATGTCAATTCTACTTCAATGAAATTGTTTGTTTTTGTTTTTTTTAAATATAGAGTGGTACAGCTAGAGACAAACAGTATTTTAAACATTTCCCCTAGTTTTCTCAAAAATGCATTTTTATATTTGGCGTGTTCAAATTAGGCTCTAAAGAAGAACCACACATTGCGTTTGGTTGATACATTTCTAGGTTTCTTATAACCTATAGCAGGTCCACCCACCCGCTTTTTTCCTCTTGTTGTCTATTTGTTAAAGGCTCCAGACCATTGACCGTGTAACATTTGCCACACTCTGACTTGGTGCTTTGGCTAACTGCAGCCTTGCAGCGTGTTCCTGTCACACACTGCTTATGATCTGGCACCAGATCCAAAGGCTTTGGTGGACTCAGGTTCAGTTATTTTAGCAAGAGTACAGTAATAGGTGATATTCCTGTGAGCCTCTTATTGCATTCTATCAGGAAAGCATATAATGTCTGGTTATCCTATTTTCGATGTAAAATTGGTCAGTGGAGTCAGGTGCTGTCAGCCTTATGCATCCATTGTAAAGTTTCCTGTCAGCTTTCACCTAGAAGTTGACAGAGCTGCTGGCTAGATCTATTATTTCATTAGAGGTATGTGCATGTATGTGTCTGTGCGTGGGTGTCTATGCAATTTTTAACAAATGTATTGAGATGTAAGTAATCTACATACAATAAACTGCATGTATTTAAAGGGTACAATTCAGGAAGTATACATTTTTGATGACTGCCCAGCTGCTCTAGAGACATAGTGCTTTGGAGGCACACTGTAGGGACAAACCATAATTCCTGGTGGTCAGATATTTAGAGGGTAAATTCATTCTTTCAGCAGTAGCAATAGACTTTTTCCATGTGGCTGTGGAGTAGAAGGGCTTCCCCAGTGGCTCAGCAGTAAAGAATCCACCTGCAATGCAAGAAACTCGGGTTCGACCCCTGGGTTGGAAAGATACCCTGGATAAGGGCATGGCAACCCACTCTAGTATTCTTGTCTAGAGAATCCCGTAGACAGAGGAACCTGGCAGGCTACAGTCCTAAGGTTGTAAAGAGTTGGACACAACTGAGACTCACAGCACATGGAGCAGAAGAGGAAGACTTTAGTTTGGACCTTGCTTGTACACTAGCTTGTCAGGGAGATCAAACTGAAAGCATCATCAGGTTTGATCTGGAAGCAGCATAAATGATTAAGTGCGGAAGCAGACCTGTTCAGCCCTTACAGCCAGTTTAGTTCTCCTCCTCTCTTGTGTGCCACTTCGCACAGAGCCACAGATGACATGGGTGGGTGGGTGGGTGGGTGTGTGCTCCCACTGTATTCAGAATTTCTCTGAATTTGGTATGAACAGTCTTCCATGTGCCCAGTCTACTATCCTCCTGGGTTCAGTTCTAGGCACAGATCTCTTTGGCAAGAGTATAAGGTTAATGAATTAAAAAAAAAACAGATCCCTTCAAGGGCAGCTACTTAGCTTTGTTCCACAGATGGCATATCCTTAACCCCCTGTCATCTTATATGTCCTGACCATCAGGAGACTTGGATGAAACAGTGTGTATAGCTCAATGTATGATTATCCCTACTACCAAATGTTCAGAAGCTTCATCTGCAAACATTAACAGTAGTGTACCATAATGCGGGTATCAGAATGTGAAGATGCAACCTGAAACCAAGCCTCTGCAAGGAAATGGACAGATGTTATATGCAAGAGTATTTGTGGGGCTCTGTGAATGTACTAAAAGTTATTGAGTTGTGTGCTTTAAATCAGTGAATTTTACAGTATGTCAATTGTATCTCAATAAAACGGCTTTTTCTAAAGTGTGAGGTTAAAATAATTAATAGAAATGATACTTGATGTTCTGGGAACAGATAAAATCACCAAGAAGACAGCCGAGGATAGAACCTTAAGGAGGAGAGTTCACATTTCAAGGAACACACATGAAAACAAAAAAGGTGTATTTACAGATGCAGGAAGAAAGCCAGAAGAAAGCAGTCACCGAAAATGCAGAAGTGAGTGTGTGTTCAGGGTCAGGCAAAATCGATGTGGATGGGGACTGAGAAAAAGCCAATGGACTCAGCTCTGAGGAAACTGCAAAGGTCTTTGAGAAAACAGTTTCTGTGAAATAAAGGTGTGAAGGAGTGAGTTGTGAGAAACATGAAGCTGCACATTCCTCTTGCCAGAAATAAAGCAGGCAGAAGGAGAAAGAGCCTAAAAATAACGTCAAGGAGAGTCCAGAAGCAGGGCAGACTTGGGCCTGTGTGTCTTTTAGACAGGAGAAACTTGGGCACGTTTGAACCTGGAGAGGAAGGAGACGAACAGAAGAGCAGAGACTGGAGGTACAGAGGGCTTCGCCCAGTGCTGGCTCTTCATACAGTTAGATCAGTTGGTGCTTGGCACAGAGTGGAGCATCTGTACAGTGCTGGAGGTACTGTCCTCTGCCATCTCCTGGCGCTGTGGCAAGTCAGGTGTGTGCTGGCCGGCTCTCTAGATGAACTCTCTTCCTTTATCATCGAAGAGAGCAGATCCTAATGCAAGTGAGACATCATCATGTGGACATAACCTTGAATCTGCTATAACCCGTGATTAGACAGACTCATTCTTGAACATCAGCACTTGGTTACTGATGGTGATGTCCCACCTTGCAAGCCTCTGACACACCCAACACATCAGCATACCATCACCTGTGGCCAAGAGCCACTGCTCAAGTGGCCGGTCTGCTCTCAGGTCTAAGAGCTCAAGAACACATTGACTTAGAGCTTCCAAACCCATCTCAGAGAATTCAGCCTCTGGAGGAGTCTCTGAGGGATGCCCTGACCTACAGGTTATCTCACCCATCCACCACAAGCACACACATTCAGGAAGAATGGTAATGGAGGGGACAAGGGAAAGTGCAGCAGATGTGAGGGCTCCCCACTCCTTTAGCCATCATCCTCCAGCGCCCAGCCAGTCTCCACACTGCACTTCGTTGTTGTTTAGGCACTAACTCGTATCCAACTCTCCGACCCCATGGACTGCAGCAGGCCAGGCTCCTCTGTCCTCCAGTATCTCCTGGACTTTGCTCAATCCATGTCCACTGAGTTAGTGATGCTGTCTAACCATCTCATCCTCCGCTGCCCCTTTCTCCTTTTGCCTTTGCTTTTCCAGTGAGTCAGCTCTTCACATCAAGTGGCCAAAGTATTGGAGCTTCAGCTTCAGCTAAATCCTTCCAATGAGTATTTGGGGTTGATTTTCTTTAGGGTTGACTGGTTTAATCTTGCAGTCCAAGGGACTGTCAAGAATCTTCTCTAGCACCACAATTCAAAAGCATCAGTTCTTAGCGCTCAGCCTTCTTTATGGTCCAACTCTCACATCCGAATAGGACTACTGGATAAACCATAGCTTTGATTGTAGGGACCTTTGTTGGCAAAGTGATGTCTCTGCTTTTAAATACACTATCTAGGTTTGTTAGGACTTCCCTGGTGGCTCAGACAGTAAAGCGTCTGCCTACAATGCTGGAGACCTGGGTTCAATCCTTGGGTTGGGAAGATCTCCTGGAGAAGGAAATGGCAACCCACTCCAGTATTCTTGCTTGGGAAATCCCATGGACAGAGGAGCCTGGTGGGCTATAGTCCATGGGGTTGCAAAGAGACACGACTAAGCAACTTCACTACACTAGATTTGTTATAGTTTTCCTTCCAGGGAGCAAACATCTTTTAATTTCCTGCTACAATCACTGTCCACAATGATTTTGGAGCTCAAGAAAAAAAAAATCTGTCACTGCTTCCACTTTTTTCCCATCTATTTGCTATGAAGTGATGGGACTAGATACCACGATCTAGTGTTGAGTGTTGATTTTAGTGTTGAGTCTCAAGCCAGCACTGCACTTAGCCAGAGGCTAACCTCACCCTTCTCAGTCTTTGTCCCTAGTTTTTGTTTTTGTTATTTTGTATCTATTTCTTTGTTTTATTTTTATTTTAGCCATAATTCACAAATTCAAAATGCTAGTTTCATTGTACTTAAAATACAACCTTTTAAAGCCCCATATAATACTCTAAAATGTAGCATTCTTCCCTTTTGGGTTATTAACTGTATCTTAGTTATTTTATTTTTATTTTTTGGCTGTGCCACACAGTATATGGGATCTTAGTTCCCTGACCAGGAATCAAACCCGTGCCCCCTACACTGAAAGCACAGAGTCTTAACTAGACCATCAGGAAAGTCCTATTGACTGTATCTTAATGTGATGTCTACTTTGTTTAAAAAAATTTCTTAATTGTATATTGATATTAAATTACAGTTTCCAATATCTCTCAGAAATAAACCATTAGCTGAAAATAAAATTCATTTTTAACACTAGTTATTTGTAAAAGCACGTTCACTGTGTTTTTAGGCATCCTTTGCAGGTTTTGTGGGACATGTCATGTAGGGTATTTGGAGTAAGTTGAAGGGTTAAAATACCCTGCACTGTCGCATATGGCAGTGAGCAGAATCGCAGATGTTGATGATACCACGTAATTAGTATTCTTTTATGTAAATGAAGGCTGTCAGCATGTTACCATAGTGTCTACTCGCTCTGAAGCTGGAATTTATACCACTTGGTCTCACCAAGACCAAGCAGGATTTTTCCACTATCCACAGTTAAGAACTGAGAAGAAATCAAAACGATGAGAGATAAGAAATGGAAATCTCCCTAAAGTGGATTCTTTCACATTTTTCCTATTTTATTTTTGTTGATTTTCTCCCCAGAAAATTTTATTTCTGGTGATAAGATGCTGTTATTCATTTCAGATTGACTAAGAAATCTGCTAACTGAGAACAGGAATGTTCCAATTAAAAGGCAAATCATATTTTAAAGCTATAAATTTTTGAAAGATTTTGTAACAGTCATCTCTCTCTAACGGGGACCTTTTAAAATAATCTAGAAGTTTCTCATCAGAACAAAACACTCACACTAAATAGATTTCATTAGCTTATTTTACTATTTGGTGACATTAACTATAGTAGAATCCTTTAATATTAATTATGGTTTTTAGCTCGAGCTGATTCAGATTTTTAAATATAAAGCTATAGTACTTGAAGAAGCAAAAGCCAGTATTTTGTCAGGTTTGCTTTCCCTATATGCAGATCAATCCAAGGTGTCCTGGACATTTATTTACAGTTACTGATCTACTTAATGATGGAGAACTATTAAGGCATGTCTTGTTAATTTCCAGTTACACTGGGAAGCCGGGTGCCTGCACACCAGATGATATATTTTTTCATTGGAAATGTCAGGACTTTTATGACCTTTAGTGATTATGAAGGAAAAGGGGTACATGTCAGAAAAATGTAAAAGAAATTTCCTCTTTGTGCCTATGAGCATGAGATGAGGCCTTGTTCCCAAAGTGGTCAGAGGTTGTATGAGGGGTGAGTGAAGCACATGGTCTTCCTTTTGGTGTGTTTTTGTTTTTTGTTTTTTTGTAAGCTTCAAACATTTTAATGATTATTGTTGAGCATACATTTTGGAAATTTTCACTTCAAACTGCAACAAATTAAATGTTTATAATATACAAAGAAAATACAACCAAACTTGAATTGAGTATACCCACGATTGTGTTCTCTTTATTCTCTATTGTGTATTGATTGGCTTTTGTGTCACTTTTGAGTGATTTCCATTTCATGCCTCAGATATGTCTCTCCTCTAGAGAAGCTAGTCTGCCTAGGTTAAATCAGCGTAGTAAGGTACAGAGTAGCCTCTTGTCTTCCTGAATGGATTTACTCTGCCATATGGCAGGTTAGTGAATCGCCACGACAGATTTGTAACGGGAAAAAGGCTGTGCAGGAAAGGATGTGTGTGCTCAGCAGATTTATGGATCAGAAAATGAAATCGGAAGAAAGAATTTCCAGAGTGCCCTTTCCATTTGGCAGCATTCCATGCAGAGGGTGTGGAATGGTTTTTTGGTGTTTTTCTATTTTGTTTTTGTTGTTGTTGTTCCAACATGTTTTGCTTTGTTTTTTGTTTTTCTAGACAGAAGCTGATTTTATAAGGTACCAGTGTTCTGCGTGTTGTGTTGCTATATTCCTGTTCACAGATATACTATCTTTTTATAGAATTTGAAGCTGTGCTGTGTTTCATGTGATAAGATCTCAGTATCAATTAAATTTCTAAAGACACATCAAGGTTCCTCTTGGCTAAAGTGGGGATTTGTCAGGTTTTGAGTTATAAGAAGAGGCTATTCAGACATGATTCAGTGAGTACTGCATCTTCTGGAGGGAGAAAACAGAAAAGCCAAGTGAGCTAAAGATAGTATGTCCTGGTGTATTTAAATCTTTGCTATCTAATACTGCAGCCACCAGTCACATGTGGCTATTTAAATTAAAATTAATTAAAATAAAAGTAAGCCCCTCTGTCTCACTGGCCACATTTCAGGTGCTCAGGAGACACATGTGACAGTGGTGCAGTATTGGCCGATGCAGATAAAGAATATGTTCATCATCCCAGAAAGTTCTATTGGACAACGTTTGTCTAAATGAAAGATCTTGGGAAATAAAATTCTTTCTTTGATTTCTATGAGGTGTTCTTCATCCCTATATAATTTCCTGGATTACATTCTAAGGTTTTAATGTAAAAATGAATCACCTGTAGAGCTTGTGGAAAATGGAGATTTTAGACCCCTCCCCCAAACCAAGTTTGGGGTCATCACCAGAAATCTGTACATATGACAAGTATCCTAAGGAGTTTTGTTGCTGGTAGGTGGTTCAGCGACTACATTTTGAAAAATATCAAGTTAATGACAAACTTGGGAATTACCAATCTTTTGACTTCCCCCTTTTCATTCTTTTATTACTGACTTTCTTTTGTGTCCCCAGTAATTGGTTATAAGCATCATGTGTATCCAACTTAAATTCTTGATTGGTAAGAAAGAGCAAAAAGAAAATTCATTTGTTGACCATCTTTCTTATATGTCTTTTAATTTGACTATGCCCTACAAAAAGTAAACAGAAATGGTTATTTCAGTACTGTTCTGGGCTATGTGGAGAAGTAATTCTGACAGAATACCTTTGACTACTAAAGAGGTGAGCACACCCACAAGTCTTGAAATTATAAAGGTTAAAGAAAAAAAGAAATATAACACTTGATCTCCTCTCTGAAGGAGGTTATATCTAGTTATGTAAACTAAATCCTGACAGTACTCAAAGGATGATCTGATTTGATGGAAGATAATCTTAGGTTATTCCTTTGTATGATGATTTAAGGATTTCTTATATAGGAATGGGCTGGAATGGGCAGTTTACAAATGAGAAGGGTCTCTGGTTGGTCCTGTAGTATATTTTTGAGTTCTAGCAACAGGGCCAAGCCAGAAAGGAAAACCAACTGAAGGAACTACTTAGAGTGCTTTGGATTTATAACTTCTCTTGGGTGACCCCATCGTGATAGAAATGTATTTGCTCCCAGAAATGAGAGTGGACAAGAAATGAGGTGAAGGAAGTACACTTTATAAGAGGAACTCCCTTTAGGGAATTTTAAATGCTGATATTGTTGGGAGGTCAGCTTTCCAAAGAATAAAAGGTTTTCTTTTAAAATAGCCTCTTTCCCTTGAAGAAATTGCTTATTAGGCTTCTCTGATGAACAATATTGAAGAAGCAATGTTAGAAAGACCAAAAAAAAAAAAAAAATGCTTAGTGAGTTACCACTGTTTTAAAAATAAAAAGCATTTTTGCATACATTATCTGGAAGGTTTGCTTTTTTTTTTTTTTGGTCTCATCAGATCAGATCAGTCGCTCAATCGTGTCCAACTCTTTGCGACCCCATGAACCGCAGCATGCCAGGCCTCCCTGTCCATCACCAGCTCCTGGAGGTCACTCAGACTCACACCCATCAAGTCAGTGATGCCATCCAGCCATCTCATCCTCTGTCGTCCCCTTCTCCTCCTGCCCTCAATCCCTCCCAGCATCAGAGTCTTCTCCAATGAGTTAACTCTTCGCATGAGGTGGCCAAAATACTGGAGTTTCAGCTTTAGCATCATTCCTTCCAAAGAAATTCCAGGATTGATCTCCTTCAGAATGGACTGGTTGGATCTTCTTGCAGTCCAAGGGACGCTCAAGAGTCTTCTCCAACACCACAGTTCAAAAGCATCAATTCTTCGGCACTCAGCCTTCTTCACAGTCCAGCTCTCACATCCATACATGACCACAGGAAAGACCATAGCCTTGACTAGGCGAACCTTTGTTGGTAAAGTGATGTCTCTGCTTTTGAATATGCTATCTAGGTTGGTCATAACTTTCCTTCCAAGGAGTAAGCGTCTTTTAATTTCATGGCTACAGTCACCATCTGCAGTGATTTTGGAGCCCAGAAAAATAAATTCTGACACTGTTTCTCCATCTATTTCCCATGTAGTGATGGGACCAGATGCCATGATCTTCGTTTTCTGAATGTTGAGCTTTAAGCCAACCTTTTCACTCTCCACTTTCACTTTCATCAAGAGGCTTTTTAGCCCCTCTTCACTTTCTGCCACAAGAGTGGTGTCATCTGCATATCTGAGGTTATTGATATTTCTCCCAGTTTGATTAAATACTGTAATAACCAGTAGCCACTATATCACCAAGTCAGATTTGTCTAGTTGTGTAGTAACTTATTCTTTCAGTAAAGAAGGTAAATGTTTTCCCATCCTTTTAACAAGATGTAAATGTTCTTTACAAACAGACCACTTTGGCTTAGTCCCTCAGAGTTACTGTAACAAAAATGCTGTAGACTGGGTGGCTTATACATAACAGTTCGGGAGGCTGGGAAGTCCAAGATCATGGCACCAGATTTCATATCTGGCAAAGACTAATTGGTTCACGGACATGTGGCTGGCTTTTCATTTGTGTTCTCACATGGAGGAAGGGGTGAGGGAGCTCTTTGTAGAAGCACTAATCCCATTCTTGAAAGCTCATGCCATGATGGTCAACCCATTCATGACTTAAGCAGACCTCACCTCCTAATACCATCACCTGGGGGAGGGGGTTTAAGATATTAGCATATGAAATGAGGCACAAACTTGTAGACCACAGAAGACAAATAAAATGTTAGATTGAGGCTCAGTCTACCTACTTAGCCAGGATCTTTGGACACAAGAAAATAAAATTACTTTGTACTGCAAAGGACTTTCTCTTTCTTACCATTTCTCTCGCTCTCTTTTTTTAACCATATTTTGTTATCTCTACTTTGAAATACAGTGAAATTGACCGAAGATTGCCTTTGTATTTGAGTGTCTTCATCTCTCCTGGTTTGTGATGAGGTCCCGGTGTCACTGGTTTGTGAGCTCTGTCTCTCCTCGCCTTTCCTCTGCCCTGTCCCTTTTTGCATACAGCCAGGATCTTGTCACCATGAGTCAGAGAGGCTTTCACTTCCAGGACATCATCAATTCAGAGATGGCTCAGAATACAGGCTTCTTTCCCCTAGTGGCCAGTTGGGTGCAACGTGAAATGAGGGTAATGACATTTCTAAATCAGCCTTATGTAAAAATTAGCTGATACTCAATAACTAAAACAGTCTTAGAAAATGTAAAGTTACACATTAAGGTCTGTCGTTTAGTATTTTATGATTCTTCCTTTTTTAAGGAATTTAATTGTCTTTCTGTAATTATCGGTCTATGCCGAAATTGCTTTTTCCTTTTATAAAAATTCCTTCCAAAGGAACCAATTTTGAATTGAAAACTAATGAATATTGAGTGGGAAATGCCGGTTGCAAGCCTTTTTCTAGAAAAATATTTTGGTTAAAGTTTTTTTCTCTCTCTCTCTTTGGGGGCCCTTATCGTGCCAGGTTGAAAGAGTGGAGCCTTCCCTAAGACATGGATAGATGCAAACATGTAGGGCGGTTGCGGCTCGCCCAGGACCACTCCATCCTGAACCCGCAGAAGTGGTACTGCCGGGAGTGCGCCACCACCGAGTCGGTGTGGGCTTGTCTCAAGTGCTCGCACGTGGCCTGCGGCCGCTACATCGAAGATCACGCCCTCAAACACTTCGAAGAGACCAGACACTCGCTAGCCATGGAGGTCCGGGATCTCTACGTGTTCTGCTACCTGTGCAAGGACTACGTGCTTAACGACAACCCGGAGGGGGACCTGAAGCTGCTGAGAAGCTCCCTCCTGGCGGTCAGGGGCCAGACGCAGGACCCGCCGCTGAGGCGCGGGCGGACGCTGCGGTCCATGGCGGCGGGCGAGGACGCAGTCCCGCCGCAGCGCGCTCCTCAGGGACAGCCGCAGATGCTCACGGCTCTGTGGTACCGGCGCCAGCGCCTGCTGGCCAGGACGCTGCGGCTGTGGTTCGAGAAGACCTCGCGGGGCCAGGCCAAGCTGGAGCAGCAGAGGCGGGAAGAGGCGCTGGAGCGCAAGAAGGAGGCGGCGAGGCAGCGGCGGCGCGAGGTGAAGCGACGGCTGCTGGAGGAGCTGGCCAGCGCCCCTCCGCGCAAAAGCGCGCGCCTGCTGCTGCACGCGCCCCGCACCGCACCGCCGCGCGTGACCGCCGCGCGCGCGCCCGCCGGGCCCCGTCCCGCGCTGCGCCGCGCGCCCGCCATGGCGCCCGGCGTCACGGGCCTGCGCAACCTGGGCAACACCTGCTATATGAACTCCATCCTGCAGGTGCTCAGCCACCTGCGCAAGTTCCGCGAGTGCTTTCTGAACCTCGACCCGTCCAAGACGGAGCAGCTGTTTCCCAGGGCCGCCAACGGCAAGGCCCCGCTCTCAGGCAGGCCAGCCAGCAGCTCGGCCACAGAGCTGTCGTCGCCCCGGAGTGATGGGGCCGAGGCCTGCGAGCGCGAGGGCCTTTGCTTGAACGGTGGGACCTCCCTCAGCAGGAGTCTAGAGCTCATCCAGAACAAGGAGCCTAGCTCGAAGCACATCTCCCTCTGCCACGAACTGCACACCCTCTTCCGCGTCATGTGGTCGGGGAAGTGGGCCCTGGTGTCGCCCTTCGCCATGCTTCACTCGGTGTGGAGCCTGATCCCCGCCTTCCGCGGCTACGACCAGCAGGACGCGCAGGAGTTTCTCTGTGAGCTTTTGCACAAAGTGCAGCAGGAACTCGAGTCCGAAGGCACGACGCGCCGGATCCTCATCCCCTTCTCCCAGAGGAAGCTCACCAAACAGGTCTTAAAAGTGGTGAACACCATATTTCATGGGCAGCTACTTAGCCAGGTAGGTGTGTGCTCGGGCCTGCCCTGACTGCCCAGCACGCTGGAGCAGGGCTGGTATAGTATTAGGCTTCCCGTGAGTGCCTTCCCCAAGTTGTTGGCCTAACGAGGGTACGTTTGCTGTTAACAATGCACAGTGGAGGGCGGCCGCGGTGCCTTTCACAGTACTATGTGAGGGCTTCGTTGGTGAACTTGCCTCTTGTCTTCCCAGGCACATTTTTAGTTTAACTTGCCAGATCACTTCACTTTCAGGAAATGTCTTTTAACCTATAATGATGATACGGTAATGTAATATTCTCATTGTTACAATTAAGTACCCATTGCTGGCATCCACTGCTATTTGATCAGCCTTAGGAAATTGCAGAGTTTGTCTATAACTTTGGTTCTATGGTTGTTTGAAAGAGCATCATTCCTTCTAAAGCCTTTCTTCAACATACAAGGGAGGGAGGTGGCTAGGAAGATGCCAAAGGCCTAAACAACCCTCTCTCCGGTTCCCCACTACCTTTCCTTTCCTTAGCCATGTAAGGATATGAGGGAAGACTCAGGTAAGGCTTTGTGAGAACATGCAGAAAGAACTGATAAGAGTTAAAAAAGCTGGCAACTTGAGAGATTCAGGTAAAATCTCTACACTATGCTACTGAGGTAGTTAGGGTTTTAAAAGAATGATGAGTAGAACGGGAAGAAAAGTTTATTTCGGCTTTTGTTTTTCAGCTTGTGAAAAGGGAGTATTTCTTGGCACTTCCTCAACCTCCCCGAGAGTCTGTAGGAAGAAAGGTGCATCTGGGAAGTTTATAGTGGGGGAGGAGGGCAAATCACAAGGTACTTCGAGGCTCTTGGAGCACAGGCATCAGTGTAGGGATGCTGCTAGAAACAAGAGCAAAAAGAGAGGAAAGCTGGATTGGATGGAAGGAGCAGCGTCTAGAGGAGGATAGAGGATGTGGATGAGAGAAGCAGACAGGAATCTGCAAATTCTCCATCTCAGACTGATGCCTTGATGACTCCGTGATAACTTCTATCTGTAATACTGTTGCACTGAATGGGAGAGGGGAGTAGGTAATACTGTCTGTGCTGTGTGGTTTTCCAGTTCCAGCTAGCATCATAGAGATACATACCAGAAGTAATATGCTCTAATTCTCTTAAAAGTTATGTTTATCATTTAAATACTAAATATTTTTTGAAAACTATACACTTAGTTTTGGTTGTTATGTGCTAGCAAAAATGAACGTGGGAAGCATGGAAGTTACATAACCTATAAACTGATTTTTTTCATCCTAGGTCACTTGTGTATCATGCAATTACAAATCCAATACCATCGAGCCCTTTTGGGATCTGTCCCTGGAGTTCCCTGAACGCTATCACTGCATAGAAAAGGGGTTTGTCCCTTTGAATCAGACAGAGTGCCTGCTCACTGAGATGCTGGCCAAGTTCACAGAGACAGAGGCCCTGGAAGGCAGAATCTACGCTTGTGACCAGTGTAACAGTGAGTGCTGGGGGGAGGGTGTGGGTAACTAGAATATCAGTTTAAGGTATTTAATTTGCCCTTTTAGTCAAAAATAACACTGTAATATCAAGTGGTTCTAAAGCATCTTTTAAAGATTTTTTTCCTCCTATTTTCCTGAGAAAAAGCATATGGACATTATATATTAAAAAAATAAAACCAAACCTAGGAGTTGGACCTCCTTGGACTCCTCCTGTGATTGAAGTTAGTTGTTATCTTGGGAGGCATTTGAAAGTATGGACCTTGAAATGGGGACTCCAAGAATGTGAGTATTTAGCTTCATGGGTTATGGGGGTCCTGCTTAAATTCATGAATAGAGTTTGACAGTTCTTATTTAGTCTAAATTCAGGTGGCATAGCCTGTTTGAGGGCTATATATCAGAAAAGTGTGCTTTTATCCTGAATTAAAGTCTGTCAGAAGTGATGCTAAGGGTACAATGAGACCAAGAGAGGAAGTCATATGGTACATTGCTCCATGGCAGCTTCAACATTATTTTCACATGCCTGAAAGGTTCACATCTCAGAAGGGTCAGAGGAAGTATTTCTCTATCATGGCTTTAATCATAAAGTGGAATTTTTTCCATATGGTTCTGAGAGCACCTTATGCGTCCCCCAATCCTGTGTCTTGACACACTAACACTGCTTTTGCTAACCCAGCATGTACATAGGAAATGCAGAGCAAATACTTTGAAACTGATGTTTGGGGGTTTTGGCATATAGAGATTTGGAAACTAAGATAAATGGATTGTGCAGTGATCTGAGAACAATGTGCAACCATATTATAGTTCAGACTATAAGTTTTGGTTTGGAAATAACAATTTTATGGTAGCCCTTTAATATTTTTGCATAGGTTTTTTTAAAGTAGTGAATTGTGGGAAACCTGTTCTCTGAAGAATCAAGTCAAAAATCAAAAGTCACACTTCTGATACTGTTTTGCCATTTTAAAACAAAATGTGAATCCTGTACTTGGTTAAGCATAAACTCACCTATCCTGTTACATAGAGATACATAAAGGCAGTGATTTAAATTGTCTTATTAGAACAGTATGTATTTTTTTAAAATAGTGATTCATGAAGTTTTATACTTGTAGGGAACAGAAAGATGTTAACAGCCTTAAGTCTATCATTCTCAGACCTGATAGATTAGGCAAGAAACACTTTTATTTATTTTTGCAAGAAAGAATTGTTTTTCTGGTTGTCAGATGTGCCCATTTTTCAGTATTTCTGTAGACAGGTTCAAATAGCAAGGAAGGAAAGCTATAGTGAAGGGATGAGATGCACTGATCTGTTGCTTGTGAAAGTTTCAAAACTATCAGTCTTTCGCCTCTCTGTGTAGCCAGCTTAATCAAATGGGAGACAGAACTGATCAGTCTTAACAGAATCAGTGATTTTCTTCGTGAATTTCATTTGAGAGAAACAAAGCCAGATTCTATATTGTCTTCATTTAGCTCACATACTCCCTCTGCTGAGAGCAGCAGTCACTGCCAGGATTCCCAGGCAGAGAGCTGCAGTAATTTTCAAAAATCTGCTGGTGATCAGGAATGTAAAATAAGGCCAGGCCCCTCTTTGAATTCTCTTTCTGCTCATGCCCTCACATACCATGACTGTCAGCCCTAGTAAAAGCTGCAGTCTAGTTGCTGCAATCTATCATGAGAAGCAACAGCTCCACAACCTATTGTCAGAGAAAGCTCCACAACCTATTGTCATAGAAAGCTCCATGATATGTCATCTGCCTGTGATTTGCTACTGTTCACAAGCGGTACAAACAGGACTTCGAATCAGATGCCAGGCTCCTCAGACACTGAGACCATGATATCAACAGCTCAGAGACAATTAGCAGACACCACAGTGGACCATGAATTTTATATTCCTGTCCATTCACTGACTGAATTAATATAACAGAGCAGTCATCAGTAAATGGTTATAGAGGAGGCTTCTGATGGAAATTAAGAGAACTTCATTTCCGTTTCCTTGCTATAATTTAGAAATGCATTTCACCCACAATTCAGTATCTTTAGAAACAAGATTGGAGTCCTGAGCATTGGTTTTGTTTTGAATGGGGTACGTTTTGAATGGGGTACGTTTAGCCAATGGCCAGCCTTGTTCTGCATGTCTAGCAGTGCTGTTACCAAGAAACATGTTTCAGAAAATAAGTATGGCATAAAAATACAAAACCAGTGAAGTTTATTTTCTAAATATTTGTGTAGGCCACAAGCAAGTCATGTGTGGGAAAAAATCTCTTTAAATACACTGTCCTTTGGTAATCCTGTGCCTCTTGCATGCATACATGCTCAAACACTAAGTCGTATCTGATCTTTGCAACCCCATGGACTGTAGCCCACCAGGCTCCTCTGTCCATGGGATTTCCCAGGCAGAAGTACTGGAGTGGGTTGCCATGTCTTCTTCCAGGGTATCTTCCCAACCCAGGGATCGAACCTGCATCTCTCCTGCCTTGGCAGGCAGATCGTTTAGCACTGAACCACCTGGGAAACCCCCTGTGTCCTCTTACATTTTCCCTAAACCTGAGATACATGCATTATCCCCCATTTCACAGGAAAGGAAACTGAGATTCCTTTCAAATGGTGGGAAGGACAAAGGATGCACTTCACAACTGCATCAGCCTTCTTTAAGCAGCCATCCCCAGAGAGCCACACAGTCGTTTCTTTCATCTCAGCCAAAACTTCCGTGGCCATACCACGTGGGCATGTGAGGCTGGGAAATACAGCCTCAGAGAGGGTCACATTGCTGCCCAAATAAAGCTGAGGTTGAAGTACTGAGAAGCTAGGAGAATGCATATTGGGTGGCAAGTCACTGTCTCTGCACAGCTCGGAAAGAATGAGTCTCCTCACAACCCGTGTCTTATACCTTCCCAAACCATCTAGGCAAACGACGAAAATCCAATCCAAAACCCCTTGTTCTGAGTGAAGCTAGAAAGCAGTTAATGATCTACAGACTACCTCAGGTCCTCCGGCTGCACCTTAAAAGATTCAGGTGAGCTTGCTCTGGGGCGTCCCAGGTGGCTGTGAGCTGTGGCAGTAGCTACTTCAAAGGCTTTGGTGAGGGCACATGTCTTTGGTGTTGGGAGGAGAAGCCTGCTCCCTGGAGTCCTTAGGCTTTCCATGGAGTGTATGGTTCCTGCCTGGTGAGGCAAGTGGATGTTGGGGGCCAGGACGGGGCTTCTGCTCTCACAGCCCTATTAAATCAGCTAGGCTACAGTGGGTGTCTGTACTTGAAGATTTAATAGCCTCACTTGGGCTTATATAGAGCCATCTTCAGAATAAAGTATGAGATAATCTGTGAAAAGAAAGGTAGAAAGTAAACTATAAAGAGTATTGCCTGGATTGCTTGTTTAGGGATTTCTAGTTTCAGAGAACATCTGAATGTTCACAGGAAATATATGTGAACACTGAGTAACCCTACCTTGCTGTGAAAACCAAATCCAGGTTAAGTTTTCTCCACTTCTGTTTTACCTACCTCTGCCTATGATCACACATGCCATTTCTTACTGGTGAGAAGTTTATATCCATGTTACAGGTGGTCTGGCCGTAATCACCGAGAGAAGATTGGGGTCCATGTCGTCTTTGACCAGGTATTAACCATGGAACCTTACTGCTGCAGGGACATGCTCTCCTCTCTTGACAAAGAGACCTTTGCCTATGATCTCTCCGCAGTGGTCATGCATCACGGGAAAGGGTTTGGCTCAGGACACTACACAGCCTATTGCTACAACACAGAGGGAGGTGCGTGCGCTTTACTCTGTGGGGTGGGGGACACCAAAAAGGGTTGGTTTGTCCACATTTCATTCCTCTCCTTTTATTTAATCTGTAGGGGGATATTACATACATTAAAATCCAGTGGAAAGAATTATGAAAGGTGGATTCAAATTTTGAATGTATCACTAAGTGACAACATGTAACTCTTCTAAGAATTGACGGGACCTAACATGTAAAAGTGCTGAGGGTGGTGCCTAGCACGTAATGGTCAACTAATGCTAGTTACAGCTGTTGTTAATACTTCTGCTGCAGACCTGTTTCCTTCTTGGTTTTGCATAAACAGTATGACCTAGCTACGTCGTGGTCACATTCATACTGTGTGAGTCTCACCAGCATCAGCCCATAGTAAAGCTGAGGACACTTTCTGAGCACTTACAATACTATGTCCTGATTACCTCCCTTAACATGGGAGGTGTGAGGTTCCAAGGGCCCTTCCAAGGAGCTTTCTTTCAGTCCTTATCCCCCAGAGCAGAGCCTCCCAGCTACTGTGCTAAGGCAGGTGGATTGTGGATGTGTTTCTAATAGTTTACCCATCTTGAACCCCTCAGCCCTTGGGGTGGCTACCAGAGTGAGCCTATGAAAAGTAACTTTATTCCTTCTAAGTTTTCCTTTCCTTCCATACCTTTTATCTATGTACATTTCCCCTGTCCTCCCCCTTTTTTTCGCATCTCTTACCCCCCAGTCTGTCTTTGTAGAAGTCCCTAATGGGCAGTGAAAAAGCCTGAATGAAATGAGGACAAAAATTAGTCAATACTGTAAGCAAGTATGGTGGTGGGGCTTGTGGGGCTAAAACTAATGGTTTCATTTACTTAACTCTTCCTCCACCACCACCAATCAAAGGTTGGATCTATTCAGAACTTCTCTCTCCCTTTTTTCATCTCCTCGTTTGCCTACTGATTGAAATTTAAGTTGGGTAGTCATATTCTCTCTCTTTCATTTGGTTTCCTAGGTTTTTGGGTCCACTGCAATGACTCAAAGCTGAATGTATGCAGTGTCGAGGAAGTGTGCAAAACTCAAGCCTACATCCTTTTTTACACTCAAAGAACAGTTCAGGGCAATGCAAGAATCTCAGAAACCCAACTCCAAACTCAGGTGCATTCCAGCAACAACGATGAGGGCAGACCACGGACCTTCCCCTGAATGGGAGGCACATTATCAAGGACTGACTTGCTTTTAAACTCTTGGTATTGGTACATCTTTCCCCTTACAGGAAATAAGGTTTACTACAGGAACAGATTACTAGGTTTGCCTCACTGGGTTTAGAGCAGAAGGTGCCGGGTAACTGGTGTCCTATCACAAAATCTGTAGTCACTTTCTTTTAAATGGGTTTAGAAAATTCCCTCCTTTGTTAAAGCAAATCAAAAAGAGTAACTTCTATGAAGACTCTTTCAACAGTTGCTTCTGAATATAGAGGGATCGGGGTGGAGGAAAGAGGGAGTGAGTTGGTCATACCCAGCTATGTTTTCTTCCTATTATGTGATTCCCTTGCTAATCAGGACCCCTTGCAGCACCGGAAGAGCCTCCTGACGGGAGCAGCCTTCAGCAGAGCACTGGAGAGCAAGGAGGGGCCCTGGGCTGGCAGCTTGCTAGACAGGATTGGTTCCAAGGCGGGAGGTGAAGTCAGGACTTTTTCCTACAGAGGAAGTAGTCCTCAAGGGTTGAAAATTTAGAGACTTCCTTTTTAGGAGATAGCAGTTGAAGAATGGAAGGAGGTGCATGGAGCAAATTTCTCCATGAAAAATAGGAGGTTTTTCACGTGTCATATTCTGCCTGGCTGCTGCTGTCATTTAATCATTGCACATCTTCTGAGACAGCACGAACATCCCTTCATTCTAAAGAAGGAGCAGTTCATATGGGGAAGCAAGAAACTGGTACATGACATACTCTTTGTGGCACGCTGAGCCTAAATGTACTCCTGGATACCCAGTTCTGTAGCAAACTCCTGGTCTGGGTCTAGGGCAAGCACGTAGTTTGGTTTAAATTGGTCTTTTTAGGTCAGGTTTCTGAGGCTTTCTCAGAACTCAGAGGGTGGGGGTGGTAGAGCCAGTGGTCCAGGGCTTATCGAAATACCTGTCCCCCGTTCTCACCTTGGTGCAGCATGCAGCTTTTCTTAATCTGCAGCTTATTTCCTGTCCACAAGGTGTGGGAGCTTTTGCTTTTCGAAGGCTTAGGACTCTACCTCCTGTATGTCTTAACAGTTTAACAGCCCTGGCCGGTTTCCTCCAAAATCTGCTAATCCCTACTGTTTCTTTACCCACCCACCCTCAGTCCATCAGAGAGAAAAAGCAAGTGTCCTGTCCTTCACTTCAGTGCTAGTAAGATATAGCTTTCTTTTTTAAACTGGGTCAGTTTCTAAGTGGCATGAGATTGCCCAGATGGAAGCCCTCTGCCCTGTCAGGCACCACTGAATTTCCCTCCTCAGTCCTTCACTTTGACTCACTAGTAAAAGTGAATGCATACTGTAGCTCCCACTGTGGGAGTGCCACAGCACCTCAGCCTGTCACTCGGGATGCTCATCTTTTGACTGAGTATGTCATATTAACATTCAGTTCAGATGGAAGTACAGCGGTCACCTGAAGGGAGTAGATGTGAAGGAAGTTTGGGGAGGGGTGGGAAGTTGGGAAACAAGAGGCTAAAGGATGAGGGGCGTAGCTTTAGCAATGTTGGAGGGCCACATTTCCCAAGCAGATCTGTATAGCATTTGCTGTTGACCTCTTTTGAGATGAATTCTCCCATAGGACCTACCACACAGCACTGAGATTTGGAGGAAATCAGACAGAAGATGGCTCACCGTGATAAGGAAAGGGAGTGACTATACTTTAAATTAAACTTGCTTTTTCCAACACTGTGAGGTTTCTGTAATATTTAGCTTTTATTTGGAAGCGATAGCGTATGGCATTTTTTATGCTGTTTGGTTTATATTGTCTACTGCAGGCTTTGTACAAGCTTGGCCCGGGCTTACCCTCACCTGGACACTGTTTTAAAGTGTCACAGCCGCCCATGCTGCCAGAGGCTCTGATACGAGACTATAGTCTCTAGATCCACATTTTTAAGTTGGCATGATTGGTGATGACCTTTTGTGGTAAGAGAAAAGCGCACTGATTTTTAAAAAAAAAAGTAAAAAGGGAAGGAAAATATAAATTGTGCCTCATCTTTCACTGAAATGCTATATTTATTATTCTAGAAAAAGAGAACTGAGAAATAGAGAAATACTATACAGCATCTACTAAATCCCTCAGGCTGTCCCGGGGGAAATAAGAAAAATAAACATAGAAAATTAAAACATCTTCAAATTTAATTTTTTAAAAGTTTTATACCAAAAGTTAAGAATTAAGCAGACTAAGGTTGTATCAATAGGGTAAGTGCTTCAAATTAATAAAATCATTTAAAGTGAGTTGGAACAGAAACCAGTACCAGAGTCCTCAAAGAGCTTCACACACTTGAAGGTGCCCCTGCAGTCAGACACCTCAGGTACCCAGAGGCAGCAGCAATAGATGCTGTTGAGAAGTTAGTATTTATGGAGACTTTTATTAAAGAAAAGAATTTCCTGCTGCATAAGCCAATGGCTGTTGTGAGGGAAATGTCCCTTTGCCTTTAATTTATTTACATACTGGAAGTAGATGAGTTTCTTAGTTGCATCTTACTTTAAGTCAAAACATTGTAAAGAAGAAAATAAGAACCAGGTGGAAGTTGACTAGATGCTGCCAAATCAAATCCAGGATCTCCTAACTGAACCTTACGGGCCTGCTTCTCTCCCAGACAAGCAGTCACATCCCTGTTCTAGGAGCCCTTTGTAGTAGGCTGGTGTGTTTACTTCCTGCTGTAGCCAGCCAAGATGGATGCACCCTGGCCCTCAAAATTTTACCTCAATCTAGCTTGACCCTCATACTTGTGGTTGCCTCGGAGACAAGCATTCATGCTAGTGTTAAAAAAAAAAAAATTAGGAATGCCCTCAATGGCTAGGAACTGAAGCTCTTATTCAAAATGGCAGACCTCTTGCCTGCTTTGATCCAGTCCCTCAGGCTGATGGACAGTGCCGCACTGTAAAGAATTTCCAGATGTCTCTTAAATGTCATGAATAAAATTGGGAACTATAGAAGTGTTAATGTGTCCTATGGACTCAATAGCAGAGTTTATTTTTGTTTTTAATGTCAAGGTTTCTAGAGTCAACGATTGTATGAGTTTTCCCCTCTGGCTATGATTACAGTTCCATCCAAGTGTAAGAACTAATGAGGTGGGTTGGCGGGCAGTGGGGCACAGCTCTAGCCAGGTCCCAGCATAAACGTGAGAGGCTGACAGTAGTACAGAAGGAACACTTGGGTGTGTGTGGGGTGGGGTGGGATATGGGTGGGCAGGGAGGGAGAAAGGGAGTTTGTTTTACGTACTGATAAAGCTTTGTGAACTAATTTTATACAATTCATAAAATTTGGTGCCTTGTACCTAATTATGGTTTGCATGGGATTGAAAAGATTAAGGGAAAGGATTCTTTCTTGTCATTTCAAGTGGCAAATGGGTCTGTACAGTGTAAAGGACATTTGGTATCACTTTTTAAAAACATTTCGTATCTTGTGTGTGAAAGCAAATTATTACCAGCAAGTTCTGAAAATTCTACTGTAATGTCCAAAATCTTTGTGTTTGATTATTCATCAATGTCTCCTTTTCAAGGCAAACTATATACCCTATTCTTTTTTTTACCACCTCTTATGTTCCGAACATTAACTCAGGCCTTTTTAAAAATCAGGCTGGGAGGGCTTCCCCTTCCTAAACACATAATGTATCCCTATCTGAGGTTTTATCTTTTAAGTGGAAAGGTTACTTTTCCAGCTGGTTGGGAGAGCACAAATGTTCAGAAAAAGGTATTTTAGTTTTTCTAATGCTAGGCAACGTATAGTACAAGTCAAACAAAAACCATTCCTCCTGAAGTGGTACCTTCATTAGTTCTGAAGTTCTTTTGCACAAAGTTTCAGGAAGCAGTGTAAAACACAATCCCCTATATGTGAATCTTTAGATTGTAAGGCAAGCCAGTGCACTGTGTAATATGCAAAAAAGAAGGCTCAAAGAACCTGTCCCAGCAACCCAGTCCCACTGACAGGGATGATACTGCATAGCTGTGGACAAGAAGACCCGGCCTACTCACCTGCAGGGCTGTAAACAGTGTGTTCCTTTTACTCCCACCTTAAGGTTTCCACTGAGCTCATGAGTCTTCACCAAAGGGTGTTTAAAAAGCTTACTCAAAGCACATTTGATAATTGGGTCCCTCAGCCTAATGACTGGCCTAATTAGGTGAGGAGGTTGTATCTCTGGAATCAAACCTCCCATGGCCACTTAGTTTCCTTACCAGGTAAGTATGCATCTCCCTGGTGGTTGATTCTTTTTTGAAGTTAGCACTAAAATTGAAAAGCGCCTTCTAAATATGACTGTGAGTTTAGTTTTTATCTTCCATGTTTAAATTAACCATTTTCTTGGTCTGGGACTTTGACTTTAACCACTGTGTATTCAACCCAAACACTGCTCCAAGCACACCTCAGTCACTAGAGCACTGAAGTGAATGGTCATTTTTGTGGACTGTTTCCATACTAACTTCTGCTGGCATGTTTCTATTTCAGATCTAACTAGGTAGTATAGGAGATTTTCATAGTTATGTTAACTAGCCTGGGCTAAACACCTCATGACAGGATGTAAAACTGACTTCCCTTGAGGAAAAATGTGTTAAAATGGTGAAAGCTGGGATTTTCATTTACAGAATCATAATTATCCATCAAAATTTGGTATAGATTTGGTAGCTTTAACTTGCTAAATTCTTAGCGCTTTCAGGAATTAAGCCAGTTGAAATGAAACTTTACCTTATCAGCTTATGGCTTTATAAACCAACAGCAACACTGTTACTTGAAGCTAAGACATTACATTTTAAGTGAAACTTGAATTATGCTTTTGGAAGCTGCCATGTCTTTAATTTTGGCCATGTTTTGAATTTTACCTTTGAAAACTGCTATCAAATAGAACTTTTCACAGTTATGAGTAGCTCAGGTAGCAGACTTCAAGGATATAAGTTTCACTGCTATAAAGAACAAGCGCTGGTATTTCTAGGCTTAGCAGTGGTCTGATGCAGGCTGATGGGGCTTAAAAGGTTCTTTCCTGGTCACCATTTGGGGGGTGATGGCTTCAAACCCAAGCCTTACTTAGTGTGTTACTTTTCCTCCTCTTAACAGCCTAGTAAGATATAAACTTGTCAGAGCATCTGTGATCCCTATGTAGATTCTTAAAGGATCCTGACGTCATGTTAAGCCAGCCACAGGCCTCAATTCATACAGGCTCAAACTCCTTCCCCCTAACAGCTGGGACCTCCCTGATTAGAGCTCATAAGAAAATGGTGCTTTTCTTTAACATATAAAAAACCTAAATCTCTTAACAGCTTTCTTAGATTTATGCCAGCAGGGTCAAGAAGGACCATTTTATTCTATTTACCTTTAGTGAACAGACTGCTAGAGATAACGCCTAACTTACAGTTAGGCCACTGTGGTATATTTATACTGATCCTCCTTCCCAATTCTTACCCTGTAATCCCATACCAGTTCCAGAGGAGACTTGGCACAAAAAAGTAGTATGTATATTTTTTAAACACCTACTAGAGCAAATCGATTAGAAAACACTGCCAAGGGGAGCCTTGTCTGTATGTCCACACCCTTCTAAGCCTACATCATTCTTTACATGCCAGTTCCTGACATACTCCATTTCCAAAGAACCCCAAACTCCTGGACAGTGGCACTACCCTGAATTTTAGGGTCAGAACATCTCTCTTTACTTGTGAAGGAAGCAGCTTCCTAAAGCAGTGTTGCTTCAGAGCCCACTGTCCAGGCTTACTCACACCTTGCCTCCATCTGCACATTACTGCCCTCGAATCCCCCTGTATTATAGCAACAATGCCTCCCTGGTGCCTGGAAAAACCCACCTGGTGCACTAAAATGCTATGCAACACCAAATGGCTTCTTCCCATAGTCCTGCTCAAAAATGGAAATTCCTCAAGAATAAGCTATTACCTATGCTAACATCACTGTATGGTGGCTAGAGTTTCCATTTCTTTTTTTCTTTTACTATGAAGCAAACCATCTGTTAAAATCCATGTTTGGGACTTGTTCCCGTCTCTTTTGAGTGTGAAATATAAATCATGTTTTTATGATTTTTGTAAATCTTGACTTTTTACACCTTGTTTTTGTAAGATGAAGTTTTCTTATTAAAAGAATAAAATGTCTTTGTGTACACGCTTTATTTGTTAAAATACCATTAGATTATTCCTCAGGACAAGAGCAAAGATCACCCCTGCAGAAACTTAGGAACTATGTACAGCATTTTACAGAACAGAAGACAACACTTTAGCTGAAGCCTGCCTGTTGACCAGAGAAGGGTGTGCTAAGTGAACTCAGCAAAGAAAAGGAAGTCAGGCAGGGAAGGGAAGGGAAGGTGCCATCTGAATCAAACTTCAGCTGCCATCAGGGCAAGTCTTGTGATGGTCACAGATTGGAGGCTGTTTTTGAAGGGGTCGAGTACAGCACAGGGGTTCCATGTGTCTGCAATCAGACAACAGGTGGCATTAGAAAGGTAAAATTACTGGAGTAAAAATTGCTAAGAGACTCAAATCCCTTGCAACATCTGGAAACTTATCTAACTAGGAACAGCCAAGGGTCTTTTGTCAAGTCTCTTTCCTATTTGTCTGTGAAGAGTTCATCTAAGTTATTTCTTCTCCCAGCCTCTAGGACTTCTGAAAGAACAGTGGTTAGTGCTTACCTTCATAGGCTAGACCCCAGGCTGAGGTGCCATTAGGTCAATGTCACTCAAATTTCTGGCCAGCCAAACTCCAGCAGCAAAGAGTCCCAAATTGAGAATCAAGTTCCTGGAAAAAAAACGCATCCCATTAACCCTGTGGTCACCGAGTCACGTGTCTTTGGTTAACGAGAAACTTGGTGGGCGGAGGAAGGGCGCGGGGGGGGGGGGGCGGGTAACGGGACGGTTCCCATCATCACACACAGGAGAAAACCGTCCCCTCCTGAAGCAGAAGCACTTCAGAATCGCAGGAGCACTGATCGGTACATAATAGGTTGCCGAAAACCACATGGTTATTTAAGGTCAGTTTCTACGTCTAATAAGAGCAGGGTCAAACGCAAAGGCCAATTAAGCACTTTTCCAGGGCCAAAAAGCCTGTTTGTTGGCGCCCCCTCCCCCAGGGTCCCCGTGAGCAGAGATTCTCTAGACAGAGCCCGGTGACTGTAAAGAGCGCTTTGGTAGCACGGAAATCCTCCCGATCAAGGACCTCAGCAAAGCACAGTCAGAGCCACAAAGAGGCCAAGATGTGGGTGGTGTAAAAAAATCTGGAGGAACCAGCTCCAAGGAACGGAAATCCAGGGGGTACGCATAACGCGCGCGAAGGGCGGGAAAGGGACCGAGCCCCCGGGCCTCGGTTACCTCCGGAAGTCATTCCTGTCGGTGGCGAAGCGGTAGACGCCCCGAAGCCAGTCCCCCACGTTGTCTGGAATCTCGGGAGCTTCATTTGCTGAGCCCGCAGCGGTCACGCCGGCCCCACTGGAAGCCATAGCAGCACCTCTGTGTTCTGTAGGAACACTCACCACTCACCCGGCGGGCGCCGACAGATTACGCAACTTCCGGCCTCATACTTCCGCCGGCCACCGGCCGACAGAGGGCGCAGCGGCTCGCGCTCAGACAGGCGCCTGCAGAGCTTCCCGGGTGTGCGCGTCCGCCACCTCTGCCAGGGGTGGAGCGCCGCCGCGCTCCAGTCTCCCTAGTCGGGTTCCACCTCCAGCTCCGTCCTGGCCTTCGGCCGGAGCACCCGCTCACAGTCCAGGTGTTCTCCGAGTGATCACTTCATTGGTTCGGGAGGAGGACGCTGGGGATGGGGCCGCCCAGCCTGTGGGGGTGGGGCAAGGGCACTCAGCGGGGGATGCGTAGCTTTGAGGAATGGGCTTCTCCAAGAGTGTCCATGAAGAGTCATAAAGTGCGCGGTCTGAGAGGAGGCACTCAAACCTGTCATCTCGCCGCCCCTCCCCAGACGTGGTCCTGATGGCATTCAGTCTAGGACTTAGAGGGGTAGGAGAGCCTCGCTCTCTCGCCTTACAGATGATTTCCCCCAATCCCCCCTTTCTCCACTAGCTGCGCCACTAGCAAATGGTACAGTGCCTCCTGGAGGTGTCGCTGTCCCCAGTTTGGAGAGAGGCCGGGGTCTCCCAGGGCCGGGGAAGGCGCTGGCCTAAGAAAAAGCCTTCGGGTTCCGATTCAGAGGAAGAGGAGCAGGTGGGGCAGGGAGCGTCCTCCTTGGGATCAAGGGGCGTCTCTGGGCGGCCCTGCGCTTGCCCTTGGCGTGCCTCCGTCTGGTCCCCAGCTCGATACTCCTGCTCTGAGCTGGATCCAAGCATCCCGGTCCGGGTTTCCAGACTGGAGCTGGCGGCAGTGGCGAGAAGGGTTGCCCTGGAGATGGTCGCGGCATTCCGCTGGGCGCAGTCCGGGTCTCCAACTCTGCAGAGCCCCTCCTCTCCTGTTCCGGGCGGGGTCAGAAACGCCCATCTCAGAGCCGCGAGTCTCCTCCCAGATTCGGGCGGGGCAGCGGCCAGAAGCCAGTCCCAGTCCCGGCCCAGCCTCCCGCCCCGCCCCGAGCCGTGCGCGCCGCCGCCGTGGGTCCGCTCCAGGCTCCCGCCCCTCCCTGCCTCCGCCCAGCAGAGGGCGGCCGCGGCCCCATCCCAGGAGCGAGTCCCGCGCCGCAGCCCCAACGGCGGCGCGGGGTGGGTTCTGGAGGCCCTCGGAGCGCTCCGGCCAGGGACGCGCGGTGAGAGCTGCGGGCCCCGAAGCTCGGGTCTGGGGGTGCGGTGGGAGGGCGGGGGCGCTGCTGGAGGGGCGGGACGGCGTGGGACCGGGGTGAGGGTCCCAGCCTGGGAGAACCACCCCCTTCAGCCCAGCCCGAGCCGCTGCCCCCTTTCTCTTTGATCTTCACCTTCTCCTCCCTTACCCGGGGACGCCCTGCTTTCCAGTGTCGGGGCCGGACTCGAACCCGCATCCGAATAGCGACGCTCAAAGCAGCTGGGGCAGCAGGGGCCGCCCCCCGGAAGGGCATAACGTCCCCCGCCCAAGGGCCCGGCGCAGTCCTGGCAGCAGAAGTGGTTTTCGTGCCAGCGCCGTCCCTCGGCCTCGGTGCAGCGCCGGGAGAAAATCAGCTGAGAGAGGGAGAGGGGAACGGTTCATTCATTCATTCACTCATTCATTCATCCAATAACCGCGCCTTATACCCAGTTGACGCTAAAGCACGTCTACAGACATTCCCATATGATCTACTCAAACACTCTCAGACGCCGGGAGGGCTGATTGGATTAGCCAGGATCCCCCAGCTAGCAGGTGGCACATCCTGAAGAAGTGCGACCCGGGTCGCCTGGACGCGCAACCCCAGGTTTCCATACTGCCTCTTGTGCAGACACTGAACGAGTTCCTCGCTGGAGCAGGCAGAGCACTAGCGTAATGAGATGATCGTCTGTCCTAGAGTCCCTGCTCTGGAGAAATTCAGTTCAAGAAAATTGGGGGGACTCTGCTTGCGGTGGGGAAGGGCACAAAGGCAACGGGCCCCAGGTGCCCAGAGCTCACAAGTCAGAGCAAGGTGAATACAGAAGTCCCAGGCTGGTTTCCAGTTCTCTGTACCCCA
Source organism: Tragelaphus eurycerus (assembly GCA_935064755.1). Lineage (NCBI taxonomy): Eukaryota > Metazoa > Chordata > Mammalia > Artiodactyla > Bovidae > Tragelaphus > Tragelaphus eurycerus. Next base: position 17,179,890 of record CAKXYN010000027.1, on the reverse strand, counting down.
CTCCGTGGTACTGAAAGAGGCATCCCCTTGCATCCTGCCACTCTTAACCGTGGGCAGACCCCCTCCAGCCCCTCCCTTCAAGGTTGTACCTGGTCACAAGCCGGGCAGCGCGGCCGCAACAGCTCTGCGTGATGACGACCACAGTAAAGACGCCCATCGTGGTAGAAGTAGATGAGGTTGATCAGGGCCTGGCCACAGGCCTGGCAGGCAAAGCAAGCCCGGTGCCAGCAGCGCCGCTCTCCTGCCCGAGCTGTGAACACTCCATACTCCCCTGGCCTCAGCCGCTCCCTGCACTGCAGGGCGTGGGTGCTGGGCTGGTTACAGGCTGAGTATGCCACCCTCCAGGCTCTAACATCCCAACCCCAACCTAACTGTTCTTCCCACACCTCCGGCAAACCCACCTCCACTGCAGGCTCCACCAAGACCCCCTACATTTGGTTTCCCTTTTCCAGAATGTTGCCAAACTGTCACTCCCCAAACCCCTTTTCCTCTCTGGAGTCCCCAAAGCCATCCCCTTCTGCAGCAGTGAGAGCGCAAAGAGAGGAGGAAGAGGAATATGGTGGCCAGGTTGGGTGTTACATACATTTTCACAGGTGCATTCTTCAAGCTTTAGAGGTACTAGGCGGGCCACCCCCTGTCCCAGGGCCTCCCGCCTCCGTTGGGCACAGAAGAGCCGCAACTCGGCCAGCTCCTCCTCCCCAAGGGCCAAGCAGTAGCGCTCCTGCAGAAATAGGTGTCCACTGTAACTGGGAGAGCCCCAGGAGGCAAGATTAAAGTTTGACTAGCAAGAGGAGGTTTAGTTGTTTGGTCAAAGAACAAACCTCAAGGAGCTGCAGGAAATAACAACACAGATGAGAACTGAGGAGAGGGAAGGGAGGTGGAGTACATCACCTGTGTCTCATTCCCCCAAGGAATGGTGATCGCTCAGGCCCTGACGGCCCTATAGCACTTAGCCCATCTTCCTGTACTCGGTTGGCCAAAATGTTCATTCAGGATTTTCCGTAACATCAAATGGAAGAACCCAAATGGACTTTTTGACCAACCCAGTATTTAGATCCTGGCTCCCAATGAGCTGTAGCTATCACTTCCCACTGGATTTCCCCTATTCCATATTCTCCTGCCTTGCCTCCCCAATTGAATTGTAAGTCTTTAGGCTGGGCACACATAGGGGCCTCAATAAATACTTAACCACCATATGCTCTACACTTGTACATTCCATTATCAGGTTCAAAAGCTGGTCATGTTCATTTTCTCATTTGCTCTTCAGCTAGGTGTGGTGGTGTCACTGCCCACATTGTGTAGACATGAAAGCTCAGGCCAGGGGTGGGGGGATGACTTCCCCCAATTAGTGGCATATCTAGGCCGTAAATTTGTGCCTCCCTCCCTTCTGTACCTCACTTCTTCCCAAAGTAAAGAGAGGGAGGCAAGAGAGAGGAAAGCTGGGGAGAGGGAGACCCACATCACTGTCCTGTGGAGGGAGCTGCTGGAGGAGGCTCCGGAGCCCAGACCAACTGGGGGCTGGGGTGGTGTCCAGGCCAGGGTGCTCCCAGCTCAGAACTTCAGGATCCTGAGGAAACAGCAAAGGGAGAGGGGCAGAGCTTGGTTTGTCCTTCCTTCCCCTCCCGCCCTTCCTCCTTCATCGCCACCTCTTCATCAATCCGCGACAATGTCCACCCTCCTGCATTTGGGGACTCTTCCTTCACGATCACAAAGACAGTTGATCCACTCTCGTGTTTGTGGTCTCACTGAGGTAGGTTAGTGGGACACACCCCAAAACATCTTCCTTTCTTATGCTTGAAATCACCCCCTTCACTCCTTAGGGCCAAACCCCCGAGGTTCTGCTTTGGCAACATAAGCCCAGTAGGAGAGAATTCATGTATATGTGTGAATAAGGAAGCTGAAGAATTTCCTTGTGGTCCAGTGGTTAGGACTTTGTGCTTTCATTGCCAAGGTCCCAGGTTCAATCCCTGGTTGGGGAACTAAGATTCTACAAGCTGTACAACACAACCAAATTGGAAAAAAAAAAAAATAAGGTACAGAAGTCGAACCCCTGTGTTCTGAGGGGGCTATATGGACATGGACAGGGATTCCTGCAAAGGAAAAGGGCTGCAACCAGCTGGGCACAAAGGCTAACTAACTACCTCCCATTTGGTGGAAATGGGAAGAGGTCCAGAGGATGAAGGGGATGGCAATCTCAGAAGGAAGGGCAGGACTCCTCCCACCTGAGCAGAGGTCTCCTCAGGGCCCTCCTTGGGCATGGGTTCTGGGTCGCTGTCTGAGTTGACTGGTGGATTCAGCTCTGGAGAGGCCAGCCTCTTTGCTTGGTGGGGCCAGCCAGAATTCAGCAGTGACATTGGTGGTAAAGTCTGCACAGAAAACAGCAAGAGGCCTCCCATTTATTTGACCATAACAATGAGCTAGGCAGGCTAAGTGCTTTTCAGGCATTATCTCCATCAGTCCTCCCATCAACTACATGAGTTAGGTACTTTCTGGTCACCATTTTACAGATGGTCCAAATGAGGCTCAGTAAGTGGTCTGCTCAAGGTCACAAAGCTAGTAAATGTCAGAGTCAGATCTTGAGGCCAAAGCTTTCAGGTCCAGAGTTTCTGAAGCTCCAACTCTAGGGTCTCCCAGCACTGGGATGGAGGAAAGCAGAGCCCTGTAATGGAAGAGGGAGACAAGCCACCTTTCCCTTGAGCCTTTGAGTGGACTGGCCCCTGTTCCCTACCTCCCCAGTCATAACTCCCACTGTTCCTCACTGGGTACTCAGCACCCAGGAAGCCTGCTTCCTCATCTCTTCTCACTTCTCCGACTGTAGGCTTCGGCCAGGTGAAAGAACCATTTCTTAGCCTCTCCAGCCCATACCAGCTCACCTTTCCCTATGCTCCAGAAATAGGTACAGTGACTGTCTCCAGATTTCTCACCTAATGTTCCTCCTTTCCCCCGTGCCTCTCTCAGCTCCTCATCTGGTCTATCAGGTCTTCCAGGACAGGAAAATCCTGTGCTTCTATCTTCTGTCTCTAGTAGCAACTTCATTGGATAATTCTAAGTGCAATTCTTTAGCCCTCCTCTGGGCAAGTCCTGCTATGGCTACATTATCTGGGGATGGGGGGTGACTACTGAAGTGGTAAAGGGATGAACCTTGCCCACAACAAGCTCATTGTCTACTGGGTCAGGCATCGATGAAACCAGACAGCATGGGGCCAGCATTCTGGGCAGATAGACACAGCATCCTAGGAAGAAAAAAAAAAGACTAAACTTTTCTACAATATTTACTCTGTGCCAGGGGCTTTTCTGGGGCTTCCCAGGTGGTGCTAGTGGTAAAGTCGGGGAAGGCAATGGCACCCCACCCCAGTACTTTTGCCTGGAAGGTCCCATGGACGGAAGATCCTGGTGGGCTCCAGTCCATGGGGTCGCTGGGAGTCGGACACGACTGAGCGACTTCACTTTCACTTTTCACTTTCATGCATTGGAGAAGGAAATGGCAACCCACTCCAGTATTCTTGCCTGGAGAATCCCAAGGACAGGGGAGCCTGGTGGGCTTCCGTCTATGGGGTCGCACAGAGTCGGACACGACTGAAGCGACTTAGCAACAGCAGCAGCAGTGGTAAAGAAGCCCCCTGCCAATGCAGGAGTCAGAGGAGACTCAGGTCCAATCCCTGGGTGCGGGGGGGGGGGGGTGGGGTGGGGGGGGGGGGGGGGGGGGGGGGGGGGGGTTGGGGAGATCCCCTGGAGGAAGGCATGGCAACCCACTGAAGCAACTTAGCACCCACTGCATGCAGAGACTTTTCTAGCATGTTACATAATCATCCTCACAACAATCCTGTGAAGTAGTTTCTATTACCCCATTTTACTGTTGAAACAAACTGAGGTTAACTAACTTGCCTGAGGTCACATTAGAAGGCTAAGGGAAGCTTTAGAGGAGGAAATTGCCTTTGAGAGCTGGGATGGCAGCTGGGCACGGAAGGGATCATCAAATCCCTAGCCTCCGTGAGACCCAGCTTTAGGGCTGGGTACAGGGTTTGGACCATAAAAATTATATGGCTTCCTAGCCCTGAGCCCTCACCCTCTGCCACCCTTCCCAGCTTCCTGGCTCCACACCCATCTGCTTCCTTCCTGTTCTGTCCCTCAGGTCAGCTTTCCTGTGGAAAGCAGCCAGGATGGGCTGTTCACACTCAGGGCCAGGAGGGGAATGAGACCCTCTTTTCCAGGTTCTAGTTTGCATGAAATCGTCTCATACAGGACCAACGCTCAGAAATCAGTCCTCACGCCTCACCCCTGGACTAGATAACTGCACGTTCACTTAGCACTGGACTCCATGTTACTAACATGCTGGATTCCTTCCAGAATTCTCCTCCTCCCCTTACAAATAATACAAGACTGAACCCCCTCCCAGTCGGGCGCAGGTGTAAACGGGCTCAGGAGTTCTACTTTCCTGAAAGGCAGAGGCTAGGGATTGGCAAGTTGAGGGGTGGGGTGTAAGGGATGAAAGATTTCCCCGGACAGTGAGAGGAAGAAAGGTTCGAGAAGTTTCTGGTACTGCCAAGTGCCCTCTTGACAGATCCCCAAGTTTTTTCTTGGGTTTCTCAGGCCCACCTCCGAAGCGGGACGCGGTGTGGTTCCCGAGTCAGTTGGGGTTCCCAGTCCGGCTGCTGGAGTTTAGGAGAGGGGACGGGAGTCCGCTGGGGTCTCACCTTGCTGAGCGCCGGTGTCTGGGCGGTTCTGCACAGACGCTGCTGTCGGGCCCCTCAACCAGTCTCCACCTCCAGATCTAGGCGCCCGCCTCTGCCCGCCCCCCGGGAGCTCGGCCCTTCCTCTCCCAGCACCCCGCTCCCCGCCCTGCGGGCCCCGTCAGCTTCTCCGGGGCTGGTAGGGCCCGACGGCTCGGGGAGGGGCCTAGAGCTGCTAAGTGAAGGAAAGCATTTGAGGGATATCGGGTGAAAACGGTGCAGGCTCCACTGCCCCCACGCCCGTGGTCTTAGTCCTGGGGCCGCATCTCTGCGGGCGCTGAGCAGAAACCCAGGAGCCATCGTTATGCCGGGTCCTCAAGCACTCGCTGAACAGAACGCCTTTCGAAGCCTGCAGGTCCCCCTAGACCTTTCTTCTGGTCTCCTAGACCCGCCCTTGTCTGTGTGTCCCCACCCCCATCTAATTCCCTCCCTCTTGTCCCCAGCCCCTTTCTGGGGTCCCTTGTACGACCCTTCCCCGTTCCATCCCTTCAAGTTCCTCCCCCATTTTTCGTGTTTCTCCCCGGTCCCGCCCCGGCTCCGGTCCTTTTTCTTATCCCGGGAGTGGAAATCTTTGGTCCCACCTCTGGTCCCCTCAGCCCGCCCTGAGCCCCGCCCCCGCCCCAGGCTCCGCCCTGTCCCCTCTAGGCAAGCTCTGCCGCTGGCCCGGAGCGCCCTCTGGTGTCTGCGCATGCTCCCTGCTCGCTGCTGCAAAGTCCTCCAAAGGGACCTTCTAGGCTGCGCGCCGGTCGCCCCCGATCGGGTCCGCCTGCCCGCAGCGTCTCGTTGGTGCAGCCGGTGACCTCCGACCCCGCCGCTGCGGGGCGGGGAGGCCTTAGCTCCGGGCGGGCGGCGGCTGCTGCAGTGGGACCCGGGAGCGGGGCCCGGCGCCGCCCGGGCCGTGGGGCGATGTGAGTCGGGGTGCGGCGGGGCGGGTACGAAGCGGCTCCACCGAGGCCGCACCGCGCCTCGCCGCAGTCTCCGCTCCCTCCCGAGGAAGTCCTGGGAGGGCGGGCGGTGGAGCCCCGGGGCTGGGGGCGGGCATCTAGAGACTACGCGCGGCCCTGACCTCCCCTATTCCTTCCCAGCAACTAGAAATTCCCGTCAATTCTGTTACCTAAATCTGCCTCTTACCTCCCAGAACCACCCCATCCCCACCTCCGACATACCTTCGCGTGTCCTGGAGTCCCGAGAACCCCTGTCTCCTGCAAATTTCCCTGCTACGCCCCCAGAACCATCATTCTCTCTGGGATGAACCCAGATGCTTCCACCGTCCTGAAATTCCTCCGAGTCTTCAGGCTTCTCCATTCTCCTTGCACCGTGCTCAAATCCAAAGCATTTGTCCACCTTTCCCCAATCCCTCTCACACGTTTTGAGTCCCCATAACCTCAAACTCCTACTCCCAGTCCACACCTGTCTCAGAGCAGAGCCTTCTCCTCCTGTCACCCGATGTCACCCCCTTAGCTGGGCTGTCATTGTCCTGGTATCTTTAAGAGCAGTGAAGGAAACAGGAAAAGATACAGCGCCCTCCCCCATCTTGCACCCTGCAGTTCTTGGCTTCACCCCCAGACTCCCTGTTGGTGGCTCAAGCCCCAGTATTTACCCAGCTTCCCGTCTTTACCCAGCTGTGCACATCTTCCTCAGCCCGCTGCCCCTTCCAGAGAGTAAGCCAGAGGGCAGGGGTCCTTTTACCTGTAAAGTACCCAAAGATGCAGAGCACCTGGGCCCTGGGCAATGACCTTGTTTTTCCAGGAGAGTGGGATTTCAAGGATCTCCAGGGTCCTGGCTTGTTGACTTGTCCACCCAGGGCTCAGATTACTGAAATTTTGGTTGATAGCATTTCTGTTAAATTATAGGCCTTTTGGAGCTTGGAGAACAGAAAGTCTATCACGGTTCCAAATGTGAGATTGAAGGAGCTTGTCCTAGAAGAGGAAAATGTTGATTTTAGTGGTGTTTGTCCTATGTACTTACTTCTAGAGGTGAAGCTCCATAGTTTACAGCTGTTTCCTGTAAAAACTGGAAAGCTGTTTCCCTTAAAGGCGTTGGGGTGGGAGTTGTGGGTGGCGATGGAGGATCTGCTTGCCGCACTCTCTGTGATACTTAGCAGCAACATAAAAACTAGAATATTGGTTTCCTGAATTTTAAGCCATTGCTCTTTCCAATACATCTTCATGTCTTCTTGAGAGATCTCTCTGTAGAGTTCAGGGTCTCTGCAAAGGTAAGGTGATGATCTTGGTATTGGTTGTAACAGGATTCAGAGGGGGTCTAGAAGTGACTTAAAATGTTCTGGCCTGTCTCGAACTTCAAAGTCACTCTTTCCAGGGGAGTCTTTCCCTCTCAGGGCCGATGGGGCTTAGAATTTGTGGTCCCTTTGGCCTTGATCTTTCTTCATTGGCATTTATATACCATTAGAGCCTGAACGGATATCCTAGTGGGATGGACTGACAGCAAGTCATTTTCATTAACCATTGAGGGGTGAGGATAGACGTTTTCCACTAACCTGTGGTCTCTGTCTCCTATGCTAGGTGAGCCCCAGGTGTGTCACAGGGAGATCCAGGTGACTTCTCTGCAGACTGCCATGCCACCCCACCAAGAACAGGGGGAATAAAGTGGGGGTCCTTCCCCATTCCCCTCCCATGGTCAGCTCTCCGATGGCCTGGGTGAGGTGAGACCTGTGTATAGGAGCCACTTTTTTAGAATTTCCCAAGTTGGGAGGAATTGAGGGTGCAGGTCAGGATTGTTCAAGACTTTACACTTTCAATGGGAGTTCTAGAAGGTATCTAGTCCCACTGATTCATTTCTTGCAGCAAGTTGCAAACCCATCATTTCTGGTTCGGATTGGTCCGTGGGTTTGCTTGGTCCCTTAGGTCACTGTAGCCTGGTGGTGTCATCTCCATTCCAGCCACAGGCCCGAATGTTGTGACGTCTAATTTGAGTGCCATAATCCGGGAGGGAAAAGCCAGGCCTCTGGTCTCCCGTTTGGACAAAGGGAAACAAACCGAGTGTTTGTTTTTTTAATGAAGAAATGCCTACTCAAGGTTATGAAAATAGTGCTCTGTTTTCAATTTCAATCGCCTGAATGTAGCTCTTAACCATAACATAACATCTCATTTGAAGAGAACATCAAAAATAAATTTGAGATAGATGTTATAACCTCAGATAGGCAGATGATGCCACCCTTAATGGCAGAAAACGAAGAGGAACTAAAGAGCCTCTTGATGAAAGTGAAAGAGGAGAGTGAAAAAGCTAGCTTAAAACTCAACATTCAAAAAACTAAGATCATGGCATCCATTCCCGTCACTTCATGGCAAATAGATGGGGAAACAGTGAAAACAGTGACAGACTTTATTTTCTTAGGCTCCAAAATCACTGCAGATGGTGACTGCAGCCACGAAATTAAAAGATGCTTGCTCCTTGGAAGAAAAGCCATGACCAACCTAGACAGCATATTAAAAAGCAGAGACATTACTTTGCCAACAAAGGTCCAGCTAGTCAAAGCTATGCTTTTTCCAGTAGTCATGTATAGATGTGAGAGTTGGATCATAAAGAAAGCTGAGCACCTAAGAATTGATGCTTTTGAACTGTGGTGTTGGAGAAGACTCTTGAGAGTCCCTTGGACTGCACGGAGATCAAACCAGTCAATCCTAAAGGATATCAACCCTGAATATTCATTGGAAGGACTGAAGCTGAAGCTCCAGTACTTTGGCCACTTGATGCAAAGAACTAACTCATTGGGAAAGACCCTGATGCTGGGAAAGATTGAAGGCAGGAGAAGGGGACGACAGAGGAAAAGATGGTTGGATGCCATCACTGACTCAATGGACATGAGTTTGAGCAAGCTCTGGGGGTTGGTGATGGACAGGAAAGCCTGGCATGCTGTAGTCCATGGGGTCGAAAAGAGTCAGACGCGACTGAGCAAATGAACTGAACTGAGATGTTGGGGTGGTGGTAAGAAAGGAAAAGAGAGGATCTGAGTGAGGTGGGACAGGAGGAACAGGAGAAAGTTCTAGGCCAAAGTGTCTGGGACTCCCCACCTACAGTTTCTTTGCTGAATCTGGATGAGGCCCCCGGCTGGCACACAGCCCCTGATGCAGATCCGTTCCTCTGGGTCCCTCCTTTTAGCCATGTTTTTTATGCTGCCCAAGCTGCCCTTCCCTATCATACTGTCAGTCAGAATCCTACATACTTCTCAAGGTCCAGGTCAAGCATTACCCCTGAGAAGCTCTCTCCATCCCCCCATCAGCATTAATCCTTAACACATCCTAACTTGAGTTAATGTTTATCCAGTGTGTGTCTGGCCCTGGATTGAGAGTGTGAATTCCTTGAGGAAGGGACTGTGAGTCTTGGACAGAGTAGGTGATCACAGCGGGGTGGTTCTGCCAGAGTTTCCCAGAGTGGGGCTTTGGGGAGCTGGCTTTGATGACCTTACTGTCCTTTGTGTTTTTCCCTAGGGCAGGCAGGCTGCTCTGACACCATGGGGAGCTGCTGCAGCTGCCTGAACCGAGACAGCGTCTCAGACAACCACCCCACCAAGTTCAAGGTACCCACAGCCCTCCCCTTTCCCGCCTACCCAGAATGGCCTCCTGGGTTCTGCCCAAGCTGTCGAGTTGCCTACCTAGAGAAGGTGAAATGACCTGCTGAGCCTTATGGGCTTTTTTAAGACTTATTAAGAATTCTCAAGCTCAGGATCTCTGAGCAGGCCCAAGGAAAACAGGCTCAGTCCATTGCCGTTTTTGCAGCTCTTAGTCTTGCTAAGAATGAAGAAATGCTGAGAGTAGCAGACTGTGCTTGCGGCACGACCGGCGTTCACTCCCGTCAGTGTGTCTTTAAACAACAAAAGTCTGCAATGTTAAGTTTGCTGCTTGCTTTGGGAGGCTAAGGCCAGGCCCAGTGGACCTGTGTACACTGCCCACTCCTTCCACTTCCTGTAGGGGGCGCCTCCTCCTCACCCGTGCATCTTGAAGCCCAGGTTTCTCCCGCTCACCAGAAGAGGGAGCCCTCAGCAAGGTCCTCCACTGGGGGAGGGGGTGGAGGCTTGACTCTCCCAGGGTTTTACGATTTTGAATTCACGATGAAACCTTTTCTCGCATTAACATCTGGTCCTTGGATACTAGTCATGGACCGTTTGGGGTCATCTAACCTTGGATGTCTAACTATCTGACCTTAGGGGTCAACTCACCACCCCCTCCCTGCACTGCCCAAATGACAGAACTAAAGCCTAGAGAATTGTCTTGGGTCACTGACACTGCCTCATCCATGTCCCAGTAATCGTGTGGCGTTTCTAGTGGCTCAGGGACCGACACACACTTGAAGGACTCAGTCCTTGACCCCTCTGTCCTGTGCGCCTGCCAGGTGACGAACGTGGATGATGAGGGGGTGGAGCTGGGCTCCGGAGTGATGGAGCTGACCCAGAGCGAGCTGGTGCTGCACCTGCATCGGCGCGAGGCTGTCCGCTGGCCTTACCTCTGCCTGAGGCGCTATGGCTACGACTCCAACCTCTTCTCTTTTGAGAGTGGCCGCCGGTGTCAGACTGGCCAGGGTGAGTACCAGCCCCTGCCCCATGCTGGGATAGGGACTTGTCCATGGGACACAGGATCTGCAGCCGGAAGTCACAGCTGGAGGGTCAGTAGGGAAGTCCGCTGACTTGGCAGCTGTTGCCCAAAGAAGGGAAGGGTCATGGCCAAGGGTGCACAGGAGTAAGTGGACTCCCATGCCGGTGCTTCTTCTCTTCAGTCACTGCAGCTCCAGCCTGGGTGGCTTTGTGGGGTCGTTTGTTGCACAACCCATGGGAAGCAGGCAGTGGTCCCAGGCAGAGCCTGCATGGGAAAGCAAGCAGTTCCTCTTCTCTTTGTTACTCTAGTTTCAGGGTCCCTGTTGCCCCCTCAGTAAGAGCAAACAGCCCCACATCATATGCCCAGGTCCCTGTGTATAATGAAAGGTCAGGCAGGAGCGCTCACTGCCTTGGGCCTGCGCGGGGTGGGAATGATAGATTCCAAGAGCTCCGCAGTGTACGGAGTAACCCTCACAAGGTTAATCTTTGTCTCCTGTCACCTGTGGACGGTGAAATATTCGGCCTTCCTCTCCTTTCTCCCTGAAACTGGAGGTCAGGGAGGAGTGGGTTGTTCCATGATGTTAAGTCTGGGGCCAACCATTGCTCTTTGAAGGGCGGGCATGGTCTGGGCTTGACTTTGAGCTGAGCTGCCAGAAGGAATCCCCCACGGAATTGTGTTCAGTGCAGTGTGGGGCTGTGATGGCAGTGATGGAACTACCGAGCTCCTCTGATGAGGCCGCCAGCACAGCAGTGTGTCTCTGTGGCTGTAGTGGCCGGGGGAGCCCTCCCCTCCATGCACCTTACTGTGCAACTCAAGAGGCAGAGACAGTTAACGCTGGCTGAGCAGTGAGAGGGGAGGAAGGGGGCTCTTTGCTCCTGGTGAGGTTTAATCCACACTGGGGATCCCAGAGGAACACTATAGATCCCAACACAGGGTTCTTCTAAAACTCCAGTCTTTCTCAGCCTTTTCTAAGCCCTTGACATATCTTGGAATGAGCTGTAATAGAATAGAATGAGGAAAGAATAGTCCTGTTTCTTCTCCCTTCTACCCTTTTCATTCCATTCCTGCAGACCTGACACCCCACCTTAGTTTGTCTTTGTGTGGACACCCACATGCACATCCCAAGTAGCTTCCCTGAGTCCTGGTCCCCATTGTTAAGGGAGGATGTAGAATCCCAGGCTGGCCCAACACTCCAAGGACATCTTTGGATTCCCTGAGTCATGCATCCTCAGCCCAATCCTGCTAAGGACCGTGCGTTGCTGCCTTGGAGTTTGAGGGGCTGTAAGGGTACCCGCATGGAGGACCCACATGGTTGCCATGCTGTATTTGTCCTTTAGCTAGATGGCCCATCCTTCCTTTCTATACCAGAGTTCAAGCTCCATGAGGTCAGAAGCCCGTACACAGTAGATAGTCACTCTCTGGCCAGGCACTGGGCTAAGTATACAGTGAACAGACAGTGAACAGGACAGACCCTCCCACCTTCAAAGAGCTTAGAGACTGTTGGGCATAGAGCTGAGGGCTGGGGCCCTGGCAGAGCTCTTTTTTTCTGGGGAGCAAGGGGTATCTGACACCATTCTTTCCACTTGGATTTTTTACTTCACTTTCCTTCACCCCTGTGCACACACATTCTTATGAAAGTGATTTAACCTCAGAGGAATATAGTTGAAGTACCAGATCTTATAGCTCAGACGGTAAAGAATCTGCCTGCAATGTGGGAAACCTGGGTTCGATCCCTGGGTTGGGAAGACCCCCTGGAGGAGGGCATGGCAACCCACTCCAGTATTCTTGCCTGGAGAATCCCCATGGACAGAGAGGCCTGGTGGGTTACAGTCCATGGGGCCACAGAGTTGGACACAACTGAGTGACCAAGCACAGCACACTAGATCTTAAGATGATGGTAATGGATAGTGTGTGTTGGGGAGGGGAGTGAAGGCCTTGGGCCAGCTCCTCCCATGGCTCTTGGATGTTGGAGAGTGTGCAGAGAACAGTCTGGATGCTAACCCTAACCCCTCAGGCCTGGGACTGAAGTTCAGGGACATTTCCTGAACTCTGTGCATCCTTTCAGCCTCTCTGGTCCTCCCCTATAGGATGCAGGGTCAGAGGAACCTCATTTCTTCTTCTCCTTCTTCAGGGATATTTGCATTTAAGTGCTCCAGGGCTGAGGAAATCTTCAACCTCCTCCAGGATCTGATGCAGTGCAACAGCATCAATGTGATGGAAGAGCCAGTCATCATCACCCGCAACAGCCACCCGGCTGAGCTTGACCTCCCTCGGGCCCCCAGCCTCCCAATGGTGAGGAGATCCCTCTCCTCAGCACCCCAGCGCACACACAAGCATAGGTCCAGGGAGCACTGGTCTTGGAGGCATGAGTCAGGCAGGCAGGTGGAGGATGGCTGGGCGAGCCAGGCTTCCAGGACCATCATCCATCAGGATAGATAAGTCCTGGCCTGGACCAATCAGGTGGCTCAAGCTGAGGCTGGGGAGTCCAGAGCCTTGTATTGACGGATGGTCGGGGAGCAGACAGGAAGACATTGGGTTTCCACGGAAACGGCAGTCTGGAGCCACTTTGCTTCCTTCCTTCAGTCTACTGGGTCATACCCATATACCTTTCCTGACAGCTGGTGCACCATCTCTGCCCACGGCTGTCTGGAGAGGTTCCCACAGTTTCTGCTTGTTCATTCACTGAATCATATCGAACACCTGCTCCGTGTCCTGCCCTCCATCAGCTGGCCCGTGAGGGACAGAAGAAATAGACACATGGTCCTTGATTTTGAGGAGCTTCCCTGGAGCTCACTGGCAGATCTGGAATGAAGTGTAGAGTCAGTCAGTGACACCAAGGTGTGCCTTAAGTGTTTCAGATCAGGCTGTGATGGGGGAAGTGGAGTTCAAGCTGAGCTTTCAGAAGAATGGCAGAGATCAGACACAAGGTGAAGACGATGAGGACTGCCAGCTCAGTGGGGTGGACCCGCGGGGACCTTGGGAGTGTCTCCCTGGGAGAGTCCCAGGCTGCCACACACACGGTTGCAGGCAGCTGCCAAGTGGTTTAAAGACCCATTGTCTCCTGTGTGCCCAGCTCTAGGCTATACTGTCTCCAGCTTCTCCAATGGCTTCCCTGGCTGCCCAGGGGAGGGTCCCCGATTCTCAGCACCCCGACGCCCCTCAACGAGCAGCCTCCGCCACCCCTCGCTTGGTGAAGAGTCCACCCATGCCCTCATTGCCCCAGATGAGCAGGTGAGCAAGTGGCTGCCCAGGGTCTTCCTGTTGGTCGGGTGAGGGGTGGGAAAATACAACACCTCCTCCGGGTGAGGCTCATGGGAGGGAAGAAAGTGGACAGGGCCCCTTCCTGTCCCAAGAAAGGGAGGCTGCTTCCCTGGAAGGTTTGGAGGGCAAGGAAGAGGAGGAGACTGCCGCCCTCGTCCCACGTGCTTCTCCTCTCATCCTGTCCCCTGTTCTCTGCTTCCTCCTTGCCCTTGGACCCTCCCGCCCTGGACTGTAACGCCCAGTCCCACACCTATGTCAACACGCCAGCCAGCGAGGAGGAGCAGCGCCGAAGCCGGCACTGCCTGCAGCCCCTGCCTGAGGGCCGGGCGCCCTTCGCGCCGCAGGCCCGGGGCCCCGACCAGCGGGACCCACAGGTATTCCTGCAGCCAGGCCAGGTGAAGTTCGTGTTGGGCCCCACCCCAGCTCGGCGGCACATGACCAAGTGCCAAGGCCTGTGCCCAAGCCTGCAGGACGCCCCCCACCACAACAATAACAACGAGGGCCCTTCGGAGTGCCCGGCCCAGCCCAAGTGCACCTACGAGAACGTCAGCGGGGGGTTGCGGCCGGGGGCGGGCTGGAGACTGAGCCCCGAGGAGCCGGGCTGGAACGGCCTGGCCCAGCGTCGGGCTGCACTGCTACACTATGAAAACCTGCCCTCTCTGCCCCCCGTGTGGGAGAGCCAGGCCCCGCAGCCAGGGGAGGAGGCCGGGGATGATGGTGACTCAAGGGACGGGCTCACACCCTCCTCCAACGGCTTCCCGGAAGGCGAGGAGGACGAGACCCCGCTGCAGAAGCCCACCAGCACCCGGGCTGCCCTCCGCAGCCACGGCAGCTTCCCCCGTGCCGCTGACCCGGCGCCGAGGCTCCCCGAGGGTCTTCAACTTTGATTTCCGCCGGCCGGGCCCGGAGCCCCCAAGGCAGCTCAATTACATCCAGGTGGAGCTGAAGGGCTGGGGTGGAGACCGCCCCAAGGGGCCCCCGAACGCCTCCGCCCCCCGAGCCCCTGTTCCTACCACGCATCCGACCCGCAGCTCAGACTCCTACGCCGTGATCGACCTCAAAAAGACCGTGGCCATGTCCAACCTGCAGAGGGCGCTGCCCCGTGACGACGGGACCGCCCGGAAAACCCGGCACAACAGCACCGACCTGCCTCTGTAGGGGCGCCCCTCCTCCGCCCGGCCCAGCCTCTGTCTCCCGCTCCGTGCCCCGAACCCCCATGCCGGGGTTCGGGGCTGCTTCGCAGAAGGGCACTGAGGTGGACCAGATGCTTTCCCGCACTGGCCGGAGTCCCCAAAGATATCAGCCGCAGAGTCCCCCGGTGTCCGAGTTGGGGACAGGAGAGGGTGACCAGGCGAGGAGGGAGCCGCGGTGTAAACTGTGAAGGGCCCCCCGACGGCAATTAGCACCCTCCCGTTCTGTCATCTGTCGCGTCTGTCGTCTGTGTGTTTTTTTGGTTGAAATTTGGAAACATTTTGTACCTGTTGATTTTATTTATCAGTTTATTTTTCTATTTATTGTTTTAAATGTAATTTAACATATTTATTATTAATATAATTATTTTTAAATTCTGACGTGGATGACGTCACATTTTTAAAGAGTTTTGTTCTGACATGGCTGGGGTGGGAGACCAGGAGGCCTCACAGGTAGGGTCTTCACTCTAGGGTGATCGTGGTATTTGTGACAAGTAACAACCATTTCTTTTTCTCCTCTAAGAAGCCCTGGCCCAGAACTGAAAGTTGCCAGGGACGGCTGCTCCATCAAAGTAAAGTGACAGGGCAGCTGGAGTCCTTGATGCCCAAAGGGGATCTGTAAGAAAAACTACCCTGACCCTCTGAGGTTGTAGTCCCTGGGAGTGGAATTGAGGAGTGGGGTGCTGCACCATATTCACCTTCTCTGGACTCCCCCACGGAGTCCCCCTTGCGCCCCCAGGTGGATCCGATTGGGTACTGCCCTCCTTTCCCACCTTGGCCCCAAGGGGGACCCTGGATCTTCCTTCGGAGCCATCCACATGGCAGGGTCAAGACTAGAACCTTTAAACAGGACTTTACTAAAAACTCAGGAAAACCAAAAAAAAAAAAAAAATTAAAAGGGGAAAAACAGAGTAATATAGAACTAGATAGTCAGACTTACAAAGTGTGACTTTCTCAGAGAAGTCCTCCCTAGGAATGAGCTCTTTGGGGCATTTCTGACTGACTGCAGGGATGGGGCCCTCACAGAGCCGCCACACCGCAACTCCTGCCTGGGCCCCTCTGCTCAGGGCTGCACGCTCCCCCTGCCTGAGGCTGTGGTTGCGGAAGCTCCTTTCCGTATCCGAGGCTGCCTCTTTCCTCTTCCTCCTTCCACCAGCCTCCCTGCCTCAAAATTCCCCTTTCTGTCTCAAACCCCTGAGTGGTTAATCTCCAGAAAATCCAGTGTCTCAAATGAGGCACTCAGGGCCCTGCGAAGAGAGGGAGCAGGGTTTGTCTAAGCCTTAGGGACAAGCCTTCTTGTCTCTGGTCACTGTTGGTGCCCCAGCTCCCTGTCCTTTGGAATGAGCAGACCTGTCTTCCACACCAAGGAAACAGGCCAGGGTTCGGCCCACCCACCTCCCTCCCCTCCTGCTATTCAACCACTGCCCAGGGCCTCAATTCCAGAAGTGCCCTCTTCCCTGAACAGGAATTAGACCAACCAGCTTCCAGAACCCCCTGACCTTGGGTGTCCCTCTCTGTGCAGGAAATGGACAAAGAGAACTGGCCACAGAAGATGTGAGAGGCCCTTCACCTGGGGCCCAGTAGGATCCCAGAGTGCAACTGGCTCCGAACACTTCTCTCCTTTACACCCTTTTGATCTCTGGACCAAAGGGCTCACCCACGGCAGGCTGGGTTTCATGCACTTTTCCCACGCTGCAGTAGGGCAGCACCGTCCTCTCTCTGCTGCTCCCCCAGGCAGGCAGCTCAATTCTTTCTCTGTGTCCTCCCACAAGACCCCTGCTCCTCCTTTTGACCTCCACAGTCAGGAGCAGTGGACCCTTCAAACAGGATCACCAAGATTGGAGGGCAGATATGTCTGTGCCAGGACCAGGCCTAGGGCCCCTGGCTGTGCTAGTGGTGACTCATGAGTGTGCTCAGGCTCCTCCTTACTCGTGAACTCGGTCATGGGGGAGTCAGGAGCCTGGCTTGAGTCGAGACTGGGTTCTGGGGCCGACTTGGCTGTCATCTCCGCTCTCTTGAGCGTTTGGTCACCCCAAGTAGGCCTTGGATCTGCCCTTGGAAAACACAGAGCTAATCGTGAGAAGTAGCTAATGAGATGATGAAAATAGCACCGCTTTGGAAAGCAGATCCACCTGGGCAGGCTCTTGCCCCAACCACTCCCCAGGGAACAAAACCACTGGCTGTCATAACTCTTCAGCCCCAGAGACCGACCTCAGGCTTGCTGCTGCTCCTTTGCTGAACAACTCACTCTTAGGGTGGCCAGGTCTCGGTCAGGCCCGGAGCTTCCCCCAGAGTAAACTGTAATCACTCTAGTCTGCATATTTGAGGGGCATTGGGTGGGGGTCCAGGGCACATCCCAGGAATTGGCTCCCAGCCCAGTGTGGCCACCAAGCTTCCCTGTTCCCTCCCCAGGTCACTGCCTGTGATCCACGAGGCTGCGGCAGGAATTTTCCTCTGGTGTGGTGGGTGGGCTATGAGTGGATGGCTTTCCTGGTGGGGAGGGGAGGATTGGAGAGGGAGTGATGCCCAGGAGGGCGACTGCAGCTCCTCTGTCTGAGCCTACCCCCGGTAGCGTCAGGGCGTGGTATGCGGACCGAATCCGTTTCCATTGCCATCATTATCCAACCATCTCCACTAACATGGTGAATGTTTGCTGACTGCTCAATTCTCTTCTTTAGAATCGGGCCCTACCCACCCCCCGGGCTGCCCTCAGGAAAGGACAGGAGCCAGCATCCTGTCCAGGAGTGACATTTCAGGTCAGACCAGGAGGGGCCCTCCCCAAGCCCACCCCTGGGTAATAACAGCACTTGACAACGATATAAACATGGGCGGCTTATAGACGGTTTATCTCTTTCAGCTCACTGGGCCGGATTGTTATCACCGCAGTGCAGAGGAGGAAACAGGTCAAGAGGTGAAGTGACTTGCCTGCGGCCGTGGACTTAATTAGTGGCTTGAGCTGGGGCTGCCTGCCAGTCGTGTGTCTTTTCCCAGGCCCTTCTCCCAGCCTGGCCTGCAGGTGCTCAGTTTCCTCAGGTGGGCTGCTGGGCCAGCATGTTGGCTGCTGCCCCAGACAGAAGCGGGCCAGGTGTTGGTGGGGGCCACATTCCAGTGTTGTCACTCAGGAATCCTTTTGAATTCCAAGCCAGGGCCTTGCCTGGCTGACAGCAAAGTGGACCTGCTTTCCCCTCGGGTCAGCCTGACGCCCACCCACACATCCTGCCTCTCTATTCTTTTATATATTTAAATTAAAAAAAAATTTTTTTTAATTTATTCTTCTGGTTATACCTCCAGGCATGTGGAACTTTCCAAACAGGGATCAAACCTAAGCTCCCTTCAGTGGCAATGCAGAGTCTTAACCGCTGGACCACCAGGGAGACCCTAATGCCCCTCAACTCTTTCAGTGCCTTAGAATGGCTCCCATTCTGTAGGTGGGTGTGCAGAAGGGGCTTGAACTCTCCCACCCCCATCACCCTCTCCTCCAGGCATCTCAAGCCCACAAGAGTCTTGTCAGGTCAGGCCAGGAGGTTCTCTGACCAACACCTTAAAGAGGAATCATACTCCCAGATGGAGGAGGGTTTATAGTGAGGGGGTCCCCAAGACTCCAGGAAGGCCATGGGCAGCTGAGGCCAGGTTGAGAGAGCCTGGGTGTACCCCTCAGGGCTCCGTGTCTACAGAATCACAAAGTTAAGATGGAATCTTGCAGGTCGGCTAGGCTGGGACCCATCCAGCAGTCCCTTCAACAGGATTCCTCAGAACGCTTATCAGGTTTCCGTTGACACCCTGCTTGCATGGGGAGCTCACTGCTTCACAAATGCTCTCTCCAGGGAGGTCTTACAATGTCCCTAAACCATCCATCGGTGGGCCCTAATTCTGCTCACAGACCCACACACACTAGTCTCTCTGCCGAGGGAACCTGAATTTTGAGACCTGGCCTCATCGCTTACTAACAACTGGACTTCTTCAGGCTTTGATTTTCTCATCTGTGACACGAGGATTATAACAGTTCTTCCATCTTGAAACTGTGAGGATCAGGAAATTCCCTGGTGTGCCCTAGTTTGACCCAGAACTACTGAATGCAGGGCTCAGGACTGACCTGCACTTTCCTTCAGCCCAGTGTCATTGTTGTTCCAGATGTTACACCTCTGCCTGAGTTTGCACTCATTCCATGGGTCCTTCTTGTTCTTGGGACCTCAGAGCTGGCCTGACACTGGGTCTTTCCACACAAACATCAGCAGCTACCTTGGTTTGTTAAATCAAAGTCCAGATCCTCCTGCTCATTCAGCTGACGTCTCTTGTTGTTCGCCTGTGTCTGTCCTGGCATCTAGAGGCACCAGCCCTGGCAGTGAACCTGGAGGTGATGGGAAAGCAGAGGTGGGGGGTGGGAGGGGCTCTCCGTGGGCGGTGGATCACGAGAGGTCTCTGCGGCATCCGGGGTTCTCAGCCTAAGTCTTCTGGAAGCTTTGCTCTGCCTGCCAGTGGTTGGTAGGAAGCTTTGCCCCCACTTGCCTTGCTCACAGGTGGGCCCTTCTCCTGGCCTCTCTGGGGATGGATATTCCCACCGCAGGGCCCCGTGGATGCTTATGGACAGGGCTGGGGAGATCAGGAGAGTAAGAGCATCACTAGCGATCCAGGTGGGCGCTGTCATTATGCTCCTTCTTGAGGGATTATTAATACAATGACTGAGCTAATGAGCACTGTGGGGGTGGAGAGGGGACACTTTAACCATGCCTGGTGCCTGTTGATTGATGGAGTTGTTTCCTCAGCCATCTTTCAGTTCCTTTAGCTGGGGAGACTTGGCCCCTTGAGGGCCCCATCGTCTCCCTCCACTTGCCTCTCCTTTAGCCTGACCCAGTTCCCCTTTGGGTGAGAAGATCCCAGAAAGGGTGTGGCAGGGACAAGATGTGGGGGTGAAAGATGAGGGACTGGGGACTCTGGCTCTGGAGAAGGGAATGTAAAAGCAGTGAAACCTCTGATCTTGACTGCATGCTGCCTGGGCTGGGGAAAGCCAGGCAGCTGAGTCTGAGGAGGGCTTGAGGGGCGATGGGAGTGGCCATGGAAGAAAGGGTGAGGGACATCAGCGTGGGAGTGAGGAAGTTTCCAGGTGTTCTTTGAGGCACCTTGCCTGTCTGGCCCGGATGGGCTGGTGCTGGCCCAAATCTTTCCTTTTAAGTGCCTTTCCTCTTGGGATGAAAGGGCTTGGGGAATCTCTCAGTGCATGGCTATATCAGAGTGGGGGTGGGGGACCCCATGAACCCATGACTTGTATACAGGCATACAAGTGTCTGCTGTGCTGTGCTAAGTTGCTTCAGTCGTGTCCATCCCTTTGTGACCCCATGGACTGTAGCCCGCCAGGCTCCTCTGTCCATGGGATTTTCCATGCAAGAATACTGGAGTGGGTTGCCATGCCCTCCTCCAGGGGATCTTCCAGACCCAGGGATCAAACCCACATCTCTTATGTCTCCTGCATTGACAGGTAGATTCTTTACCACTAGTGCCACCTGGGAAGCCTTGATTTCTCAAGCCATGGTTAGACACAGTGGGTCCAAGGTTCAAAATCTGGGTCATGGGGGCCAAGTCCTGACAAAACCCCACCTCCCTGGAACTCACTGTCGAGCTAGAGAAGTGATGCTCACACAAGATAGGATTATGGACCATGTGCCCCTGCACATGGAGAGCTGTGTGGCCTCAGACAGATCACCCAACCTCTCTGAACCTGTTTCCTCATTTATTAAGGGAAACTAATAACATCTTCCAATGTTGTTGTGTCTTAAATAAGGAAATTCACATAAAGTGCTCACTGGGCACTTGGCATAGAGCTTGAGCTTTCCTGTGCTATGGTTGTCATAGCAACAGCCGGTGACATGGGGAAGCTGGCTGAAGGGGAATCATGAATGGTGGGGAAGATTAGGGGAAGGAATTGGAAGTGTGGGCCTAGCAGTTAAGTTGGGGGCATGGGAGCATGATGGTTGGGGAAGAAGGAGGGGGAGGTGACTATACTTGATAGGCTGTGTGCCCATGATTGGAAGGGGCAGCTGTGGGGCTCAGACCAGATCAGGTGTGGGCATTCACCGGTCCACTCACTCAACAAATATTTAGTGAGTGCCTGTTAGGTGCCAGGCACGGTGATGGGTGGGACAAGGCAGCCATCAGGACAAATAGGGCACTGCCCTCCTGAGCTTACCTTATACTGACGGTGAGAGGATTAACCACCTAATTAATTACAATGAACAAGTTAAGTTCAGGGACGAACATTCCTTTGAAGAAACTGCAGAAGGAGCAATGTGATTGAAGGGCAGGAAGGGGCCACATGTCAAAGAAGGTCTTGCTGGGGAGATGACCGCGAGGCAGAGGCATGAAGAAGGCTGAGTGAACAGCTGAAGGAAGGAAGGTCCAGACTATGGGGAGAGCACGTGCAAGGGCCCTGCAGGAAAAGTGACAGGGTCCAAGAGGGTCCAAGGAGGGGCGAGGGGAGGATCCAGGACACAGGGAGTCCTGTGGGCCAGGGGAGGCAACTGGACTAGCTACTGGCAGGTTGGGAGCAGAGACCTGACTTGAGTTCTAATAGAGTGGCTCTGGCTGCGGCCTGGGGTGGAGGTGGGGCTGTTGGGTAGAAAGGGCAGAAGTGGAGAGACAGATGAGGAGGCTACTGCTGGAATCTGGGGAGATGTGACAGTGCTGAGGAGCCCATTGGTGGCCATGGGAAAGGAGAGAAGAGGACAGATTTGGGATCTATTCTGAAGTAGATCCAACAGAGGATTGGCAAAGGAAATGATCAGGGGTGGTGAGATGTGGGAAAGATAAAGGCGGGGGGAAGGAGGGCTCCGAGGTCTGGGGCCTGCTCCTTATCTAGGCCTGTGGGGAGGGATGCCTTCTACTGAATGGAAAAGGACTATGAGGGGAGGGGCAGATTTCAGTGGGAGGCCTGGGAGAACGCCCCCTGACAGTGATCCATGCCTGGGACCAGAGGTTAAAGAGCTGGGTCCTCAGACACAACGACTCAGAGCTGAGGGCTCCACCATGGGCTCCCGGGCCGGGCCAGGCCTGGTGAGGCCCACCTTGCTGTTCCTTCCCTTGCGATTCTGTGTCTGTTCTCTGCAGGACCTGGGCTAGGGGAGACCTGGATGCTGAGCTCCTACCCTACCCCCGGGACTTTGGGAGGTGAGGCTGCAGCAATGCAGTGGGAGGGGGCACTGCTGTCCAGAGCAGGCCTGGAGGAGCTCGGCACACAGAGGGTGGGCCATGTAGGCTGAGAGCACACTGGAGGCTGGCCCTGGCACTGAGCTGTGGTGACACCTTCTCTTACAAAGGGACAAAGATGAGACCCCCAGAAATCCTCCTGGAGCCTCGGGATCATGGTCTCAGCTTCCTAGAATCTGGGCCAGCTATGGAGGGTGTGCCTGGACTTGGCAGGAAGCAGGGCCAAGGTCAGCAGACCCCTTCCAGACAAGCTCAGAATCTGGAAAGCAATAGGGGTGGCTTTGGGGAGTGTCCAGGCATCTGGATGCCTCTTCTCTTCCATCCCTGCTGGGTGCATGAAGACCCCCTGATGTTGTGGGTTTCCCTGTACAGTAGGTGGAGCCAGCCCTCCAGACACCAGGATGTGTTGGAGAGCTGGGGAGGCTGACAATACGTTCCAGGAGAGGTCCCTCCTGAGGTTGCCTGTCCCCAGCTGTCTGCCTGGAAACCTCGGCCCCCACTTTGCCCCCAGGTGTCCCACACAAGGAGTGCTGAGCAAAGGGAAAGCCCTGGCAGGCTCCACGCTGTAACTCACAGGCCCACCCATCCAGAGCCCAAACTCAATGGGCGGGGACCTGGGTTGGGGCCAGCTCTGGCTCCTTGGTCCTGGGACCATAACCACATCTCTCTCAGGCCCGATTAGGAGCCCTGGGTGAGAGAGGTGACAAAGCTTCCTAAATGCATTATCAGTATTTGGTTTGGGACTTTCGGAACAGGTTTAGTTTCTGCTCCTTATCCAGGCCCTGATAATTAGAGTCTCTGGCCTTTGATATGCCTCAGTCTGGGACATAGGACTCCCAGCCCTGCCACCCAGCCCCAGCATTCACCACCCACGGAGGCTGGTCTGTGGCCAAGGCCAGCTCGATCCAAATCACCCCTCCCTGTGGCCTGTCTGACCTGCCCAGCCCCCACAGGGTCTCAAGAGGACACGGGGCACAGGAGCATGGGTTCCTGGCCCCCTGGACAGGTCTGGGGACTTAAAGGCGAGACTGGTCAAGAACAGGAGAGAGTCACTGGAAGTTTCCAGTCCCCACTGCCAAATGGGCCACTCTCTCTGGGGGAGGAATTGAAGACAATTGTGCGGACCCACGGGGTGACCCATGGACTGGCCTGAGGTTGACTGCCTTGTGCTAAAGCCAGACCCCTCGTCCTCATTTCCTCCTTGGAAGATGCAGTCACACAGAGGGGCTTTCCCTGGTCCAGATGCTGCACCAAGAGGCGGTCTTGGGCTTATCTTTCAGCAAGGGGTCAGGGGGGACATGGCCACTGTGGAGGCGAGGTGCAGAGAAGGGTGGGAAGGAAGAGGGAGAAAGAGGAGAGTGTAGGGTCATATGGAGTAAGGGGAGGAGAGGTGGGGAAAGGAGAGGGGGACAGGGACAGGATGGAGGAGGCCTTCCTTGCTGCCCAGCTTAGAGAAAGGTGTGTCTGGGCACACGCGGAGACACACACAGATGCCTCTTGGGGAGCAGGAGCTCGTGCACAGCTCAGGGCTAGACATGAGTGTGTAGATGGGCAAGCGTGTCCCTGCATGTACCTGTGTGTTCATGCGTGTATATCCTGTACCGTGTGAGCGTGGGGCCCTTTCAGAATTTTGTATCAGGAGCCAGGACACACATAGACACACACACAGAACATTTGTCTGAACAGGGCACTCTGATTTATTCTGTTCCAATTTGAAAAAGAGCCCTTTTTAGGATCTACCAGATTGAATTCACACAGCCCTGCCCCTGGGGAGCCCCAGTCTGAGGGGAGACACAACCCTGCCTCAGGGAGCCCCATTCTGAGGGGTCACAGCCCCGCCTCAGGGAGCCCCAGTCTGGGGGAGACACAGCCCCGCCTCAGGGAGCCCCAGTCTGAGGGGAGACACAGCCCCGCCTCAGGGAGCCCCAGTCTGAGGGGAGACACAGCCCCGCCTCAGGGAGCCCCAGTCTGAGGGGAGACACAGCCCTGCCTCAGGGAGCCCCATTCTGAGGGGTCACAGCCCCGCCTCAGGGAGCCCCGGTCTGAGGGGAGACACAGCCCCGCCTCAGGGAGCCCCGGTCTGAGGGGAGACACAGCCCCGCCTCAGGGAGCCCCGGTCTGAGGGGAGACACAGCCCCGCCTCAGGGAGGGTCCCCGGGGAGCGCCCCCAGTCTGAGGGGACACAGCCCAGCCTCAGGGAGCCCAGTCTGAGGAGGTACCATAGAGTCAGGTCAATTGGGCTGTCATGTATAAGAGTGCAAGTCAGGCCCTCTGGAAGCCAGAGGCTATAGGTCCCTGGGGGCCTGAGGCCCAACATCCTCAATAACAGTTTCCCTCTTGGATGTACTACTATGGAGATAGCAGTGTGAGGACCCCTCCTCAGAATTTCATGATCTCTGACACAGGCTCCGCCAACCTGCGGGTATCCAATTTCCTGTGAAAGTCCAGCCTGCTGTGAACATCACAGGGAGGTCACAGGAGGTCCCTGTGACCAGGCAGGGTCTAGGTCACTGCAGAGGGGGTGACGGAGCAGTGGGGAGAGAGGGAAGGAACGAGGGGCCCTGCTCTCCATTCCTTGCTCCAGATGCACACACACCTCCAGCCCTGAGAGTCCTTTGTGGACTAACTCCTCGCAGAGGCCACTGTTTCTGTGCCACGCAGGAGCCACACTCTCACCCAGTCCTGGGAGTGCGAGTTGAACCTCCCTCTTACTGAGGGAGGCTGCAGGGCCCTGGCCTCCAGAGGACCACTCCCAGGGGCTTTCTCTCCTGTCACCGGGCAGATCCAGGGCTTGGCCATCACCAACCAGGGGTTTGGCCTGAACCAGATGGAGCTGGGCACCACCTTTCAAAGCACCCACTTTGATGGGATAATGGGCCTGGCCTCCTCTTCCGTCTCTGCTGTGGGGCTGGCTGGCTTTTTCCACGGGCATGGGTGACGTTTGGAGCCTAACACCAGACCCCGTAGTCAGTTTCTATCTCACCATGAGAGAGGACCCCGCGCCTGGGAGCTCCCTCTGCTCTGCAAATGGTCAACCCATGACTGGACAGGACCTTTGGGAGGCCTGGCTAGAAACCTTGCCCCAAGCCAGGGGATGGGAGTGTGCAAGAGGAACAGGAGGGTGGTACTGGGGATCAGGCCAACTGGGCTGACTCAGAGAGTAGGCTCCAGAAATAGGGGTCTAGTCACCCCACAGCTGCCTCCTCTACAGTCTGACTTTGTCTCTGGTCCCTGGTTGACAGATGACATCATCAAGGGAGAAGTCACCTTTGGGGGCAAGAACAGCCAGCTGTACACAGGTGAGGTCTCCTGGAGCCCTGTGGTTGCTCAGGTTACCAGCAGATCACCTTCCCCCACTAAGGGACGAGGCCTGGGGGGCTTCCTTTGGGAAACATATAGGGCTTTTCCCAGCCCAGGGCAGACCTGCAGATTGCTCTGAAGGA
This sequence comes from Tragelaphus eurycerus, assembly GCA_935064755.1. NCBI lineage: Eukaryota > Metazoa > Chordata > Mammalia > Artiodactyla > Bovidae > Tragelaphus > Tragelaphus eurycerus. Next base: position 17,154,520 of record CAKXYN010000027.1, on the reverse strand, counting down.
GAGCCTGCATGGAGGCTGGAGGAAGACCGGCATGACCTCTGACCTCTAATGGCTCCTGCAGGTTATCCATAGGGGACTGAACCACTGACTGGTGCTCCCAGGGCTGCCTGGCTGTCATGGACACAGGCACCTTCCTGATCATTATCCCTGAACAGATTTGTGGTCAGCTTATCGGGGTCCCAGGGAACAGGGAGGAAAAGGAGGTACCTCAACCCGCTGTCACGGGCAGTCAAAGGATACTGACCTGAGGGGCTCCTCCTGAGGATTTGCATGCCATTTCCCTGTCAGGTGTCTCGTGCCAGGTACACTGGGATCTCCCTGCCCTTCCCCCCGACCCCCTCTTCCTCAAAGACTTCCCCAGCAACAGTTCTTTGCTCATATTTCAGTCCTACCAGCTTGGACTCCATCTTGGTGTCTTCACTGGGGCGTTCAATCTGGGGTGGGGACTTACCTGCAGTGGAGCCAGGAGAGGAAGGTTGGGAGGTTGAGGGACCGGGGGGGGCAAGGATTTGGGTGCAGGATGGATTTCCAAGTTGTGACATCAGCCACCTCCGTCCCCTGGAGCCCTGAGGGAATAGGTTCTGACTACCTGTCTCAGTTCCGTTCAGTCGCTCAGTCGTGTCTGACTCTTTGCGACCCCATTGACTGCAGCACAACTAGGCTTCCCTGTCCATTGCCAACTCCCGGAGTTTACTCAAACCCATGTCCATTGAGTCAGTGATGCCATCCAACCATCTCATCCTCTGTCATCCCCTTCTCCTCCTGACTTCAGTCTTTCCCAGCATCAGCTACCTGTCTCCGCCTCCCTTTTTATTTCTCCAGCTTGTCACCAACTGCAGTTGTTGCCAGAGTCCACCCACCATTCCCTTCATTGTCAGTGGCATCCACTTCCTCTGCTGAGTGCTCAGCACCTCCTCCCCATGATTCTCCACATCTCTCTCCCCTTTCTCTTTCATATCTGGGCACTGGGGAGCCCAGGAGGCTGGGTAGGAGGGAAGCTCATAGAGCTCTGGGATGTCCGATTTGCATAAGACTAAGGGTCACCTTATTGACTTCTTCCACAAGCATAATACCAGGAACTGCCATTTACCCAGAGCTTCCTGAGATGCTGTATGTGCAGTGGTTGAGGTCCCATCCATCTGCATTAGGATCCTTGTTCTGCCACTTCTGGGCCTTGTAACCTCGGGCAAGTCACTGAACTTCTCTGAGCCTCTATTTCCCTATCTGTAAAATAGGGACAATACAGTGTTTACCTCATAAGGTCCTGGTGAGATTAACTAGACTGGCAGACATAGAGCGATTAGAGGAGGGTCAGGCACATGCTGAGCACCCCGTAAGCGCTGGTGGTACTTCCTGGTTCAGATGCTGAGCCAAGGGTTCTGTGTATGTTTGCTGTTCAGATCCTCCTGATAATTCCAGAAGTGGGTACCACCATCACCCCTGACACCTGAGACATGGCCTTAACCATGTGTAGACGGTCCCCATTCCATTTGCCCAAGACGGATGATGGTCACTGGGTCCTCTCCAAATATTCAGTTGCAGTGGGCTGGCCCCCTCCTTCTCTCCCAGCCTTCCACCCTGCTCCTGACTAACAAACATGCATTGAGTACCCTCTGTGCTGCTGCTGCGGGGGACACAAGGATGGAGGGGACACAAAGGGAGGAGGGGACACTACCCTGTCCTCTGAACACTTGTGATTAATAGTTTATGTGACAAATGACAGCTGAGAGTGCAAGATTGTTTGTGTGTGTGCGCACACATGGGCTCAATGTCATAAGATGAGTGTTCTTCAAACTGAAGCTCATGGACTTCCCTGGTGCTCCAATGGTTAAGACTCCACCTGCCAATGCTGAGGATATGGACTCCATCTCTGGTCCAGGAAGATTCCACATGCAGCAGGGCAGCTAAGCTTGTGCACCGCAACTACTGGGCGTGTGCACCCTATAGCCTGTACGCCACAACAAGAGAAGCCACCACAATGAGAGCACAAGCACCTCAATTAGAGAGTAGCCCCAGCTTGTTACAATTAGAGAAAGCCCATGCACAGCAAAGAAAACCCAACACAGCCAAAAATAAATAAACATATATATATACATACATTAAAAAGAAATTGCAGCTCACAAACAACACATTAGAAGTCAATTCAGTTGATTGGAACCAACACTTAGGAAACAATTAAATAGAAGAGAAAAACTAGAGTGCACCCCATGTATTATGGACTAGAATTTTATTGGGGGGTAGGGTGAAGCTTTTGTTTTAATCAAACTTTGTATGTATGTGTACATAAGGTTATGGTGTAAAATATATTTCTAATTGTGAGTTGTGGTTAAAAAAAAAAACCCCAAAGGCCTCAGTTCAGTGACTGGGCCTTTGTCTTCTTCAGGGGACCCATCTCCTTGCTATACTCCAGCCTTGCTAGCCCCATCACTTCCTCTTTCCTACCTCAGGCCCTTTGCACATGCTATTTTGCTGCCAGAAATTTTCATTCCTCACTCCCTTCACCTACCTGACTTGTGTTTGTCATGCAGAGCAGAGCAATGGGTCATATTATCCCTGTCCCTCAACTGATGGACAAGCTGAAGCTCAGAGAGGTTAAGTGATTTGCCCAATGTCACGCAGCAAGGCAGAGGTGGGCTGGGATTTGAATATAGGCTTCTCTGATTTCAGAGCTCAGATTCTTTCCTTAACCCATGAGACCTGCCTGCAGACAGCTTCAACTCCTTTTCCTCCAGGTCAGTGCAATGGCCTCCTTGAGTTTTAGCCCACACTCTTGCTCTCAGAGAGCCGCCAGCCCCCAGGGCTCCCTGAAGATGTCTTCTTAAGGATCTGCTACTCCATCTCTCATGCAGGCAACACAAGGTGGGTGTGGCTGCTGTTGTACAGACTGACTCTGCCTGTTTCCTGGTCAGAGGCATTCCGTCTGGGTCTCATGGAAGCTGAGAAGCATCCATTTTCGCTCACTCCAGCCAAATTCTCCTTCTCAGGGCTGAGAGCTGGGAGACCCCAAATAAAGCAGCTGTAGGCCTGGCTTTGGGGAACAAGGTGGGTGCCTGGAGAGTTAAATAGGAGGTTGAGATCAGTTCCACTTTCAAGCCCACTCAATATAGGTCAGTGGGTCCCAAATCTGTCATTCAAATACCACCCTCATGATCTCTGCACTAGCTGTGTGTGGCTGCTGGTTAGAATCTGCTGATGTGGGAATCGGGGAGAGGCCAGGTCAAGTTTCCCCGCCAGTTCTCTGGCTTGTATAAGGTGCTGTTTCTGGAGATGTGGGACAGTAGTTGGGGAGGAAGCTGAGCCGGTGGTGTGGACAGACGCACAGACACAGAGTCTCCAATTTGGCAGGGCGGCATACCCTGAGAGGCTCACAGTTGTCCTGCCTGTCAAATGGACAGGGCCACCTCCAGGCAGTGCCTTGGCAGTGTGGAACAAGCTCTGGGAGTTCCTGGCTGGATTTCACATGTAGGAGGCTTTCTGTCCCTCCCCATGGGGCCCAGGGCTGGAGTAGGGGGAGAGGAGAAATCGAACACCATATTCCAGGGCTGGGGCCCCAAGGCCCTCGGCCGTGCCCCTCTGCAAGGTGGCTGGTCTTGTCACTCCTCGGTGACAAGGCTTTCAGACTGCAATTCTGCTGCTTCCTGGCATTCCTCAGTTAGAAGTGTGTCCCGAATTCCCATACTCCATGAAATCATGGGTGAGATGAGTCTGATATGTATGTGTGCTAAAATATATAACAATAAACACAGCTACATATAAAAGACATGCTCATCCTCATTGCACCTAAAGTCATTTCTGCTTCTCTGCTCTCGTGGACCGTGTTAGCCCAGGTGAATGCATGCTTTTCCCATGAGTTCGGGACTCCCTGAGCAGGGGCTGCCTCCCTGCTTCATCTTTGGCTGGGGTGGAGTGGTGGTGGGTCTCTGATGACAGGTGTTCTGTCTCTCTCTCTTTTTTTTTTAGTTTCAAGTATATAATATAATGATTCACTATTTTTATATATTGCAAAATTATCATCACTATCATTCTAATTAACATCCATCTTCATACACAGTTGCACATTTTTTTCATGATGAACTTTTAAGATTTACTCTCTTACAGATTTTCAAATGTATAATACAATAGTATTAACATAAGCAACATGCTATACATTACAAACCCATTACTTATTAATATTTATAACCAGAAATTTTCACCTTTTAATCCTCTTCACCCATTTTGCCCAACTCTCATGCTTTGCCTCTGGCAATAACAAATCTGTTCTCTGTATCTATGAGCTTTTTCTTTTTTTGTTGTTTAGATTTAGTGTTTGTCTTTCTCTGAATTATTTTATTAGCCTAATGCTCTCGAGTTCAATCAACGTTGCCTCAAATGGCAACATTTTATTTTATATACATATGTTTGTGTGTGTGTGTGTGTATGTGTGTGTGTATGTTGTTGAATGTGGTTGCTGTTTAGTCGCTAAGTTGTGTCTGACTTTTTGGGATACTATGGACTGTAGCCTGCCAGGCTCCTCTGTCCATGGATTTCCCAGGCAAAAATACTGGAGTGGATTGCCATTTCCTTCTCTAGGGTGTTCTGTCTCTATTCCTCCTTATCCTCTTTTTTTTTGGCCACACCACATGGCTTGCAAGATCTTAGTTCCCCAACTAGGGATCAAACCTGTGCTCTCAGCAGTGAAAGCAGAGTTGTAACCACTGGACCACCAGGGAATTCTCTTCCTTCTTCCTTTTAAAATGTGACTTTATAAGATTGTAATTGATGTTTAATATACATACATACAGAAAGGTGCACATACTGTGAGTATCCAGCATTGACTTCTCAAAGACCCACGTGACCTGAACACACGTCAAGAAGCAGAACATCAACAGCCCTCTCTGGATGTTTCTTTTTCTCTTCAGCCCCGGTCCAATGTAAAGAAAAAGATTCTGACTCAGTTGACAGTTATTGAGGGCTTGCTCTGTGCTGCCACTATAATAACTATGGTTTTATTGGATAATTCCAGCAACACTGAGGGGCAGATGTTTTCCCTGTTTTACAATCAGGGAAATTCAGGGTTGAAAGGGTAAATGAGTTGTCAGGGTCAAGTGGTCAACAAATGGTGAAGATTGGTCTCCCAAGTCAATCCATATCACACATCAGTGTCACATTTTTTTAAACTTTTTATTTTATGTTGGATAGTCTATTAACAATCCTGTGATAAGCTCAGGGGTTCAGCAGAGGGATTCAGCTGTACATATACATGTATCCATTCTCCCCCAAACTTCCCTCCTATCCAGGTTGCCACATAACATTGAACAGAGTTCCCTATGCTGTATAGTAGGACCTTGTTGGTTATCCATTTTAAATATAGCACATTCTTAAAAGTGTGCAAAGAAAGGTGAGTGAAGAGTTCAAAGTAGGGTCCACAGGTCATATGAAATAATCTGCATGGACATTTGCCTGCCCAGAAACATCCCTTACTTATTCTGGGGACTATTGTTTACACTCTTTAAAAGGCTTCCTGAGGGAGCCACCAAGTTCTTTTAGGGCTCTGCCTGCTGACCACAATTGGTTGCTCCAAGAATAGATAACTGACCCAAGATAGGCTAATCCGAGAGCTTCCCTGGGAATTTTGGTTTCATTCTTTCTCTGGAAATGAAAAACTCATGTGCTGGTGCTCAGTTATTTGGAGAAAGGCAGCCTGTAGTGAGAGAGGGAGGGAAAGAGAATGGGGAGAACAGGAATGAAAAGCAAATATCCTGATGGCATTTGGATCCCAGATTTCAGTTGACCCCAAGGCTCTGCCCCATCCTTCCTCTTCCTGCAGCTGTGTTGCAATATGTATGCCTTACCATCCATCTAGTGCATTCCTGTTTCCACCTAAGCCAGACAAGCTAGCTGTTGTCTCTGAGCAAGGGTACATTAATCAATGGACCAGAGAAAAAACAGCCAGTCTATTTACCTATTTATACACACAGAGATCAATTTCCAGTTGTTTGAGATACTAATGGATAAAATGGACACTATTATTGAATGGGGATAAGGTAACCTACCTTATAGTGTTGTTGTGAGGTTGCTTGATTAAACAAATATAAAGTATCATGCCTGGCACAACTTCAATGATGGGATATTTTTGTAGGGGAGGAAGAATCCATTTTAAAATCTTGAACCTAGCTCTTCCTTATGTCAGAATTCTAATTAATAAACACAGAAGGGATGATGGACATAAAAAAGTACCACCATAATGACTGTTGCAGGTAAGGACCAATAACGGATGTTAAAATTGGTGGGCAGTGTGATGTGTGTGTGTGTGTGTGTATAGCCACGGGGAAGGCAATGGCACCCCACTCCAGTACTCTTGCCTGGTAAATCCCATGGATGGAGGTGCCTGGTGGGCTGCAGTCCATGGCGTCGCTAAGAGTAGGACATGACTGAGCGACTTCACTTTCACTTTTCACTTTCATGCATTGGAGAAGGAAATGGCAACCCACTCCAGTGTTCTTGCCTGGAGAATCCCAGGGACGGGGGAGCCTGGTGGGTTGCCGTCTATGGGATCGCACAGAGTCGGACACGACTGGGGCGACTTAGCAGCAGCAGCAGTGTGTATATAGCCACACGATGGAATATAGCTCAACTATAAAAAAGAACGAAATAATGCCATTTGAAGCAAGGCAAATGGACCTAGAGATTATCACAGTAAGTGAAGTAAGTCAGATAAAGACAAATATTATATGATATCACTTATATGTGGAATCTAAAAAAGTAATACAAATTCACTTATTTACAAAATAGAAACAGACAGAGAAAATAAATTTATGGTTACCAAAGGGGAAAGGGAATGGAGGGATAAATTTGGAGTTTGGGATTAAGAGAAACAAACTTCTATATACAGTATAGATAATCAACATAGAAATTACTGTAGAGCATATTGAACAATATTCAATATTGTATAATCTATAATGGAAAATAATCTGAAAAAATATATATAACTGAATCACTTTGCTGTATACCTGAAATTAATATAACATTGTAAATCAACTATACCCCAATAAAAATTTTAAAAATTAAATTAAAATTAAAAAAAATTGATGGGCAGAAGAATGATGAAACAGAAGGCTTGCATAGCCTCAAAGTGTCTCCACAGAAGATACTTATTAATTTTCAAGGGAAAGATAGTTACTGTTCACTAGAGGCATCTGGTACACCTCACCTTAACCAAGTTACTAAGGTTAAACCACCAGTAATGAGACCTTTCCATATCAGGTACCTCCTGATATCATCCACTGAGAAGGATATATCACTTCTGTGGTTTCTGCAACCAAATGCATGCCTTCCGTTTCATGAGAAAACATCAGAATAACCCAAACTGAGGGACATTCTTTGAAATAACTGCTCAGCACTTTTTAGAAGTAGCAAGATCACAAAAGACAAAAACCAAGGAACTTTCATAGATTGGAAAAGACTAAGATATGAAAAAACTAAATGTGATGAACCTAGACTGGAACGCAAATCAGAAAAAGGACATTAGTGGGAAAACTGGTGAAATTCAACTAAGGTCTATAAATCAATTAATAGTATTAGGTCAGGGCTAATTTCCTGGCTTTGATCATTGTACTGTGGTTATGATGTCAGATGTTAACTTTAAGAGATTCTGGATGAAAGGTATATGGGTACTCTCTGTACTATATAACTTTTCTTTAATTCAAAAATTATATCAAAAGGAAAAGGAGAAAAAAAATAAATCCTTGAACTTGAAAAAAGAAGCCCTCTTTTCCAGTTGGCCCCCAATAAGTTTTATTAAATCAATATAATGGTGTAAGTTTAAATGCACAAAACTTAAGGAAAGAACTATAAAAACAAGGTAAACAGCCAAAGCTGTACCTAAAATTCATATAGACTGCTACCAAAGATGTGAGGTTTATATAGTAGCTGTCCCTGGAGTTGAGGTGAGGTCTCTTAACTCTGTGAGCTTATTTCAGGCGTAAGAACACACACAGAGACACAGATTCCCTGGTGTAGTCTCACACCCATAGCAAGAGACCTATCTTCCAGGATTCCTCAAAAGGTGCTCCTTTAGCTTCTGTGTGGGTGACTCTGGGAAGCCAGTTAGGAACTGGTTAGTTGCTCAGGCCAGAGGTGATGGAGGCTTGGATGAGGCAAAGTTGGTGAAGATGGAGAAACACAAACACATTGAGAATGCCTTTGGGAGGTAGAACCTATGGGAGCCACTCAGAATGTGTACTGAGTGTCAGTGATATACCACGCCTGTTTCTAGGCCCTTTGCGTATTCACTCATTGGGTCATTCAACAAATGTTAGCCCTGCCTGCTCTCACACGTTTGACCCCTGGGAGGGAAAGACCCTCTGGAGGAGGAAATGGCAACCCACTCCAGTATCTTTGCCTGGAAAATCCCATGGACAGAGGAGCCTAGTGGGCTACGGTCCATGGGGTCACAGAGTCGGACGCGACTGAAGAGACTGAGCATAAGCACGTGGGTGACTCTGATAATGAGAATCTCACCACTCTCCTCCTTTGGTTGGTGTTCGGTTTGTGCCCAAGTGCTATTGGTGGGAATGAGAAATTAGAATCAACCCAAATCATAGGGCTAAGCAGTGCCAGCTCCCAAAACGACAGGGCACTGTGTAGCCACCAAGATTGATAAGAATGTGGCTTATCTCAGTTCACGGAAGTGTGCATATAACAATCTTCAGGAACAAGAACAGAATAGAAATAGCATTTACACTCTGATTACAGCTATGTTAAAATCTCGCTGTGTACATTAAGAGCTAGAGATAATTTAGTAATTTAGAATGGGACAAATCATTGCTGTTGCACGTTGCTTTAATTTTTTTTAAAAAGTGGTTTATGTATAGAATTTAAATTTAGTACACAGAATTTTTTCTTAAATCCTCCATTAAAGGACTTGGGGGTTGTTGTTTCAAAATTGGGAATGGCTGTATGAACACTGGATTGGGAAGGATTCTGAGGTCATGTGTCAGTTCCATGAAAGGGTGTGATGTGTTTGATTAGTGATGTCTGCCATGGGTGAGGATTAGCAGTGGCAAGATGCAGGCTAGTACCTATTCTCTCTTCTTGAGACACTCCCAGCAACCAGTTTCACTTGTGGTCACTCTGAAAGGTGAATGAGCTGTTTAAGGAGCCAGGTGAGAGAAATAACCTCTGCTTTTAGTTGAGGATTTGGGGCAAGTCACTGGGATGCATACAAGATGATATGCAATAGGGACTTCCCTGGTGGTTCAGTGGTTAATATTCTGCACTCCCAATGTAGGTGGCCGGGGTTCAATCCCTAGTCAAGAAAGTAGATCCCACACGCGGCAACTAAAAGTTCGCATGCTGTAACTAAAGATCCCACATACCGCAACTGGAAAAAAAAAAAATCCTGCACACTGCAGCTAAGATCCAGCACAGCCAAATAAATAAATAAATATTAAAAAAAGGAAGAAAAGGTGGTATGAAATAAATACCATAAGGGTAGGAAAGCAAAGTCCTCCACAATAGAGGCCAGTTTGAGGGTAGGTAGACACAGAAGGGAAGGCTTTATGGCCTTTGTACTGGGTCTTGAAGGATGAGGAGATTTTGCAGGTGGAGATGCCTTCGAAGGGTATTGCATGGAGGCCACAGCATGGATAAAGCACGGAGGCTTGAAAAAAACAGGCCTCCTGGGGAGCAGGCAAGAAGATCGCTATGACTGGAGCACAGAGCGTGTTTAGGTTAACAGTGGAAGGTGAAGATGGAAACGGAGGCAGGGGCCAGCCAGAGTGTGTCCTGAAGGCTAGGGTAACGAGTCTGGATTTTATTTAGTCAGTCACAGGGAGGCTTTGGTGAGTTTTGAGGCAGGTGGTACTTAGAGAGGAGACCAGAGGATGAGAAGTTGAGGGAGACTTCTTTCCTGGGAGACCATCACTATGAGAGGACCCTAGGCCCTGTATTTTGATATGATCCCTTTGGAGTGTGGGGTGGAAATCAGAGCACTGGAATAGCGAGGTGTGGGAGATAAAACCAAACCCCACTGAGAACCACCCCACGGGCTCCATCCACTGTTTGGGATTTCCTGAGCTCTGGGCCAAGCACAGGGAGGTGGAAGCCACAGCCTCCACTTTCTAGGAGTTTCTGGTCTATGGAGGGAGGAAACATACCCCAGGAAACAACTGGAGACCAATCTTAGACAGCGTGCCATTGGGCACCAAAGGGAGGGCAGCTGGGGGGCAGCACTTAGGAGTAGAAGATAAACTTGTTGGGGAGCCAGGGGGTCAGGCTTCCCAGGGCTCCTGTCCTTGGAGGGGGGTAGTCTGGATGACTTCTAAGGGGTCCTCCAACTCTGCACATCCCTGGCTCTAGGAGGAGCTGTCCTGAAGAATGAGCAGAACTTGGACATGTAGAAGGAAGAGAAATGGGCTTCCCAGGAATGGGGAGATGGGTGGTGGGGGACAGCCAGAGCAGACAAGGACTCCGGATGTACGGGGACACTGAGGGGACTGACTGAGCTTTGTCAGGTCAGGTTGGGCAGGCTGAGGCAGCAGAGCCCCAGGGTCTGGCAACCGAAGAGGTGCCCTGGCTCCATGCAGTCGGGCCAGGTATACACATCCCTAGGCCAGGGATACTCAGAAGGGATGTGGGGTGATCAGGGTTTGAGGACAGTTAGCCCGCAGTCGTCAGACTCCTTGAGATCCACCAGATAAGGAAAGGGTCCCAGGAGGCCCATACTGGGAAGTGTGGTTGGCCTCACAAGACTTAGGGGACCCCACAGATTCTGCTATATTCACAGGATGTGGCAAGACTCTAAGGATTCTATAATTTCCTTTTTAAAAAAATATTTAATTCTGGGCTTCCCTGGTGGCTCAGTGATAAAGAATCCGCCTGCCAATGCAAGAGACACAGGTTCAATCCCTGATCCGGGAAACTGGAGAAAAGTCCAGGCTGCAACCAAGACCAGCTCAGCCAAAAATAAAAATAAATAAATAAATAAAATTCAAAAACATGTATTTCTGATAATTGAGAGTAATTTCCATGCCTCGTTATTGTAGTCAGCCCAGCATTTTTGCATCCTGGTTGCTATACATTCATTCAGAACTTCCCTGACCAGGGATTAAACCCATTTCCCTTCAGTGGAAGCTCAGAATTTTAACCACTGGACTGCCAGGCAAGTCCCTCCTATGACTTTCCTTTGTCTGCTCTCCCAAACCGGACCCCAGGGAAGGCACTGCCTGCTTACCTTGCCTTCCACCCCAGAGTCCAGCATGTCCCTGGAGACTGTGGGCAGGAATGGAAGCTGACCTGGCCTGAGACACAGTCAGGCAGGGACCTCCTTCTCTCTGCCAGGCCTGGGCAGACCTCTAGAGCCCTTCCACCCCTCCTCCATCCAGGGCCAGGGGAGACTCCAGGGTTCTGGCAGGGCAGTGGGTGGCAGTGGCCAGAGTGGAAAGTCCCCACGGGCTGGATTTTATCGGTGTTTGGCAGCCTGGTTTTGGCCTCCCTCTTGGGGCTCAAGGGCTTGACAATCTGTTTGGAGCATTGAACGAGGGGTATGAGGTGGCAGAGGGGGTACAGGGTGGGGACTTTTTCCACTCACCCTAAAATGGAGAGTTCTCTAGTGCCAGGTTGGTGGGCACTGGGCCAGCTCTAGGTCACCTCAGGCAGTGAGAAGCTTATTGCTGGGAAGCCGGCAGGACCTGGAGACGAGGGACAGAAGAGGACATGGGAGATCAGGCTCAGAGCAGGAAGCGGGACAGATGAGGGCTGGGGAAGAGGGTAATGGGGGACACAGATGTTTTAGGAGAACTAAAAACACGGGAAGAGTTGCAACGGGACAGAAGCAAGACAACGAAGAACAGAAGCAGGGCCTGGGACGTCCCCCTGTTCCCATGCCCCTGCCCAGGCCTCCTGCTGCTGTAGACCAGTGTCTGCACAAGCAGAAGCCAGTGTGGCTTACAGATGGGTGTCCTGAGCGCTTGCTGAACTATGATGAGAATTTCCCCAAATGCCCCGTTTGACCAGGAAGTCCTATAAAGCTAACTCCGGTGGCTCTGACTTCAGTCACGGGCGACCCAGCTCCATCACCTGCATCCATTCTAATAATGCCGCCATCATTACCACCATCAGCACCACACTAACCACCATCATCATTACCTTTATCCTAGCTACTGACCCCATCATCCCCCAGACACCCTAACTGCGTCCCTCAAGGGCTTGGGAGTACTTGAATCAGGACTCAAGTCAGAATCTTTGAATGTATCACCTCTATACCAGTGCTACTCAACTATTTTGCTCCCGAAAGGGAAGCTGGGCTGTGCCTGCAGACATTGTTGGTTGTCACAACTGGGGGACTGCTACTGGCATCTAGTGAGCAGAGGCCAAGGGTGCTGCTCAATATCCTACAATGCCCAGGACAGCCCCACAACAAAGAGTTTTTTTGTTCCGAAGTTTTGGAATTATGGATTTCTCTATAGACCTGCCTATAGATCTTACAGCCCTCATTCTGCCCTCCTCTGGCCCTCACCCCAAAACGCCCAGCTCACTCCTATGGTTCCTGGGCAAAGAAGTCATTTTGCCACTCCATCTTTCAGCAAGTTTGATCTCTTATCGTTCACACCTCCTGGCCTCCACTGCTTGTTCTGAAAAGTCAATAGGATGAAAAGTCCTTTGAGACCACCCTCACAAAGGAAAATACACAGAAACGACTGATACAGGGAGCCCAGAGTCCACCCAGGGTTGAGATCATGCTTGTCCAGGGCAGGGAGGCAGGGACTGGGCTGGGTCCCAGAGGTATAAAGCAGGAAGGACTGTTCAGGCTTTCACTCCACTGCAACAGCACAACTTGGAGTTGCCTCTGCTGCAGCCAGCTGGAAATCAGCATCATGAAGTGGATGGTACTGGCCTTGGTCTGCCTCCAGGCCTTGGGGGCAGCGGCATTGGTCAAGTGAGTCTGGGGCCTGAATGCTGGGACAGGAGCCCTGGCAACTTTTTTTTAAAAATAAACTTATTTACAAAACAGATACAGATTCACAGACTTAGAGAACAAACTTATGGTTGCCAGGAGGGAAGGACTGGGGGAAGAGATAGTTAAGGAATATGGGATCTATGTGTACACTCTGCTACATTTAAAATGGATAACCAACAGGGACCTACCTTATAGCACAGGGAACTCTGCTCAATATTATGTGTCAACCTGGATGGGAGGGGAGTTTGGGAGAGAAGGGATACATGTACATGCCTGGCGGAGTCCCTTTGCTGTCTACCTGAAACTCTCACAAATTGTTAATCAGCTATGTGCTGTGCTTTGCTGCTCAGCCATGTCCAACTCTTTGTGATGCCATGGACTGCAGCTTGCCAGGCTCCTCTGTCCATGAGACTCTCCAGGCAAGAATACTGGAGTGGGTTCCCATGCCCTCCTCCAGGGGATCTTCCCTAACCCAGAAATTGAACCCAGGTTTCCCATATTGCAAGGAGATCCAACCAGTCCATCCTAAAGGAGATCAGTCCTGGGTGTTCATTGGAAGGACTGATGTTGAAGCTGAAACTCCAGTACTTTGGCCACCTGATGCTAAGAGCTGACTCATTGGAAAAGACCCTGATGCTGGGAAAGATTGAGGGCAGGAGGAGAAGGGGACAACAGAGGATGAGATGGTTGGATGGCATCACCGACTCAATGGACATAGGTTTGGGTGGACTCCAGGAGTTGGTGATGGACAGAGGGGCCTGGTGTGCTGCGGTTCATTGGGTCGCAAAGAATCGGACACGACTGAGCGACTGAACTGACTTCCCATACTGCAGGTGAATTCTTTACCGTCTGAGTCACCAGGGAAGTCCAAGAATACTGGATTCGGTAGCCTATCCCTTCTCCAAGGGAACTTCCCCACCCAGGAACTGAACCAGGATCTCCTGCATTGCAGGCAGATTCTTTACCAGTTGAGCTACCCAAGAAGCCCTAATCGGCTATACCCCAATAGAAAATAACAAGTAAAAAAAAACAAAACCAAAACTACTATAGACTGGATGACTTATAAATAACAGTAATTTTTTTCTCAAAGTTTTGGAGGCTGGGAAGTCCAAGATGAAGGTGCCAGTAGATTTGGTGTGTGGTTTAGAATCTGCTTCCTAGTTCATATGCATACCCCCCATCATTCTGCTGTCCTCATGTATTGGAAGGGACACGGAAACTCTCTGGCTGACCTGCATCTGCTGTGAGGCAGGGAAGGCTCCCTGAGTTGGCACTGGACAGATCTCAGGATGGGAAGAGACACGGCCTCTGCCTTCAGGAAGCTTCCAGTCGGAGGGAGAAGCACTATCCATTCCCCCACTGATGATAAAGCATAGACCAGAAACAGAGAGAGTAGGGCCAACTCCTGCCTAAAAAAAAAAAAAAAAAAAAGACCTTGAAAGGCTGGTACAATTATTTCTAGATAGGGAAATGTTTGCTAGAAGTTTCCTTAAGGGCCCCCAATTTATTTGACAGATGCCAAATCATCTAAGCAGAAACACCAGTCATGTAATCTCTATACGCTGAGGTGTCAGGGGAAAGGGGATAAGGCAGCCAGGCTCACAGGACATCAAAAGGGCGCCCAGCCTGCCTCATTGCCTGCGATTGCACCATTAAAAGGGCTTTGTATTTGGAGGAAAGTTGGCTTCTCTCAGAAACTTCTTTGAGTATGCAAATTCTGGAGTCGTGTTGGTGTGAAGCAATCATCAGCCTTCATATCTCAAGGTGAAGGGGTTTAGCAGAGAATTTCTGGAGAATGCAGGGTCTTGAGGGAATGGGGAAGAGATGGGGAAAGAAGCAGGAATCCAGAAGCCTGGAGCAAGGCCTGGGGGCACTGGCAGAGACCCCTGGGCAATAGAGGCAGGCAGGTCTGGGAAGACATAGACAGAAACCCATAATTCAGGAGATTCAGTTCCAGAGGCTGATCTGGGCTCCGGACCACTCCAGCCAACCTCCCCATGGTCCCTGCCTCCTGTGAGGAGCATGACTGATTCAGGCCAGACTGAGAGCAGAACTAGGACCCTGTCTTCTGAGTCCCCAGTCTGGTGCTGCTCCCCTGGGCCCGTGCTCTGTCACATCCAGCCGGTGCCAGTTGCCTGAAGGCCACCATTCCGGGGGACTTCCTTTGGGATTAACTTTGCCATCTCTGAAGCCTTTTTATTTTTTGAATTATGTATTGCTTTTTAATTTATTATTTTTCTGTGTTGTGTAGCATGTGGGATCTTAGTTTCCCAGAGATTGAACCCGTGCCCTCTGCATTGGGAGTGCGGAGTCTTAACCACTGAACTACCAAGGAAGTCCCTCTGAAACCTTTTTTAAAAAATGCGCAAATTGGGAATTCCCTTGTGGTCCAGTGGTTAAAGGCTCTGCACGTCTACTTCGAGAGCATGGGTTCAATTCCTGGTCAGGGAACAAAGATCCAGCAAACACGGCCAAAACAAACCGACCAACCACACAAATCTTGCAAAGAGTAATGTCTAAAGTTCCTCTCCCCTTCCTGGGAAAAGAGTTCATGGGGTATTTGAGAGTGGAGGAGCAGAGTGGGATAATGACCCATGGGATGAGGTTGGGGCGGGCCTGGGTGAAGGTAGCTGTTTTCTGAATCTTGGAGCAAGTCCTGAGAAGAGTTTTCCAAAAAAGAGAAAAAGAGGCAGAGGGAGAAAGAGCCAGAGAGAGCCAGAGATCGAGACAGAAATGGAAAAAGAGGGAGACAGACACATACAAGTGACAGACCCCGGGGACAGAGCAACAGGGAGCCTGAGGCACTTAGGGATGGAGAGAGAGATTGGGATATTAGAGGCGTAGCAGGAAAGAGGGAGGCCCTGCCCTGACCCCAGCCCTTCTGCAGAATCCCCTTGAAGAAATTTAAGTCCATCCGTGAGACCATGAAGGAGAAGGGCCTCCTGGAGGAATTCCTGAGGACCCACAGGCACGACCCGGCCCAGAAGTACCGCTTTGGTCACTTCACCGTGGCCACTGAGCCCATGGACTACATGGACGTGAGTCTTGACCCTCCCCTGGGGCTCCCCCTCCTCCTGCTGCCAAAGGCTGAGGGCCAGGCCTGGGCTGTGAGCTTCACTCTCCCTCTCTGCACCCTCCCACTCGCCCCCTGGAGGCTGCCCCTGTCTCTCAGACCTGCCTGCCAGCCCGGAGTCTTCATTGCCTGAGAAAGCACGGAGGGACCCCTGATGACCTGGCAGCTGAGTCCACGCAGACTTTTGCTGCTGCCCCAGGCGGGCTCAGACTGAGGGCCTGTGGGTTCTGGGCAAGTGTGGAGGGCAGGCTCGAGCCCCTGCTTGTGGTGTGGGCTGTGACGCTGGCCACTCTGCCACTCTGGCCATGGAGAAGGCTGGGCCTGATGGGCAGAGCACCAGAGTGACTGGCTCCAATGCTCCCACCACAGGCAGGACCCGCCCCCCTGACCCCCACCCAGAGCTAAGAGCCTGCCCTATGTCCCTTCCTCCTCACCCAGGCTGCTTACTTTGGCGAGATCAGCATTGGGACGCCACCACAGAACTTCTTGGTCCTTTTTGATACTGGCTCCTCCAACCTGTGGGTGCCCTCTGTCTACTGCCAGAGCCAGGCCTGCAGTGAGTGCTGGGCTGCGGAGGGGAGGGCATTGACACCTGCTGGGGAAGGGCCGCACTTTCGTAAAGATTGCTGGGGGGCGGGGAGGTGGGGTGGGCAAGGAGCTCCAGTCCTGGAAAGGTCCAGGGATTTGTCCAGTGTCACATGGCACATGTCCCAGCCAGAGGGAAGGAACTGGCCACAAGCCTGGGTGGCCCCTCTCTGATTACCAGGACATATTCCTTCACCTCCTCCAGCCTAGCCCAGCTCACTCCACTCCGTTCTGTTCACTCTGGGCAATGCCATTCCAGCCCACTCCACTCTACAACACTCTTTCTATGCTACTCCCCCACCACGATTTACTAAGTTCTTACTGAACTCTCCCAAGGACCCAGGAGAAGGACATAGACGTGGTCCTCCTCCTGTCGCTGTCTTTGGGGATGCACACTTCCTAGGGCGGGCCTGGCCCCTGCCAAAGCCTTGGGGTTTGGGTCTTGACACCTCTAGTCCAGAAGGTCCGTTGCTGACCCCATCCTAGGCTGTCTCAGGATCCTGGTGTGGCCAGCTTCTCCTCGGAGTGAGGGAAGTTTCAGGGAATACCCTGGAGGTCCATTCACTCCTTCATCTGATGAGTAATTTCTGGACACTTGCCATGTATCAGGAGATCTGCTGGGGGCCAGGAAGATGGAGATAGCCCACACTACAATCCTAGGGAGGTCATCATCCTAGGGGATCTGACGATTCTGTGATTATGTTAGGTTGCGGGGGTGGATGCTTTGGGGTCAAGGCTGCCCAGTTCTTAAGGGTCTTTCAATGCCAGAAATGTCAGTTGGCTACCATCTGACTCCTTGGCTGGCATGGGGAGTGTGTGTGTGTATGTGTGTATGTGTGTGTGTGTGTGTGTGTGTGTGTGTGTGTGTGTGTGTGTGTGTGTGTGTGTGTGGCTGAGGCTACAGGATGTGAATACAGGCTGGGAGACAAGTGGGCAGCCTTGCAGACCTTAGAGGGGGCCAGCATGACTTCCTGAATTTTCCCTTCCCTGCAGCCAGCCACACCCGCTTCAACCACAGCCTGTCCTCCACCTACTCCACCAATGGGCGGACCTTCTCCCTGCAATATGGCAGCGGCAGTCTCACTGGCATCTTAGGCTATGATACTCTGACGGTGAGTGATGCTGCCGGCTGAGCCCCCACCTCTTCCCAGGATATAGGCAAGGTAATCTGGGACTGTGAACTCGATTCTAGCCTCATAGTTCTCAGAGTCTGATGGGGGCCTTTGAAAAGGGCCTTAGACGGAGGCCTTTGAAAAACATGGGAAACACCTAGTGCTCTGCCATTGTTTGCTGTTGAGTTACTCAGTTGTGTCTAACTCTTTTGCAACCCCATGGACTGCAGAGCCCACCAGGCTCCTCTGTTCATGGGATTTCTCAGGCAAGAATACTGGAGTGGGTTGCCATTTTCTTCTCTAGGGCGTCTTCCTGACCCAGGGATTGAATCCATGTCTCCTGCATTGGCAGGCGGATTCTTTACCACTGAGCCACCAGGGAAGCCCATACTCTGCCATACAGGCCAGAAAATCATAACACTAGAGACTCATCCAGGAGCTGCCTTGGTGGTCCAGTGGTTAAGACACTGAGCTTCCAATGCAGGGGGCTGATTCCCGGTCAGGGAACTAAGATCCTGCATGCTGTGAGGTGCAGCCAAAAGAACCAGAAAAGGCTCATCCATTCACTCATTGACCCCTCACTGTGGGCCACCACGTGCCAGGTAGCGAGGACACAGATGACTGGGATGACCTGCTTCTTTTCCTTAAGGAGCTTAAAACCTCAGGGAGAAGCAGGTTGGGATGGGCCGTGCTGCAGCAGGTGAGGGTGGATCCTTGGAAGAGAAAGTGGCTTTCGCAAACCTGTCAAGGAGCGAGGTGGCGGAAGTGAGGGAGGGATGAAGAACAGAGAGATGGGTCTCAGGAGGGGGATCCAGAGGGAGGTGTGTGGAGTTACCTTCATCACTTCCCATCCTCTGCGTCCCCTCCAGGTCCAAGGCATCAAGGTCCCCAACCAGGAGTTCGGCTTGAGTAAGACCGAGCCGGGCACCAGTTTCCTCTATGCCAAGTTTGATGGCATCATGGGCATGGCCTACCCCTCCCTGTCCGTGGGTGGGGCCACCACTGTCCTTCAGGGCATGATGCAGGAGGGTGCCCTCACCAGCCCCATCTTCAGCTTCTACCTCAGCAGGTAAGGAACTACCTGGCAGTCCCCGGCTCCCAGCCCACTAGCTTCCATGGGCCTGGACAGCTGGGTTCAAACACTTTGGAGTTTGGAGGCAGGCATTCCCAGCAGGCATTTGGCAGGACCTTTCCTCCTGGGCTTCTGACTCTTTCTTTCCCGCGCTCCCCATCCCCGCATCTGTCCCCAGCCCACTCGGTCTCTTCTTGGCCAAGACAGAATCTCCCCTTCCTCCGGCAGAACTCTGCTTGGAGCATTGTTGCAGCTTCTCCTACCCCTATGGGGCTTCCCTGGTGATTCAGATGGTGAAGAATCTGCCTGCAATGAGGGAGACCTGGGTTCAATCCCTGGGTGGGTAAGATCCCCAGGAGAAGGGGATGGCAACCCACTCCAGTACTCTTGCCTGAAGAATTCCATGGACAGAGGAGCCTGGTGGGCTACAGTCCACGGGGTCGCTGTGTGTCAGACACGACTGAGCAGCTACCACTTTCACTTTTCTCCTACCTCTAGGGCTGCCTGCCTGCCCAGAGCTGCAGTGAGCTCACCTCCTTCTGACCAAATGTTTTCTACCTGGACACCTCTTTTGTGTAATCATCTATTGCTTCGTCTCCTTTGATCTATTGTTCTAGCCAGGTCTTCTGGCCTCAGTCCACCATGAACTCAAACAAATTGTTGTTCTTACCACAAACACAAGCAAAAGTGGTTATTTACGTGGACGGGCCCTGGAGCCAAGCACTGGGAAGGGGTGGGTGGCCTGGAGGGGACTTTCCATCTTTCCTCTGTAGAATTAGACAATCACCTTCTAGAGATAGTCAACATCTACTCTCCGGGGCTTAGTCATTTGAACCTGACTTTCAACAGTATTATCCTGTTACTAAAGTTGCTGACCTCTGTTTACAAGTACTCTTGAGTTTAGCCCAGAGGATCTCTGCCCAGTGCTACACTCCTGCTCGTCTACTGTCTAACAGGGAGGTTGTGCCCTCCACTCCCCTTGGGCCCCTCCTCCCTCTAATTCCAGCAGAGAAATAACAAACTGGGCCCCGGTCAGGCTCCTGCTGACACGCTCCACCAGCAGCATGAAGTGAAAGGCAGAGGAGAGAGGGGGCACAGGGCTGCAGGCTAGATGACCAGAGGCTTTCCCAGAGGAAGCACTTGGTGGAGCGGTCTCATTTGAGAGCCGGAGGCACTGGGAATTCCCAGCCTTGGTCAGAGGTGGGGGACACAACGTCTGCCCTCAGGGAGCCCCAGTCTGAGGAGACACACCCTGCCTCAGGGAGCCCCAGTCTGAAGGGAGACAGAGCCCTGCCTCAGGGAGCCCCAGTCTGAAGGGAGACAGAGCCCTGCCCTCAGGGAACCCTAGTCTGAGGGGAGACACAGCCCTGCCTTAGGGAGCCCCAGTCTGAAGGGAGACAGAGCCCTGCCTCAGGGACCCCCAGTCTGAAGGGAGACAGAGCCCTGCCCTCAGGGAACCCTAGTCTGAGGGGAGACACAGCCCTGCCTCAGGAAGCCCCAGTCTGAAGGGAGACAGAGCCCTGCCCTCAGGGAACCCTAGTCTGAGGGGAGACACAGCCCTGCCCTCAGGGAACCCTAGTCTGAGGGGAGACACAGCCCTGCCCTCAGGGAACCCTAGTCTGAGGGGAGACACAGCCCTGCCCTCAGGGAGCCCCAGTCTGAGGGGAGACACAGCCCTGCCTCAGGAAGCCCCAGTCTGAAGGGAGACAGAGCCCTGCCCTCAGGGAACCCTAGTCTGAGGGGAGACACAGCCCTGCCCTCAAGGAACCCTAGTCTGAGGGGAGACACAGCCCTGCCCTCAGGGAGCCCCAGTCTGAGGGGAGACACAGCCCTGCCTCAGGAAGCCCCAGTCTGAGGAGACACAGCCCTGCCTTAGGGAGCCCCAGTCTGAAGGGAGACACAGCCCTGCCTCAGGGAGCCCCAGTCTGAAGGGAGACAGAGTCCTGCCCTCAGGGAACCCTAGTCTGAGGGGAGACACAGCCCTGCCCTCAGGGAACCCTAGTCTGAGGGGAGACACAGCCCTGCCCTCAGGGAGCCCCAGTCTGAGGGGAGACACAGCCCTGCCTCAGGAAGCCCCAGTCTGAAGGGAGACAGAGCCCTGCCCTCAGGGAACCCTAGTCTGAGGGGAGACAGAGCCCTGCCCTCAGGGAGCCCCAGTCTGAGGGGAGACAGAGCCCTGCCTCAGGAAGCCCCAGACTGAAGGGAGACAGAGCCCTGCCCTCAGGGAGCCCCAGTGTGAGGGGAGACACAGCCCTGCCTCAGGGAGCCCTAGTCTGAGGGGAGACACAGCCCTGTCCTCAGGGAACCCTAGTCTGAGGGGAGACACAGCCTTGCCTCAGGAAGCCCCAGTCTGGACCCAGGGCAGGACTTCTATTTTCCTGCCTTTCCCACAGCCACTTCCTGACTCACCTTTCACTTTACATTCTGCAGCCAACAGGGCTCTCAGGACGGGGGAGCAGTCATCTTTGGGGGTGTGGACAGCTGCCTGTACACAGGGCAGATCTACTGGGCCCCTGTCACTCAGGAGCTGTACTGGCAGATTGGCATTGAGGAGTGAGTCTGTGGTGGGCCCCAGGGGTGTGGGCACTTCATTCGGGCAGGATGTTGCACACACACATCCAGGTCTTGGGGTTTCAAGACCCTGGTTGGCCTGGAGAAGGTGGGTGTGGTGGGGACAGCACAGGAAGAGGCAGGGTCTGGAATCCCAGACATTTCAGACCCTGTCATCCAACCTTAGGGCCTTAGAGATTAGAAACTGGGGTGTGTGGGGGGAGGGACTAATTTACTCAAAGTATTTACAACGAATCAATAGCCCTGGCCATCAGTCTTTCTAGAACTATCTGTGGAACTTTTTAGAAACAGAATACATGGCCATTCAGGCAGACTTGGACAGACTGTTATGAGGCTGGTGGGTGGTTGGATTGACCTCTGTAGAATCTTTATCTTCCTGAGGCGCACCTTGATTTGGTGGCTGCGGCCCATCCCCTAGCTGCCCTGAGCTGGGAGGTGCTGAGACTGCCCATCTTCTCACCACTCAGGTTCCTCATTGGCGACCAGGCCACGGGCTGGTGCTCCGCAGGCTGCCAGGCCATCGTGGACACAGGCACATCTCTGCTCACGGTGCCCCAGCAGTTCCTGAGTGCCCTTCTGCAGGCCACAGGAGCCCAGAAGGACCAGTATGGACAGGTGCACGCGGCGGAGGCGTGCCCTTTCCCAGGGAGAGGCCAGGGGGCATTTATGGTTTTTCCTGGGAGCACAGGAATAGCTTGATTCTTGGCCTCCGTGCTTCTCGCTGCCTCCTGGCACTGGAGGTGGGGGCCCCGGGATGACTGGGGCAGGGGCTGGCTGGGGCCGGAAGGCTGATTCAGGGGGGCCAGATGCCTGTGCTGGTATGGGAGGTCACTAATAGGCAGAATTTCCTCTGAGCTTCAACCTCTTAGAGGAAACAGGTTAAACACCTGCTGGGCTTTGCAGTAAAAGCTAAATAACTAGAACGCAGGACCAAGCCCGAGAGCAACAAGGAATAACTCTTGAATCCAGAGCTCCCTCACCTCCACCTTGGGAGGTGGATGGGGCAGGGCCCTGCCCCCATCCTTACCCTCTCCTGAACCTACCAAAGGATTTGCATAATTAAGGTATTCTCACTAACAGTGTTCTTGCCTGGAGAATCCCAGGGACTGGGAAGCCTGATGGGCTGCCGTCTATGGGGTCACACAGAGTCGGACATGACTGAAGTGACTTAGCATAGCATAGCATCACTAACTTTGGTGGGCTGATGAGATATACTTTATACACATCTGTTATTTTATTTGTGTATTATTTTAATTTTTATTGGGGTATAGTTGCTTTACAATGCTGTGTAAAGCTGTCCAACGAAGAGAATCAGTTAGAGGCATACATATATCCATCCCCTCCCTCTTTGACCTCCCACCCGGCCACTGCCATTCCACCCCTCTAGTCATCACAGAGCACCCAGCTAAATACCTTGCGCTACACAGCAGCTTCCCATCAGCCATCTACTTTCCACATAGTAGTGCATCAGACCTATTTTAAAAGGACACTTGCAGGGAAGAGGTGTAGATTTAAACTTTCATGGGGGAAATTCAAGAAAGAGGCATGTTTTGAGAAAGATGACTCAGGTCCCCCCACAACCCACCCTCTGTACAGCAGCTTCTACAACTTGGAGGTCCTGTACGTGAGTCCTCATGGGTAACACCAGCAGTATTGGTGTTGCAGCCTCCAATCCAAGAGCAGACTTGGGGCTCAGGCCCAGGACCCCAGGGCTGCAGTGATGGGGCTGGCAGGTCCTCTTAGCGGGGAGATGAGGCGACCCGGGCGCTGTTCTTCTCTGCAGTTTCTTGTGGACTGTAACAACATCCAGAATCTGCCCACCCTCACCTTTGTCATCAACGGCGTGCAGTTCCCTCTGCCACCTGCCTCCTACATCCTCAATGTAAGTCCTGGTTCCTGCAGGCTGAGCCAGTGGGCAGAAGACCAGGGATGGCAGTGGGTGAGGGGTGGGAGGAAGCTGTGAGGAGCCAGAAACACTCGGTCCCCTTAACTATGCCATTTCCTTGAAGCATTGATTTCTCTTCCCCTCTCATGGATTTTAAACCCCCTTCTCTGGAACCAGGCTGTGAAAGAGCAGAGCAATCATCTATTAATAATAATTAGTATTAATTAAGGGAGAGAGGCACTGGCTCTCTGTTGAGCACTTACAAGAGTCAGCCACCAAGTGAAGCACTTTGTCTACATGTTCCTGATGACTCGTCATAACATTTAATGAAGGAGATAGGAATTTTTATTTTACAAGTAAAAACTTGGAGGTTCCGAGAGGTTAACTCATTGGCCTAAAGCTACATAGTTAGTCAGGGTGAAGCTAAGGTTTGAACCTAAGTTGATCTGGCTCCAAGGCTTTACTACCAGGAGTTGAGGAGATCCTGCAGAGGGAGGGCCCTTGCAACCTGCCTTCAGCCACAGTTGGCCTGTGAGGCCTCAAGGGTAGAAACTCTGGCTCATCCTTTTCTATATCTGTGCTGCTGGCCTGGGGCTCTGGGCTGAGCAGTGGCCCGTCCACCTGTGAGGTTATGAGTGAGTGTTGCCGTTGTGTGTTGTGCAGAATTACGACAGCTACTGCATCCTGGGGGTGGAGGTCACCTACGTACCCTCCCAGAATGGCCAGCCACTGTGGATCCTTGGGGATGTCTTTCTCAGGTCATACTATTCCGTCTACGACCTGGGCAACAACAGGGTGGGCTTTGCCACGGCCGCCTAGACTCAGTGCCTGGACTCCCGGGCTTCCTTCTCCCTCTGGACACTCCACCCTACAGGGGGTTCTCTCTGCATTTAGCCTCCCTTCTCTGGACTCTGGACTTTTTCTAATAAAAAACAGCTCTTCTCCACGTTGGCCATCCTGTTGTTTTTAGAGGGCAGTCACAACCTGTAAGGCTCAGGGAACAGGACAATAAGAGTCAGAGGCAACTTTGTCTCTACTGGACCATGTTGTCCCTGAGTTTCTAGGAGGTTCATGGTGGGTCACTGAGTTTCTAAGAGAAATAGGGCATGAGGTAGGCTTGGGGTGGGCCCTGTACCCCTCAAAGTTTGGAGTCTCTTCACAGCTTCTCTCTGGAGAGGGAAGACAGTGGTAGTGGCATGCAGGCAGGGCATTCCTTTGTAAGGGACAATCCAAAATGCTCTGCTGACCTAATTTACCAAACTACCACCAGAGTTACCCCACACATATCACTAGCAATGTGACTAGGGGTCCCATGTGTCTTAAGTCTAGGCTTCTTCCTCCTTATCTGTGATCAAGTTTGCCCTAGGAACTTTCAAAAGAAGGCTGGAGGACAATGAGCATTCTAACAGATGTGGGTCCTTTAGGGAAACATCACCTGATGCCACCAGAGCATCTTGTGACGTCCATCAGGGGAGGGTGACATGAAAAGGTCAGGAAGTTTCTCTGTTCAGCAACATGGTGGTGGTGTACCTGCAAGCTCCAGCTAATGAGGTCTAGGTGGGGAGGGCCCCCACCTAGATAAATGGAGAACTCATGATGGGAGAGGAGGTGGGCTCCATTTTATAGTCATATTTCCTTCACCACACTGATCAACCCTGTTCCTTATGCTCAAGACCCAGGTCTGGTACCCCATTCCAAATCAGGAGGATGAGGGTTGACACAGAGGGGTTTCTATGGCAACAGCACACCATCTGGGACCCTACCTCTTTCCTAGACTCCAGGAAAGCTAGAGCACTGCATGCCTCTCACTGGGGTCAAATAGGCCACAGGGTATATTGTGATGATCTGTGGTCCGTGACATTACTTCCTGAAAAGAGAAAACTTGCAAAAGGGGTAGAAACCAAGTGGATCGAAGTTTCCAAATTAAACGCTAAGTCCCAGTACAGGCCTGAGCCCGCAGGGTGGGACTACAGATCCCGACGTGCCTAGCAGAGCCGTCGGCCAGCCGGGAGGACTACGTTTCCCAGCGGGCTCTGCAGCAGGCAGACGGGCGGTAGGGCGGAGGGGCGGAGCCGGGAGGGGCGGGGCCGCGGGGTAGGGTGCTGCCCTCTGCCGGGCGCGGCGGGAAGTGAGTGCCGAGTGACAGCAGGAGCCCCGGCGCCGGGCGCGGGGCTCGGTGACAGCGGAGGCGGCGGCCGCGGGCTGGACGTAGGGAGCGGCGGCGGCGCCGACGGCAGAGGGCAGGGCGGACCGGGGCGGGCCTCCCCGGTGGCGCGGAGCCGGAGGAGCCCGGGAGGGGGCGGCCGGCGCAGCTCTCGGCCCGACACCTGAACTTGGGACAAGTTGCCGGAGTCGCGGGGCGCGGGCGGCGGACGGATTGACCTTCATAGCTAGGTGAGCGGGACCGGGGGGCAAGGGGGTGCGCGGAGGGCCCGGAACTCCCGACCCAGGCTCCGCTGCTCCGATCCCGTGGGTCCGCGAGACAGGTGGGTGGCTGGGTGGGGGTGTCGACTGGAAAGGGGAGCTAGACCGTGTGCGCCGCACTGCCACCCGCCCCGCCGTCCGTCTAGCCGGCCCGGCTCGTCCGGCGCATGGCCGGGGCGGCGCTGCCCTCGGAGCCTGGGAGCCCCTCCAGCCCCTCCCTTCAGGCCGGGGCCGGGGGGCGGCTTCTCCGCGACCTTATGTAACCAGGCGGGAGGGGCCGTGGCAGGCATGGGCCTTCCCGGCCCGGGAGCTGGAAGTCGAAGGGGCGGGAGGCGTGGGGAGTGAACTTGCAAGAAGTTTTGAGGGCGTGTGGGCCCTGCGCCCGCTTCTTCTCCACCGGACGCGGCTGGGGCGGCGGGTGGCACGGGGGAGGGCGCCGGAGGTAGGGGAGTGTGCGGGGGCCGAGTCCGGCGGGGCCAGGCCCTGCCTGGATGGTCCCGGGGAGTGGGCGGGCCGGAGCGGCGCCACGCCCCGGGGGCCGGGCTGCTGTGGGGGGGCGGGTGGAAGTACCATCCTTCCCTCCCCTTCCCACCCCTTCCTCCCCCTCCGTCGCTTGAAGAAGCCGCTCCAACCCGGTCCCCCGAAATGCCCGAGAGCAGTCTTTTTCTCCCCCTTGCATTATTCCACGACGTTAGGGAACCCCAACCCCAGAGCACACGACTCCTGCCTTCCCTGCAGCTCCCAGCCATCTACCCGCCCCCAGAGAATCCCCCCTCCTTCCCGGCCCCGAATCCCGGAAAACACGCCCCCTCCCCCCGATTCCTTGAGCCTGCACCTCCCAACCCCAGGCTGTCCCACCCCCCCAAGTCGGCACTTCTTCTCCACCGTCCCCGCCCGCCCTCGGTACCCCGATCAGCCATTCGGCCTAAACGGCGAGTGCGCTCGCCTTGTCGAAGGGAGCGAACTGATACCAGCTCGGCTCCCCGCCCCTCGGCTCCCTGCCCCTCGGCTCCCTCCCGCCGGGAGTTCGGGCTTCACGCACGGCTGCCCAGAGCTGCTCAGGGTTGCGCTAGCAGGTTCGCGCCGCAGCCGCCCGGCGCTACCCGGCCCGGCTCGCAGGGGGAGGGAGGGAGGCGGGGGTTGGGGGGTGGAGAGAGGGCGCCCGGGGCGGGGCTCGTCAGCCCTGAGCTCCGCCACCCCCTCCTTGTCCGGCCAACCCCTCACCGCTGAGTCCTTCTCCGATGCCTCGCCCACCCTTGCCGTCGACCTCACGCGCGTGTGTTCTGGGGGTGGTTATGCGCAAACAGTTCCTGGACCAAACTCGAGCGCTTTGGCTTAGCGTTCTCCGGAGAAGTGATAGTTAATCCTTGTGATAGTGATAGTTAACCCTTGAGTGGGAAGAGGGTACTTAGTTGAGCCAGGAATGGGACAAGACTGGTGTAGGTCCCCAGTGACGCCTCTGGGATGTGGGTTCAGAACCCTGATGGCTGAGATTCCACCCGCCCAAGACCTGGCACTCTTGGGCAACTGGGGGTGGAGGGGAAGGTGGGGGCTGGTTTCGTGTGGGTGTCTTCAGAGCAGAACGCAGTTCTTGGTTCTAACGTAGACTTGCTCCCTCTGAGGCCTTCTCTTTGCCCAGCCAGAGAGACGGGCCCCCAGGCCCTGCCCTCAGGAAAATCACAAGTCTGGGAGAGACAGCCGGCAAGAGTTAAAGGCAGGCCAGAAGAGGCAGGCGGGGGAAGGGCTGGCTGCCTCAGGAGCCCTACCTGGTAGTCTGAGGCGTGCCGGGATCTTGCCTCAGTTTCCCCAGCCATGGGGGAAAATAGCAGTTCACACGGACCCCTTCGTTCTGCCTGCCTCCTGGCTTCTCAGGCAGAAGAGTCGGAAACCAGGCAATGGAAACGAAGAGCTGTTTGGGGTGACTCTGTGCTCTGCTTGTCTGGGAGCGCAGCCAACGTTGCTTACAGTTTACGAGGCCTGTTACAGCTGCAGTGCTATTTTGCCCTCAGCTCAGCTTTCTGAGGTACAGCCCAATGGGAGCCCAGGTTTCCTGATTCTGTGCTCTGTGGAAAGGGTGCAATGGTTGGCGACATCTCAGGTGAGCACTCAATCCCGAGACAGCCCCTGGGCTTCTGAGGGCTGATGGCCTGGTAACTCACAGTCGGAGGTGGGTAGGAGGGTGGGCTGGGGCACACAGGAGCCCATCCAGTGCTTGGGGATGATGGGGGTCCCCAGCGGTCACCCCATGGCCAGTGAGGCCTCCCTCCTGCCTCTCAGCTGGAAAGCAGGTGGGAGGGGTTTCGTACCCCTCAAGCCTGGCTGCCCTTTGAGGGTCTGGCTTCTGGCCCCATCCCTTCTGGGGCTCTGTTTATGGCTGTAATTGTATCATTAGCCAGAGTTTATAGAGTTACTTAGCACCTGCCCCCACAGGGAGTGGCCTAGCCACCCCCTGGCTTCTGTCTCTTCCTTTTCAAAGTCGACTTGGTTTCTGCCGGCAACTGGGGTTTCCCCAACCGCAGCTGGCATGCAAGCCAGGTTGGGCCTTTGTCCTAGGGATGGAGGGCAGTCAGCACTTGGGGCCCAGCTTGGGGCTGCCCTGGAGATGACCGTGGAAATTGGGTTGGCCTCTGATACAGAGCGGGAGGGGGGTTCAGGGCTCCCGGAGCTGCCAACAGTGTCCACATCCCAGGACGCGGTGGGTGTTTTTGCATATGATGTATGTATCCATGTCTGAAAAGAGAGGTGAAAATGCACACACTTCACAGGCAGCTGTGGGGAGTCAGGTGCCTGGCGCACGGTGAGTCCAGATGCTGCTCTGTGTCTCAGTGTGGGGTGTGTGTGATTGATGGGAGTTTGTGTGTGTGGTTATGAGATCTTGGGCATCTAGATACATGTATGTAGATGAATTGTGTACACTCATGTCTGAGCATGTAAAAATAATATTGATAGAATATGCATCTACTCTCTTTATGCTATAATAGAGCAGTATTGTAATAAAACTTAGTCATAAACTATAGTTGCCAACATTTATTGTGTATTTACTCTTCAGAATGAGGTAGAAATTATTATTTTCATTATACTGATTGAGAGAAGTTAAGCAGGTTGCCTAAAGTCACGCAGCCTGGAAGTGGTAGGGATTCTAACCCAGGCCCAACTGAGTCCAAAATCCATGTTCTCAGTCCCTGCAGAAGAGCACTTCAGGGTTCCCAGGAGTTCTCCCTTAAAAGGCTGGGATGTGGTGTGACACTAACCTTCTTTTCCCCATTGGGGTCTTCTGCTCTGAGCAGTGATGGGACTTGCTGAAGCCCCTTCTCCAGGGCACACATGTCTCCTGACTGCTCTTCTGAGCTGCTGACCCAGGTGACTGAAGGGTCCCTGGCGAGTACTCTCCTGCCTGACTGGGGGAGGAGATAGGTTCACACAAGGCTTCCTGGGTCTCCTTGGCTACCTCAAACATGCCCTTACAGTGCAGCCCTCAGTAGGCACTTGTTTAATCAGATGAGAAGTAAAGCCGGGAAAGTAGTTGGATGAGAGCCGGAGGGCAGCGAAAGTCCTGAGAAGAACCCAGGAGACCCCGTGTTGACAAGCCTGGCCAGTCCCTGTCTCCCTTAGCTTCCATTTCCACATCTGTGAGCCTCCATCACCGGTGGGGTCCCCTCCAGCGTGAGCCTTCTATTCATCTTTGGCCAAAGCACCCAGACAGGAGACACTTCAGAAAGGGTGGGATGCGGGGGAGGTGGGGGGCAGCCCAAGTCCACCCTGTAGAGCTTTCACTAAAGGCTGGCCCCCCGTGGAGCCATCAGCCAGTTTTCCTTGGGACAGAGCCATTGCCACTGGGTACTGAGCGCTGGGCTAAGTGCCCCCGGGTCGGGGGGGTGGTCGAGAACATGGGCTCTGGGGCCAGGCCGCCTGGTGTGATTCTCAGCTCTGCCATTTGCTGGCTGTGTGGCCCTGGGCCAGCTACTCTCCCGCACTGCACCTCTGTTTCCACTCCCAGAACATGAGGAGTATGGTAGTGCCTGCAAACAGTGCTGTCAGGAGGGCTGAGTGTGTTCTGCTCACTGCCTTTACAGCACTTAGAACACTGCTGTGCTCCAAAAAATGTCATCATAATTAACTCCTTTAACTTCTTTATTTCTCATTTCCAGGTGAGGAAATAGAGACATAGAGAGCTCTAGGGGAGAAATAAAGACCTATGGGTTGCAAACAGGCCTCCCTCGTGGGTCTAAGATCCTCAAGCAAAATGCCTTCAGTGGGCCTTTGCAGACTCCGTGGCCACAGTCCCCAGCACTCCCTGTTGTACCACACCCAGCCTGGTCTCCACAGTCAACAACAGAGCAGATGGTCAGGCCTGCAGCATCTCTACCACCCCTGCCCTGCCCTGCCCTGCCCCCTGGGACTGGCTTAGAGTGCATCGGGCCCGGTCACTTACTACTGACTCCTGACCAGAGGCCTTCCCTTGCCCTCATGTTGCCTGGCCCTCCTGCACTCTGCACCAGAGATACATACGGATCTCCTTGTCTGCAGTGTCACCAAGGCAGAGATAAGATCTCAGCCATAAGGCTGGATCTGGGACTTATCATCATGCCCACAGGAAGTGCTTTGTTGCCTGTGGAGCAATGGGTGAGAGCAGGTGGCAACTAAAAGGGGCAGAAGCAAGAGGCAGAGTCATCATCAACTTTCTTTACTGTCTCTTAAGGAGGAAGAAAAGTGAGCTCTGGTCATCCCCACCCTTGTCCATCTTCCTGGGGGCAGGCTACTTTCTTGGCTCCTGTCCACACAGCGGAGTCCCACAGTCAAATGGGATGACATGAGATTAATGCAGGAATTCCAACAGGCTCTCTGGAAACCTAAGGACCAATATGCCCTCATCCTAGCCCTTGTTCATGCTGGTCCCTTCTCCTGACTGCTTCGCTCCCTATAGGCAAATCCTCTGTCCCTGTAGGCTTACCCTTCCAGGGAACTGCTCCATCTGACTGTACTTCTGGCTGGATATTAGGATGACCTGGGGAGCTCTTAAAAAATACCATTGCACCTGAGTCTTTGGGGAGAGGCTTGGGCATCAGTATTTTTTTTTAAATATGTGTGATGACTTTGATGCCGTGTCTCTCAGACAGTGGTTCTTAAGTCAGGTAGGCGTCAGCATCAGGATTGGTAGAACGTTTACTGTCCCTCAGCCCCGCCCACGGTTTCTGAGTGGACCTGCAAATTCCTATAGGTCTAGAATTTACAATTCTGGCACTTTCCTGTGATGCTAATGCTTCTGGTCCTGGGACCCCATTTTGATAACCTACTCTTTTGTGACTACCCAGGCCAGAGCTTTCTGTTTCCTGGGTCCCTGATTGCCTGCGGTCTCTTAGGCCCATCTGCTTTTCGAAGCCAGGTCCCCAGGGGCAGGGACCACTGTGAGATCATTTGGTGACCGCTAGTCTCTGGTATAGGAGAAGCCAGTGGCACCCCACTCCAGTACTCTCGCCTGGAAAATCCCATGGATGGAGGAGCCTGGTGGGCTGCAGTCCATGGGCTCGCTAAGAGTCAGACATGACTGAGCAACTTCACTCTGACTTTTCACTTTCATGCATTGGAGAAGGAAATGGCAACCCACTCCAGTGCTCTTGCCTGGAGAATCCCAGGGACGGGGGAGCCTGGTGGGCTGCCGTCTATGGGGTTGCACAGAGTCGGATACAACTGAAGTGACTTAGCAGCAGCAGCAGCAGCCTCTGGTATGGCCATCCTTCCCTCCTCCATCCTGACTCTCTGCCCCTACCTCCCGTTAAACTGACCAGTGTCCAGTCTTGGCCCCACCCTTGGGGACGGGTGCTCAGGAAATAGTGACTGCTTCAGGCAAGGTGAGGTGGACAGCACCAGCCCTGAGAGTCTTCAGTACTGGGGGCAAGTCCTTGGAGCCAGAATAGCATTTCTGGCTTCAGGGGGTGAGTGTCCAGAACAGCCCCTCACTCTCCCTAA
Organism: Tragelaphus eurycerus; assembly: GCA_935064755.1. Taxonomy (NCBI): domain Eukaryota; kingdom Metazoa; phylum Chordata; class Mammalia; order Artiodactyla; family Bovidae; genus Tragelaphus; species Tragelaphus eurycerus. The sequence goes on along the minus strand of CAKXYN010000027.1, from coordinate 17,122,894 downwards.
GTGAGGCTGTCGAAAGATCCATCATGTTATTTGACTTTCCCAGCCCCCATAGAGGGTATTTGATCACTGTTTGAACTGCATTTTTGGTGAATGATAAAAATGATGAAACACACGCAAGAAACAGCCATTCCCTTCTGCTTTCCTCACCCTGGAGACACCGGACCGGCAGACGGGGGGTCATTGTTGGGGGTTGAGATGTATCCATCATCTTTTAGGGGGTCCTGGGCTTTGAGGGCAGCAGATAGTTGGGGTGACCCTGTGGGCTTCCCCCAAGGCCTGTAGTAGTAGAGTCTTCCTTGGAAGCCAAGGCAAGCCAGCTAGGTACCAGGTGCTCAGCACAGCTTCATGGAGGGAGTATGTGAGTGTGGAATGGGCCCAGACCCGAGAACACACATATGCTTTACCCATGATCTCTGCCCTGCGAGAGCATCACCACCTAAGACCCAGGGATGGGACCCAGAGACGTGGCCAAGGAGGAACTCCCTGTGGGCTCACAGCCTGTCTCTCCCTGCACAGAGTTTGCAGCAGCCCTGCCCATTGCCTGCCCCCCACCACTCCCCAGTTCCACCAGTGGGTCTGTGGGGTGGGGCTCTGGTTTGTTTCCCCTGTTTGCTTAGGGAAGTCACAGCCTGTCCTCTGCCTTGTTTATAACTGGTTTGGGGACAGCAGCTGCCCCAGCCCCCTACAGTCCCTGAGGGGTGCAGGGTGGCCAGGAGGTGATACACTATCCTGTCCCCTCCTCCACCCCCGCCGCCTCTGTCCCCGCCGCCCTTGCCCTGGCCAGGTGTTGTCTCTCTCAGCTGCCCCTGCCTGCACGGGGCCAGCTGACTGGGGCTGCAGGGCTGTGGGCCTTAGAAGCCAGCTGGCCCTGCCCCCGTGTTTTTGAGAGGAGGGGACTGGGACCCAGGGAGGTTGGGGGACCCACTCCAGCATCCATGAGGGTCAGCAGTCATGGACTGACTGGGGGCCTAGCACTGTGCAAACCAAGCAGGATGGGTGGGAATAAAGACATAGCTCCTTTCCCAAAGCTGATGGCCTGGGACTGGGGGTCGGGGGGTGGGGGTGGGGGTGAATTTCAGTATCTGCAGAGGACAGAGAAAGGCAGAGCAATGTGTTATCCTACAGAGCCATGGACTAAATGACCACAAACATGCCAGTACCTGGCCCTTTGGTCTGAAGAACATTCTTCCTTTTTTTTTTAAATGAATTTTTATTGGAGTATGGATGCTTTACAATGTTGTGTTAGTTTCAGATGTACAGTAAAGTGAATCAGTTAGGCACGCGTGCATGCTAAGTCACTTCAGTCGTGTTCGACTCCTTGAGACATTATGAACTGTAACCCACCAGGCTATATGTCCACTCTTTTTTTAGACTCTCTGGGGCTTTCCAGGTGGCTCAGTGGTAAAGAATCCACCTCCCAGTGCTGGAGACACAGTAGACTCGGGTTCCATCCTTAGGTCGGGAAGATCCTCTGGAGGAGGAAACGGCAACCCACTCCAGTATTCTTGCCTGGAAAATCCCATGGAGAGAGGAGCCTGGTGGGCTACAGTCCATGATGGGGTTGCAAAGAGTCAGACGTGACTGACTGACTGAGCACACACACATTCCCATACAGGTCATTACAGAGTATTGATTGGAGTTCCCGGTGCTATCCAGTAACCTACTGCTATATAGTAGATTCTTATTGGCTATCCATTTTACATATGTTAATATATAGTACTGGAGTAGGGTACCATTGCCTTCTCCAAATATATAGTAGTGTTTATATGTTAACCCCAGGCTCCCAATTTATTCCCCCTGCTCACCCTTGAAGAGCCTTCTTCCCTGGCCAAGGGAAAGTTTTTACAAAAGGGCTTGGGCCCGTGCCTAGAACTTGGCTCAGCGCTTCTCACCCGCTGAGAAGGCTCCAGGAAGGACTGCTCTCTTGACCCTGGGTCCTCCCACCTGGGGGGTCACCTCTACAGGCCCAGGAGCCTCTCCCCCTGGACCAGGCCCTCCCCTCCAGGAAACCTGGAGTCTGCTGAGCACCAGGTGGGGCCACGGGGAGGCTGTTGGCCCCTGAGCCCCTCGCCTCTCGCTGAGGCCCTGGGCCCTGGGGCACTTGGTGCTAATTGGGCCTAACATTCAGGTCTCTTTGGACCCGCTTGTGCTGAGCCCTGAGACTTGGGCTTGAAACTGCGGGTGGTGCTTCTGCTCTCCCGCCCCAAGCACTCTTCTCCTTTCCCTCTTTCCTTTGCCCCTCCCACCCGCATCCCTCTGACTCTCTCTATTTCCACAGCAACTGGAACTTCAGCCCCCGATGCGGGTGTGTCTCCCTGTCCTGCTCTCTGTCCCTCTCCCCTCCATCTTCTTCATTTCATTTTTCTGCCTCCCGCCTTCTTTCGGTGTATTTAGAGGATGAGCGAGGCCTGCCCAGTTCCTCCAGTGCCTTCTCAGCATGGGCCTCTGAACTCTGCTGTCAGGGGCCTGGAGGAGCAGACCAGGGCAGGGTGAGGTGGGCCTAGCTTCATGCAACTCTCTCCCCTTGGCCACCAGGGGCATATTGTGGCTGGGATGCTCCAGGGTTCGGGCGGAGATGAAAAGGGCTGTGGTGCCCAGGCTCTGTGGGCTGAGGGGCAGCTGGAAGAGCCCTCTGCAAACACCCCTGGGTGTCACTGGCTCCTCCAGACCCATGACCAGGTATAGAGTCTCATCCGCTTTGGCCGAATCATAATGGTTTGCAAAGCCAAGTAGGGGAAGAGACTATTAGAACTTCTGTTTCGATGTATTTATATCTCATCCTTTTCTCCCCCCTTTTACTCTGAAATATAACCTAATTGCCAAAAAGAGCATAAACCTATATGGATAATATAACAATTATAAACGTGAACACCCAGGTTACTACCACCTCAGTGAAGAAACAGAATGTAACCTGAATTTGAAATCAACTTGTGTGCTCCACCTTGGTCATAAGCCCCTTCCCAAAGTGAACCACTATCCTGACTTTTTTCTTTTTTTGCCTCAGTGTGGGCATGCAGTAGCCTAGTTCCCTAAACAGGGATTGAACATCTGCCTCCTGCCTTTGGTAGCCTGGAGTCCCAACTATTGGACCATCAGAGAAGTCCCTCTACTGACTTTTAAGATAATCAGTTCCTTGCTCGCCTTGATCATGTTACCACCTCTACCTGTGGCCTTTAGCAACAGAGCTTAGTTTCGCCCTATTTTAAAGTTATGTACCTGGAGTAACACTGGATATGTTTGTTGGCCAGTGGAGAGATCTGTCTACACTGTTGTGAGTGGCTGTGTTCATGTATCAGCATCCGCTGTATGAACTTGATACCATATCTGCATCCATCCCACCACTCATGGACATTTGGGTTGCTTGCCTTTTTTGGCTGCTGTGAACAATACTGGAAGAACATCCTGGAATGTGCTTCCTGGTGTGTTGGTATGTACACTTCTTCAGAGTCCGTATAGAGCAGAATTGCTAGAGTATTGCTGTAGGGTATACGATGCATATTTCAACTTTAGTAAATTCTGTGTGAAGTGGTTATACCAATTTGCTCCTCACTGATGACCCCTAAGAGTTCCTATTGCTTTGTGTCTTCATTGATACTTTGTATCAGTAGACTGTTTTGTTTCTGTCCTGGTGAGCTGCTGAAACTGTAACAGTATCTCATCCTGAGTATAATTTATATTTCCCTCCTTGTCTTTTTTATAGATCTATTTTTGTGTATGTTTGCTCATATGCATGATGTATTTATACACTGGCATTTTATTAACACTTTCTGAGAAAAGAAGCTTATATTGGGGGTGCTCAAAATTTGTTACTCACAGGGGTGTGTGATTATTGAAAGACCACTGAAATATTGAATGCCAGGGAGGAGGCTGGTTTGTAGGCTGGGGTTGGGGAGGTGGTCTTGGGATGAGATTCCCAAGTGGTACTGCCTGCCAGATGAGCAGCTCTGTCCAGAGGGTACTGAGCCCACGGGGTATTTACCAGCACCTCCAGGCCCTCCTGCCTGGCACATCTACAGCTTTCGCAGCAGATACCCTTCAAGTTAGAATTGGCAGGCGTCTGGCTTTCAGGTCCTTTTAGGGCAGCAGTTCTCTTTGTCTCCCAGGGGACATTTGGTGATGTCTGTTGACATTTTTGGTTGTCACAACTCAGGGAATGCTACTGGCATCTGGCAGGTAGAGGCCAGAGATGCTGCTAAAGGTTCTAAAGTGCTCAAACAGCCCCTCAAGAAAGAGTTACTCTGGCCCCAAGTGTCAGTCGTGTTGAGGTTGAGAAACTGTGACCTAGGAAGGGAGCCTGGAACCTGAGATTTGCTGTGAACTTGCTGTGTGGCCTTCGGGACGTCCCTGAGTGCTGTGAGTTTTGGTCTCCTCATCAAAAAGGAGGGTGCCAATGTTGCTGCCCCTCCCCGCCATGGGTTGTCGTTGGGACTGGGGAGGGGGGCCTGGCTGTGTGGGCATCTTGGAAGGTGTCCCTGCAAAGGGGCCCTTGGCCATTGTTTCCAAGGGGTTAGGGGTTTCTAGAACCAGCCCTTCCCCTTGTCTGTCCACAGAGCTGGAGATGCGTGAGCCTGGCCCTGCTTCCTGCTACTCCAGGCCTCAGCGGGCTGCGGCAGAATGGCCCTGAGGGCCCCTGCCTTTTGATGAGGGCTGCAGAAATGAGGGGCACTCAGGAGAGCCCTGGGGCCCCAGGAAAACCATTCCTGACTTTGTCTTCAGCTGGGTGGGAGTCCAAGGTTGTGTGGGATGATAAGAGGTGCTTATCATATTCCTTATCTGAGGCTCTGTTTCAAGTCCAGTGGTGAAGAGTGGGAGCCAGAGATCATCCTTAGGGGCTTTGTACACCCAGGCCAGGCTCTGCGTCCTTCTGGAGTGCGCTCTCCCAGGGAAAGCCCAGGAGGGCCAGAGTCTGGGTCAGCGCTCTCAGGGCCCCTCTGACTTCCCAGTCCTGGGGTTCACTCCCCCCATGCATCTTGAGGTCCCTCGGCCTGCCTGGTCTCCCCTCTGCTACACTGTCCCTTCCTGAGATATACTCGTGAGCGGGCCTAGTAAACTCATCCACCCTGACGTGCAGACAACTAGTAACAGCTTAGCGACTTCCAGCCTTTATTGACAAGCAGTATCTACCTACCAATGTTGAGAATCCCTTAGCTCCGAGAAGGAAACATTAGCGAAATGTCAAGTGTCTTGAGCTATTAGAGAAGTGTGTTGGAGGCTGAGGAACCTCTGAAATCTCATGTAGTGAGAGCCTTTTCCCACAAGCTCGTGTGTTGGCTCAGAGCTTCACAGGACCATGCTGGGTCTCAAGGTCCATTTCGAGGTGGGCCAAAGTACGGCTGTGAACTGGGTGTCTGGAGACCCTGGGAAGGCCTGGGGCTGAGGTCATAGACACGTGGTCAGTCAGGAAGGAGGTGAACTGCGGGGCTTCTGACTAAGGAGGGGCAGAGAGGCTGTGCAGGTTAGGGTTTGGCCCATTCGGGACCCAGCAGGAGTCCTGCAAATTCTTGCCCCTCTGTGCCTCTCCGTCTTGGTGCAGGGGGCAGCTTGGCCTGGGGCCCTGTGAGGCCAGGCTGTGTGAGGGGTGGAGGCTGTCAGAGACTCAGTCTGGGAGCAGGGAGGGGCCTGGTCAGTGGCCTGGAGCCCCGGATCAGTGAGACGGGAGCTGGGAGCCTGTCTGCCTCTAACGGGGATGTGGGTGTGCAAGGCCTTCCGGGCGTGTGGTTCCCCCTGTGCTGTGAGTAGTCCTCAGCAGAGTTTGCAGCTCCCAGGGGATTGTGTAACTTCCTCTCAGGCCAAGGTGCAGGGGGCTGGGTGAGAAACAGCCCTGGGGAAAATGAGGAAACTGGGGCTGGCGCTGGGGCAGGGGCTTGGCCCTGGGCTCTGGCCCCCGGAGGAGCTGAGCATTCCTGGGGGCCTCCTTCCAGAGGGCTGCCCTCGCCCAGGTACGTGGGCATGTGTGCGTGTGTGTGTTGTTGGGGGGGTGTCTCTGGGGAGCTGGGTGAGTGGGGATGAGGTCCCGCAGGCTACGCTGGCCTGGGGCTATCTTTCGAGCAGAGTTCAGAGAAGCAGGTAATGCAGGGGAGGAGTGGGAGGGGGCCTGGGGAGTCAGGAGTCCCCAGAGCCGACAGCCAGCCGCACCTCTGAGGAGCCGCTCCTGGCCTCCTCTGCTGTCTTCCAGATGCATGCGAGGCTTGGGTGAGAAGGGGATAGGCGTGATGTGCTTAGTGGGCTGCGGCCAGGCTCCTCGCTGACGTCAGAATTAGGAGCAGACACCGCTGTTCAATTGGGCTCAATTCCCTGCCCTTGCTGCTTTTGGAGCTGCGTGATGCTGGTGCCTCAGTCTCCTCTTCTGTCAAATGGAGATAAGAGTCACAGGGCCCAGCGTGTGTATTCATTCTGAGGATTAAAAGACGTAATGCACGTAGAGTGCTCGGACCAGCACGTGGTGGAGTATACATCATACGGTATGTGAGCACGTTTGTGTGCAAACAGCAAAACACCAGATTCGCGCTGATTCTTTCTGATGGCACGGATTGGCATGTGGACTGCGGATAATAATAAGAGATCCTGTTTCCAGGGCTCTCCCCACGACAGCTGTTGTTGTTTAGTAGCTAAGTCATATCCGACTCTGAGACCCTATGAACTGCAGCACGCCAGGCTTCCCTGTCCTTCACTATCTTCCGGGATTTGCTCAAACTCATGTCCATTGAGTCAGTGATGCACTCTAACCATCTCATCCTCTGTCATCCCCTTCTCCTCCTGCCTTCAGTCTTTCCCAGCATCAGGGTCTTTTCCAATGAGTCAGCCCTTGGCATCAGGGCCATGGTATTAGAGCTTCAGCTTTATCATCAGTCCCTCCAATGAATAGTCAGGGTTGATTTCCATTAAGATTGACTGGTTTGATCTCATTGCTGTCTAAGGGACTCTCAAGAGTCTTCTCTAGCACCACAATTAGAAAGCATCAATTCTTTGGTCCTCAACCTTCTTTATGGTCCAGCTCTCACATCTGTACATGATAACATAGCTTTGACTGTATGGACCTCTATAGGCAAAAGGTCTCTGCTGTTTTAATACACTGTCTAGTTTACCATTGCTTTTCTTCCAAGATGCACGGTGTACTGAGAGGAAGATAGGGGGCTGGCCTTGCTGCCCGTCAGCTCCAGCCGGGAGCGCTGTCTTCTCTCTGTACCATCTCTAATCTCACAGTCAACAAATATAAAGAATGACATTGATATAGGAAATGGCTTTTTTATAGTTGGAGGGAGTAGACTTCCTTAGGTGGAGCTCTCTGGGTTTAAAGGCCACTCACCCGGTGGACAGGATGGGGCAGGATGGTTAAGAATGGGGCTCCAGATTCAGGTGGCCCTGGCTTTGACTCCTGCCTGAGCCTGTGACCTTGGCCTCAGGTTCCTCACATGTAAAATTCCTTACAGTCCCTTCCTCCTAAGATGATGGGGAGGATGAAATGAGATACCATAATAAAATGCTTAGCACAGGCCTGGCCAGAGTCAGTGTCCGCCAAATGGATGCCTCTCTTAGGCACCTGTTGCATGGAGGGTTGTGTGCCAGGCTGGGAGCGGGGCTACATGGGTTTCCTTGGAGGGCTGTTCTTTGAATTGTGGATCAGGGCCACTGTTTGGACCCTAATCAGGCCATGAAATCAGCTTACTGGGTTTCAATGAAAATGAAATGAAAAGGAAGTAATAAATTAAATGAAAAAGAATGATAGGAAACGTCCAAGTGTAATGCACAGTGCGAGTGAGTGTTTTGTACAACTTTGGGGGGTTTCATGTGCATGTGAATACGCACTCCAGGCTGTGTGCGTGTGTGTGTATACTGGGTCAAATGAAATATACTTTTCTGTGAGTCATAGTCAAAATATTTGGAGTCAGTGCCTGAGAGATGATCTCCCTCCACATAGTGACGTTTATGGAGCATCTACTCAGTGTGAAACCGAGTTCCACATGTGGGAGCCAGAATGCGGGGAGCGGGGTTCAGGGCCCAGTTCTTAGCAAAGTGGCTGGGTGAGCCAGCCCTGTGGGGTCAGCAGAGACAGAGGGCTGGGGGTGGTCAGGTAGGGGATTCTGGGTGATGACATGTGCTTGTGGGGACAGTGAGAGGAAGCAGTGCCTGGGGTGAGTGGTTGACTTGGAATCTGGAGATAGAGAGCACCCACCCAGTGGAGGCTCCCTGTCAGTGGAGGGTGCAGAGCCAGACCTCGCCAGAGGTGAGGGTGAGGGTTGTCTGAGGTCGGGCTGGGCACGTTTTCCTGGCTGGGGTGGGGCAGAGGAGGACTCAGGTTTACGGATGCTCCCGGATCTCAGGACTTGCAGGGTCTGCAGTGACTGGTGGGTCTCAGAGCTCAGACCTCTCCCTCTTCCCCTTGGCCCCCTGGGAGCCTTCTGAGCCTTTATCTCCTCCTTTTTGCTGCCCCTACTGGCTCTGGTGGGCCTGCCTGGCCTGAGACCTGACTCAGCCCTGAGTCTTGGTCCAGGAGCCAGAAGCCTTTCTATGACTTGGATCTCTGCCCAGGATAAGTCAGGGCCTCTGTTTCTTTGTCGGTAAAGTGGGCATACGAATCCCTGAGCAGCCAGCCGACTGGGTGGTGATGCCCATCTTGTGACCTCACGGGGATAAGCAGCTACAGGAAGTGTGGCGAACTCTGGGTGGGTTGTAACTCTTGTCTCTAAGGCTGGGAAAGCTTGGGCAGGTCATGAGGGTATCAGCTGCCTGGCTGGAGAGCCCCTACCTTCCCATCCCGTGACCTGGGGCAAGGGTGGGGAGAGGCCTGTGACCCATGGTAAACTGGGGATATCCCCGGATCTGAGGGGGAGGTGACCCATTAGGGGCCCCAGAAGATGGGACCCAGGCTGGGAAACCCAGCCTCTAGAGCCCCCACCTACATAGGTACCCAAGGAACCCCAGCTTGGAGCCTGTGAGGCCACGTAGAGGAGCGCGCCCTGGGACTTGTTGGCAGAAGTCAATTTCCAGGAAGTTATGGGTGGCTTCGAGCCTGCAGAGCCCAGAGCCCTGAGGCTCAGGCATGTGCTTCTATAGGAGGATGTGGTATTTAATGAGAGGTCATGCATATTGAGTACCTACTGTATGCTAGACACTGTGCTAAGTGCTTTTGTATATTTGGAGATTTCATCCTCACAATAACCTAATGCCCAAGTCTTTTTATACATCCCATTTTATGGGTTAGGAAACGGAGGCTCAGAATGGTGAAATCTCTCTTGCTAACTAGTGAGTGGCAGGGCTGGGCTGAGGGCTTGAGTTCTGGATTCAGGCTACCAGGGTTGAAACCCAGGCAGTAGCACTTGCCAGCTGTGTGACCTTCCTCAGATGTGAGCCTAAACCTCTTTGCCCATTCGTTTCTTGCTCGATGAAACGGGCAGAACCCCATTGCCCTCCTCAAAGGGTTGTTGGGAGAATTACATGAGATCATGGAGGTCAAGTGCTTAGTACTTAGGACACTGTTTCTCCTGTCTGCACCAAGGACCAATTATGTGGCACTGGGTGAGTTCTCTGGTCTCTTGGGTCCCAGTCTCTTCAGCTGTGTGACATGGAATACTAACCCCTTCTCTACCCTTCTCAACAGGATTGCTGAGGATCAGGTGGAATCAAAACCCTGGATGGGTCCTGAGGGAGGCCTCCAGAGAACAGAGATCCTAGACTCTTGAGCGCCCAGAGCTACCAGGAATTTTTCAGGGCTTGGGGCTGCCTGCAGGTCCTGATGTATTTTGTCTGGGCTGGCTTCAAGCTTTTGTTTCCTGCTGGCTTGTGCAGACCTTTGAAGTGCTGACCCCAGATCCAACTCCAGTTTCTCAAGATGCATTCTGTGGAAGGGTTTGGTGATCAAGCAGGTTTGGGAGAGTGTGAGTTAAAAAAAAAAGTTGAGGGGATGGATTTCTTCGCTACAGGACTTGTTAGAGCCTTCAATATGCTAATATTCATTATGTAACCCCCATGTGTGGTCATGATATACTTGTGGATATCTCAATGGCCTGCTGTTCAAAGCTCCATTTTCCAGATGGAGAAACTGAGTCTTGGAGGGAAGGCTAGGAAATGGTTTTCCCACATCATGGGAAATTTCCCATGTTATCATTTCCATTTCCCAGTTATCTGTAACTGAGCTGTGTGACTAGATGCCAGGGCTCCTGACTCCATGGCCAGGACACCCGTTTCTTTCCCTCCTTCCTCTGTTCTGCTTTCTTCCTGAAGGTGCCTCACCTTTTTCTGGCCCCTTCCCTCTCCTTCCCAGCAGCAATAGAGGGTATCTTGTTCCTTCTGGGCCTTGCTGGACGATGGGGATATGCCCAGCACCCGGCCTCCTGGGTGATGCTTCCGGGCTGGCAGATGGCAGTAAGGCGTTATCCCAGCTGAGCAGCTCCTTGCAAGTTAATTCTGTTTTCTGAGCCTCAGTCTCCTCAACTGCAGAGTGATGCTCATCACTTTGCCTCTCACCTGCAGGTGAGAGCTTTGGCTCTGACATCGTGCGAATGTGCTCTGCTCACCTGCAATTCATGTCCAGATGTCCGTGAGTCTAGCAATTCTGATCATTTTGGGGAAGAACAGGGAAGAAATGAGGGGGCCCCTGGTCATGGGATCTGATGTGGTTCTGACTCCCCAGGTCCAATTCATCCCCCATGTTTGACATCTGCCTGTTAGGATGATGCTGGTCCTCTCTGGGCCCAGTTCCACTGGTGACCTAGGAAGTAGGCCGGTCTGAGTGGTGCTAGAGACCCGTTTCACAGAGGAGGCATGAGGGGAGGGGAGTTGGGAGTGTCCTGTGGGGGTTGTTGTTAGAATTGGGAAAGACACTCGAGTGTCTCCGTGCTTCGGCTCAGTTCCGCCTTGAGAGGGTGGGTCTCTGGAGTCCGCCTACTCATTTGACGCCCCTTCCCCTTGAGTCAGGGAGCATGTGTGTGTGTGCCTGCATCTCTGTCCACTCAGCAGAGGGGGTGTAAACATCCCAGGCTCTCTGCTGGCTGCGGTGGGCGCTGAGGGAAAGGCTGGGGGGTGGATCAGGCTGGCTGGGGAGGTGGGAGGAGGTGGTGCCTCCCTGGCAGCATGTCCTCACCCAGAGGGCTCTTTGCCCGAGTTATTCTTAGCACTGACTCATTAGAGAGACTATTTTTAGCCCTGTTTCTAAGTGTTGCCAACATCTGGTGCAGCCAGTGCTGAAGGGGGTTGGGGTGGTAGGGGCGACCCCTTTGGGCATGGCTGGGGACCCGAGCCTCTGGCCAGACAGCGAGGACACTGCTTTCTGCACCTGCCCGTTGCTTGAAGCTGGGGGTGCAGTAGGCGTCCTATTCATGCTTGAACATTGTGGGCGGGCCCACGACTCTCAGGGATGGGGGTTGGAAGGTGGGATGAGGGTTACCATCCAGCGGGAGAGTGAGTGAGCTGATGGTGCTCCTCAGGTAGGCGTTCCCCTGTCCATCCCTCAGGGGTGCCAGTTGGCCTCTGACCCCTGAAGAAAAGGGCCTCGGGGGAGGAGGGCTAGCCCCCAGCTGGGGCAGACATTGTAGGGAATGACAGTGCCCAGGGGTGAGGTGTGCAGGCTCAGGGGCCAGACTGCATGGGCTTTGAGACTTCCTTAGCTGTGTGACTTTGGGCAAGTCATCAACCTCTCTGTGCCTCAGTTTCCCCCTCTGTGAGATGGGAGTGGGAGTAGAGTGTTGTAAGGATGAAGTAGAATAATGGACGAAGAGCCTACTTAGTGGCGCTATGGTGTAGGGAGCTGGGGGCTTTGTCACTGTTGCTAATGTGACTGTTACTAGCAAGAAGCTCTGCCTGTACCTTGAGCTGGGGAAGGAGGCGTGTCAGCTGAGTGAGGTGAAGCTTGGGATGGGACTCAGAGGGAGGGGTCGTACCTGGGCATCATGATGGGGTGGTTTCTGCCAGGCTGCCCCAAGGGATTAAGGGCACACAGGTGAGTTGGAATGTGGGCTTTGCCCTTCACAGGTTGGGTGAGTCACTTATTTTCTCTGCATGTCCTTTTTTTTTTTTTTTTAACCTACAAGACAAAGATGATACTATGTAGGCTATAGAGTTATTATGAAAAATAAAGCATTTGATGTTTGTGGGGGCATTTTGCCCAGTGCTAGGCACACGGGAGGATCTGAATCCATGAAACTTTTCTTCCTTTCTGTCCCTTTTTCCATGTGAGGGATGGGGTGCCCTGAGGGTCGTGGAGGAGAGCTTGGCCTGGAGATTTGGAGTGTAGGGGCTGGGGTCCTAGCTCTTTGTGAGCCTGGGTGATCCACACACATAACTTCCCCCTGGGTTTCTGTAACACAGTGGCTGGAGAAAACTGAGTTTTAGACTCTTTCTCAGAATCCCTGGGGTGCCTTGGGGAAGGACTAGGTGGAGGGGCGCTGGGGAAGGGGAGGCCCCCTGTTGGAGGCCAGGTAGTCTGGCCCTTCCCACTCCCCACAGAACCGCTTCATTCTCATGTTTAGCTGTCAAAGTTCCAGGTAAACTCTGTCTGAAAGGGGGTTCTGCTGTTGAAATCAGCCTGGGAGTCTCTGAGAGGGGTGACCTCGTAGGCTCCTTGTTGTGTGACTTGGCACTGACTCTGGAGGTGACCTGGACTGTGGGCCCTGATGTCCAGAGGATGCTGGTGCTCCCCGTGAGGCGTGGGGACAGGCGGGGGCTGCCAGGCTGTGCCTGGGGGGAGAGGTTTGAGTGCTGCCCGGCCTCGCTATCTGTGGGACGTGGGGCCCTGAAGACAATACTCAGCCTCACCAGCAAACTCTCCTGGGCAGAGTGTGGGCTGAGACTAGGCAGAAGGGCCCCTGGCCACAGTGCAGTCATGTTCCTGGTAAACACTCGAGAATATCTGAAAGGAATGAATGAAGTGGCACCACAGTGTCCCCGGACAGCTGCACCTCTGCGAGGGTGGCAGATCCCCCCTTCCTCTTCTTCTTTTTTTAAATTAATTTTTATTTATTTATTTTTGGCTGTGCTGGGTCTTCATTGCTGTACATGGACTTTCTCTAGTTGTGGTGAGCGGGGGCTGTTCTTTGTTGCCGTGCGTAGGCTGCTCACTGTGGTGGCTTCTCTGGTTGCAGAGCATGAGTTTCTAGGTGCATGGGCTCAGCAGTTCTGGCCCATGGACTTAATTGCTCTGTGGCCTGTGTGGGATCTTCCCGGACCAGGGATCGAACCTATGTTCCCTGCATTGGTAGGCAGACTCTTATCCACTATGCCACTAGGGAAGTCTGTCCCCTTCCTCTTCTTTTCGCCCTTCACTCTGCCTTCCCTGTTCTCTGCTTTGTTCGACTAGCCTTAAGCTCCCCTAGCCCTGCCCATACCTTGAACAGACACTTTCCCAACTTGAGCCTCAGTTTGTTCACGGGTGAAATGAGGATGGTGGGCTCAGCTTGGGAGGCCCCTTCCAGCATCTCAGCCTCTGTTCTCAGGGCAGGTCACACATGCCCAGAAGGTCCAGTCCCTCTCACCAGTGGCAGGGGGAGAGGTGGTTCTCAGGGTCTGAGGCAAGGGTAGGGTGGCCGCAGTGCTCTGACGGGGACTTCAGGGTGTGGTGGGCCTGGGCGGGGGCTTGGGCAGGGAGGCAGGGACCTGTGGGTGTGAGAGGAAGGGTGGGCATCCGAGTGTGTCCGCTGGGCTGGGGCCGCCACCGTGACTTTTGTGTATGACCCTCTGCAGGCGTGGGCGGCAGCCCGTAGGGACATATTTGTGTCGTTATGACTGGACGTGAGAGGGTGTGTGGGTCTGGCCGGCCTCAGGCTGGGGCGGTTATCTCCTGTTGCTGGGAGCTTCCTGAGCTCTGAGGAGAATGGAAAGTGACTTCATGCAAGGGTGCCCCTCCCCAGATCCCCACTTTAGGCACAGCCTGAGATAGAGGATGGCCTGGCTTTCCTCCCCTCTTCCCCACTCACCAGAGGCTCATGTCCCCCTCCTCCCTCACCTCAGACCCTGTGTCTCACTCAGGGTTTTGGGGGGCTGCCTTGACCTGCATTCTGACTCTTCTCTCCATGGCCTCTCGTGTGTGGAGGGGAGGCAGGTGGTCTGTGCCTGCAGGTCTAGGAGTCGGCACACCCCCAGGCCTAGTACAGCTAATCCTCTGAGCCAGAGGAAGTGTCCTCCGGAGGCCCAGCCTGGGACGCTGTGGTCAGCACCCTGCACCGGCCGAGTGGTTTTCCAGCTGGAGGAGACCCGCGGGGAGGGGTGAGGAGAGGCTCCACCTGCCCACCGGCTCCGGTAGTCTTGGCTGCAGCCACTGCCGGTGACTCATTCCCCCTGGGAACTAGCCGGCTCCTCTCCTGAGGCTCTGGGCCCTGGGCTCAGCCAGCCAGGGAGGAGCAGGGAGGCCCTCCTTCCATATGACGGGGAGGGGTCCCAGCAGACCGCTCTCGTGTCCTCCGGCCCCCGCAGACTTCACCTTCCTAGTAGCCGCAGCCCCAGATCACCATAGTGGGTCCTGGATGCCTCGCAAGTGGGCAGCCCCGTCTGGCAGCTGGACTCAGTCCCTCTTCCCCAGCGCCCGCCACCAGGCATGTCCCCATTCCAGTGCCTGGGCTCGGTGGGGGCATGGGTGGTGCCTGTTCCCACCCCGGGGGAGGGAGGTGACTGGGCAGCCTGGGAGGGGGTGGGGAGGCCCTCTCCAGGGAAATGAATTCTTGGCTGGACCCCAGATGCTGGCCTGCCCAGCTCTGCTCCGGGGTAACACTGGGTGCACACACAGCCCCATTGTACGCCTGGGCCCTGTGCCCGCCGTGGGCCTGGCACCAGCTCTGTCCACAGCAGTGGCTCCGTCAGCTCCTCAGCAGCCCCTGCCAGGGCCCGAGTCACTGGGCCCCCGGTGAAGAGGAGGAGGGAGGGCCGGTGGTGAGGCTGTGAGTGGGGGTGCCCTGAGCGGGGGAGCAGGGACCATGCAGATGCTTGAGGAGCCAAGTGCATGCGTTGGTTTCTCATCAACTGTGGATACAGGGTAGGGAGCACTGTCTCCCTTTCACATGAGGAAATTGAGGTGTCGAGACCCCAAGAGGCTGCAGTAACTCGCCCAAGGGCACAGAGCTAGCAAGCGATGGAGCCGGGGTTCAAGCTCAGGCAGCCTTGGTCCACAGCCGCTCAGCACCGCTTACTGTGCTGCACACCCAGCCTCGGGTCAGGGCTCAGGGAAAGGCCCGGCTCCTTCTTCTCCCCAGCCCAACTTAGAGGAGCCAGGTAGGCTACTTTCTAGAAAGTACAAGTCCCCACGGTGGAAGGGGATCCCAGAACAGTAGGGTCTGGAGTCCCCATGTGCTTGTGAGAAGCGTGGAGGTTAGATTTCAAGGATGGTATTGGTGGCTGGGCAGGCAGAACAAGTCCCCAGGATCGGAAGGCGGCTCCTTGCCTCAGTTCCCCTGCTGTGGTGGCACTGAATGTCCCCCCGTGCTTCTCCAGAGGACACAGGAATGTGGAGGAGAGGGGTGGCCGGGGCTGAACTTGGAGCCTCACCCCCTTTCCTGTGCTCCGTAGGCTGGCCCGGAGGCTCCGCATCCCCAGCCTAGAGCAGGGCCTCCTGTTGCTTCTATTCTGAGAATCCGTCCTGAGCTGCCCCATCTCCTCAGGTTTCCCAGCCTGAAGGGGCCTCTGAGGCCGGAGAGCCTGCCAAGGGGGCAGCCCAGCTCTCAGCTTTGAGGGATCTCATCTCTGCTTAGTGTCCGGGCCCTCAGGCCAGCCTGGTGGGTGCCTGGAACCAACACCTATGGGGCTCAATTTATCTGCTCACAAGCCCTGACCCCCCATGGGATCAGGCAGAGCTAAAGCTTCTCCCTTATCCCGGCCCAACCTCCTTGTTCCCATCCATCCCAGCCATGGGGACTGGCTCCCCTTTGGTGCCACCTCAACCCTCTCACCAAATGGACAGGGCAGTCTGCGGGGACCGCAAGGTTGCGCAATGCCAAGGCTGGGCTGCTGGAACAGGTGGGTAGGAGGGAGGCTGGAAGGGAATACCAAGGCTGGCTCCCCTCTCACCCCACCAGGGAGCCCTGTCATGCCCAGCCTGCTTGGGCTCAGCTTTCTCTGATTACACTGTCCCCCTACAAATCCAGAACACAATCCCAGGCCAGAACTACAATCCCAGGCCACAGGAAGGCACGTCACGCCCAGAAGGGCCAGGTTTGAGTGCCTTCTCCCTGGGCGATGCCAAGAAAGAGAAAACCTGGGGATAGTCCTGGGGGAGCTTCTACTACAGCTGAGAAAACTCAGCAGAGTAACTCCTCTGTGCCTCAGTTTCTCATTTACAAAATGGGTACACTAATGTTTCCTTCTTCCCAGTGTTGTTGAGAAGGGCAAATGAATTAAGACACAGTAAAGCCCTTAAGAAGATTTCCTGACAAATGGGAAGTGCTCAGTTCAGGTTTATTGGTAGTAGGCATAGTAAGGGCTTCCCTGGTGGCTCAGATGGTAAAGAATCCTCCTGCAATGTGGGAGACCTGGGTTTGATTCCTGGGTTGGGAAGATTCCTTGGAGGAGGGCATGGCCACCCACTCTAGTATTCTTGCCTGAAGAATCCCATGGACAGAGGAGCCTGGCGGGCTGCAGTCCATAGGATTGCAAAGAATCAGACACAGTCATAGTAAGGTAGTCATTCTAAATAGAAGTACAATATGATATATGTTATCAAGTAATGTTGTTTTTTCAAAATAGATTTCGAGTACCAGTGAGGACAGGGACCGTCTTACTTATATCTGGATCTTGGTGTCAGGCACGGAGCCTGGCATGGAGCCAATTAAGTAATTGTTTCCAAATGGTGATCAGAGGAGGGTGGAGTCAGCGTAGGCTGCCTGGAAGAGGTGGCTCTGGAGCAGGCCTTCCAGAGACACACAGGCATTATTAGACAATCTGTGGAAGGAGGATGGGGCAGGAGGAACATCTGGAGGTCTGGATTGTGTCAGGGAGAAAGTGATGGGCGCCCCTTCACTGAGCCCAGGTTAGGACAGGGGAATCCTGAGTTCCTTGAATGTCCGCCTGGGGAGTTTGGACTTTATCTGGTGGACAGTGGGGGTGATGGAACAGGGAGATGACCTTTCTTTGTTGCTCAGTCTGTTTTGTTTCTGCTCCCTTGTTCTCTTAGGGCTGATTCCTTTCTCCACTTCTCCAAAGACAGTAACCCCTCTCTCTGCTCTTCGGTTCCTTTTCTCTGACCCCTGCTCACTCCCAGCCCACATATCCATACTCTGTTCTTGGTCTTCTGCTTAGCCGCCCTGGCCTGTTCTCCCTGCCTGCTCTTGTTCAGCATCCGCTTCCTCTCCCTGGCCCAGACCCATGTTCCCTGGGATTGGGGTCGGCTGGACTTGAACTTGAGGGGAGTGGGATACGAGCATGGTGTGACCACCCACAGTGGGAACGTGGGTGCTGGTGACTGAGCCAGGAGGACACCCTCTCTCCTGACCTAGCCCGCTACCCTCTTCAGGGAATGACCCCCTGGTAATGTGGCTAAGGCCCATTAGGAGGATTGCATTTGTCAACCTGATCAGTGGAAACAGATTTCTCTAACAGAAAAGTTAGAGAGTGATAGGCCTTCATTTTCTTGCTATTAAATTTAGCCTAAAAGAGTATTGAACCAGGTGGGGACCAGACTGAAGAACACTACTCTCTTCTGTCTCTTTGTAAACATTCAGCCATCTATCTATCTGTGATCTCCATTCATCACTTCATGCACTGTATCCATCCATGCATCCATCTGTCCATCATATCTATCCACCCATTATATCCATCCATCTGTCCCTTAGTCCTTTATGTCCATCTGGGCATCCATTGCATCTATACATCTAACTATGCATCTACCAGATATTTCCTGAGTGCCAAATTAGTTGCTTTACATTTAATCCTTACAGAAACTCTTCAAGGTAGACATTATCTTCCTTTTGCACATGAGGACACCAGGCTCCTGTGCAGTGAAGTTGCTGGAGGTCACGCAGCCAATAAGCAACAGATCTGGACTTCAGCTCTGCTTCAAAACTCATGCTCATAGTGTGGGGTCAAATGGCCTCCCTGGGTGTCCCCAGTGCCTCTTTCTGAATGCAAAATATGACAGCCTTGCTTCTGAAGACATGGACAGGCATGCTCAGGTTCTGGAATGCCAGAGTTCCGGAGTTCTATCCGAGGAGCAGCCCCAGGGGCCAGAAGTCACGCTGGACTTATAGTCCTATTGGCATTGGGTACCAGTAACAATGTCACCAGCCCCACGCCTGCAGTGGAGGCTTCCTGATCATGTAACTTGCAACCCAGCATGTCCTTGTTTCTTCTCTTCATCAGGCCAACTCTGCTTCTGAAGGCACTCTTTCCACACGTAGGAAAGTTCTAGGTACATGCTTGGCCACTGCATCTGACCCCACCAGTCTCTCTGCAGCAACTGGGCTCTTGCACACCTGCCTCTGCTTCTCCCTAGGACACCCAGCCTGCATTTTACTCTGACGCTTTTAATAATAGCTTTCTAAGCTGTAGAGTTAGCTGCACAATTTCAGGTCAAAACTCCCTCTTTGGGCCCCTTTGGTTGAGACAGGGCTGTGAGTGCAGACAGTTTACTTGGGTGATGACCCCAGGAAGTCCCCTTAGTGGATTAGGTGGAGTGAGGCAGGGAAGGGAAGGGAGCCACTGAGATGTGTGTTCAGAGCAGGTGACCACTGTGGGCCCTGAAGAAAGTGCTTCAGATTCCTAGCCTCGGGACCCCTCAGCTGGTAAAGAATCCACCTGCAATGCGGGAGACCTGAGTTCGATCCCTGGGTTGGGAAGATCCCCTGGAGAAGGGAAAGGCTCCCCACTCCAGTATTCTGGCCTGGAGAATTTCATGGACTGTATAGTCCATAGGGTCACAGAGTTGGACACGACCAAGCGACTTTCACTTCATTCGGGACAAGGGGCTGAAATTGGGGGTTTGTTACCAGTTCCCCTCTGTCTTTGGCTGGGGCAAGGCGGGTGCTACCTCCGTTGGCTCTGGTGCAGCTGTGTGCAGGTGCTGGCTGATGGAGGTGCTCAGGTGGGCAGGTTGGGACTGGGAGTGGCCAGGGGCCGAGGCCAGGGCCCTGACAGCCTCTGCCACTCTCATTGAACGCAGGCATGGTGGCCGACCAGTCCCTAAGAGTGTGCCTACTGCCAAGCCCTCTTGTCGCTGCTCACTTCTCTCCAAGCCCATGAAGCTGCCACCACCCTCTCCTGCTGCCCCTGGGGAGGCCCTTCCCACTGGGACCAGTCATGGGCACCACATTCACTGCATTCAGCAGATGCTTAAGGAGCACCTGCTCCATGCCGGGTGTCACAGTAAGAGGAGAAGCTGCCAGGGCCCCTCTAGACACTCTGAGCAGAGGGAAGGGATTCAGCGGTGTGCAGGGGGTCCTTACCAGAGGCCACATGTGGCCCTTTCTCTCTTTCTCTGAGCTCAACATCCGCTCCTAGAGGGTGGGGGCGACGCACTGGGTGGCCACAGAGCCTGAGCCACTCTGAGTCCCCTTCTGGCAGAGCTCTGCAGAGGCTGTGATTGTAGCGGTTTTTCTGACTTCCTTTTCCTTTCTCTTGTGCCCCTGCCTCTTCCCCCTCCTGAGGCCACCAGACCCACGGCTGCCATGTGGCTGCCTTTTCGTCAGTGGGGGAACCGAGTCTTCCAGTGCCCTCTCGCTGAGTCTCTATGGGGAACAGGATGCAATTCACGGTGCATTAAGGGTGGGGGGTCAGTTTATTCGTGGGCGCCCTTCTTTGTCCCTGGGGAAAGCCCTGCCTGGTACCTGCTTCCTAGAGAGGGGCCTTCTCCTTCTAGACTCCTGCCCCCATCTCTCAGACTCACACTAGACTCATTCCCATCTTGGGGGGCCTGGGGAAGGAACAGAGTTAAGGAGGGAGGGGTGTGTAGGTAAGGCCACCTTTTGTGGGGGCAGGGAGGGCAGGTGCCGGGCTGGCGGGCACACACACAGCACACGCTCCAGACTCCGAATGGGCCCCCGGCAGGCCTGCCAAGTCTTGCTCCCTTTTGACTCATCTCTCCGGCTGCCACCCACAGACTTTCCCCTTGATGTTTTCACTTCCAAACCAGGTTTGGTCAGCATGCGTGTGCCAGGGTGGCGAGTTGGGTGGGGGAGGTGGGTAGGAACATGTTGGCCTGGGCTGGCCAGCCCCATGCCCTCCAACATTCTCCCCCTACTTACCGGTGGCATCTATTTCCCACCCCAAGGAGGGCAGGGCCAGCTTTGGCAGAGTGAACTGGGCCTTGAAGTTGTACCTGCCCCACTTGGATAGAAAGGTGGGTGTGCTTATTCGGGGCAGGCATGTGTCAGTGTGAGCGCTGGGAGGACGTGGGAGAGATTAGCACAGGGGACTTAGGACACAGCTTTCGGTTTGTCTCAGGTGGGAGCTTAAGCATCTTTGATCAAGTCTCACACCCGTGCGGGAAGCGGGGCCGGGGGGGGCGGGGGCAGAGGTTGGGGGAGGGGTGGATGGGGAGCACAGAATGAGCAAAGCTCTGCCCCGACCCAACGAGCTCAAAAGCCAGGGCGCTGGGTTCCTCCCTCTGCCTGGCAAAGGGCAAGTGTTCCTTGTGGCATTTCAGGACAGAAAATGGGATGGGGGGCCTGCTGTGTGTGCGCTGAGCGTCAGATCTCTGCAGAGTGCATCTCATACCTGGATACTGGTGGCGGGCAGGGGTGGGACAGATGAAGGCGGCTCCCTCCGCTCCCTTGGCTGGGAGTGGGTAACACTGTGGTACAAGGTCATTTCAAGTGTTGGGGAGAGAGTTCTCTGGCTTCCAGACGGATAGGTTAGAGGTGCCAGCCAGGCACCTGGGCCGGGCAGCAGAGAAGCCACGCCGTGCTCTGGGTCTGGGGCAGCTGCCGTTCAGGAAGCCCTAGGCCGAGTGCGGGCTGGCTGGGCGACGACCCGGGCAGGGGACCCCTGGATTTTGTGGCCCGGTTGAATGTTCCCAGTTCCCAGAAGCGCAGCTCATGCCGGGGCGGGGCCAGGGAGAAGGCCCAGCCACCGGGTTGGGGGCGGTAGCGAGGGGAGAACAGCCTGTGGTCATCCAGCGGCCCCTGCCTGCTCCAGCCGCCCTGTCCTGCCCCCACCAGGCATGAGTCAGACCGAAAGCAGAAGCTGCCAGACATTGCACAGGGTGAAGCGAGGCAGAACCAGCAGTGCTATTTTGGAACCTGGTTAATTCCCCCTCCTGTCCCCCAGTGCTCATCACTCAGGGCACCCCACCCCACCCCCAACCCCGTTCCTGGGTTCCTGGTCGCTGGCTCTTTGCCTTCCCTGTAGAGACTGCGGGGGCAGGACCCCATGTCCCCTGGCGTGTGTGGAGGTGGGGTTGCTTAAAGCCCCTCCCTTTGAGGGACCCCTCCTTCTCCCTGGCTGAGAGGTGCTGTCTTCTCTGGAACCCGCCTTCAGGGGTGTCAGGGGGTGCCCCCTCCCGGTGGGAGCTGGCGCTGCTGGTCTGGCACGCACCCTCCCTCTGCCCCTCCTCTGCCACTCAGGCCAGCTGTCGGCCGCCTCTCACCGGGGCTGTGAGCTGACCAGGCTTCAGGTGGGAGCCTCTCCCGGCAGTGACTCTTAGAGGTTTGGGAGGGATTTCCGGATGCGGAGGGGGGAAATTTGGGGGCCAAGGGCCTTTCCAGAACCCATGACATCGTGCACCTTGCAGCAGCCCCCAGTCACTCCCTAGTCAATGGTTCTCTCTTGGGCATCCCAGGGCCCTGCTTGAGGGCCCACATTTTAGGATTTTTTTGGAGCCCTGTGAGCCTGAGGGCCCCTGGCCATCCAGTCTGCGGAGGTGAAAGAGGTCAGTGGGTGTGTGTTTCTGAGCTGAAGTTGAGGGTGTTTGGGTGAGAGTGTTGCTACCCACCCATGGGTCTGGGGGCGGAGGTCCCTGCCGCTCCTGAAGCTGTGTGGCCGGGGGAGAGGGTGGGCTTTGCTGTTACTCGTGTATGCGTGGGAGACGGCCATGGGCTCCATCCACTGGGTGTTGCCGCCTCCCAGGGAAACCCTGAGGTCAGTGTTCCATCCTGCCATCCACCATCCAGCAACCTGGGGTGGGGGCCCATCAGTGTTGCGAGGGAACCAGTTAGAATGTGGGTCCCTTTGAAGCTCAGGGGAGCCAATCTTGGGTCTCTCGGTGCTCGGCTGGGTTTGGACTTGGGCAGGTGAAAAGGAGGGGCCAAGCAGTGGGGGTGTGTAGAGTGGTCATCCAGGCTGGCTATAGGGGCCCAAGCAGCCTGCACACCTCACGCGCCGCTCACAGGCACAGACTGTCCTCAGAGTTGTCTGTTCCCTGCTGGGGCTGTTCTCTGGGCAGCCAAGTTCGGGGCAGGGTGTGTGTGTGTGTGTGTGTGTGTGTGTGTGTGTGTGTGTGCGCGCGCGCGCGCCTTGCACGCGTGTGCAATGATTTGTGTAGGAGATGCTGTGTTTGTGTGTAAGTAGGCCTGTCTGGGTTGCTTTCCCCCGCTAGGGGACCTTACCAGCTTCCCTTTGGTTCCTGCGGCTGTTCCCCTCCTGCCCCGGCCAGAGGCCCGGGAGTCCAGCCGGCCTGGAGCCCTCATTCCCAGCTCCATCTTGGCCCCAGGGCCTGAGAGTTTGGGCAGTTTGCTCAGGTTCACCGTGGGGCTCCAAAGGCCCGTGCCTATCCCTTTAAACATCTCTTTCCACCTCGCGGCTCCCTCTCCCACCTGTTGCACTTGAAACCAGCAAGTGATCAAGCCCCAGCAGGTTTCAAGTGAAGTGACCTTAATGTGCCCACCAGTCTCCTAGGATGCCATGTTAAAGTGCTAATGTAGAGTGTCTGACTCCATAGGTCTGGGCTGGGGCCTCATAATCTGCATTTCTAACCAGCTCTCAGGGATGTGATGTCTGTGGGTCATGCTTTCAGTGGTGAAGTCAGCCAGATGGACACTGCTCACCCTGCCAGGGAACTGACCTTCATGGGCCACCCCCTAGGTGCCAGGCACCTCACACATTCCAGCTCCTTTGATTTCCCTCACCTCCTCTGAAGGAGGTGGCATGACTGCCATCCTATTTTACAGATGGGGAAACTGAGGCTCTGAGAGGTTAAGTACC
This sequence comes from Tragelaphus eurycerus, assembly GCA_935064755.1. Taxonomy (NCBI): domain Eukaryota; kingdom Metazoa; phylum Chordata; class Mammalia; order Artiodactyla; family Bovidae; genus Tragelaphus; species Tragelaphus eurycerus. Next base: position 17,099,845 of record CAKXYN010000027.1, on the reverse strand, counting down.
TGTTCTGGGTCACACAGCAAAAGAGTGAGTGTCACAAAGCCAGATGAGCTCTGGTCTGTCAGTTCCACAACATATGAGCATTTTACTGAACCCAGCCATCTTCCAGGGAGCGGACTCAGAAGGCAGAGATGCAGCTGAGGGGATGGCAGAGGGGTTGGACCGCAGGGAGCAGCGTCCAGCCCCACCTGCCTAGCCCAGAGCTGTATGACTCCCTCCCTGCCTCCTCAGGCCCTTTCCAGGCTGAATCCCAGCCCGGGCACCCAGCATGCGGCCAGGCTCCGGGCACTCATGAGCCTCTGCAGGCGGAGGTTGGGTGTGCAGACCAGGGGCCCCGGCTCCACCGCCTGCTGTCATGCAGCCTTGGGCAAGCTGTCAGCCTCTTTGCCTCAGTTGCTCCCTCTGTGAAATGGCAAGTATATTACTGCATCCTCAGTGGTGTATAGTTTGAGGATGACATCAGTACCATGTATCAGCTTAGAACTGTGCAAAGGAATTAGGGCAAATAGTAATGAATGCCTGGTGGATTGTTCCCAGACGCCATGGGCCACCTTCTGTGAATTTAACGCAGTTGTCAGGGCTCATAGGTGTCTTTCTTCCTTCCTTTGCTCCTCCTCTCTTCCAAAGCCTTCTTGTATTAGGCAAAGCCTGGATGCTTCAGTTTTAAAGAGGTTGTCTTTGATGTCCTCAGAGGCAGATTAAATTCTGAAAAAGGAAGCCAAACAGTAGGAGTTCATTGCAGTGGATGGTGGGCAGGGAGGCTGGAGACCGGAGAGGTGGCTGCAGCCGGGAGGAAGCAGAGGAAGCCCCCAAGGGCAGGGGCAGGAGCCAGGCGCCCCTGGGGCGGAGAAGGCTGGGTTTGGAGTGAGGCCCCGGGTCTGGAGCCAGAGGCCGCTCAGCGTGCGGACTGTGTGCTCCTCGAGGCGGCGGGCTGTGTCCTCTCACACCGGGGTCAGTGGGCCTGCCCTGCCCAAGAGGCCAGCACTGGGGCTGGGGAGCGGTTGCTGTCTCCTAAGGACACAGACAAGTGAAGACTGGGTCCCCCGAGGTTGCTGCAGCTCTAGAGAGAGAGTTCCCGAGACAGCGCCCGAGACGGCTCTCCCTGTCCCCTAACCTGCAGGGCGGCTCGATGGGCATCCAGCCCCGGACCATCCGTGTGGCCTGAGCCCTGCACCTGCCCGGACAGAGCGGGAAGGGGGCCCACTACCAGACCCCCTGCCCCTCACATGAGCAACCAGGGGTCCAACTGGGTGAGGGACCCCAAGGGGGCTCACACAGCTGGGCGGTGGGACAGCTAAACACAGCTTTTCAATCCTACTCGGCCCTTTGGGAACAGACTCGTTCCAGAGGCTCCAAACTCTTGGGCCCCAAATCCATGATGGCACGCAGTGACCAAGCAGGCGGAGTCTTGGGCCTCAGCTTCCCTGGTGGGGGCATTGATGACCTTACAGGCTGACCTACCACCCACAGAACTTAGCACAGGGAGGGGATCGGGTGGGCTGGGGGTGGTGGGGGCGGGGGGTGCATCACACAGGGCTTGAAGCCCTTGGAGACCCAGCCTTGACAGCCCTGCTCTTCAGGCCCCGTTCCTGTCTGGGGCGCCACCTGTGGGCTGTCCTGCCCTCCACCACCGCCGTCCAGTGTCCCCGGGCCATGCAGTCGCGTTTCTGTCCAGCCTGTTTGATATTATTTCCCCCTGAGGCCCTTGCGTGGCCCACATTAACTGCCTCAGTGAGATCCCGATGTATGGTCGGTCTCCTGGGCCTTGGGCCTGGATCCGTCTTGGCCGTGTAGCAGCAGAGAGCCTGCCGGTGGGCCGGGCCTGGCCTGTGTCCTGGGGCCTCTGGGAGGGCTGAGGGGTGTGCAGGCCTCCGGGCCCTCCATAGGATTCACTGAGGACAGCAAAGGGTGAGGGGTGAGGCGGGGCTGGGAGTTTACAGGGACAATAATCCATCTCCAGGGTTCTGCCCTCTGCACCCCTGGTTTCCTTCTGATTCTGGAGCTGGTGGTGGCCATACACCTGCAGGAGAGAGCTGGGCTGGTCTCCCCGCTTCACCACATCCTTGTAGTGTGACCTTGCCCAGGGCCCGGAACCCCTCTGCCAGTCTTGGTTTTCTCATCTGCAGAAGCTGTTTGTCCCGTGAAGTGTCTGTGGGGACGGGTGAGATCTGATCTAGGTCATGTGCTCAGCACTCTGCCTGGTCCACGGAGGGGACTCGGGCTGTTTGCTGAATGAGTGAACAGGTGGTAACTGAGCACGTGACGGGTGGTTGGACGAGCAGCCTCCCAGGGCCCTGAGTCTTGTTCTGGGAAGTCTGCCGGCTGGGATGGGGTGGAGGTTCTGAGGAAGAAAGCCGATTTCTCTGGGAGCTTCCTTGTAGCTGGGGAGACTGGCGGTAACCAGGAAACAACCAGAGAACAAAACCATGTGAACCGCAGGCAGGCTGTTCAAGGGGATGGGGTGGCCGGCATGGGCTACAGGGGAGAGGGGGAAGACGGGGGTTTCGGCCCCCTCACCCTGCTCCAACCCAGGAGGCGGGCAGCTCCCCGCCGAGCGGCAGAGTGAGAGGTTCTGCACTGTGTGTGTCTGGGCGTGAGACAGACGGCAGAGCGTTTGTGCATGTGGCCCGCCTGAATCTGTGCATATCACAAGGGCAGACACCTCCCAGGACTGTTCTGGTTTCTCCTCTCCCTGCTTCTTTCAGCCACGTGTCCCCCTGCCCACCCGAGGCCCTCATCCTTCAAAGCGCAGTGACAGTCCTCCTGGGGCCAGCCTCCTGCCAGGGACCAGCTGATCCCTCGGGGACAAGACAGGCGCCTCTCTGGTCTGGGATCGCCTTTGAAGCTGCCCCCCTTGCCCTGCCCGGGGCCAACCAGGAGGTGCCAGCTCCCACTCTTTCCTGCGGGATGTGAACTGGGATGTGGGGCTGATGGCCTGAGCCGTGGACCCTGGAGGCTACTCAGCGGCCCGGGAGCTCCGGTGTCTGCCCTTCACATCCCCTCTCCTTCCTCTCCAACCTCTCCGCCTCCTGCCTCCTGTGTTCAGTCAATCAGTTCAGTCAATCAGTTCAGTCGCTCAGTCGTGTCCAACTCTTTTCGACCCCATGGACTGCAGCACGCCAGGCCTCCCTGTCCATCACCAACTCCCAGAGTTTACTCAAACTTGTGTCCATTGAGTCGGTGATGCCATCCAACCATCTCATCCTCTGTCATCCCCTTCTCCTCCCGCCCTCAATCTTTCCCAACATCAGGGTCTTTTCAAATCAGTCAATTCTTCATATCAGGTGGCCAATGTATTGGAGTTTAAGCTTCAACATCAGTCCTTCCAATGAACACTCAGGACGGATCTCCTTTAGAATGGACTGGTTGGATCTCTTTGCTGTCCAAGGGACTCTCAAAAGTCTTCTCCAACACCACAGTTCAAAAGCATCAATTCTTCAGTGCTCAGCTTTCTTCACAGTCCAACTCTCACATCCATACATGACCACAGGAAAGACCATAGCCTTGACTAGACGGACCTTTGTTGGCAAAATAATGTCTCTGCTTTTTAACATGCTGTCTAGGTTGTCTAAAGCCCCTGGGGCTTCCCTGGTGGTCGAGTGAGTAAGACTCCGAACTTCCAGTGCAGGGCGTGCGGGTTCGATTTCTGGGTGGGGAACTAGGGTCCTGCATGTCACATGGTATGGCCCCCTCCCCCAAAAAACAACAAGCCCCTGACTATGCTCTCCCTGCCTCCAGCCCTGCAGTGTCCTGCGGGTCACACCTACCAGAGCAAGTGTGATTCCCAGTTGCTTTCTTTCAATGTTGGAGGCAGCCAGAGGGCTCTCTGTTGCTTTTCATGACCCCGAATGGAGCTTGGGTCAGCTAAGATGATAACAACCCACCCACCCAAGTGTCTCCAGCACAGGCGCTGTGCTTGGTACTCTGCCTGCTCTTGATCTCTTTAGAACTCAGAGACATAGGCTTCCTTGCTCCCCACCCGCCTCTCCCATAGCATTGCAGTGAATTACGTATTATAGACAAGCTTTGGAAAGAGAATCTTTTAAAATCCAAGGCTTCTGGGCAGGAAACAAAGAGGGTGTCCAGTACTGGGAAAAGCTGGCCAAAGCCTCGCTTTTTCTGGCCACCGAGATAGAAGCTAGGTGACCACTGGCAGGATTCCCCCTAGCTGGGGCCCCAATAGGTAAATGGATGGAGGAATGGAGGGGACCCTTTCCTCAAAAGAAAATAAATAACAGAAAGAGGAGACTGGCCCAGGGATGCCCCTGGTGGGCATGGATGAAGCAATGGTGAACAGTGACCTAGTGGTGACATCACCTCCCCCCCTCACCGTGCCCATGATTTCACACTTGCAGAGGCCCTCCCCCCCCACCCCCCCACCACCGTGCCCATGATTTCACACTTGCAGAGGCCTCCACGCAGCATCCCAGCTTAGGTCACAGCTGGTAAGCTGTGGGAGAGGTTCCCCAGCTGGTAAGTCCCACTTGGCTGATGGAAAGACTGAGGCTAGGCTCGGACCATGAGTCAGGCCCACGTCTGGAATTCTTCCCCAGACATCTTGCTGCCAGGTCCCCACATCATTTTATGGGCATGTATGCTGGCTCCTGGGGACCGATCTTATGACACTTCCCTACCTTTAGCTCTCTTTGGGTGCCACCCAAGTGATGCCCCCCAGACTCCCTGGGGACCCATGACCACCTTGATAATTAAAAATGGCCTTGTCCTAAGGCGTGGGGGTTCTGTGGACACTCTTGTCCCATTTCCTAGTTCATCAGGCCTTTCTTTGCCAGGCCTTCTGCCAGAGGGGGCTCCGAGAAGTTAAAACCCCCAGTCCTGGAATCTTCCCCTCTCTTCCCTTCCCAAGGCTGAAAGGTTACCTAGGAGGTCACGGGGTCCGTACCCCTGCCTCTGGGAGCCTCGGCACCTGTTCAGGAGGCCTTCCTTTAATGATTGGTTTGATTTCCCCTCTGTCTCAGCTGGGCAGCTCCCACACAGCTGGTGGTTTGTAACAGACTGGATCAGAAGAAAACTTCTTCCGACCGCAGAGGCGTAGAACGCAATAAATGGCTTAACCAGGCACCCTGGCCTCTGAGCGTCCACACTTTGTTGTTTCAGCAGCCAGACATAATGTTTTTTCCTAGGAATACAGGAAATTATCTCTGCCCTTTGAGGAAGGGCAGAATTTTTTCTGCTTGTGTTTGAGGATTCCAGACCATTCCCTTGTCCCAGGACCCTCTGGCCCCTGAGCTAGATGAAAGAGATCAGCTGCTGAAACCCTTTGATTGGAGGGGGGCTTCTTCAGTGGGAATCCCTAAAATAAAATGTGACCACCTTGCCCCAAGTGCGGGACCAGGGCCAAACTCTAAGCCCCAGGATTAGGGTGGTGGAGTCAGACTGCCAGTATCCAGCCTAGCCGCTCATTAGCTCTGCGACCTTTGGCAGGTGACAAACTCTCTGTACAAGATTCTTCATCTATAAAGGGGGTGGGATGGGGAGGATAGTACTGGTACTCATATCATAAAGTGATTGTGATAATTATTAATAAATAAGATGTATTTAAGCATACCTGGTACATAAACAGGTCCATACCTTGTCCATAAGCATTAGTTTATTCTTCCTCATTAGAAAGATATACATGTTCATTACAGAACAACATTCCAAAAGGTAAAAAGAAAGAAAAAATTGTTCATGATTTCATCATCCAAAGAAGTCAGTGATATTTTAGTTTATTTCCTCCCAAGAGGTTTTTTTACACATATTTTACACAATGGTGATCAGATTTTATATATAACTTTGCATACTACTTTTTGTCACTCGACATATCCCTGTTACTTATTATAAACACAACATTCCATGAGGAGGAACGCGACCTTTTTTTTTTTTTGGACCCTGTGTCTTGTGGGACATTAGTTCCCCAACCAGGGATTGAACCTGGGAACCTGGGTCCTCAGCAGTGAAAGTGCAGAGTCCTAACCCGTGGGACCCCCAGAGAATTCCAGAATGCAACATAATTTAACCATCCTATTGCTGGACATTGAGAGTATTTTTGGTTTTTCTCTATAGAATGTGATGGACATCTTTATGCATAAAAGCCTTTTCTGTATTTGAGACTTCTTCCTCGAGGTAGTGGATATTTTTAAAGGCTTTGATATTTTTAAAGGCTTTGATACCAAGCTACCCTTGGGCGGTGGTGTTGAAGCTGCCTGGTACCAAAGGCATTTTAAAGTCATAGGCACACTTGGGTGGGGGAGGGGAAGGGTAATTTGTTCTTTTACATTCTTTAAGGTCTGCCCTCATTCTTCTGTAAAATTTTAATGAAAGTACGACACACTTAGAGAAAAGTGTGCAAATCGTTTTGAGTGAGCATCTGGATGCATTTTCATAAACTCCATACTCCCATGTCACCAATACCCGCATCAAATTACAGAACATTCCTAGTCCTCCCAGCCCCCACCCCAAGCTGTCCTGTGTCACCTCCCCTTCACTGCCCCCAAGGGTAACCAGGATCCTGAATTCTAACATAAAAGATTTGTTTTACCCGTTTCTGAACCGTATGTATATCAATCACTCTGTACGCCCATTTGGCTTCTTTTGTTCACCGTTAACGTCTTTTGAGAGTCATCTGAGTTGTGTTTAGCAATAGTTGGTTCACTCCCATCGCTAAGCAGCATTCCAGGGCACGGAGATATCACCTCTTTATCCATCTTCTGTTGATGGACATTTGAGTGGTGTCCAGTTTTGGCCACTATCTATAGCGCTGCTGTGAATATTCTAGTCTGTGTCCTCTGGTGCCCATAGGGATGCTTTTCTGCTGGGCAGACACTTAGGAATGGAGTTGCTGGCTCTTGAGGCTCTGTGTGCTTTCCGCTTCCTGCTCGTATTTTTTAAAAGATCACCTGGAAGGAGGAAGAGAGGCAGTTCAGGCCCTGCACGCAATTGAAGGGACACGCCTCAGCTCAGGGCTGTGTGGGGGGCCCTCCATGATGATCACATTCCCTCCAAAGGCTTGCATCTGGGGCTGTAGGGGAACCTGAGTTGGGCCCTGGGTGCTGGCACGTGGCTTCTGACCCTGACCTGTGCTTCTGGAGGCCATGCAGTGTCTCCACCCAGGGTCCTCAGCTGGCCTAATAACCACTGTGCTGAGCAAGGCAGGGCTTGGGCCAGATTCCAGGTGGACCTGGGGGATCCCACCTTTGGACATGATTGGAAGCCGGTTGGGCCCCTCACAAACCCCTAGAAAATGCCTTACTTCCTTTCCCCTTGTTTTTAAAGAATTGCAACAGAGACTTCCTTGGTGGTCCAGTGGTTAGGAATCTGCTTCCATGGCTAAGGGTGCAAGTTTGACCCCTGGTCAGGGAATTGGGATCCTGCATGCCTCATGGTGCGACCACACACACACACACACACACAAGAATCGTACACGTAGCACGTCTTCATAATCCCGAGTTAACTGCTTCGAAAGTGGGATGAGATACTCTAAGAACACCTCTGCCCCTCCCAGCCCACCGCTCTTCCCCAGAGGTAACCACAGCGAACAGTTTGGACGTCGGGGGCCCAGATGAGTACATAAAGAGTGGCGGCTGTGAATCAGGCCGCCTGGTTCAAATTGCCATCTTGCTACTTACCAGATATGTGACTTTGGACCAATGACTTCACCTTTCCGCGCCTCAGTTTCTCCCTGGAAATTGAGGGCAATACTAGCAGTCACTGGCTCGGGTTGTTGTGAAGAACAGATGAGTTAATATTTGAAAACCATTTAGTGCAGCCCTGACCATTGGTAAGCATTCAGGAAGCATCCTGATTCTTCCAGTCTTTTCTGCACATTTATTTCCTGCCTCAGCGGGCTCTGCTGTACATTTTATCCTGCAGTTTGGTTTGTCCACTCAATGCTGTGTCTCTGAGATCTTCTTCCTGATACCTGAGACCTTCCTGTCCTGGGACCCTCTTTCTGCTTGTCTCTCCTCCCTGATTTCTCCCCATCTTTCCCCTCCCTCTGTCCACATCTTTTCTTGGGAAAGGTTCTGACCAGCTTTTCACGCTAAGGTGTAAGTGACTGACAAGGGAGGCTCCCACACAGGCTGGTGTGAAACCAGCTCTGGCCCCTGACCGGAGAAGGGCACTGCTTCAGAGAGGAGGCAGGATCCACCCATTATCGAACGCCTAAGGGCTGTTAGCCTGAAGAAGGCAATGGCAACCCACTCTGGTATTCTTGCCTGGAGAATCCTATGGACGGAGGAGCCCGTTTTGGTCACAACTAAACTAGAACCCAGACTCAGCTTAGAGGCAGGCTCCCAGTGTTACTGAGTTATGCATGGTGGACCCTTTCCAGGCCTGGCAGGTCTGAGGTCAGATGTTGGGGAGGGTCTGGGGCGTTTTGGATTTCCCTTGTCCCTCCTCTCAGCCCCTCCTGACCAGACTGGGCACAGGGGAGGCTGTGAGTGGCCCTCAGGCGCTGATGAGGATGGGGCTGGGACTCAGTGGGTGGCAGCAGCTCTGTAGGGGGGTGACAGCTTTGGCAATGGGGGTGGAGATGGGAGAGCTACCCTCTGTCAGAGGACAGGGGACAGGCTAAGGCATCTGACACCCTCTGAAATGCAGTTACCTCGCGGTTTGCAATTCAGCATCCTCTCCCCAAGGCTTTCCTAGACCCCATGTGGGATTCCTGCGTCCATTTTACAAATGAGCAAACTGAGGCTGGCACAGCCAGTGAGAGGGTTAGCCGGGGTCTGAGCCCAGGTTCTCGCCCAGCCCTTTGTCAGAGAAACAAGGGGCTTGTTCTCCCCGAGTCCCCCCAGGGCCGGCTGGCACTGCCAGGCCCAGTGTCTGCATCGCCTCGCTGCCCGCTGGGGCCAACTGAAGTCAGATTGTTCCTGCTCACTGCTTGTGTGAGCAGGCAGGGGGTGCAGCTGTGAGGGGAGTGGGCTGGGGTCAGAGCCCGTGAGGTTTGCAAGGCTGCAGTTGGGGAGGAGGGCCAAAGACAGGCCACCCCTCTGTGGGAGCACAGAACGGCTGTGTCCCTGCCACAGGACGGAGGAGGGCAGAGAAGGGGGGCATCTGCCCCTTTCTCCATGGCGACTGTCCTGTTGGGAACCAGCCAGAGACCCCTGGGGCTGAAGCAGCCTCTTCAGGAATTCCTAGCCTAAGGGGGCAGAAAGCGAGGAAGGCAGATGAGGTGATGGCCACTGACTACTCAGCCCTCAAGGTGGACAGAGCCACTCCACTTTATAGGGCAGGCTGCAGGGTGGTTAGAGGGAGCCCTGGCCTGGGGTCAGGTGGCTGAGGCTCCATTCCTGGCCCTGGATCAACCAGACGTGCAACCTGGGACAAATGCCTTCCCAGCTCTACTGGAGACATGACAGTCTGCAGAACCCCCACCCCCGCCCACGACGGGCTGGGGAGCCAGACTGGCAGTGGGTCCCCGCTCTATTCCCGCTGCAGCGTACTTACCTCCCAGTGCCACTGTCTCTCCTTATCTGTAGGAGGAGAATAACCACCAAAGCTACCAGAGGGGGCTGTTTGAGGTGAAAGTGTCTGGAACCCTGCCCAGCACACAGTGAATGCTCAAATAGGACGCAGATTATTATTAGTTCCATGATCTGGTGATTTTCACTGAATATCTGCCAATGTGTGTTCAGTCGCTCAGTTGTCTCTGACTCTGCGGCCCCATGGGCTGCAGCCTGCCAGGCTCCTCTGCCTAAGGAATTTTCCAGGCAAGAATACCGGAGTGGGTTGCCATTTCCTTCTCCAGGGAATCTTCCCAACACAGGGAGTGAACCCATGTCTCCTGCTTTGGCAGGTGGGTTCTTTACCACTAGCGCCACCCAGGAAGCCCATCTTTACCAGTACCTTCCTCTAGTGCCAACGTAGTCTGATGTCTGGCGCTCGGCAGAGCATGTCAGCCTGTACTGCTCCCCTTTGTCACCCCCAGATGTATGGGTCTCATTCTTAGGACCTTGGTGTACAGCTCTGGCCTCTGGTCTACACTGCAGCTGACCCGCCAGTCTTGTGCTGATCCACCACTTACCTACTCAGTTTACCAAGTGCCCTCACTGCACCCAGGGAGGATGAGGTGCCCTGAAGCGACCCTCTCTGTGTGGGGTTACAGTGACCCAGGGACTTGCCTTTCTCACTTTCTGGAGTGTAGATGCCACGAGCTCAGGGCCTACAGCCGGCTCAGTGCTGGATGGCCAGTGCTGGTTCATAAATAGTAAACATTCCCTGTATACACTGGTAGAGGCCTGAGGCACAGCAGTGAACAAGACAGACAAAATGCCTGCCCTGGGGGGAGTTTGCATTCCTGCTGAGAGAGAGATAGAGGGTGAATTGAAATAACTGAGCAAAAATGCATAATATTTAAGATGGTGATAAGTGACAGGGAGAAACATAAAACAGGGAAGGGGCGTAGAGTTGGGGGTTGGGGTGCTGGTTTTGCAATCTGAAATAGGGTAGGAGGTGACACACTTGAGCGGTGGGGGTGAAGGAGGAGGCCATGGTGGTATCCGGGGGATGGGCATCCCAGGCAGCGGGAAGCGCAGGTGCAAAGGCCCTGAGGCAGGAAACATGCCTGGTGTGTTTGCGGCATTAGGTGTGGCTGGAACAGGTGGAACAGGGAGGAGAGGAGGAGGTGATGGGGTCACAGGAGACCATCAGGTGGGGACAGATCAGAGAGGGCTTTTTATGGGAAGGGCTTCAGCTTTTACATAGAGAGCAACGGGAACCTAGAGAGTTTGGAGCCGAAAGAGAGACAGTCTCTAACTTAGGTTGTAACAGGATCCCTCTAATTATTGACTTGCAAGTAGAATGTTGTGGGGCCAGCTGGAGGTTAGGAGGCGCCGTCAGGAAGCCAGGTAAGGCATGGCAGAGGCTGGGCCCTCCCTAGGGGCAGAGAGGCGGTAGCAGAGGAGGATGTATTTGGGGTCATATCTGGCAGGCTTACCAGGTGGCATGAGAGAGAGAAAGGGGTCAAGACTGACTCCAAGTTTAGGGCGCTGACCTACTAGAACAAATGAAGGGAGCATGAACGAATCTCTGGCCCAAGAAACCAGCAGACTTGGATTTAAGTCTCAGCTTTGCCATCCACTTGCTCGGTGACCTTGAGCAGACCTCCCGCGCCCGCCCTGCTCCCGTGGAATGCGGTCACCTTTGTCCTGGTCTCTTCCCCAGGAGTCCATGCACTTTGTTTTGCTTGTTTTTGCTGTTGTTTTGTGTTTGTGTTTGGCCGCACCGTGTGGTTTGCAGGATCTTAGTTCTCAGACCAGGGACTGAATCCGGGACCCCTGCGGTGGAAGCGTGGAGTCCTAAGTACTGGATTACCAGGGAAGTCACAAGAGACATTAGAGACATGGGTTCGATCCCTGGGTTGGAAAGATCCCCTGGAGGAGGGCATGGCAACCCACTCCAGTATTATTACCTGGAGAATCCCTATGGACAAAGGAGCCTGATGGGGTACAGACCATGGGATCTTCACAGAGTCGGACATGACTGAAGCGACTGAACACAGTTCCCAGACCAGGGATTGAACCCGGGCCCCCTGTAGTGGAAGCTCAGAGTCCTCACCACTGGACCGCCAGGGAAGTCCTGAGACCCCAGGCAAGTTGCAGGGCCCCCTGCCTCATTGCCCTGCCCTCTTCTGTCCCCAGGGAGCCAGCAGCCACCATGGCGTCACGAATCGGGCTCCGCATGCAGCTCATGCGGGAGCAGGCACAGCAGGAGGAGCAGCGGGAGCGCATGCAGCAGCAGGCCGTCATGCATTACATGCAGCAGCAGCAGCAGCAGCAGCAGCAGCTGGGGCCGCCCACCCCAGCCATCAACACCCCCGTCCACTTCCAATCTCCGCCACCAGTGCCTGGGGAGGTGCTGAAGGTGAGGCCTGGGGCTCGCGCCGGTCCCCTCCACCCCTGCCCTGGTCCCTCGGAGCTCCGGCCTGAAACCTTTTGCCTCCTCCCCCTTTCCCCAGGTGCAGTCCTACCTGGAGAACCCCACCTCCTACCACCTGCAGCAGTCCCGGGACCAGAAGGTGCGGGAGTACTTGTCTGAGACCTACGGGAACAAGTTTGCCGCCCACATCAGCCCCGCCCAGGGCTCCCCAAAGCCCCTGCCAGCTGCCTCCCCAGGCGTGCGGCCCGCACACGTGTTGTCGTCCTCAGCCGGCAACAGTGCTCCCAACAGCCCCATGGCCATGCTGCATATCGGCTCCAACCCCGAGCGGGAGGTGAGTGAGGAGCTGGCCCGTGCCTGCCACCAGCAGAGCTGGGGCCCCGTGCTGTGCTCCTGCGGCTCCTAGTCTAATGGCAGAGGCAAGGCACTGCCCTCAGGGAGCCCCGGTCTGAGGGGAGACACAGCCCTGCCCTCGGGGAGCCCCAGTCTCCCAGGAGAAGCATCATCCCTAGTTCGGAAAGCTCTGCTAGGAAGAAACAAGAGATTCATACCGGAATGCCCAGCACACCTGCAAAGCCATGTCCTGACAGAAGGTATAAAGCAGTCTCCCCAGGCAACTTGGCTCCTTAGGAAGAGCCCTAACCTGGGCCTTGGGGCCTGGGGAACCCGGACAGCTCAGGTCTCTCTGGGCCTGTTCCCTTATCCCCAGATGAGCGGGTGGGGTGAGGTGGGCTTCAAGGTCCCTCAGGTCAGTGGCTGTCCAGTACTCCTTTCCCTCTGCCTTTCTCCAAGTGCCTTCTCCCACAAAGGGATTGTTTTGTTTTTCTGTTTCAGTTCGATGTCATTGACAACATTATGTGTCTGGACGATGTCCTGGGCTTCATCAATCCTGAAACTCAGATGCCCAACACGGTACTGCTGGCCAGGGAGGGTGGGTGTGTCACGGGGAGGGGTATAGGCCCCCCAAGAGCCGTGACCCAGGAGAGAACTAGAGACAGGGTCCTCACCTGGGCGGAGATGGTGTCTTGCTGCAGAGATGAGTCGCCTCCATCCAACCATGTGATGAGGGCCCAGGCCCGGGAGAATTGTGCATCCAGAGACATGTCCCTTAGCCTGTGTGCGTGCTGGGGCTTCAGCGGGGAGGGGTGTCTGGGGAGGGCTGCCTGAGTTGGGATGGGGCGGGAGGGGGGCACTGGTGCTGAGGGGAGCAGTGTGGTTCCAGGAAGGCCTGGAGCGGATGAGTTCCTTTGGGATATGGGGCTCTTCTCCTCTACCTGGTAAAGAATCCGCCTGCAATGCGGGAGACCTGGGTTGGATTCCTGGGTTGGGAAGATCCCCTGGAGGAGGGAATGGCGACCCAGTCCAGTATTCTTGCCTGGAGAATCCCATGGACAGAGGAACCTTGGTGGGCCACAGTCCATGGGTTCCCAAAGAGTCGGACACAACTGAGCCACTCACACACATGCACACACCTCTACTAAGCCCGGGGCCCAGCTGAGCACAGGCCTGTGCCCCTCCCTCTGAGGGGGAAGTGCTATCAGGCCTGCTGGTCCCCTGCCTCCAGCAGCCTCTTAGCAGCATTCACGGTCCAGGCTCCCCCTACAGGTTCCTGGGTGGGTGGGAAGGGCCCAGGCTTAGAATCTAGATGCCTGTCTTCCGCTGTGACCCTGGGAAGTCCCTTAACTGTTCTGAACCCCTAGGCATGGTGCCTTCTACCCACAGGATGGTGGGCAAATTAGATAAGGCAAGATATTGGGGGCGAGTTCTGTGCAACGGGGGACAGGTATTTACACTGAGCAGCTGAGACTGGGGCATCTTCTCCCCTTTCCTTGGAGCTCCATGAGCCTTTGTTGCTCACTCCAGCCCTTGGGGCCCCGGCCCTTGACGCTGTGGGAGGTCAGGGAGTCAGTTCTTCAGGACCGCCGCCCTGGTGCCAGTGTGGCTCAGCAGGATGGGAAGCCTGCTGCTGCCAGCAGGGCCGTGGAGGGCTAGGAGGGGGAGAGGGCAGGGCACAGCAGCTGGCCCTGTCGGTGGTTCCCCCTGTACCCTGCAGGGTTCTGGGCCTGTGATTTTGCTTTTCGTAAATGTGTGGTGGGAGATCTTTCCAGAGCTCAGATCTTTTCCTGTGGGGCCCCCATTTAACCCCTCAATGGCTGCCTTTCACCAAGCGCCAGAGTCTCTGCAAGTGGAACCTGCCCTTCCAGGTCCCCCAGCATCACCTGCATCACGCTCTGCGCTCTGGCAGCTCCTTCCGGTCTGCTTCTCTGCTCAGCCACCCCCTGCCTCTAGTGCCCTTCCTCACCACGCCCTCTGGAAACCTAGAAACTCCAGATTAGGTGCCCCTCTCCCGGGCTTCTACAGGCCCTATCTCCCCTCCCACCGCTGCTTCCGGCAGCACTGGGTGGCTGCTCGCTGAGGGCAGGGGCTGCCTCTTCAGCTCTGGACTCTGCCCGGTCTCTGACCCCAGCGCGGCCTCCCCAGCTGTCCCGGGGAATCGCTGTTCCTGGGGCGATGGGCCCTGGGGAGAGGCCCCCACGGAACGGGGGCCGCTCACCGAGTCTTCTTCCCCGCCTCTTCCTGCAGCTGCCCCTGTCCAGCAGTCATCTGAATGTGTACAGTGGGGACCCCCAGGTCACCGCCTCCCTGGTGGGCGTCACCAGCAGCTCCTGCCCAGCCGACCTGACGCAGAAGCGTGAGCTCACAGGTACTGCCCCGCTGCCTCCCGGAGCGCCCCCCGATCCCAGCTGTGTCTCCCCAGCGCCTCCCTTCCCAGCTCTCCTCTTTTGTTCTCCAGATGCTGAGAGCCGGGCCCTGGCCAAGGAGCGGCAGAAGAAAGACAATCACAACCTCAGTGAGTCTCCCCTGCCCCTCTTCCTTCTCTTACCTGGGCTGGCTCCAAAGCTACCCTCTGAACTGCAGCTTCTAGGAAGGATTCCTTACAGGAGGCCTTAAAATCCTGGCATTGGCGTGACTGGATTCAGCCTCTTCCCACCAGTCCTTGCTAGGAGGCGGGGGAGAGGTGCTCCAGGGAAGAGATATTCATGAAATTCCCAGAACTTCAGAGGGAATGAGTTTATCAGATTGTTTTCTTTAGGGCGTGGAGCCTTCTGAGCAGTGGAGGGAGGCCTCTCCAGGCAGCTTTGTCTGCTACAGTCTTCCCCTCCTTAATCACGTCTGGCCTGCCCCCAACCCCCTCACCCCCACAGCCACCCCTTCGGTGGCGGTGGTGGTTATTCAGTTGCTCAGTTGTGTCCAATTCTTTGAGACCCCACAGGCTGCAGCGTGCCAGGCTTCCCTGTCCTTCACCATCACCCAGAGCTCGCTCAAACTCATGTCCATTGAGTCAGAGATGCCATCCAAACATCTTGTCCTCTGCCATCCCCTTCTCCTCCTGCCCTCAGTCTTTCCCAGGGTCTTTTCAATGAGTTGGCTCTTCGCCCATGTAGTTGGTCACCCGTTCCTTCCCAGAAGGACTAAGGCGTCCCTCCTTGGGCTGGACCCTTCTTCTCAGGTGGGGTCCTCATCTCCCTAATTGTTTCCCCCGATATTTGTTACTTCTAGTTGAAAGGCGACGGAGGTTCAACATCAATGACCGCATCAAGGAGCTGGGCATGCTGATCCCCAAGGCCAATGATTTGTGAGTGGATTTCCTGGAGGAAGGGCAGGGGAGGGCAGCATCCGCAGGTATTATCTGCTGGTTGCCAGGGGGAAGGGATGGGAAGAGAATCCCCTTTGCTTCTTAGAGATCTTATCATCTATTTGGGAAAAGAAGAACCTTCCATCCCCCAACTAAGAAAGGCTCAAGACAGGAAGGAGGAGTCCAGGTCCCAGAAGTAAGGGTGGGGTCCAGGGGGCTTCCTGGAGGAGGAGTCATGCTAGGAAAGTTTGCTGAGGCCACCAGACTGGTGTAGAGGTGGTCTGAGGACAGGAGTCGTGAGGGTTGAGAATAGGTGTGGGTTTTGGTGGCAGGAATGGGAGGCCTGGGGAAGGAGGCTGCTCCAAATTGCCTGGTTCCTGGGATTGCAATGCAGGAGACCTGAGTTCCCTCCGTGAGTCAGGAAGATCACCTGGAGAAGGGAACAGCTACCCACTCCAGTGTTCTTGTCTGGGGAATCCCATGGACAGAGATGCCTGGCGGGCTATAGTCCACGGGATTGCAGAGTCAGGCACAACTGAGCGACTAACCCTTTGACTTGGGATTAACAAGGTGGGTGGTGGCACCACAGTCACTTGGGAGGGCCCATTTGCAGATGGAGATGGGCCTCCTCCATAAATAGGGGTTGGTCAGGTCTGGGGTTTGGGGCAAAGTTGGGACAGGCGACATCAACTCTGAAACCACAGCAGGGTTTTATGTCCACCCATGAAGTTCCTGGCCAGTCGTAGCCCCCTCCTCTGAGCATGAGCCTCTGATTCTGCCTGGCCTACAGGGACGTGCGCTGGAACAAGGGCACCATCCTCAAAGCCTCTGTTGACTACATCCGGAGGATGCAGAAGGACCTGCAGAAGTCCCGGGAGCTGGAGAACCATTCTCGCCGCCTGGAAATGACCAACAAGCAGCTCTGGCTCCGTATCCAGGTCTGGGTCTTAAACCTGGTCCTCTTGGGTGGCTCTGACTCCTGACCCCTGGCCTGAGTCCTGACCCCAGGGGCAGTGCTTACACTTCTGCAGTTGGAGACGGAGGGATGATCCCCATGGAGAAGGAAGACATATCAGTCAGGATGTTACTGTTGGGTAACAAACAATCCCCAGTACTTTAAGGAGCAGATGTCAGCTGGAGGGTCTGCTCTGCGACTCATTTTAGGATCCAGACTGGTGGATAGTACATCTAGCGCTGGCTTTTAAAGCACCATGTCACTCTTAGGGTCCCTTCTGCTCACATTTCCTTGCTCAATGCAAGCGCATGCCTACTCCTAACTTCAAGGGGGCAGGAAAGGGTAAACCTACCTCTGTGGGAGGCAGAGAACTGGAATTGCTTGACGGGGAGTGCCACAGGGAGCAAGAGAAAGAACAAAGGCTTGGGAAAGTCCATGCTACCACCTAGAGCCACCTAGTCCTGGCTCTGTGTTGAAGGCCTGTCCTCTTTGGGCCTGACACTGGTCACCTATATAAAGGGCGATTGGCCTGCAACTTCAAAGATTTTCTGTTTCTTATGGTAGATAATATGATTCACATTGCAATCCAGCACACATAGTCAGCTCAAAGTGAAAAAAAATCAAAGTTTCATGAGAGAATCCTCATCCTTAATAGATGCAATGCACTCTGATAATTTCTAGTCTAGTCTAGTCTAGGCAAGTCTATTTCAATTTAAAAAAAAATAGAAAGAGAGCTGGTCAAGGCTCAACTGTAGTGGTTTCCCAATCCACTAATGAGTTAAGACTTGTAGCTGGAAAACACGCTGGTGAAGACTCTAGCGCTGCCTTATGCTTGCTCCCAGCTGAGATGTTTTGTGGTCTTGGGTGCCACAAAGGGAGAGTCAGGGCGGCAGCGGGGGTTGGGGTGGGTGGCAGCGGGTTCCCAGGGGTGGACGCCTCCAGCCTCTGTCTGTCCCACCCGCAGGAGCTGGAGATGCAGGCTCGGGTGCACGGCCTGCCCACCACCTCACCCTCCGGCATGAACATGGCCGAGCTGGCCCAGCAGGTGGTGAAGCAGGAGCTGCCCAGCGAGGAGGGCCCAGGGGAGGCCCTGCTATTGGGGGCCGAGGTCCCCGACCCTGAGCCACTGCCGGCTCTGCCCCCCCAGGCCCCGCTGCCCCCTCCAGCCCAGCCACCCCAGCCACCATCCCCATTCCACCACCTGGACTTCAGCCACAACCTGAGCTTTGGGGGCGGGGGCAATGAAGGGCCCCCGGGCTACCCCGAACCTCTGGGGCCAGAGCATGCCTCCCCGTTCCCTGACCTGTCCAAGAAAGATCTGGACCTCATGCTCCTAGATGACTCCCTGCTCCCGCTGGCCTCTGACCCCCTCTTCTCCACCATGTCCCCTGAGGCCTCCAAGGCCAGCAGCCGCAGGAGCAGCTTCAGCATGGAGGAGGGCGACGTGCTGTGACCTGGGCGACAGGGGCGGGCCTGGGGGCTGGGAGGGCCAGGGCCACCGCCCCCACCCTTCAGGCTGCACTTGTGTGTGAAGTAGCCCCTGCCCGGCCTCACTCCTCCTGTCGGCCCCCGCACCCTGTGTGGACTTAGTGCCCGCTTGGCAGCCCGTGGGTTGGAAGCCCCCCACCTAGGGGCAGCCCTCTTCATGGGGCTGGGCAGGAAGAGGCCTTCAGCCCGGCTCCTCCCAGAGGTGAAATCGTGAGGGCAAGGCGAGGGGGCGCCGCAGAGGGGGGACAGGATGTGCTGGAGTTAAGAAGACCTCTTACCTTCGAGCCTGGTCCCCCTATCAGTGAAGGAGGACTCATTGGAACCAGGGGTCCAGAAGTTCCTTCTTGGAGGCATGGACTGGTCCAGGGGTGCCCAGGCTTGCCTTTCTGGCACTCCCCCCACCCCCGCTTTGGTGCTAACAGCTCTCCTCCAGGTGGTGTGAGGGCGGGGGTGGCCAGAAGAGGGGGTGCTGGGTTCAAGTTAGAATGTGGGGTCACTGCTGGAAGAGCAGCTCCCCTCAAGGCTCCCCACGTTGTGCCTTTAGTAAACACTGTGCTTTGTACCCGCTTGTCCTGTCTCTTTGGAGGGGGTCTGGGGGCCAACAGATGCCGGGGAGGAGTCAACCCAATGGACTCACAGTTCAAATGCCCCCGAAGGGGATCGGATGGGGGATACAGACAGAAGGGACATCGCCTGGTTCCTCCAGCTCCCTAGCAGGGCCCCATGGAAGCTGGAGATGTGGGTCTTGGGTGCTTCTGGGGGCTGTGTCCCTCCCCATGGCCACAAGGTGGCGCTGCCGCCCCGCTGGTCTCACACCTCCCTCTGAGGCCTGAGTTGGCTGAGCCAGGTGACTGGGAGATCCTGTTGCTTGGAAACCAAGTCTACAGCTCCTGGGCACCGTGGACCCAGACTACCCAGGCCGGGGACGGTGGGCATGTTTCTCCTGTCCCCAGCCCCAGTTCTTTCCTCTCCATAGGTGGGCTGCCTGCTCTGTGGGGGCAAGGCCCAGGACAAGCTCCCTAGGTTATGAGGGGCCCTGCCCTGTGAGTTAAGGGAAAGAGGGACCCATGTGAACTACAGTTGGGAGGAGGTGGCACCAGGGCGAAGGTTCTGCTCCGGCACCTCAGGCATTGAGACCCCCCCAAACTCTTTCCTCTCTGGGCTAAAAGCTCCCTCACACCACAACAGTTCCCGGGGGTGAGGGCTCTGCTCCAAGATCCTGGGGCTTTATGACCTCACTCAGGGTGGGGAAAATGGGCTTGGGGCAGAGAGGGGTGAGGGTGTGTGCCTCTTGAGCTGGGGATGTCTGGGGGAAGGGAGGAGAGCATCTTTGCCAGCTTTGCCCACCTCTCCCTCAACTTCCCACAGTCTCTTCAGGCAAAGACCAAAATGGCTTCTCCCTCTTGGGGCCCTGTGAGGACAACGGGGCCTAATTTAAAAAAAAAAAAAAAAATCCCAGGATGAAAATGGCTAAGAGGGCAATTTCCTCCTTGCAGAACGGGAGATCAAATCAACGTTGGAGCAATTAACGTGTGAGGGAGAGGTGGAAAGGGCCGGGCGTGTGGGTGCTGATGACGGCCAGGCCGGGGATTAATCTCAAGGTCAAATGGAGCTGTGGATGACTTTGTGAGTTGGTGCTCGCACAAGCATCGGCACCTCCTTCCCGTTCCAGGCCCCACCCCATAGCCGGGACCTGCCCACGGCCTGGGAGCCTTTTTCTCCTTAGGCAGGTCCTGCGCTCTGGCTGGGAGAGGCGTGGGGGTGTGGAAATCTTCCGAGACCCTCCTTCAGGCCACTGAGGCTCTCTCCTCCCCCAATCTGTTCGTTCTTTTCACCCTGGGGGCTGACCCAGAGGGAGTAGAGCGCTGCCCTCCTGCTTCTTCAAGCAGCCCCTCAAGACCATGGTATCTTCACCTGCCTGCTGGCTTCCTGCCCCGAGGTTCCTTCAGCCTGGCCAGCACCTGCAGCTTGGGAAGCAGGGTCTGGACGGCCCAGCAGGGAGTACTGAGGGTGTGGGTGTGGGTTCTGCCCACAAGAGGGCGCTCAGAGCCAGGCGTGGGCAGTCGCCAGAAGGTGAGCAGTCTCCGCTTGTGCTTTTCAAGCTGCAATCCTACTGTTTGATTTCAGCATAAACAGAGTACCTCCAGAATTTCAGCAAGCCACCAGAAAGTGTTCACGTGTCTGAGACTGGTCTGTGCGACCCTTAGCTAGTAGCTGGAATGGAGTCGGTCAACAGTTTCTGACTGCAGGATATGAACATCTCTGATTAAATAAGAAGAGAATGCTGTCTTCATCCACACTCTTTATGTGGTACACACCTTTCCAGACATCAAGTCCACGAGGGGGGGAACTGTAAACAGGTGGAGTGGGCGAGGACTGGTGTAAAAGCAGAGATGGACCCGTTGAACCCCCTCATTTCCGAGAGGAAGCCCCCAGCGACTGGAGAGCAAGCAAAAATGTGAAAAGGCAGTGGGGTCTGGGAAGGGCTCCAAGCCAGGGCAGGGAGGGACGAGCAGCTGCAGCCCCCATAGGTCTGCCGTGGAGCCCCAGAGTCAAGCAGATGCACTGGGCAAGGGTCCTGCCATCCTCCACTCCACTCCCTCTATCTGTCCATCCCCTGCCAGCTGCTGGCTTCTCATCTCCTGTACCAGGAGGGAGCTGGGATCTGAGGACAAGAAGCAGGACAGACACACTCATCACGGTGTACACAGAGGAAGGTGGCTTTCCACCCCTGCCATCCGCGGAGTATCTCCCTACTCAATCAGATGGGAAGCCAAGGGTGGACTCCAGGCCCTGCTGAGAATGGGCAAGGGCTGGTGCTGGCTCTCAGCTCCTTAGTACCCACCTCCTCAGCGTTAGGAAATCTTGGACATCCCACAGCATCTCTCCTTCGAGGCCTGGCCTACCATCTGCAAAACAGGGCCGTCTGGAAGTGGAGGGAAGCCTGGGGCAGGAGGGGAGGGGGGATCCTGAGCGGGGTAAGAAGATGGAGCTCAGAATGTTCTTTGGAATTTCTCTTTCCATCACCCACTGGTCCTTTAAATCAGAGATGCTTCACTGTTTGGAGCCACTGGCTTGAATGAGAGTCTGATATACACTATGGATCTTCCCTGCCCCAGCCTCCTAAAAAATGAACCCTAAAATCAACCCTTCTGTTCCCAACCCATGCCTTCCTCCCCATCTCAAAGCCTGGGCCCCCTCCACACCACCTGAAGCAAACAGAAAGAGCCCCTTCAATTCACCCCCTGCCCTCACTTCCTGAGACCTTTGCCTCTTGGGGTCCATCCCCCATCCACCTCTCGGGCTCCTCCATTCTCATCTTTTTTTCTTTGCTCTCTCTTTTCCGAGGGGGGCAGTGGAATTTATACAATATTTAAGCAGCCAGAGCCAAGTCCGGGAAGATATTATTAATGTAAAAGGGACGGGCTGCAAATGCTTTTGGACCTGGTTACAATTAGAGGGTGATTTTTCTAAAGGTCAATGAATTCAGATAATATCCACAGGGGGGAGAGAAATTTAATACCTTTTTAGTGAATTAATTAATTATAATATTATATCGGCTTGGGGTTCTTTTCCAGAGTGATTAAGGGAGCGATCCGTCTTCTGTGAGGCCGGGGAGCAGCGCCTGCTGCCAGCGAGGACCTGGTCTCCGGGCTCAGTATGGGGGCCCTTCCCTCTCCTCTCGCTCCGGCTCTGTCCAGGGAGCTGGAGGGCTGAAGGCAGCAGGGGAGGCAGGTGGGACCGGGTCTGACTAGGGCATGTGGGGTGATTGGCGGTGCCCTGTGATCTCAGCCCGGCTGTATTCCTGCTGGCTTGTTGCTGAGCCGCACGCCATGGCCTGAGAAGCTGAAACATGGGTTACAGCCTCCTTCTTTACACTTGGGAGAAGCCAAGGCCCAGTGGGTTCAGAGATTGGGCCTAAATCTCACCATGGGTTAAGACAGACTGGGGTGGTGGAGCCAGCTGGAAAAAACAAGAAGGTTCCCCCACCTCCCACACCAAGCCTTCTGGAAAATCTCCCCTGGCCGGTGTAGTTCCCCTTTTAGAAGAAAGAGGCCCTTTCAGGGCATCACATGTGCCCAGGCTCAGCTTATAAAATGAAAATGTCCCAGCAGTGCTGATAAGTCAAGTGGCTGTGAGGTCCGAAGAGGAAATAACTACGATTTCTGTCCCCGGAGGGACCCAGAAGCGCCCCAGGGAGAACTGGTCCTCACCCGCTTGTGCATTCATCCATGTGTTCAATCAGTCACTCAACAAACATTTGGGGCATATCCACTCTTGTTTTTTTTCCTTTCATTTTTGGGGGCATACCCATTTTGACCCATCACAGACAGACTGATATAGTCCTTCTCCAGGCCAAGCCTGCCCCATCTTGAGCCCCAAGTGCTCATCTGAGCGATGGAGGGTGGGCTGGGGAGATCTCCGTGGTCCCCTTCCACCTGGACGACAGCTCTGGCCTCCAGACTCCACCTGAGGGCAGGAAGGCTGGGAGACAGTGATTGTTCATTCCCTCACCAAACCCTGAGCACTCCTCACAGCCAGCTCTGTGATGGGTACCGGGGGTGCCCCAGGGGGATAAGGGACGGTCCCTACTCCCTGGTAGCCAGTCCCCAGACAGGTGGGGGTGACGAGACAGACACGTGAACAGCCAAGATGATTCAGTGAGGGGTGACAGGAAGACAGGGGTGATATTAAACTGAATCACGAGGGACTTGGCTGACAAGGAGGGGGAGGGGGCATTCCCAGCACAAACAGCAGAGGCCACCTGCAGACCAGACGGGCTGGGGGGCCCAGGCACTGACCGGAAGACTGTTCCACGAGCACGAGTTCTGGGTCCAGGGGCAGAGCGCATCGGAACCAAATGGGCCCATGCTGAAATGCAGTCTCTGCCACGGCTTGCGGTGTTAAGGCAGTTTGGGGAGCGGGGGTACTTTCTCTGTCTCCTTTCCCCTTCAGTAAAGGGACTGACCGCTACCACCCAAGGTCGTTGTGGGAATTAAAGAAATTGTCCTTCAGCCGCCCAGTCGTGTCCGACTCTGCGAACACACGGACTGCAGCCCACCCCGGAGTTTTCCCATGTTCCTTAAAGGAAGAACCGAAAGGAAACGCCAGGCACAGCATCTGTCTGGCTCCGGACTTAACTTCCAGGCGGCCCTTGAGGGATGAGTGGGCCCTGGTTGTGCCCACAATCCTGTTTCCTCCCCAGAGGGCGCCCCTGGCGGCCCTAGCCTGGGGACCTCTCGAGGCCAGCGGAGACCAGCGCCTCCCTTCCCGCCTGGCTGCGCCCCGCGCCCCCTCCGCCCTCCCCCCACCTTGGCCCTGGCTGCCCCCGCCCTTCCCCCGCCCTCTCTCCGCTTTCCGTGCGCGGCTGGCCGGGAGGGCCTTCCCATTGTACTATCTTTGGGCCCTAAATTAAAATTGATGACATCTTGAAATGAGCAGTGAGGGTAATTTTGCTTCTGAGCCGGGATGCTAATGAGGCCCCTTAATGGTGCAAACGCCGAGCTGACGGGTCGTGTGTCACGCGCGGCGGCGAGGGGGGTAATGGCCGCGGTAAGTGCCGGTAATTACACCCTGTCTCGCTGTATTTTGGCAGGCTTGGCGGGAGAGCGGGGGCTCCATCACCGCCGCCCGGGGCGCCCCAACCCACCGCGGGCCTGACAGCCGGATATATCCGCCTCCGTCCCGCCAGGCCCCCCAACTCTATCCCCTCCCCAAACCAGGGGCCTGGGGCCCAGCCACCCCTCCACCCCCATGCCCGCACTGTGCAACAACGCGCACACACACTTCCACGACTGTGTCCCCTACAGCCTGGGGACACACCCGCAGTGTGAACAGCACCTGCATACATACCCGTGTTCACCCACTCCCACCCCCGACACGCCACACCCTGGGAACACACACGGCTCCATGTACACACCCTCTTGGTGCACACGTATGTGTGCTCACGAATAGTGCGTCCTCAAGTAGTGCGCATGTGCTGGGAAGCTACGGTGCTGCGGCTCTATTCTCTCTCACCCTCCGCACTTGCCCCATTTTGTGGTGCAGACACTGAGCGTTGGGAGATGAAGCAGCCCAGCCAGGGTTACACAGCAGGCGGAGGCGGAGGCGGAGGCAGGAGTGGAAGTCTGGTCTCACTGTGCCGTCCTGGCGCCCACCTCGTGTCCTCTTATCTGCACCTGCCTATACAGCTCTCCGCCTACGGGCACATACATGCCTGTACATGCACGTGTGTTTATCACACACAGGTCATATATAACCTCCATGCAGCCAAATATAGCTACCAATGCACTGTGTGGGCATTCACCCAGGTACTGCTGACACACAAGCGTGTGGGTGTACTTAGCACACACACAGTTACACACATGTGCGGATGTGCTTGGATCATATACTGTTAACATTCCACGGGCCTGTAGGCTGCCAGGCATGCAGCCACTTTCTAATGAAGGGGGAAAAGTCCTACTTCCCTCCAGAATAGGGCTTCCCTGGTGGCTCAGAGGTTAAAGTGTCTACCTCCAATGCAGGAGACCCGGGTTCAATCCCTGGGTCAGGGAAGATCCCCTGGAGAAGGAAATGGCAATCCACTCAAGTATTCTTGCCTGGAGAATCCCATGGACAGAGAAGCCTGGTAGGCTGCAGTGCCCGGGGTCACAAAGAGTCAGACATGGCTAAGTGACTTCACTTTCTTTCTTTTCTTTCCCTCCAGAATAGTTAACTCTTGTCAAGGCGTAATGACAGCTACACAAAGGTGTGTGGCGTGTGCTCCTACAACCCTCCTGCAGAAATACACACTGGGTGCACACATAGACATTGTGCACAGGCACATGCATTCTGAACATATGGTATCTGAGTTCTTCGAGCATGTGACATGCGGCCTTTAGACACGTTTCTGCGCAGACATGATCCACATGCAGTGACCACACCGGCACAGTCCTGGGGTGGACCATAGGTGCGCAGCAGTAGAATTGGAGACCCACAAAGCCTATGGTTTCATGTTGTGTATGTCCTAGCCCCCCACACCCAACCCTGGGCAAATGGCTAGCAACCTGTTTATGGTAGAGGGTGAAAGCATGGACTGTGGACTTTGCCTGGGTTCTTGGTCTGGGTCCATCACTTTCCTTGCTGTGTGACATGGGGTAAGTTACTTAACCTCTCTGTGTCTTGTTTTCTGCCTCTGTAAAATGGGATAGGGGTGTTGTGAGGGCTAAATGAGTTAACAGGTGTAAAGTTCTTAGTGCCTGGCACATGGAAGCCCCCACATTTATTGGGGTGTGTATCAGGTAACAAAGGATGCATGTCAGGATGTGAGAGGTACTGAGGGGTGGGCAGTGGAAGGCAGAAGACAGAGATCCCCCTTAAGCCTGAGGTGGTCAGGGAGGGCTTCCTGGAGGAATAGAGCTTTGAGCTGGCCTTTGAGAAGAACTATAGCCACCGTTTATTGAGCACCTACTCTGTGCTGGGTCCCGCACTAAACCCTTGGTGTGAATTAACCCCTTGAGTCTTCAGTGACCCCAGGAGGTGGGTACGGTCATGTCCACATTAGGAATGAGGAGAAAAGGGCCCAGAGAGACTAGGTAACTTGTCCAAAGTCAGGAAGGGGTGAGGTCTTGGGAGAGGAGGGCCTGGGAATTCCATGTGCGGAGCAGCATGTGTCAGAAATAGAGCAACAGATGGGTTAACACCCTGGGGGCTTTCCTTGATACACTGTAACAGTTTCCAGATAATGAGGGAGGGGAGGAGCATCTGGAAGGGATTTCTGACCCAATTGCTGCGTTTCTTGCCCACACACCAGAGACCCGGTAGGGGTGGGGTGACTGGCACTGCCCAAAGATGCTGGAGCATCTTCATCTTTTCCTCCTCCCCCCACCAAGGACCAGACAGGGAAGGGGCGGGTCACCCTGAGAATCCCCTCCCTGGAAACCAGGCCTGGCTCCCTGGAAAGGGACCAGAGGGTGACTGAGGAGGGCAAGAAGGTGCAAGAGGAGGCCGTGAGGGGCAGTGAGCAAATCTCTACCCCTGGTCCTGAAGCCAGCATGGCTGCACCCCAGGGGCTGGTTCCCTTGGACTCCTCCATAAGGAATAAATGCTCACCAGGGGGACTTCCCTGGCTGTCCAGTGGTTAAAACTTTGCCTTCCAATGCAGGGGATGAGGGTTTGATCCCTGGCAGGGGAGCTAAGATCCTGCATGTCTTGCAGACAAAAACAAAACAACGCCCCTCCAAAAAAAACCAGAAACAATATTTAACAAATTCAATAAGGACTTAAAAAATGGTCCACATTAAAAAAAAAAAAAAAGATCTTTAACAAAGTTAAAAAGAAATAAAGTATGCTGTACAAAAAAAAGGGAGGGGGTGCTTTCCAGGTGGTGGTAGTGGAAAAGAACTCGCCTGCCAATGCAGGAGACACAAGAGACACGGGTTTGAGCCCTGGTTCAGGAAGATCCTCTGGAGTAGGAAGCAGCAACCACTCCAGTATTCTTGCTTGCAAAATTCCATGGACAGAGGAGCCTAGAGGGCTGCAGTCCACAGAGCTGCAAAGAGTCGGACACAACTGAGCATACACATTAAAAGAAAAATGTTCCCCAAGGCCCCCAAGTTTCTCCCCAGATGGGCCACAACATCCCTTTTGGCCTCACGTCTATAAAAGCGTCCCAGGGCCAGCAGGCTGGTCAACTCATCATCCTTGAAGAGACCAGAGATGTATTTTTCAGTGTTTGCACAAGCTCTTGCCATTTGCGGTACCTTTTTTGATACCCAGCCAACGCAAGTGCTCTGCCCTCCACAAAGGTCTCAGTTCAGGCACTTTGGGGCCCATCCACCCTGGCTCTGTGTCTCAAGTCCCTAAGCCAATGGCAGAACATGAGTAAGGGGATGCGCCTCATCCAGTAGGGCAGCTCTCTGGATAGTTGAACTAAGCCCCTGTCCCCTGCCCTCTGCAGGGTCCTCCCTCGCCCCTGATCCCAGTCCCCTCAGTCACCTGCCCCCTGCCCTCCAATGCCTGCCCCCAGCAGCCTTTACTCCAGACACTGCGTTGCTTTCACCCCTTTCCCTAAATCCCAGCGTGCCCAGCCACACTCCCTATGTGTACCCCTGGCCCTCCACATCACATATGAGCCTTCCTGCATTGTGCCCCTTGCTAGCACTGGGAAGGAGCATGGCAGTGGCCCCTCAACTGTGGGTTAGCATCTCAACTCCTCCCCTTTCTGGTGGTAAGAATTTGGGGAAGCCCTCCACCTATATTGTTTTTTTCCCTCTGTCAGGAGAGAGGATGGTCACAGTCCAACCTCCTAGTTTGGGGATTCCCTGGGGTGGGTGAGCACTCCCACCCACTGGTGTGGACAGCACCTGGCCCGTGGCAGGCAGAGGAGGGTGTGTACATTGTGGGACCATGTCTTCTATTGTCCAAATCAGCACCATTTAAGAGTGAGAGGTGGGGGACTTCCCTGGTGGCCCAGTGGTTAAGAATTTGCCTACCAATGCAGGGGACGTGGGTTTGATCTGGGAAGATCCCACATGCCAGCGCACCACAACTGGAGAAAGCCCACGTGCAGCGATGAAGACCCAGTGCAACCCCAAACAAGCAAATTTAAAAAAAAAGAGTGGAAGGAGGTCCTGTGAATAATGACATCAGTGCAATCGGAGAAAAGTAGGCCTGTCTTGGGAGAAGCAGGATGTGTGGTCACTGGATCTGCAGGCAATGTTGGTCCCCTTCCTGCCCACGCCTCTGGTGGGATGCACCAGGGATCTGTGCACCCATTAGCCCCCAGGCCTGACCACCTCTGCGCCCTCAGGAGCCTGCCCAGGCCCTGCCAGGGGAGACATATAGAGAGGGTCCCAGATGGGGGCAGACTCTCAGGAGGGAGAGGTGACTTCCGAGCTATTGGGAGTGGTTTCTGAGGCTCGACAGTGGAGAGGAAATCTGAGAGGTGGGAAGGAGGGGTAGTGGACCCCAAATCCCCAGATGCTTTCCTGGAGGTACCACCAACCTCCATTATAGATGGTAGTGACTGTAACCCTTATAAAGCACTGGCTTTGCAAGGCAGACACTCTTCTGGGCACTTTTCATGCACTGCTGCTGCTACTGCTGCTGCTAAGTCGCTTCAGTCATGTCCGACTCTGTGCGACCCCATAGACGGAAGCCCACCAGGTTCACCCGTCCCTGGGATTCTCCAGGCAAGAACACTGGAGTGGGTTGCCATTTTCTTCCCCAATGCATGAAAGTGAAAAGTGAAAGTGAAGTCACTCAGTCGTGTCCGACTCCTAGCGACCCCATGGACTGGAGCCTACCAGGATCCTCCGTCCATGGGATTTTCCAGGCAAAAGTAATGGGGTGGGGTGCCATTGCCTTTCA
Organism: Tragelaphus eurycerus; assembly: GCA_935064755.1. NCBI lineage: Eukaryota > Metazoa > Chordata > Mammalia > Artiodactyla > Bovidae > Tragelaphus > Tragelaphus eurycerus. The sequence continues at coordinate 17,071,541 of CAKXYN010000027.1, read as the reverse complement.
TGCACTAGCTCTCCTAATCCTCTAGGAAGCCTTGGGGGTTAGGGTGGTACTGTTATCCCTGTTTTATGGAGGAGAAAGCTGAGACACAGAGCGGTCCAGGGAAACTCACCCAAGGCCACACAGCTTAGAAAGAGCTGGGATCTGAACCCAGGCGGCCCCTTCCCATCCTCCGAGGCCCTGCTACTGGCTTATAGAGAAGTTAAGCTGTGTCGCTGGAGGAAAATGGCTCCTCCGGGAGGGGCAAGTCCCTTTCCTTCTAGATTCTGATTCTGCATGTCGTGAAATCTGAAAATTCTGCGGGAGGCAGCTGGACTAGTAGAAAGAAGCTTGGCTCTGGAGGTAGACCCGGGTTTGACTCTGGTTCTGTCACTTACTTGCTGTGTGAACCCCCGGTACGTTTCTCACTCTCATGGTGCCTCATCCTCCCCGTCTGGAAAGTACCTGTCCTATTTGGTGTCAGAGACTGGCTGCCTGTCCTCTTGCCCTTCAACCTGGGCCTGCCCTGGGCTCCCTTCACCCCAAGAAGGCTGAAATTCAGGCCTCCGGAACCCACAGTTCTATCCTGATTCAGGCCAGGGGTTTGAAAGCGGAAGGCTACAGGCTCCTGAATCTGAGATACTCAAAATGATAAAAGTTGTTATATTTAGATTATTATCATGAGAGGGCACGTGACTTCAGGTCAGGGCAGCATGAGCTCATCCAGGTGCACCCTCTGTCCTCCCCGCCACCATCAGGATGGGCTCAGAGGCTGGGCTGCGCTGGGGTCAAGGGGCACCAACTCCTATGAGCCGGTCAGGTGTCTTAGCTGGTAGGGTCTAGAAGAGGGAAGGGGGAGAGAAGACTGCTTCCTAATGAACAATTAGTGTCTGCTGAGTGGCTAATCATGTGGTTCTGTGTAATTAAGAAGCTAATTAGTGCTGTGTCAATTAAGGTTTAATTAGTCCCTTCTTCAGAGAAGCCCGTAAGACCCTCATGCTGGAAGCTTCTGGAATGGAAAGTGGGAGTAGGGGTGGGGGAATAGATGCAAGGAGAGACCACAGGTTGAGCCCCTCTTCCTCTTGTTCTTCCTCAAGTTCTGGGATCAGTGATTTTATCTACCCCTGGCCCCGCCTTCGCTGGCTCTGGTCATGGGGATTTGGGGGCTCCACGAGGCTCCCCCATCACCAGCGTTTGTTCCCCCTGGTGAGTGATGATGTCCCTGCACAGCTGCTTAAGGCGTGGAACCCCATTCTCCACACCTGCTAAAGCCAGTAACGTTAACGGCTCTCCCTTGAGAAAGGTGAAGAAACTGGGACCCAGAGAGGTGAAGAAACTTGCTCAAGGTCACACAGTCAGTTAAGTGGAGGATCTGGGATTGAACCCCAGGACTGTCAGGCTCTTTTCTTCTTGCTTTTTTCTCCTCTGCCCTCTTCCTGAACATCCCACCTTCCTCTGTTTCTCAGCCAGGACCTGGCCTGGTGGCTGGGTGCAGAGCAACCCTGGGTGCCCTCCTGCAGGCAGGCAGAAGCTGTAGGTAGAGCTTGGTGGTGGGGCCCCAGCTGCTTGGCTGTCCACAAGGGATGGACTTGAGACCACAGTTGTCTTGGAGCATTACATTCAGTGAGTCTTCTTACCCTCAGCTCCCAGCCAGCTGTTTCCCTGAATCTCCCCCATCCCCTGCCACCTCATCCCACTCTCTTCCAAAGGGGTACCACTCCTAAGGTTCAGTTCGGTTCAGTCCCTCAGTCCTGTCCGACTCTTTGAAACTCCATGAATTGCAGCACACCAGTCCTCCCTGTCCATCACCAACTCCTGGAGTTCACTCAAACTCAATCCATCGAGTCGGGGAACGGCAGCCTTGTTTTCTGTTGGGGTCCAGAGCTGACCATGGCTTCAGGCAGAAACCACTTTCCTTATAGCACACAGCGCCCCCCTGCCCTGTTTAATAATTTGATCAGCTTTATTGAGGTAAATTTACAAACCATAAGTTCATTTATTTTAAATGTACAATGCAATGGCTTTTAGTACAGATGATCAGAGTTGTCTGATCATCACTCTAATGTAATTTTAGAATATTTATGTCTCCCCAAAACAGAGCCCTGTACCCATTAGTGGTCACCCCCTAATCCATCCTGCACCCCCAAGCCCAGCCCTAGGCAACCACTAATCTACTTTCTGTCTCTCCAGATATGCCAACGTGGACATTTCATATAAATGAGGCCAGACAATACGTGGTCTTCAACTGGCTTCTCTTATTTAGCGTAATATTTCTCCTTCTCTTGTTAATACTATTTTAAATAATACTGTGATAGACATCGTGAAGCACAAGATCTTCATGTTTATGCTGAATAACTTCTTTAGGGTATATTCCTAAAAGGAAAGTTGCTAGGATGCGAGTTGAGGCACTTAGTCTGACCGACCCCCCACTCCCTCTTTCCTCCACTGTCTGATAGCAGTTGTTGGGGTCATCCCTGCCCGGGACAGGCACTTTTCCCTTGTGTCTGTACCATCCCCCTGCCCCACCTCAGGCCTCCCCCCTCATCTTTCTTCTTTTGGTTCCCTCGTGAGCATCGACTCTGAACTCAACTTCTAGGAACGTCATTGCTGGATCATTTCCCAAGGCCTATGGGATGAAGCCCACACTCCCTCGTGGTCTTTCAAGGTTTCCTGCAACCCCAGCTGTCTTCCTCTCTCCCTCTCTCCCTTCCTTCCTTCTTGCAAACTTCCAATAATTCAGCCAGATCAAACTCCGCACCTGTGTGCTGCTTCTGTCGGCTTTTCCTCTTAACTCCACACCCCCCAAACTAAACACTAGATGCTCCATGAAGCTTTCTCTGATCCCTCAACCCGAAGTGATGTCTCCAACTGCAAAGCAACGCAGGACTCAGGAGCCTGGCTGACATCACTCACCTCCAGCCAGGCTTCCTCTGCAGAATGTAGGTGGGGTGGTGTTTCTAGGCTACGGCTGGGCAAGTGAGGTGGTGCAAGGAGCCCCCTCCGCTGTGCTCAGATGGTGATGCTCAGCACTATCATTCTTGGGCCCAGAGTCCTCATTTCATTTCAACTAACTTTTCTGTGTCTTTTCTGGAAAGCCAGGCCCTGGGCTAAATCTGGAAATGGGGAGAGAATTAAAACAAACCTGTGCCTGCAGGGAGCCTATAGTTTAGTGGGAGAAGAAACACGTGAGCAGAACAAGGTGGTGAGGGCATGGCTGGAAACACAGGGCAGGGCTCTGGTACGACCTTGTGAGCTAGCATTAGTGGTCTTGGTAGATGGGAGCTTCTGCCTCCCCCACCCATCTCCCAACCCCCAACAGCAAGAGCAGACAGAAATCCCAGTTGCGGAGGTGAGGATGAGAGATCTGGCTCTAGGAGGGGAGGAAATGAAACAGAGCAGAGATAATTGTTCCCAATTGACAACTTTTCCAATTAGGGACCAGTTATGTCCTCAGGTATCTAACTGGGGTCCTAGTAGATTCTCTGATTTGCTAGGTAATTACTGGCCAGTAATTCTACCAAGATGAAATTTGGAGAAGAAATATGTTATCACAACATTTTGGTTTTCTTTGTCCTGGCGGCTTTGCCCAGAAAACAAGCTGGTTGATCTGTGCTGTCTCTTCTGCCTCTAACCCCGCATCCCTCCATATCCCCTGGAGGCCTGGTCCTCTGCATGCCTCCCCTTCCTGCTGCCTGAGCTCCAGGAGCTGGCAACCGAGTTGAAAAGTATCAGCCAACACCACAAAGATATGGGGTCATATGTGTTGTTGCCTTTGCCTCAAACCAGCTTTTGGTGACAATGAATTACTGTATGTCAGGAACTAAGAAAGGGACACCTTTGAAATTTGAATTGCCTTGACATCTTTGTTGAAAATCAATTGATCATATATGCATGTGTCTATTTCTGGACTTTCTGTTCTATTGCATTGATTTATTTGTCCATCTGTCAATTCCATCAGTTTGTCCTGTTTCCTATAGATTTGTAAAATCAAGAGCATAAGTTCTTCAAATTCTTGCTCTTTTAAAAAAGTTGTTTTGACCATCCTATGCCATTTGTCTCTTTTATGGATTTGAGAATCAACTTGTCAATTTCCACTTAAAAGCTTACTGGAGGGACTTCCCTGGTGGTCCAGTGGTCAAGAATCTGCCTTGCCACGCAGGAAATGTGTGTTCCATCCCTGGCTGGGGAACTAAGATCTCACAGGCTGTACAGCAACTAAGCCTGCTGCTGCTGCTGCTGCTAAGTCGCTTCAGTCGTGTCCAACTCTGTGCGACCCCACAGACGGCAGCCCATCAGGCTCTACCGTCCCTGGGATTCTCCAGGCAAGAACACTGGAGTGGGTTGCCATTTCCTTCGCCAATGCATGAAAGTGAAAAGTCAAAGCGAAGTTGCTCAGTCATGTCTGACTCTTAGCGACCCCATGGACTGTAGCCTACCAGGCTCCTTCGTCCATGGGATTTTCCAGACAAGAGTACCGGAGTGGGGTGCCATTGCCTTCTCCAAACTAAGCCTGACACACCCCAACTAGAGAGTCCATGTGCCACAGTGAAGGCTCCTATGTGATGCCAGCAAGACCTGATGCAGCCAAAGAAATAAATGTTTTTAAAAATCTCCTGTAATTTTGATTGAGATTGCACTGAATCTATAGATCAGTTGGTGGGGAAAATGATATTTTAACAATATTGAGTTTTCTGATCCATGTACATAATCTATCTTTCCATTCCTTCTATTTCTCTCAACAATGTATTTTAATTCTTCAGTGTACAGTCTTATACATATTTGGTCAAATTTATCACTAAGTGTTTCATGATTTTCAATGCTTCCTTCATGGCCCAGCCACCCACCCCTGGTCCAGCCAGGCACGATCAAGTTCAGGGCTGCCACACACTGTCGAGCTTCAAGGGGGACCATTCACAGAAGTCAGTGTGAACAGTGGCCTCTGGTGTCTTTCAATGGGAAGCACTTCTCTGACCAGTGGGCTTCACTCAATATACCAGCCAGATGCATGACAACTTTTAATAAAAACAACCACTTAAGGTAGGGGGCTCTCTTTGGGGAAGTGGGGGGGTGTCCTAAGCATTTGTTTTTCTTTTGTCTTCCCAGCAACCTTTTCCTCCTTCTAAAACAATGTCTCTGCTTTGGGGAACTGCTCCTCTTCCCCTCCATGTGGTTCTGACGAGGCTCTTAATTACCAAAGCCCCCACCCCAGCAGGAGTAAACAGATGATCCAGACCACCAGTTAGTGCAGCCACAGTCCAAGCGGCTGCAAAGAGTCGGACACAACTGAGCAACTAGCACTTTCACTTTTCACAGTCCTGTTAGCTTGATTGGTTCAAAGATTCAAATGCTCCTGGCAGCAGTGATCCATCCAGAACATGGCCATGGGGTCCCAGAGAGCCATCCTGAGTCCTCTCCAAGGATGAGAGTCCTTTCCCCACTGGGGTTGTTGGCGTCTCTGGCTTCTATCTGCCCTGCTCTCTCCCCATCCACCAGAATGGAGATGTATCTGCAACGGGAGACACTAAGGCCAACACACAGGGAGTTTCGAACTGAGACAGAAAGAAGGAGAGAGAGAATCCTGGAGACACAGGGTCCCCAGCTCCCACTGATGGCTGAAGATCTTTCTTTAATTTTTCAAATACCAAAGCACTGACTGGATGGACGTGAGTCTCAGTGAACTTCTGGGAGTTGGTGATGGACAGGGAGGCCTGGCGTGCTGCGATTCATGGGGTTGCAAAGCGTCGGACACGACTGAGCGACTGATCTGATCTGATCTGATCAGATGAGAGCCAATAAATTCCTTTTTTTGTTTAAGTTGGTTTGCATAGGATTTCTGTCACCAGCATGGTAGACACAGAGCTCTCTGGATTCCTCTGCAGGAAAGTGAGACTTTGGGGGCAAACTCGTCATTCCTCTTGCAGAGCAACTAATGTCATGAAAAGCGAAATAAATCAGCCAATATGTTTTCTTATTCCTTTCCAGTTTTATCAAGAAATCATTGACGTACATCACTGTATAAGTTTAACGTGTACGGCATGATGGTTTGATTTATATATATTGTGAAATGATTATCATAATAGGTTCAGTTAGCATCCATCAGGGTATCTTATTTACTGAATCTCATACAGATACAGTAAACAGAGAAGGAAGAAGCAATGGGAAAGGGTAATTGACTTCCAATCCTGTAGATTGATTCTGATGTCTTTGTACTTTATGTGAAAAGAATCCATAGTCTCTTCTTTTGTGTCTGGCTTGCTTCTCACTGTTGGGTTGGTTCATTCTCACTGTTGTGTAGAATTACACTGAGTAACTACACTGCAATCTATTTCTCCAGTCCACCATGAATGGACAAGTGAGTTCCTACTTGGTGCCCATTATGAATATAGTGTTTCAGCAGACACTCTAGTCCTTGGGACTTCTCTGGTGTTCCAGTGGCTACAACTCTGCGTTTCCAATAAAGGGGGCCTGAGTTTGATCCCTGGTCATTGAACTAGACCCCACATACTGCAGCTAAGAGGTCACATTCCTCAACTAAAGATCCTGCATGCCACAACTAAGACCCGATGCAGTCAAATAAACAAATAAATCTTTTTAAAACGACTTAAATCTAAAGCAAATGAACAAAACACAAAAAGCCCACATTCTGGTCCTTGCCTTTGGGAGGATGTGTGTACCTAGATATGTTTCATATACAACCAGAAGAGAATTGCTGGGTTGTATGGTTGATACAGGGCTTTGCTGCTGGCTCAGTGGTAAAGAATCTGCCTGCCAATGCAGGAGACGTGGGTTTGATCCCTGGGTCAGGAAGATCCCCTGGAGAAGAAATTGGCAGTCTACTCCAGTATTCTTGTCTGGGAAATCCCATGGACAGAGGAGCCTGGCAGGCTACAGTCCATGAGATCACAAAAGAGTCAGACATGACTTAGCAACAAAACAACAATGGTTGACAGATAGCCATTTTGCTAAAGCAGAGGCACTGATTTATACTCCCAGTGATGGTGCACAAGGGTTCTAGGTTCTGAAATGTGAAGTAAGCAGTCTCTACCTAAAGCAAAATGGGGGGTGTGGGGAGCTGGCGCTTGGATGGAAAAAGCTGGACTGCTCCATCTCAAGAGTGGGTGGTGTGGGAAGGCAGGGGCAGTGACACCCAGGAGTGGGGATGGAGGAGGAGTAATAGCCTGTAGCCACAGGAAGAGCTGGAAGGCCATCTCTTGCTCTCCTCTCGAGCTAAGCAGGTAGAGGAGGCTACGGTGACGCCAACAACACTTGGCCTGAAATTCGCCTTCTCTCTCTGTGAATTGTCCTCACGTTCCTTCTGGCTGATGTAAAATTGCTCTGCACCTGTGATCAGCCCCTGGTGACAGAGTCACACCCCTGGAGAGTAGGGGGAAGGCTGCGGCAGACACTGTGGTGGCCTCCCCAGCGGCAGGTCCCTTCTCCCTGCCCAGCAGTGGACCGGGTGGGCCTGTCCGCCAGTCCCTGCATGCCCACTGACGGTGATGGGACTGCCTGTCCCCTCAGGATTTACCAGTGAAGGGCTCTCTGGTCAGCCCCTGCCTGTTAGCATCTCCACCCCTTTGCCCGAGGGTTTCCTCCAGCAGCCCAAGCAGGCAGCAAGCACTAGAAAACTGATGCTCTTTTGGGAACAGCCTTCAACCAGTGATGGCGGGTTTGGTGTTTAAACACTTGAGCTCCCTCAGAGGCAGCATTGAGCGCCTGCAACATGCAGTGGTAACCGATTTGATAACACACCATTTATTGGCCGCTTCCCCTCCCAGTCTCACTCCTCTTCTCCTGATGGTTCCTGGAATCCCCTCCTGAACAAACCTACTTGCACTCGAAGCTTTGTCTAGGGCTTCTTTCTGGAGAAGTCAGCCTTAGGCCACTTGTAACCCAATCTGGACAGAGATGTAAGTAGGCTGTCGCAAGCTTCTGGAAATGCTTTCGCCCCTCTCGTGAAAGGTTTCAGGGGAGAAGGTGTCTCTCCCGCTCTCTGCTTCTTTTTGCTCTGTGTGGATGCTGTGTGAGCTTGCTGCCTAGGGCTGCGGCAGCCACTTTGTGATGAGGAGGGGAGCCCTGGACCGCATGCTGAGGATAACAGAGCCAAAGGATGGGAGCCAGGCTCCATGAGAGCACTTCTGAGTCTCCAGATCAACTCGGGATGACCAACCTCTGCACCTCTGTTAAGGAGACAGGCATGTCCTTACAGGTGAAGCCATCTTTCGCTGGCTTTTCTGCTGGTTGCAGCCAAGCTCATTGATAACTGATACAGGCCTTGAGCAGGAGGGATTGCCATTGGACTGGACACTCCAGCTACCGCCTTGAAGCTCCTGGTCAGTGGCACCAGAGAAAAGCTAAAAGACAGGCTTGGGGTGGAGTGGGACGGAGGAGGGCTTGAACTCCACAGGTGGCTGAGGATTGGAGCTGAGCGCCAGGGGTCCCAGAAGCGAGAGGGACACATGGGGCAGCAGGTAGCTGGGGTCCCAAGGACAGGGGGCGGGGAGGGCAAGAACCTATTAATCTGCCCAGGGCGAGCGTTGTTATTGTTATTATTATGAAGCATCTCAAGGCTCACACTCATCCTGGCCTGGCCAGGCCCCATTAATGGCCCCATAAATCCTAGCCATAAAGAGTAATGGGGGGAGACAAATGAGATAATTAGGAATAAATCTCACCGAGGTCTCTATTCAGCAACGTCCCTGGAACGGGCCAATCTTCCGAGCCATTAGCTAGGCCCCTAATTAATGCCGCTGCCGGACGGTGTGGAGGCTCCGGGTGTGGGAGGGACCCGGGACCCGGGAGGGGCACCGTTGCACCCGAAGCCCCCGCGGGCGACCTTGGGCGCAGCCGAGGGACGTGTCCGCAGCCTGCCCGCCTCTGTCTCCAGGGCCTTGGGGACGCTTTGTCTGCACTTTCCCCTCTGCCTCGACATCTCTTCCCCTCCTTTTCAGCGTCTTACTCCATCTCTGGTTTGTCTAGCTTCACTCTCTGCTTCGCTCCTATCAGATAGTCACTGGCTGCTGAGCCAGTGTGATTTAGCAGGAATTGTGGGGGCCACCTGTAACCACCCTCCTCCATCTGTCCTTCCTTCTATGAGGACCCCTCAACACCCCCTGCCCCAGGGCAGTCCTGGGAACAGGGAGGACCCTCTCCCCCATACTGCCACTGCAATGCTGCCTGCGGGGCAGCTCTCTCTCCTGCCCAGGACAGGCATCTGCCTCTGCATCTTACCTCTGCTGCTGGAGCCTGAGACAGCCTCTCTCTCCTCCCAGGCTTCAGATATTTGAAGGCTTTTGTCCTTTTTCTTGTTTTTTTTTTTTTGGTCAAGCTTTGTATCTTAGTCCTCAGACCCGGGATCGAACTTGGACCCCCCCGACAGTGAAAGCTTGGAGTCCTAACCACTGGACCACCAAGGAATTCCCTGAAGGCCTTTGTCCTTGGCTTTCCTTCTCCAGCCAGATGCCCTGTGCAGCTCAAGCTTTCCAGCCCGGCGTCCCCCACTCAGGTGCTTCCTTTGGACCCACCTATGGTGACGTCCGTTGTTTTAATCTGCCACCCTGTCTCCCCCTTTTTCAGTCACAGCACTCCCATTTCTTTGGGAAATGTGCTCACCTGGTCCTGGATGGGCAGCCACGTAACCCATCAGAGGCCTGGCTCTTTGGGGCCCTCTGTCCCCTGACGTGGTGGGCTTATCGCCTTCCCTGGGCCCCCCGAGAAAGGCCTGACAGACACAGAACATGAACACACCTCTCTTTTCCACCTCTGAGCCCTGCTACCTGTCTGCCTCCTGAGGGAGCCAGACTGTCACCCAGAGACCCAGAGATGGCAGGAACTATGGGGCAGAGGCCACTGCAGGGTCTGGAAAGGTAGGAAAACCAGGTACAGGGCAAGGAAGGCTGGGAGGGTGTTTTTCTCTGGAGGAGGTGGGAGGGGAGGGGAATGGCTGGGCAGCAGGGGGCCTCTGGCCACAGGTTCCATTCCATGACTGTCTCCCTAGCATCCTAGGAAAGCTGAACTGTAGGAAGGAGCATAAACATGGATATGACAGCCAGATCTGTGACCTCTGTTTCCTCTGCTGCCCCTGCAAATACCCTGAGGCTCCCACTCCTCCCTGCATGTGTTGGCCAGTCGTGAGAATATGTGTGTACTCAGTCATGTCCCGCTCTCTGTGACCCTATAGACCCTATAGACAGTAGCCCGCCAGGCTCCTCTGTCCATGGAGTTTCCCAGGCAAGAAAACTGGAGTGGATTGCCATTTCCTACTCCAGTGGATCTTCTGATCCAGGGATCGAACCCGCGTCTTTTAAGTCTCCTGCATTGGCAGGTGGGTTCTTTGCCACTACACCACCTGAAAATCCTCTCCTCTTTCCTGCTGCTCAGCAATGGGGAGTGTCTGAAGCAATCCTCCGGAGCTTTGGGGGTCACTCCTTTGCCCCCCAGACTACCCCATCTTCCCAGGGAACTGGAGAAGTCCCCAGGGCATGACTACAGGCAATTTTGCATCATTGATGCTGCTTAAAGGTGTCCCCTCCTTGCTCTGGAGCCATGAGGGGTTCAAGGCCACAAGCCAGCCCCTGGCTCAGCTTCTTGCTTGGTTACAGGGCAAACACACAGGATCGCCCGGAGGTCATGGGAAAGCCTGGCCAGGGACAACTCAACCTGGCCTGACCACCTTGTCCTCACACAAATAATGATCATGCTTGTCTTGGATTAGACAATCCAGGGCAGGAGGATGCCCCTCAAGGAGGATTTTCCCAAGTCTCCTGGGAAAATGGGCTGATGTCCTGCTCCACGGGTGAAAGAAAACCAGAGAGGCAGGTCACTTCCCTGGACACTGGGACTGTGATTAGATCTCCAGAGCCTCATCACTGGTCCATCGTGCACACAAGGAAACTGAAGTCCAAAGAGTGGCAGGGCCTCTTCCCCGGGCACACAGCAGAACCTGGCTGAGATCGTTTGGTCAGAGAGCAGTGACTGGGAGCCAACAGAGAAGGGCCATGGTGTGGATGGGAAGGGTCTAGAACCAGGGCTTTCCCTGGAAGGATGTGTGGGCAGAGCTGGGTGGGTGGATGGCCTCTAAGATAAATGCCATTTCGGTTCAGTCACTCATTCGTGTGTGACTCTTTGTGACCCCACGGACTCCAGCACGCCAGGCTTCCCTGTCCATCACCAACTCCCGGAGCTTATTCAAACTCAGGTCCTTCGAGTCGGTGATGCCATCCAGCCATCTCATCCTCTGTCACCCCCTTCTCCTCCTGCCCTCAATCTTTCTCTGCCTCAGGATCTTTTGCAATGAGTCAGTTCTTTGCAACAGGTGGCCAAAGTATTAGAGCTTCAGGTTCAACATCAGTCCTTCCAATGAATACTCAGGGCTGATTTCCTTTAGGATGGACTGGTTGGATCTCCTTGCAGTCCAAGAGACTCTCAAGAGTCTTCTCTAACACCACAGTTCAAAAGTATCAATACTTCGATGCTCAGCTTTCTTTATAGTCCAACTTTCACATCCATACATGACCACTGGAAAAACCATAGCTTTGACTAGACAGACCTTTGTTGGCAAAGTAACGTCTCTGGTTTTTAATATGCTGTCTAAGTTGGTCATAGCTTTTCTTCCAAGGAGCAAGCCTCTCTTAATTTCATGGCTGCAGTCACCATCTGCAGTGATTTTGGAGCCCCCAAAATGAAGTCTCTCACTGTTTCCATTGTTTCCCTATCTATTTCCTATGAAGTGATGGGACCAGATGCCATGATCTTAGTTTTCTGAATGTTGAGTTTTAAGCCAACTTTTTCACTCTCCTCTTTCACTTTCATCAAGAGGCTCTTTAGTTCTTCACTTTCTGCCATAAGGGTGGTGTCATCTGCATATCTGAGGTTATTGATATATTTCTCCCAGCAATCTTGATTCCAGCTTGTGCTTCATCTAGCACAATGCTCCTCATGATGTACTCTGATGTACATGAAATGCTTCTCATGATGTACTCTGCATATAAGTTAAATAAGCAGGGTGACAATATACAGCCTTGACATACTCCTTTCCTAAGTTGGAACCAGTCTATTGTTCCATGTCCAGTTCTAAGTGTTGCTTCTTGACCTGCATACAGATTTCTCAGGAGGCAGGTCAGGTGGTCTGCTCTTTCCATCTTTTCAAGGATTTTCCATAGTTTGTTGTGATCCACACAGTCAAAGGCTTTGGCTTAGTCAATAAAACAGAAGTAGATGTTTTTCTGGAACTCTGCTGCTTTTTTGATGATCCAACAGATGCTGGCAATTTGATCTCTGATTCCTCTACTTTTTCTAAATCTAGCTTGAACATCTGAAAGTTCACTGTTCACATGAACCACTCTTGAAGCCTGGTTTGGAGAATTTTGAGATGGGGAAACAGTGGAAACAGTGTCAGACTCTCTTTTTCTGGGCTCCAAAATCACTACAGTTGGTGACTGCAGCCATGAAATTAAAAGATGCTTACTCCTTGGAAGGAAAGTTATGACCAACCTAGATAGCATATTCAAAAGCAGAGATGTTACTTTGGCAACAAAGGTTTGTCTAGTCAAGGCTATGTTTTTTCCTGTGGTCATGTATGGATGTGAGAGTTGGACTGTGAAGAAGGCTGAGTGCCGAAGAATTGATGCTTTTGAACTGTGGTGTTGGAGAAGACTCTTGAGAGTCCCTTGGACTGCAAGGAGATCCAACCAGTCCATTCTGAAGGAGATCAGCCCTGGATGTTCTTTGGAAGGATTGATGCTAAAGCTGAAACTCCAGTACTGTGGCCACCTCATGCGAAGAGTTGACTCATTGGAGAAGACTCTGATGCTGGGAGGGATTGGGGGCAAGAGGAGAAGGGGACGACAGAGGATGAGATGGCTGGATGGCATCACTGACTCGATGGATGTGAGTCTGAGTGACCTCCGGGAGTTGGTGATGGACAGAGAGGCCTGGTGTGCTGCGACTCATGGGGTTGAAAAGAGTCAGACACGACTGAACGACTGATCTGATCTAATTTACTAGAGTGTGAGATGAGTGCAATTGTGCGGTAGTTTGAACGTTCTTTGGCATTCTTTGGGATTGGAATGAAAACTGACCTTTTCCAGTCACGTGGCCACTGCTGAGTTTTCCATTTTGGTGGCATATTGAGTGCAGCACTTTCACAGCATCATCTTTTAGGATTTGAAATAGCTCAACTGGAATTCCATCACCTCCAATGCCATTAAATGCCATCTACCTCCCAGCAAAGTTGAGACCACCTGGGCAAGGATACGGAGGTGGGGAAGGCAGGGCAGGCCTGGGATGGGTGCGTGGGCAGAGGGCAGCAGACACAGAGGTCAGGCTGAACAAGGCTGGCGGTGTTGCAGGCTCTGCAACGTTCGGTGTGTGACCACATGTGTATATATATATGGTGTGTGTCTGTGTGTGTGGTATGTGTGTGACTTTGTGGAAGGCAAGTGAATATGTGGCTGTAAGGAGAGGGAGGGGGAGAGAGTGTGTGTGTGTGTGTGTGTGCACTCTGTGGGAGGCTGGCTAAGTTCCGCCCCTGTCTTGCTCCCGCCCCACTCAGCCTCTCAGATTTCAGCCGCTGTCCTGCAGCAGGAAATCGCTATTTGGACTGCTGAGGTGCCTCTTCCTGCCTCAGCCCCCGTGGAGGGGAGAGGTCCAGGGAGGGGGCCTTCCTGCCCACCTGGACCAGACCTTGAGTTGGTCAGGAGCACCCCCAACTCCGGTTCTCCCAGCCACTCTCAAGTTCCTTGAACCCCAGCCCTGGTAAGGAACTGGGTTGAGTGGGGACCAAAGAGGATCCCTCCCACCATCGTCCATCCTCTTGGGGACAGGGAGGCAGCAGTGAGAGAAGTGGACGGGCACTCCCTACATTGAGGTCAGCTAAGTCACAAACACGTGCCCTAAGGCCCATCGATCCCACCTTGAGGACTGTTCTACAGAAACAGCTCATTTGTTCAAAAGGACATGTTCGTGTAACTTGTTTATAACAGAAATGAATGGATGGGATTCAGCGGAGCTGGGCACCTGGATCATAGTGGCTTATCCCTGGGGAAGCTCCAGGCCCCTCTTCAATGTGCTGATAAGGAAGAGCCCCCAGGGCAAAATGGTCAAGTGATAAAAACAATGCAATGTGCGGGGGATGCTGCTGCTACTGCTGCTAAGTCACTTCAGTCGTGTCCGACTCTTGTGAGACCCCATAGACGGCAGCTCGCCAGGCTCCCCCATGCCTGGGATTCTCCAGGCAAGAACACTGGAGTGGGTTGCCATTTCCTTCTCCAATGCATGAAAGTGAAAAGTGAAAGTGAAGTCGCTCAGTCGTATGCGACCTTCAGCGATCCTATGGACAGCAGCCCTCTAGGCTCCTCCGTCCGTGGGATTTTCCAGGCAAGAGTACTGGAGTGGGGTGCCATTGGATGCTGACATTTTTGTAAATAAAGGGAAAACAATCCAGGTAAAAGCTCATGTATGCACAGATTAGAGTCGAAACGCTTGTACTTCAAGCATACAATAACTAAGCAAAAAAAAAAAAAAAAGAAAAACCCCAAACCTGAGACAAATGAGCAGATAAATGAACGTTGAGGGGGACCAAGAAGATGGGGCTTCTCTCTCGACTGTGGCCTTGCTGATGGGATCCTGGGGAGGTCAGTTCCTCTCTGTGTCCTGAGTTTCCTATGTGCTCCAGAAGTCAGAAAACGTTGGTGCTGGTAAAGTGAGGTCTGAGTACATGTGTATTCTGAATACGAGTGTGTGAGTCTGCGGGGCAGGGGTGGGGGGAGGTGTGGTGCTGGGGGCTGTCCTCCTCACCACCTCCTGTCACCTCCTCTTGCTGACATTGCAGTCCACGCCCAAGACCGTGGGCTGCTCCTAGCGTGGCATTCCTTCAGAGAGTTCAGATTTCATCTGGCCCTTTTCCTGAGCTCCCTCCTTTCCTCCAGAATCCATCAGGGCCTCTCCACCCTTCGTTCCTGGAAGCAGAGCCCGCCAGTTTCCCAGGAGGTCTCCATCTTTCAAGGGCTTCTTCAGCCACGTCTTCTCCTCAGGACAATCCAAGGCCAACCACGAGACGTCCTCTCACTCACCCGGAACCCGTCCTGGTTTCCCCCAGGTCCAGGACCGGGTGGAGGGGGCTTGGTCCAGGCAGCCCTCCCCACGCTCAGCCTCAGTGCTCAGGTCTTCCCCCTCCAACCCCCAACCCCTACCCCGCACCAAGGGCCCTGGACACGTGGCCTCTGAGGCTCCCACCAGTCCCGACAGCTTTCTTCCATCTCAGCCCCCTGGCAGTCAGGGGGTCAACTGCAGCTGGGCCACGTGAAACCCACTCTGGCCACAGACGCGTTCCAGTGCCGTGCTGGTTGCCCCCTCCCCAGGCACGGCTCAGCCGCTGACACAGGCGTCACCCTATGCCTTCGAGCCATCATGGCTTCGAGAAACTAGAGTCAGCAGGAGATTAATTAATCAAAACCTGAACACATCTGCTGTTAATTAATTCTATGCCAAGGGTTAACTCTTCCCTGTCTGGGCTTCTCCATCCCTTTGGCCAGAAGAGAGAAATAAAGGTGGGGAGTGGATACCCCTCTTCCTTCCTTCCCTCGGGGGGATACATGAGGCAAGGGCGGGGAGGGGGGAGCCCAGAAGCCAGGAAAGCCCTATTCCTGTGGGAGGGTGGGGGGAGGGCTGTGGGAGTGTTTGCTTTTGAGAGTCCTAATCCAAGGCTGTTACTCATGAGTCCTGAGGAAATCTGAGATGGACAGACATCTTTATTTACAGCAACAAACAGAACGGACCCACCCTCCATTCCCTCCCTCTCCCCTTCCAGTCTTTCCTATACCATTCCCCCTTCCCACCCCACCCTGGGCCCAAGGCCAGCCCTGCCCTCCGGGGTCACTGTGTGGGTCAGGCCCCCCCACCGAGACCCCAGGAGAGGCCAGGGGAGGGGTTTGGCTGAGGTCGGGTGGGATGTGTTTCTTTTCACATTTTGCTGTCCTTGAAGCCTGGGATGGGGGCAGGGGAGGCAGGCACAGGGGCGGTGAGAGGTAGAGGAGCGCACAGCCCCGCGCCCCAGCCTCCCCCGTGCCCCTGCCCCTCCCCCAACTTTCACAGTGTTCGGCAGCCCTGGCAGCTGATCCAGGAGCAGTCCCCCCTCCCGTCGCCCCCCACTAGGTCCTGGGAAACTGGAAAGGAGGACCGGCTCCCCCTCTCACCGGTCTGGGGTTCCAGGAGGGTGCAGGGCGGATGGGAAGGGCCCAGGGGGAGGGGGCAGCGCGGCCTGGGGCGACAGCCAGGGACACGGGGCGGCCTCCGGAGCATGCAGGGGTCAGGAGGAGAAGCAGAGGCCGCAGCACTCCATGCAGATCTCCAGGCAGTCAGCCGACTCGCAGCAGGCGTCCAGGATGCCGCAGTCCAGGTCGCAGGGCAGGTCACAGTCGGCGCACTCGCCGGAGCCGCAGCAGCAGCAGCAGAGGCATGAGTCCTCGGAGCTGCAGGAGCCGCACGTGGCGCAGTCCAGGACCAGGTTGCACAGCGTCAGGAACTCGCAGAACAGGCAGGACAAGATGCAGTGGACGCAGCAATCTGCGGGCGAGAGGGCCGGGGCTCACTCAGTGAGGAATGATGCTCGTGCAACCCTCCCTGGGTACCGGGAAATGGGGACCCACCTTCCAGGTGACCCCAAGGCACAGGGAAGTCACAGGGAGCGAGGATCTGAAACCCAGCAGCCTAGATCCCGAGTCCCTGCTTCGGAGGGACTGACTCCCTCGGTCGTTTATCTATTTCATGAACATACCCAGGATGGGTATGTTCCAGACCCTGTTCTAAGTGTTGCGTGGGAATTAAACTCAAAGAAAGTTATGACCAACCTAGATAGCATATTCAAAAGCAGAGACATTACTTTGGCAACAAAGGTCTGTCTAGTCAAGGCTATGGTTTTTCCAGAGGTCATGTATGGATGTGAGAGTTGGACTGTGAAGAAGGCTGAGCACTGAAGAATTGATGCTTTCTAACTGTGGTGTTGGAAAAGACTCTTGAGAGTCCCCTGGACTGCAAGGAGATCCAGCCAGTCCATTCTGAAGAAGATCAGCCCTGGGACTTCTTTGGAAGGAGTGATGCTACAGCTGAAACTCCAGTACTTTGGCCACCTCATTCGAAGAGTTGACTCACTGGAAAAGACTCAGATGCTGGGAGGGATTGGGGGCAGGAGAAGGGGACGACAGAGGATGAGATGGCTGGATGGCATCACCGACTCAATGGACGTGAGTCTGAGTGAACTCTGGGAGTTGGTGATGGACAGGGAGGCTTGGTGTGCTGCGATTCATGGGGTCGCAAAGAAGCAGACACGACTGAGCGACTGAACGACTGAACTGAACTGAAACTTGTAACAACTCCTTGATGTGGGGCTGTGTCACCCCCTCGATACAGATGAAGAAACGGAGGCTCAGAAAAGTCTCTTCAAAACCAATCCAGGGACTTCCCTGGTGGTCCAGTAGTCAATAATCCACCTGTCAATGCAGGTGATACTGATTGGATCCCTGGTCCAGAAAGATCCCACATGCTTTGAAGCAACTAAGTCCACAGACCACAACTACTGAGCTTGTGCCCTGGAGCCTGGGAACTGCAGCTGCCAAGCCCACGTGCCTCGCAACAAGAGAAGCAATGAGAAGCCTGCAGATGGTGACTAGAGAGCAGACCCCACTCTCTGCAACTAGAAAAAGACCGAGCACAGCAGTGAAGACCCAGCACAGACAAAAGTGAAATAAATAAATAATCTATGCGGAATCCTACCACCCTGCTCAGCTCTTGCCCAGTGACAGCATCCTCACTCACTCCCCGCCTTTGGCCACCCCTGTATTCACACGGAGGCCAGAGGACCCTTGAAAGACTTCTGTTGGATTCCATCCTTCCTGCCCTCAGAACCCTCTAGCGGCTTCCACTTCCCTGGGAGGAAAAGCCCAGAGTGCTCAGTGACCCCCAAGACCCCTCTCCCATCACTCCGCCGTGGCCACACTGGCTGCTCCCTGTCCTGCAGGCACAGCTCCCTTGTTCTCTCAGCGCTCTGTCCCCAGAAACTTGCTCCGCTCACTCTCTGTCTCCTCCTTCAAATGTCTCCCCTCAGTGAAGCCTTCCTCCAGCATCCTCTTCAATACTGCAAGCTGCCCACCTGACCCCAGCACCCCTGTCCCCTCCCGCAGGCCTGCTCTGCCTCCCTGCCTAGGACTCATCACCTTCCACGGCTTACATAGCCCTGCCACCTAGTAGAGTACCAGCATCAAAAGGGCGGGCGTCCAACACTGGCACACTGTGGGTGCTGAGTAAATAAATATAAGGGGAGGGAATTAATGCATGCTCCCGCCCTTGGGCATCCAGCTGGACGTGGCGGCGCTGGCTCAGCAGCCCAGGCTCTGAACTGCTCAGCGTGTGGCCAGGGTGCTTGGCTGGTACTCCTCCCACGGCCGGGCCGTAGGCCGTATCCAGTTCCCCTGACCAGGCGGGCCCCTGGTACAGGCTGCTGGTCCGGTGGGAGTCTCACACTGCCACGGAGGCTCTGATGCCCACACCCAGGTCCTGTGTACCGGGAATCTTTTGTGACCCTATGAACTGTAGCCCGCCAGGCTCCTCTGTCCATGGGATTCTCTAGGCAAGAATACTGGAGTGGATGGCCATGCCATCCTCCAGGGGCTTCTTCCTACCCAGGGATGGAACCCACATCTCTTAGGTCTTTTGTGTTGGCAGGTGGGTTCTTTACCACCAGCACCACCTGGAAGCCCCACTAGGAGTCTCACCTCTCCCCATTCCTCCCCTGGAACTCCCTCCTCATCAACTATCATGAGCCAGTTCTCACCTCCGTGCTAACGCACCCTGGCTGGATCCTCGTACTGGTCCTTTAAGGCTTGCTCGGACACCTCCAGGGCCTTCCCAGACGCCCCTCCCCAGTTTTCGGGGCTGGTGTGGGCATCCCCCTGTTCACTTTATCACTCCTCACTTATCATATCGCAGAGTGAGATGACCTGTTTGTGCCTCTCATGAAAGCTTTATGAAACCATGTCCTGGGTACCCCGCACACAGCACACTGCCTGGCTCACAGGTCATGCTCTGTTAACTTTGTTTCACTTTAAAACATATTTATTTATTTATTTGGCTGTGCTGGGTCTTATTTGTGGTATTCCCCGACCAGGAATCAAACCCAGGCCTCTTGCATTGGGAGTGTGGAGTCTTAGCCACTGGACCACAAAGGAATGCCTCCCTGTTCACTTTAAATGTACGAATATCCCCTTCATAAATAAGGTTCTCGGGCATAATTTGCTCTGGGGGGAAGGGTGAAAGTTATGCACATATCATGTGCAAAGGTGTACACTGAATTCTGTACACAGAATTCTGTACACAGAAATTCAGGTGTACACTGAATTCTGTACACAGAATTCAGGTGTACACTGAATTCTGTCTGCAGAGGACCAGCCAGAGTCTCCCAACATGGAGAGAAACTACTTAAAAGTTCTGGGGTTAAGGTCAAGCATCACTGGGTTACAGTCAGCTGTCACCTTGCTGAACTCATGCCTGTGGGCTGGGGGACCTGATTGCCCAGGGCAGCCCCCCAGAGGACCTCTGTGCGGCAAGAACAATGGCAGGTGTATCCAGGTGCTCTGACCTCCCGCTGCACTTTGCACCCCCCACCTTCCCCCCAGCTAAGCATCCGATGGTGCATCATTTTATTCTGCTATTGTGCTCTCACTAGGCAAATGGTCCATTCCTCAAGGAAAATTTCTGTTTCCAGAAATGGGGTGGCTTTGGTTGGACCAGCCCAGATGGTTCCATTCCCTGTTACAGCAACTCTGAGAGAGGAGGGATGAGAAGGGGTGGTCTTGAGAGCTCAGATGTGTCTCACTCTACCCAACAAGTGTCCTCTGCAAGGTTCTCTGTCTTGCATCAGATTCCCTGGAGAGCTTGTTAAAATCTAGACTCCTGGGCCCCACCCAGAGGTTTGGACCTTGAGGGCCTGGCATGGGGATAGGGTGCCGCGCTTCTAAGCAACCTAGTAAAGATGCTGGTGCCGCTCCCTGCATCAGACTTCTGGAGGCTTCTCCCTGGGGGACGCGGAGTTGGGTGCTTACCTTCCTGCGCCTGGAGGGGGATCTGGGAGGCAGCGGACTTGGTGCTGCCCTTGCTCTTCTTGCTGCCCTGGCTAGCGAGAGATGGGTGCGTCTGCAACTTCCGGTGCGCCTTGGGGCCACCCAGGGCACCGTTCCCCGTCCGCCTGGCACCGCCCAGCTCCGAGGGGTGGCCAGAGCCATTCGCCACTAGTGGGGTGCAGTCCAAGGGGTTCCCCTGGGGCTGGCCTAGAGAGACCATGAGAAAAGGGTGATGGAGGAGAACGTGGGGGATGGGGTGGTGGGGACAGTCTCCCAGGGCTCTGCTCGACTCCTGTTGGCTTTGTTCCTAGACACACCGCAGGTTACCTAGCTGATCTGCGTTTTTGCAGACGAGGAGACTGAGGCCCAGAGAGCAGGACTGACTTGCCCAGAGGCACATCACAGAATAGCCTCCAAGTGGAGCCTGGCCCCTGACTTCCAGGCCGGGGGTCATTCGAGAATAGACAGAGGTGCATGGGAGGGGAGAAGCACAGGGGTCTGCACCCCACCTTCTTACCCCACATGAAATCCACTCTCCTGCTCTTGGGGTCTGGGGATTTTGGCGAGAGTGGTGGCGGAGAGGGGCGGAGGGGCAGCAGGGAAGTAGTTAACCATCACCTCGGCCCCTGCCAAGCCCCCAGCTGCTTCTGCCCTTTGAGTGCCGGGTGATTCATTGGAAACATCTGTTTGGAGATGAACGCCTGGCTCTGGAATCCAGGGGGCTCCTCACAGCAGCCCCCCTACCTCCTGCTCCTTCCGCCCCCAGCTCCCCTGCCCCCGCTGGAAGAAAGTTTGCTGAGTGGCCCTTGTCCTCCGGGTGGGGAGCGGGAGAGGGAAGAGGGAGGCCAGCAGAGAGACCTTGGAAGCCAGGAACCCTCGGTCCCCATCCCAGACTGAGGAACCAAACCAGTTTATCAGTGGGGTGTGGAGAAAACGGTCCTGGAGAGCATGCCAGCACCTGGTTCCTTCCCTCACCTCACTCAGGTTTGCCCACTTGGATGGTACGGTTCTGTCCCCAAAAGATGAAGGCAGGTGTGTGTGTGCGTGTGTGTGTGTCTGTGTGTCAGGGCAGGAGTCTGAGAAGGGGTCACAAGAATTCGAGGACCCCTCTGCTCAGGGCCCCTGACTCCTGGGTGGGATCCTTTGGCCCTCAGGACCCTCAATAAATGTGTAAATTTGGGGCACTTCCTTCTCTCCAGCCCTGGGGTCTGGATCCCCGGGTCCCTCCAGGCCAAACCTCCGAGTCTGGATTGTGGCAGGAGATGTCGGGGGGCGGTGGGGGGTGTTGGAGGCTGAGGGGACAGAAGGGGGCCTGACTGGGGGTGCTGGGCCTTCTAGTAATGGTGGGAGCACTTGGCCGGGCACCCACTGCACGCCGGCACTGCTGGAGCATTCAGGGTGTGAATTGTTCTCTGTATTGCTGTGGGGTGGTGTCCTTTTACAGTTGAGGAAACTGAGTCCCAGAGATGTATAGAAAGTTGTTCAAGGTCACACAGATAAGGGTCAGAGGTAGGATCAGCCTGGAGGCTGAAAGGTGGGACTACAAGGGCAGAAGGGTGAGGAGGGGGCAGAAGTTGGGAGACAAAGGGCTGAGGAATGAATCGCTACTAGCACAACCATCACTACTCTTGTAATTAGTAGCCAACAGGTTTTGAGCTGTGACGAGGTGCCAGATACAGTGCTGAGAGTCCTATGTGTAATAACTTCGTTAAGCGTCAAACAGAACTACTGTTACTAGCCCATTTTATAGATGAAAAAACCAAGGCCCAGGGAAGGTAAAACTTGCCAGAGCTTCCACAGCTAGGCAGTGGAGTGGGAAGGAGATGGAGACTGGGAGAAAGGAGCTGAGGACAAGTTTGGGGGTTGCGGCAAGGATGAGAGACAGAGCCACGCCGGGAACCTTTGGCCCTGAGTAGCGGCTGGTGCCTGCATCTGGGTAAACAGGGGTAAGGCCATGGGAAGTGGCCAGACCTGAATCATCCTACCCCGACCTCTGGGCTCCACGGGGTGGGTGGCGGGGTGGGGGGATGACTGCGCTGAGTCCTTGGCCAGCTTCGGTGCCCTCTGCCCTGCTGCCTAAACACAGGCACAGTGACCAGAGGGCGGGGGCGTGTGGTGAGCTGAGGGCCCCGGGAGATTTGGGCGGACACAGAGCTCGCCTGTGGCCATGGCCGTGGGGGCTGAGTCACAGAGCAAACACCCAGGGCCCATGGACACAGAAGCGTCTGTCCCTTCCAGGCCCTCTCCTCCGTGGCCACGGCGTTTACCTCTTTCTCTCGGTCCTTCTGGTGGGTGTGTCTCGAGGGCAGTGTGCTAGCAGGATTTAGTAACCCCGACTTCCAGGGTGTCCAGCTTACCCCAAATGCCCTGCCTGAAAGCGGCTCCACGACTCTGCCATGCCAGCAGGGCAGGCAGACACAGGACAGAGCCCCGGGGCTGGAGACCTGAGCTCCCTGGTCTGTGTCCAGGGTGAGGGAGCCTCAGTTTCCTCATCTGTAAAATGGGCTTGGCAAGAGCTATCTGGCTGCCTCACTAGAGGCTGATTTGGAGAGTCTGAGAGCTCATACAGAAAAAGAAAGTTGAAAAGTACCGATGTGTCCCATAGATTTTGCCGATCTTACTGGCAATTACAAAATGATTTTGGAAGCCCCTTCCCCTGCTTTTGAGGGTGATGGTGGTAAATTCTCCCCCTCCAGGACCTCCTTGGAGACACAGAGCCAAACCCAGGAACACAGCTGAGTTTTGCTCCTTTCTACCCAGAGCAACTAGAAATATCTCTCCCGCCATTTTGCTCTTGACACCCTGAAAGCTTGGCTGCCTTGGGCTCCGGTTTCCTGCCCCCGAGCCCCAGCCCCCCTCTGGAGACTGCACGCGCTCTCGTTCTGAACCACAGAACGAGGCTGCCTGCAGCCTGTCCACACTCATTCTGAACTAATTTTATCCAAATCATTTGTGGATAGAATGATGTGGATGTCCTCCTAGACAGCAAGGACAGTGACGATGTCTTACACCCTTCCATTGCCCACACCTCAAAGTCCTGGCCCAGGCTAGGCTCCCGTGGGCACCCAAAGCCCATCTGTTTTGGATTCCCTAGAGTGACCCCCACGTATTGCCACCCCAAACCCCGGACCCCTAGGACTCACACGTCACAGCTTCTATGGGGACATCGAGGTCAGTGCTGTCCAGGGCCTGGGGGGCCTCAGGGTCATTGCCTTGGGTCATGGGGGGTGCCGCTGCTTCCTCCAGGGAGCCCTCCTCAAGCGCTGCCTCTGCGGGGTGAGCAGATCCGGTCACTACCTCCAGCCCAGGGAGGAGGGATGGGGTCTGGGCTAGAAAAAAGCAGACAACTGAGGGACATCTTCCTGGTGCCCTCCAGCTGGCCCAGCCCTGGTCCCCTCCCCACAGCCCAGAATGCCCTGAGCCCTCATTCTTGGTCTCTGTACCAGTTACCCAGCCCTTACCCTATCTGGTAACAGTGTCAGCCTCTAAAATAGAAAGTTCTCAAACCACAGCCCGTGAGCGAGCAAGGGTGTGTGCACGTGGATGTGGATGTGTGTGTGTGTGTGTGTGTGTGTGTGTGTGTGGTCAGGGAGGGGGCCAGAGATGGATGCATGGTACAAAGGAAAGTGGGGGAAGGAGGCAGAGACACAGTGCAGGGGAGAACAGATGGTCAGTGATGGGGAGATAGGAACAGGCATCCAGAGTGACGTGGAGAGAGAAAGAATCAAAAGGATGGGAAAGGTAGAAGCGAAGAGAGACAGTGCATCAGAACTCGAGAGACCTGGCACGTAGACGCCCAGTGACAGACAGCCCAGGACAGGCAAGCAACTAAGAGCAAGTCAGTGATGGAGAGAAAGATAAAGACGGGGGCAGAGGCAGAGGCGATGGAGAAGGAGCAAGATACAGATGGAGAAACGGTGAGAAACCAGGGCAGAGAGAGAGGACGATAGCACGAGAAAGAGTCTGAGAAGCCTGGGGTGAGGCGGAGGGGCTCCGGGCAGGAAGAGAGACAGGGAGACGGCCCAAGAGGGCTGGAAGAGGCGGCCGGCAGCCACATGTAATTACAGTGAGTGGCTCAGTCCCTCTGTCCAGGGTGGGCGGAAGGCAGACTTGGAGACACCTTCAAACCCACAGTTCCTGAGGCAGCAGGACCAGGGCCGGCTGGGCCCAGGGGAGGAAAGTTCTGGGGGCTGGGAGGTGGCACGGGGAGGCAGAAAGGTGACCGGGTGTGGGAAAGCCTGAGGGTGGACAGGAGAAAGTGAGGCCTGGGGTCACGGGGCCAGGGGCCGAGGTGGGGCAATGACGGGGTGCAGCCTGGGCCTCCCATCAGCCCCCAGGTTGTGCAGTGGGAATGACATGGGCACCCCAAGAGGGTGCTCCTTCCCCCAAGCCATGATGGGAGCAGGGGAGATGGAAACGGAGACCGAGGGGCTCAGGGAGGGGAGAGCCACACAGGGAGCCACAGAGAAAGACGACAAGAAAGGCTGATGAAATCCAGACAGTAAGAGGTCAGCGCCCACCCGTCCACACCACGGAGAGATCACGAGACACACACACCCGCAGGGACAGAGACAAAGACTAGTCTCAGAGACAGCAGTGGAGCCAACCACAGAGCACAGATGGCCTTAGGGACCGGGTCTTTCTCTGAGCTGTCTCCAAATGAGGGCAAGGGAGGATAGGGCAGGGAGCTATAAGAGGGAGCAATTTAGGTTGAGCACGCGGGTCAAGGGGGTGGGAGCATCTGGAGGGGAGGGGACGATCCAGGGGCTCAGAGACCCCTGGACGATCCTTGTTCCAAGACTCTGGTCTCCCATGGCCAGCGGGTGGGGGCTCCAGGGGCCCCATGGAGGTTGCACAGAGAGCGGCAGGCATGCTCCAACCTGCCCGAGGAAACCACTGGCCCTGCCTGAAGCTGGGAGCTGGGACAGGGAGGAGGGAGCACTGGGGCTGCAGCCACCCCTAAAGGGTGGCAGTTATGTGCTGGGAACCCCTCCTGGTGCCCAGGGAGGCAGGGGGTGGGTTCCTCCAGCCCCATCCATTCCTTAAGCTCCTCTCACCACCTGGTTAATAGGTTAATAGGAGGACAAGTGTTTTTTTCTGCTGGGCCTAGGGGGAGCAGAGGAGCAGAGATGACCCCCAAGGGGGAGCCAGGCTGCCTGCCTAGTGGTGGAGGCTGATCTACAGTGGAGCAGAGGGGACGCTGGAGGCCAAGACCAAGCTGAGAGGGAGGCTCACAGCTTGAGTTCTAGTTCCCAGGAAGGGAGGGGGCTGCCCAGCTCCAGCCTCTGGCCCCAGAGGCGTCCTGCCAGAGCCCGGAAGTGGGAGTGCTGACCCTCCCAGGCACTGTAATGACAGAGGCCCAAGCCAGGAGCTGGAAGACCCAAGCCCTGGTTTTTAACCGGATACCAGCTTGGGTGAGTTACTAGGACTTAGGTCGCCTTGCATGCAAAGGGGACAAGCATGCTCGTCCCTCAGGGTTTCAAAGAGTAAATGAAATCCTCAGCGGTACCTGGCATGCAGGGGGCCACTCCCATACGCTTCCCCCACCCGTCTCCTGCCTGACCTCTCTCCTCTCCCTTCCTTCCTTTCCCCCTTCCTTCCTGTGCTGTTTGCTGTGACAGCGACGACACACGCCCCCAACACGTCAAGCACTGGGTGGACCACAGTGAGAAAGACCAGGTCACTGACCCAGGAGCTCTCTGTTGGGGTGGGGGTGGGTGACAGTCTCACACACTAAAGGGCAAGGGTTACAGCAAGGGCAGCTAAGGACCGTGGAAGCGAGAAGACGGGCATTTATCCCCCGGGGTGTGGTGTGTGTGTATGTGTGTGTGTGCAGGTCTAGGAGGCTTCTTGGAGAAGGTAATGCCCATATCGGGTCTTGAATAATCAATCAGTCAGCAAAGAAGGGGGAAAGGATGTTCTGAGACCAGCAGCAGACCCCAGTGTGAACAGCTGCGGTGTGAACGAGGGAAGATAGAGTAACTGCGTGGCGGGCCTTGTGGTCACGTCCCAGGCTTTCTCCTGAGGTCACCAGGGCACACAGAGGTGACACTGTCGCTCTTGGAGTGGAAGGAGCCAAGCCTGCAGCTCTCTTGGGCCCCCAGGGTTGGAGAGGGAGGAAATTGAGAAAGCAGGATTAGGAGACAGGTCCCCACCCCGGCCCTCTTCCCCGACATGTTGACTGCCACACTCTGGGCAGTCTCTCCTGACAGTCACCTACAGGGCTGGTGACCTTGAATCTGGTGGGAACAGGAAATTACAGAGAGCCCAGACGAGGTTCTGAAGAGGCCCCTCCTGCAGGAAGCCTGCCATTCTGGGGTGAGCATCAGACCTTGGAAGGAAACCAGGGAGGAACGTAAATCCAGTCCAGTTATCTTGACCTGGAAACATAGACAGACAGACCTCTTGGAGCCAGAGGGCAGCGGAGAGGACCCAACAGACGCTGGAGGAGACCCAGCAGACGCTGGAGGAGAAACCCTGAGGGCAGAAGAGGAAACTGCAGACGTCGCAGAGATGGGGAGCAGGCTGAGGAGCGAGAAGTGGCGAGGAAACCTGTCTGGGTGACGCATGGACCGGGGGCCGCGACGCCAAGATGCTGGACCAAAAACAGCTCTCGCCGTGAGCACACGGGGCAGCAAACCCAGATAAGAGGTGGGGCCCATGGGGTCAACCATCAAGAGGCCGAAAGACCCTAGTTTTCCTTCTTGGGATCAGGAGACCCTTGCTCGGCCCCAGAGTGGAGAACGTCTCTAAGGAGAAACTTCTGGAGGGTGGGGAGGCCAGCAAAGGCCAAGGGCCACCGGGTGGACAAGCAGCTTAAGTTGCCTCGGCATGAAGGCACCTGCCCAGGGTGGGAGTGGTATGAGAATCCCTGGTTGGGGTCCCGCTCTCCCTGGAGGTGCCATCTGCCCACTCACAGGTACATCTGCCCCATCTGACCAAACAGCCACTTTTTTCTAATGTGCACAGGGGTAATTCCCAAGAAATGGCAACCCACTCCAGTATTCTTGCCTGAAGAATTTCATGGACCGAGGAGACTGGTAGGCTGTACTCCATGGGGTTGCAAAGAGTCAGACATGACTGAGTGACTATCACTCACTCCAGTGGTTAGGACTCTGCACCTCCTATATGTCTTGAGATGCAGCCAAAATAATAATAATAATAAATTAAAAATAAGATAATTGTATACTGGGAGCCAGCCATGCGGTGGGCATCTCTGAGCAGAAGCCCCAGTCCTGCACCTCTCTCAAGAGTCTCCAAAGGAGAAATGCAGAAAGGCAAGGGCCTCTATGCCTCAATATACTCTCATCCTTGGCACAGGACAATGCCTTGAGTTCTGGAAAGACAGCCCCAGAAGAAGGTGGAAAGGTCACGTTTAAATCCATAAGCCAGAGAGGGAAGTGGAAAGACTTGAGCTTCAGCCGGACCCTGTGCACTCCCTTTGCTTGCCGTTCCTGGACCGAGAGGGAGTTGGGGGGACCTCTTCCAGGTGGGATGGGTTCAGCCCACGCCTGGAAAGGGCCCACGGGACCCATGTCCTCGAGTTCCCATGCCTGCTTCCTCCAGCTGAGCCCGCTCCCCTGTCTTTGTGGACAGTGGGCCCAGCCTTTCCCCCTGGAGCTCTGACCATCTCTGCAGAGACAGCCGGGATCTGATCTGCTCAGAGAGCAGTGACTGGAGACCTTCATCCCAGTCCCTCCTTGACCTGCTATGCAAGGCCTCAATCTATGCCTTCAACCTAATCAATGGACAGGATCCTGTGTTCCAGGTCGACTGACCTCTCCATGGTCCCAGGCCACCACTGGGCCTTCTTCCCAATCCATCCAGGCTTCTTTGTCCCTCTGGATCAGAAGGTCCTACCCCTCCCCTCTCCTCAAATCCAATCACCCTTCACCACCCAGCCGGAGGTTCACCTCTTCCTCCAGAAAGACTTCCCTGACCCTCGAGCCAACAGTCCCTCCTCAGAGTGGCCACTTCCTGAGGATTCAGCGCCCAGAGCTCCCTGCTGTAAACTGTAACTGGGAGTGAAGCATGGGTCCTCAACCAGCCCTGTCCAGCTCTCACCTAGGGCAGCATCAGTGTCATCTTTGTACCCCAGTGGCACTTAGCCAATGTCTGATGGTGAGGACTGAGTTCCGGAGTCTAGAATGCCCCAGGTTGGGAGGAGGAGAGAGCACCAGAAGGCGAGAATTGGGGTTGGCGCCTGGCACCGCGACAGTAAGAACGTGGGCTTGCTTGATACACACTGTGACCGATGGGACACAGGCCCAGGCCACCAGGCCAAGGACTCTGGAATGGGCCTGAGCTGACCAGTTAGGCTGGGTCCAGCTGGTTTTATTTTAGGTCTAAAAGCTCCAATTCCCCAGGAAATTCACTTCAGAACCAAGAGCAGGAATGTGACGCCCCAGTGCTGGACAGAAATTTGCTGTGGGTTAGGGAGCCAGGCTCCCGGGGCTCTCAGGGCTGGAGGAGGAGGAAGCCACTGGGGGAGCCAAGGGTGTGGGGGCTTGGCCACCAGCCCCCGACCAGAGCTGCCCTGCCCTGGGCCCCCTTGCTCCCCATTTGCATCCTGGGCGGCTGAGGGAGGGGCTGACTTGCTCCCTGGCGGTCCTGCTGGAGTCAGGGCCCCCAGGGGTAGCCGTGGCCTTGCTGTTCTGTCAGCGCTTAGCAAGGGGCGTAGGGGATTCTGGTCTCGGATTCAGGCGTCTGTGGGGTTTTGGCTGGGTCTCCTGCGGTTTGGGCTTCCTGGGCAGCAGGCTCAGTCTCCCAAGGCGGCAGAGCCAGGCCTTCTCCTGTTATGAAAGCCACATTGTCTGGCCCTGCCCAGGCTGGGGAGGGGGCTTGCTGGGCCTCGGGGCCTCAAGTTACAGCCCAGGACTTAGCCCTCCCAGTGGCCCACCCTGGCCCTCGTCCCGGCTCCAGGCTCCAGCACATTCAGCCCCTCCTCCCCCTGCTGGGGCGGGAAAGGGTCACACAGGAGAGAGGGTCTTGGAAGGAGGGAGTGGAGGAGAGAACAGAGAAGATGGATAAGCCAGGGAAGAAGGCAGGGGAGACGGGGAAAGAGGCAGAGAATCAGGAGGCCGAGAAAGAGAGAAGGGGCAAGAGACAGAAAGAGCCTTCCCAGGCCCCTGCCCGGAGCTCTCCTCCCAGGCTCCAGGAGCCCAGTTCCTGAAGGAGTTTATACCCGAGAAGTCCCCACTCCAGGGCCCCCACATTCAGCGGGGCAGTCTGAGGGCTGGAGGGATGCGGAGCAGACGCGTTAGTTTCATGTATGTGCAGGCCCCTGGCCAGCTGTCTGCCACTTGCCCTCCCACCACGTTAGACACCACCCCCTACCTCCACAGCCCTGGGTCTCCAAAGGGCCAGCGTCCACACCAGGTAGACTTGAGTCTTTCCAAATGGGCAGATCAGTCCCTATGGGTGGATGTGGAGACTGAGTTGAGTCTTTCCAAATGGGCAGATCAGTCCCTATGGGTGGATGTGGAGACTGCGGCCAGAGAGGGGAAGAAACTTGTCCAAGGCCAGGCAGAAAGTTCATGTCAGAGGTCCAGGATGAGACCTCCATTATTTGGAGACTCAAAGAGGGGCGAAAGGGCTAATGGGGCTGAGTGAGAAGGAGGCAGATGATCAGACTAACCTAGAACTGAGATTAAAGGCATGACACCCGGGCCTGTGCTCCTGCCCGCCACCCTTCCGCGTTCCCCAACAAACCCAAGATGTTCCTGACTTCTCCCTGTCCCTGCTGTCCACTGGGAGCCTCAGCGCACATGTGTATGGTGAGAAGGTGGACAGAGAGCCACATCACCAGGACTCCCCAGGGCCCCTGTCCCCTTACCAGGCCCCCTTAGGGAGTCACAAACCCTGGGAGAGGGTAGGCTCCTGCAGGAATAATTCCAGGGAGGTTACAGATCCTGTGTTTGGGGGAAGGGACAGTTCACTTGAGTGGTGGGCACTTGGTTGGGGTGAGTGCCTGAAATAGAGAAGGGGAGAGAGAGAAGGAGAGGGGTGGGGGGGGGGCGGGTAGAGAAACTCTGTGTATGTGTGTGTGCTTGTGTGTGTCTGTGTGTGCAAGCAGGGTAGGAGTGGCGGGGGCTGGCCAGGCCCGGGTGGGGAGGAAGGCCAGCGAGAGGAGATGGCAAGGAGGGGAGGGGCCGATCCTGCAGCCGCTTGCTGTGGACAAAAGTTTTCGGGAAGCGCTAGGCTCCGGCTAGGATGGGGGAAGGGAAGGAGAGAAAGACTCAGACACCCCCACCTCCTCCTGAAGCCCCCATAAATATTTACACACTGGGCAGAAACGATTGGGACACAAATCCCAGACGGACAGACAGACACTGCGGTGTGTGTGTCTGGTGTTGGGAGTGGAGAGAGTTGGAGCCAACTTGGCGCGGCCGCTGCCTCCGTTCGGGCCCTGCCCCCATCGTCCCAGCCCTCCACTCTCCTTGGACCCGGTCCTCGATACCCCGATTTCTCGCCCCCACCTCCACTCAGGGTCCCCCGAGCCGTCTCCCCACTACTCAAAGAGGAGAGGGGAGAATTACCAGCCACCCTCCCCCAGCCGCCTACCCCCGCTCCCGTCCGGTCTTGTTCTGCATCTCTGGTTCCTACCTGGGCCCGGGGCTGCGCTGGGGGCTCCATGGGGCGCGTCGCAGTGAGGGGGGTGCTGGCCACTCACCTGGGACATCGGCCCGGGACCTGCGAGAAACAAGCCTCAGCGGGTGGGGCGGAAGGTCCCCGCGCGCGCGCGGGCCGGGGAAAAGGGGGCCGGGGCAGGGGGCGATCCAGCGGCAGCCGCGCGCCCACCCGCCTCCCGGCTCGGTCCGGGACTGACTTACTCTAGTGAGCTGCGCGCCGCTCTCTCGCCTCGCGGGGATCACCACGCGGGGCCTGCCATGCGCACGGGCCGCGGGCGCCCCAGCCCAGGGGCCACTCGGCCTCTCCGCGCCCCTCCCCTCTCACTCGCTCCTTTCTCGCATTTCGGCGCCAGCGCGCGCCTCTCGCCCCCTTGCTTCTGCCTCCTCTCCCTGCAGCCCCCTCGCTCCTCCCCGGCTCGCCTCGCCTCTTCTCTCCCCTCCTCTCCGGCCCACCCTCTCCCCGCCCCCTCCTCGCCTTCCCAGGCGTCCCCCACCACCACGTCCCTTCCCCCGCGCCGGGCTAGGCGCTGCCTGGGCCGGACACGTCTGTCCGCGGGGCGCCGCGGCCGGAGCCCCCACAGGAAGCCGGCTCCGCGCGTTTCCTCCGCGCTCTCTGAGCTGGGCCCCAGTCTCCCCAAATCTCCGCCCCCCTCCCAGGCCCAACTCCCCGGGAAGCTTGCAGAAGGGGCTGCGAGTTCCCCTTCGCCTGTGCTAAACTCTGCAAAAGTTTTGGGAAAAGCAAGAGAACGAGAGAGAGAAAAAAACCACGGTGATCACAACTACCTCGTGCCAATTGTCTGAATATTTGTGGCCCCCAAATCTCGTTGTCCCAAAGGTGGGGAGTGATCGAGTTTCTCAGGCACGCTTCGCCCACCCCATCGGTCCCCGCCCGCGGTCCTAAGCTGTGGCACAGACCGGGTGCCCACCCCGCCAGAAGCTACCCCCTTCGGGAAATCCGGTTGGTGACATTCGAGCCTCTCGTGTCCTAAGAGCAGCCCTCAGCATCCCTGATTCCCCCACCCCCACCAGCCGCACGTGGGAATTTGGGTCAGAAACCCGGCTTTGGAGGCTAAGAGAGGTTCTGGAGTTCAGCCCTTCATTTGGCTCCACACTGGAATCCGAGGCCTTCCAAATTGCGGGGTGCTTGGGAAAGAGGAGTGAGCCCCTGCGGGGGGCGGGGCTCTGGGGGAGGGGCAGCCGGGCGACGCATCTGAAATTGAGCTGGATCCCTCCTCAGGGCGGGGGTATGAAGGAGCTGCGACCAGACAGTCGTGGGGGGAGGGGGGTTAGTTCAGGGACCCTAGCTTGGCACCCGATCCCCGAGGAAGGGGGAGGCGTGGAGCCTGCGGCCCACCGGGTGAGGGGTGGGCGGGCCCGGAGACGATCAGGTGGGGCCGCCCGCTGGGGTGACGGCGTCTGGCCGCGCTAGACCAAGGACGCCTGGGAGCCGCGTCTGGGCTCCCCACCACGAGGGCCGGTGAGCAATTAGGGAGGCGGCGGCGGCGCCAGGCCAGTTCTCCCTGTTCCGCCTTCCAAGCCCGGGCTTGAAGCCGGGGCTGGGACGCGGGGGCCGAGCTAGGGACCCAGGGCCTCTTCTCGGTGTTCCCCAGCACCCCCGCAGTCGCTACTTACGATGCTCAAAGGTCCTCGTGGCGCCGTCGCAGCCAGGACCACTGTGGCCCCCAGGGGTCTCGCCACCAAGAGGCAGCGCCCCCGCGATGAGCCCAGGTGTCTCCGGCCGGAAGTGGGGGCCCCCCGGGTGGGGAGGAAGGGGTCCCACTCCCGAGGCCGGGCTGCCTGCTGCGGAGCCCGGCCTGGAGCCCCGGGAGCCAGCCCGGATCGGGCTGCTGTCTGGAAGTTCTGGGGAGCAGGGCGGATTCCCCTTTCCTGGCAATGGCTGAGTCACCGGGACGCACCCGCGGGGCTTGGCGACTGCAGCATTCCTACCGGTTTACCTGGGCCCCGGAGCTTGGCCTCATCCGCCTCCAAGATTGGAAGTGGAAGGACGTAAGCGGGGAGTGGACATTGTCTCCAGGGCAGCCTCCACTGTCTCTTTCCTCTCCTGCATATGCGGCCCCTCCCTAAGCACAGACCCCAGCCCGGCACCATTAACCACCCCCACCCCCACTCCTCTTCTCAGTCTCTATCCCCAGGCCCTAAACTCTGGATCCGCCCAGTCTCCCAGCCTCTCTTTCTGAAATCACCTGCTTGGGATCAGAAGTCCCCTGACTCTGGTCCAGCACCAAGTAATATGTCTGGTTTGTTGGAAATGTAAAAACAGGCTTTAAATTTAATCCCACATACTGATTATACAGGTGTGCTCAGTGTGTGAAAACTCAGCAAGCTGAACATTTATAGTGCAGGTACTTTTTTTTAAATATGAGTATTATACTTGAATAAAAAGTTGGGAAAACAAAAACACCCACTAATTAAAATCAGCATTCCAGGACAAAAGACGGTATGGGGTGATGACCAGGTGGTGGGCCTTGGCATGGGACTCCAGTCCCAGACCTCAATTCCACCATCTACCTGTTATCCTGGGAAGTCCCTTTACCTCTCTGAGCTTCAAGAGAAACGCACATTGGGACCCTCCATGTGGACCTTAATAGTTTCAGTGCTATCCAGAATCAGGACTAGGATGAGGTAACTGGGAGACTCTGCTGGGGTGCGAAATTTGGGAAGGTGCCAATATAAAAAACATTGCAATTCGATATTAAAAAGCAAATCAGCAAATTACAGCCAGCTGCCTGCTTTTATAAATACAGTTTTATTGGAACCAGGGCTGAGATTAAAGTGAAACGAATGAGATGGGATCTTTAAAATTCAGGTTTAGATCCTTTCTTCATTTAAAATGTTGGCATTTTGTTCATTAGAGATTTTTTGCATTAATTTCGATTTTTAGATATATTTCAGGAAAATATTGTTTTATGTTAATTACCGAGGGTTTTTTTTTTTTTTTTTTTTTTTTGCTGCTCCCTTCAAGTTTCACACCCGAGCCTCACTCACTCTAAGCCTTACACACCTCACCCTTGTCCTTGGCCTATTACTGTCTCCTGTCTCTTCCCAAAGGACCTGACTAGGACCCCAGAGTAAATGAGCAGAGGCTGAAGATGGTTCCACCACCTCCAGCCCCCACCCCACAACACCAAGTGGGCTCTGCAGACAAGCCCAGACCTAGCTTTCCTGGGGCCCAATAATTAGTTCAGAGACAAATGCAAAGTGCTCACAGTGGCCTTCAGGCTTCCAGAGTTGGGCTCTACCCACCTTCACTTTCATCTCCCCTCACTCACTTCTTTCCAGCCTTGCTGCTTCCCGAGTTTGTTTTTTCAGCTTGTCTCGTGTGTTTGCTCAGGGCCTTTGCACTTGCTCTCCCTTGTGCCCAGAATGTGCTTCCCCTAGCTATTCACTTGGCCCACTTCCTTGTCTTCTCTACTTAGGTCATCTTCTCAGAGAGGCCATCCCACACCCCTCGCTCTCTGTCCCCTCCCACCACTTTATTTTTCTTCATAAACCTTTCACCTCTTTTCCTATTTATGTACTTGTTTGTTGACTAGTAGAATGTAAGCTCCGGGGGTGAGGGGACTTTGCTCTGTCTCCTAGGGTACTCCCTAGAACTAGGCCTGACATAGGTCGCTCAATATGTATTTCCAGTTTTGCAGATAGGAATACAAGGGGCCAGAGAGGGAAAGGGGCTAATGCAAGTCACTCAGTGAGCTGGTGGGAAAAGCTTACCAAGTGCCAGGTTTCCAGACTCCTAACTCAGTGCTCTTTCCTGCCTCCCGGGGCTTTTCCTCAGCCCCTTACCCCCACATCCCTCCAGATAGTGAAGGGTGACAGTCACCTGCACAGCTCTCCTGTCGGCTCCCTTCCACACAATGTGATTACAGAGCTTGGCCTGGGTCCAGCCCCTGGCGTCCACCCCTCCCCAGTGTCCCGCAGGCCTGCACAGCTCTTCCCGGCTTCCTGTCGCTGGCACAGGACCAGTCGGTGGCTGGGCTGGGTTCTGCAGCTGGACCACAGCTGTGGTCTCCGTGCCCTGGAGAGTGGGGGACGGGCCGCTGTGGCGCAACCTCCTTGCAGAGGGCTTGTGTCCAAGGGGGAGTGCTTGTGTGTCGTCGGGGGGAGGGGCTGGATAGGAAGTGAGTGCCCTGCCAGGATCGCTGTCCCTGATGAGCAGAGTGGAGGATGGGGCTCCCCCCGCCCTTTCTGGAGGGCATGGCATGTGGAAGTGGGAGGGGAGCTCTAGGTCCCAGGCCTGCTTCTGTTCCTCTCTTTATTCTTGGTGATCAGAAGACAGTGGTTCAGTACACATGAGTTGGGTATATTCTGTGTGCCAGCCCCTTGCTGGACGGTTCTAGACTTGTTGCTTCCTTTAATACCCACACAGTCTGGATAGCTATTATCTATTATCCCCATTTTACAGATGAGGAAACTGATGCACAGTGAGGTGAAGTGACTTGCCCATGGCCACACAATGAGTATGGAGTGGAGCTGGGACTTGTACCACATTTCTTTTATTTCTTAGCCATGCCACGTGGTATGCAGGATCTTAGTTGCCCAACCAGGGATTGAACTACTGCCCCCTGCATTGGAAGCGTGGAGTCTTAACCACTGGACCACCAGGGAAGTTCCTTGAACCACATTTCTGAAGCCCGGTGCAGTGATCATTCTGGTCCCTGACAGGGCCTTTACCACAGAGGGAGAACTGTGATTTTCTCTGGAGGTGTCCCCCCCGCCCCCACCCCACCTCCAAGCTGGCTACCAGAGATGGAGGCGTGGCCCTGCTGCCCTCCGCTGAATCACTGGTGATTGACAGCCTAGAAAGAGTGGGGCTTGGTTTAATGTCATGGAGCCCCAATCTGCACCTTGGCTCAGTCCCTCCTACCTAGCTCTGTGATTTGGGACAAGTCATTTGAATTATTTGAGCTTCCAGTTATGTTGTGTGAACCTAAGAGGACTGTTGCCATCCCACAACTGGGTAGAAATTAAATGACCACCTGGTACAACATCACTGCTGCTGCTGCTGCTAAGTCGCTTCAGTCATGTCCGACTCCGTGCGACCCCATAGACGGAAGCTCACCAGGCTCCACCATCCCTGGGATTCTCCAGGCAAGAATACTGGAGTGGGTTGCCATTTCCCTCTCCAATGCATGAAAGTGAAAAGTGAAAGTGAAGTCGCTCAGTCGTGTCCGACTCTTAGCGACCCCATGGACTGGAGCCTAACAGGATCCTCCGTCCATGGGATTTTCCAGGCAAAAGTACTGGGGTGGGGTGCCATTGCCTTCCCCGGGTACAACATCACAGGCTTCAGTAAATTGTAGTTCCTTGGCCCCGCACTGTGCTCCTGGATATTCATCCCCAAACAAGCGGAGCCTCACAGAGCACATATGTGTCCATTGTTCTGAGTTTTGTTTCATGAGTCTTGTTTCTGAGTCTTGTTTCAAACCCTTATATGGTGCTTACTATGCGACAGGCACAGATCATAGCACTTTGCGTGAATTAACCAGTTTAATAGTCACAACAGTAAATATCAATTTATATTAAATACCAATATTTCCCTCATTTCACAGGTGAAGAGACAGAAGCACAGCGAGCTTAAGTAACTTGCCTGAGCCCCACAGCTTCCCTTCAGCTCCATCCTTCCTGGAGGAGTGGGAGGGACTTCAGGTCATCACGGATCCCCTTGTCTTGTTCAGTCGCCAAAGTCGTGTCTGACTCTTTGCGACACCATGGACTGCAGCATGCCAGGCTTTCCTGTCCTCTACCTCCTGGAGTTTGCTCAAATTTATGTCCACTGAGCTGGTGATGCTGTTTAACCATCTCATCCTCTGCCACTCCTTTCTTTTGCTTTCACTCTTTCCCAGCCTAAGGGTCTTTTCCAATGAGTACTTTGCATCAGGTGGCCACTGGAGCTTCAACTTCAGCATCCGTCCTTCCAATGAATATTCACGGTTGATTTCCTTTAGGACTGACTCTCCTTGCAGTCCAAGAGTCTTCTTCAGCACCAGGGGGACTTAGGTTATCACTGATTCTCTACTCCTGGATATATCTTCTTCATCCCCCTGGTAAGTTAATTAACTCTGAGCTGCTGTTCAGTTCAGTTCAGTTCAGTCGCTCAGTCATGTCCGATTCTTTGTGACCCCATGGCCTGCAGCACACCAGGCCTCCCTGTTCATCACCAACTCCCGGAGTAAGCTGCTGTTAATCATGTATAAATGTCTTCATGCACAGGCCTCCAAACTTTTTTTTTCTTAGTAGTTCAACTTTATAACAATTTTAAGTAAACCTGTTAAAATTTTCTGGACAGTGCCAGCATTTGGATTAAAATTTTAAAAAACCTATTTTTTAGAACAGATTTAAGTTCACAGCAAAATTGAGTGGAAGTATAGTGAGCTCCTGTATATTAGGCTGTATATTGGCACCCTATTTATTTAACTTCTATGCAGAGTACTGCCTGGCTGGATGAATCACAAGATGGAATCAAGATTGCTGAGAGAAATGTCAACAACCTCAGATATGCAAATGATACCACTCGAATGGAAGAAAGTGAAAAAGGAACTAAAGAACCTCTTGATGAGGGTGAAGGAGGAGAGTGAAAAAGCTGGCTTAAAAGTTAACATTCAAAAAACTAAGATTATGGCATCTGGTCCCACCACTTCATGTTAAATAGAAGGGAGAAGAGTGGAAGCAGTGACAGATTTTATTTTCTTGGGCTCTAAAATCACTGTGGACAGTGATTGCAGCCATGACGTTAAAAGATGCTTGCTCCTTGGAAGGAAAGTTGTGACAAACCTAGACAGTGTGTTAAAGAGCAGAGACATCAAAAGGTCTGTAGAGTCAAAGCTATGGTTTTTCCAGTAGTCATGTATGGATGTGAGAATTGGACCATAAAAAAGCTAAGCATCAAATAATTGACAGCAAGGAGTTCAAACCAGTCAGTCCTAAAGGAAATCAACTCTGTTCACTGGAAGTACTGATGCTGAAGCTGAAGCTCCAATACTTTGGCCACCTGATGCGAAGAGCCAACTCACTGGAAAAAATCCTGATGCTGGGAAAGATTGAAGGCAACAGGAGAAAGGGGCTGGCAGCAGAGGATGAGATGGTTATACAGCATCACCGACTCAATGGACACGAGTTTGAGCAAACTCCAGGAGATAGCAAAGGACAGGGAAGCCTGGTGTGCTGCAGTCCGTGAGGTCACAAAGAGTCAAACGTGACTGAGGGACTGAACGACAGCAACAACATATATCCTCTGTTCCCACCACGTGCACAGCCTCCCCCACTGTCCACAACTCACGCCAGATGCTACATTTTTTACAGCTGATGAATCTACATCGTCACATCATTATTACTCATGGTTAACATCAGGGTTCATCCTTGGCACTGTACATTCTGTGGGTTTTGAGAAACATAACGACTTGTATCCACCACTGTAGTATCATACAGGGCATTTTCACTTCCCTTAAAATCCTCCGAGCTCCACTCGTTCATGCTTCCCTCCCCTTACCCCTGACAACCACTGATCTTTTAACTGTCTCCATAATTTTACCTTTTTCAGAATGTCGTGTAGTTGGAATCATACATTATGTAGGCTTTCTGATTGGCTTCTTTCATTTAATAATATATACTTAATGTTCCTCCAGGTCTTTTCATGGCTCGATAGCCCATTTCTTTTTATCACTGAATAATATTTCCATTGTCTGAATATACCACAGTTTCTTTATCCATTTTTTTAAAACTGAAGGGCATCTTAGTTTCTTAAAAGTTTTGGCAATTATGAACAAAGCTGCTATAAACATCTGTGTGCAGGTTTCTCTGTGGACATAAGTATCCAACTCATTTGGGTAAATTCCTAGTAGGATGATTACTGGATCATATGGTAAGAGAATGTTTAATTTTCTAAGAAACCTCCAAACTATCTTTCAAGGTGGCTGTACCATTTTGCATTTCTGTCAGCAGTGAGAGTTCCTTGTGCTCTACATCCTTAGCAGCGTTTGGAGTTGTCAGCGCTTTGCAGTCTCGTTATTCTGATGGGTGTGTAGTGGTATCTCATTGTTGCTTTGAATTGCATCTCCCTAATGACATATGAAGTTGAGCATCTTTTCGTATGCTTCTTGGCATCTGTGTGTCATCTTCAGTGTCTGTTCAGATCTTTTGTTCATTTTTAAATTAGGTGGTACACATTTTTTCAATTGTTGAATTCTTTATAGCGTTCTTTGTATATTTTGGATGAGTCCTTTATCGGATATGTGCTTTGCAAATATTTTCTCCCAGTTTATGGCTTGTCTATTCTTTCTCTTGAAAGTGTTTTTCACAGAGCAGAAGTTTTACATTTTAAGTCCAGTTTATCAGTTATTTCTTTCACCTATTGTGTCTTTTGTATTATATCTAAAGAGTCATGGCCAATCTTGAGGTCATCTGATTTTCTCTTAAGTAATCTTCTGGGAGTTAATAGTTTTGTGTTTACATTGAGGCCTGTGATCCATTCTGAGTTAATTTTTGTGAGGACTGTAAGGTCTGTGTCTAGATTCTTATTTTATCTTTTGTGTTTGGATGTCCAATTGTTTCAACACCATTTGTTGAAAAGAGTGTCTGCCCTTTTGTGCTGCTTTTTTGTTAAAGATCAGTTGTCTGTATTTATATGAGTCTATTTCTGGGATCTCGATTTTGTTCCAATTATCTTTTTGTCTATTCTTTTGCCAATACCACACTGTTTTGATTACTGTAGCTTTATAGTGAGTCTTGTAGGTCTTCATAGAACCATTCAACTTCAGCTCCTTCAGCTTTACTGGTTGAGGCATAGGCTTGGATCACCATGATACTGAATGGTTTGTCTTGGAAACAAACAGAGATCATTCTGTCATTTTTGAGATTCCATCCAAGTACTGCATTTCAGACACTTTTGTTGACCGTGATGGCTACTCCATTTCTTCTAAAGGATTCCTGCCCACAGTAGTAGATATAATGGTCATCTGAGTTAAATTCACCCATTCCAGTCCATTTTAGTTCACTGATTCCTAGAATGTCAACGTTCACTCTTGCCGTCTCCTGTTTGACCACTTCCCATTTGCCTTGATTCATGGACCTGACATTCCAGGTTCCTATGCAATATTGCTCTTTACAGCATTGGACCTTGCTTCTATCACCAGTCACATCCACAGCTGAGTATTGTTTTCGCTTTGGCTCCATCCTTTCATTCTTTCTGGAGTTATTTCTCCACTGATCTCCAGTAGCATATTGGGCACCTACCAACCAGGAGAGTTCCTCTTTCAGTATCCTATCATTTTGCCTTTTGATACTGTTCATAGGGTTCTCAAGGCAAGAATACTGAAGTGATTCCCTTCTCCAGTGGATCACATTCTGTCAGACCTCTCCACCATGACCCGTCCATCTTGGGTGGCCCCACACGACATGGCTTAGTTTCATTGAGTTAGACAAGGCTCTGGTCCATGTGATCAGATTGGCTAGTTTTCTGTGAGTATGGTTTCAGTGTGTCTGCCCTTTGATGCCCTCTCGCAACACCTACTGTCTTACTTGGGTTTCTCTTACCTTGGACATGGGTTATCTCTTCATGGCTGCTCCAGCAAAGCGCAGCTGCTGCTCCTTACCTTGGACGAGGTCACCCCTCCTGACCTTGAACATGGAGTAGCTCCTCTCTGCCCTCCTGTGCCTGCGCAGCCACTGCTCCTTAGACTTGGGGTTGCTCCTCTCAGCCGCTGCTCCTGACCTCAGGCGTGGGGTAGCTCCTCTTGGGCCACTCCTGTATGGTCGCAGCCTGGCGC
Source organism: Tragelaphus eurycerus (assembly GCA_935064755.1). Taxonomy (NCBI): domain Eukaryota; kingdom Metazoa; phylum Chordata; class Mammalia; order Artiodactyla; family Bovidae; genus Tragelaphus; species Tragelaphus eurycerus. The sequence continues at coordinate 17,031,041 of CAKXYN010000027.1, read as the reverse complement.
TCTCTGTCGCTGCCCAAAAAACGATGTCCTTTTCATTATAGGGGACTGGAATGGAAAAGTAGGAAGTCAAGAAACACCTGGAGTAACAGACAAATTTGGCCTTGGAATATGGAATGAAGCAGGGCAAAGGCCAATAGAGTTTTGCCAAGAGAACGCAATGGTCATAGCAAACACCCTCTTCCAACAACACAAAAGAAGACTCTACACATGGATATCACCAGATGGTCAACACCAAAATCAGATTGATTATATTTTTTGCAGCCAAAGAGGGAGAAGCTCTATACAGTCAGCAAGACCAGGAGCTGACTGTAGCTCAGATCATGAACTCCTTATTGCCAAATTCAGACTTAAATTGAAGAAAGTAGGGAAAACCACTAGACCATTCAGGTATGACTTAAATCTTCCCTGGTGGCTCAGATGGTAAAGCGTCTGCCTACAGTGCTGGAGACCCGGGTTCAATCCCTGGGTCGGGAAGATCTCCTGGAGAAGGGAATGGCAACTCACTCCAGTATTCTTGCCTGGAAAATCCCATGGACAGAGGAGACTGGTAGGCTACAGTCCATGGGGTCGCAAAGAGTCGGACATGACTGAGCGGCTTCACTTTCACTTTATGATTATATAGTGGAAGTGAGAAATAGATTTAAGGGACTAAATCTGATAGAGTACCTGATGAACTATGGATGGAGGTTCGTGACGTTGTACAGGAAACAGGGATCAAGACCATCCCCATGGAAAAGAAATGCGAAAAAGCAAAATGGCTGTCTGGGGAGGTCTTACAAATAGCTGTGAAAAGAAGAGAAGTGAAAAGCAAAGGAGAAAAGGAAAGATATTTCCATTTGAACACAGAGTTTCAAAGAATAGCAAAGAGAGATAAGAAAGCCTTCCTCAGGGATCAATGCAAAGAAATAGAGGAAAACAACAGAATGGGAAAGACTGGAGATCTCTTCAAGAACATTAGAGATACCAAGGGAACATTTCATGCAAAGATGGGCTCGATAGAGGACAGAAATGGTATGGACCTAACAGAAGCAGAAGATATTAAGAAGAGGTGCCAAGAATACACAGAAGAACTGTACAAAAAAGATCTTCACAACTAAGATAATCATGATGGTGTGATCACTGACCTAGAGCCAGACATCCTGGAATGTGAAGTCAAGTGGGCCTTAGAAAGCATCACTATGAACAAACTAGTGGAGGTGATGGAATTCCAGTTGAGTTATTTCAAATCCTGAAAGATGATGCTGTGAAAGTGCTGCACTCAATATACCAGCAAATTTGGAAAACTCAGCAGTGGCCACAGGACTGGAAAAGGTCAGTCTTCATTCCAATCCCAAAGAAAGGCAATGCCAAAGAATGCTCAAACTACCGTATAATTGCATTCATCTCACACGCTAGTAAAGTAATGCTCAAAATTCTCCAAGCCAGGCTTCAGTAATACGTGAACGGTGAACTTCCAGATGTTCAAGCTGGTTTTAGAAAAGGCAGAGGAACCAGAGATCAAATTGCCAACATCTGCTGGGTCATGGAAAAAGCAAGAGAGTTCCAGAAAAACATCTATTTCTGCTTTATTGACTATACCAAAGCCTTTGACTGTGTGGATCACAATAAACTGTGGAAAATTCTGAAAGAGATGGGAATACCAGACCACCTGACCTGCCTCTTGAGAAACCTATATGCAGGTCAAGAAGCAACAGTTAGAACTGGACATGGAACAGTAGACTAGTTCCAAATAGGAAAAGGAGTCCATCAGGGCTGTATATTGTCACCCTGCTTATTTAACTTATATGCAGAGTACATCATGAGAAACGCTGGACTGGAAGAAGCGCAAGCTGGAATCAAGATTGTCAGGAGAAATATCAGTAATCTCAGATATGCAAATTACACCACCCTTATGGCAGAAAGTGAAGAAGAACTAAAAATCCTCTTGATGAAAGTGAAAGTGGAGAGTGAAAAAGTTGGCTTAAAGCTCAACATTCAGAAAACGAAGATCATGGCATCCGGTCCCATCACTTCATGGGAAATAGATGGGGAAACAGTGTCAGACTTTATTTTTCTGGGCTCCAAAATCACTGCAGATGGTGACTGCAGCCATGAAATTAAAAGACGCTTACTCCTTGGAAGGAAAGTTATGACCAACCTAGATAGCACATTCAAAAGCAGAGATATTACTTTGCCAACAAAGGTCCATCTAGTCAAGGCTATGGTTTTTCTGGTGGTCATGTATGGATGTGAGAGTTGGACTGTGAAGAAAGCTGAGCGCTGAAGAATTGATGCTTTTGAACTGTGGTGATGGAGAAGACTCTTGCTAGTCCCTTGGACTGCAAGGAGATCCAACCAGTCCATCCTAAAGGAGACCTGTTCTGGGTGTTCATTGGAAGGACTGATGCTGAGGCTGAAACTCCAGTATTTTGGCCACCTCATGCGAAGAGTTGACTCATTGGAAAAGACCCTGATGCTGGGAGGGATTGAGGGCAGGAGGGGAAGGGGACGACAGAGGATGAGATGGCTGGATGGCATCATGGACTCGATGTACATGAGTTTGGGTGAACTCTGGGAGTTGGTGATGGACAGGGAGGCCTGGCGTGCTGCAATTCATGGGGTCACAAAGAGTCAGACACGACTGAGCAACTGAACTGAACTGAACTGATAGTGAGTCTTAATGTTGGATAATGCCAGTTCTCCAACTTTATTTTTCTTCAATCATGTGTTTTTTACTCTGAATCTTTTGCCCCTCTACATACAAACCATTTTTGAATGACTTTATGAGATACAATTCACAAATCATACAATTTACCCATCTAAATTGTACAATTTAATGGGTTTGGGTATATTACATTATTAATTATTTTAAATTGTGGTAAGATATTTATAATATACTTTTTTCCACTTTAAAAATTTTAAGTGCACTATTCAGTGGCATGAATTACACATTCAAAATGTGCAGCCATCGCCACTATCTAATTTCAAATCTTTTTCTTTATTCCAAATAGCATTTTGGAACTACTAAGCAGTAACTCCCCAGTTTGTTCGGGTGTCCCTGACAAAGTACCAAAAACCAGATGGCTTAAGACAATAGCAACTTATTATACGATAAATTATATATTGTTTTCAAGATTCATTTATGCTGCAGAATGTATCAGAACTTCATTTCTTTTTATGGTTGAATAATATTCCATTATATGGATATGTCACATATTTTACCCATTCATGTGCTGTTGGAAACTTGAGTTGTTTTCATCTTTTGGCTACTATGAATCATGCTGCAGTGAACCTTGGTGTTCAAGCCCTGATTCTTCTAAAGTGTTTGGACAGCACACTAATATCAACTTTTTAAAATTGCCCATCAAGCAAGTTTTTAAAATTACCTCATATGTGTCATTTACTTGTAAATTATATGCCTGTGCTATTTGGTTAATATGTAATGTTCATAATAAATATGCTTCAAAGTGAAAAGGTGAGACAAAGAATAAATATGAATAGATCCAATACAAATAGAAGTAAAAATAAGTGTTTCTTCCCGAATCCCATCTTGGAGACAGTGAGGTACCACTCTACCTGAAGGAATATATGTGATTGACAGATGGCCTTGCCTTCTCTTCCTGATTATTTTTAGGATCCCATATTTCTTTGACAATCTGATGAAAGTTATGGGCACTCTCCAAAAAACTTCCCTCAAATACTCATAGCATTTCCAATACAGGTTTCATGGACTGAGGCTGCAGCAGTGCCCCCTCCAAGTGCCACCTCTGCTGCTGCCACTGGAGAAGTCACTTGCGGAATCGGAAGATGCTGCATCTCCCTTCCTTGCGCCTCCCCACCTCCCACTGCTTCCTCCCATTTGCAGAACCTAACTGGAGCGTGGGAAATGTAGTTGCAGGCTTCCAGGGCCTGCAGAACACAGGAGGGAGGGCATGAAGCTGGGAGCTGACAGGCAGAGCACCAGCCAGTCTCAGCAGCCACGCAGACCTCACTGGAAGCAGATCCACATGGACTACTGCATTTTCTGTCTCCCCTCTCCTGGGATGCCCTCCTTGACGACTGGTGCTGTTTGTCCACCACACTGTCTCCAGCACCTGGAATCAGGTAACTGAGTCAGTGCTCAATAAAGCTGTTCTCCTGGACTGATAGAGACACTGAGTGTTCTCTGCTTTCAACATACAAAGGAACCAAGGTCCAGAAAGTCATGACTTGCCCAAAGGCCCCAGCAGCCATGACATGCCTGTCTGGCAAGTCTCAGGAAGGTTTTGGAAGAGGATGGGGCTGACTTGGCAGCTGCCCACGCCCCACTCCCTGCCACGCCTCTCGATCTGGCTGCCTGGAGCAAGCTGTGAGCCGAGATGTGGATGTAGCTCTTTTATGTCTGCATGTGCTCTAGCAGCTGGGGCCAAGAAGGGCTGACTCAGCCATGACCTCCTCAGGGCTGAGAACCTCCTCCTGCACCAGGAAATAGGGCATCCTGGTGCCATTACCCAAAGGGCCAGGCTGGAGGTCGGGGAGTCTAGTCAATGGAGGCAGGAGCTAGAAGAGGCAGGGGGGACCCTGCACCGGCCCCTAGCTCCTCTGTCCCCCAGGGTGCAGTGCTTCATCACAGAGACTCTGATACACTGACATACTTTACTAATATGCTAAAAATGACATATTTTATTTGTCATATGGGTGACAATATTTCCCAAACCAAAATTGTGGTACACGTGGTTAGACACATGTGAATTTCCTTACGTGGACAAAGGGAGACAGTGTTCGAAACAGGGTCTATCTCAGGGTTTCTTGATCTTGGCACTCGTGACAAAAACTTGGGGGCTGGGTGATTCCTTGGTTGTGGGGCTGTTCTGGGCACTGTAGGATGTTTTGCAGCACCCTTGACCTCTACTCATTAGATGACAGTAGCATCCCCAAGTTGTGACAATTGAAAATGTCTCCAGACATTGCCAAGTGTCCCTGGGGCAAGGTAGGGGGAAGTCCTCCAGTTAATAGCACTGGTCTATTCCTGTAACTCAGGAGGATATTTCTCTACACTAAACATGCCTAAAGGGCAAGAGATGGTGGAAATATAGTCCTGCCCCTCGAGGAGAGACAAGCAATCCTAGCCCTAGTCTGAGGGGAGAGACAGATCGTGACCTTGGGGAACTTCTGGACTAATAGGGGAGATAAACTGGATAAACTAGATAAACTGGGAAACATGATGGCAAGAGCACTGAACTTCGGGGACTTTCCTGGTGGTGCAGTGGTTAAGACTTCACCTTCCAATGCAGGAGGTGTGGATTCGGTCCCTAGTTGGGGAGCTAAAGGAGTTTTTTATGCCTCACGGCCAAAAAACCAAAATATGAATAGGAAGCGATATTATAACAAATTCAATAAAGACTTTTAAAATGCTTCACATCAAAAATCTTAAAAAAAAAAAAGAGCATTGAAACTTGGAGCCAGAATATGTAATTAAAATCCTGGCTTCACCATTTATACAACAAGTTTCCTCTTTGTGCATTAGTTACCTTATCTGTAAGATGGGGATAATGTTGGTACCACCTATCTTGTAGAGTTCTAGTAAGTTACTTATGATGACAGATTTAATTTTTTGAAAGGTTTAGATTTCTGGAAAAGTTGAGAAGCTAGTGCAGAGTTCACAGTTTTCTCTGTTATTAACATTTGCTGGAATCAAGATTGCCGGGAGAAATATCAATAACCTCAGATATGCAGATGACACTACCCTTATGGCAGAAAGTGAAGAGGAACTAAAAAGCCTCTTGATGAAAGTGAAAGTGGAGAGTGAAAAGGTTGGCTTAAAGCTCAACATTCAGAAAACGAAGATCATGGCATCTGGTCCCATCACTTCATGGGAAATAGATGGGGAAACAGCGGAAACAGTGTCAGACTTTATTTTTTTGAGCTCCAAAATCACTGCAGATGGTGACTGCAGCCATGAAATTAAAAGATGCTTACTCCTTGGAAGGAAAGTTATGACCAACCTAGACAGCATATTCAAAAGCAGAGACATGACTTTGCCAACAAAAGTTCGTCCAGTCAAGGCTATGGTTTTCCCAGTGGTCATGTATGGATGTGAGAGCTGGACTGTGAAGAAGGCTGAGTGCCGAAGAATTGATGCTTTTGAACTGTGGTGTTGGAGAAGACTCTTGAGAGTCCCTTGGACTGCAAGGAGATCCAACCAGTCCATTCTGAAGGAGATCAGCCCTGGGATTTCTTTGGAAGGAGTGTTGCTAAAGCTAAAACTCCAGTATTTTGGCCACCTCATGCAAAGAGTTGACTCATTGGAAAAGACTCTGATGCTGGGAGAGATTGGGGGCAGGAGAAGAAGGGGACGACAGAGGATGAGATGGCTGGCTGGCATCACTGACTCGATGGACGTGAGTCTGGGTGAACTCCGGGAGTTGGCGATGGACAGGGAGGCCTGGCGTGCTGCGATTCGTGGGGTCGCAAAGAGTCGGACACTACTGAGCGACTGAACTGAAGTGAAGTGAAGTGAAATCGCTCAGTTGTGTTCTACTCTTTGCGACCCCATGGACTGTAGCCTACCAGGCTTCTCTGTCCATGGGATTTTCCAGGCAATTGTACTGGAGTGGATTGCCATTTCCTTCTCCAGCGGATCTTCCCAACCCAGGGATCGAACCCAGGTCTCCCACATTGTAGACATTGATTGCTTTATGGTCTGAGCCACCAGGGAAGTCCGATGATGTAATACTGATATGTTATTATTAACTAAAGCCCATGGTTTATTCAGACTTCCTTAGCTTTTCCCTAAAGGTCTTTATTCTGTTCCAGGATCCCATTCAGGACTCCTCATCACATTTACTTGTCATGGCTCCTTAGGCTCCTCTTGGCTGTGACAGCTTTTCAGACTTTTCTTGTCTTTGATGACCTTGACAGTTTTGATGAGTATTAACCAGGTGCTGTCTTCCCAGGTTTTGCTAGTGGTAAAGAACCCACCTACCAATGCAGAAGTCATAAGAGATGCGGGATTGATCCCTGAGTCAGGAGGATCCCCTGGAGGAGGGGATGGCAACCCACTCCAATATTCTTGCTTGGAGAATTCCATGGACAGAGGAGCCTGGTGGGCTACAATCTGTAAGATTGCAAAGGGTTGGACACCACTGAAATGACTTAGCACTTGGGCACAGTCACGTACTAGCCCTGCAAGGTGTCCCTTTATTGGAATTTTTATATAATTATTTAGAGATTTATTCATTTATTTGTTTTTGGCTGTGCTGGGTCTTTGCTGCTGTGTGCTGGGCTTTCTCTAGTTGTGGTTTGCAGGTTTCTCATTGTGATGGCTTCTCTTGCTGCCGAGCACCGGCTCTAGGGTGTGCAGGTTTCAGTGGTTGGGGCACGTGGGCTCGGAGTTGAGACTCCCAGGATCCAGAGCGCAGGCTCAATAGTTGCAGGGCATAGGCTTAGTTGCTCTGAGGCACGTAGAGTCTTCCCGGATCAGGGATCAGACCTGTGTCCCCTGCATTGGCAGGTGCATTCTTTACCACTGGACCACGAGGGAAGGCCCCCTTTATTGAAATTCGTCTTGTTTTTTTCTCATAATTGGACTGGGATTATAGATTTGGGGAGGGGAGAAGTCACAGGGGTAAAGCACACTTCTCACCATATTGTCTCAATAGTATATCCTATCAGCGTGACTTCCGACTGTGGATGTTGACCTAGATCACCTGGTTGAAACGGTATTTGGCAGGTTTCTCTGCTGTGAACTGATCCCCCCCACCTCTCTTGTCTGTGCTCTTGAAGAAAGTGGTTGTGCACAGCCCATGCTTCAGGAGTGGAGAGCCTCATAATGAACTGGTGAAGATGGAATAAATGCAGAAATGTAGTGTTGGCCGAAAAGTTCATTTGGGGTTCTTTTGGTATGATCTTATGACTCATTGGAAAAGACCCTGATGCTAGGAAAGACTGAGGGCAGGAGGAGAAGGGGATGAAAGAGGATGAGATGGTTGGATGGCATCACTGACTCGATGGACATGGGTTTGGGTAGACTCTGGGAGTTGGTGATGGACAGGGAGGGAGGCCTGGCCTGCTGCGATTCATGGGGTCGCAAAGAGTCGGACATGACTGAGTGACTGAACTGAATTATGGAAAAACTCGAACAAACTTTTTGGCCAAGCCAATATATTCTCCTTAGAACAGCACCTGGCATGTAGTAACTCTTCCGAATGATTCGCTATTATGATGACAATGGGGAGACCCTCTGAAGAAGAGATTGGACCTTCCCTACACAGAAAACATAACCAGGACAACTTGTAAGACAGTATGCTGTGTTAGGCAGAATAAAGACATCCCCCACTTTACCACAGATGTTCCAGGGATTTATGAATACATTGCCTTATGTGGCAGAAAGGACTTTGCAGATGTGATAAAGGGTGTGGACCTTGAGATGGGGAGATTACCCTAGATTATACGGGGGTGCCAATTGCCAGGCTCCTCTGTTTGCCAGGCAAGAATACTGGCATGGGTAGCCATTCCCTTCTCCAGGGGATCTTCCTGACCCAGGGATCAAACCCAGGTCTCTAACACTGCAGGCAGATTCTTTACCATTTGAGCCACCAGAGAAACCCTAATGTAATCACACACATTCTTAAAACTGGAGATGCTTTCCTGGCTGAAGGTGTGGAGAGAAGGCACACAGTATCCGCGACTTTAACACCCACAGCAGAGGGTCAGAGAGATGGCAGCATTAGCATTTGACACACATAAGCCAGCTTTGCAGACGGAGGAAGGGCCTCCAGGCCCCAGGAAGCCACACAGCCCTGCCAACCCTGGAGTTCAGCCCCATGAGACCTGTGTTGGATATCTTATCTACAGAACGACGAGGTGATACATCTGCAGTGTTAAAAGCCTCTGGCCTTGGTTAAGGCAGCGATGGGAAACTAATAACGTGTGCTGACAAGCATGGAGCTGGAAGTGGAAATGCAGTCCTCAAGCAGAAATTGCTACGTACTAACTGCAGATGAATCAGCTGGCCAACCCTCTTGCCCTGCAAACTCAATTCTTCCCAACAATAACAACAATCAAAAAAGATTGGTGCTGATGCTGTCATTCTTGGGGCCCAGCTTCACCCCAGACACTCGGCTGGCGCTTTCAGAACACCGTGTAGTTTAATCTTCACACCACACCACACTCTCTCGGATTTTACAAAACAGACAGAGGGAGGATCTTCTGCCCTTCTTCCCTCCTGGGTCAGCTCCCTGCTGATAATTAACTCTCTGCAAGTTGGAAGTTGATCTTCAGAAAGTCAAAGTCCCTTTAAATCCAAAGAGTCAGAGACTTGCCTGGCAGTCCAATGGCTAAGACTCCACGCTTTCAGTTTTGGGGACCTGGTTTCCATCCCTGGTCAGGGAACTAGATCTCACACGCTGCAACGAACACCCAGCAGAGCCTAATAAATATATATAAACTAAACAAAGGGTCAGTTTGAGGAGGCGTTTGCTCTCTTACAGGCCTTAGTTCAAGGCAGCCTAAAAAGTAGTCTTTGCAGATTTATCAGACCTTGCCAGAGCATTTGGAATACCCTGCAAACATTCACTCATTAAGCATCTATAAGTACCAACTATTGATCCCTGTTCTCGAGAAGCTCCAACCCTATCAGGGAAGAGTAGGGCTTGGACAGGCATAACCATAACCCGGTAAGTAGGACTGTGACTTTCAGGAAGCATGTCATGAATGTTTAACTGGGGACGAGGCACCAGGATGTGGGAATCTAGGAAGACTGCAAGGAGGTGGCACATTTAAGTTGGGTCTTGAACGAGTGAACTGCATGTTTCCATTCCCTTTGTCATTAAACAAACATGGATGGAGCGCCCACTGGGTGCCAGCTCTGTGCTCCTGAAATCAAGGGGACTCTAGGAACTCTGTGTAGAGGTGGCAGAGCTGTAGATGCTGAATTCCCTCACTGCACCGTGAGCGCCCCCTAGAGGCAGGAAGAGGAGTGAGTGTGTGGAGGCTAAAGGCTGGTTCGTGGGAAGCCTTCTCCAGGAAGAGTGGGTCCAGACAGAGCAAAGTCAGCGAAGGAGACCAGGCAAAGAGGTCAGAGAGTCAGCAGAAGAACCAAGGGGGCAAAATCAAGCCCATCCCTGACATTTGCAAGGCCTGGGAAATGCAATGGCTCCCAGCTCCTAGCCTGCCCCTCCCCTTTTCTTTTCACATTTTCAGCTTGTCCTGCAGAGTGAGAGTCTCCTTTAAAAAAAAAACACACAAAAACTTATTTTTATTTATCTCTTTGCCTGTGCTGGGTCTTAGTTGCAGCCTGCAGGATCTTCCATCTGAAGAAGGGATCTCCTAGCTGGGGCGTGCTGGATGCTCAGTTGCTGCATGTGGGATCTAGTCCCTTGACCAGGGATGGAACCAGGGCGCCTGCATTGGGGTGCAGAGTCTTAGCCACTGGACCACCAGGTCTCCTATTAATGGAATGCACATACATTCCAAACATATACCCCAGCTCTATCTGTGCCCCCACCTTCAAACAGCTGCCCCCTGATTGCCCCTCAGACCCAGGACACACACACCAGTCATGCTTCACCCTCTTGGTTTGTAGGCTCTGGAAGGGGGCCTAGGACTGTTTGGGCAAAGATGCTCAAATATCGGGTACCTGGAGTGTGGCCTAGAAAACAGGTCACATGCTCGGATAGGGGGGCATGTTCTTTGGCCTTGTGAACTCCTTGTTCTTTCTTGGACTCTGGTTGTCTGGGTCAGAAGGTCATTTTGGGGATAATTGTGGAAGCAGGAGGAGAAGGGGGCAGCAGAGGATGAGTTGGTTGAATGGCATCATCTACTCAATGGGCACTAGTTTGAGCAAACTCTGAGAGATGGTGAAGGACAGGTAAGCCTGGTGTGCTACATACAGTCCCATGGGGTCGCAAAGAGTCAGACACGACTTAGCGACTGAACAGCAGTGGAAGCCCTAAGAGCAGGTTTCATTCGATGTCACCTTCTCCAGGGAGATTGAGTGAAACAGGATTAAGCAGAGGCCGCTGCCCAAGAAAGTGACCCCGGGCTTGGTGAGAGCAGAGTCTGCACAGGGCAGGCTGAGCAGAGATTCAGGGTGAGCCTGAGGTGAGGGATGGGAGGCAGAGAACACAGAGCCCTCTTTCAAGAAATTTGGCAGAGAAAGGAAATAAAGCCCAAGGAAGGGTGTGTGAGCGGGAGGGAGGCGAGAGGGAATGTTTGTGTTTAGAAGGCAGTAGACAGGAGTATGTTCTGGTCTGAGGGAAAAGAGTCTGTGCAAAGAGAGAGAAGCTGAGAAATCAGAGGGGGAAGGAATGATGAGAAAACATGTCCAGAAAGGATCTTTTAAACTCATCAGCCAGGGGGATATGATGGCCTTAAAAGAAAAAAAAAAAAAAAAAAAAAAATGGATTCCTCTTTCTACAAGCCAAGAAGGTGGGAGGAGATTGAGAGATTGCAGGAGCCCTAGTTGGGTGGTCTGGATTGTCCCCGAAATAATCCACATTTATCGAACACCCATTCACTATGTGTCAGGCAGAGTTTTAGGCAATAAGCACGTAAAATCTTACCTGTGTCTCACAATAGTCCTTAGGGTCGATACTACTGTTGTCCCCTCCATCTGACAGAAATGAGAATGGAGGCACCAGGGACTTCCCTGGGATGCAGTGGCTAAGACTTCGCCTTCCAGTACAGGGGGTGCAGGTTCAATATCCGGTGGGGGAACTAAGATGCCACATGCCTCGCAGCCAAAAAATGTAAAACAGAAGCAAGATTGTAACAAATGCAATAAAGACTTTAAAAATGGCCCGTATCACACACACACACACACACACACACAATTAAAAAGGAAAAAAAGAAAATGGAGGCGCCAGAAGGAACAGTAACTGGCCCAAAGCGGCACATCTGTTACTGACCCATCTCTTAGACTAGGCAAAGTGGCCTCTGACCAGGTATCCACTGTTTAAAAGCCTCGGCGTGTCACAGCCACATGCAAAAAGAAATGTACTAACAGGATGAGACTTCAGCTTCTAGCCATAATGAAGTGACAGGGGCTAGGTTTACTCCCCTGCCTTAAAAAAACCAGGACTCCAGACAAAACAGCTGAGACCATGATTTTCAGATTTTGGACAAAGGCAACCTGGGACTGATCCCTGGGAAGAAGGTGAGCCCTGTAATTACCCCAGCTCCTCGCCCCAGGCTGTTTCCAGACTTCAGTGTCGGGAGGACGGAATCTAAACAGAGCTTGAATGTCTTGCTGATTGAGAAGACAGATTTAGAAAATTGCTAGAAATTCACAGGCCAGAGTCCTAGGGAGGGGAAGTTGAACACACATCCAAGATCCGCAGAGGTGTCTCCTCGAATCTGGCTGAGCACTGATTTGCACGTACATGAAAGAAAAGGCTGGGGAAAGAGATATGGAAAGCAGAGCAATGCCTGGAGCTCATGTGGGGCAGGAATTAGTTTGTGCTCCAGTCAGGCAGAGTAGAAAGACCTCATAATACACAGGGTATTGAGTACCGTCCTCAGAAGGGTAAGGCCTTAGCAGAGGTCTACATTAACCTTGGACTAACAGCTACTCTGTATGTGTCTTAAGAATCTTAAAAGCAAGCCTCACAAGTATACATCTTACTTCAAGTATGTTAGCTATGTGCCAGAACAAAGTTCAACATTACTTAAAGGAATGCAACAAACTCCTACACCAAACAATGGAAAATTCACAATGCCTAGCTTCTAATCAAAGTACAGACAGATGTCCCTCCTGAACACAGAGGCAAAAATTTTAAGCAAAGTTTTAGCAAATCAAATTCAACAATATGTAAAAAGGATAATATATTATGATCAAGTGGGATTTATCTCAGGAATGCAAAGTTGGTTTAATGTTTGAAAACCAATCAATTGAATTCACCACATTAACATATGAAAAAAAAGGAAACCATAGGATCATTTTAATAGACGTAGAAAAACTGTTTGACAAAATCCAACAATCATTCCTGATTTAAAAAACTTTCAGAAAATTAGTAATAGAAGGAAGGTTCCTCTGTCTGATGAAGAATGTCTGTTGCTGCTGCTGCTAAGTCGCTTCAGTCATGTTCGACTCTGTGTGACCCCATAGATGGCAGCCCACCAGGCTACCCCGTCCCTGGGATTCTCCAGGCAAGAACACTGGAGTGGGTTGCCATTTCCTTCTCCAATGCATGAAAGTGAAAAGTGAAAGTGAAACAGGGAATTCCTTGGTGGTCTAATGGTTAGGACTCATTGCTTTCACTGCCCTGGGCCTGTGTTCAATCCCTTGTTGGAGAATTAAGATCTTGTAAGTCTTGAGCTGTAAGGCCCCCAAAATTTAGGAACAAACAAACAAACAATAAAAAAAAAGGGCATGCAAAGTAGAAAAATACGACCCACAATCAGGAGAAAATCAATCAGTAGAAAGACTCAGAAATGAAGACATGAAAACACTAGCAGAGGAAGACACTGAAAAGATAATATAAATGTGCCTCACTCATATGCCTCATGTATTCAAGAAGGTAGAGAAATATACAAACATGAACAAGAGAGAAACAGAGGTTATAAAAAAGTCCATCCGTCATGTCCAAAAATGAAAAATCAGTTCAGTTCAGTCACTCGGTCGTGTCTGACTCTTTGTGACCCCATGGACTGTAGCACGCCAGGCTTCCCTGTCCATCACCAGCTCCCAGAGCTTGCTCAAACTCATGTCCATCGAGTCGGTGCTGTCATCTAATCATCTCATTCTCTGTCGTCCCCTTCTCCTCCTGCCTTCAGTATCAGGGTCTTTTCCAATGAGCCAGTTCTTCGCATCCGGTGGCCAAAGTATTGGAGTTTCAGCTTCAACATCACTCCTTCTAATGAATACTCAGGACTGATTTCCTTTAGGATGGACTGGTTAGATTTCCTTGCAGTCCAAGGGACTCTCAAGAGTCTTCTCCAACACCACAGTTCAAAAGCATAAATTCTTTGGCATTCAGCTTTCTTTATAGTCCAACTCTCACATCCATACATGACTACTAGAAAAACCATAGCTTTGACTAGACAGACCTTTGTTGGCAAAGTAATATCTCTGCTTTTTAATATGCTTGTATAAGTTGGTCATAGCTTTTCTTCCAAGGAGAAGCATCTTTTAATTTCATGGCTTCAGTCACCATCTGCAGTGATTTTGGAGCCCAAAATGAAGTCTCTCACTGTTTCCGTGGTTTCCCTATCTATTTGCCATGAAGTGATGGGACCAGATGCCATGATCTTAGTTTTCTGAATGTTGAGTTTTAAGCCAATTTTTTCACTCTCCTCTTTCACTTTCATTAAGAGGCTCTTTAGATCTTCTTCACTTTCTGCCATAATGGTGGTGTCATCTGCATATCTGAGGTTATTGATATTTCTCCCAGAAATCTTGATTCCAGCTTGTGCTTCATCATTTTAAATGAAAAATAAAATATCTTAAATAAAAAAATAAACTGAATGTGACTAAGAACAGCTTAGACATTGTAGAAGAAATTATCAGTGAATATTCAGATATACCAGTTAAAAAAAATCTAAACTGTTGCTCAGAGAAAAAATAATAGGTGAAAAAACATAAATAGAACATCATCGACATTTGAATACTGTCAAGTCATCTAACACGTGAGAAATTGAAGACTCAAATTGGGACAGGGAGATAAAATATATATATATTTGGAGAAATAATTATAACTCTCTTTTCAAATTTGATGAAAACTAGAAACAACAGACAAGTAAATAAATAAATATTTTTTTAAAAAGACATTATAAAATGACACAAAATTCAGTGATTTTTATATTTTTCTGTCATCACAGAAAAAGCACAGCTCAGCATACACACACAGACATGTTTTTGGTTTTAAGGAAGATATATTTTGTCAGCCTAGGAAGCTGGAACTTATTTTACATAATGGATTGTTGGCTTTATTTGCAGCTTTTAACTATCAGGATATGGAAATGGGAGGGGGTCTCCTTTGCACTCTTGCTCTGGCTGCAAACATGAAGGGTAGGGCTGTGTCTGGTACAGGATAGACCCCAGACCAAAGTGGTCTGGCCCCAGAACCCAAGTGCTCCCCACTGCCCCACACTGCCTGCTTGCAGAGAATGGGGAGGGTATTGGGGAAGAGTAAAATCTAACTCCATAGCACAGGGAACTCTACTCAGTACTCCATAATGACCTATGTGGGAAAAGAATCTAAAAAAAGAGTGGATATTTGTATATGTATAGCTGGGTCACTCTGCTGTACAGCGGAAACCAACACGACATTGTAAAGCAACTAGGCTCCCGTAAAAATTATTTTTAAATGATAAACAAAACACTATATCAAAAAAAAATAAAGTGACTCCTACCATATTTCAATAGGGATAAAAGAATAAAGCACAGAGGACTTTCTGGAAGAGGCCAGTTAAGATGAAAAGGAACGTCTGTGGGAGTGAAATTTAATGTTAAGGAGGAAAGCTTGAGGGGTGAAGGAGGTAAGAGTGATGAGGGTGCTGGGGGCTTTTCTTTTGGGGTGGGGGTGGACAACAGACTCACCAGTAGTAGGGGTGCTGCTGCTGCTGCTGCTAAGTCGCTTCAGTCGTGTCCGACTCTGGGCGACCCCATAGACGGCAGCCCACCAGGCTCCCCCGTCCCTGGGATTCTCCAGGCAAGAACACTGGAGTGGGTTGCCATTTCCTTCTCCAAAGCATGAAAGTGAAAAGTGAAAGTGAAGTCGCTCAGTCGTGTCCGACTCTTAGCGACCCCATGGACTGCAGCCCACCAGGCTCCTCAGTCCATGGGATTTTCCATGCAAGACTACTGGAGTGGGGTGCCACTGCCTTCTCCAAGTAGTAGGGTTATCAGGTAGTAGGGTTTTCAGGTGAGAAATCGTAGCCTGAGCTGGGAAGCCCTTGGGCTCTGATCTCTCCATTGAGAAGACTCTCTTTACTTCAGCCAATGCCCTATTACCCTCAGGAATGGAAAGCCAGCCCACTTGGCAATTGTAAAAATAAATGCAGGAGGAAACAAAGCAACATATATACTACGCTCTGTCGAGATATTGTGCTTGCCAGATACCGCTAATGCGGGGCCAGAGATAGCTAGTCTGATAAAGACGTTATTAGACACAGGCTAGCACTAAGCTTACATCTTCCTCTTTGATGGTATCAAAAGGATTAAAAAGGACTCAAAATGCAATTACTTTTTGCCATCAAGTCATCTCTGGGACACCAGTGATACAGCCCCCATTGTCTGCGAAGCATTGCTCTGGGCCAGACTCCAGACAGTGCTAATCCGAGTGGTCAAACCGAACTTCCCCCACCTGCCACTGACCTACTGTTATGTGCTGGTACCCTGTCTCCAAAGACAGCCCCCAACAATCTCCCCCATCCCTGTGTCATGTCCCTCCTCCTACCAGGAGACGGAGGCCATCTCCCCTCCCTGTGGGTCTGGGCTGGCCTTGGGAACTCGCCCTGACCAATAGCATGCACCAGAAGTGAAGGTGTGCCAATTTCAGCCTAAGCGTTAACTGATCGCTTCTGCCTGGACTCCTTGGAGCTCTGGACTGCCAGGTGAGAAACCCACCCAACTGGAGAAGGAGGTCCAGCCACGCCAGCGAAACTGCTAGCTGAATGCAGCCCACCACCACCATGAGGCACACAGGTCACCCCAGCTGAGCCCCCAGCATCGTGAGAGATAGCAAATAGCTGCTGCTTTAAGTCACCACATTTTGGAGCAGTTTTTACACAGCAACAGGCACCTGATTGTGTGTCAAGCACCACCAACAGCCTTACATGTGTTATTAGTTTTAATCCTCACAACGTTCCTAGAAGAATGGTACCTTTCACTTCATTTTACAGACGAGAGAACGCAGGCTCAAAAAGGTGATGTCGCCGTGCCCATGGTTTCATAGCTATTAATAGAAAAGTACTGGAGTGTAGACTGGACCTAGTGTGTCTGATTCCAAGATGGGCGAGGCAAGGGGATGGTGGGGAGACCAGCAGGGATCCCGCATTCCCATCAGAGGGGAGAGAGAGATGCTGTCCAACTTGCCCCGGTCCAGGACCCTCCTGGTCCTCCAGCCAGAGTGCAGCAGGCTGAGGAGGGCAGTGCAAGATGGAATAGGAGGCCAGGTTCTGCACTGAGAGCTAATGCTGGGAGAAAGGGGCTCCAAGGCCACCAACTTTAAAAAATTTTTTTTATTAATTTGGCTGAGCCAGGTCTTATATATATATATAATTGTATTTATGTATATATGTATGTATTTTGGCTGTGCTGGGTCTTTGTTGCTGCACGGGCTTTTTCTAGTTGTGGAGAGCGGGGGCTGCTCTTTGTTGCAGTGCACAGACTTCTCATGGCGGTGGCTTCTCTTGTCGTAGAACATGGATTCCAGGGCACGTGGGCTCAGTGGTTGTGCTTCCCGGGCTCTAGAGCACAGGCTCAGTAGTTACGGTACTTGGGCTCAGCTGCTCCGAGGCATGTGGGATCTTCCCGGATCAGGGATCAGACCCATGTCCCCTGCAGGGGCAGGCAGATTCTTTTACCACTGAGCCACCAGGGATGCCCTGCATCAGGTCTTAGTTGTGGCATGCAAACTGCTGGTTGTGGCATGTGGGATTTATTTCCTTGACCAGGGATGGAGCTGGGCCTCCTACATTGAGAGTTTGGAGTCTTAGCCATTGGACCACCAGAGAAGTCCTGAGCCAGTCTTTGACCCAGACAGATTCCCAGCCCCCTACCCTGCCTGAAGTCACTAGACTTCATGTGATCCCAACTGGATCTTATCTCTGGAAAAGGTCAGCTGGGTTGTCCAGCTCGCTAACCTGGGGGCCCATGTGGCCAGCCTCCTGATACCCAGTGCCTGCTCTGTGATGGATACGGGGCTGCCCACAGTGGGCATTTCCCTGGCGCAGGACTCCCTCCTGCCTGCCTACCAGCATCCTGCCGAATAGTCTTCCTGCGTCACAAGCTAAACCTGAAGTTTCCCTCCCCTCTTGATCCTCGATGCTTAGATTAACAAGATTAGTATCTCCTCAGGCCTGTAGAGCCCACACCAGGATTCAGAGCTGGGTAGCCAGGGGACCCTTCAGGCATCAGTTTGTGTGAATTTACCAACAGACAGGCATTCACTGGAGCCCTGGGAAGAGAAGGGACACTTCTGGTGCAGTAGCCTGGGACAGAGGGAGAGGTGAGAAGGATGATGTGAAATCACCAGAGGGCACTGTGGAGGGTCACTCTCAGCCTCTGGTCCACCCTTCTCTGCAGAAGTCATGGAGCTGAAAGCCAGATGCCTCAGACTTGCTGACAATAGGGATCTGGGTGGTGATTTCCACCTAACGTGGCTGTGCGTGAATGCTAAGTCTCTTCTGTCGTGTCTGACTCTGTGCGTGCCACCTTGTGGACTTCAGCCCGCCAGGCTCCTCTGTCCATGGGACTCACCAGGCAAGAATACTGGAGTGGGTTGCTGTGCTCTCCTCCAGGGGATCTTCCCCACCCAGGGAGTGAACCTGTGTCTCTTACATCTACCTGCACTGGCAGGCGGGTTATTTACCACTACAGCCACCTGGGAATCCCAACGTGGATGCACTGGGTAATATTTGGAAGCAGCAGTGAGTGCCCTTTGAGGCTGCTCTTGCTCACGGAAAGCATGGAGGAGACGTGCCATTTTTCTGTTGCAGCCTCCCAGGGGCTGTTGTGTAACTTGGCAGCAGCAGTAGCATCATGCTGATCCCTGGATGGCAAGCTATGAGGTATGATCTGGAACTCAGTGTCAGTGGGACCCCTAGTGGGTCCCAGGTGGTCACCTCCCCTTCTGGGAGATGCTGCCGTTCTCCTGGCGTGGCCAGGCCACAGCGTTCCTGTAGGAGCCATTTCTATCTCTGCCTGGGCGCTTGTCTTTTCTCTTCCTGTTGCCTCTCCTCCCTCTTTAAATCCTCTCCCCAAGAGAGCTGCTCAGTTTTCAAACTGTCACTGATTCTGCAGATTCAAAGGCAGCCTCTGGGCTTGTAGGAGGATGGACAGAGAATCCAGAGGTTGACATTGTAGCCTGGGAGCTGTCACTCACTCACCACCTATGCCCTGGGGAACATCCCCATTCTTTTGAGGGCTTCAGTTTTCTAACCTGTAAAAAGATCAGGTTGAAATGAAAGTTTCCTCCCATTTTGAACCTACGATGATTCAGTCCACAAGCATGTGGTCTGCTGTCTGACAGGTACTGGGCTGGGTGCTGGTTTTTGTAAAGCTCGCCTTCTAGGAAACAGGAAGGTGAATAAGCATGGAATTAGACCAGAGAGGACTACATGCTGCACCGTGGTTGAAAAGATTGAGCTCTATCAGCCTTGTGAAGAAAGTAGCAGTTACCTGGCTCTCTGGCCCCAACTGCCACCCCCTCAGCCCATCCCCCACTACCCAGGTACTGCTGCTGCTGCTGCTGCTAAGTCGCTTCAGTCATGTCGGACTCTGTGCGACCCCATAGACGGCAGCCCACCAGGCCCCGCCGTCCCTGGGATTCTCCAGGCAAGAACACTGGAGTGGGTTGCCATTTCCTCCTCCAATGCATGAAAGTGAAAAGTGAAAGTGAAGTCACTCAGTCATGTCCCACTCTTAGTGATCCCATGGACTGCAGCCTACCAGGCTCTTCCGTCCATGGGATTCTCCAGGTACAGGCACCGTCAATTCTTTTAGATGATTCCTTTGAGTTTTAGCATCGTACACTTCCACAAGTGGAAGAGACCTGCACCACTATTTTTGGACTTATCAGTATTAGATGCCAATTAAGTTCTCACTTAATTTTTTTAAGATTGTTTTTCAATGTGGATCTTTAAGTTTTTATTGAATTTGTTACAATCTTGCTTCTGTTTTATGTTTTAGCTTTTTGGCTGGGAGGCATGAGAGATCTTAGCTCCCTGACCGAGGATCGAACCTGCATGCCCTGCATTGGAAGGTGAAGTCTTAACCACTGGACTGCAGAGAAGTCCCTCAGTTCTCACTTTATAAGATATAGATTAAATTTTCTTTTATCCACCCTCCCCATTAGAACCTAGAACCCCTGCCTGTCTCCCCATTCTCCCAATATGGTTATCATCCTCTTGGTTAGACAGAAACTCAATGTCTTCACTTTTTTAAATTAAATTAAATTTTTTTTGGCCACACCTCACAGCCTGTGGGATCCTAACTCCCTAATCAGGGGAATTGAACCTGGGCCCCCTGCAGCAGAAGCGCAGAGTCTTAACCACTGGACTATCAGTGAAGTTCCATCAACCTCTTCATTTTTATGACTAATTGTTATTTATAGCTAAACCACATAGTATATTATTAATATTATTTCAACATTTGTTCTCTATGGAGTGAGCTGCCCTTTTTAAAATTTGCTTTGTTTTCCTTATCCATGCTAGTGATTCGGTGCCCAAATCTTTTCCGGTAGTGTAGATCTCATCTCAATAAGTCCAAGTTTTAGGCATTCTGTGCATTTCATCTTCTTGAAGAAATTGCTCCCAGAGCCCTTTCACTTCTGCAGGAGGACCTGAAAGGAAGTGTAAGTGAAGCCACTCAGTCGTGTCCAACTCTTTGCGACCCCACGGACACCAGGCTCCTTCGTCCATGGGATTTTCTAGGCAAGAGTACTGGAGCGGGTTGCCATTTCCTTCTCCAAGGAATCTTCCCGACCCAGGGATCGAACCCAGGTCTCTATATCAGGCACTGATCCTAATCTTTCTCTCTTGTTGATTTTCTGATGTCTTTGTCTTGTGTTTGCAGGAGGGAACACACCCTCCACCCTCCCACTGTAGAAATGGTCAATGGCAGTTGTAATTTAGGGAGAATTTGCATGTCTCAGCATGTTTTTGTTTTACACTTAATAGTTTAGCAGGGTATGGAATTTTAGGTTGGAAAAAATCTTCCCTTAGAACTCTGAGGGCAGTGAGTGCTCCCTCATATTCTATGACAGTTCTCTTAAACAACCAGTGCTGTTTTGAGTCCTGATCCTTTCATGTGATTCAGTTTTCTTTCTAGAATTTTGTAGCATCTTCTCTTTGTCACCAGTGTTCTGAGATTCTATGATGTTGTGCTTTGTTGAGGGGACATTTTTATATACTCTTTGGCCTATTCAGTTTGGAAACTCATGTCCATCAATTCTGGGAAATGCTCTTGAAGTAATTTTTTTTTTTTTTTTTTTTTTGATAGGAAAGTAGGATTTATTGGTGGGTGTAAGTAAGCAGGGGACAGTGCCATGGCTCTCATGAGCGCAAGGGCCACCATTTGTTCTGAGGGCCACGACTGGGGATATATTTGACCCCACACCCATCTGGGATGAACTGCTTTTCTGCCACCGTGTTTTCAAATTCATCTGCATTAAACTTAGTAAATCCCTGCTTCTTGGAGATGTGGATCTTCAGGTGTCCAGGAAACTTTCACTTGGCTCTGCAGAGGACCTCAGTCACATGCTTCCTGCCCTGCAGCTTGGTGAGGATGGACATCGTGACTTGTTCAGTGTGGACACTGGCCACTGTGCCCTGGGGCTCTCCAAAGGCATCCTGCATACCTGTCTGGAGTCTATCACTCTAGCACAGGCCACCATCTTGTTGATGTAGGTGACACAGAAGGGGTGGAGCTATATTCGGATGTGAAAACCATCTTTGCCACAGCTTTTCACCATGTACTTGTTGGCACAAATACAGGCAGCCTCCAGGGCTTTAGAGGAGAATTGCTGATATTCATCTGATACCATGTGGCCACAGACTAGGAACTCATCCACTTTTGCCTTCTTCTGCCCCAGGTCAGTGATATTAATCTTAGCATCAGGGACATCTCGGCAGAAGCAGAAGGGAGATTTGGGTATGGCTTGTTCTTACAATACTGGTAACACCAGGCAGGGTGGATTGTCTGTGGCCTGCTGAAGGGAAAGACCTCTTGAAATAATTTTTAAGGAATTTTTCTCTTTTCTGTTTTTTTCCCTTTGATTTTGTTTCTTTGTTTGCTAGAGTTTGGGAGGACATCTTTAACTTCCAGTCTTTCTGTTTAATTTTCATTCCTGTTGTATTTTAAATCTCTGAGACCTTATTTTGTTCCCCGAATGTTCATTTTTATAGCATCTTATTCTGATCTCACGGTTGCAATATCATATTTCTCTGAGAATAAATAATTTTTTAAAAAGTTTCCTCTGTCTGCACAACAGTATCCTCCAAATTGCTTTCATCTGTTTGTTTTGATCTCTGTTTTTCATGTTAGATGCTTTCCTCATGTGTCTGTGCATCTTTGGGTTCCTGCTGAAGAATGGAACTCTAAAAGCTTTGCGACTATGGGCGGGCCTTTGCTGCCTCTATCCTTTAGAAACCCTTGAGGACTTCCTTGGTGGTACAGTGGTTCAGCATTGCCTGCCAATGCAAGGGACATGGGTTCAACCCTGGTCTGGGAAGATCCTACATGCTGTGGGGCAACAAAGTCCGTGGGCCACAACTACTAAGGCCCGTGCGCCTAGAGCCTGTGCTCCACGAGAGAAGCCACCGCCATGGGAAGCCCATGCACTGCAACGAAGAATGGCCCCTGCTTGCTGCAACTAGAAGAAAGTCCTCGAGTAGCAACGAAGACCCAGGGCTGCTGCTGCTAAGTTACTTCAGTCGTGTCCGACTCTGTGTGACCCCATAAACGGCAGCCCACCAGGCTCCCCCATCCCTGGGATTCTCCAGGCAAGAACACTGGAGTGGGTTGCCGTTTCCTTCTCCAATGCATGAAAGTGAAAAGTGAAAGTGAAGTCGCCCAGTCGTGTCCGACTCCTCGCGTCCCCATGGATCGCAGCCCACCAGGCTCCTCCATCCATGGGATTCTCCAAGCAAAGCACTGGAGTGGGGTGCCATTGCCTTCTCCAAGACCCAGGGAAACCAGAACTAAATAGATAAATAAATACATTTTAAAAAATACTAAAAAAAAAAGTCTCTCTTGATGTCAGAGTCTCTCACCCAGTCCCCCTGTAGTGACCCTGCCTCTCTTACATCTATGTTCCCCAGCCCAAAGATTCTCCGTCTTACTCACTCTAGAATATACATCTCCCATCACCTGCGATGGTACAGGGAGGGAAAGGAACTGACCTGCACAGAGTAAGGGAGGGGATTTGGACAACTAACTGTTCCTTAAATTGACTTTTAGTTAGGTTTTTTTTTTTTTTTTAACAGGCTTTTTTATTTTTTAAAGATTTTTTTGATGGGGACCATTTTTAAAGTCTTCATTGAATTTGTTACACTATTGCTTCTGTTTTATGGTTTTTGGCCTTTGGGCCAAGAAGCATGTGGGATCTTAGTTCCCTGACCAGGGACTGAACCCACACTCCCTACACTGGAAGGTGAAGTCTTTAACCACCGGATCCCCAGGCAGGAAAGTCCATAGGCTTAATTTCTTTTTAGAGATGTTTTCAATTCAGTTCAGTTCAGTTGCTCAGTCGTGTCCGACTCTTTGTGACCCCATGAATCTCAGCACGCCAGGCCTCCCTGTCCATCACCAACTCCTGGAGTTCACTCAAACTCATGTCCATCAAGTCAGTGATGCCATCCAGCCATCTCATCCTCTGTCATCCCCTTCTCCTCCTGCCTCCAATCCCTCCCAGCATCAGAGTCTTTTCCAGTGAGTCAACTCTTCACATGAGGTGGCCAAAGTATTGGAGTTTCAGCTTTAGCATCAGTCCTTCCAAAGAAAACCCAGGACTGATCTCCTTTAGAATGGACTGGTTGGATCTCCTTGCAGTCCAAGGGACTCTCAAGAGTCTTCTCCAACACCACAGTTCAAAAGCATCAATTCTTCAGTGCTCAGCTTTCTTCACAGTCCAACTCTCACATCCATACATGACCACTGGAAAAACCATAGCCTTGACTAGACGAACCTTTGTTGGCAAAGTAATGTCTCTGCTTTTTAATATGCTGTTTAGGTTGGTCATAACTTTCCTTCCAGAGAAGTTTTAAGTTCACTGAAAAGTTGAATGGAAAGTCTAGCAAGTTCCCGTATGCCCCCTGCTCTCCTGCCCACACATGCACAGCCTCCCTTACCATCAACATTCTCACCCCAGGGGACATTTGTTACAGTGGATGAACCTACATGGACACACCCTTGTCCCCAAAGTCCGTAGTTTACGTGAGTGTTCACCCTTGGTGTTGAACATTCCATGGGTTTGGACAAATGTGTAAAGGCACATACTCACCATATAGTTTCACATTATTTTCACTGCCCTAAAAATCCTGTGTTCCATCTATTCATTCCTCCCTCCTCCCAACCCCTGACAACCACTTCCGTTTAACCTTTTAAAATTCACCCTTATCCCTGCTTCTAGATGTAACCCACGCCAATCTAGCCCGGAGCCCCAGGCCCTGAGTTGGGGAGTGGGGCTGCTTCTCAGCTGCCCTCATCTCTGGCAGGACTCAGCCTTCTCTGCCCATCCTCTTTCCAGCTTCCAAAACTTGTTGCTGTTGTCTCCTCCCTTGTTCTACTGGTTTCTATGAATGTACACCTTAAGAACAAGTCCCTCTGTGTAGTTCAGCAGGGCTTCAGGAGGAAAACGCATGAGCTCAACTTGCCACCTCTAATTAGAGGTGCTCCAGTTGAAATCTCTGTGGTCACCTCAAGTTCAACTTGATCCAGACCACTCCCCCATCCTCTTTTGCAAAATAAGGTTCTGATTCTCTGTGGGTCCTGATTTCTGCCAGTGGCCACTGCTGCTCGGTTACCTGTGGTCTGACACCACAGGGTCCTCTCTGCACCTTTGTGTCCTTCGCCTCCTCTTTGTGGGCACTACCCCCCTTCCCTCTTTATCTGGGGTCCCTCCGGTTTCTCCTCCTCTGTTCGAAGCAAGATCCAGCCTCTCACACCCAGGCCTGAACAAACAGCCTGTTAGTGATCTTCAAGTATTTTCCCTTCACATCTAACCTATGAAATGTCTTCAAACAAATAAACTTGCCATAGTCATGTCATTCATGGCCCCAAAATATTTTGTCTAGAGCAATAAGTCCCAGTTTCTGAGTAGGCAGGTGAGTTTCCACAATATGACTACTATATCTGCCTCTCCCAGCCTGCTTCTCCTGCTAAAACCACTGGGCCTGGTCATAGCCACTCTGAACACACTGGTCCCTTCTGGACCCTGATCCCTCTGCCTGCACACCTCCAAAAACTCATTGTAAACGCTGCCTCTGACACCGAGCTCCCCAAGCTACCCCAGAAATTGCCCACACCCTCTTCTAGGTTTCCAACCTTGAATCAAAAGTCATGTTGCCATGTTTGGCTAACGTATCTGTCCTTCTTTGGGGTTGTTTGAGGGGAGGGACTGAGTCTTATCCATCCTGTACATTCGGGGCTTAGCTCGGTATCTCGTATGCATTAAGTTCTCAATAAATGTTGAATGTGTGAGTGATTGACTTTATAGTTACATTTCATTATTTGTCTGTGTCTATTCTTTTCTATGCTGCTGCCTTCATTGTCCCCATATTAATAACACTTTGATAGGAAGATCGTTTAAATAATTAAACTCCTTGAAAGTGTCATTAGAAGGACCTTCTTTGTACCAAAGATTGCTCACAGCAAAACAGAAAAGAGCGTGTTCTTTTGCATGCTGCCTTAACTTGATTTATTATTTCACTCCTTTACGTATCTGTCTTTCTTCCCTAACTGTTCTGTCTGCCCCGCAAGGGCAGGGTCTGTGCTTGGCTATTCCTTCCAGCATTCCTCATGGCACTCGGCACCAGCCTGGGTAGAGAGCAGGGGCTCTGTAAAGATTTGTAGATGGACTCACATGTGCTCCAAGGTGCGGGGAGGATCAGAGGGCTGGTCTGGGGTGACTGACATTCTGGTGTGGAAGCAAAATCAGATAGCCAAGCTGGGCTTGAGTCAGGCCTGGGAGGAGGGTGATGCTGAGGACCAACGTGAACTGTGGGAGAAGGCGTCTGGGAACAGCCCATCACAGCCAAGTGTTCTTTGGAAAGCAGGGAGAAGAGCAGAATGAGGAAGAGGGTAGATGGAGGAGAGGAATGTGTGTGGACAGAGTGGCGGCAGGATGAGGGTGGCCAGCGCAGTGGGGCAGGGATGAAGAGGGTGGGCAGGCCTCCAGGGTCAAGGCCTCAGGGTGACGTCTTGGCTCCAAGGGCTGACCAGCCCCCTGCCCCACCTCCACTTCCCTACTTCTCTTTCACCTCCACTTCGGGTGTCAGGGCCAACTTCACCTTCACCCTCACTAGGCTGGGTCTCCCCTCCCTTGGATCAGCATCACCAGGTCCAGGCCGGGGCCTCTGCTCCCGGATGGCATCCCGCCTCCCTCCCTCCCCCCGGCCACTTGCGTGCCCCATGACTGTGTCTAGACTTCCCTTCCCAGAGCGGCCCCCGCCCCTCTTCCTGAGCAGCTGAGCCTGAGCCTTAGGGGAGATAACAAGGACAGGGGTGTGAGAGGTC
Organism: Tragelaphus eurycerus; assembly: GCA_935064755.1. Taxonomy (NCBI): domain Eukaryota; kingdom Metazoa; phylum Chordata; class Mammalia; order Artiodactyla; family Bovidae; genus Tragelaphus; species Tragelaphus eurycerus. Next base: position 17,004,682 of record CAKXYN010000027.1, on the reverse strand, counting down.
CACCCTGATGGACAAGGGTGGGTCCTCATGGGAGTATCATGCTAAATCTCTGCTGCCCTCTGCTACCCCCACTTAAACATGTATCAAAACCCACAACATCAATACAGTCAAAAATACTGATAGTAAAACCTTTTCTTGACATTCCAAGGGTATTTATTCCCTTCCCCTCCCCTGCTGGGGTCCTCACTTGCTCCCTCCCTTTGCTGCTAAACTCGGTGAGAGAGAGTTTACACTCCTGCCTCCCTTTCTGCTGCATACATGGCCTCCTTAACACAACTCCCTTCTCTCAGAGTAGATGCTATCCTGGGGCGCCAGGGGCTTCCTGTTGCCAAGTCCATGGTGGCGATGGTAGTGGTTGAGGAGGGGTGGTTCTTCCAGGCTTTGCCCTCCCTGAGCACCTCAGCCCCACCCTGCAGAACCCCTGCCTTGGCCTCAGGCTGCCCTCTCACCTGGCTCTCCTCCCTGATCGCCTCCTCCATCTCTGCCTTCCTTCACAGCCGTGTTTCTTGGTCCACAACCAGATGTGTGCCCAGATGTATCAGTATTTCAGCATGGTTCATCTCTCCAGCCCCTCTGCATAGGGCCAGCTTGCTTGTCCTGGCCCTCCCTGCAGGCCCAGCTGAACGACAGACCTCTTCCTTGGCCCTGTCCTGAGCCCAGAGGGGCTGAAGGAGGGAGATTTCTTCCTTTGGCCCAGGACCCAAACCTTGGAATCGTTCTTCTTTTGTTTTTAAATGAAATATTCCAGCTACACAAAGGTATCGGGAATAATGGGATGAACCCGTGTGTTCCTACCAGCTGGCTCAAGAATAAACATTATCGATATACTTGAAGCCCCTTGAGTACCCCTTCTCATGGCATCTTCCCTTCCCCAGAGAGGCAACCGCCATCCTGAATTTGTATTTATCATTCCTACAAATTCTTTCAATGTTCATGACATGTGTATGTGGCTTACACATGCATGGCTTCAAAGCACTGTGTAACCAGCAGCTCTCTGTATATCTTTCTTCTGTTTCTCCCCTCAGATGTACCCTGCTTATGACAAGTTGCGCTGTGGACTCCTTTCTCCACAGTCTAATATTCTACTGTGAAAATGTGCCACACTTGACCTCTTCACTCTCCCATAAATAGGCATTTCAGATACACCAGCTGAGGTCGTTTTGGACCTTTCTTCTCTCATGCAGCTACCTGGTCTCAGCTTCTACTCTGTTCAAAAAGCTTCCTGATATCATTTCCCAAAGCAACCTCCCTTTTTAGGACTCCATTACCTATCACCCGGGTAGCCCCAGTAGCCACTTAACTGGCCCCCACAGCCCCAGCTTAGCCCACTCACCCCACAGCTACTTTTTCCCCACAGCTGGTATCAGATGGGTAGCCTCTGCTCTAAACCCTCTCCTGGGCATTGCCCCCCACCCCCGGCGGGGACCCCCAGCTGGCCCTTGGACTCTCCACAGCCTGACTCATTTCCCGTATCAGCTCCCACTACTGCAGTCAGAGCTCTAAACATTCCAACCATCCCCAATCCTGCCTTCTCTCAGCTACTGCTCCACTTACCAAGCTCTCCTGCTGAGTCTTGGCTTCCCTTCAAGGTTCCTCCAGTACTACATCTTCTCTGAGAAGCCTGCTCTGAACACCTCTGGAGGCCACAGCCCAGGGTGATGGAACCAGATTTAGCCCCTGCCAAGCTCATCTCGTGGCTCAGACGGTAAAGCGTCTGCCTGCAATGTGGGAGACCCGGGTTCAATCCCTGGGTTGGGAAGATCCTCTGGAGAAGGAAATGGCAGCCCACTCCAGTATTCTTGCCTGGAAAATTCCATGGACTGAGGAGCTTGGTAGGCTACAGTCCATGCGGTCGCAAAGAGTCTGACACGACTGAGCGACTTTACTTTCACTAAGCTCACTTGAGGCTACAGTCCATGGGGTCACAGAGAGTTGGACACAACTTGGTGACTGAACAATGACCACAATAAAGCTCACCTGAAGAATCAGACTGTCCCCCTCTGATGCAAACTCAGTGACATGGGTCACAATTCTGAATCTCATCAGCAGTACCAGCAGCATTGCTGCTGATGGGGTATCAGCCAGTATGGGCCCCGTGTGCAGGCTTCATGAGTTCTCCCCTTGATCTGAGGAGTCAGGGATTCTTTTTTCTCTTTAAATATTTGGAGACGGGGATGTGGACCATTTTTTGAGTTTTCATTGAATTTGTTACAATATTGCTTCTGTTTTTGTTTTTTTTGGCCATGAGGCATGTGGGAGTTTAGCTCCCTGACTTTCACGCATTGGAAAAGGAAATGGCAACCCACTCCAGTGTTCTTGTCTGGAGAATCCCAGGGACGGCGGAGCCTGGTGGGCTGCCGTCTATGGGGTCGCACAGAGTCGAACATGACTGAAGCGACTTAGCAGCAGCAGTAGCAGTAGGGATGGAACCCATTCCCCTGGATTAGAAGGTGAAGTCTTAACCACTGGACCACCAGGAAGTCCCAGAGTCAGAAATTCTTGTCATCACTTTATAGATAAGGAGACTGCTCCGAAAGTCACTTGCCTGAGGCCCAGCCTGTGCCAGAGGATGTAAATATCGTTCGGCAGTGATGGTGGTGGGCCAGGCTTCTGTCAGCCCACTGTCTTCCTCACACCTGCCTCTCCACACAGACCTTTGTTTTCTGCCACATGAACCTTCCTGAAGCTCAATCTAGGCCCCTTTACAAGTCGAGAATGTTTTTTTCTTTCCCTGCTCCCTACCTGTCAGTTTTCCCTTCCCAGCTGTGGCCTCTCTTCCAGGAAGTCCTTCAGGAGCACAGGGGGTCCCTGAGCCCCATGGTAACTGGCAGCCAAGATTACATTTCATTAACAGCTATTATGTGCTGTGAACCTAATGTGCACCTAATATGCATGACACATTTTTATATGTGTATCATTAATCTTTTCAACAAGCCAGTGATGATAACCCTATCCCAATTTACAGATGAGGAAACCAAAGCCCAGAGAGGTCAAGAAGTTCTCCCAAGACCGCAGAGCTAGCAAGCAGCAGAGGCAGGATCTGGACCCCTGCAGGGCCTGAGTCTTCTCCCCTGCAGTCCTTGGCACCAATTGCTGTCAGTCTCCCAGCCAGAGAATCAGCTAAAAGCTGAGTCCAGGGCTTCTCTGCTGTCCACCCACCCGTTACCGCGCTTGGCTGCTCTTGACCCCAGGCAGCAGCCGATGGAGACAGTCTGAGTTCTAGTCTGAGAGCAGGAGGGGCCCTGACCCTTAGCAGGGGTGAAAGGCTTCTACACAGGACCAGGAACTCCAGCACGCCCACCCACCCCGTACCACTCCTGTTAATTCAACCCATCTTTCAAAGGTCGCCAATGCCCCCTTCCCAGCCCCTCTTGGGTAGGACTGAGGGCCTTTCAGCCTTGGCTGCCACCACGACCACTTTCTTGGGAGGGGTTGTTTTTCTAAACTTGTGAACCTGGGGTGGAGACAGACTGCAGGTGTGCCTGTGTGATGGGACGTCACAGTCACTACCATGTGGTTTGTGTCCTTGCCCGGGGTGGCCACAGGATAATTGCAGGCTTTCAACATGGAAGGGACCTCTTGGTGTAAATGTAGCTGATTAGCATCACGTGTGTGCCCATGTGTCTGTGCACGTGCTCAGGTGTGTGCCTATGTGTGTGTGCAGTCCTTGTGAATCCTCTCCACCCCTCTCCCCTGCCCAGCAGCCTCTCCGCCCTCAATGCTCAGACTCTATTCCAACAGAAGGCCCCCCCGCCCCCACGCCCACTACCTCCTCCTCCCTGTGTGATTATTTTTATAGGGCGTTTCAGCCTTCTTTCTCAGGCTCTTTCTGTCCCTCAGTGACATTTCAAGCCTCAACTTACCTGATTCTGCCTAGAGCACTCTGAAACCAGGGCCTGATTCCTAGTTCTGAGGTACTCTGTACTTGAGTTTCCCGTTTTGGAGTGTCCAAGGAGGAGGGGGAGAAAGCCACAGTGAACAGTGTCACAAGAAAGCTGAGACTAAGCCACCAACCTGCTCTCTTCTCTTCCTCCAGATTCAACCAGATTCCTCATTCTTTTAATGCTTCACCTGTTAGTCTCTGATTCCCCAAGTCTCAGTTTCCTCATTTGTGAAATGGGGATAATTTAGTATCTAACTCAGAATTAGGTGTCATCACTCACTCAATGGACAAGTTTGAGCAACCTCTGGAGATAGTGGATAGGGAAGCCTGGAGTGCTGCAGTCCATGGGGTCTCAAAGAATCAGACACGATTTAGCCACTGAACAATGAACAGCAGAGTTGCAAAGATCAGACAAAATCTAAGACTTCTATAATAGGATGTGGTATGTGGTAAGAGCTCATTAGATGTTAGTAATGACTGTTACCATTAAAAATCCTTACTGAGCCCTTTACAGTGCCCAGTGTTCTAGGCTCCAGAGGCGTCTTCTGTCCAGATCACTCTCATCTCTTACTTCTTCTGTTTCTGTTCAAGGTGCTTCATAGGTCAAAGTTGGATGGGTCTGCTGCTGCTAAGTCGCTTCTATCGTGTCTGACTCTGCGACCCCATAGACGGCAGCCCACCAGGCTCCGCCGTCCCTGGGATTCTCCAGGCAAGAATACTGGAGTGGGTTGCCATTTCCTCTCCAATGCATGAAAGTGAAAAGTGAGAGTGAAGTTGCTCAGTAAGTGTCCGACTCTTCGTGACCCCATGGACTGCTGCCCACCAGGCTCCTCTGTCCATGGGCTTTTCCAGGCAAGAGTACTGGAGTGGGTTGCCATGGATGGGTCTAGAAGCCCCCAAACAGCAGGAGGAACACTTTCCTGCCCTGGCTAGAGACCGCTCTCTGGGACATGGGGTCACAGGGCTGTAGTTCTCACAGGAGGCTGAGCACTCCCTCCCACATTCCACCTCCCGTCCTTCCCTGGAGGGCAAGTTTGCCCAAAGAGGAGCAGCAGCTCAGCTTTGTCTAAAGCGCCCTCTGCTGGCCACTGGCAAAGGCCTTGGGCGAGGGTGGCGAGTAGGGGGAAAGGAGCCTCCTGAGTGTGAGAGGAAGGCAATGTCTGCCCAGTGCAGAGTCCACAGTCACCGGTGTGTGTGCTCAGTCGCGTCCGACTCTGTGGCCGCATAGACTGCGGCCCACCAGGCTCCTCTGTGCATGGAACTGTCCAGGTAAGAATACTGGAGCGGGTTGCCATTTCCCACTCCAGGGGATCTTCCCAACCCAGGGACCAAACCGGTGTCTCCTGCATTGGCAGGCGGATTCTTTACCCCTGGGTCACCTGGGAAGCCACTGTGTTACCTTCTCACCCTCAAAATGTCTGGCTTGGAGTATCCTCCCCCCTCTTTTTTTTTTTTTTTTGGTTGCCAGCCTGAGAACAGCTTCCAAAGACAGCTTTGCTCTAACCCAGTAAATGCAGAAATATTCAGACCTGGACAAACAGCCAGCCAGAGCTAACAACCTGCTCCCGATAACAGTAGGAAGGAGAGAAGCTAGACAGCACGCAGAACTTCCTGACAGCAAAACAAGACTGGGGGTGAGGTGGGGGAGGTGGTTCTTATTAAGGAGGTAATGAAATCCCGTGCACAGAGGAACCAGCCTGGTGGGCTACAGTCCATGGGGTGGCAAAAAGTTGGACACAACAGCATCTGAACACCAAATGATAGAGGGGGGGCTGCCCCACGTGGGATCTGTCAGAACAGTGAGGACATTAATGATTGAGTCTAACTCAGAAGACGGAGGTCCACAGTAGCCTCCTGTTTCTTGCATTTTAAGACCTTCTTCTCTGCCAACACCTGGGATAGGTCTCACCCCACGTCCAAATGTACTGATCAGATATTTGCCATATCCCTGGGGGAAGGAATAAAAAAGACCAGTTTAAAGCAGGAGAAACTGAAGTTGAACCACTGGAAGGGTGTCCTGACTCTGAGGCTAGGTGTCTTGTCCTTTTAGAGTCTCCCACGTGGGAAGAATGCTCCTAGGGCCAACCAGGGGACAAACCTTCTCCTGTGGGTGGAGTTGGGAGCTGGCAGCTAACACCCCTGGATTCTCTAGAAGGCTGGTGGGTTCCATGGGAAAGCAGGGGAAAGGGAAGCAGCCACAGTGAAACTGAGGGTAACTGCTTTGCTGCATTGTCGAGATTGCCCATTTCCACACAGATTACACGCAGCTAGTCCTACTGTGCAGAACCCTGGCGGCCTCCATGGAGGGTGATGGGGGCAGATTACAATTTGAGCAGTGCTACTTCATAGCACCCGGTGGGCAAGTGGGCAGAGCTCACCTGGCCTGGCCCCTCCTGAGATGCCCTCTCTAGGCAGGCAGGGACAGGGGATTCACCCCAGGCTCTGTACCAGCGTCCAGAGGATTAGGGCAGGGGAAGGAGGCGGGGTAGGTGGGGCTGGACAGAAGGTGGGGGAGAACACAGATGATGGTTGAAAGGAGTAGGAAAGGCCTGAGACCAGAAGTCAGTGGAGACTCAACCCTCCCTACTTCCCTCAAGCTTGGCTTTTGGAAAGTTCCAGCATTTTGATGCTTTGTAGGGTTACTGATGCCGGGTCTACTTTCTCAACACCTTCCCACCTCTCTCCACACTTCCCCCAACCGCACACACTCCTTCCCAGGCCCTGCTGTGGAGAAGTGCCCATGGTGCTGGAAGGGAGCTGGGGTCTGAGGTGGGGGGGGCTCCCCTACTGCGGATGGGTAGTGGGTGGGGAGTCAGGATTTGGTGTGGGCCAGTGTGGTGGTGCCCCCTACCCTGCTCTGCCCTTAACAGCCTGAACCTCTTCCTTCCCTCCCCCAGCTGTCTGGGGTCCCCTTTCCATGGGCTGCAATAACCCCTTTTTTGACCCAAGTCTACACTTACAAGCGCTTACACTGCACAGTGGTGGACAAGCATCTCAATGCCACTCCCTCCCCTACACACAGCTATCCAGGTAGCCTCCACCCATGGGTGACGGGCCCAGAGGGTTTCCCGGGCATGTGCTTCTGCAGCAAGAACCCTCTGGATCCCAGGAGGAAATCTACTGCCCAGTGAAAACGTCCAGGCAGGAAAACTTGGATTTCAAACCCATGAAGGAACCAGGCCCAGGAGTTGTGACTTTGGGAGACAACAGAATGATGGAGACCTGGTTTCAGAGAAAACTCCGCAGATGAAAAGGGAGCCAGGTGGAGCGGAGAAGAGCTGGAACAAAGCTGTGACCGATCGTGGCGGCGGAGACGCTGGTGCTGGGCTCGGTCCACTTCCGCATGTGCAGCAAGCACCCCTGCAGGAGCCCCCGCGGCCCAGAGCGTCCTCCCCTCCCTTGCTGACTCACACAGGGCCCGGTGAAGAGAGGACGTTTAATATTTCTGTGCTGGTCAAACAGAACACAGGTGGGGAGTACATAGGGGAGGGGGCGGAGGGCCCCCTGCCTCTTGGGAAGGGTGGCTTGTGAAGGGGGTGTATGTGGGGTTTTCTTGGGAAATAGTCCAAGGAGTCTTCTCAGCAAAGGGGCCTGGCCTGGGGTGTTGCGAAAGCATCAAACACACCCAGTCCTTGGCCTTAAGTTGGGGTCCCCCATAGGGGGTCTGTGGAGAGAGTCTCACTTTTTTTTCCAGCTCCTTCGCTGGAATCCACACTCCCAGTGTGATGGGGAACTTGGTCCTGGAGAGGGGGGTCGGGAGAGCCCCCAGGAAGCAGCCCAGGGTAGGGAGGAGGGCTCCCCGTGCCCATGGCCCAAGGGGACAGAACCCTGCAGGGGGAGCTGAGGGCGGCAGTCTCCTCCCCTCTGCCCATACTCCTCCCCCCAGGCCGGGTCGGAGCAGAGGGGAGGTGCGCAGGGCCCCCAGCTTCTACTGAGTCCCAGGGTCCTCGGGGCGGGGGTGGAGAGAGGGGGTCTTGGCCACCAACAGACACTGTAAACTTTGGTTTAAAACAATAACTTAAGTCGGGGAGAGCTTCCAGCCTGGGGCTGGGGTGGGCATGAGGAGCAGGGGACGTGGGAGGTGACAAAGGAAAAAGCCAACGAAAAGTTTTGGTTTTTGCTTCCGGAGTAAGAAAGGTCTTTGGTCATCCGTGTAACTGAGGGGGTGCAGGGTAGGGAGCGGGTGAGGGAAGACTGCACTGGGGGACCTGAAGGCTGGGGTGGGAGTGACCCGTTGGGTCACAGCAGCCACCATATTCATCCCGCCCGCCTGCCCACCCGCTTTCAGCCTGGCCTTTCCCCGGGACAGAAGCAGATGCTTTCCTGCAGCCCCGGCAACACCTCAGCGGACTCCAGCCTCAAAGGTAGCTCGGCTCCACCTCCACGAGTCCGCCGGGCACAGGCCTCTTCCTGTGCTTCCTGGCGTGGGGGGCAGCAGCCAGCAAACAGGGATGGAGGCCTGCTTCAGCCCGGCGCCCTGCTTCCTCGGACCACGCCCCCAAGCCGGGTTCTCTCCCCCGACCCCGGAACTTGTCCACCTCCCCCACTAGCTGTGGCTTCTGAACAGGCAGAGCTGAGGGGGCTGGTTTCTCCTGGGGCTGCTCTAAGATTAGATGCTCTGACCCAGGCCAGGGCAGGGGAAGGAGTTGGGATGGAGTTAGTTACTTCTTCACAGTACGGACAAGATGGTGGAAGGGAGCACAGACGGAGGAGGTGGGGGCCTCTGGCCAGACCACACAGCCAGAGCCGGGGGGTGCAGTGCCCTGGGTTTGAGAGGGTGGCTTAGCCCCGCCTGCGGGTCTCCAAGGCGCTGAGGGGCCCTGTAGGGGCGAGCTGGTGGGGGAGGAGGGCCCTGATGCTGCTGGTGGTTGGGGGCAAGGGGCGTGAAATTCAGATGTTGGGGGGGTCTGAGGAGGGGTCTGGGCCCTCCGTGTCCTCTGCCGGTCCCAGACCAGGGATTCTGTGTCCCCTCGGGGTGGGGGGCGGACCGTCCCTGCCCCCGAGTGTCGTAGGTCAGTCAGGTCACCTTGGGAGTTGCTGGCCCAGCCCCCCCATCTGAGTCCCAGAAGTGCCTTGAGGTTGGGCGGGGCGGGGCGTGGGGGTAAGTGGGGCCTGTCCCGAGGGCGGGGTCTCACCCCTGCCCCTGGAGGCCCTTAGGACAGTTCTTCTCCCGGCAGCTCCTCCTCCAGGTCCCTGTCTTCTGGAGGCCCCGCGGCGCTGGGGTTGGGGGGCCCCAGGGGGGCCCGGGCCGCCTGTCCTCCTCAGCCTCAGCCGGCTCCTCTTTCACCTGTACCTGGTGGCTGTGATGGGAGGGGTGATGCGGACACCCGGGGAGCCTTCCCCTGCCCGCTCCCACCCCAAACGCATCCAGAATCTGGGGGCACGGGGTGTCTCCCCAGGAGCCCCTCATTTCTGAGCGACTGAGGGCTGACATCAGTCTGGTCTCCCCCAGGGCTCTCTTCAAAGGAAAGGAAGTGTTGGGATGGGAGAGATGGTCCTTGGTTGAGAAGGAGAGAGGAAGGGAGATGAGAAAGGACGGAGGAGGGAAGGAAACAAAAACAGAGGATGGGGTGAGGAGCCATGAGGAGAGCGCGGGGCCACGGTCCTGGGAAGAGAGCTGGATCGGAGGCGACAAGATGGGGATCCCACCTTCCCAAGGTTTGGGGGGGGCACTAGGGTGGGCTGAGGTCCGTGCTGTGGCCTCACCTGTACTGGGGTGGGGAGAGGCGAGGCGGGCTGCTGCTGCCGTTGCTAGGCAGCGGCTCCACGGGGGCACCCGCATCATCGTGGCCGAGGGGCAGGAGGCTGCTGGCGGAGCCAGGGTTCAGCATGCCGGGGCTGTTGAGGAGGGGAAAGCTGCTCTCGGCCAGGGCAGCCTGGAGGGTACAGAAGCGGAGGCCCGTCAGTGGGCTCCACCTGGTCAGGTGATGTCCCTTCCCCAGCCCTTGGGAGCCTCCTATGCTGTGTCTGCACCCGGGCAGATCTCTGGTGCTCCTGCCTCTGACCCTGACCTGCCTCTCAGCTTTGCTGAGAACCTGGGCTTGATTTATTCCCCTCCAGGGAGACAGAGGACCCCCCCGCAACACACGGACAAGCCAGGGCAGGGGACTCCATTGCCTGTCTATGCTAACCTCCCTGCCCTGTGCCCCATGTCTCTGCCGGAGAGGGTGAGGGAGGCTCTCTTCTGAGGCCAGCAAGCTCGAGGGAAGGTGACAGGGCGGGAGGGCGCTGGTCGGGGACCAGTCCATTACCTGGTAGCTGGCGTTAAGTGCTCCGTAACTGAGGCCCGAGATCATGTTCTTCACCAAGGTGGGGCTCCTGCAGGAGAGAGAAGGCATGTCTGCTTCATTCATTGGCTGACTTCTCACTCAGGCCTTGACCCTAACTGAGGGCCTGCTCTGTGCCAGGGGAGGTCCCGTTCACTATCCTGGAGGTCATCGTCGGCCGTGCCCATCTTGTTCAGCCCTCCTGCTGACCTGAAGCAGCAGGAACCAAGAGCCGCCTTCACAGGAGAGCTGCCCAGGCTCCTAGGGACCCTGGAACACACCCAGAGTCTCCGAGCTGATATACGGGACAGAGATTCTTCCCTGTCTTTCTCCACACCAGGCAGCCCAGTAGCTTTTCTCCTCAGTTTAGATTTCCCACTGTCTGACAAGGTCTGAGTGACAGCCTCCACAGTCTCCTTTCTGTAAAATCCACTTCCTGCCATCCTGAATTTGGGGACATCTAGTATGTCATGTGCTCGGCCTGTCCCCACATGCTCCACACCACAGGCTTTTCTATACCAAAAAGTGCTCCAGGAGTTGGGTCAGGAAAAGCAATGGCTTAAGGCCATCCTTCCACAGTGACTACCCCCAGTTTAGAGAGTGTCAAGGAGGGGTTAAGAAACTGGTTCAGTGTCACAGAACTGGGGAGAAATAGAGGTATAATTAGAGCCTAGGTCTTCTGATTCCAGGGTGAAACGGGACATGAAGATTTCAGGTGTTGGGACTGGCATGTGAGGGCACTCAGAAGGGGTGTGTGGTTCCTTTTTGAATCCCAACCCTGCCCCAGCCCCCACTGCCACCTGAAGGTAAAGAGGCTCTTGTCTGGGAGAAGGAATCCTTGAGGGGTACAGGCACCCACAAATATATATCTAACTTGCTTCACACCTCTCTCTGCCTCCCCATAGGCCTCTGGCCAAAGAAGCACAGGCAGGCCCAAGTGAGATGTCGGGTGGAAGGTGGCGGTGCTGGAAGGGAAGCTGAAAGAGGAGGCTCTGACCCTCTCCCAGGCTCCTCAGTCTCCACTCAGAGCGCTATGTGGAAGAGGTCAGAGACCCAGCTCTGCCAGGGATCTGCTGGGCGACTGCCTTCCAGCCCCTTGCCCTCTCTGGGCCTCGTCTCCCTGTGAAAAATGAAGAAGTGGGGCCCAGGGATCTCACAGGTTTGGCTCATATTGTGACAAGAATGGCTCTGGGGATGGCAGCCCCTTCATCAATGGCCACGCTGGCTGCCACCTGCCCACGCCCTGATCCCCGGTTCCTTTCAGCTCCTCCCTCGGTCAGAAGCAGAAGACTGAAATGTCCTCGCCCTGAATCACCTGTCATTTCCAGACTCCAGGCTCTCCTGGGCCCCTGTGGCCTCATTTCTCCCCTCCCTCCCCCATGGTGGGAAGGCTCTGGTACGCGGAGGTGCCCTGGGGAGGTATAGGGGGTGGCCCACGCACCCCGTCATCTTTGGCGGTCTTCGTTTCTGGTACTCCCGCTCGTCCACAGTCCACACGGCACCCTTGACGTTCTCCACGCGCACGAAGCACTTGTGCAGGCTGAGGTTGTGTCGCACCGCATTCTGGGGGTACAGGGACAGGAAGCAGATGCTCAGAGGGGGCCCCTCCTCCATGTGGGGGAGCACAGGCAGGAGGGTTCTCAGGTCCCACCTTCCCCGGCCCAGTGACAAGCGGCAGTGGGTGGGCAGGAGGAGATGACGTGGCCGGAGCAGAGGGAAGGCCCCTCTCGGCCCTTGGAGCCGGGGGGTCCCCGGTACCCCTCGCCACTGCCGGCCCACTGTATTGTCTGCTCCCTGCCACATTTTAGAAAACTCTGTCTACCAGGTGACTGACACCTCATTAGCAATAACCCATTTTCCCACCATCATCAAGCAGACCCATGCAGTTGTTGGGGCTTCTGAAGAACACAAGATCCCATTCAGGCCCTGGTCCCTCAGTGAGCCCGGGACATCCGTAACTCAGGCACACATAGTCTCCATTAAGCCTCAAAAGTCTTAGGAATAACTCAGGAAGCCTTGCTGCAACTTCCTCTATCCCCTTGGAGCATGGGAGCCTTGACTCTGGGCTGTGGCTTAGACTGTTACTGTTTAGTTGCTCAGGCGTGTGTGTGACCCCATGGACTGTTGCCTGCCAGGCTCCTCTGGTGCATGGGATTTTCCAGTCAAGAATACTGGAGTGGGCTGCCATTTCTTTCTCCAGGGGATCTTACCCACCCAGAGATCAAACATGCGTTCTCCTGCATTGGCAGGTGGATTCTTTACCACTAGGGCACCAGAGAAGCCCTCTGGCTCAGAACACATAGCTTATTGAGAGCACGAGGTATACAGTAGGGGCCTACTGCATGTTTGTTAGCATAAGGAAGCTGGGAGAAAGGAGCCTCTGAGTTTAGTGGCTGTACAGCAGGAAGGAGGAAAAAGAAGAAAAGTCACCTTGGCGATCCCACCTCCTCCCAGCAGGATAACTTCAGGAATTGAGGTCATCTGGTTTGTAGGACACTTGGGTGGGGGCAGGGTGCTTGGCCCAAATCACCCCCTGGGAGCCTGGGCTAGGGCCCTAATCCATCCCCCACCGCCCGCCACGTCCCTCACTCCTGTTCCCCGCTCTCCTTTCAGCTTCACACCCCCAGCCGTCCCTGCCCCTGTTACCTGTCCCCCCCAGCCTCCCCCCACCTCATCTCCATCCTTGTCTCCTCTTTACATTTCTAAACGGGGAAGAAAGCAGGCTGGGCGGGCAGCCCGTGCCCCTGGAGATCCCCTCTCCCTCTCTCCCTTCCAACTCTTGCCACTTGCAACTGGCCCGATTTCATTACCAATTTTAATTTGCCTCTAATTAAATCCTGTGTATTTTTCCAACTCGCTTGCTAATCCACGAGGGAGGCGGGCGGCTGGAGTGGAATCTCTTGGAGCGATAATTACAAAGGGCCTAATCACGCCGGGGCTCCTGCCTCGGAATAAATTTGCCCGCATTACGGGGCTCCGATCCTCCGTTTTGCAAATGAGAATGACCCCAATTTCCGAGGATGGCCTCACCGGGGCTTTTTTCCCTCATTTCGAAGCCTGATTCGTGATGAGAGACTAATTCGTTACGCTGAAACATTAACAGCAATTTAAGGGGTCTGGCGGGGGCTGCGTAAACAAAAGGACCGGCCCACAACACGGGCCCTGGGAGGGGACAGACACAGGGGGAGGGGCCGGCAAGGGCTGTCAGCTTGGCAGATGGCCGCTCTGTCCCCGGATGAACGGCAGCTGGCCTGACCCACGCTGGCTCCCGACCCTTCTGCCCTGGTCTGAGGTGGACAGCATCCCAGGCTGGGGGGCCTGAGGAAGGAAAGAAGAGGGAGGAGAGGAAGCTGAATAGTTGAGAAGAGGAGGGACCTCAAGGAGCAGACGAACGGGTGGAAAGGAAACAGATGAGTCAGGTGTGTATGCAGGGTGCATTGCCCAAGTGACATGAGTGGCAGCTTGGCGGCAAAAATCCTGAAAGTCAGAGCGGACCACAAGCTGAGATGGTTTCTGCTGTGCCACAGGGAGGGCACAGGTGCTGCCCTACACGTGGCAGAAGCACCAGTAGAGCACAGCTCAATGGGACGGTCACTCACTGAGTGGGCTTCTTGCTGGGACCTAAACGAGGAGAGGGGAGGTGGGGGTGAAGACCTCCACGGAGGAGACACACTGCCCAGACGACCGAGGCTGGGCCACCAGTCAAAGGTGGTTGGTATGAAGGCCCAGGGGGTTGAGCTACAGGAGGGGTGGCTTCCTGACGGCCATGGAGGGGTTTAAGGAATCACCTAAACCGGCTCCTCCTGACCACAAGAGGAGATACAGTTAAGAGAGGACAAGAAAGGAGGATAGGTGGGTGAGAGGCACTCGGCCCCCAAGGAGGAGGCTGTCTGTAGCAGTGAGGCTCCAGACTGATTCCCCTAAAGGTAGAGGATTAATATAGTAAAGCAAATGTTACATAACAATTGTAATGATCCCGACATTTGTATAGGACTCTGTCCTTTATGAAACCTGGTATCCAAACCGGCTTACAGGTTGGAGACTGAACCAGGTGGCCCCCAGAAGGCCCTGCTGGCTCAGAGAGAGGGCAGGACTGTGGTTGGCAGGAAATGACATCACTCACAGCCAATCAGAGCAGCTGTCCCAGCCTCGCTGCATCTTTGGCAGGCATTGGGAATTGGGCATGGAGATACAGAAGGTCATGAAGCAGTCTCTCCTGCTGAACTTAGCACTTTCAAGGAAGAGAAGGCTGGGCTCTGTACAGACCCTACCTGTCCTGATCACTGGTGGGGAGGGGGGTCCCTGTGACACTTGTGGAAACCTGGTGGGCCAGGGGAGGTAGGCTGCTTAACTGTAGCTTCTGCTCTGGCCAGCAGAGGGACTCAAGAGCCAGGGATCGGATTCAGGTCCTGCGACACCGGGCCCTGGTATCCATCCTTTCCCACAGGGTGCGGACACTTCCTTCTTTCCCCTCAGCCGCTCCCACCCTGCTGCACAGAATGTAATACTTTCACCCATCAGACAGACAGATGCACACCCGCCCTGCTGGCTCTAGAAAAATAAACAGCTTAGTGTCCCAGCTCACATCTCTGCACCCCATTTTTCTAGGGTCCCTCCCTTGCCTCTTTCTGGTCCCCCAGGAAAACTCTACAGCTGAAGGTGTTAAAATGACTAACTGAATGAAGACAGTTATCTTCCTGCCATTGATGGCGGAGCTGGTCAGAGTATGAGCGTCTGTGTGCCCCACAGTACAGTCCAGGATTTCGGTCTATACACAAGTCCAGGCCTGCGATCACCCATCCCCCCCACCCCCATACCCATTCTAGGCTTCAGAGTGTGCACTTTGGCAAGGAATCTGGACTTCAAGGTCTCCTGTGAATGGGACCCAGGCCTCCCTACCAGGTTCGGGTACTACTAACTCCTGAAGGCCCTCATTCAGGGGGCTGGGGTCTTTGGGGCCAAGGGGGGGGGGGGCCCTCTAGAGAAGTGGAGGTGGGGGTGGAGGGGCCCAGGGCCCAGCCTGGGGCCTGCTGAGTCTTTTGTATAGAACTGCCTCTCCAAGGGGCCTGTTAGCCAGCTTTGGTTTCAAAGGGATGTGGCGATGTCCAAGGTTGCCCAGGGCCCTGGTGAGAAGGAAGGGGCATGCCTTACCTTCCAGGTGGCCGTGTTCCTGCGGAAATAGGCAAACATCCTGGTGAACCAGTTATAGATCTCATTCAGGGTCAGCTGCCTGTCGGGGGTTTCCAGGATGGCCTGTGGACAAGGAAGAAGTACAGGGACCCTCAGTCTGGGCCTCCAAGGGTCACAGGCCTGTGTGCTCTCCCTAGCTCTCCTCTAGGGCCCTTAACTCGTCTGAGGGCAGAAGAGACCCACGGAGGAAGCGCGTGGACAAGCCTGGGGGTGCTCTCTGGTCCCCTGAGAGGAGCAGGCTGGTTGCAGCCCAACCAGAGGCTAAAGGGAACACAAGTCTCAACGGCCATGCACTTGTTGGAGGAGCGTGTGAATTTCTGCTGGAGGGAACATGGCTCAAATGGCCCTTGCCCTCAACTGGGAAGGAAAGCAGCATTCTTGAGAAAAAGTAGAGCAGGCCATTTGGAATTTATCCTGGTTTTGGCAAAGGGCACCCTAAGCATGAGATGGAGAGTGTGTGTGTATGAGAGAGACAGAGAAAAGGAGACAGCTATGAGTGAGGTAAGTCTACTAAAAAGTAGTCTCACGGGAGTAACCTGTATGTGGAAAAGAGAGAATGGATGACACGGTGGGTATGAGCAGCAAAAAACAGCGAGTGTGCTCTCAGAGACAGGTCCACCTGACCAGCAGGCTGGGATGAGCCCAGGTCCCATGGGAGGCCATTGGCTGAGGTGGAAAACGCGGCTGCGAGCGGGACAGGACTCCCGTGATGCTCTCTGCTCCCAGGATCCCCTGGGGGCCGGGACCCTGAGGGAGGTGCGCAGCCAGTGTGTCGCCCCCCACCCACTCCCTGTGCCTCCACACGGCTGGCTCACCTGGCGGATCAGGGAGGCGTAGGTGAAGGGCGGCCGGACGTCGGCGTTCTTGTAGAACTCATGGTTCTGGGCCAGCTCTGGGGGAAGACAGGCAGGGCATGAGGAGGTAACCGGAAGCGGGGGCTCCGGCTGTGGCGGAAGACGCCCCTCCCCACGGCGGCCCTTACCTGAGGAGATGGGGGAGCAGAACTTGTCGCTGCTCCTCCGCCGGGCGGGGCCCCCGCTGTGCAGGGCCGCGGAGCCCAGGCCGGGGGGGCCTCAGCGGGGTGACGGGGGCGGCGGCCGAGGTGGGGGGGTGCGCGAGGCCGTCTGGGAACGAGTCGGCTGCGGAGACGGTCACCTTGGAGAATGAGGAGGAGCCGGGGACTGGGTTCAGCTGTGAGCAACGGGGCAGGGTGCTGAGCCGGGGGGCCCCCAGTGAGGGGCAGGGGGCGCGCGGTTCTGGGAGAGCCGCAGGGAGGGGAGAGTCACTCACTGGCTGGCTGAAGGGCTTGGGCTCCGAGGGCCGCATGTGTAGATGGGTCATCATGGCCTGCAGCCGCTCGCTCTCCTTGGCGAGCTGTGGAGAGGCGGGCGGTGAGTGGGGCAGCCGGGCCCTCTTCCCCTTCCACATCCCAAACCCCCCATCCCCAGCACCTCTCATCCCTGCCCCCTGGTGTCTCCCTCCATCTCCTGCTCCGTGAAACCCTCCCCACTTATCTGGACTCTGTGTCCCCGGTTTGGAGCCCAGCACAGCCGCTGCCCGTCAGCGCCCACTTCTCCCCAACAGCACACGCCTTTTCTACCCGTCAAGGGCAGAGGCTGTGGCTGAAGTTCAGTGGCACTTCTGTGTGAGAGTGCCCTCACACACTGAATGAGGATACAGGAATGGACGGATGATTCATTCACCCCTATTCATAAATTCAGCAGACCTTTCACAACCACCCTCTCACGCCAAGGTGCTCTGCTGGGTACTGGAAGGCAGTGGGTAAACATTGGTTGGCTGCCTCAGGGACTGTCCCGAGTAGCGTCCGAAGTATTCCAGGCTGTAGAGTGTGGACTCTGGAGCCAGACTGCTCTGATTCTAATCCCAGCTCTGCTACCCACTGGCTGAGTGACCAGAGGCAAGTTACTGCACCTCTGTGTGCCTCTATTTATGTCTGTAAAGTGGGCATAGCATCTTCCCAGGTGGTGCACTGGTAAAGAATCTGCCTGCCAACGCACCAAACGCAAAGGGACACAGGTTCGATCCAAGTTGGGAAGATGCCCTGGAGTAGGAAATGGCTATCCACTGCAGTATTCTTGCCTGGAAAATTCCATGGGCCAGGACTCTGGTGGCCTACAGTCCATGGGGTTGCAGAGAGTTGATCACGACTGCACACACACAAAGCGGGCATAATAATAGTACCCACCATATAAGGTCATTCAGAGGATCCCTTGAGTCACCTAGGTATTTAGCACAGCACAAACAGGTGCTTGATATGTTAGCTATTCCTGTTTTTGTTGTTTTTATTAGTATACGTCCCTTTGGGACCTCCCAGCAGAGTGGCCCCCAACCCTGGCTCCCCCCTCAGAATCCAGCTGTGTGCACAGACCTCGAGAGCCTAAGAGGACCCTTCCAGGAGCCCCCCGCGCCCTGCTCCCACAGCCTGGGGCCACACCTGGATCTCCAGCTGCTGCACCACCTGCATCTGCACACGGCACTGGGCCGTGCTCCGGTCGTCCAGGGCGTGCTCTGTGTTGAGGTGTCTTCCGGTGGGGAGGAGGGGGCAGACAAGAGAAAGTTGGCCCTGGTCGCCCTGCTGTCACCACCCTCCCCTCCCCTCCTCTAATCCCGCCCACGGCCTGGAGAGCAGACAGACCATGACATACAAAGAAGGGAGCCAGACAAAAAAAAAAACAGGGCCACGGAGGAAGCCGCCTTCTCGTCAGCCTCCTTTGATGTCTTTGCTAAAATCCCAGCTACAGAGAGATCTAATTGCAAATGAACTAATTAAGTAAACCTCTGACGAAGCGTGAAAACAATTTGTTTGACCCTGATGCTGCAAGGGTCTGGGAGACAGCAGAGTTAATCAGTCAGTGACAGAGCCTGGCACGGCTGTGGCAGCTGGCCGCCTGCTGCCAGCCGCCTGTCCGCCAGGCCCGGAGGCCGTCACTCTTGGGGCTGGGCCTGGGGGAAGCTGGGGAGGGCGGTGGGAGAAGGTCTCTCCTCCTCCTCACACCCCACCCTGCTGGGCTTCAGCTGCCTGGTGACTGGGGACAGGGGACAGGGCGGGGAGACTGCTGGACCAGGAACACAGATTGTGGGGGGTGGGGTGCGGGTAGGAGCGATGAGGGAGTCAATGGTGCAGAGAAGGAACAAGGCCCCCCCGGGGTGAGGACACAGGACACTTGGGCAAGTTGGGTGGCAGGCTAGGGGACAAAGGAGAGGGGTGGTGACACCTACTTGATAAACTGGCCCAGGTCTTCACACAGGGTCTCACAGCCTGGCCACTTGCACTCTCCGTGTCCGTACAGGGGGTGGGAGCCAGGCGTCTCCTCATGGGAGGAACTGCAAGAACAGGAGGGAGACGGGGGTCACGGATCCTGAACACCCCAGCAGCCTGGGTCCTGCGCAGCCCCAACTCCCCTACGGATGAGGTTTCAGTCCCTAGTACAGATTCCCCAGAGGCTGAGCACAGTTTTGTGTGTCCTGGGAGAAGTAAACCGCCAGCTCCTACTATGGCAGCCCTTGGGGTCAAGGCCAGCCCCCAGGCAGGTGTGCAGTGCCTCCTCCCGGCCCGAGCCCCATACCTGTCTCTCCGAGGTGTGAGCACAGTGGGCTGTCCGTTGGGCAGGGTGTGGTGGGAGAGAGGGGGTGAGACTTTGGGGGGGGCGGCGAACGAGGTAGCGGTGGTGGCTGTGCCGGTGAGGTCCAGCCCCTCCTGCTTGACACTGTCCTCGGCGGGCTGCCCGGGGGGCACCCTCGCCCTTCCACAGCTGGGGCAGGTCCGTTGGGCACACAGCTGCTGTGGGGCAGAGGGGAGGCTGGTGGGTCCCCAGGAACACAGGTGGCCCCTTGCTGCAGCTGGCTCCTGGGAGGCCTTGGGGGCAAGCGAGGGCGGAGGGGATGGGGCTGGGTGGGGGCTGGGCACTCACCTTGCGGGAGAGTCTGCAGGGGCCCGGAGGCTTGGCTGGGCTGCAGGCTGACCAGCCCCTGTCTCTGCAGGTTGAGCAGGTGCTGCTGCTGCAACTGTTGCATCTGCAGGAGCTGCTGCTGGAAGGCCAGCTGCTTGTTCCCCAGGGCCTGGTGGGGGGTCCGCGGGGGCGGGCAGAGAGGGGTCCCCTCAGCCTCGGCCGTGCCATCTGGGCCCCATCCCGCAGCCACCCCGTCCCAGGGCCTGTCAGCCCCCGGAGCTGTCGTGGTGGCGTCCGCCGCTGCAGCCTCCCTGCTCCCGGCCCAGCTTCCATAGGGCTGCATGCCGCCTCGCGGTAAACACGCCTGCACGCACGCACGCAGGCGCGCAAACACACACACACAGCCAGACCCAGACACGCAGCACGACGCCCTCCCTGCTCCCGCCTCCCTCCTTCCGCGGCTTCAGCTCCCGCACCACAGCTGTGCTCGCCTTGGCTCTCATCACAATGATGGATGAGCCTGTCAGACTCCGGGGGCCACTCCTGCTTGGCGGGCACCCTTCCCACATGCCCGGGGTGCCCCCCTTCAGCTCTGAGGAGGGGGCCTTCTCCCCTCCAGCTCCTCTCCTCTCTTGCTTCTTAGATACAGAGAATCCAGGAGTCTGATGGGACTTTTAACAGATCAGCATCGACAGGTCACCAGACAGGGGAACAGACACATCGCTGCTGCCCAGGTGCCCGCCGCCCGCCCGCACTTGCTCATTCTGCTCTTGCTGGCTCTTCTCTGCCCTGGCCCCTGATCTCCCTACCAGCCCCCTCGCCCCCTGATTCAGTACTTCAGGCAAGCACTGGCGAGTCAGTCTGTCAGTAAGTCTCTTCTAAAGCCCCAGGAGCCAAGCAAGTCCTGGGTGCTTAGGAGGCAGGGATGGCTGGGCCCACCCTCCTTGGAGGTGGGAGGATGGGGGGGGGGATGGTTTCTCAGTAAACCCACTCTAGAGACAATGCAGAGAATGTAACAAACACAACACCTCTGACGGGGAGGCTGAGGCTGGGAGGGAATGACTGGGTGACAGCAAGGCAGCTTCTGGGAAGAGCAACTCAGAACATGGCTGTGTGTGGGTGGCAGGAGCGGGGCGTGGGGCAGGGGCAGGAGTGGGGGGTGGTACAGGGCCTGGTATGGAAGCTTAGGAGGCACTGTGGCATAGAGAGGGAGAGTGATGTGGGCTGCGGGGTCCCCTGGAGAGGCAGCACAGGATGCTACAGGACGTGACAGGAGTTGGAATAGAGCTAAAGGGACTGAAAGATTCTCAGGACCAGGCCTGGAGGGCTGAGGTGCTGGGTCACTGAGATGAGGAGGCGGGAAGAAGGCAGGACCACTAGGCAGCCTGTCCTGAATGAGGACACTCACACATCGACACATGTGTGCTCAGATAACCCAGGGCTGGGCACTTCTGCTCTCCTCATCCCACAACACGAGGCAAGGAGATGAGGACTGAACAGGGTTGAGGGGACATGGAGGAATGTGCCTCCACCCCCCGCCCCCCACCCGCAACCCCCTCCCCAGCCTCTCCTGATTTTTCTACTGTTCCCACAAAGCAATTCTCTCCCAAACACTCTGGGATGCCCAGCCTCCAGCCAGGACAGGGCTGAAGTGGCGGGTGAAGGGCAGGTGTCCTGTGAAGGGCATGTCCTGCCCTGCCCAAGGCCCTCACCTCTTTGGGTTGCTGCTTCCCGGCCTGCTGTTGGGTGAGGAGTTGGAGGTGGAGCTGCTCTTGCTGCTTCTTGTAATATTCCTGCAGCTGGGGGTGGATAGCAGGGCAGGAGGGGGTTAGCGCTGGCTGGAGGACTGCTGACCCCAAGGCAGCACCAGCCCTCTCAGGACTGGGCTGCTGAGAGACAGATGGCCCAGCAGGGAGGGCTTCCCTGCCCTCCCCGGTCTGCAGTCTGCATGGAGAGAGGTTCCCTGAGTAGAGCCAGGACTGAGAGGGGCGAGGGGAGCTTCCCCAACACTCTGCGCCCTCCCTCTCCCTTAGTAGGTCAGGAAAAGGTGGGGGATGTTCTCTGTCCCTCCCTTGGGGTTTGGAGATACAGGTGGGGCCAGCAGGCTGTGGGGGTGTAGGGGGTGGGGGTCTGCTGTGGGAGAGGCCTGACCTCTGACCTCTCCCCAGCTGTCCGGGAGGAAGGCAGGTCAGTCTGGCCTGAGCAGTCTCTCTGGTTTCCGCCACTGCTGTGGCCCTTGGTGATGTTGCTAGTAAACAGGGTGGGAGTGGGGAGGCCAGAACACCCTGCCCTCCCCTCCCTGCCCTTCCCTTGGCTCAGGGGCAGACTCACCTGCTGGATCATGAGCGCTTGCTGCTGCTGGAGCAATGCCTGCAGCTGGGGGGGCGACAGGATCTGCTGCATTTGCTGGGGGGTGAGCATCTGGGGCGACATCATGGCCACCGACACAGGCACCTGCGGGATGGGCTGGTTCAGACCGCTCACCTCCACCCCTGCCCCATGGAGGCCCCCACCCAGGGCCCCGCCCCCAGCAGGGCAGAGTGGCTGCGGAGTGAGCAGCCTTGGGTTCACATTCTGGCTCTGCCACCTGCTAGCCATGTCTCCAGACAAGTGACTCACCTCCTTCATTCTTGGTTTTCTTTCTTCTTAGAAAACAAACATTTTTTGGCCATAGAACCTGTGGGATCTTAGTTCCCCAGCCAAGGATAGAACCCATGCCCCCTGCAGTGGAACTGCAAAGTCTTAATCACTGAACCACCAGCGAAGTTCCTGTTCTTGGTTTCCTTGTCTCTGAAATAGCGACAGTCTCGGAAGTAGCGACAGTGCCTGCCTCTCAAGGTCATCACGGGGGCTAAGGACCTAATACTTAGAACAGAGCCTGCAAATGTGCTGTGCTTAGTCACTCAGTTGTGTCCAACTCTGCAATCTCATGGACTGTAGCCTGCCAGGCTCCTCTGTCCATGGGGATTCTCCAGGCAAGACTACTAGAGTGGGTTGCCATGCCCCTCCTCCAGGGGATCTTTCCAACCCAGGGATTGAACTCAGGTCTCCCTCATTGCAAGTGAATTCTTTACCATCTGAGCCACCACTAGGGAAGCTCTTATATGCAGTTCTTGGTGTGGGAAGGTTAGAACCTAGTGACACTGGTCGGTAGAATCCATGCTTGCAGGATTTCCGCCCCCCACCACCAAGTGATGGGGAGGGGCAGCATGTAGCCACTGCCAACTGCTACTCAGTGTGTTCTGACAACAGGACCCACAAGGTGGGCCTGGCTAGGAGGGCAGCCTGCAGCCACAGGAAGGTTTCAAAATGCCCACATGGTGCTAGGATCTGGACTTTGGCCCAGCTCACATCCGTGTCATGTACTCCAGCCTATCTGCCTAGACGGCACATGCAATGGCCTGGAGCTGATGCCCAGGGAGCATGGTAGTGCCATCCTGGGTGAGTGGATGGAAATCCAGAGGTCCAAGTGGGGTGGAAATACCAGGCAAGGGCACAGGGAGGCAGGCCACTGCTCCTTCTGGGCACTGAACTTGCCATGTGACCTCTTGGCAAGTCACTGGCCGTCTCCAGAATCTCCCATAAAACAGGGATCAGACTGCAAGAGATGCCTCCATCCTGCTGGAACATGCATGGTTCTCAAAACAGGGCAGCTTTCTGTCCCCTGCCCTGGGTGAGGCCTCTCTAGGAGGCCTAGAGAATCCAGCTCCAGGCAGAAGGTTCAGGGAAAAGCAGTACCATTATTCTTTCCCCCAGTTCCCACCTCCCCTGAAATCCCCAAGCTGGGCATTCATAGCCAGGGTAGTCCAAGTGGCAACACTGTCTTGTTGCCCTGCTTTAGCAGGAGAGGTGTCCTGACCAGCCCATCGGCCACCCCCATCAGTCTTCAAGGCCTGCGTGGTCAAGGCTCTGATCTCCTGCCTCACTCCCCAGCCCCAGCACAGGCCCAGCAGAGCTGGCACACCACAGGCACTCGGTGGAAGTTTATGCTTCCCTGAGCTGAGTTACCTTCCCTTGCAGATCAACTTTGGGGCGGGGAGGGAGGGGAGCCGGTGGCCCAGTCCAGGAGGAGCGTCCTGCAGAGACTTGTCCTGGTCAGGACAAGACAGGTTATGTCCCCAGAGGACACCTGGGCCCTTTCACCTTTCCCCAGCCTCATGGGTACGGCAGTAGAGGAGGAGGAGGTTCCACTCAGGATCCCTAGCAGGGACCGGGCTCAGCCTGAAGCCACCAGTGAGGTAATCCCCAGGCAGAGGGGGAACATGCAGGGGACTGAGGGACACCAGCAAGTCTCACCAGCCCCACCCCATAGGCAGTGGCTGAGCCGCAGCCCTGGGCTCCCCTCCTCTATCCCAGCCATCTCCATGCAAACATCCCTGGAAGGGGCACCTTGCTTTTTAGCCACGGTCACAACGGGTGAATGAGGGTGCCCCAAGCGCAGGGTTGGAATTCATGCCCAGGTCTGTGTGCTCCATAGTTCCCACTGTGCCCAGGTCCTGCACTGCCTGCCCCACCTGAGCAGCTCTTGAGAAGGGCTGGGAGAGTGAGCGGAAATGGAACCATCCAGAGAGCTGAAGGGGTCAAAGAGGTTGGAGATTCCAAAGCCCAACCTCCTCCTTTATAGGTGTCACTGGGGAAGATGGGGAAAAGTCAGGCTGCAGGGCTGTTCTGGTCCCTACCCCTGGAGGGGCCTGCAGTTGGGGGCAGACCATGGCACAGACCCACTCCGCCTTGCAGAGCCAGCCTGTATCCTTTGCTGGGTGTCCCCAACAAGGTAGTGATGAGCTCAGAGTCATGGATTTCTGAGTTAGGTGACCCAGGTTCTTGTTCCTGACACTGATTGTCCTTTGAAATCCCCCTAAGCTTCCCTTTCTGCATCCGCTAACTGGGGTCGGGCAGGCCTGCCTTCCCTGCTTCACAGGACTACTCAAGAGGAAGTTGTTGGCAACTGATAATGTACCAGGCTAAGCCCTGTGTGTGCATCAACTCCTTGAATTTTCACAGCCACCCTGGGAAGAGGGCACCATCATGGTCATCATTTTATAGATGAGAAAACCGAGGCCTAGAGGGACAATGGGAAAAGGGGTAAGTGGAAGTTATTTGTGTGTCATGAAACTCTACACAAACGTAAAGACAAGTACTTTTGAAAACCCTCTGGATTTTCTATTTTCCCTCTGTGCCCCCACTCCTCCACAAGTGCACCCCAGCACTTGGGCCCCAGGGGCATTACACGGTTAAGGGTCACTTGAGACCAGAGTTCTGGCCCTCCCATGCTCGTGGCTGTTGGGACTGACCTAGAGCAGATGGCCAGGGCTCCGGCCAGGAACACTGAGCCCAGACACCCGGGAGGTCTTTCCAGGCACCAGGGCTGTGAGTCACTGCAAGTGGCCTGCAGGAAAGGATGCGGCATTTCCTTCCTTGGGGCTTTCCTACTTGGAGGCAGGGGAATGGAAGAGATGACCTTGGAAGGCCTCCCCAGCCTCTGCTGTTCCTGCCAACTGGCCGAGCAGCTGGCTGGAGAGGTGGCTGCAGCCATCTGGACGGATACCTTGTGTGTACTCGTCTCTAAGGTGGCCTAGCAGGGTCAAGAAAGGTCAGTGAGGTGGCTGCTGCCTGCCGATCTCCTAGACCGCCTGAACCCATCCCTTCCCTTCCCGCCCCTTGGGGGTTCTGAGAACTGACCTGGAGCTCCCCTGGTGTCCCCAGTGACCCCCCTCCAGGCTGCGATGTGTCAGGATGGGCACCGTCAGCCAGTCAGCTCGGCAAGGCCCGTGAGTCACCATCTGGAGGGCGGCCAGGGCCGCTAAATGCTTACAAAAGCCCTGGCAGTGTGGGCCCCGGGCAAAATGCTGCCAGCTGCCTCCAACCCCGCCCTCGGCGACCCTGCTTAGGCTCGGGCCCTCCAACCACCATGCATACGGGATGCTGGGCTGGGAGGGGCACAGATGGCACCTGACACAGAAGAGGCTCATTTGGAGGCTGAAATGGATACAATTTGGTGCCAGAATCAAGGACCCAAACTCAACCTCTTTTAAATGGGTGAGTGGGGAGACTAGGCCAAAGTTGCAAATAACCCTTGAGAATAACCAGAGAGTGGTCCTCAGTCCTAGCTGGAGCTGTAGCAAGAAAGATCATGGTGAGACACCAAAAACTTCAAGGAATGGCAAGGGGGCTGAGAAGATGAGACAGTGGCTGGCTTAGCCAAGGGGCTGCCCCAACCACCCTTCTGAAGAAACTCCTAGCTACCTGTACTGCTTTCTGTGAGTGACTCTCCCTGCCTGGGGCCCAGGCCCAAACCAGGCAATCTCCAGGCTGGAGCTGGAGACCTAACCTGGCATTAGAAACTCTTGTGAAGCTGGCTCTGAGAGACAGGGGCGGTGAACACAGCTGGGGGGTGAGCAGGCAGGCGATCCTGCCTTGAGTTGGGGACTACTGGGAAAGCAGCTGCCACTGAGCTGCCTGACTCACCTCATTCAAACTCCAGATTGACATAATGCATTCTCCCGGGTCCTCCCACCAGCCATGAGATCACAGAAAAGCCGTTTCCAGGCCCTAGACCTCACTTGGGGTCAGAAGCCCCACTTCCTTGAAAACTGAACCTGAGCATGGGGAGGGGAGGCAAGGAGGGTGTCCAGGGTTGGAGGAGGAGGATCACTGGCTGGGACCCCAGGCTCCTGGAGAAATTTAGACATGGCCCTAAGAACCCCATCTCCCGGAGCCCAGAGAACCATCAGGCCAGACCTCTACCAGGGACTGTGGTTCACTACTGTGCTAAGCACGTGACAACATCACAATGTAGGCAGGAAAGTGTGTGTTCTGGAGCTAGTTGTTTGGGTTCAAATCCTGGCTTGGCCCCTTGTTAGCTGTGTGTCTTTGATCATGTTTCTTAACCTCTCTGGGCCTGAGTAGCTTCATCTGCAAAATGGAGCTAATAACAGCATCTATCTCCTAGGATGGTGAAGATAAAATGGGATATTTGTAAACCACCTAGTGTCTGCCCCATGGTAAGCACCGTGCAAATTTTGTCAGTTTAGGTGGTACTAAGTGTTTGTTGAGTGACCTTTCTCATTGTTGGCAGTGGGGGTGGTTTCCTAAGGAGGATTCCACAGCATCCCTTCTTTCCTCAAGTATTTCAGATCCTACCCCTCATACCCAGCCACAAAATCTTTCTTGATGCCTGACCTCGGTCCTTCCAACTACCATCCAGCTCCTTCCTCTTACTGGGTCAACAGACCCTCTCTGGATTGGGGAACATTCCAACCATTCCCCAGCTGACTCCTCCCTGATTTTAGAAGGTGGTGTTGGCTGGACCGGGGGCTTCCCAGGTGGCACAGTGGTAAAGACTCCACTTGCAAATGCAGGAGCCACAGGAGACCTGGGTTCAGATCTCTAAGTTGGGAAGATCCCCTGGAGGAGGAAATGGCAACCCACTCCAATATTCTTGCTTGAAAAATCCCTTGGACAGAGGAGCCTGGCGGGCTACAGTCCATGGGGTAGCAAAGAGTTGGACATGACTGAGCATGCAAGCTATTCTAAAAGCAGTAGGCTGGGCCTAGGGTAGAAAACTCAGAACAGACTCAGCACAGGAGCCTGAGGGCCACTTCAGACCCAAGGAATTATATGGGGGTGGGGCGGGGGTGGAGAGTGAAAGTGTTAGTCACTTAGTTGTGTCCAACTCTTTGCAATCCCATGGATTAGAGCCCATGAGGCTTCTCTGTCCAGGGGATTCTCCAGGCAAGAATAGTGGAGTGGGTAGCCATTCCCTTCTCCAGGGAATCTTCCTGATCCAGGGGTTGAACCCGGGTCTCCTGCATTGCAGGCAGATGGCTGGGGGGTGGGGGTGGAGGGGTGCGTTCCCTAGTTTAAACAGACCCAGTCTTGACACTACAGGAGACATGAGAACTTTATACCTCATTCCCATTAGCTCTCCAAATTCTGTCCTCCCCTCCCCCACCCAGGCCACTACCCATCTGTGCCAGGCTCCTCCCCCTGAAAGATGTCCCATTGGTTTGGAGGCTTTTAGAAGAGGGCCACTGTCTGGCACCTTTAACTTCTTGACCGCACTTACATAAAACACAGATCTGTGTCCAGAGCCCCAGGACAAAACCCAGGCCTGGGTCCTTGTCCAGGCACCCAGTGCCCCATCCCTGCCCTGCCCTTCTAGTCCCCGTTTCCTTCCCTCAGCACCCCACCCCCCAAGGCTCCAGCTTTGCTCACCCTTCCTCCCTTAGATAAACTTCCTTTCAAAGCCCCGCTTAATCCTCTCCCCAATTCGGAGTGCCCCCCTCTCCCTGCAAAGAGGGGTGGGGAGAGCGAGGAAGCTTGGTGGCTGGGCCGGGGGATGGGGAGGGGGGTGGGCTACCCGAGGAGGGAGCTGTGACCCACCCCGACTCAGACTGCAATTCTCCCAAGTTCTTTGTGACACAAAAGGTAAACAGAAGGCCTGGCTTACCCCCGCCCCCCACCCCATCTCCCCTCCCCCAGCCGGCCAGATGGGCCAGCACGCTGAGGGGGAGGGAGAGGGGGGGAAAAAAGGGCAGATTGTGCAAAGGAAAACAAAAGAGACAGAGAGACATCAAGAGACAGGAAACGTGGGGAGACAGAGGGTTGGTGGGTGAGAGACGAGGCAGGGGGAGGACTGGGCATGGTGGCCTCAGCGAGTGAGAGCTGGGGAGAGGAGGGGAGAGGGATGGGCTGAGTGACCCAGAAGTGCTGGGGAGAGACCAGAGGCGGAGGGCAGAGAGGTGCAGTCGAGGAGGGCTGAATCAGACTCAGACTTTGAGCCAACTGGGCTTGGGGGGAAGGCCTGGTGGTCAGGTCAGGTGCAGATGGGACGGCAGCAATGACTGTGGCTCCCGCTGGGAAGCTGCCCACTCTCTGGCACTGGGGATGGGCCAGAGCGCTTCTCCAGCGGGTCCTCCCCTCCCAGCCCGGTCTACCCCGACCAGCCCAGTCCAGCCGGTGTCCTCCTCACCTGCACAGCAGAGGCCGACTGTTTGCTGTCACTGTTCCCTGGGGAGCTGAGGCCTGAGGCCTGCTGCAGCAGGAACTGCCGGGCCACCTGGAGAGCCTGCAAGACAGGGGCACATCAGTGCTCCAGCAGCTCTAAGGGACATTTGGAGAGAATGAAGGGGAGGAGGTCAGGTTCACATGGAGGTCGTGGGAATGAGTGAGAAGGTCACGGGGCTTGTGGATAAAGCTAGGAGTCATTGGATCAGAGCCTATAGGGACTCACTCTGGAATTGTTGGGACTCAATGGGTGCAGTGGTAAAGAATCTGCCTGCCAATGCAGGAAACATGGGTTCAATCCCTGGATCGTGAAGATCCCCTGGGGTAGGAAATGGTAACCCACTCCAGTATTTTCCAGTACTGCCTGGAAAACTCCATGGACAGAAGGGCCTGGAGGGCAGTCCATGGGGTCCCAAAGAGTTGGACATAACCAAGCACATAACACACACGTGTCAATGGGGGAGCAAATGGAAGGGTGGGCAGTCAAACAATGATCCAGGAAAAAGTATTAACATTAACAACAGAGATTACTTGTCGAGCATCTACTACGTATGTGTCAGGCACTTTACAGGGACAACCTCATTTGATCCTCTCCTGGGAAGGTGTGAGGTAGGGATTATCAGACCCATTTTGCAGATAAGAAAACTGAGTTTCCAGGAAGTTAAGTAATATGCCCAAGAGCACATAACTCAGAAGCATCAGAGCTAGGATCTGAGGCCAAGAAGCCTGGCTCCCAGGCCATCTGTCTTACTAGGTGATAGGTGGTCAGTCTGCGGGCTCATGGGAGTATCATCCACTTGAAGTCAGAGAACACAGTTGGGTGGATGAAGGTCTGAGCACTGCATGGCTTTACAAGTCCAGGGGGGTCTGGGCCCAGAACATCATGGCACTTGGGGAACTGAACTAAATCCGGAAGGGAGTGTGAACTATCAGTGAGGCCAAGGTGGCTCAGACCGGACTCTGAGGTAGTGGGATCATGGGAATGGGAAGCGCATGGAGTTTGCAGGAGGAGCATCTCTGGCCAGTCAGTGGGTAGGGGAGGTGGGCAGATGGGCTGAGAATGAGAGGTTGGGTAGTAGAGGTCTGGCAGGAAGGGAGGGCCCAGGAAGTTCTCTGTAAGGTCTGCCAAGCCCTCCATCCCTGCCCCTCAACCACAGCCCTTCCCACTCCAGGTCAGTAGGAGGTGCAGAGGCAGGGGGTACAGGACTAGTTTTGAATCCACATTCCAGAAGCAAAACATCTGTCTGTCCCCAGGTTCCTTGAAGACCTCCTTGGGGCCCGGAGTGGTTGTGTCCAGGTCATGGACGGCAGGCTCTGGCATCTGGCAGACCAGAGTGTGAAGTCCAGCTGGGCCGCCACCACCCACCACCCCTGTGGTGTGATCATGGGCAAGTTATCCCCTCTCCTTGCATCTAGACCTCCTGCTCTGCAAACCTGGGCCACCACCCAGCTCTGAAACACACAGGGGATGGGGGTGTTAGAGGACCAGTGCTTGGCACACATCTGGCATTCTCAGGATCCGCTCCTTTCCCTTCTGAATCTCTCCGCCTTCCTCTTTGTCACCTCCTCCAGCCTCTCCCCAGCACACCTATTAAATGAATCCACCTGTGGCCCCCTCGCACATCTGCCCACACAAACCCTTTTCTACCCTCACATGGACTTCCACTCCCATGCCCACTGCAAGCTGAGCACCATCAAGGCGGCTCTGAAGAGGGGGCATGGATGCATGCATACCTCCCCTGGCCCCCACTGAAAACACTCAGGGAGCCCACTGTGTACCAAGCACACCCCCTTCACAGCCCTTTCATTGAACAGCTGAGCCTTCTGGAGGCTTAAATCTAGTTCACTTTAGGACAGCATCTAAACACACCCTGGTGTTACCCATGGGAATGTGTCCCTGGGAAGAACTGGGGTCCAGATTAGCGTGGCCCTCACCAGCGCTTCAGATCCTAGACCTCTCCCATGCCCTTCTTTCTGCAGACCTCAGCCTAGAGAAGTGGTCCAGGGGTGCTTCTCTTCAAGACATACATCAGAAAGTAGAAATCTGATCTGAATCAAGGGCTCCGAGAGGCTGTGGGAGGAGGTGTGGGTGGGGAGAGGGAGGGAGGTGGCCGACTTGTCATCGGGAAGGGGCTCTGCTTCTATGTGCCTCATTTTTAGGGACCCCCCCAGGTCTAGTGACACAAGCTAGACAGATGCTCTATGTCCTCCAAAGGTAGAGATGGGGTAGAAAGGGGTCAGGAGCTGGCAGCCCAGGCGACCCAGAGGGGACACTGGTCAGGGTGGGGGGAGGATGCACCCCAGATCTCTAGTAGGAACAGAGAAGCCACATGGGAAGGGTTTCCAGGGGAAGTTGAGGGGGTGCACGCTGAGCAGTCTCCTGGTAGGGGGAGTGGCCTAAAGGGCTGAATTCACTCCCCACTCTCCTACTTTGTGGGCCCCTGGAGCATGAAATTACAAGACTTACAGGGAAAAAATGACAGGGCCTTACAATCTCATTCCTGTGAGAACCCCCTGAGGCAGGCCCTCATCACCGCCCCGCCCCCCCACCACCTCCACTTCCCCAACTCCTACCACTCTGAGCTTTTCTCCTGTTAGGCCAGGTGACAGGGGTCCACATGAGATTCTAGGCCTGGCCAGCGTGTCACCTCTGACCTCCCAGCCTTCCCCACACACTCCTTCCAGTTTCCAGTGTGCCCGGGACTGTGCCAGGTGCTGGGGAAACAAGAGAAACAGAACATGGCCCTGTCCCAGGGCTGTGATGAGACGTCAGAGGCTGAAGCAGCGATGCGCGCCAGAGCCCAGAGGTGGTGGCAGCGCTGACTGGAGTCTGGAAGGGCAGGCTCACCAGGACTGCACCAGGAAGGTGAAGGGAGCAGGGTGAAAGCATAGCAATCCCCACCCCACAGACAACAGAAATGGACAGCGAGTCTGGAGACCTTGAAACCACTTTTAGGGACAGAAAATCAAGTTGTGTTGGGGGTAAGTAGGCAGAGAGGCTGGAGAGCCTACAGGGTCTGTTCCTCCAGGCACTTCATACATTCATCCTTTACTCATTCATTCACTTTCATGGCCACTTGCCTTGTTACTGGCTTGGAAAAGATTGAGGGGTGACAGAGAAGATGGGGGAGGCCACAGTGGGCAGCACATGCTCATTTCATGGACTTTGTTTACAGCCCAGCCCCAACACCCGACCCAGTGTGGGACCTGGTTCCACCTACAGCTGCCCAGGGGTGGGTGATGGGTGGACAGCGGTTTGGGGCCCAGGCTCCCCTCCCCAGATGTCCTAGTCATTTATGCTTAGCGCACTGTGATGCTGCTTCATCCTCACCCCCATCCAGACCCCCAGCCAGGGGTGGTGCTCCAGGAGGAAGGGCAGGCCAGGAGAGGCCCTTTGGCCCGGGAAGTCCTCCCCAGGGTGGTCACCCATGGGATCAGGTAGGTCTGAGACTTCCTAAAGCCCCATCTGACTCACAGTCACCACCCTGGCACTACACAGGGGTAAGCTTACTCTGCCTGCCTCAGCTAGGGCCTGATATATCACTGTAGACTGCCCACCCCTGAGACAAGTGGGAAATGACACCTCCCCCCAACCTTGACAGATGCAGCCCCACTTTCTCCGCTGAAGACAACCAGGTCCTGGCCTCCTTGAAAACAGAGACATTTTTAAATGGATCAGTGGGTTCAGCACCTGGTAGACACCCTTGTGAAATGCACTTGAGTCTAGGCTGACCAGGGAAGGCAGGTCCAGGCTGACACAGAGCTCAGGAGCCAGCATGTGAACAGGGCCTGGCAGTTTTCAAAGCACTTCTACATTAACGTGAAGCTTCCCACCCTTGAGCTAGACAGGGCAGGTGTCACTGGCTTCATTTGACAGACAAGGAAATTGAGGCCCAAGGTCCCATAGCTAGGAAGTGGAGTTCAGACACCACCGACTGCCCCACGGAGGGATCACTGTGATCTCATGCACAGTCTGGTGAGGCCTACAAATGTGCCTTCCCCCACGTCTTGGAAGCTTGCAGCTGTCTAGACGTGAAGGGAGGTACAGCTGGATGAAATGGGGGAAAGACCAAAAAGAGAATCTCCCCGGGAGGAAAGTGGGCTCAGTTCCCCCTCCCTGCAGGCCGGAGATACCCAGATACAGCTTTTGGTGGAAAGAGGCATTTAGGATCCCATCAGGGTCAGAAATTCCTCGGAGGTCCAATGATTAAGACTCTGTTTCCACTGCAGGGGGGCAAGGGTTTGATTCCGGGACTGGGAACTAAGATCTCACGAGCCATGTGGTAGAGCTGGAAAAAAAAAAAAATCCCACCAGGGAGCAGGCATGGAGGGCTCAGGGAGCAATAGGAAACTGGGAACCATTTGGCCTTTTCAAGCTTATTTTCCCTCTCCCTCCACCCCTCAGACTGAAAACCAAATGCCCAGCTCTGTGCTTTGGGAAGTGAGGTCTAGTATTCCTCTCAAGGAGGCAGAGTGCGTGAACCCTAGTCAAAGGGATCTGGATCTAAATCCTGGCTCCACCATCTATTGAATGACCTTGGCTAAGTCCTGCTCTGAGCCTCAGTTTCTTCCTCTGTAAAATGGGAATAACCCTAGAGTCAGCTGAGAGGTTTGTTGTGAAGAATACATGAGCGAGGGTACATGGAGCACAGTGTGGCACCCAGCAAGGTCCTGGATGGACATTAACTCCTGTGATGGTGATTATTAATCTTTCACCTTCCCAGGCAGCTCCTGATCATTTGTCCACTGCCACCAGAAGGACTTGTGAACCAACCCCTCTTCCATCTACACCCACCCCCACTCCCCTTCAAGCCTAAGAACTCAGTCTCGCTAATGAAGCTGAACTCTCCTCCCCCACTGCCCATTCAGAAGTCATTAGCAGGATCTCCACAATTAGGAACAAATGGTTTATAACGGATGGCACCCAGGGAGGGCTGCGCAGATGGAGGGGAATAAAGCTAGTGCTTGGAGGGCAACAGGGAGCTGCTAGGCAAAGAAAAACAAGTCCTGGGGCAGAAGAGTCTCTCCTCTACGGGATGACACCACACCCTCATTTCTGTCTGGGATAATTCAGGGAAGGACCAGTGACCTCTGTGTGGAGGTCAGGTGCAGGGATGTTTACCAGTTCTTTCTTCAAGCTAGAGGATTCCAGGTCTGTGTTGGGGTCCCAGCCTTGCTGTGTGTGTGCGCATGTGTGTGTGAGGACGTGGTGCTCAGGAAGACAAGCTTGAAGGACTGAACTTTGAGAATAGAGGAGCAGAATCACACAGATCACAGACCTGGTGAGCTGGAGGGTTAGAGGGTTATCTAGTCTGGTGTTTTCCAAATTGCTGGCCTGGCCATGATCTAATGGTGGGTCACAGAATATCAGTTGAGAAGGTCAAAAAAAAAAAAAAAAAAAGGAAAAAATACACACACACACACACATGAAAATATCAGAGTTAATACATAAGCATAAGCATTGTTTCATGAAACTGTGCTGCTGCTCCAAACAAAAGGTATTTCTTACGACAGATTCCAGCAAAAATATCTGCAAAACACTGATGTAGTTCACTTTATCGATAAGGAAATGGAAATTCAGAGACAGGCAGTGAAGTGCCCAGAGTCACACAGCAGCTGAAGCAGAACATGAATCCCCTGGGCCTGACATGGGTTCTGAACAGGGAAAAGTGGCCAGGAGGTGGGCAGGCAGGATGGAGGACCCCCAGGAATTAAAACTCTGGTTTAATTCCAGTGGTGGTGAAGGGCAGCCAAAATAAACAAAACTGAAACTTTTGTTTGCATCTAGCTAATTTTGGCAAAATTGGGATCTCAACTGTCTGGATAGTTTCAACTGAGAGCTGGCTAGATTTAGAGGAAGGGGCCCTAGAAGGGTGTTTAGAGGGCCAGCCCACCCTAAATCTGAAAAGCCCTCCCAGGAAGGCCTATCACTTGATCACCTGTCCCCCTGGAATACGACTTTTGATTCCTTTATCCATAATTCAGGGAGTATTTACGAAGTCCCGCAGGGCACTCACACTGTTCTAACACTGGGGACACGGTGTGTTTGCTTTAACCGGGCTCACATCCTAATAGAATGAGACAGACACTACAACACAGTGAAGCGAGCTGTGAGATGGTGGCCATGTCATGCAGGACGACGGGATGGTTACTTAGGTTGTACGGCCAGGGAGGACCCCTCCGAGGACACATTGAGGATGAGGGGGCTACTCTTTCAGGGGAGGGATATACAACTGGAAGGAGCTGGTGCAAGAGTCCAGAAGAGGGCGTAAGGCTGGAGCATTATGAACCAAAAAGGCCAGTGTGGCCAAGCTCCAGAGGAATTCTCAGGAATGAGTGGCAGCCAGATCACAGGGATGCTAGTTTTTTATTGCGTTCTATATTCGAGGAAAAATTGCTGGAGAATTTTAAGCAAGAACGGATATAATCTGTGAGAGCAGATACCTAACCCACTGCTAGTAAACAGTAGGTACCTAATAAGTACTTGTTGACTGGTACAGGAAACCTCTGTCTACTCCTTGAAATACAAGTCCTCTGGGACCACAGTGTGGAGGGAAAGGGGACAGGGAGAAGGGTCAGAGGTCAGGGGTCCCAACCTCCAAGGGTGCTGACCTGGGGAGATCCAGGCTCTCCACCAGCCAGGCTTTGTCCTCCAGCAAAGAGACATAAAAATGAAATTATGCAGAGAAGGAGGGGCATGGAGGATGGGGGGAGAGGAGACCATAAAACCCCCGAAGTGATTCTACACCTTTTTCCCTTGGAAAAAAAAAAAAAAAGCTTTTTGGGGAAGGTTGTAAATTTTTTTTACACCAACCTCGTAAAAATGACATCGGCACATTCTCAAATTAGAACCATTAAAATGAAAACCAGCAACGCACAGATACAGGCAGGCCCACGTGGGTGGGAGACACACAGCCCAGCTTCAGGACCCCTTCCCCAACAAGTGTGTTGAGAATGCGACCCCTCCAAGGAAGATGATTAACAAAATAACCCACCAGGGCCCAGAAGTGCAAGGCCCTCCCCTCCATTCTTGCCCCAGCGGCATGGGTACAGCCTCTCGGGGCCAAAACCAGCTTCCCAGGAAGGTCCAACAGTGGCATCTGGAAGAAACTGAAGCACTGTGGGCTGAGGGTAGCGGGGTGGTGGTGCTTCCCCTCCCAGACATGTCCCAGTAACTGTTGTCTGGAAGCCGGTCTGCTCCCAGGTCTGGGTTCAGGGCTGCGGTCAACCCAGCCACTGCCCTCACGCTAGCCACCCCCGCAGGGGCTCTAAGAGTGGGGTTTGGAGTGGGGGCTGTGCGGGGCATATGGTTCCCTACCCACCGACTCCCACTGGGGCTCCCGCAGGAGAACACCTAGCTGACCCACTGAGAAGGGGTCCTGGGACATGCCCACCTGGCTTCAGTCCTTCATCCTTAGAAGAGGAAACACTCACCTTCTTGCCCCTCAATTCTCCCACTGTCCCCAAACTCCTTATCAGTAAGGACAAGAACTCTGGTATAAAAGGGAGATGAAAGAGGCCAGGGGGGTGGGAAGAGGGGATCTCAGAATTCCACAGCAGGAGGGAAGCCTGGGGGTACAGTGGGCAGGCTCCTTCCTAGTCCTAAGGAAGCAGGGGCCTGGGGACACCCCTCCTCTACCTTTCTCTCCCCTCTTAGGGAAACTTCCTTTCCTGTTGGACTAGGAGGCAGACATGCAAAACAGGGGGGCCTTTGGCTTAGTCACCCAGGAGGGGTATGAGAAGGGGAGTTTGGCCCTCTCAGAACCCTGCCTGTCACCTTACTAC
This sequence comes from Tragelaphus eurycerus, assembly GCA_935064755.1. NCBI lineage: Eukaryota > Metazoa > Chordata > Mammalia > Artiodactyla > Bovidae > Tragelaphus > Tragelaphus eurycerus. The sequence continues at coordinate 16,968,638 of CAKXYN010000027.1, read as the reverse complement.
CTGGCCCCACCTCCCACTTGCCCCCTGTTCCCAGGAGGAGGGACACAGGGAGTTTCTAACACTCCCTGCAGCTGTCGGCAAGTCTGGGACCTCCCCCGCGTGAACTTTCTAAGTCTCCCCTCTGAGGAGTGTGGGCCCTGACTCTCCCTTCGGGGGCCCCCAGCACCTCCTGGGAAAGGACTCATTCTACAGAAAGAGAAAGGGAGTCTGGAGGGTGTAGGACCGGAGAGGAAAGAATGGGATCTGGGGCGGGAGAGAAGACTTGAAGAAATGGGCCCCAGACCTGCAGACGAAAGGCAATTGCTGTCAGCACGTGTGAGGTGTCTGTGCTAATTCACCTCCAAAGACTCCCCCTTTTCCACCCCATCCCCCTAGGAGCTGGGGCCACCGAGAGCCAGATAGGGGAGGGAAAGGAAAATCTCTTCCATTCTTCCTTCCCCCAGCTCCCTAACACTGCCCACCCCATCTCTATGGAGGGGGCTGAGGTAAAAGCCCATTAATGTGCAGAGCCCCCCAACCATTCTGAATCTCCTCACAGGATGTGAACAGGGTGGGATTTGGCCCCGGTTGCCACAGCAACTGCAGTGGGAGTTCCCAGACGCTAGGCAACCCTCCCATGACCCTTGCTGACCTGTCACCCCCGCAACCAGAGGACAATAGGAGTGGCGGCTCTGGAGGCCCTGGACGCCTTTCAGCCCAGCCGCTCTGCCCGCTGCCGTCCTCCCCCCGCCCGCCTGGCCCAGTCCTCCTGGCCCTAAGTCCAGTGAGCATCCAGCCTGGCCCCCAAAACCGCCCCAGGTCCTCCACTTCACTTCCCTAGAGCTGCCACGCACTTCTCCCAGCCCTGGCTGTGCCCTCATTGGAGATCCCAAAGGATATTTGTGGAGACCCAGGGGAAAGCCCTACACACCAGGAACGTGTTCATACAGGTGAAGTCAGATTAGGAGAAAATGCAAGGGCAACCTTCAAAGAAAAAAGGCCATCCTAGAGGGGGAAATATGGGCCAAAGGAGAGTTTGGCTTGGTGAAGGAAGGCAGGGGTTGATGGGCAGCTGGCACGCCTGTCTGGTTCAAGGCATCTCTAACAGGATCACTAACCCCAGCGGGCCAGCAGGGTGCTGGGTGCAAAAGGAGCTTCCATGCATGTTTGCTGAGTGAATGTGTGCTGCAAGGCTCACCGTCCTCCCCTTGCCTTCTTCTCAGGGGAGATTCACCAGGAGACTGGAGACCAAGTGAAAGCCCCAAGGACAGAGTGGAGGCAGTGTGGCTCTGTCACTCACCGAAAAGGGGCTGGGAGGAGGGAGCAGGAAGCTGGGGCCTTGGCTGCTGGACCGAGGCAGGGCAGCCAGACCAGACAGGGACCCTCTCTCCAGTCAGACAGGGCCGGGCAGCCCAGCCCTGCCCCCCCACCCCCACCCCCTGGCCGCCTCTGTTTAAACAAGCTCTCGGCCTGCTGTTGCATGGAAACCGGCGCCGGCTCTTGTTCCAGAGTGACGTGGCTGCCCTCTTCAGCACTGTTTGTTTCAGCCTAAAGTCCTGTCACCAGCCTGACTTCTGACTCGCCCTGTTTATCTCTCTCTCTCCTTTGTCAACTCATTACTCCCAAAGGCCAAGACTGCATTTCCAGGGCTTGTTTATCCAGAGCAGCGGGGCAGCGACCAACCGACAGATGGACAGACGGACAGAGGAAGAGGAGCCACGGGGGCACAAGGAGGAGGGACCAAGGCGCCACCCGCAGACCCACTCACAGCCTCTGGAGTGGCCACTTAGAGCCGGCGGCCAGTGCTACTTTTTGTTGGTTTAAGAGCGCTTTTAGCTGAGAGTGGAGAGCTCTCATTCAGTCACCAACAGTGGTTTATTTAGCACCTAGTAGGCGCCAGGCCTTGCTGCCTTGGGGACTGCAAAGTGTGGTAGGAGCTGAGCCCTGCAGGAGGAAACACTAGGAGCCAGGAGAACTGAGATCTACCATCCCTGGCACCTGGACAAGTCAGTGCTGCCTCTGGCTGTCCCCCTTATCTGTGATGTGGGAATAACAACAACACAAACTTCCCACAAACAACACACAAAGGTAAGGGGATTAAAGTCCCAAAGCATCAAACAGAGGCACAGAGGTTTTTGTTTGTCTTCCAAGGACTTCCTGATTGGGGTTGAGAGGGAGCAGGCACTTGCTGGGCCCAGCCCTCTTCCTCCATTCACTCTCCCAACAAAGAGTCAGAGACATGTGTTGGCGGGGAGGGGGTAACCAAAAATCATTACCCTGAAGCTCCCCTCCCCAAAGCTTCACTCATATATTGGAGGCAGAAGGATGGCCCACAGAGTGTTTCCTTTTAATTGACAATTTTGTAATTTTAATTTTGCAGGGTTCTTTTCATAGTTTGGAGCCAAGAAAACCTTTTTTAAGTCTCAAATATTTTCCTTGGCCCTAGGCACTACGCCCGTAGTGAGCGCAAATGGATAAACCAGCCCTCCCTCCGCCTGCCTCCAAATCTCCACCCCAGTTTATTTGTGAAACAGATATAGGATTTTCCAGGACTTTGGGATATTCACCAAAACAAACAGGGATAACTGGAACGTGGAATATAGATGGTAAAACACGGCCTGAATGCAACGCAGAACACAGAAACCTGATCAGTACAGACAGTCCCGTCTCTCCCCACCCCACACCTCTCCCCGCTTATCCTGCTCACTGGTGCTCAGTCTTTTTAAAAATTTTTTTAAAAGAAACTTTCCCCCTAGCCTTCCCCCCACTTTCACAAATTTTCATAGCTCTGTCTGCCTAGAGGTGCGAGAGAAGTTTTCACCCATACAGAATGGGTAGCCTTGGAGATCTCCGTCCTGGTGTGTTTTGTTATTGTTTTGATAAAGGGTAGGGTTCTGCCCTTTGACCTTCTGTCCCCCATAGATGGTACAGACTCTGTGGGTCTCTTCCCCAGGGAACCTGCTTAGGCAAGCTTGGGAGATGCCAGCGAACTCCCAAGGATCATCTCCCTGGAGAAAGGAGACAGGCCTTTTCTGCTCAAGTTTCCATTGCTTGCAAGAGGAAGGGATTTTTAAAGTCCTCAATTCTGTTCACACCCTTATGGATCAGTCACTGGGGGGAAGGATTTCACACCCAAATTGCATCTGATCCTAACAGTCCCTGTGCTTCAGGTGCCAAGAGGCCAAGGCTCAGAGAAGCCCAGGACTGGCCCAGATGGACTGCCGGGAAGGAGAGGTGGAGACGGAACCTGGGTTTGTTCATTTCCTGCGTCAGTCCTGGCCTTCTGACAGTGCTGCTTCCAATCTGACCTCTGGCTTCAAGTGTGGTGGGAAAGGGCCCCTTAGGGGCTATGAAGTGGGAGAAGGAGCCTCAGGGCAAATCTGGGGGAGAGCAAGAGATGATAGGGGCACACACCTGTGCACACAAGGCAGGGAGGGGCAGAGGCAGGGAGGCACGTGCAGGACCGCCCCCCAGGGGTAATGCCACCAGCAGTGATTTGAGAAGCAAAGTCAAATAAGAGAAGGAGCATCCCAAGGCCAGGGCTGGCTGGGCCAGTTCTCCTGAACTTGTCAAGCACGATTTTCCCTTTTTCCCGGGTGGGGCTGGGAACTGGGGCCCCTGCTCTGTCATAACCCAACCAGGCTCCCCACCCTAAGGCCTCCTGATCCTCAGAGAGGCTGGTCTTGGACTCCTGAACTCTGCAGTTTAGGGTGGGAATGATGAAGGGGGAAGAGGGAGGAGGATACAGACAGAAGTTTCCAGTCCGGGCACTAGACCTGGAGGCCTGCCTCTGCCTGCTGCTCGTGAACTCCTCCCAGGTGCGCTGACCCCTGGTGCCTGTGAGTTGACTCACAGCTTGGATCAGGGGCCCAAGGCAGAGGTACAGGTGGGGAATGCATTACAATACAAACAAAGTAAAGCTACCAATGTGTGCAGAGCCCCCAGACCAAAGAGGAGACACCTAGAGCGGGGTCTCCCTCCCCCAACCCTGTCTGTTAACTTAGCCAGAGTGCTGGAGGAGAGCCCAGGTGCTGGCCTGCCCAAGATGCACCCCCTTGCACCTGCTGCCCAGCCATTTGTCTGCCCTTGGGGGCATTTCTGAGCCTAAGCCCGGAGATCTCAGGGCCCCCAGCCACACCACCCTTTCTGGAAGGGCTGCTCTCCCCTGGCCTTAGTGATCTCTAGAGGGAAGGGGGTGGGGAGAGGGGAGGGTCCCTGCTGGTTGGACCTTCTCAAGAATGTTACGGTAAGGCAAGGCAACTAGACTGGGAGCGGAGGCCCCCGGGGAGCCAGCATGTAGGAGCAGGGGTCAGACATCCCTCCCAGGTGGCTGGGGAGGCGTGCCGGCTCCTACCTGTTGCTGCTGGAAGTGCAGGAGCTCCGCGGGGCTCATCTCGCCGTTGCTGTCCGCGCCCACGGCCGAGTCCCTGCCCGCACCGCCTGCTGCAGGGCCCGCAGCCCCGCCGCCGCTACTGCCGCCGCCGCCATCGGCCTGCCCGGAGAGGCTGCCCACGCCGTTCTGACCAGACGGAGCTGACCTGATTGTCTCCGAGGCGGATTCCACCATCATGTCGCTCTAGCGGGACCTGGAGGAGGAGAGATGTGGGGGAGGGGCTGAGGCGCGGGCCGAAAGGAATGCCCCCAACACCCCCGTCCCCAAACAACACAGCCCCACCATCTCAACTTCCTGGAGGCCGACCCTGCGACCCCTGCTGGGGTGCAGACCCTCCTAATGTCACCCTCCCCCCAGGCCCAGGCGAGGGCAGCTCCAGACTGTAGCTGAGGCGCCCCCATTGCCCCACATTTCCTCGAGGAGGTGAGGCCCCCACCCCCAAACCAGTTCAGGCCTCTCCCTCCAGGCTAGCGTGTAAGGCAGAGCCAGGATGCGCAGGGGTCTGCAAGGACTTAAAGGCAGGTGAGGTATTCCCTGGGAGCCACCATATTGCCTCCCCTCAACACCTGAGATGGCCGTTGTGTGCATTTCCCCACAGACCTGAAGCTCCCCAAGGGCAGGGCCTCCTCTCCCCGCTGCGGCACAGGCAGCTGCCGTCTGCCCAGCTCCCACTCCTGGATGCCAGTCCCTCAGCTGGGCCTGGAGCTGTGCCCCGGGAGGGGGGCAGCTGGTGGTCCAACATGCCTAGCCTTCCATTCTAAGGGCCTCAGCCCAGCGCCTGGCCCAAAGCTGATTCTCGGTGTTTACTGTCTCCACAGGCACCTGGACCCCTTCTCACAAGAATTGTGGGAGACCGTTCCTTTGGTCCTGATTTTACAGATGGGAAACCGAGGGTCCAGAGCGTCAGGAGATTTACCCAAGGCCGAGCCAAGGCCTGAATCCTGTGTCTTCTTCCCCCACGTCCCCAAACTGCCTCTCAAGCAGTGGCAAAAACATGCTCAGAAGGACAAGAGGGTATGACTGGGATGGTCAAGGCCAGCGAGGAGAGGGCCTGCGGTTCCTTCTGCATTTCATGGAGGGTGTACTAGCACAGATACCTGTTACACAGACCGAAGCAGATGGGGGGCTTCAGTGGGCAGAGCTCTTCTCAAAGGCTGGGGTCTTAGCTATCGCCAAAGCCACAGTCCCTTGAGAGGAACACTGATTTCAGCCACGACGACACAGTTGGTATCCACTACTGATCTCTGACAGGAGTCATAACCTCCCTAAATCTTAGTTTCTTTGTCTGTAGAAGGAATTTCTCCCAGCCTCAGAGTCCCGTGAGAAGTAAACAAACCAGCACACAGAAATCACCTGCAGAGTTAAGGGCCAACAAGTGATTGGTCCCTTCTTCACCTGCCCTCTATTTGTAAGGGTGAAGGCCCTGGGCTTGGAGAGGTCGAAGACTTGGCCCAGATCACACAGCAATCAAGGGGTGGAAGCCAGTTGGTGATCTTTCCTCCCCTTCTTGATTCCCTTTTGGCCTTTGCAGACCCCACAGACATATGGAGTCCCTGACCCAATAACTGGGTGCGGGTGGGCCTTAATAGACCAATGGCTGGAAGAGACTGACCACCTTAGTTTCTTCTTCAAGGAGGCAGCTCCCAAATTCTCTTTCACTCTGGAATAATTCTTTCCTGTCACCCTACTGAGCCCCTTGCTGTTTTTGTCCCCACTGTCAGCAGAATGGGAAGGACAGTGAGGGTATGGGGGGATCTGGGGGATAGAGCACTGCTGAGGGCCCATGGGGAGGCCATTGGTCCACATGTGCCTCATCACACTTGCTCTTGTAACTACCTGTGCGGCCTCCTGGGTGACCCTGCGCTGCTGGAGTGTCCCCTTTTCTCTGCGTGTTCCCAAGGGCTTTTTACAACCCACCCCCCCACGCTCCCCCACCCAGCTGCGGCTCCCAATCCTGGGTTCTGAGAGGAGTTGGGCCGGGGGCAAGGGCAAGGTTGGGGGTGACGGTTTGGAAGAGATTGAGCACTCAGTCTCAGGCCTTAATGGCCGTGTCAGCCCGGGGGCCAGTGGCTGCCAAATGATGGATGGCATGGACACCATCCTCCACCCACCAGAGCACAGGGCTCCAGCCCCCTCCCCATAACCAACCACTTCAATTCCCCCCAGCAGCCTACAGAGCACCTTCCTGCACTCAGGCCTGGGCACCCTGGCTGCTACCCAAGGGGAAGGGGGAGACAGCAGGGCCGCTCTGCTCTCCCTCGGCCTGACCCTGGCCCTCATTCCAAGTCTAGCTGCCCTGAGATCTGAGAACTCCTGGGCCCCTGGGGACAAAGACCAGAGCCTCAGGGGTATGTGTGTGTGTGTGCACAGGAGAAAGGAGAGAGAATCCAGCAGTTTCTTCCTTGGGGTAAGAGAGAGTGCCCCCCTTCCCACACTCACACACACCATAAAGTTGATCAGACAGCAAGTTTGGAGAAAAGGAGAAAAAAAGGAAGGAGGATGCAAACAGAAGTGTCCTTTTCTTTCCTTTTTTATTGGGGGGGGATATAGAGCGACACCCAGCGAACAACATAATTGCTGCAATGTGGTGTGTAATAATAGCTATTCAAGCACCGATCATTCATATTAAACAGGGTGAAGCAAGCCTCTCATTTGCATGCTTGAGATTATATGCATTTGAAAAGTCATTTCCGCAGGGTGTATGAATGGCATTAATTCCCACGTGGCGCTCTGCTCTGCCCCCTCCCCGGGGCCTTCAACTCCTTCCAGGCTCCTGCCTGCCCACCAGCAGGCACCCAAACCTGCAGGTGCGTGCTCCCAGGAATCTCCACACCCTCACCTCTGCCCTGAGACACCTGCCCTCCCGAGGGGAAGCACATGGGCAGAGGGCAGCCTCATGCCTGTCTCTCTGCTGGATGATGTAACAGCACTGGGGTGTTCCCTGCACTGTGGGTGAGCAGGTTCTGGGTGCCTGGGGCCCAGCCAGGTAGGGGTGGGGTGGCTGGGGTGGGGTGCTGGAGGCAGGCCTTGATATCAGTGCCTGGTTCCCAAAGGATAGGGGAGAAAGCCAGTGTCCATGGGAACCTGGACTCTGGCTGGAGAAGACAGGGGCTTGAGTGTCAGGGCGCCTGAGCTCAGTCACAAGCAGCTCTGAATCCTTTCCCTTCCTCCTCTGGGCCTCCGTTTCCCTGTCTCTGTGTGGCGAGGTGGTCCTGAAGGTCTCTTAGGACTTGGAAGCTCCAGGAATAAAACTCCCCAGTGTGTGGATAAGAAACCACCAAGTTCTAGTGGCAGCTGAGAGATACGGAGGGTCCACTTGAATCAAAGCTGTCCTTTTCCCAATGCAGGCCTCAAAATTCCTAGTGGAAACTTGGGCTGCCTGCTGTGGTACTGAGGGGTCCCCTCCAAGAGCCCCCTCCTCCGTTCACTCCCACCCCTCTGCCTCTTTCCACACACTCCCCCCTCTGCCAAGCCAGCTCCAGCCCTGGGCACCCCTGTCCTCAGCAAAGAGCTGCTGACTGACCACCTGCTGGAGCCAAGAGGCGCTCTGGGAAGGAGACCATCTGGTTTCAAGGGCCAGCTGGGTGACCTTGGGCCAGTCACTAGTTGCTTTTTTCCCCTTCAAATGGACATGTAAAGAGAGGGAACAAGATCTTTCTAGGATTCCCTAAAATTGATTCGGTCATGGCCAACCCAGCCTTCCCTGAACCTTCCCCTGCCGCAAGCGGGGGCAGCGCGGAGTCATCCCCTGTGCTCCAGGATTTCTCCGTGGGGTGCTGGTCCTACCCTTGGGCAGGTCCTGGTTTCTGGTCTCTCAGGGCTCCCCTGGGGCGCCACGGCACCTGAGAGCCTCTGGCCAGTTAAGGAAGGAAGGAAGGAAGGAAGCAGGGTCAAAGCCGCAACCGCCTCTTCCGCACTGGGGGCGTCTGCGGGGCCGCCGGGGGCTCTCCCACCTCCCCTGAGGCTCCTGGCCCTTCGAAGGACGCGGGCTCGCAGCACGGACCGGCCTGGAACGCGCCGGGCCCGTCTCTGTCCCCTCCCTGGCCGGAAGTGACGAGTTCCACCCACCTTGGGGCCAAAGGGAGGACCCAAGGGTTAGGGTGCTTTCTGGGGGGGAGGGGAAAAGGGACAGGGAGCCCCACACGCGGAGAAACCTTTTGTGCCTTTTCCGCGGGCCCATATGGTGTACGGAGTATTAATTACCGTAGCTTTTTAATTAACAATCGCTTAATCTGAGCGATTGCCGTGACACCCTATGCCTTGCCGCGAACCCGCGCCGCCCGCCCTGCCAACTCATCAATTAATTTTTATTGACGTTTTCTTCCCCAAACAGGCACAATACCAGGGTTTTCCAATTAACACCTCCGCGATCTCTAATTAGTGCAATTAACAGACTGATGGATGCCCGGAGTTTACCCGCAAGGGGGGAGGGAGAGAGGGAAGGGGCGGGGCAGCCCCCAGCACGCTTTAGCTAGGGGCCGCGCGTCTGGCAGGGCGCACACGTGCATGCGCGCAGCCGGATAAGGGGCGCACCCCCAGCTCTCAGGGGGAGCCCGGCTGGTGGGGGCGTGACCACAGATAACCTGTACCCAGAGCAGTGGTGGTGATTTGAGTTGAAATAGCAGACACCGGGGTCCAGCCCTTGGGAAACCTAGAATCTTGTCAGGGGGGCAGTTGAAAGCCTGAGACTAGAAGTTGCTTAGCTGGCTTCTAGCCCTACCTCTGTCACCAATTTGCAGTTTAACTTGGGGCAAGTTCTTCCCTTTTCTTCTCTGTAGGATGATGGGGGAAATTGGACTAGATGTAGCTGTTTACAATGTATATAATGCTATCAACTTCCAAGAAAGACTGGGAAGCAGACTGCAATAAAAGACAGATAAAGCTACTTAAAATATAATACCATGGGGTAGTACAAGGGAGAATAAATGGGCCAAGACCTTAAGCCAGAGGATCTCAAACTTCAGTGCATCAGAATCACCTTGGGGGGCTTGTTAAAATACAGATTACTGGGCCCCCAGCCTGCAGCTTCCGATTTTAGGCCTGGAATGCCCTGAGAATTCATTTCTTAAAAGTTCCTAGGTGACGCTGATTCGGTCTGTCCAAGGCAACAGCAGGGCTCCAGCGACAAGCACTGGCTTCAGTTATGAGCTTCCTGGTGGCCAAAACGAGGTGATCTACCTCCAAGACCGTTCGTTCATTCAATGTGAATTTTGTGCCCAGTTAAGCCAAGCACTGAGTGAGGCCCTATCTACAGGCCCTAAAACTCGGTCCTGGCCCCCAAATGGCTTACAAAACTCAAACAAGCCAGCGTACATGTCCTGGGTGTTTCGAGGGCAACTGGTAGTAACAGAGGTACAATTTCACCTCCCCTTTTTCCTGGGTAAATTTGGCATTTGTCTTTTTGAAAGTTTAGCCAGTAGTGTGAAGTCTTGGCCACAAAGAAAGTCATTCTTCTCTTTCTTCTGATGCTGCCCAGAATATTTCACCAGCAACAACCCTTCATCCATTCATTGGTTCAACAAATATTTAAGCACCTACCCACGTGCCAGGCTGTGTGTGTGCAGACCTGAGTAGGCCTTGCACTCCGGGAGCTATGTCCCCACAAGGTGAGGCAGACGATAAATAAGGACACATGTAGATAAGCTCAAATAAAATACATTATATAAATATGAGTACATGGAACAAATAAAAGACTCAATTTATATGGAGGAGCAAAGAAGGCTTCTTTTTAAGAACTGGCATCTATACTTAGAAATGAAGAATAAGCAGGTATCGGTCAGGCAAAGTGTACACTGAATGCAGGGGGAACAGCATCTGCAAAAGGCCTGACTTTACAAGAGCAGTCACTGGCTTCTGAAGACTTCCTTCAGAGCAAAGAGTCTTTGAAATGGATGCATTTCTGGATTATATAAAAAGACATGGGACATCCCTGGCAGTCCAGTGGTTCAGACTTCACCTTCCAAAACAGGGAGAGCAGGTTCAATCCTTGGTTGGGGAACTAAGATCCCACATGCCTCATGGCCAAAAAATCAGAACATAAAACAGAAGCAATGTTCTAATAAATTCAATAAAAGACTTTATAAATAGTCTACACTGGGGGAGAAAAAACTTTCAAAGATAGGTTCTCATAAGGTGAAATTTAGAGAAAAAAAAAAGCCACACATAAGCAGGTACCATATGGAGCAGAGCAGGGGCTGCCTTTTACTTCCTTCTCTTTCTTTTCCTCCTCCTCCTCTAGTTGTCCTGCTATCAGATCCCACTAGTGTCCAGGCAGAGGGCTCTTCACAACAGTGAGCACTGGCATTTCAAGCACCTGAAGGATACTTCCCAATCTGTCATCCCAAGGTCTGGGGATCACCTTGCCCATCCAGCTCAGGCCCCAAAGGCCCACCAGGTGTGAGGAGGGCTCCAGCAGGAGCCCTGGGGGCCTTGGCCTTTCCTCCCAGCCCCTCATTGGACATCCTACCTGCTGACCCTACTCTGGTCTCTTATTAGCTCTGTAATTAGAACATGAGCAGTGAGGTCAGCATCTGAGCCTTGGTTTCTTTGTCACGTGAAGCTAATACAGTAACCCTTCCTTACAGGGCTACCGCGGTATTGCTGCCTGAAGGTATGCAGAGAAGACTACTTACTCCTGTTGTGGGGACCCAGCAAGACCAGATGCCATCCCCCCATCCGGGCCCTGACGCTGGGTCCCCACCCATTCCAGGCTCGTCCATTTTCACTCTCTTCAGCACTTGAGGAAAGTGAGACGGAACCCAAGGGTTAGAATGTCTCTGTAGCTCCCAATCGGGTCCCCAAAGCAAGGTACGGTGATGCAAGCCCCATGACTGCTTGGCACTCTGACCAGCGTGGGCAGTGTCTCTCCTCAGGGGGCCATTGGAGCTCCAGAAAAAAAAGCTCAGTCCCTCTCCAGGGCCCTCCCTGGACTGTGGGACGCTCTTGTGTGGGTCAGAGTCTGACGCCCTGGGCTCCCTGCTAAGATTCTCACTTCAGCCTAAGAGTCTCCCTGAACGGCACACTGGGAACTATCTGGTGTCCAACTTCAGGGATCATTCGAGGCCTCTTCTTAGCACAAAACCTCTGAGCCCAAAGAGCCAGTGCACATGCCAGGATAAGGACGTGCCTCTTAGAAGCCTGTAGCCGCCTCTGATTTGGAAGGTGAGCCGCCATCCCGGGGTTCTCTGTTCTAGGTTCTCCTCCAAGTTTCAAATAACTTTATCTTCTAATCATAAAAGTAGGACATCTTGGTAGAAGCATGTGAAGAGGAAATAAATGAAGAGAACCTGTAAGTCTACCAGCTGGAGAGCTAGGCTTTGGGGCCCCACCCCTTTCAGTCTTGTCCATTTTCATTCTCTTTGGGCATATAAACTTCTAAAATGTGAGCTTGGGCTCATAATCTGTACATGGTTTGAATTTTTGTTTTCCCACTCCCCACTATCATAACCATTTCCACAAGACATCACATATCTTAATCAGCAGTTTTTAGTTGTCACAGAGTTGTCTGGATGATGCTGGCCACAGAGGGTACTGGCATTTGGACACACAGAAGTGAATAAAACACAGCCCTTGCTGGGCGGGAGGGCGGTTATAGTTTGGTGGAGAGAGATAGACACAGACAAACACAAGCATTAAAAAATATCCATATCTATGCTCTGTGTGCTAAGTAGCTTCAGTCGTGTCCAACTCTTTGCAACCCTATGGACTGCAGCCCACCAGGCTCTACTGTCCATGAGATTCTCCAGGCAAAGAATACTGCAGTGGGTTGCCATGCCCTCCTCCAAGGAATCTTCCTGACCCAGGGATTGAACTCCTGTCTCTTACATCTCCTGTATTGGCAGGTGGGTCCTTTACCACTGGTGCCACCTAGGAAGCCCCGACCTGGGCTCTACCCCAGATCAATTTAATTAGATTCTCTGGGGAGTCAGATCTAGGCATGGATAATTTTAACAGTATTCTAAATTAGTCCCTTGGACTGCAAGAAGATCCAACCAGTCCATTCTGAAGGAGATCAATCCTGGAATTTCTTTAGAAGGAATGATGCTAAAGCTGAAACTCCAGTATTTTGGCCACCTCATGCGAAGAGTTGACTCATTGGAGAAGACTCTGATGCTGGGAGGGATTGAGGGCAGGAGGAGAAGGGGACGACAGAGGATGAGATGGCTGGATGGCATCACTGACTCGATGGATGCGAGTCTGAGTGACCTCCGGGAGCTGGTGATGGACAGGGAGGCCTGGCGTGCTGCGGTTCATGGGGTCGCAAAGAGTCGGACACGACTGAGCGACTCATCTGATCTGATCTGATTCTAAATTTCAGGTACAGCCAGGGTTGAGAACTGACTACACAACACACAACTTTAGCAGTGTTATGTTCAGCAGATACTGGAGAAGGGGGATGGCTATGGATGCCTCAAGGGAGGCATGGATGCCTCGAGGGAGTAGGATGCTCCAGGAAGGTTTCCTGTAGGAGGTGACTTCTGAGCTGAGTCTTCAGTAAGTGAAGCCTGGGCACACAATTTGTGAGTATATTTTAGTAACAACTGGTGGCTCAGATGGTAAAGCGTCTTGCTCACAATGCAGGAGACCTGGGTTCAATCCCTGGGTTGGGAAGATCCTCTGGAGAAGGAAATGGCAACCCACTCCAGTACTCTTGCCTGGAAAATCCCATGGACAGAGGAGCATGGTGGGCTACAGCCCATTGGATCGCAGAGTCGGACACGACTGAGCGACTTCACTTTCACTATTCCACTCACAGAGTCCTTGAAAGTTCTTTCCCATATCCTGTCACACACAGGCACTCACTGTGACAGATGAAGGAAGCACACTTTGAAGTTTAGTGATGTTTCAAGGTTTCTTGGCTGCTAGGAGGTTGAGCTAAACTGAAACCCTACAGCTCCCAAACCAGAGCTCTTCCCTGGAATTCCATCTCAAGGTGGCAAAGCCTGGAGAGCCGTCACTGGAATTTCCCAGGAATCCGAACCTTTCCTCACCACCATCACCATGCCCCTGCCCCAGCGCACTTTTCACTGGCTTCGGCCCCAAAATGCTTCCACCAGGCCCTAGCAAGGTGGCCTCCCTCAACACTTCTTTCGAGTACCATGACCAAAAGAAAGAATTAACAATAAGAAAAAGAAAAAAAGAGAACCAAAGAGCCCACTCCATCTCATTAAGAAAGTAAACATAAGAGCCATCTAAGTGTCTAATTAAGCTTCTAATTAGTCCCTGCTTGTTACTAATGCAAATTAGATTACTCCGCTTAACTACAGCATGTCCACAACACCCTTGTTAATTGCGGCCTTTTGAAATTAAATTACTCTCTAATTAGCATATCAAAGCCATTGATTCGGAGCTGGGAAAGATGAGGGCAAGAGGAGCCGAATGCCAAGTTTGGTTAATCAGAGATGGCTAATTAAATAGTGCCGTCTTTCGTGGGGGGCCTGCTGGTTAAGGGGTGGGGTACTCACCCAGGGCCTGAGAGGCCATCTGGAGCCTGGTTCTGGTAGTGCCCTTGGCACCAGGGGGCTCTCGTGGGCACAGGAAGGGCTCCTGCCAGCCTGGGACAGACCAGTGGTCTGGCCTTCTCTGGGCCCTGGCCCCTCTGTCTCCCCTGATGATATCTAGCAGTGGCATTTACGGGAATCTTGGGTACCAACTCAGAGGCATCCAAAATGTGCAAGATACAGCATCCTTCCATATCTTTCTCCCAGTTCCAAGATGACTTCCGGAAAGGTTACTGCTGCCCAGTGCTTCTCTAGTCCCCACCTGTGGTTCCATTCTTGGAAGAAAGTCTCCTCTCCCCCACCAAAAAGTACATTAAGTTTCTGTTGGGGATGGCAGGTAAGAGGGCGATGACTTTCATAGAGGCATTCACCTGGCAATGGATGGGCCAACTTCAGCTTAGAACAGACCCTTCAAGACATAAGACCCTAAAATTCCCTCCGTGGTAGAAAGAAGGGGGTGGGGGGCGGGGAATTCATCTACCACCATCATCAGTTCTTAAGCAGCTGTACAAGAATTAGATGTGGGTCAGGGTGTCCTTAAAGGTATTCTCTGAACTTGTACAGACCTTGTAAAGCCTCTCAGACACCTCCCCTGCCTAGCTCTTCCTAGAATACTGAAGTGAAAGTGAAGTTGCTCAGTCGTGTCTGACTCTTTGCGACCCCATGGACTGTAGCCTACCAGGTTCCTCCGTCTGAGGGATTTTCCAGGCAAGAGTACTGGAGTGGGTTGCCATTTCAGCAAAATCTCCATGACAGAGTTGCTACAGAAATGCCCTCAGGGTCAGTCCCCAAGGGGGCCAAGTGGAACTCGGAGGGTACTCAACCCCAGCCCATCTTTACCCCACAGAAATGCAGGCTCCATATTTGATAGTGTTTGGGTTTTTCAAAAGAAGCCAAGCAGCGATATTTATGTGAAATTTACCACTGTAATAAACCTTGTGAGAGCCAACAAAGGCGAGAAGTTAGCACAGCTGTGATCTCAGTCCTACTGCCAGCATTCTAGAGGGGCAAGTTCCGGTCAGCTGTGTGACCCTGGACAAGTTAATCACCTCTCTGGGCCAGGGGACCTCACTTAAGCAAGAACAAGGAGAGGAAGTATGTGAAATGGCAAATCACAGTCCCTCAGTCAGGGTCCGGTGACCACCTCGTTCCACTCTGTACCTGCCATAATCCCTTCCCAGACTTGGGATGTCTTCTAGAACCTTCCTCCTCCATCTTCCGTGCAGAAGGCAGAGTCTGACCTTCTAGGTCTCTTTGGCGGGAGGTACACACCTGTGCCCTATGCTGTACATTTAACACATCAGCCCTGGTGGGGGCAACAGATCTTAAATGCCTCATCTAAAAAGGACAGAACTTTCACAAGAATAAACTCTTGGTGACTGACGGTCCCTAGCCTGGTCGATCAATGTCTCCCCTGCCAACTAGGATGTGTATCTGTGTGTATACGATTCTGGGGACAGAATCGTTTGTGTCCCCAGATCTTCCTATCCCGATCCTCCTCTTCGAGTTTCTCACCAGCAGACCCCGAAGCACACAGAATCAAGGTCATGGCCAAATTTCTAAAGGGTTTGGTTTTGCTGATGAATGCAGGGATCAAACCGGGCCCAGGGGAGAGGAAGTCTGGCCCCCTCCCCCACCAGCTCAGAAGGGTGAATCTCAGGTAATGTCCAGTCCATGGGTAACCATCCAAGCCAAACTGGGCCTAAGGCCCATAGCAGTGGTTTTCTTTTAGAAAATAAATTTCAAAGCAGAAAAAGAGAAACGGGGAAGGGGTGAGGATGTCCTGGTGTGAGGGGGAGGGCAGAACAGCAGCACACAAGGGCCAAGCTGCAGCCCTCCTCGCTGAGCTCTCTCTCCCAAGGAGATTCAATTAATTGATAACAAGAGGCATCAAATTAATTTCTGGAGGATGTGAGATTCTGATGAAGGGAAATCTTCGTAGATGGGGATCGGGAGGGAGGGGGCACGCAGTGGCCCCTCTAATCAGGCTCCGCTGCCTAATTGGGGGGAGGAGACTTGCCTGGGCCGCAGGGTCGCTGCCCCGCGCTGCACAGCGCCCCTGTCGGGCAGGAGCCGCAGAGGCGGTGGAACAAAGGGGACCGGTCTCTTCTACCCAACTCCCAATCCCCTCAATCCACAGCTGCGGGAAAGTGGGGAGCAGGGAGAGGGGAGTGTGGGTACTCCCTCCCCAGCAGTACAGTCAGGAAAACTGGGGCTCAGAGAGGGAGCATCATGGTCCATGGTCAAGGTTGCAGAGGGAATGTGCAAGCGGGTAATGGTGCGCTTACCCGAGCCGCTCACCAAGGAGTCTCAGACCCGCGCAACCCAGACCGGCCCCAAGCTCAAGGAGGTCAGCACAAGGCCTGGGAGACCCTCCCTGTAGCTGAAAGACCCGAGGCCACCCGGCCCCTCTTCCAGAGTTCCCTGGACCTCTCAAAAGCCCCCAGCATCTTTTCGGAGAGGGCCGAAGACACTCGGTGCGCACGTCCCAGCGCTCAGGTCTCAGAGATCGAGGAGCTGCCGGCACCTCGCAATGATGCGCTCGCGGAGGCTCCGGGAAACACTGGCCGGGAGAGCAATCCTGAACGAGTGCGCTCAGCCGGGGTTCGAGGACCGGAGCTCGGCCTCTCCTGGGAACCCCGGAGGCTTCCGAAGGGAAAGATTTCCCCAAGTAGACCGACTACGCACCCTCAACATCTGACCTTCGCAAGAGCCTGCGACTCTGACCCGGCCGGGAGACGACCCGAACTGGAGATGTGGAAGCCTGGAGAAGCACTGCGCCCAAGCACGAGTGGCAGCCGCCCCTCCCTCGGTCTCCTGTAAATCCCGAGTCCCCATCCCTCCCCCAAATGCTCCCCAGCAGCGCGGCCTTTTCTTTCAAGGTGTATACACTCTGCCCAAAGAACCCCCTGAAGGAGAGAGGGGAGGAAGTGTATGCTACCCTCTTTTGGACCAACTTCCTTCGGCCTGGGTCTCCTGGAAGTCTGGGCTCCAGAGCTGGGAAACCGAATCTGACGGAGTTTGCCCGCTGGCCGCCGGAATGAAGAAACAACAGAAGCCCCTTCACCAGCCCACTGGGCCGGTTTCCCTCCACACAGCTCAGGCTGGGGAGTATGGGAACCAGAGCCTGCCCCCCACCACCAGCACCTCTGGGAAAGATCCTCACTGGGGGACTTGCTCTATTTCTGATTTTCCAAGTTGCAAGAGAGCCACCTCTTCTAAAACCTCTTTGCGGAGAGACTCCGGCCTCCGGCCTCCAGCAGCTCAGCAGTGGAAGGCCACCGCACACAGTGATGGCTCCACAAGGTTTGTGGAATCCCGGTCTCCAATCTCCAACCCACCCTTCCCTCCAGTCACCATCATGTCTCTCCTTCGCTGCCCAAGGAAATTCTGGGTAACTTCCACCCACTGACCCTGCCTATCTTGAACAAACACAGGGGGTCACTAGACACCCTACTCTGTAACCATCTGAGAAAAACCCACCATCTCACCCCCACTCCTTCCCATCTGCACTTGTGGCCCAGGTAGGTATGGTCAGAAACTCCCAGTGGGAGAGAAAAAACCCTTTCCCCACCCACACCCTGCACCACCAATGACCCCACCCAGCTTCTGGCCCCAGCTTAGGAGGTTCCAGATGGGGAGAGGATGGGGCCTGGGGAGGTAGGCAGAGCTGCTGGGCCCGGGGGGAACGGGCTGCAGGGGACAAGGATCAAAGGAAGGAAGACCACCAGCCTGGCCGAGGCCAGAATGGCTCACTCCTTGAGGCACTAGAAGCTTTGACTCTATAGCCCAGCACACTGTGGCCTTGTCCAAATGGGTATCTTTTGTGCTGGGAGCTCTTGGTTTCTAGCTCAGGCAGGCATGCTCTGAGTCCAGGCTCCTCCCAGGGCCCATCTGAACGCTACTTCACAAGCCAACTGTATCTGCAAGCCTGGGGCTGGGGGGTGTTGGGATAGAGGGTTCCTGTGCCCCCCAACAGGGCAGCACTGGCCGTGGGTGAAGGTATGCATTTCCATGGAGAATCCAGGAAGGCAACACTGAAAAAGACAGTGACTTCACCCGCAAGGGAAGGAGCTTTTGCTTCTCCAAGGTGATCCATCCAGAGGTGGGTCCCAGATTGATTTGAGACTGTCAGCCAAATCTATCTTCCATAAGACTGTGTGAGCCAGGGTTCCAAACCATAGGAGTCTCCCTTTTTTGGAGAAAGATGGTACCATTTTTCCTCCTCTGTGTTCTAGGGTATTATCCCTCCCATTTCTGTGTCCATGAGCACCTTAGGATGCTGGGGGGAGGTGGACCTTCCAGGGTCTTGTGCAGCTGAGAGATCCCAAGTCCTGAGCCCAGATCCTCCCTTAAAAGGAAGACAGGAAGGGGAAATTCAGCCTTCTTGCTGGAGGACTGAGGGGGACCCAGGCCTGAGCCCATGAAAGAGGGAGGGGAAGTGGCAGGCCCTCCCATCCTCTCCTTTCTCCCTTCCCCACAGCAGAGGCTCAAGCCCTACTGGTTACACTGGTGGGAGCTCTAGGAGCCCCACCACTAACTATGTGACCTCAGACAAGCTGTTCCTTCTCTCTAGGCTTTATTTTCCTAGCCCTTAAAATGGAGATTAATTTCCAGTCCAGCACGTGGCCTGGCAGTGCTGGGAATCTAATAAAAGCTACCCCTTGATCAGTACTACGGTGTGCCAGGCACTGTTCTAGGTACTTTACACCTGCTCTTCCATCCCACTGGCAAACAGGCTCTCAACTGCTATCACTGACCTACTTTATGCATAAGAAAACTGTGGTTCGAAGAGTTTAATTAAGTTCTCCAGAGTCCCATCATCACTGGCAGGTTCCAAAGCCTGTTCCCCTGTGACCCATGTTCTGCCCTGGGGAGAGGCCCGAGTTCCTTAGTCCTGGCACCAAATCATAGGAAGCCACTTCAGCCACTGGAGCCTCAGCATCCAGTCAAAAACAGTTCCCGTCCTGCCCTGGTCTGGGAAGCTGGGAGCTTTTGAAGGGAAACTGTACCAGAGCTCCTTGGATGGAAGAAAGTATTACTTTGCACTGCTGCTGTTGCTAAGTCACTTCAGTCGTGTGCGACTTTGTTCGACCCCATAGATGGCAGCCCACCAGGCTCCTCTGTCTCTGGGATTCTCCAGACAAGAATACATAGTTTGGGTTATTAGAAAAGCAGAGGCACTGTGCCTGCTTGGGCTGGGCTGGAGGGGTTTGCATTTCAGCTGGAGAGACAGGAAAGCCACCAGGGCAGTGGGGCAGCAAAGGATTAGGAGGTAGAGAAGAAGGGTGCAGCCACGCCAGGCGTGGCAGATCAGGGAAGCCTTCTCAGGGAGATGCCCCTTCCCCTCCTTGCACCTCATACTTCTCTTCTGCACCACCCTCTAATGTCTCATCTGCCTTTCCTACCCTGACAATGTGCAGATCCCAGCCCTCACAGCATGGGCACTCCAATGCCCAGTCTGGGAGCTGCCCAGACAGTGTAGGGGCTCAGCAAACTCTTGGGGGATTAATGGATTAAAGGACCCTCCCACCACTCCCCCAACTTTCCAGCCCCTAAGGAAGAGGTATGTTTGGAGTAGGGGCCCAGCAGGATATGCACATTCCTGGCAAGAAGGGACCTACCTGCCAGCAGCCAGAAAGGAAGTTTCTGGTCAAAGGCAGAGGAAAGGGGGTGGGGTAGGGGTGTCCAGGTGTGAGAAGGGACAGAGATAGGTCCTTTTGCAAGTTGGGCCCACACTAGCCCCCCACCCCACCCCCACACTCCCCCAGGGCTCAGGGCTTCACCAGCTCCATAAGTCCTGCAAAACCTGCCCGGGACTGAGAGAGGGAGAGAAAACTCCACCCAGCAATCTAGCACTTAGTGCCAGAAGAAAAGGTTCCCATGGTCTCCCCCAGCGTAGAGCCAAGGTTAGGATGGGGGAGGGGTAAGGTAGTGAGGGGGGACCCAGGAGAGATTCAGATCTTACAGGAGTCCCAAGTTGGGGGGGCGGGGAGCACAGCCACTTCCACCTGATGCCACTTTGGCCCACTGATGACAGTGGGAGTGATGCCAGATGGGGAGCTCAGGAGACAGTCATGCTTCTGAGAGGCTCAGATCTAAGGGTGCCGGAGCGGGCAGACTGTCCAGGTGCCCACAGCACAGTCCCAGGGGCCTCCCTCCTGCCTGCCAGGTGACAAAGAGCCCAGAACCCAAGCAAAACGAAGTTTCTCAAGTTAAAACAAAAACAAAACCAGCCTGCAGATTTCCCCTCCTCTGCAGCAGTTTTCTGCCAGGTTGGGCAGGGTTGGCTGAGGCAAGGGATGTCTGAGGTGGGTGGCTCTTCTTAAAGCAGCTGGGGCCCGGCAAGCTTATTGGGCCTTCGCCCCTTCCTCCCACCCCTGCCCCACCCACTGGCTTACTAGGAAGGTCATCAGCTTGAAATGCCCAGTGCCAGTAGTGTTCAGTCCCAGGTTCCCACAAAAAGTAAATTTCTGGGTTCAAATTCTTGGTGTCGAGGTCTCCATTACCCGCTGTGTTCTACAATGGCACCAGTCAGACTCTCCCTCGGCTACAGGCTGTATACATGATCCCACAGCTCCTTCCTTCTGGGTGGGAGAAGGGGGCACCCATCTCCAACCCTAGCTGCCTCTCAAACTGTGCTCCTCAACCCCTCAATCCCAGACCCAACACAGTTGGCTTTGGGATAGTCCAGGCACGTGCTTTAACGCCGGATGAAGATGCTCAAGTTCAAGTGAAAACCCGCATTGGCCAAAATGCTCCTGGGCTTTTCTCAGCAACCACTGGGATGACAGCTTCAGACTTGGGTTTTCTCCTGGGCACCTCACCTCCAACCCCTGCTCTGGTCTCTGAGGTGAAACAGCAGGGAGACCCGACCCAAGGATGCAAGACATGCGGGAGATCTCCAGACGGCTTAAACCCAGGCACCGAGGGAGCAAGGAAATCAGCGGGGCGGGCATTGGCAAGAGAAGCCGGCGATGCACACGGCCGAGCCGGGGGTTCTACATGGGCTCAGGGTCTCGGCGTTCCCATATCCTCTTCTCCCAACCAAGAGAGTCCGGGTGGGATGCCCAAGTGTTCACGAGGTCGCCCCAGTTGGAGAGAAGGAATCCGCAGCCGTTAGGACCTCTGACTCAGAATCCGCCTCCCGCGAAAGTACACGCTCCTTTGCCGGGGAGGCCAAGACCCCAGGCAGCTCAAGGCGCCCGGCTTTCTAGCGCCTCGGGCTCTAGCCAGGCTCAGCTCAAGTTAGTTAGGTGTTGATGGGGAGCGCAAGGCTGGAGCGCTGCCGGGGTGACCGCCGCTCGGGGAGAAGTGTTTGCGGGGGGCCTGTCTGGGAAAATACCACAGTTCTGGGTCTGAGGAGGGGGGTCCTACTTGGTTATCCCGGGACATTCTTCCCAGGCGACCTCCGAACACTGCTGCCGCCTTCTCTCCTCCCTTGTATGGTGAGGCGGGGCTCTCTCCAAATGGGGCGAATAAAGATACCCACAGGGTCAGCCCCCGACCCTCCAGCACCAGCGCACAAAAATCACAAGAGGCCGTTTCTAGACGCTCTCAAGTCCCCAAGAAGTTTTCCTCTCGTATGTCCCAGCCGACCCAGGGATGGAGGAAAGGAGACGACTGGCCCGGAAACCTCCGAGATGCGACCCCAGCAAACCGAGTCCCCTCCTTATCCAAAGAGCGGCGAGTTGGACTGTGGTCTCCCCCGTGCCCATTTGTCTGCCTCCGGCGCGTCTTGGAGAGTCCTGGACAGACTGGGGTTGGGGGAGTCCACTTCACCACTTCCCTCCCCGGCTCAGCAAAGTCTAGGCCGGGAGGTACTCTTTGTCTTACTCGGGGAGTGGGGGCGGGGGGTGCGGTGGTCGCTCCCCCAGACACCCCATTCCCCGCGGGTAGGCCGGGAGGGGGCCGGTCCTAGATTACTGGGGTGATGGCGGGCCTTAATAGCCTCTCCAGCCCCCCACCCCCACCCCGGCCGACCTCCGCTACCCACCCCCAGCCGCCGCGCGGTAGACCCCACCTGTTCCCCAGGCAGCTCCCGGCCGCGGGGGCCTGAGCCGGGGCGGGGTGTCGCGGCCCCGCGGGGTCAGGGGCGCCGCAGCCGGCCCCGGCTGGAACAAAGTGCGCCGGCCTGGGCCCGGCTCCTCCCGGCGCCCGGCGCGTCTCCGGCGGGCAGTTTGCAAACACAAAGTGAGCCAGTGAACGGGCGAGAGAGTGCGCGAGCAAGGGAGTTGGGCTGGTCGCCGGCCCAGCCCCCACCCGCGTCCTCGGGCTCGGCCGGCCACCTTACCTGTCCGGCCCGGCCGCTCCGTGCGGGCTCCGGCCCGTCAGCCCGCGCGGGGCATGGGGCTCGCTCGGGTCGCCGCCCGGGCCCGCCGCCGCCGCCGCCTGCTGGGGCTGCCCCTCCGCGCCGCCCGGCGCCGTGCAGCTCCCGGGCGCCCTCCCTCCGCGCCGCGCCGGCCGGCCGCCCGCCGCGCGCCCTAGCCTCGCCGGGGCATCGCACTTTGGGGGCGGCTCGGCTTGCTTCGGCTCTGCTCCTCCTTCTCGATCCTCCCGCGACGCTTGTCCGCTCGCTTCGCCGCCGGGGCTCCGGGACCCCGGCGTCCCCGCCCCCGGCCCAGCCCTGGTTCCGGCCCGGGCTCCTCCCCGCCGCGCCGCCGCCGCCGCCTGCGCCGCGCCCTCTTCGCGGGCTGGGGGGGTCGGGGGCGCTCCGTCCCGGTCGCCGGCCGCACGCTCCGGTCCGTAGGGGCGGCCGGCTCCCGACTCCGAGGGGCTGCGACTGAGCCCGGGCAGCGAGTGGCTGCGAGCGGGCGGCACGCGGGCGGGGCGGGAGGGGGCGGGGGAGGCGGGGAAGGAGGGAGCGCGCCGAGAGCCAGGGAGGAGGGAGCCGGCGCGCGGCGGAGGGAGGGCAGACCAACTTCTAGCGCTACCATAATTCGCCTAAAGCAGGTGCAGCAACTTTCACCCGGCCCCGCAGCCGGCGGCGAGCGAAAGGAGACCACGTGGACCAAACTTTAGAGGAAGAAAAAGTGGGGAAGACATAGGGCTGCGAATCTGTAAAAAGGAGGTGGGGGTGGGGGGGGAAGTGGAGGGACCCCAGGGATTCACTCTGGCTTTGTGAATCCCAAGGCGCGCTTCGCAAACCCCAGCCTTTCTCTGGAGTCTGGAGGGACGGCCAAGCCCTTGCTCCCACACGGTTCATTGGTTACCGGCGGGCTGTGCCCGGCGCAGGGAGTGGCCGGGGGGGGCCCCAGGGTCCGGAGCGGGTGTCCTTCCTCCCCTCCCTTCTCCGCTGCGTAGGGCTGGGGGGCGTGTGCTTTTGAAGCTGGGTAGGGTGGTGGTGGCGGGGAGACTCCTCTGGGCTTTGTGAAACGGTCACCCCGGGCGCGCGCCGCCTCCCTCTCCGGAAGGGGAATTTCCCATAAAGTGCTCTACGAACCAGTGAAAAGGGAGCCCAAAGCCGGATCCGCGCGGGCAGAGCGGAGTGCAAAGTAGAAGCAATTATCCGGACAAATTAGATTGTAAACAAAACTCAACGTCTTTTGCCTGAGGGCGGGGAAGTGCGCGAGGAGGAACCGGAGGGATTGTGGCTGGAGCCAAGGTGTGTCTTTGGGTTGGGACGGGGAAGTCCGGATGAGGAAAGGCCCCAGATCCAAGGGGGAGGGCTGTGCTGGTAGCAGGCGCCCCGCGCTCAGAGACTCGTGGAAATCTGAATAAATTCTCTCTCCGCCTTCTAACCCCAAAACATCTCCGATCTGGCTCTGTGTGTTGCAGTTGACGAGAGGTGAGGGACACCTCAGAGCTTGTCACGGACTGGCCCGTGACCAAGGGAGGGCTCGGCTGTGAGAGGAGGCTAGGAAGGCCGTGGCCCTAGAAGGCTCTTCTGGCCCAAATCCCCCGAGGCAGGTGGACACGGGCAGACACGGAATGCTCCTGTGGATTGGGAGCTTCTGGTGCCTCAGGGATGCCGGGGCTGTGGCCTGGGGAGAGAGGATTTCTTGGAAGAGAAGCCTTTCCAAGGGGACTTGGAAGAAAAAGAGAGATTTCCTCTTGGGTTCTCCTCGCTTTACTCCGTCCGTCCCTTTTCTGCCGGTGCACGTGACCAGGTGGAGCTGTCCTGTATGTGCTGCCTGTGCAGGTCCAGCTCCTATGTATCTGCTACGCGTGGGGCAGGTGTGACAGGCATATTCAGGTTCTGCTGGAGCTTTTCAGATAGCTAGATGGGAAATGGCTGGGAGGAGGACCCTGAGCGCCTTGTATGTGGATACCATAGGTCCTTTCCAGTGTAGCAATAACAGAAGCATTAAGAATAAAATAACCACAGCTAACATTTGAGTTGTACCACATGCCAGGCATAGGATTCATTTCATCTTCGCCATAACCCTATAAGCAGATAGTCCTGTGACCTCCATTTTACAAAAAAGTTAAGTTCACCTGTCCACGCTTACCTGGCTGGTAAGGGATGAAGCAGGATTCCAACCAGAGCTACTTCAGTGAGGCCTTTGAAGCAGTGCTGCCTGCTTGTGGGTTACCTGAGGAGTACAGTTTAGGAGGAAGGAAGTCTTTGGTGGTGTGATTCTATTTATTTTCTGTGGAGGGTCAGCTCTGGTGGGAGTGAGGGCATGTGGACAGGCCTGAGCCTGACCTGGAGTTGACAGGTCCTATGTAAGCCCAGCTGGATGATGACCATGCTCCCTCGGGCCTCCTTCCCTCCTCCCTCCTTCTCCAGCAGAGATTTCAGGTGGGGTGAAACTAAGGACTTTGAATACAGAAGGAATGAGGTGACATCCAGTGGGTTTCTCCAGCTGTTTTCTGTCTGGCCCTCCGGCCCACTGCATCCTTTCCCATCACCTTCTTGCAGCAGCCCTCCGCACCTCATACGTGGATTCACTTGGCCAAAGAGATTTCCCTAAGAAATGATTTTCAGTTTACCATTATCTCCAGGTCAGTTCAGTTCCCAGCACCCAACCCCGGGGCCCAAGGGAGGCAAAAGATCCTGTCTGGTCCTCACCTAAAGGGCAATTTAATTAGGAAACAAGGTCTTACTGAAGACATATACAGAACACACACTCCCAAATTAAAACAGCCAGTCCAAAGCCTTTCTTTCTGGATTCTATTTATTTCTGGATTCTATTATTTCTATTCTGGAGCAGGGGCTCCAGAAAAAGGCTCCACAGAGTAGCCCTTGGCTCCTAAGCAGAAGCAACTGTGATTAGGTAGGAGGGCCCTCTTTCCGTCTGTCTTCGTTTCTTCAGAGGGTCCCAGGGTCAGGGCCTATGATGTGACAAGAACAAAGGCCCATGGCCTGGCCCTACTAGGGAGGCCATGATTAAGAGCACAGAGGCTGGAGTGAGGCAGCCTAGGGTTGAACTTCAGCATCTGTCACTTACCAGCTGGGTGATCCGGGCAAGTTACAGGATAGAGCCACAGTTTCCTCATCCATGACCTTGGGAGAATGCCTCCTGGGGTTTGGAGGGTAGCATGAAAAAGCCTGGGCAAAGCATCTAGCTCCGTGCCTATTCATCACATATTTTCCATAAACACTCACTTTCTGTTTTGTGAGCCCCAGTTTCATCACCTAAAAACGAGAATACTGACTTCACAAAATTGTAGATCATACGTACGTCTGCAGTTGGTACTTGTAAGTGCCTGCTGTGTGTCAGGCACTTGATTCACATGCTGTTCAGCTGCATCACCCCGGGCAAAGTGGCTCTTCTCATTTTACAGTGAGGCACTCAAGTTCAGGAGCTCCCAGGTGGCAAAGTGGTAAAAAAAAACACCCTGCCAATGCAAGAGATGCAAGAGACACGGGTTCGATTCCTGGGTTGGGAAGATCCCCTGGAGGAGGAAATGGCAATCACTCCAGTATTCCTGCTAGGAAAATCCCATGGACAGAAGAGCCTGGTGGGCTACAGTCCACAGGGTTGCAAAGAGTCGGACACTACTGAACACACACGTTACACTGCTCCTACTCAAGCTCAGAGAAGTCAGGCAACTTACCCCAGGTCACAGACATAGAAGGTGGTGCAGCGAGGATTCACTCTCAGGTCTTCATGCCCTGAAGAGATGCCCTTTCCCAGGGTCAGCTACCTCCCTGTTCTGGGGATGAAGTGGGTTCAGTCATGTCCAACTCCTTGTGACCCCGTGGACTGCAGCATGCTAGGCTTCCCTGTCCATCGCCAACTCCCAGAGTTTACTCAAACTCATGTCCATTGAGTTGGTGATGCCAGCCAACCATCTCATCCTCTGTCATCCCCTTCTCCTCCTGCCTTCAGTCTTTCCAAGCATCAGAGTCTTTTCCAGTGAGTCAGTTCTTTGCATCAGGTGGCCAAAGTGTTGGAGTTTCCGCTTCAGCATCAGTCCTTCCAATGAATATTCAGGACTGATTTCCTTTAGGATGGACTGGTTGGATCCCCTTGTAGTCCAAGGGACTCGCAAGAGTCTTCTCCAACACCACAGTTCAAAAGCATCAATTCTTTGGTGCTCAGCTTTCTTTATAGTCCAACTCTCACATCCATACATGACCACTGGAAAAACCATAGCTTTGACTAGATGGACCTTTGTTGGCAAAGTAATGTCTCTGCTTTTTAATATGCTGTCTAGGTTGGTCATAACTTTTCTTCCAAGGAGCAAGCGTCTTTTAATTTCATGGCTGCAGTCACCATCTGCAGTGATTTTGGAGCCCCCCCCAAAATAAAGTCTGTCACTCTTTCCCCATCTATTTGCCATAAAGTGATGGAACCAGATGCAGTGGGTCAGTGGGTATGTTCTTAGTACCAGGCCCCACATTGGGGGTGGGGGTGCCCTCTATTCCCACAGTCCCCACATATCTAGACTCAGATGTTTTATGTTTCCATTCATCTGATTGCTTGAATGTTACTTCTTTTCCCTCTTCAAAGTCTTTGTTTTTTTTTTTTTTTAAGGGAATTCCCTGGTGGTCCAGTGGTTAAGACTGGACACTTTCACTGCTGTGGGCCTGGGGTTTAATCCCTGGTTGGGGAACAAAGATCCACACAGCATAAGAACAACAACAACCCAAACTGTTTTTTAGTTAATTAAGGAATAAAACATTACCAACACAATGTAGGGGCTCAACACCTGAGTATATACTGATAGAAATGCATAATGCGTTCAGCAAAAGACAGATACTAAAATGGTTGAATGGTAGAATAGTGCCATTCACGATAGCCATTAGCAGTGGAATGGGTGAATAAATGCTGATATTCTCATGCATGGGCTAGCACTTGGTAATGAGAATGAACAAGCCATAGGCACACCCAGCAATGAGGAGAAGTCTCACAAACAATGTTGAGCATAAAAATCAGTCACGCCTTTGGCTGGAACTCCGATCTTCAAATACTTCACCAAAATGTCCAACACAAAGGGAAGGAGGAGGGGCACCTAGCCCTTTCTCTCTAGGCCTTTCAGAAAACATGGAGTCAGTCCTTTGACCACATACATGGGAATCTACAAAAAAGGTGATATTGTAGATATCAAGGGAATGGACACTGTTCAAAAAGGAATGCTCCCCAAATGGTACCATAACAAAACTGGAGGAGTCTTCCATGTTACCCAGCATGCTTTTGGCATCATTGTAAACAACTTAAGGGCAAGATTCTTGTCAAGAGAATTAATGTGCGTATAGAGTATATTGGGGCTTCCCAGGTGATGCTTGTGGTAAAGAACCCACCTGCCAGTATAGGAGTCCTAAGAGATGCGGGTTCGATTCCTGGGGTAGAAAGATCCATGGAGGCAGGCATAGCAACCCACTCTTGCCTGGAGAATACCAAGGACAGAGGAACTTGGCGGGCTATAGTCCATGGAGTCACAAAGAGTCAGACTCCACGGAAGTGACTTAGCATACATGCACGCCTAGAACATATTAAGCACTCTAAGAGCCGAGATGGCTTCCTGAAACTTGTGAAGGAAAATGATCAGGAAAAAGAAGGAAGGACTTCCATGGTGGTCCAGTGGTTAAGAATCCACCTACCAATGCAGGGGGGATGGGTTCAATCCATTGCCCAGGAAGATGCCACATGCCACAGAGCAAGTAAGCGTGGGTGCCACGACTCTGAAACCCTTGAGCCTAGGGCCTGCACACCACGACAAGAGAGGGTAGCTCCCACTCATCGCAGCTAGAGAAAGCTCTCGGGCAGCAACAAAGACCCAGTACAGCGAAAAATAAATCAATAAACGCCCTACCCCTGCAAAAAAAAAAAAAAAAAAAGAAGGAAGCTAAAGAGAAAGTTACTTAGGTTCAACTGAATCGCCAGCCTGCTCCACCCAGAGAAGCACACTTCATGAAAACCAATGGAAAGAAGCTTGAACTGTTGGAGCCCATCCCCCCATGGATGTAAAGAATCTAAAAGACCTGGAGTGGGAAAAAAAAAAAAAAGGCCAGTCACAGAGAGAAATTCTACTTACCTGAAATTCAAAAATCGATCGAACGAAATTGACAACATAGAACTCAGGGGAGTGGCAGCTTTAGGTGGGGGAATAACTTGGGGCTCCTGGGGGATTGGGAATTACTTTGTGTTTTTTGAATTTGGGATTTGGTTACAGGGGTGTGCTCACTTTATGACAACTGAGCTGGTGTGCACTTGGGGTTTGTGCATCTTTATGCTTAAAAAAAAAAGCCTACTAATTATTACTGATAAAACTGAGATTCTTCCATATCCTTTCTTCCCTTTCTCCATCCTTCCTTTGCCAGAGGTGGCCAGTTTCCAGAAGCTAGAAGGTAGTCTTCCCAAGTAAATTTTATACTCTTAGTCATTTAGTGTGGCTTTGGTGTCTTAAAATGTTAAATAAAATGTATCCTTCGACTCCTTGCTTTTCCTATTTGTTGGTGGTGGTATTCTTTACTAAATTTCATATTGCTGAGGTTAATTCAGGTTTGCTACGTGCATCTCTGGGTCATTAATTGAAAAGACTGATGAAGATCGTTCTGTCACATCTGTGGGCTCCCGTTTCTTTATCCAGCTTCCCAGTGACAGTTGGGTTCTTTGGCTGTTGTGGCCACACTGCAGTGGGCTTTGAGCAGTGTCCCACTCCCCCAACGCCACCCCCTCCCCCCAACCAGGGCCTTCTGCTTCTCTCCTTCTTTGCCTCCTGCTCAGTCAAGTTGACCTTCTTTCTCTCTGTGGTTCCTCCACTCACTCTGGAATCTTCTCCCCTCCCCATCTCCCAGCTGTCCCTCCCCACCCTGCTTCCCAATCTTTCTGACTCAGAAAGACCCAGGGTCTGTGCTGGGTGGAGGTGGGGGAGGGATGGAAGGGGGTAGCCTCTTTCTTTGCCACAAAGGCCCCTGTTCCCCAAGATAAATGACGATTTAAACAAAGAAATATTTCATTAAGGGTTGATATCTTAATGAACTGTGCCAGGAACCTCCAAGGCACTCTCCAGACTCTCCCCCTTATTAAGGGGGGCTCCTACCCTGGGGTGGGAGAGGCTTATCAGTTTACCATATTGCCCTGAGTAGAGGACCACGCAGTGTGGGAAGCTGTCCCAGGGGACTGTGGAGGAGGGGAAGGCACCCAGGCCTGGGGGTGGGGCCAGGTTGCCCCTCTTGGTAGCAGACTGGCCCAGGCCCTGGGAGATGTTTGCAGGGCTCACTTTTAAGCTCTCAGAGATACAGGCCTTGTCCATGGGGTGGTGGTGCAGATTTTCCATCTGCGCTCCTTGATGGAAAATCATTCATTAAGGAATGAGAAATGAACAATAACCTGACAAGCAGTGGACAATTTTTCCATCAATTAGAACACAGTGTCTTTGGGTGAAATGAGACAACCCCCACCCCCCAATCCCATGGAGGAATTTTCACACAGAGAGAGAGCAGGACATAGGCAGGGATGGGCCTAGAAAGCAGACCCAGCGCACTTTCTCTGTCCACGCACCACACCCAGCCATTCCCCAAGGCAGGGGTGGTGGGGAATGCCCCAGAGACAAAGAAAGGCCAGGGAGGAGTGCATAGATGAGAATCCCTTCTCTTTTCCTGCAGCATCCTTCAAGAGCTACCCCACTTCTTCCTTCCTCAGAAAGATGCTTCTGATTGGGACTTCTCTGATGGTGCAGTGGCTAAGACTCCAGGCTTCCAATTCAGGGGGCCCCAGGGTTCAATCCTTGGTCAGGGAACTAGATTCCACATGCCACAACTAAGAGTTCGCATGCCAGAACTAAAGAGCGCAGATCCTGCGTGCTGCAGCGAAGACCCAGCACAACCAAACAATTAAAATATCAAAAAAGAAAGAAAGAAAACCCCACAGACTTAAATCCCAATTCTGTTACTTTCTGGCCTGAAATCCTGAAGCAGCAGGGCTTAATCTCAGTTTCTTTGACTTCAGAAAAGGGAGAAAGATGGTCTGGCAGAGATGGTGAGAGAGTGTAACACCTGTAGGGTTCTCTGCGGAGGCATCCTGTAGATTGAAGCCATGCTCGGTCTCTCTTGATCACCCCAGCCCACTTCCATCTCTTTCCCGCTCCTCCTTAGCTGCTTGTGTGGATGTTACAATGTGTTGTTGGAAAATTTTTATTTCATAAGCACCAAGTAACTTCTAATACATTGCTTTCTTCCTTCACTGTTTAACCAAGTATGCCTCATCTCTCTAACTAGATAATAAACTGAGGTCAGAGCCCACGATTTTAGTCATTTTGGGATTTCCTCTTACGCCCAGCCTAGTGTGTTTTGCACAGTAAATGCTTGTTGATTTGGTTTGATTATTATTTGATAGGTTTTTTTTTAATAGTCTGACACCTCAGGGCAAGTCGGTGCACTGCAGGTAATAGCAAAGGAGCTGTAGAACCTATGCAGTCCCTGTGTCTTCAGTGATTGGAGGGAGAGAGCTGCGGGTCGAGGTGAGGACTTGGATTGAAAGTGGGACATGATAGGACTTCCCTGGTGGTCCAGTGGTAAAAAGTCTGCCTGCCAATGCAGGGGACAGGGCTTCGATCCCTGGTCTGAGAGGATCCCATGTGCCGAGGGGTAACTAAGCCCGTGCACCACAACTAATGAGCCCAGGCTCTGGAGTCTGTGCTCCGAAACGAGAGGAGCCACTGTGGAGAGAAGCCCGCACGCTGCAGCTGGAGCATAGCCCCTACTCTCTGCCACTGAAGAAAGCCCACACACAGCAATGAGGACCCAGCACAGCCAAAAATAAAACAAGGAAAATTTTGAAAATGGGACAAGACGGCATCCTCACTCCCTTGAGGCTGTGCCTGCCTCCGTGCGCCTCCCGCTCTTTCCATCACTGCTTGCTGCGCCCTTTCTGCGTGTCCACTGTTGGAGATGCTTTCAGAACTCTGTACTCGGAAAGGGAAACATTCTTTCCCCGAGGAAACTGGAGGGCCTGGGGTTTGGGGTCTCGGTCACTGGCACTGGAGGGTGAGGTGGGATGTGAAGGAGGAAAGTCAAAACCAAGATGGCCTCAGACTGGAAATAGCCATGATCTACTGAGTATCTGTTTACCAGGCACTTTTCATATGTATCGCTGATCCTCACAGTAGTCCTAGTGTTGAATTTTATTTTGTTTGTTTGTAAAGAGAAAGCAGTTCCCCAAATGGCAGAGACAATCCGATGTAGGATGGGTAAAGGGGAAAGAAGTGACAGTCTTATTTTATTTATGTATTTACTTGGCTGCCCTGGGTCTTCATTGCGGCATGCTGGATCTTTGGTTGCAGCATGCAAACTCTTAATTGCATCATATGGGATCTAATTCCCTGACCAGGGATCGAACCCGCACCCCCCTGCATTGGGAGTGCAGAGTCTTAGCCACTGGGGCCCCCTGCATTGGGAGAGTGGAACCTTAGCTACTGGACTGCCGGGGAAGTCCCAAGAGCATCTTCGTAAGTCACTGATTGTATGTGGCATCTGGCAGGGCCCGTGGAGTGGGGCTCACACAGTTTCCTGGGTTTCCTCACTCTGGTTTGAGTCCACTCCATGCTGGGCCAGGACTCCAGGGCCCACCTCCCTCCCAGTTTTCCTGCATCCCCTCTTCTTTCTGGTCTTCTCTCTTCCAGATTCTTTTGCTCTTGACCCCTGGCCCTCCAGCCCTCAAGACCTCTCTCATGGTTGCTGGGCAGCAGGAATTCCCCGGAGCCAGGCATCCAAAGGCTGGAGTGGAGCTGAATCTTCATTAGAGAATAACCAACTGTGCACCAGTCACTGTGTAAAGCGTTCTTTATGGGTGACGTCATTTCACCTCCTGACTGCCCTCTGAGATGATATAGCCAATGCTGTGGGTGCCCTGTCTGTGTGCCCTCACCCTGCTCTCACCACTTATACCCCTAAGGCTTCCAGTTACCTACCTGCCTATCTTTGCCTGAGGGCTTCCTCTGGGCTTTGGACTGTTCTTTGCCAGTATGTGGGAGACCAGAAGTGCTAGGGATTTAACACCATCCAGGAGAGCCCTGCACCCATGATGGAAGGGCAGTGGTGTGTAAATAACCCTCCTCCTTCACCCAAGTGCTGGGGTCACTGAGGTGTGAAATCTACATGCATTCCCAGGATTTCCCAGCAGGACGGAACCCACCCGAGAAGCTGGCTTGATGACCAACCTGATTGCTTTTCTTCCTCTCCTTATCTTACTCCCCTACTTCTCTGCTCGTGTTTCCTTTACCACCTAAATCACTCATCTATACTGGAATAGTGGTCTCAGGATACCTGCTTCTGGGGGAACCCAGCCTAAGTCAGGTGGGTACCCTCATCCTCATTTTACAAATGAGAAGACTCAAAGCTTTGAGAGGTTGAAACTCACAACCAGTTCCACAATTATGTAAGTGAAGTGCCTGCATTCATACCCTGGCTTGTTAGACACCAGAATATCCACTTCATTGCTC
This sequence comes from Tragelaphus eurycerus, assembly GCA_935064755.1. Taxonomy (NCBI): domain Eukaryota; kingdom Metazoa; phylum Chordata; class Mammalia; order Artiodactyla; family Bovidae; genus Tragelaphus; species Tragelaphus eurycerus. The sequence goes on along the minus strand of CAKXYN010000027.1, from coordinate 16,935,932 downwards.
TACCGTATGCCTTCTTTTAAAAAATTTTTTTAATTAAAAAAATTTTGGAGTATAATTGCTTTTTCAGGTTGTGTTACTTTCTGCTGTACAACAATGTGAATCAGCTATTTGTATATATATATATCTCCTCCCTCTTGAGCCTCCCTCCTAACCCACCCGATCCCACCCTCTAGGTCATCACAGAGCTCCCTGTGATATATAGCAGCTTCCCACTAGCTCTCTGTTTTACACATGGTAGCCTATATGCGTCAGGAGAAGGCAATGGCACCCCACTCCAGCACTCTTGCCTGGAAAATACCATGGATGGAGGAGCCTGGAAGGCTGCAGTCCACGGGGTCACTGAGGGTCGTACACGGTTGAGCGACTTCACTTTCACTTTTCACTTTCATGCAATGGAGAAGGCAATGGCAACCCCCTCCGGTACTCTTGCTTGGAGAATCCCAGGGATGGGGGAGCTTGGTGGGCTGCCGTCTATGGGGTCGCACAGAGTCAGACACGGCTGAAGTGACTTAGCAGCAGCAGCAACAGCAGCAGCCTATATATGTCAGAGCTACTCTCTCAATTCATCCTGGCCTCCCCTTTATTGCTCAACTGTATGCCTTCTTAAGGGCCCTGCCCCTCTGCCCCCAAAGCCTGGGGAGCATGGTGGGTTGGCTGTGCACTGGCTGGAAAGGCAGAGTGTTTCCAGGTCACCCAGCCCTCCCTGCTTCCCTGTGGGCCCCTGGCCAAGAATCAGAGCCAGTTCCTGGATCATGGACAGAAAGAGAAGCGAACACCCACAAGACTGCCTACAGGATGAATGGAAAAAAGTGAATGCCACTTGAAGTGCTAGAAAAGGAGAGCCAGAGGTATGAAGCTTAATGAACTCAGGACTCAGGAATCTTTCTGAGTCTTTGCCTGTGATCAGACTTCCTTACATGCAGCAGCCCCTGTAAAGAGGAGGAACCAGGGTGAGAGGTGGAAAGAGATGTCTTGATAGTGGAGTTTGCTCAGCCTCAGACTTTGGAAAGTCCCTTTCTGGGAACCTCAGGCACAGGGAGAAATTGGCCAATGTCTTCCATGAGTATGAAGGTGGGCATTTTGGGGGGTGACCTGAGCCCCGCAAAGACAAAATTTCATGGACAGAACATCATGCAATTTTTTACTGGTTAGGTTTCATGACACCTTCGTCTTAGTTTACGTTCTAGAAGCAGACTCTGATGCAAGAGTTCGAGCTTGACTTGGGAGTGGCAAAGTGGGGGATTGGGGAGACAGCTGGCCCACATCAGGAATGTTAGCATGTACTGTGAATGAGAGGGGCATGGTCCCGCTGGGGAATCCCAGAAAACATTTGAGACACGCTCCTGGTTGTCCATATGATAAGGCAAAAAGTTGGGGTATTTATCCACCAACTCCCTCTTTGCCATTGTTGGAAGACTGCTTCCAGATACAATAATTCTCCAGCACTTTGGGATTGTCCTGAGCTTAAGCCAAGGGTGTTTCCATGGCCAGAAAGAGGCAAAAAAATAACCCTCAGGCAAAGGGCAGGTGTTGGCAGTAAGCAACCTTCTTCATTTGGAGGTAAGGGCTGAGAGACATGGGTGGAATGCCAGCACTGGCCACACTCTGCCTTCCTCCTTGACGTCTCCTCTTCATGTACCTTTGTGGGTGTGCGTGATCTCCTTGAATGCTTGTGGTTCACAAGGCTTCTGACCCATGGCTCTCCTCAAGCTACATGTCCCCTTGGACAATCCTGTGTACTCTCATGGGTTTAACTACTGTGTGAGTTGGTCCAAGTAGTCTTGGACTTCTCTCCACCCCTACCCAATGTCTGTGAGCCTCCAGTGCTGGCATTCCCAACATATCCCAGACCCAAATTATCATCTGTATCCAAAGACATGCCCCACTTCTGCATCTTCTCCTCCGTGGTGGCATCAGAACCCACTCAGTCACTTTAGAAACCATTATTAGAAATCACCCCTTGATTCTCCCCAGCCTTTCCTTTTTACATCCAGTCACCAAGTCTTGTGGATGTGGCTTCCAAAATGTTTCTGGGAGTCATTCCCTCCGCTCCATCCCCACTCCTAATGCCACTGGCTGGGCCCTCATCATCTTCTACTTGGGGTGTCCCAGTAGCCTCCTAACTTACTCCCATTTCCAACCTCATCCCCACCCTGTACCTCCTTCTAGCTCCTCTTCCACACTGGTCAAAGAGTTCAATCTACAATGCCAACCTGAACTTTCGATGTCTTGTTCAAGACCTATTCCTGAAGGGCCAACCAATTTCAAGCATGTTGGCCTGGTGCACAGGGCACAGGGTATCTCTCTTGAACCTTCGATTCCTTCCCTGGCCACTCCCAGATCTGCTACTTTGGTCTTGTGGTGTGTGTGTGCTGTGCTCTTTCCTCTCAGGCTGTGCCCTCTGCTTGGAATACTTTTTTTTTTTTTTTTTTAACTTGCTTTCATTGCTGACTCTAAGACCCAGCTTAGATGCCACCTCTCTCAGAAGTTTTCCTTGAATGCTCCAAGATGGATTAGACAATCTTCTTTTGTGCTCTTACATTGGTGCAAGCATCAGATAATTCACTGCAAATGGGCTTAAATAACAATGGGAATAGATTGACTTGTGTAATTGCATCAAGGGGTAGGGCTTGCTGCGGGTTATGGGTGATCCAGGAACTTAAGAAACGATGCTGTGGTAGTCTCCGTATTGCTAACTCTGCCTTACCCTGGGTGGGCTTCATTCTCAGAGTCCTTGGAGGGAGTCCCATAACTTCAGACTCACATCCTGCCCAGTTCAGTGCAGCGAACTGTTCAAGCAAATGCTGACTTGTTGAGACCTGTCTCAGAAGTTACTTGTTCCTCTCCAAATCAATCAAAATGTCCGAGGGCTTAGCGTGTTCTACCTTGGCAGTTGGCAAAGTATGGCCAGCTTGTTTTTATAATGGCAGAGTTCAGTAATGGAGGAAGAAATGAGAAAACTTTTTCTATAAAAAGACAGATAGTAAATATTTTAGGTTTGGTGGGCTGAAGCAAAATCAAGGATATTATGTAGCGACCAATGTAATAAGACAGAAAACAAATTTCCACAAAATTTTTAAGGATGGAATTATAATAATAATCGAGTACAATTTTTGGTAATAAATGGTCTGCTAGTGAGGAAAAAGGGATTTTTTTGGTTGGGGGGATGAGATAACATTTTGCTTAGTTGGAGTTCAAAGTTAATGCTCCTTACCATCAGATCGATGGCAAACGTTCATCTGTAAAAATTACTTTTTAACTCCTCACAAACTCAGGCAGGGGTCTTCCCTGGTGGTCCAGTGGTTAAGACCCTGCGATTCCACTGCAAGGGGCGTGGGTTTGATCCCTGGTCGGGGAACTAAGATCCCGCCCGGCTCGTGGTGCGGCCAGAATATTAAAACAAACAAACAACAAAAACAATAGGCAGGATTAGGTCCGGGGCCCAAAGTTTGCAGACCCTTCCCCTGAATTAAATCAAACTACTATCAAGCTAAAGGAGGAGACCCTGGGAAGCTGGAGAAGGAGACAGCAAACCACGTTGATGGTGGAGATAACGTCAGTGCCACGGGGCCTCAGGTGTGGGGCTACCTTTGTGACTCGCCATTCACAAAGTCAGGCTGTAGGACATTTTATCAGACATTTCTTTTAAGACTAGTTCAAGTCCACTAGGCCCCAGGAACCTGATGCCATCCCTAAAACATAGGCAGGGCAAAGGTGGTTGTACCCTTTCAACATAGGGGAAATGATGCTCAGAGAAAAGTGACTCATCTGAGGTTTCCCAGCAAGGCCTCTCTGAGATACCTCTGAGGATTCTAAGACGTGAGCCTTGGGACGGGTGCTTTGCTGAGTGAGTAACTGAACAGTTATGGTATGCCCTAGTTAGAGGGCAGAGGCTAGGCCAGCAGCAGTACAGGCTAGTCTAGACACGTCCTGGGAGGCTAGGTCTCTGGCGGATTCTGTGACATCCAAGGGTCAGTCTCCTGGGATGGGCATGGTCAACACATTTTCTCAGGAACCCAGCTCTGTTTCAAGAGTCTCTGGGTTTAGGTCTGTCTCCCAAGGAGGACAGGTGATATCAGCCTGGTAGTCCTGAGCTAGAGGGAAATTAGGCTGCAGGCAAGAGTGCTCGGGACACAGGCAACGAATTTGACCGCTCACCTTGCTGCCTCCAGCCTCTGGGCCTGGCCTCATCTGTCCCTGAAGAGCGCGCTGGTGACTGCAGGCCAGGGTGTGGTTTAAACCTTGATGTGGCGATGACCGCAAGGTGGGGACAGGCTGTAGGCAGCCCTCCTCCAGGGCTGACCTGGCCTCAGGCAGGGCTGTCCACGGCGAGGGAAGGGCCTGCAGGAGGGCAGAGGCAGCCAGAAGTGAAGGATGGTTGCTGGGGTCCTTTCCAGGATATATGCATGATGATATACGGATACTAATTGTGTGGGCGCTCACTGGTCTCACGCATGTATTTACACACTCCCATGGGCAGATGAGAAGGCAATGGCACCCCACTCCAGTACTCTGGCCTGGAAAATCCCACGGACGGAGGAGCCTGGTGGGCTGCAGTCCATGGGGTCGCTAAGAGTCGGACACGACTGAGCAACTTCACTTTCTCTTTTCACTTTCATGCATTGGAGAAGGAAATGGCAACCCACTCCAGTGTTCTTGCCTGGAGAATCCCAGGGACAGGGAGGCCTTGTGGGCTGCCGTCTGTGGGGTCGCACAGAGTCGGACACGACTGAAGTGACTTAGCATAGCATAGCATGGGCAGATGGCCACACCCTGCCCATCTTCAGTACCAGGATCTCACACTCACACCCTCACATACTCCTATGGTTTCCCACACTTGTATACACACCTCCATGCTTACACCCCATTTTCACACACACCTGTATTCGTTTCCTAGCTCTGCCATCACAGAGTACCATACACTGGATGACTGCAAACAGCAGAATTTGGTTATTGTCTCACGGTTTTGGAGGCTAGACATCCAAAACCACGGTTCTGGCTGAGATCTGTAGGGGTGGCTCCTTCTCCAATTCTTGCTAGTTTCTGTCAGCCTCAGGCATCCCTTGGCTTGTAGCTGCCTCGCTCCAATGCCTGCCTCCGTCATCACGCAGACATGGGTTTCTGCTTCCACACAGACATCTCTGTTTCAGGACACTCGTCATTGCATGAGGGGCCACTTGACTCCAGTGTAACCTCGTCTGAATGGATTATATCTGCAGTGACCCTGTTTCCAAGTGTAAGGTCATATTCTGAGGTGTGGGGGTTAGGACTTCAATATATCTTTATGGGGGGGGGACACATTTGACCCATAACAACACCTTACAGCCATAAAAATCTCACATGTACATATTATATCCCCACAGTGGCACACAGATGTATACGTTCAAAGTCATGCAGACACATGTTCACACATTCTCATAGTCACAGGATGACACATACCCACGTACGCCACCAGGATCACACACACACACACACTCTCCTTCAGTCTCCTGGTGTTACACACCCCACACAGTTGCTCCTTCACACGCCTGCATGCCTGGCCTCCCTCTGACACATTCCTCACCCCACCCCGGGGCCACACTCAGAGGCCACCCCGCGGGGGTCATGCTCTGAGACCCACACTTGGCTTGTACTTCTCACATCCTCTCCCACCCACACAGTCTCTCCGGTTCTGACTCCTCCTCCATCCAGCACACTCGATCCCCAAGCAACCCTCAGGGTCCGGGAGGCAGCAGCCAGCTGGGGCGGGGTTGGGGGTTCCCCTGCCCTGCTGCAGCCGGGCACCAGGTGGAGAGCCCCCTGCCGGCTGGCTGGGACCTGGAGCCCCCCAACAAGCCTTCTCCATCTTGGACTCCCACTCTTCCCTCTTTGGGGCAGACAGACAGACACACGGACACACGCACGCACACTCTCACGCTCAGCCCCGTGCCCCTCCGGCAGCCCCACGGCAGCAGTCTGTTCCTCATTATGGGCCAATGCGCCTGTTTACTCACCCAGCTGGAGATGGTTAGAGAGTGATAAATAATGAAAGAGAAAACAGGCTTTTCCCCTCTGCGGCTTCTATTTATGTAACGTGTCACAGCTCACTCACAGACTTTGTTTCGGAGCTGGTTGCAGGAAATAGTTTATTTTTTTCCGGACGGTGGCTTGGGGGGCGGGGTGGGGGGGGCTAGGGGTTTGGGTTTCTGGTCTCACGCCCATGGGAGTTTCGGGATCTGGTTCCCAGAGACGTCCTCCCCCGGTGCCTCCCCTCCCCTCCTCCCCCTCCCCCACCAAGACAGCTCTGAGGCCGACGTCATGGCTCAAGGCTGCCTCAGAACTGGGTTTTCTGATTCCACTGATTTGCAAGGAGGTAGGGTGGTTGGGGGCCCCTCCCAGCTGCCTGTGAAACCTCTCAAACAGATGGGTTTAAGAGCCACACAGCTTGAGGCTAGGACTCCCTGAAAGAAGTAGGTGTGACAGGGGGTTTCCCAGGTAGCCTGCACCTGTTAGGGAGGAGGGTACACAAGAATCCTTTCTGTTAGGTATCAGTAATAGGGACTTCCTTGGTGGTCCAGTGGTTGAGAATCTGCCTTGCAATGCAGGGGAGTGGGTTCGATCTCTGATTTGGGAACTAAGATCCCGCCTGCCTTGGAGCAGCTAAGCCTGCCTGCAGCAAGTACTGAGCCCAAGCACCACAACCGGAGAGGCCACGCACCGCAACCAGAGATCCCAAGACAACCGGAGAGGCCAAGCGCCGCCACCAGAGATCCCAGGACAACTGGAGAGGCCACGCGCCGCCACCAGAGATCCCAGGACAACCGGAGAGGCCACGCGCCGCCACCAGAGATCCCACGACAACCGGAGAGGCCAAGCGCCGCCACCAGAGATCCCACGACAACCGGAGAGGCCAAGCGCCGCCACCAGAGATCCCACAACAACCGGAGAGGCCACGCGCCGCCACCAAAGATCCCACAACAACCGGAGAGGCCAAGCGCCGCCACCAGAGATCCCCCAACAACCGACGAGGCCACGCGCCACAACCAAAGATCCCACGACAACCGGAGAGGCCAAGCGCCGCAACCAAAAACCCCACGGGCCGCAACTGACGCTCGACGCAGCCAAGTAAATTACATTTTAAAACACGGATCATAGATCCATGCCCTGTGTCCGCTTAGCCCTTTCGTGTCCACGGCCTATCTGAGGCTTCCTCACTTTCAGCGGCTCCTCCCCAGGTGAGAGAGACCGAGGACCGGGAACCCAGAGGGACTGACTGGCCTTGGTCTGCTCACCTGGTTGTGAAGAGCCAGGACTTCAAACTCACCCCACCCACCATCTCCTCTCTCCCAGGGCACCTCCCTGGGAAGAGTTCTCGTCTGCTTGAGACACAGTAAGGCATGTGGGAGTGTTTACCAGGGTGTGGGGGCTTGGAATGTGGTGGATGTGAGCTGGCAGAGGTCTGAGAGTGGGCTGCCTCCCCATCCTTCCCCCAGGACCAACGTGGGCATCCTTTGAGAGAAGCTACGGGGAGAGAAGCAGCAGCAGGAAGTGGTCCTCCTTCCTGACCCCTCAGGGCAGAGAGGGCTTTGGGAAGTTTAAAGACAACCTGCCCCCTTGCAGCCTGTCACTTTCGCCAGGGCAGGGAGCTCATGCCTTAGTTGACATGGAGCCTCACTGGGGGTGGTGGTCCCAGGCCACTTGTTGGGGGAACCCCAGAAGGTACTGACTTCTGAGGAATGCAGGGTCTCTTTGGAAGATGGGCTGAGAAGCCCCAACTCCAGCAGACTTGGTGTGTGCATGCGAGTGTGTGTGTGCGTGCATGTGTGTGCATGCACAGATGACGTGGGATCAGCCCTGCCTAGTGGCCTCAGGGATCTTTTGGGGGACCACTCCACAGGGAATCTCCTGGCTATGGGGAGAAGAGGCCTCATTCCCAAGACAAGGATTTTTGAACGGGTGTCTGACAAGCATAAGAATAAACAGTGAAGACTCAGTGAAAAAGAGAAAAAGCGTGATGGAGGTGGTTTTCAAATTTACTGGGTGTCAGGATCCCAAGAGAGTTAATTCAATGCTGATGCCCAGCCTCACCCCTGGGTGTTAGTTCAGAAGGTGGGAGAGTGTCCAGGAATTGACATGGCTGACAAGGTCCTGGGAATTCTGAGATGGGTGGTTTCCCAGAGGCTTGGAGACAGCAGCGTCCTCAGTGGGCTCAGGAGGCACCCCCTAGGCCCCTCCCTCAATGAGAAGGAAGCTTTACAGTCAGGAGAAAATCTGACTTTCCCCAAAGAATGGCAATGAATCGGTCAGAAGAATAATGAAATTGATTTGGTTGGAAAGAAGGGAGAGGGGAAGGGAGGGCGGGTAGAGGAATGGGAGGAAGGGAAATGAGCTTGGTACACTCAGGCACCAGGCTCAGTGATGTGGCATTTGGATCTGTCTTCTCTGACTTTGGGACATCCATACCCACTTCTGGAACCTGAAACGCTGTCAACATTTTATTCTTATTACCAGCTAATTCTTGTACAGGCACACCCACCTCACCCTGAGTCCAAACTTTTTGTATCAGCTGAGCGATTAGCACATCTTTGAGCTCATACTACATGCCAGGCACTGTTCTAAGTACTTTATAGGATTCCCTGGTGGTCCAGTGGTTTAAGAACTCCTGGCCTCAGAGTTCTCTGACTGCAGGCAAACGCCCAGGACAAGAGGCTGAGCACCCCGGGTCTCTGGTTTTTCACCCTGGGAGCGCTCATGGCTCTGAGAGTGTCCCAGGAGAGAGGTGCCACATGAAGGGGGCTCCAGGAGCACCCCTTACCTAGGTTTCCAGGAGATCCCTGCATTCTTATCCCCTTGGCAGGATGGATGTGTCACAACCTGGAGATCAACAGTGTGGGGGAGGGGCAGGGCTGACCAGAGGCCCCACCCTGGGTGTTTGTTTAGGCTGCAGTTCAGTTCAGTTCAGTCTCTTAGTCGTGTCCGAATCTTTGTGACCCCATGCACTGCAGCGTGCCAGGCCTCTCTGTCCATCACTGACTCCTAGAGTTTACTCAAACTCATGTCCATCGAGTCGGTGATGCCATCCAGCTATCTCACCCTCTGTTGTCTGCTTCTCCTTCTGATGCAAGCTTAGCTTAGTTTCTCCAGGTATGGTGGGTCCTGCCCGCAAACATCGGAGAAGGCAATGGCACCCCACTCCAGTACTCTTGCCTGAAAAATCCCATGGATGGAGGAGCCTGGTAGGCTACGGTCCGTGGGGTCGCTAAGAGTTGGACACGACTGAGTGACTTCACTTTCACTTTTCACTTTCATGCATTGGAGAAGGAAATGGCAATCCACTCCAGTATTCTTGCCTGGAGAATCCCAGGGACGGGGGAGCCTGGTGGGCTGCCATCTATGGTGTCGCACAGAGTCGGACACGACTGAAGTGACTCAGTGGCAGTGGCCCGCAAACATTCACCTGTACATACACATACTTGCAGGTGCCTCCCCTGCATTCAGGGCCCCCTTTCATGAAGAAACCTCTGGTTTCTGACATCCCCTGTGGGTGGTGACACGTATAGTAAAAATCATCCTAAACATTACATGCTCTGCACACCTTGTCTCTAAGCTTCACATCGGTCTTGCAAGAAGTTTTTAACATAATCACCTGCTATCCTTAGAGATGAGAATAATGGGGCTCAGAAAAGCCAAGTAATTGTCCTGAGGCCGCACAGCCTGTACGTGACAGGGCTGGAGTGGGATCCAGACGCTTCATCCCTGTCACCAGGCTGCCATTCCCATTTCTCTCCCTGGGTCCAGTGCCCAGCGCAGCACCCAGGATGTGTTCAGGAAGTCCACTGATCCATGTGCATATGTGGGTCTTCTTTCATACACAATCAGCACAGTCTCCAGTCACCCCTTTCTCCAAACCCACCCTGAGCCATGATTGCAAGGCAGACTCAGAGAATTGCAGACCTCTCTGTTTTCTCTGCAGCCAGAATGAGCACCATCCTGAACTCCCTGAGGGCCCAAGCCTCGGCTTCCCTCTGTCTCTCAGGTCCACACACCTGAGCAAGGCTTTGAGGAGATGGACAGCCCCTAGTTGGGCTCCTGCCCCAGGTCTGACCCTCACTCTGGAAGCTGCTGCCCGCCTCTGTCTCCCTTCTTTCTATGAAACATCAGGCCTGGCACTGCGCCCCACCTCCACTGCCTCCCGCATTCCCTTCTCCTGGCGCCCCCCTGGGAGCCCGGGCTTTGCTTGAGGGCGGCGAGTGAAGCCGGCTGTAACAGAGAAACCTCGGGCTCCTCTTTAGAAGTCCCTGGAGGAGGCAGATCTGAGGAAAGGCTGCCGAGAAGGCGCCTGCAGCAATGTCAGCTTGAGAACAACCTGGCTGACAGGATGCTGAGCGGGGATTAAGGTCGGGATCAGGGAAGCCAGGGAGAGGAACGCAAGTTCCCCGCTCCCCTCGTTGCTGCCACCACAGCCTCCTCCCAGGCTGCTGGGTTTGTCTTGTTTGTTCTCTGGGAAAGTGGGCGGAGAGGGATGTGGGCAAGGGTGAGGCAGGGAAGTGGGGGGAAGGACAGGGGAGAGGTGGAGATGGGCAGGCCGGGGATGGAAAGCCATGAGTTCTCTGGTCCTCAGGACTTGGTGAAGGACAGGCAGTGGCATGGTGGTCCTCCTTTGGGACCCTTCCCCCCAACTGTCTCCAGTTGGCCACGGGGCAACGATCACCTCCCCTGTTAACTGTCCCCCATGTGCAGAGCCTGTCCTGGTGGCAGGACTCGTGACGACAGAGCTGTTCTTGCTCTGAGAGAGGCTCCCAGCCAACGAGGCAGGCACAGAAAAGGGACAAGCCGGTTTCCACCTGCCCACAAATGCAAGCTCATGGCAGAAGGGCCTGCACTCCGACCTGCCTCCACACTGAAATGTCACAAGAGCCCAGCCAGGTGGGCAGCGGAGCATCATTTAGCAGCTGATGGAGCCCTGGACGCATCGTCCCTGGCGGGTGGCTAAAAGCGTGGCCTCTGGTCTTACGCTGCATGGGTTTGAATTCTGGCTCTGCTGCTGACTTGCTGTGTGACTATTGACTGAACTCTCTACGCCTCCATGGGGGGAAATGGTAGCACCCCCTCCTGAGACTGTTAAGATGAAGGGAGTGAGCATGAGAGCAGTGCCTGGGATAGGGCAGGACACAGGTGATGGGTGCGCTGAGGGCGGTTGCATTTATCATGAAGCAGAGGGAAGGAATAAGAGTGGGAATCCACAGTGAATCACCCGAAAGCTTCTGAGAGAAAGGGAGTTTGGAGTCTGAGTTTGGAAGCAGAGGCTTGACAGGGTTGGTACGAAAGAGTGAATTGGGGGGTCAGAGACAAAGCCCCTTGTTTGCCTGGAGAGTGGAGGGCCTGAGAGGGGCGGAGATTTAAGGATGTGTCTGGGGAGAGGATGTGAGAGCTGGACTGTGAAGAAGGCTGAGCACCGAAGAATTGATGCTTTTGAACTGTGGTGTTGGAGAAGACTCTTGAGAGTCCCTTGGACTGCAAGAAGATCCAACCAGTCCATTCTGAAGGAGATCAATCCTGGAATTTCTTTGGAAGGAATGATGCTAAAGCTGAAACTCCAGTATTTTGGCCACCTCATGCGAAGAGTTGACTCATTGGAGAAGACTCTGATGCTGGGAGGGATTGAGGGCAGGAGGAGAAGGGGAGGACAGAGGATGAGATGGCTGGATGGCATCACTGACTTGATGGATGTGAGTCTGAGTGACCTCCGGGAGCTGGTGATGGACAGGGAGGCCTGGCGTGCTGCGGTTCATGGGGTCGCAAAGAGTCGGACACGACTGAGTGACTGATCTGATCTGATCTGATCTGGGGAGAGGAACACGTATTCATTTTCTGGGAACTTTAGTCTTTCTGGGGCCATCCTTTCTCCAAGGTTCTAGCTCTATCTAGGGCTAACATGACTACTGTCTCCTAATCTTGCCAAGGATGAGCCTGGGGTGCAAAGGCCATGAAAAGATGCTGTTGATCATTGTGGCCTTCCAAGACTGGGGCTTGATCCAGAAATCCAAGCCATTCAGAGAAGCTTCCAGTGGCACCTGCATTCTCTGGACCTGATGAGGCCAAAGACAAGCAGATAAACACTCTGAGACTACAAAAGTGGAGGCAGATGGTCCCTGGGGTTGGGTTCCAGCTTTGCCACTGACCAGCTGTTTGGAGCAGGTCAGTCAGCTTCTCTGGGCCTTTGTTGCCTGGTCTGTGGCAGGGCGGAAAGATTCACACAGAGACAGAGGACAGCTCGTTCTTGGCTTCCTCAGAGACAGCCACTACAGGGCCTGCTCACCCTGGCCCACACTGAAGCTCCTCTTGGGGTTCCTCAGCCCCTCACCCCATCTCTGGGTGCCCTGACTGCAGGCTGGAAGTAGAGAAGGGTCTGGGTGGGAGTGAGAGCCCAGGGTGGGTTCCAGTAATTGAGGAAAGGATCCACTGCATGTGAGCACTTCGGGGGAAGCACTGGGCCAGGGGGCCTGGTCTCTGTGGGGGTGGGTGGTGGGTGGGGCACCCTGAGCTGGGGACTGTATCTCTAGGGGACTGGTTTCTGGAGAAGCTAATTTCAAAAGCTTCTTTTAAAGAAACCTGTCAATACAATTTATGTGTAGATTTATTGTAGGAAATTTGGAAAATGCAGAAAAGCATAGAAAAAGAGCTAAAGCTGAAGCTCTAATACTTTGGCTACTTGATGCAAAGAGTTGACTCATTGGAAAAGATCTTGATGCTGGGAAAGACTGAAGGGAAAAGGAGAGGGGGACGGCAGAGGACGAGATGGTATCACTGACTCAGTGGACTTGAATGTGAGCAGACTCCAGGAGATGGTGAAGGACTGGGAAGCCTGGTGTGCTGCAGTCCATGAGGTCTCAAAGAGTCGACATGACTTAGGCACTAAATAACAACAACACCACAGTGGATATACCTATAGCTCAAAAAATGTAGAAACAGTGTCATGGAATAATGAATACAGTTTCATAAAACTAGCTTCTTCATTAAATAAAACATCAAGAACTTTTCCTCCAGATCATTAAATATTCTCCTTCAGCATCATTTAAAATGGCTGCACAGGAGGACTTCCTGATGGCCCAGTGGTTAAGACTTCTCCTTCCAGTGCAAGGATGTGGGTTTAATCCTCAGTCAGGGAGCCAAGATCCAACATGTGTTGTGTTAGTCATGTCCGACTCAGTCGCTCAGTCATGTCCGACTCTATGCAACCCCATTGACTGTAGGCTTTCAGGCCCCTCTGCCCATGGAAATCTCCAAGCAAGAAAACTGGAGTGGGTTGCTATTCTCCTCTCCAGGGGACCTTTTGGACTCAGCGATCGAACCCAGGACTCCCACAATGCAGTCAGATTCTTTACTGTCTGAGCCATCCATGCCTCATGGCCAAAAATCCAAAACATATAACAGAAGCAATGTTGTAACAAATTCAATAAAGACTTTTAAAATAGTCCACATCAAAAAAAAAAAAAAAAACCAAAACTTAAAAAAATTAAAATGATTGCACAGTGCCCCATCTTCCGAATGTGTTGTAAGGCTTTTATCAGTCCTCAATTGCTGGGCATCCAGAATGTTTCTAGATTTTTGCTGTTATAAGCAGTGCTGTGACAAACATCGCTGTAGAGAAATCTTTGAAGGGGCGGCTAACTTTATGGTTGTTTATTTGTCTGTCTACCCCAGCCCCGAGTGTGAGATTTTCCAGGGCCGGCCCTGCATCCGAAGCAAGAGCTTGGCTCCTGGTTCTCTGTAGACCCCCAGTAATTGTTGACTGGCATTTTCTGGGGCTTGTGCTCCAGACTGAGGAACTAGGATGATGGGCTGATCAAGAAGAAACCTGCCTTCCCTGCTAGGACACTCAGGGGTCCCTAGTGCCCTTTGTTGGGTCTGCCAACTTCTAGGGGAAAAAAAAAAAAAAACCATTTCCAAGCCCAGAGCTACCACCATCCCAGAGGCTTGCTGAACTGCTTCCCTTTATCTCTTATCTTTTCCTGGGCAAAGCTTCCGTGGCCTTCCCCTGCCAGGACCCTCCCCGCTGCACCACCATCCCCACCTCTGACTCATTTGAGTCCTTTTGTTTTGTCTTCAGGCTGAAGGCCCAGCTGACAGAGCCCTTTCACCTGCTCATTACTGTTGTGGCAGCTCGCTGAGCTCCCCCTGAAGCAGCCCCTTCTCTGTCCCCCACCTCTTTCTGACAGCACAGCTTCTAGGCCCTGGGATGTGCCCACAGGGCACCCTCAGCCCTGCCTCCTGCTCTGCCCGCTGCCTGCCTCCCATGGTACCAAGGAACTTGGTCTCTTCCTCCCTGGGGGCTCTGGGTGGATGCGGCCATTCTTCCTTAGACAGATTTGTAGACTCAGGGATTTTTGGAGCTGAGACCCAGCTCCTCATTTTTCAATGGGTCTTTAACACGGTTGAGAGGTAAGGGACAAAAATGAGAGGTAAAACTTACTAATTTAATCTCCCCCTCAAGCATCCATGCCCTCCCGCAGGGCTCTCTACTGTCTTCTCTCCCCGCCCTCTCCTTTTCCTTTCTCTTCCCCCTTTTTCTCTTCTCTCTTTCAGCTCCGGCACACTCTCCCACCCTCCTGTCCTCATTTCCCCCTCCTCTCCTCTTCTTTTTTAAGTTTTTTTTTTTTTCTTTTTTTAACTTTCAAGGTCATTCCGGACTCCTGACGCCGCCAGTCCCTTGGTGAGACGTGAGCGCCATTGGCGTCCGTGGCCTCTGTTTCCGTGGCAACCCAGTAACCATTAATTTTCAATTAAAGGAGACAAAAAGCTCGATGACAGCTCCAGGTCTGCTGAAGATGTCAAGAATCTGTATTAATATACAGCAAGAGAGCATAATTGTGTGTCCATCTTCCAGAGCAGCGAAAAATGGAGGGATAATTACCAGCTCGAAAGCCACTCTGTAATTTAGTTCTTACTGTCACCACAGCCCTACACATTAGCATAAATTAAAAGCAGAGTTTATTGTTATCAAAGTGCATTGATATCGCCAGACCTGCTTTCTTCCTTTTAACTGTTTGTCGTGGGTGAGTGACTCCCCAACTCTCGGGGTCTCCCTGGGGTGGCGAGAAGTTCCAGCGCGGGGTGATGCCGAGGCACGGATGCCAGATCCGGAAGGTCTTGGCCGATTCCGCCATCCTCCCTTGGGGCGGATGGAGACCAGGGTCAGGGCGTGGCCCCTCTGAAGGGGTCTGGGGATGCTGGTGATGGGGAACTTGGATATTAATTCGCCTTCCAAGTGTCAGTGTTTTGTTGTGCCTGAGGCCCCTCCAGCTCTCTCTGGAGGGGCGCTGCTGCCCATTTAGGGGACCTTTTCAGAGCCTAGTATAGCACAGGGCAGGTGTGCATGCTAAGTCGCTTCAGTCCTGATTCTTTGCAACCCTATGGACTGTAGCCCGCCAGGCTCCTCCGTCCATGGCATTTCCCAGGCAAGAACACTGGAGTGGGTTGCCATTCCCTTTTCCAGGGGATCCTCCCGACCCAGGGATCGAACCCGTATCTCTTATGTCTCCTGCACTGGCAGGAGGGTTCTTTACCACTGTGCCACCTGGGAAGCCCAATGAGTGCTCAAAGCCAGCCTGGAAAACAGTGAATGCCAAGCGGTTTCCTCTCCTGGGGTGGATGTCGGCGGGGGCCCTTCCTGCTTCCCCAGTTCAGAGTGTGAATTTCCCATCTTGGTGTGGAGATGATCCTGGCTCTGGCCCGGTTCCCGCTGGCCACTCAGGGTCCCAGGTCCCCAGTGTGGCCTCTCTGGATGTCCCTCTGCTTGTACTCTACTGTGCATCACCACCTCCTCCCCTCCCCTGGGTCCTGCCACCCTACAGCCTCACCTCCGAGTAGTCACAGCGCCTGGAAGTGTCTCGCTGCCATGGTGCCAGTGACAACCACAGAAATCATGAATTTCCATGAATGGGGGATGCGGGGTTTTCTTGTATTCTATCCAGAGAGAGCTGTCCTTCAGAGGGGAATTTAGTGTAATTACCCTTAAGGGAGCGATCCTTACACAGTCAGTCACAACACTGACCTCCTGGCTGAGATCTGACAGCAAAATTACAGGCTGTGTACTCAACAGAAGGGGCATCCTTCTTTTTTGGGGGGAGGGGTAGGCGGGAAGGAAGGAGGAGGAGGGGAAGGAGATGCAGAGGCTTTGAAAAGAAAAGTGCTGGCTTCCAGCTGCCAGGCGAGGGTTCCCTGAGGCATCCGTGGGGCAGGGAGACTTGCCCAGAGGTCCCCATGAACTTCCACTGGTTCTAAGGAGGGGTCAAAGTGGGTAGTCCAGCCTCTTCAACCGTGAACTGTGATTTTTGCTAAAGTCAATCTTATTGTAGGTTAGGGTTTGAAGGATATTATAAATTATTTGATAAACCACCCACACGTGTTTCCCCAAACACATCTATCTGTCCCTTGATCTGTCTTCCAGGGCTTGAATTTCCACTATTCCTCCTGTGTTTGAGTTAATACATCCTATATCCTGTTAAGGGCTTTCAAGGTGGCTTAGTAGTAAAGAATCTGCCTGCCCATGTAGGAGATGCAGGTTCAATCCCCAGGTCGGGAAGATCTCCTGGAGGAGGAAATGGCAACCCGCTCCAGGATTCTTGCCTGGGAAATTCTGTGGGCAGAGAGGGCTCAAGGGCTACAGTCCATGGGGTCACAAAGAGTTGGACACAACTGAGTGAGCACACACACACACACACATACGTGCCCTGTTAAACCTCCCCTGGTTTATTTACCTGGCAGGACTAACTTGCTAATCTGTGACCATTTCAAATTTAGCATGAACTTATCAGTCACACGTGCTGGCCTGTCACGTGGCAGAAGCCTAAGGGCACGCAGACCAGGCAAGTTTTCACAATGTGATGGAGAAAGTCCGTGGTGTGGACAGATCGCTGTGGACTGTAAAGCCAGGGAAGGAATGGAAGTAGATCCCCAAATCTCCCAGCAGGGAGGGGCCCCCAAACCAGTATGTCCAAACACCTCCCAATGCAGGGGATCCCTCTCTCCAAAACTCAACTGCGTCCTCTCCTAGGACTCTTACCAGTAGGAGCTCACCAGCTTGAAAGAGGTGCATTTCCCACTAAACAGCACTGAGTCCTAGGAAAATTCGTCTTGAGTGGAAACTGTTTCTTACCTTCCCTTTGGAGCCCAGGGACTAATCTAAACTTTCTCCCATGGGACAGCCTTTTAGCTTCATGGAGACCATGCTCAGCTGTCTAACATCCTCTCCTTCAGTTCTGGGCCCAGTGGGCCCATCACCACCTAGCTCACCCTCCTGTGGAACCCGAAAAAGGATCTGAAAGGACAAGGGAGGCATTTCAACACTAATCCAGTGTTTACTGAGCACCTACTCTGCTCCCCACACAAATACCCACCACCCATCCCATCCAGTGAGGTGAGGATGTACTATTCCAATGTCACTGTAGAAGACAAAAAAAACCAGGAAGCTGTAAGTCACTTGCCCCAGGTGACCCAGTGGCCGAGGGGCAGAGTGAGATTGGAACCCAGACTCCCATCCCTGTGAGGCTGGCTCTGAGCACCCAACTGCCTTTGCCCCCAGGCCCAGCAGGCACCCTGTGCTCTGTCATTGCCCTGCCTGTCTCCTCCCCTCCAGGACGCTTTGCTCCTGGGACCCAATGCCTTCTCTCCTCTCTCCTCAGCAGGGAGAAGGATTTCCAGGGGAAACCCAGCTCGAGTCCTGCTTCCTCCCTGAAAGGTCCCCCGTCCTCAGTAACTGCTTTAATCACAACATCAGCAATTATTTACGACCATATGTCTAGCTCCAGAGCTTGTCATGTGCTTAAAGTAGGGCATTTCACTCAATTCCCTGGGCATTTTCCCTGGCTGAGGGTTCTGCTCGGACCCCTGTCCCCTCTGAGATCTGTTTCTCCTTCAAGGCCACCTTCTCAGTAATCCCAGTCCTAACCATCTTTTCCCACTTCCTGGAACCCCTGTTTCTCCCCACAGTTCCTATCACTTTCTAACATCATATACAATGTTCTCATTATTAGGCTCACTGTCTGTTTTCCTCCACTTTAGCCTCCAGAAGGGCAGGGACTTGTTCATTTTGTTTACTATTGTGTCCCTACTTAGAACCATGCCCTAGTATAAAGCAGGTGCCTAATGCATATTTGTCAAATGGAGGAATACTTAAAACCAAGGAGTGTTAATTTCACAACAGAGAGGAACTAGGGCCCTAGTTATGGGTTAGGTGGCTTGGCCAAGGTCACTGGGCTGGCGATACCCAGACTCAAGTCCTCATTCATTTGGAGCTACTGAGTTAAGGGGCTCTAAGTGGGGCCTGCTCTGAGGTTTGGAGGGGCAGGGTAGCTAGCTGGCTTGCTGGGGGATTTCTGCCTGCACAACCCCCAACAGGTCTTTCTGGGTCCCCCTCCCCTCCTTCCTCTTCCTGCACCTCCTTTCAGCAGCCCTGCCCTCCTCCCAGTCGGGGAGGGGCCTGCAGGTGCAGTCTGACTGGCTTCCCTCCCCCCAGGACTGGTCCCTGCCTGGCCTGGAGTCCACACCCAGGGGCCCTGGGCACCCCCAGGAGGCCCCCACCCTGATCTCTGAGTGGCTCCTCTCCCTGGATGTGAATCCGGGCCCCAGAGTGGCCACACAGAACATACATCTTAAACAAACACTTCTCCTTGCTGTTTATCTCCCTGGCCTTTAAACAAACTCTTTCAAAGGTTTCTGCTGATAGGAGAGATTTACTGAAAACCATTCCTTGCTTAAAAGCTCTGGGTTTATGTTGCCGGGGTGGGGGCAGCGGGGCTTGGAGCCTGGGGTTTCTCTGCCTCCGGACCACATGTTTATCCTCCAGGCCTTGATAGAGGAGCAACACAGACTAATCTTTATGGAAAAGAAAATAGGAAAAGCAGGAAAGGGGAGGGGTGCAGACTGGGGGAGAAGTTTGGCTCTTGTCTTTGACTCCAGGAGGCCAGTGGCAGGTCTGGTACGTCTGTGCCCACCACGCTGCTGCCCGAGGGAGTGGGGTGCTGTGCCTGGCAGGGTGGGGCTCCCTTGAACTTTGGACGGAAGGCCTTAGGGCAGGTGAGCCTCCACTAGGGCCCCCACCCCTGGACAGAGGCCAGAGTGGGCCTCTCCTATTGGCAGGGGGCCAGGGCAGGAACTCGGGGCAGCAGTCACGTGACAATATTTACTCTTGTATTTGACCAACGTTTGGTAAGCACCTAGCTGTGTCCAAGAACCTGGACTACAGAGTTGAATAGTTGTTAACTCTGACTTCAGCATTTTTGGCAGCCTGGCGCTCACATGAATTAGTTCATGTATTATAGCAGCCCGAGAGGTAGATTCTGGCTTCCCTGGTGGCTCAGATGGGTAAAGCATCTGCCTACAATGTGGGACAGCCGGGTTCAATCCCTGGGTTGGGAAGATTCCCTGGAGAAGGAAATGGCAACCCACTCCAGTATTCTTGCCTGGAAAATTCCATGGATGGAGGAGCCTCTTAGGCTACAGTCCATGGGATTGCAAAGAGTCGGACACAACTAAGCAACTTCACTGAAGAGGTAGATTCTATAATTACCCTAGTTTTGCAGACAGGGAAACCAAGGCACAGAGAGATTGAGACCTATCCCAGAGGTTTTGGTTTAATTGGGAGGCAGTCTGGGCATTATATTCTAAAGTGTATCCTGAGGGGACTACCCTGGCGGTCCAATGGTTAAGACTCCAGACTTCCAAAGCAGGGAGTACAGTTCGACCCCTAATCGGGGAACTAACATCCCTCCCACAGCTACAAAGCAACTAAGCCTGAGGGCTCTGGAGCCCATGAGCCACAGCTAGAGAGACTGTGTGCCACAAGGAAAGATCCCGGGTGTTGCAATGAAGACATGATGCAGCCCACTAAGTAAATAAATAAAATTAAAAAAAAAAAAAAAAAAAGAGGAAAATGAATCTTTGCTGCTTGTGGGCATGGGCCAGGGGGTTGCATACATGTTCTCATTACTCTGCCCCACAAAGCTTTGAGATACATCTTGTGATCACCTCTGATGAGAAAACAGAGGCACTGGCATCTTAGTAACTTGCGTAAGACCAAATTCAAATTTTGGATTTAAATCCACGATTAAATGGCCTAGTATTTATTCCTGACCCTTGAAGAGTGCTTTATACTTTTACAGCTGTCTTCAGGTTTATTTTGTCCTCTGAGGAGGAAAGACTGAGTGACCTGTTGTAAGTTACACCCCTGATTTCTCAGCCTGTGAAAGACCCATGGGAGGTCATGTTGTTTTTGTTTTGAAACCTACTTGGGCTTTTGTAGATAGAAGCTGCTCCTAAGAGGAGAACGGGGCCAGGGAAGTGGGCCAGGGCAGAGGCCCTGGGCAAGGGCGGATGTCATTGCAAAGACTCTGCTGACTTCGGTCTGTGCTTTGTTTGTGCAGTGAAGGGGCTGTCATGGCAGGTGGGGAAGGGAAGGGAAGGCAGGTAGGAATTTCCACTCCTTCCTGGCCAGGAAGCCACTGCCCCTCCTCTGTGTTTACACTTGACAGGCCACACCCCTCAGGATGGCACAGACCGACACCCCTTCCCTCAACCCCTCTGCTCTGAGCCAAACACCTTTCCCCACGCCCAGAAAGCAGTTTTCAGCACCTGGGACCTGGGTGGGCCCAGCTTCCAGGGAAGAAAGGCGGAGATATGTTGAGGAGGCTGGGCATGGGTATAGGAAAGTTGGGGAGGTAGCAGGTAGCCCAGGCTAGGACAAAATTACATGATTGCCTCGCTTGTCACCTTTCTCTTTGTATTATTTTTTTATATCACGACACCAAGTTTCTAAAACCTTTCATCCCCTCCTAGCAACTCTTGCTCTAAAACATTTCATTCACACCAAGGGAAACATGACTGATGAAAAGTGAAAGTCACTCAGTTGTGTCTCACTCTTTGTGACCTCATGGACTGTATGCCTCCAGGCTCCTCTGTCCATGGAATTCTCCAGGCAAGAATACTGGAGTGGGTAGCCATTCCCTTCTCCAGGGGATCTTCCACACCCAGGAACCTGGATCTCCTGCATTACAGGCAGGTTCTTTACTGTCTGAGCCACCACAGATAGCAGCTTCTAAAGCTACCCTTTCAAGAGAGAAGTGCATTTTGGCAATGGCCTCTTTGTTTGCCCATTCATTCTTTGATTTATTCAACGATTTCCTTGGGCATTCCTGGGGACCCTCCATCCCATCTGAAAGCCTTATCTGCCCAGCTCTGAATTGTGTGATGGGCTGCTGTCCAAGCTTTGGCTTTGCCAAAATGACACCCTTACCCTATTATATAACATCTAGGTATACTGGCAGCAACACAAACTCTCTTTTTCACAATTCAGTGAAAGAAAAGGTAATTCATTCTCCTGGAAAAAAAAGTTTGGGAGACTTTGCTTTAAGTAAAAAAAGGGTGGTGATTTTATCTCAGTGCTCACTGCAACATTAGTCACAATAGCCAAGACATGGAAGCAACCCAAATGTCCACTGACAGATGAATGGATAAAGAAGATGTGGAAGATAGACATAATGGAATGTTACTCAGCCATAAAAAGGAAATGAAAGAATGCCACGTGCAGCAACATGGATGGACCTAGAGATTATCACACTAAGTGAAGGAAGCTGCTGCTGCTGCTGCTCAGTCGCTTCAGTCGTGTCCGACTCTGTGCGACCCCATAGACGGCAGCCCACCAGGCTCCCCCAACCCTGGGATTCTCCAGGCAAGAACACCGGAGTGGGTTGCCATTTCCCTCTCCAATGCATGAAAGTGAGAAGTGAAAGTGAAGTCGCTCAGTCATGTCCGACTCTTAGCGACCCCATGGACTGCAGCCCACCAGGCCCCTCCATCCATGGGACCCTCCAGGCAAGAGCACTGGAGCGGGGTGCCATTGCCTTCTCCAAAGTGAAGTAAGCTAGAGAAAGACAAATGTACAATATCACTTATACGTGGAAACTTAAAAAAAAAAAAAAGACACAAATGAACTTTTTTACAAAATAGAAATAGACCCACAGACATAGAAAACACCAAACTTATAGTCACCAAAAGGGAAAGGGAAGAGACGGATAAATTAGGAGTTTGGAATTAGCATGGACACACTGCTGCTACTGCTAAGTCGCTTCAGTCTTATCTGAATCTGTGTGACCCCAGAGACGGCAGCCCACCAGGCTCTGCCATCCCTGGGATTCTCCAGGCAAGAACACTGAGTGAAAGTGAAGTTGCTCAGTCGTGTCCGACTCCTAGCCACCCCGTGGACTGCAGCCTACCAGGCTCCTCCGTCCATGGGATTTTCCAAGTGAGAGTACTGGAATGGGGTGCCATTGCTTTCTCCAATAGAGACACTACTATATATAAAATAGATAACCAACAAAGTTACCTGTGTAGCACAGGAAATTGTACTCAATACTTTATAATAACCTCCAGGGGAAAATAATCTGAAAAAGTATATATATATACTGATGAAAAGTACACATATATATTCTTTCCCCAGGGCTTAGTAGCTCCGCGGCATGTAGATCTTAGTTCCCCAACCAGGGATGGACCCCACCTTCCCTGCATTGGAAGGTGGATTCTTAACCACTGGACTGCCAGTGAAGTCCCCAATCAATTTATTCTTGTCTGGCCGTCGGACTGAGTTCCTTAGGGCAGTTGAGCAGGAGCCCATTCAGAATATCAGAGCTTGGATGGAATTTCCAAAGGGGGCCACTGTGAATCAAAGTTCTGGATTCATTTCCCTCTGTTCTCTTCCATAGAGAAAAAGCTGACTTGTGAGCTCTTAGGAGAAGACTGAGCTTAAAGCTGGAAGGGACTCAAAGAATCCTCTAGTCTGGTTTACAGAGGCTAGAGGGGCTTAAAAGTAGTACAACCTTTTAATAAACTTAATTTACACTGTAACCCTGAATATAAAGCAACTAAGAGTTGTACCTCTCTTCTAAGTTGGAGAGGCTGGACCCTGCATACTCTGCTCTCCCAATTACCCCTTCAGTGGTCCAGTGCTCCCCATGGAACTCCAAAGCTTGAAGTGCACATATAGAATCCACAAAGCTCGTTCAGTGATTCACCTTACAGACGAGTGAAGAGCATGATGGGGAGGATGGCGGCCCCTAATTAGGGTCCTCCACCCTCCACAGTCTGCGTTTGGTTCACGTTCCTTCCCTAAATGCATGATGTGTTTTCCCTTCCAACTTGACCTCTAAAATCCTACCCACCTCAAGCTCCACCCAAATGCCACCTCTTCATGGTCCCCAATTCTCTCATGCAATTCTGGCCTCACGCCAGCTCCTGTCAGTGTTCCCGGAGCTGGCTGATTTTGCACCTCTCTTGGGATCAACTTCCCTTGCATTTCTGCTCACGAAGCAGGTCTTTTTTCCCTCATCAGACTGTTGGGTTCTCTGAAGTCAGGGCCACTTTTCTCATCTCAAGCATCCAGCCCACGAGAGGTATGCAGTCACAGCGAAGCTGTTGACATTTTTTTCTGGGGTGAAGGTGAGATGCTTTGCCTGTGGTTGTGGGAGGGTCTGCCTACTGGAGAATCCTGCCGCCGCTGCTACTGCTGCTGCTAAGTCACTTCAGTCGTGTCCAACCCTGTGCGACCCCACAGACGGCAGCCCACCAGGCTCCCCCGTCCCTGGGATTCTCCAAGCAAGAACACTGGAATGGGTTGCCATTTCTTTCTCCAATGCATGAAAGTGAAAAGTGAAAGTGAAGTCGCTCAGTCATGTCTGACCCTCAGCGACCCCATGGACTGCAGCCTTCCAGGCTCCTCCGTCCATGGGATTTTCCAGGCAAGAGTACTGGAGTGGGGTGCCATTGCCTTCTCCGACTGGACAGTCCTAGTGCTCATCAACTCAGCTGGGGGGAGGGCCTTGAGTTTGATCAGCTGGGTACTTGGAGAACTGAATGAGGATAGGGGAGGGACATAGTCTTTTAGAGCTTAGAGGAGGGTCCTTACTGCCCTGAACTGGATCCTCCTCCACCACCACCCCTGAAAATGTGGAGCAGTAAAGGGAGTAAGAGAAGAGAAGTCAGGGCCCCTATACCTCCCACCACCAGTGGTTTCCCTCTCCTCTGGCATTTTAAGAGCTCAGACTCAAATCTTTCAAGGGCTTTTGAAACAATGAGATTTGCAAGTGCCCTGCTCAGTCTAATTGCTTAAAAGCCACTTCAGGCTCCAACTGACCCAGGATAAAGCCTGGGGAGTGGGCAGGGGGGGAGGGGAGACTCAAGACACTCTGTCACCTGCTCCCCAGGCCTTTCTTGGTGACCAAGATCTGCACCAGGGGTGATACCAAAAGGAATGAATATTCCATTGTCTCCAGTTAGCAGAGTCACTGAAACTTTCCTGTCTTTTCCCCAGCCTTTGCCTCCAGGGAACCTCTCACACCTAAACCTGCTCTCACACACCTTCTCATGCAAAGCCCAGCATCTCCAGGAGTGGTCGGGGCAAGTGTGTTCACAACCAGTTTTCAGAGTTCAGACTAACCTAAGGTAAGGAGGTCCAGAAGGGTCAGATGGCAAGTCTGGAGGTATTTGACTCAAAGATGATGCAGTTCTGTTCCCCTAGGATCTTCTGCTATAGATGCACAGGGGGTTTTGGAATCTCTAAGCCATTTCACCTCTCCATGCCTTTCGGATTACTCGTCCTCCAAGTTCTGTTTCCTTTTCCTTTTTAATATTTATTTATTTGGCTGTTCTGAGTCTTAGTTGTGGCATGCAGGATGCTTAGCTGCAGCATGCTAACTCTTAGTTGTAGCACGTGGGATCTAGTTCCCTGATCAGGGATCAAACCTGGGTACCCTGCATGGAGAATGTGGAGTCTTCTTAGCCCCTGGACCACTGGATTTCTATACAGAATTCTTTTCTCTGGCCCAGGACCGTACAAGACCCCTATTACACAGGATCAAAAGTGCTCTACAGCCTTTTAGCCTCCGCATAATTTGGCCCCACTTCCCCTTAGCTCCATCCCACCCCTGTGCCTTTTCACATGCTGTGCTCTTGCCCTCCACTCCCCATCATCCAGTGCAGACATCTATTTAAGTGCCCAGCATCAGGCTCAGCAGTGGGGACACTGAGATGACTAATTCATCCTGCGTTCAGAATGACACGTTTTAGGTGGAACGTAGAAATATAAACAAATGAATTTCTCTCCCGCGAATTTGTTGAGCACCTACTATGTGCCAGATGCTGCCCTAGGCTCTAGGGACATTGAGGTAAACAAAACGGATAAAGTTCCCACCTTTGTGGAGCTTATAAAGTGGAAGAAGAAATGGGCAGCAACACCTAAGCAGAAAGATACGTAATCTGCCAGATGGAGCCAGTGAAGGGAAACAAAGAAGGGGGAGGAGAAGGGTCTTGGAGGTGGGGCCATCTGAAAGGAGACCTGAGTGGAGGGAAGGAACAGCTTGTGCAAAGGTCCTGAGGCAGAGCTGCTTGTGTGTTCAAGGAGGAGCAAGAGACCAGAAACCCTGATGCTGGGAAAGATCGAGGTCAGGAGGAGAAGCGGGCGACAGAGGATGAGATGGTTGGATGCCATCACCGACTCAATGGACATGAGTTTGAGCAATCTCTGGGAGAGAGTGAAGGACAGGGGAGCCTGGCGTGCTGCAGTCTCTGGGGTTGCGAAGAGTTAGACATGAGTGAGTGACTGAAAAACAGCAAGAGGCCAGTGTAACTGGAGAAGAACAACAAGAGGCCAGGATAACTGGAGAAGAACAGCTAAGGGAAAGAGAGGAGGAGATGAGTCAGAGGAAACAGGGGCCAGATCATGATGGGGGCTGTAGACTCAGCAAGGGCTTTGGGTTCTAGAATGAGACAGGGCCACTGGGGATATTGAGAAATATGAACAAATACACGTTTCGAAAGGCTCACTTTGGCTGCTGATGGAGCACAGCCTAGAGTGGAGGCAATAGGAGAAGGAGAGAAACTAATTAGGAGGCTACTATAATAGTCCAGCAAGGGTGATGGTTGGGGTACTGGGAAGCAGTCAGATTAGAGATCATTACGATACATTCAATACGCTAGATCTCGGTAGAGATCAATACGATACATTATGATACATAACCGAGAAGACACTCAATTATGAGAACACAAGTCCAGGACCCCTGAGGGACCAGGAGGTGGTGGGCTGGACTGTTGACAAGAGAGGGTTGCTAGAGGTTTGATCACTGAGTGAATCTTAAATGAGGAGGAATCGGCCCAGACAGGAGATGGGAGATTGGCCAAAGGGGCCAGCAAGTGTTGAGGTGTGAGCCTCATGTACTGTGGAGAGCTGGGAGCAGGTAGCAGGTCAGAACATCATTTAGCAGCAGGGAGTGGTGTAATCTGGGGCTGGAGAGGATGGGTGAGGGGGACAGACACTGAGGTGGGACCCTGTTGAAGAGTTTGGGGTTCCTTTAATAGGCAGCAGAAAGCCACAAAGGGCATCAAGCCCGACCGCTTCCCCATCCAATCTATGTGGGACAAAGGCCACTCCGGATGGGGAGAAGGAGGAAGGGCAGGACTGGGGTTTGGGAGGCCAGTTAGGAGGCTGACTTGGTTACAGACGGGAGTGGCCTGGACCACAGGAACCTTGATGGAAAGTTGTCAGGATGCTCAGTTGATGGCTGATTGGAGAAAAGGGCTTAGAAAACAAAGAAGGAAGAGTGATCCCTGTTCAGCTCCAGGACCCTTAGACTGGAACGAGGCCCCCTGCTTAGGACCCTTCTCACAGGGCAAGGAGTCTGCAGAGCCCACCAGGACCACCCTCCTTCCAGATCATTCTTCAGATACTGAGGGCCCCGAAACTCTCATGTGCAGGGTCTATGTGGGCTGCCTCCCCAGGTCCACCCTCCAGGGTGAAGCCTGTCTGGGTTGCAGGCTGAGTGTGGGGGATTACATGGAGCTGGAATGGTACTCCTAAAGCCCCTCTCAGCCCAGGTGAAGCTGGGGATGGGAAGGGAGGGGAGGCTGGCAGAGGTGGAGGGGGGCTGCAGAGGCCCAACCTCCCTGCACTGCCCTGTGCAGAACTCCAGGAAGCCTGAGAACTCTCAATTTGAACCTGGTTTTCCAGATCTTTAGAAGGTGTATGTGTCAGCCTGGGAGGATAGAACATATTTTATTTAACAGTTTGTTAACTTGATTTATAACTTTTAAATATTTAGACATATGGAATGTGGGCCTCCATTTGTACTTTTGCCCGGTCCAGAAGGGGTGAGTGGAAAACTCCCCAGAGCCGGGATTGTATCTTATTTGCCTTGCTCACCCTCTCTCCTCCAGCCCCCATCTCAGGGCCCCTGGACCTTGGTAATTTCCATCCGACTGGACAGAAAGTCAGATCCCGGCCTGACAGTGAGAAACGTGGACTTGCTCTGGCCCCAGGGGGAAGGTTCGTCAGGCAACTGACTGCAGAGGCCTTTGGATGGTGCGGCCTGGGCAGGGGGTGGGGATGACATGGACTGGGGCCTAGACGGTGAGGGCCTGGGACCCCAGGCACAGATGGCCCCGTTCACAGCCCACCTCTGTCTGCCCTTTAAGACTGTGTGGTTCTTGTAGGACAGGATAATGAAAATAATCCCTAATTATTCCTACCTAGCAGAGCACTGGGGGGGGAGGGGGGGAGGCAGTGAGTGTTGGAATGTAGTTACTACTGCTATTATCACATAAAATGGTCCCTTTGAGGGAACTTTTAAGCCAAGTTAAAGGGCTGCTGCTGCTGCTGCTAAGTTGTGTCAGTCGTGTCCGACTCTGTGCGACCCCATAGACGGCAGCCCACCAGGCTCCCCCGTCCCTGGGATTCTCCAGGCAAGAACACTGGAGTGGGTTGCCATTTCCTTCTCCAATGCATGAAAGTGAAAAGTGAAAGTGAAGTCGCTCAGTCGTGTCCGACTCTTCGAAACCCCATGGACTGCAGCCTTCCAGGCTCCTCCGTCCATGGGATTTTCCAGGCAAGAGTACTGGAGTGGGTTGCCATTGCCTTCTCCATAGTTAAAGGGCAGCTCCTGGCAAATGAAAGGAGCTGAAGTTGGTTTTGATGACAGATCATTCTCTTCCACTTTATTTTTTTAAAACTATATATATATACATTGTATATATAATATATATATCCGCCTGCAATGCAGGAGACCCCTGTTTGATTCCTGAGTCAGGAAGATCCCCTGGAGGAGGGATAGGCTACTCACTCAGGCTTCCCTTGTGGCTCAGCTGGTAAAGAATCCACCTGCAATGTAGGAAACCTGGGTTCGATCCCAGGGTTGGGAAGATCCTCTGGCGATGGGAAAGGCTACCTACTCTGGTATTCTGGCCTGGAGAATTCTGTGGGCAAAAAGTCAGACACAGCTGAGTGACTTTCATTATAATATATATATAAACTTAAGTAAATGCATTTCATTTTATCTTAGTTTTTAGTATTTATTTGACTGTGCTGGGCCCTAGTTGTGGCATGTGAGACCTTCAGTCTTTTTGCAGCATGTGGGATCTTTAATTGCAGCATGCAGACTCTTAGTTGCAGCATGTGGGATCCAGTTCCTTGACCAGGGATTGAACCTGGGTCACCTCTATTGGGAATGTGGAGTCTTAGCCCCTGGACTACAGGGCAGTCCCTCTTCCCACTTTCCAAGTTCCCCATGAGGAGTCACTCAGTGATCAAGCTGTCCCTCCCCCGACCCCCTCTAACCCCCCAACCCCATCCACCACCAAAGCTATCTGTTATTTCTTCACCCTTCACCTTCTCCATCCTTCCATTCCCTGGAAGCCTGGCCAAGCAATTCACTTGCACAGGACTTGTGGGATCTTAGCCTAGGATCCTAACCACTAGGCCACCAGGGAACTCCCCACTCCCAAATTCTTGAGATGGCACCCCACCCCAGTACTCTTGCCTGGAAAATCCCATGGATGGAGGACCCTGGTGGGCCGCAGTCCATGGGATCGCTAGGAGTCGGATAGGACTGGGCGACTTCACTTTCACTTCTCACTTTCATGCATTGGAGAAGGCAATGGCAACCCACTCCAGTGTTCTTGCCTGGAGAATCCCAGGGACGGGGGAGCCTGGTGGCCTGCCGTCTCTGGGGTCGCACAGAGTCCGACACGACTGAAGCGACTGAGCAGCAGCAGCAGCCATTCACAGGAAGGTGTCAATGGGTGAGAATAAGCTCAGCACTGTGCTCACTGCCTTAAACACACCATCTCATTCAATCCTTTTAAATAATCCTATGAACTTGGTTCCAGATGCTGGGGTCCCTGTTTTATACAGGAGGAGACTGGGGCAGAGAGAGATTAAAAAAAACTGGGCCAGGATTTCTCAGCAGATAAGTTACAAAGCCAGAACCAGCACCCAAGAATGAGTGGCTGGAGTCCACTCTCTTTCCCAGGAGGACTCCAGCCATATTCGGAGCTCCTGTGACACTCCCGTGGAATAGAGTTTAGACCTGCTGGAGACAAGGCCCTATTCTGATGGAGACACTTTGATGGAAGGATAGCAGGCACTTTAGCTGCCTGATGGAGGGCTGAAGATCTGGTTTGCCTGGGAGAGGAAGTTCTTTTGTTTTCCTTCAGATTATAGCTGAGGACCTTCCAGGCAAAAAACAAGCAAACAAAATGACGCTCTCTTTTCGAGGGAGGAGGGCTGTGAGTGGGTCTGGAAAGGAAGATACTTTGTGTTTTTGAAATTCTGAGGAAGAGGCTTTTGGGGGACAGTACAGGTTCCCGTTGCAGGCGATCCTATAAGGACAAGGAGCTGCTCCTTCCCCACCACAACCCTGGTGACATGGGCTCCTTGGAACGCTGCCCAACATGGGGAGCAAAGGCCCATGAAGTGACACGTAGCCATCATTTGCTTGTTGAGTGGAGACTGACATTTGATTCTGGCCCCTGCCCTCAAGCGCTTACAGTCTCAAAGGATGATGGATACACACCCTGGAGGAGCTTCTCATGGAAAGAGCACCTGCTGAGGCCTGCCTTCTGGCCTCCATGTGAGCCCACTGTGTGATCCTGGGGAAGTCACTTGCCTTCTCTGATCTTGTTTCTCATCTATAAAGTGAGGAAGTTAGTATTGATCACTGGATGAAGCCTTGTTTTTCCTTTTAACAAACAGACCTGGAATTCTAATGCCATTCAACACAGGACTCTTCTGCAAACAGCTAAGCTGCTCTGCTTCTGAGAGGTAGGGAACCCACACTCTATCTTCTTCCTCTTCTTTTTAGATAAATTTCCAGGGAAGCTCTAAATGTCTCTATGGTAAGGCCAGAACCACATGGAGAAAGTGCAGGAACGACATGGAGGAAGCTGGATGGCCTTGAAAGCTAGAAGGATTGTGATGGGAGGAGGTGTGGGAAGGGCATTCCAGGCCGGAGACAGGATGTGAGAAGAGATGTTGAGATAGGGAAGGGCATGGTTGACACCTGTGCACGCCAGCCTGGCCCGGATGGAGGTGTTCTACACGAGAGGTGGTGAAAACAGCAAGAAGGAGGTTCCCAGTGGCATCCATGTGACTGTCATAGGGGCACCAAGGGGTAAAGATGATTTCCACCACAACTGGGAACGTTTCCAGGCTCCTTCCTACAGAGGGGCAGGGTATGCCCTGTGGCGAGGTTGGCGGGGTCAGGGGGTGGAGCAAGAACCAGAATCTAGGAAATAGTAATAATAACAGTGTCTACCTCAGAGTGTTGTCTGGAGGGTGGAATGAGTTAGCATATGGAAAGCCCCGGAAATGCAGCTGGCACGTGGCAAAAGTTGCATGCTTTCAGTAAAGTCAGACCAGAGAGGACCCTGAGGTTGCCAAAGCTGTGCATCCTTTCTAGCTGCTGGACTTGCACTGGTCAGTCAGTTCAGTCGCTCAGTAATGTCCAACTCTTTGCCACCCCATGGACTGCAGCACACCAGGCTTCCCTGTCCATCACCATCTCCTGGAGCTTACTCAAACTGATGTCCATTGAGTCAGTGATGTCATCCAACCATCTCATCCTCTGTTGTCCCCTTGTCCTTCCACTTTCAATCTTTCCCAGCATCAGGGTCTTTTCCAAAGAGTCGGTTCTTCACATCAGGAGGCCAAAGTATTGGAGCTTCAGCTTCTGCATCAGTCCTTCCAATGAGTATTCAGGACTGATCTCCTTTAGGATTAGTGATGGTTTTGGATTTCTCCAGCTTCTCTGCTCGCCCATGCTGATGATTCTGTGATGTGTGTGTATGCATGTGTGTGTGCAGGCATGCATGCGCATGCGTGGGAAGGGGATGTAAATGCAGGTGTCTTTCCGGGCCACTCCCTGACGCATGCACACACATTCCCTCCCTCATTTCTCTGTTGCTGGTTTGCTCCCAGCCGTCCCACCCTCCAGAGCCCCTGACTTCCTTCCTACCCCCGCTCCAAGCCCACAACTCACCCCAGCCTCCTCCCTCGCCTCTCCCAGAGCCCATGGCCCTCCCACTCACCATAAATCTGTAACTCTGGAGCGTGTGTGTGTTGGGGTGGTAGAGACGGTGCTGTGGTGGAAAGGCAGCAAACCAAACCAACCCCAGCTAATGAAAACGGCGATAAATCTCCGTCCATCAGGTTTGTTGTGAGCACAAACATTGCCAAACAAGGGCCCAGATGGCCTGCGGGCCCTCCTCCCCGTGGTCTGTAGAGCTTTAAATGGAAACGGTTGCTTTACACATCTATTCACTACTTCGTAGTGGGGGTGGGGAAATGACAGTATCCAGGGGGCTGGGCCACAAAATAGGATCGGGCCAGGTGGGAACCCTTTATGCCCCACCCCTAAGCAGGCTTCCTCTGGCCAGTCCTTAACTCCCCTGCCTTGCTCCTGGAGAGAACCCAGGGTGAGCCCTGTCTGATATGGGCCAACTGGGGGAGGAGGGGGAAGGAAGAGGATGCCTCCATAGCCTGGACTCAATCTGTTCCAATCCCAGACACATCCTGGGGCAGCCAGACCCAGCTCCTTTCTGTTGTTTCCAAAGTTCTTCATCCCTTGCCCAGAACTTTCCTTCCTTTCCATCTGGTCAGTTTGAAGCCTACTCTATCTTTCAAGCTCAAGCCAAGCCCCACCTCCTCCAGGAAGTCTCCCTGCCCCCAGTCCTCCTGGACCTGTCTTGGCTCATTCCTACAGCCTGGCCCACTGGGAGCCCAACTCAGTCATTACCGGAGGTGGAAAGGTCTAGGTGCATAGCTGGGCTTTACCGCTGAGCAGAGGGACCTGGAGCAGGTTAATATGTCAGCCTCAGTTTCTTACTCTGTAAAATAGGTATAATCACGGCACAGTCGGGCTTCCCAGGAGGCTTGGTGGGTAACTAATCAGCCTGCAATGCAGTAGACGTGGAAGACGAGGGGTCAATCCCTGGGTTGGGAAGATCCCCTGGAGTAGGGCCTGGCAACCCACTCCAGTATTCTTGCCTGGAGAATCCCAAGGACAGAGGAGCATGAGGCCACGGTCCATGGAGTTGCAGAGTCAGATACGACTGAAACGACTTAGAATGCAGGTACATCATAATTATTTAAGGACTAAAAAGGATGTTTGGGCTAAGGGATGGGAAAACCTGGACTCTCCCTACTGTTCAGTTTATTATTATTATTATTTATTTTGTGGTCTCATTCCCCATAATTCTTTTTTTTAAATTTATTTTTAAATTGCACTGTTCAGTTTTTAAGTCAGTGTGCAATGCTGACAAGACACATGACCTCTCTGGGCCCCATCTGCTCCTTCTGTAATATCAGGACACTGCCACCTTCTCTGTCTATCCTATAGTCCTGCTGGGATGACATGGAATGGTCTTTGGAGGCTGCTCAGAACAGGGAAGGTGTGACTTATGATGCTTATGATGATGCTGATGTCAGGGATGGAGCTGGGGGAGGTTCCCCAAGTCAAGTCAGAGGCACCCAGTGGCACATAATTCATACACGCTGTATGGTCAAAACACACAGGCGTGTTCCCCTACCCCTAATGGGGTGCCTCCTATCTCTTCCTATCCTGTGACAACTCCAGACATAAAGGACCAAGAAAGAAAATGCCAGAAGGCTTTGAATTCCTGATCCTCTGTGGGAAAACCCCCAAAGGGACCCAAGGGGGTCCAAAGGGATGCTCTGTGGTTCCTTATTTCTAGATCACCACGTGGGTTTACCAATGGCTGGTGAATGTAGAAACCATTTAGGATAAAAATACTTCACTTGAGAGTCTTGGAATCCCTAAGACGCCCATGGATAGGCTTTACTGCTGCTGCTGCTAAGTCACTTCAGTCGTGTCCGACTCTGTGAGACCCCATAGACGGCAGCCCACCAGGGTCCCCCGTCCCTGGGATTCTCCAGGCAAGAACACTGGAGTGCATGCCTTCTCCAATGCATGAAAGTGAAAAGTGAAAGTGAAGTCACTCAGTCGTGTCTGACTCTTAGCGACCCCATGGACTGCAGCCCACCAGGCTCCTCCATCCATGGGATTTTCCAGGCAAGAGTACTGGAGTGGGATGCCATGGCCTTCTCCGTGGAGAGGCTTTAGGAGTTGCTAAATCACTTCAAAATACTTGTAAAATTAAGTATGTGAATATATGTGTGATTATGAACTGCTCTATGTTGGTGATCTGGAACTTCCAGTAAATTCTCAAAGGAGTCCATGACTCAACAAAAGTAGACTTGCTCTATCCCTGATCCCTCATGTCAAAGGTGGAGGAAGCTGAGGCCAAGAGAGGGGATATGAACTGCTGAGTGACACATACGGAGCCAGATGAAGCCTGAGGTCCCTGACCCTGTGGGGCTGTGTGGATGGGTTAGGTCTGCACAACGGGAAATGAGGGCGTGGCACCCCCCTCCCCCCAGGAGGCTGTGCAACAGCCCACAGTGCAGCACAGTCTCTCCTTGCTCCTGGGGAAACATCCCAAAGGCAGGATGTCATCACTGTTCCCTGGGCAGGAGGGTGGGTGCCGAGATCTGTTTCCACGGAAACCAAAAATGGAAAGAAAAGGAACTCTCTATTACCAAGAAGCCTGGGCACACCGGCTGGCCTCAGCTTCCAGTTCCACCTCCTATGAATGAGTGTGACTTTGGACAAATCACTTAACCTCTTTGGGGTCAGACTGTCCATCTGCAAAGTGGGGACACACACTTACCTGATGAGGATATTATGAGGATGTGATGAGTCAGTGTCAGTGAAAATACCAGTAACGGTGAGCCGCACTTAGTAAGTGCTCAATAAACAGCAATTTTGTTCCTGTTGTTTGATAGTTGGCAACTTTGCAGTTTCTTTGTTCACTACAAAGTCTCTGACTCTGTGTCCCTTGCATCTTCTCCACTCAGTTGTAAATTCTGCAGCTTAATCAACTGTCTCGTTTAGAGTTGTATCTCCCCAAGCCTGGCACACAGCATGCAACAGGTATTTGTTAAATGAATGAATGGAAGCACCAAAGCACATTCTTAAGGATGAGAAGGAGCTCTGACAACGTGAGAACACTCATCAGTCTGGATCAGCCCCAAGATCAGCCCCAGAGCTGTGCCAAGAGCCGTATTAAGGATCAAGAGAGTTGGCTTCCGGTCCCAGTTCTACCACTTAACGGCTGAGCCACCTCAGCCAAGTTGCCAGACCTCTCTGGGCCTCTGTGCTTCCTCCAAAGCGTGGGAGCCCTGAGATTCCCCGGCTTCCCCTCTCGAGGCTGGCCTCCGACCAGCCGAGGAGTGTGGGAATGTGGGATCTGGGGATAATTCAGCCACTTCATTAATGACAATGAAGGAGAAGTGGGAGAGGATGTTAGGGCAGGGGGGTTGGGGGGGGGGGGGGGGGGGGGGAGCGGAGTAGCAATCTTGGAAGAAAAATCAACAAGAGCCTGAGCAGCTGCGGGTGGGGATAGGTTTGGGGACAACCACGCCGGTCCAAAGCGCCAGGGGTTGTGCGCCCCGGGAGCGTGTCTCCTCCAAGGCGTGTGCCCCCGGGGCTCGGCCTGCCCCCTCCCTTCCTTGTGCGCCTCGCCAGTTCCCGCCGCCACTGACTTTCTGACTTCTTAACTTGTCAGCAAATCCCAGAGTTAAAAATGCACACGCACGCCGGCCAGCCGCCAGCAGGGCCGTCTGGCCGCGGCTCCAGATGTGGGGCCACCGCGCAGGCCGCCCGCCCCGCCGCGCAGACTAAACAATCAGCCTTGGCCGTGAGCGCAGCGCAATTCCAGATGCCGCGTCCCTCGCGCCGCGCGCTAATTGGGCCGCGGGCGCGAGGCTCTGTCAGCGCCGGCCAGGCCCTGCCGGGGGCGGCCTTGGCCCCGGGCCGGTCCGCTTAACAACTTAGGGCGGCGGCGGGGTGGGGGGTAGAGGGGGGAGGAAGGAGGGAGAAAGACAGGGACTCAGAGACAGACAGACGCACGAAGAGAGGCAGACTGCAAGGGACAGAGACATTCTCAAAAAGAGACAGAGCTAGACAATGAGAGCTAGGTTCAGATTTAGGGAACATAAGAAAGGCAGAGACACACACAGAAACCGGGAGAGACAGCGAACAGAGGCAGGGCAGACTAACTCCACAGCGAAATCAAGAGAGGCAGGAACACGTGGAAGGCTGAGAGAGACCTACGGGTTTGCCACGAGTCTACGCAAGGGTGTCCACCCTCCTGTTTTAAAGAACCTCCTTTTCACATTCTCACTTTTGATAATTCTTCCTGGACCCCGGCGAAGCTGGGGACTGGGCCCGCCGCCTGGCCACCTAGCACTGGCGGTGAGGAGCCTGGGGGACTGCGCGGAGGAAGAGTCCTCGCCCCAAAGGAACCTGAGCCGTCGAGGGGTCACCCCCAATCCTGGCTGGGAGATTTAAAAGTTGAGGGCGGGAGTAGGAGAGGGCTCAGCGGGAGTTTGCTTGGAGGCTGGGGGGATGCCCGGAATGACTCCAGCAGTGTCCCTCCTGTAACCAGGCAGGCACTTCGGCGGCGGCGGCACCCTCCTTCCCCTGGCGCCCTGGGGCCTCCGGGGGGCGGGGCGGTGTTGAGGGGGCAGAGACGGGGGATGGCAGGTTAAGCCGAGGCCCAGGGCAGGGGAAGCCCACTGGGGACCACCCGGGGGAGCCCCCCCATCCTCTTGTTCCGCCCCCGCCGGGAGGCCCGGGAGCCCCGGGGGTGAGCGCGGAGGGCAGCGCGGCGGCCCGGCGGCTCTTGGCGGCCCCCTCTCTGACAATCTTTCCTTTGTTTGTTTTCTTAAATCTGGGAGGCCCGAATTCCTGCCGGATTCCGTAGGTTTCTCTCAGGAAGGAGGCGCCCCCACCCCCACCTCCTCTCACGTCGGGCCCGGCTGCTGGGGGAAAGGCAGGTTCTTCCCGGAGGCCCGCGGCGCGCAGCCCCGCGGCCCCGGGCACAGCGAGCGGGCGCCGGGCGCGGCGGAGAGTCCCGGGCGCCCTGCCCGCGCGCGCCACCACGCAGCCCCGCCGCAGGGCCACCGGCGGCCTCCGCTGAGAACATTAAAAAAAAAAAAAAAATCAAACCAAGAGAGTTTAAAAAGATACAAAGAGCAGCTCTCCCCACTGCACCCCAGCCCCATTCCACACCCCTCCACCTCTCACACTCCGCCCCCCCCCCCTTTTTTTTATTTTGGTCTCCAAACTTGAGCCTCATTAATTTCCAAAAAAAATTTCCCCCAATAAAAGGCAAACATGGAAAGAAAAACAAACTATTAGAAAATAGAGGAGGGAGGAAATGTTATTTAAAAGGTTAGCAGACCGCATCATTTTCCAATGATATTATATACTCCCAGTAGTATCCAAAATATATGTGGGCCCTGGGCCAAGAATGTAAAAAAAAAAAAGAAAAAAAAAAAAAAAATTAGAAAAAACCCTCTCTTAGACACAACATCTGGAGCTGGGAGCGAACAAACCCCCCATTTATCACACTTAATCCTCCAATGAAGCAATCGACAGTTGACTTCTGTTTTGCTAATTTAGCTGCTTTCAAGCGCCGGCCCTGTCCAGACCGGGAATTAAGTGTCACTGGTGGAGGGCCTGCCCCACCCCCCGCCGGTCTTTGCTCCCTCCCGCGCCCGCCGGCCCTCGGATAGGGAAGAAAGACCATTAAAGAAGAAAGAAACTTTTTATGAATTCCCTTTATGACCGCCCACTTGGGTCAGTGAAAACCTCCACTCTGACCTTCTTCTGCCCCTGGGCCCAGCACCCTGACATCCACTTCCTTGGTGACACACCCCCACCAACCAGCTAGCTGCCCTCCCCCTTCAGACTGGCGTATCAATGCCAGGAGCTGGCACCAACACCAGCAGGCTCCAGGCGGTCACCCCTGCTCCCTCACCGGTTGCTCCTCGAGTTGGCTATGTGCTGCCAGCCTCCTGTCTGGCATCTCGACCCTCAGGCCAGGACAGCAGAGGGAGGCCCCTGGTGCTTGGGTGGCAGAGGCCTCTAGGGGAGGCTGGAGACTCCGAGGTGGAGGCCTAGGGCCAGCAGCATTTGGAGACTTTAGGATTTGGGGAGAGAACCGGGAGGGAGAATGAATCAGGGAGAGTGTATCATTTGAGGATTAGTCAATAAATCCCTGGGACCCTGGCCCAGTGGGGCTGGTGCCAGGGAGCCTGGCTGGCCGGGAGTGCAGACTTCCCTCCTCAGGAACCTTCTTTACCGCCCACCCCCAAAGGCCTCAATGGGTCTCTCCTCATTCCTCTCTGTCTCTTAGTCTCTAAGCCTCCTCTCCTAGACTTTGGAGCCCAGGGCACAGTCATTTGCTTTTCCCTTCCCCTGTTGCTGGGGACAGCTGTGCAAGGGAGCAGTGAAGGTTATAGTCTTAGGGGACTGTCCTTAGGGATCTGCAAGCAGCAGAGGCTGGAGCATGTGCCCCAGTGCAACCTGCCCACTGTTCTTCACTCAGCCCACCCTGGCCCCCAGCTCCTGTGTCCTGGTAGAGCCCCCAGGAACAGCCTGCACTCCTGAAAGAGAGCCCCCAGAACCCTGAATTCCAGTCTTCTGCGGGCTCTCCTGGTGGCCTGGCAGGGCCTCGGACTTCCTGGGGAGACACCCTTAGTCCTAGCCCTTATCTGGATGTAATACCACCTCCTGACCCTGCCTTCCAGGGCCCACAAAAGCATCCTGTGTATGGACTCCACCGTTCCAGCAGGCATCTATGAACACCTACTGTAGGCCAGGCAGGGTGCTAGTGTTGGGGTATGGAGATGCAGGATGATCCTTGCCCCTGGGGGCTTAAACCTCTATTGGGCCCTGTTTTCTGTTCCGAAGAGGATATTACCCAACTGTCTTCAGTCTAAAAGCAGTCATTGAGCACATGCTAAGCCCCGGGGATCTGGAGATGCGTGTGTACTTAGTTGCTCAGTCATGTCTGACTCTTTGCGACCCTGTGGATTGTAGCCCGCCAGGCTCCTCTGTCCATGGGATTCTCCAAGCAAGAATACTGGAGTGGATTGCCAAACCCTTCTCCAGGGGATCCAACCCAGGGATCGAACCCAGGTCTCCTGTATTCCAGGTGGATAATTTACTGCCTGAGCCACCAGGGGTAAAGCCAGTTATCTGGAAATGATGGAAGACCATTTGTGTCTTTAAACTCGCCAGAGAAACGGACATGCCAACAGTTAATTCTAAGACAAGGCAGAGAAAACTAAGAGCCCAAGTAAGACATTTATAAAAGCTTCAGGATGTGCCCAGTGGAGAGACTGACTCACCCATGGTGGACTGGAAGGAAGGAGGGTGTGATGGACCCCGGGTGGTGGTGGGAGGTCTCATTGCGTTTGCTCTTGCAGCTCATCCTAGGGGTAGTACACCTAGTGGTTATGAGCAAGTCGTCAGAAGCCAGATGGGTGGTTCAGCTTCCTGCTCCGCCACATCACCTGTGGGATCTAGGACTTCTTAGTCTCTTTGAGCCTTGGTTTCATCATCTGTAAAGTGGGACTAACAATAGCAATTGTTTTGTGAGGATCCAGTGGGATAATGCAGAGCAAGCAGCTAGCACATGGTGAGCTCTGAGTGAATGTCTACTTTAGTTTTCTTTCTTCCAGAGGATATGGATGGACACCTCGTAGCCTGCCTATCATCCTCCCTGCAGCCTCTCCCTCCTGCCTAAGGAAACGGAACAGTGTGCTGGGTACACAGAGTAAATAGAAAACCTGTCAACTCTTGGCTCAAGTGACAGCAGGTAGACAATGCTGTGCACAGTTGGATGGTAGACTTGGATGCGCCATCTCCTCCCTCTGATACCTGCCCACAGACTGGGTGAGCCATAACGGCTGTTTTTCTTGCTCTCATGTCTCTGGAAGCCACTCAGAGGAGGACCCTCTGAAGCCCTCTTTCCCAGCTCAGCAGAAAGTCAAGAAATGTCTTTTTGGCCTAGAGCCACTATTTTGTGATTCTGATTTGAGCTGAGACCTCACTTGCTACATGTCCTGGGGCAAGACATGTCCCCTCTCTGGGACTCAGACTCCTCGTGGGTAAAATGGGTGAATGTTCTCAAGCTGCTTTGCAACTCTGCTTCTCCTTTGAGCTGGAGGTGCCTTCTCTTCTTTTCTGGAAGCTGCCCCTTTCATCTGAGGGTGTGGTTTCTACTCCTCCATTTCTTGCCTGCCTCTTGGCTTTTCTCTGTGATAGCCCCCCTTTCTCCCTTCTTCTTCCCCTTGGGCCTCCTCTGCTTCTCTTTTTAAAAAAATTGCTTTAATTAATTTTTGGCTGTGTTGGGTCTTCATTGCTGCATGGGCTTCCTCTAGTTGTGGTGTGTGGGCTTCTCATTGAGATGACATCTCTTGTTGTGGCTCTAGAGCGCAGGCTTAGTAGCTGTGGCACACGGGCTTAGTTGCCCCACAGCATGTGGAATCTTCCTGGACCAGAGGCTGAACCCATGTCCTCTGCATTGGCAGTTGGATTCGTAACCACTGGACCACCAGGGAAGTCTGGCTCTCTTCTTCTCTCTCTCTCTCTCTTTCTCTTTCTCTGCCATAGTGCTGAGACCTAGAGAATGTGTGGATGAACTGATTTCTTCTCTAGGTTTCCTCCTCCCAACTCCACCCAGCTTTTTGATCCCCAAACAGAATCTGGGACCAAGAAGCCAGACCTCTCCACCTAGCTGGGGGTCTGTCCCTTCTGGCTTGGGTGGTACCCTGACCTTTGACCTCTGACTTCTGAGAGAGTGGGGCATTAGCATCCCAGCTGGACCAAGAGAGTGCCTAATATGGGTCTTCTGTCTCCAGAGACTGGCAGGCTCTGTCTTCTCATACTGCCTTCCCCCCAGAATCCCAGGTTTGGGGAAGAGGGGCAGGAAAGAAAGCCTTTCCTAAGCTTGCTGATGCTCAGCCCCCTACCCAGCTCCTCCACAATGCCATCTCCCACCTCTGAGGCTAGGAGGAGCCTCTCATGGAGGCCCATGTGCCTGGAGGTTATTACTGTCCCCAAGAAACTGACTCCTT
Organism: Tragelaphus eurycerus; assembly: GCA_935064755.1. Classification (NCBI taxonomy): domain Eukaryota; kingdom Metazoa; phylum Chordata; class Mammalia; order Artiodactyla; family Bovidae; genus Tragelaphus; species Tragelaphus eurycerus. The sequence continues at coordinate 16,895,626 of CAKXYN010000027.1, read as the reverse complement.
ATTGTCAGGAACCATTTCCAGAGAGCCTACTGTGGGCCACGTACTGTGCCCTGAGCTCCGAGGAGGCGTCTCTGTTGGAGCAGAAGGGAGAGGGTGGGACAAAGACTGGGGAGTGTGCTGCTGCCAAACCAGGCTCGTGGGCAGAGGGTTTGGCAGTGTCTGTGCGTGGGCCGAGTTGGAGTGGCACCTGAGATGGAGCCAGGTCCTGGAGGCAGGTAAACAGGATGCTGTGTGCTGTGTGTGGGGGAGGAGGAGGGGACAGGGAGGGGGCACAATGGGCTATTGTGTGCTCCGGACTCACTGTCACTCCTGGACTCTGGGCTTCCCCTTCCTCTCTGTCACCCTCCCGCTGGGCTTTACAAATATCAAGATATGTGGAAGATGAGTTCAGAGTCTTCCGCTTTTGGGTACCCCCCGCCCCACCCCGTTCTTACCTAGATCACAGGGGACCACGATGGCATGGTAGATGCTGTGTGGCCCCAGCCTTGTTTCTTTTTTCTTCTTTTTCTCTCAGCTAAGGAGGGAACAAGGAGGGAACATCTGGTCAGGTGGTTGACAGAAGTGAGATCTAGCCAAGTCTGGTGACCAGGCTCTGGCCTCAGCTGGGTCCCAAGGTCTGTCCTTAGGAAAGTCACACAACTGCCCTAAACCTCAGTTTACTCATCAGTAAAATGGGCTAAGGATGACCTTCACTGTCTACCTCAGAGCGTGGTGTGGTGCTGTGACAGACACAGGACACTGGCAAGGGCCGGACACAGGGAGGAGCTGACTGCTTTTGCCTCCGTTATTACTCTGCTGCAAGACCCCTTCTACCTGCCAAAGCTTCCCTTCTGGGGGCAGGAGTAGGGAGAATTGATGACTGCCCATGTGGGATTATAGAAAGACCTAAGAACAGGAATGAGAATTCAGATTCTCAAGATATTCAGCCGGCCGATCTTCATCCATTCACCATTCATTCAACTTTTTTTTTTTTTTTGGGTTTCCTCTTTAAGCCAAGTACTCTGAAATTCTAGGTCTTCAAAGATGAACAGGCATGCCTTCTGCTGTTCTGCTGTTTGGGGAACTAACTCCTAGTCAGATGGGAAAGGCTGAAAACATACATACCCACACATGAGACTTTAATGTATAATAATAACAGCTAATATTTACTGAGCACTTACTATGTGCCAGGAATGGGTTGAGCACTTTACATATACTAACTCATAAAGTCATAATCATTCTGAAGATGAAGCAGTTGAGGCCCAGAGAAGGTAAGCAACTTGCTCAAAGTCACATAGCTAGTAACAGAGCTGAAATTTGATTCCAGGCACTCTGTTTAGAATCTGGACTCTTAGCCAGTACATAGTACACACAACATACGTGAACCTATACAAACAAGGGTGAAAGAAGAGTTAAGAGAAGATTGAGTTGAGCCTCTGAAGGAAGAGAAAAGGGGAGGAAAAATTGACCATTGTCCACTTCCACTAGGGCAGGGCAAAGTGAACCAGCCTTGACTTACAGCTGAAAAGACTTGGAGTAGGGGCTCTTGGGATGTGTTTTTAGGGCAAGAGGCTGAGTCAGTCTTTCTTGACGATAGCAGAAAGCTTTTTCTAAAAAATTATTTATTTATTTGGCTGTACTGGGTGTTAGTTGTGGCACGTGGGATCTTTGATCTTTGTTGCAACATGTGGAATGTGGGTTCTTTCAGCTGGGGCATGTGGGATCTAGTTCTTCGACCAGGGACTGAACTCGGGCCCCCTGCACTGGGAGGGTAGAGTCTTAGCCACTGGACCACCAGGGACATCCTGAGAGCTTTCTGGTTGGGATAGATGCCCCGTCAGCCCTCTGTTTATGGTCCTTTCCAGCACAAAACTGGGAGGGAGAGTTCTCAAGAAGGTAACTTCTATGTATCAATGGAGGGTGCCCCCCAAGCGTGCTGGGCCCCTTGCTCTTTCTCATGCCTGCAGATGCTGGTGAGCTGTGAGGAATTAAGTAGGACTGAGTGTTACAGGAGGTATTGCTTTGGGAACAAATGATGGAAACCCACCTCCGACGAGTTTAAGCAGAAGGAAAGGATTCATCGACTTAAATAAGCATGAGCAGGAAGGACTGGAGTGGTGTATGTACACGCACAAACATGTGGAGTGGGAATGGGGGCCCCAATTTAGATAGTCCCAAGCCACATAAAGATACCATCAACTTTCTCTCTTCCTTTCTTTCTTGAGCTCATCCATATCTTGGCTGTGTTGTTTGTTGTGTGAGAGTTTCTTTTTCCCCGCCCCCCTGGAGGTCAGGGCTTCTCCTCTGTTAGAGGACAGGGAGAGGTCAGTAAAAGAGCATGGCAACAATTTCATACTCACATCTCAGAGAAAAGAGACCATCAGTCACTCTCAACACCCTCTGTCTATAAAACCCTAGGGAAGGACTTCTATTGGCCTAGCTTGGGTCATGTGCCCACTTTTGGGAAAATGGTGTGCAGTGATTGGCTAGACCTGGCACATGCCCTCCCTAAGTCAGTAGGGGTGGAGAATTATGATTGGCAGCCCCATGGAATGGGGAAGCAGGCCTTTTGTGAAGGAAAGAGGTGCAGTCACCAACGTGGATGAGGCTACCAGGCAGACACAAATAACAGATGCTCCCAGTACAAGGGATAGAGGAAGAAATAGAATAGACTTAGCATGTGTTCTTGGAGCTTCAAGATTTGGGGGGAAAAGCTTTTACTGACATTTTAAGCATGATTTTTATTTATAACACACATAGCTATGATCTGGAATAAAATTTAAAGTTCATATAGACTTCTATGGAGAAGGAAATGGCAACCCACTCCAGTGTTCTTGCCTGGAGAATCCCAGGGACGGGGGAGCCTGGTGGGCTGCCATCTATGGGGTTGCACAGAGTCGGACATGACTGAAGCGACTTAGCATAGACTTCTAAGATAAAACAGAAGATATCAAAAAAGTGGGGGGCTTGTAGCAGGCTGTTTTCCTTACCTAACCCCCTCCTACTCATTTTTTTCAAGCTTCTCTGATGTTAAGGATGGAGATAGGATGGAAATGGGGTAGGAAAGTTGAGTTTCACATGGATCTTGGAGACAGAGAGATGTGATTTAATATCTTCCTCTGTCATGTTCTTAGTGAGTCTGTTTGCTTCCCTGTAAAATGGGTACATTGCTGCCTGCTTGGGGGAAGGGTTACGATTAGAAGTAAATGACCTAATAATGAAACACCTAGCCTGGTGTCTGGCTTGAAGGGAAGGCACTTTGTGAATGTCAACTCTTACTTCTGTCCTTCCTGTGTCTGCAGGCTCCTGAAGCCAGCTCTGGCAATCTAGGGCCATGGGAGTCCCACTCAAGGCCTGGAGCTAAACTCCTGTTGCCCCTGGCAGAAGCCTTATGGCTGTCTCCTCTAGGGAGCTATAACCATAGACATGAGTACAGTGATAACTGGCTTTGCCACCTGGTAGATACTGAATAGGCAATTAATCCTTTACTAGTGTAGACAAAACATCACCCTCCAAGGGGGAATTCACTGACCCACGTTCCCAAAGCTCCTTGTACTAACTTCTCTTGTGGGTCATATAGCTGAGCACTGCAATGATGCATTTACCTGTTTATATGACTTGCTGCCACCAGCTTGTGAATTCTAAGAGAGAGGAACTGTTTTCTCCATCCCTGTACCTCCCTTCAGTGCTCAACATAGAAGTTGGCGTGGAGTAAGGGCCTGGTGACTGTTTGATGGCTTAATGAAGGAATAAATGGATGGACCTGCTGCCTTGGGTTGCTTTTTGTCCAAGGACTGAGTTACCATCACTGCTTACTGAGCCACTAAAATGTATTGGGCATGTATTAGAGCTCTTCCATTGTTCTTTCACATAATCCCCAAGACAACCCTGGGTCACAGAGATTGTAACTTGCCCCCATTACATTAAATTAACTAATTTTTTTCCCCACATCATGAGGCATGGGGGATCTTAGTTCCTCGACCAGGGATCAAACCTGTGCCCCTTGCTTTGGGAGCACAGTGTTCACCACTGGAATGCCAGGGAAGTCCCCTTGCCCCCATTTAAGAGATGAGAAACTGAGGCTCAGAAGGTTAAATGACTTAACCAGGGTCACCCAGTCTATTCGTGGTGGCATTGAAATGTAAACCCAGTTCAGTCAGATGTCAAAGTCAGGGAGTAAACCTCTACATGCTTCTGTCTTCCATCTCGGGTTGTACTGAGGTGTCCAGAGAAGAGGGCTAAGGTAGAGAGAGCCCCTAGAAATGAAGCTGAAATGGGAGCTCTTTTAGAAAGAGCAAGGGTTGGTGATCAGAGAGGCCACTGGCTTTGGATGGGGGGAGGGGAGGGGGAGGGGGGCTCTTGAGGGCTGGAGGTCATGGTGAAGTTCAAGGGGACTTGGGTCTGGGGAGAGGAAGGAGGTGGTCAAGTCCTGGCAGGCGGTGTCAGAGCAGGGGCTCCCTCTTGGAACTGGCTGGGGCTGAGAGTCAGCCCTTTCAGGTCGTTTTCTAGCTGGATTGGGGGGTGTTTAATATTAATAGTAATGACTGTGGCGGGAAGATAATAGGCCTCAGTCAGATTAGAAGGGGGTAAGCGCTTATCTCTGGCTGCTGAAGACACATGTCTTTCACCTGCTCCTTTAATATCCCCCTCTTTCATTCCACCGCCCACCCCTCCCACCAGCCTAGAACAAAAGGGGTATTATGGGTCGGGTGTTTTCAGGCTTCAGCCAAGGAGACCTCCCCTTCCCCCTCCGCTCCCCCTGCATACCCGCCCCCCCCAGTCTGAATGAAGCTTTTTCCTCCCGTAAGAGATTAGCTCCATTTGACAAGGCAGTGAACTTTGGGAGGGGTGAGTGGGGGTCTCCTCCGGGAGCCTCCAAAGTGCAGCCCTAACGGATGCTGCTGGAGAGAGACCCCGAGGGACAGCCCTGAAGACAGACAGACAGACACAGAGCAGGAAAAGCATTGAGTTTGAGTCAGATACTGAGACCCAAGAACATAACACACGCTTACACACTCACAGACACACACACACGTTCCAGGGTGTTGGAGAAAAAGAGCAGAGGTGCGGGTCGGGGGGAGAGACAGAGAGAGAAAGACAGACGCACAGACATCTACAAAGAATGAGGAGGCAGAGAAGCACGCACATACACACTTGTCACCAGAGAGCCCGACCCAGAGAGAGACAAAAGTAGAAAGATGGAGGACTGAAGACATAAAGCCAGGGACACCAAGGACGCAAAGGAGAATGAGGAGAAGACGACAAATGGAGGAAGATGAGGTGAAGTTGGCAAGAAGCTGGGGGAGAATGGAGACCCAGAAGAGAATTGCACAGGGGCCTGCTGGGCCTTTGACCTTCCCTGGCACTGGCTCTGTTGACCCTGGTCTTGGATCAGGGCCAGTCTGGAGCGGGTACTTTTATAGCTTGGGAGGAATGGGGTGGAGATAGAGCATGGGCTGGATAAAGGTGGTGAATTGGAAAAGCCTTGGACAGACAAGGCCCGAGGGAAATGTGAATTTCCTTGATAAGGTAGCTCCCAGTCTCTGATGGGTGCCATCAGGTGTCAGGGTGATGGGCTGGGGGACATAGCTCTGAGGAGGCTTCTTTGGGGGTCATGTAGGAAGAGGATCCATCCCTCCTGCTGGTGGCAAGATGGAGACAGAAGGAAAACCAAGGGCCACTTCCACCACAATTAAGACCCCTGGCCCCACTGCATTCCATGTCGGAGAGTTCTGATGGCTTAGCAGTGAGAAAGCTGGGCTGTTGGACCACAAGAGTCCTGGGTCCTAATCTGTGCTCTGCCTCTACCTGACTTTAGGCTAGGGACAAAAACATCTTAGCTTCCCTTTCGGCATTTATAGAGGACTTCCCAGGTGGTGCTAGTGGTAAAGAACCCGCCTGCCAATGCAGGAGACATAAGAGATGTGGATTGGATTCCTGGGTGGGGAAGATCCCCTGGAGGAGGAAATGGCAACCCACTCCAGTATTCTTGCCTGGAGAATCCCATGGACAGAGAAGCCTGGCGGGTTATAGTCCATGAGGTCACAGAGTCAGATACAAATGAAGTGGTTTAGCACGCCCCATCTATAGAATGGTAATAACAACAGTCTCCCTCAACAGTGGTTGTAAGGTTCAAATTAGGACAAGGTCTTGGCATCATTGAGACCCAGAGTAAACACTGCTGTCTATTTGCTACTTAGTATTTGCAGCCTCTGTTCTAAACAATCTTTCCAGTATTATCTCATTTAAATCTGAGAAGAGCCCCTCCAAGACCTGACTGGAGAGCACTGTGAAATCACAATCCATCCGTTCCATGGTGGAGCCGTGATTTGGTCCTAGCCAGCTGAGTACTGTCCACTACTGCTTCCTACATCCCCATCCTTATTAAGAAGAGACACACGGTCCCCATCCCCACTGTCCAGAACGAGCTCCATTGCCTTTTCCACAGGAGAAGCTGATTTTTATACAACCAAAGGGGCTTGTGGTTCTTGCTGGTGAAAGGGCAGGTGAGGCAGAGGTTCTCCAGAAGGGAAAAAGAGTGCTTGCCAATTTCCATGGTGTAAATACTCCCACCATGGCTGGCTCCCCGCTACCAGGGTGGCCTTGACTGGACAGGAATCAGGAAGAGATGCCTGCAATCTGCTCCAAAGCCTGGGTAGGCTCGGTAAGTGGGGCCCAGGTTGCCTGTGCAGAGAGAAGGTGACTTTCTCGTACTTGCTTTCACTCCTGGGAGCTTCCTGCCTCATTCAGGAGAGTAGAGGCACCTGGCACCCACACTCAGTGCCCATGCCAGGGGCTGAACCGAAGATTCTAAACCAAGGGCACATGCTATCGAATTTGTAGATGTTTAGAAGTAGGAAGGGAGCATGGTGCAGGGAGGGGGGCGCTGGTGCTGTCTCGTGTATCTCTCTGTCCTCCATGGCTGGAACTCCTAAAGGGCAGGACTGCCTCTTCCCCTCCCTGCCACCCTTGGTCACTTCGGCACCCCTTTCCCTCCTGAGTGGCCAGAACACCCCTCTAGGTGTGGGGTAACAACAGTGCCAGGGGTGGGGTGGCACCAGAGGCCTGTGGTCCTCCTCCTCTGGGCCCCCCAGTGCCTTCTGTGAAACCAAACACTCCCTAGTGGCCCACCCGGACACCTGACTCCCTCCTGGGGCCCACTCAGGGTGCAAGCCATTTCCTGTCTGGGTCTTGGTAACCCCCTGAAATCCCAGCCTCCCTCCCCCGATCCCTTCCAAATGCTTATTAAGCCGTTTGCAAATCCAGGGCTGAACTGAGCGGCGTGAGTTTAATAAAGCAGAAGACAGATGCCATCCATCACGGGGGCCCCGGGTGGGGTGCGGTGAGCTGATGGACGCACACCCTTCTGGCTGCTTCTAGGTCAGCCAGCTACACATCCGAACAGACCCTCTCCTTGCCTACCCTGGCTGTGGTCCCCATCAGGACCACCTCCTGGCTGCATGTGGCTACTCTTAAGGTCACATGCCTGCCATAGATCCTGTTGGGAGGATCACGGCTCACTCTGGACATAGAGAGTGTGGGAATCAGGTGAGGGGGCAGCCCGAGCCTGCATTCCACGTGAATATCTGTAACAGGCAGGGTCCAGACTAGGATGCAAATTTAAGCAGGGGCCCTACACCTCAGTAATCAAGATAAATGATATTTTGATGTAATTTTTTAAAAATCAAAAGCAATGCTAAAACATCCATGATGAATAAAATAGCATAGTTTTGAATAAAGATGGTCTATTTTACTGATTGCCCTGTTGCTTCGGTCTCCGGTATGAATCACTGTGGTCTGATAGCAGACACCTCAAATGCAGAGGGTTCAGAAGCAAATTCCTGAACTGTCCCTAGATCTACTCCTTTGAGCGTCTTCCCGTCTCAGAAAAGGCAACTCTGTCTGGCCAGTTGCTCAGGCCAAAAACAAACTGGAGTTATCCTTGACTGCTTTCTTTCTCTCATATCTCGCACCCAACTTTTAGACTGTGATTTCAAAATACATTCAGAATCTGATGATTTCTCGGCACCTCCAATGCTGTGTTTCTGGGCCCATGTCACCCCTCTGCTCAGCATCCCCCATGGCTCCCATTGCACGGGAGTAAAAGCCCTTTCAGTAACCATGGGGCCCTACGTGATCTGCCCCCTTCCCTTCTCTGACATGCCTCCTATTAATTATTCTCTCCCTCGCTCCCTGCACTCTGGACACATTAAGCACACTCTTGCCTCAGGTCCTTTGCATGTGCTATTCCTCTGCCTGAAACACTCTTACCTGGATATCCACATGGCTCCTTCTCTCATCTGAGGTCTGTTCAAACATCACCTTACCACGAATCTACTGCTGCATACTGCTGCCCACCATGGTCCTCCCTATCCCATGTGCCTTGCTTTTTTTTTCCCCCCTCTCTCTTTTTTGAGGGCAGAGTTTGTCTCTAAGTCCCCGTTGTGACCACAGTGCCTGGCAGTCGGACACAGTTAATGCTGTCTGCCAGCCCCACCTTTGAACAGAAGGCTGTGCCCTGAAAGTGCTTCCTTCTGCCTATCTGCCAGTCTTTGATTCTTGTCTTGTTCCAGGTCCTACAAAAGGCACCTCCTCCAGGAAGCCTGGCTCTTGGCCAAGGGTGTGCAGACCCGAGTCAGAACTAAGGGCTCTGAACAGGGACAGAAGCACTGAGATTCAGCTCTGCTCAGGGTCCAGCTCCCTGTGCCTCCTTGAGCAAGTCACCTCACCTCTCTGGATCTCCATTCCTCCTTTAAAAAGGGCTTAGACCAGGTTCCTTCTATCTCTGACCTTTGAAGGTTTTAAAGTCTTTCCAGAGAGCCTAATGTGGTTTCTGGAATCAGACTGTCTGGGCTCAAATCCTGGTACCACCACTTCCTGAAAAATGAAAGTGTTAGTTGCTTAGTCGTGTCCGACTCTTTGTGACCCTATGGACTGTAGCCCTCCAGGCTCCTCTGTCCGTGGGGTTCTCAGGCAAAAATACTGGAGTGGGTAGCCATTCCCTTCTCCAGGGGATCTTCTCAATCCTGGGATTGGATCTGGGTCTCCCGCATTGCAGGGGGATTCTTAACCACTTCCTAGCTGGGCCTATTAGATGTTCCAGGCATCTTTGGTTGCATCTGTAAAATGGGGACAATCATGGGCCCCACCTCACAGGATTGTTGTGAAAATGAAATGAGAGGGTGAGAGCGTTCATGGTCAATGACTGAGAAAGCACCTAAAATACTCCAGAAAATGTTTACTAGTTTCAATACCAAGGGTAGTAGAAGAATCCTGAAGAATTCTAGAGTTTCCTAATTGGTTCTTTACCAAATTACATATATTTCTAAAAAGCAGAAACAACAAACTTTTCATCCCCAGGAAATAGAAAGGCTGAGAAGGGGCCGAGGAAAGCTGTTCTCACGTCTTGCCTCTGGATGGTCCCAGCTTCGCTCATGCCAACCAAGGTTTAGTCAGTGGCCTATATCTTCCTCCACCCCCTATCCTCTGCTCCCAGCCTCCTCCCTGTGGCAGCCCACAGTTCCAGCCTGTCCCACCGGGGCGTCCCCTGAGCCGGCTCCGTAGCCCCCTGAGAACTCAGGCTGGGCTGCGGCTCACCTTTCACACCCAGATGCAGGAGGCGGCGCGGGAGCCCTGCCTGGGGCTGGGCCAGGGGCCAGCTCGACATCTGGCATCAATTACCAACGGTGGCTGCGGAGTGGACTCCTCTGCCTGCCACTCACCTATCTGCCGGGGTGACAGAGGAGATGGGAAAAAGGTTTTCACAGCTGGAATAAATTGAGGGGAAGTGGAGGGGGAGGGCTGCAAAGAGACAAAAAACAACATTGAACTCAAGATGGAAGAAAGACAGTGTTAGGGGAGGTAATGAAGAAAATATGTGTGAGCGTGGCGTGCGTGTGTGTGTGTGTGTGTGTGTGTGTGTGGTGTTGGCACATCAGCCAGGGTATTCTATTTTGTGTTATTTAGTATTTTGTTTGTTTGGGGGAGGGGCCACCTACTTCCACTGAAGACTGGGTAGAATTTATATTTTAGTTCTCCCAGTAATAAGAGGTGAGGTGGGTGAGAAGCAGGAACAGGGGAGGAAAAGCAGGGAAGAGGGCCCAGTGAGGACAGACCAGGAGGTGCTTACTGAGGGGGCAAGAAAGGGAACAACAGAAAAATAAGGCCCTTCGAAGAGGAGACAGGTAAAGCCAAGTGGCCCAAAAGATGCCGGAGCCTGGCCTCTAGCTCAGCGCCTGGTCCCCTGGGTTGGGCCCGGGAACCTGTGTGCCTTTGCGTGCTGGTGGAAGTTGGGGGGCTTCCCTCCCCTCCCCCACCTGCTGACCCCACACAGCTCACTCATCCCTCCCTCCCAGCCACCCACACCTCTGAGTTCAGGCCACAGGAATTCCCCTCTTTCTCCATCTGCTCCCCACTGACACGAAGGCACTTTCAATTGCCTGCTCATTAGTCATCAAGATCCTTCCCCTGGACACACCGGTCCGGTTTCCATCGAGAGCCAGGGCCACAGGGGTCCCCACCCTGCACTAGGCCCCTCTCACAGAGAACTGTGCTGTAATAACCTGGTCAGAAGGCGGTGGAGGCGACCCCGCCAGAGGCCCTCCAAGTGTTGTGTGAGGGGCTGGGTGGGGGGGGTGTGGCCCACTGTGAGCAGCCCACTTGAGGCGGCTAACGCCCCTTCATATTATTATCCCTGTTGAGTCCATAAAAGCCCCCTCTAGCGTTACAGCATTTGAGAGACTATTAAGTTTTAAGGCCTTGGACCTCCGGGGGAGGAGGCAGGTTGACAGGGGCGTTTTGTGGGCTCTGGGTTTCCGTGGCAGCTGGGAGGCTGATAGGGGCTGAGGATGCGGGCACAGGCCTTAGGAAGCGGTAGGCAGGGGGCAGGCCCAGGGCAGGGCAGAGGGTGAGGGGCACACAGGGCTTGCAGTGGCACTCTCCCCCTTGCTCCGGACCTGGTCAGTGGCTCCCACATTCTTGAGGGGGGTGAGTGGGGAGAAGACAGGGCTTTCCCTCATGAGAAGAGGAGGGCTGAGGGGCTCCGGGCCTTGGCAAGAGACACTCGGTCTCCCACCCTGCACTGGGCCAGCTCTTAGCCCCTCATCCTCGCCCTCCTCTGGCCTCCTTCCCGGGTATGTGGCAGCTGTGCTTCGGAATCTTCTGCCTCCCTCCTCTGGAGGCCGGGGCAGGGGCCCCAACACCCAGTGCCCCCTCCACCCACACTTGTCCTGGGCCTTCTGCACTCTCAGGCCAGCCCTGAGGCAGTCCTGGCAGGTGGAGAGGCCCACTTGGGAGCAGTAAATCTGTGTTTGAATCCAGGCCCTGCCACTTAGGAGCTCTGGGACCTTGGTGCTGTTCTTGGGACCTCACTTTTCTTGCCCGTTGCCAGAGGGGTTGAACTGGGTCATTCCTGCACTTAATGCACCAGCTCTCTGTCTAACGTCATGGCTTTGTGTGAGGAGTGAGTATTAGGCTCGAGTGAAAACTCAAGCACGTTTAGAATAATAGCTGATGTACTTGAGCGCTCACAATGCCCTAGGTGCTTTACATGTAGCCTCTCATGACAACGACCCTCTGAGTGGCAACTCTTCAGTCCCTCTTTGCCAGTGAGAACACCAAGGTCCTGGGGGATGGAGCGCCTGGCTCTGGGCTGACCGGACCGAGGGCCCATGGCTCCATACTAGCCAGCCCACCGCAGGGCCTTGACCACCTGTAAACCCGTTAGGTGCTAGTGCTGTGTAGAAAGACTGGTCTCTGGATGTGGAGAAAGGAAGGCCCCAGGCCTCTATCTGTTCTCAATACCCACCTGTGAACACGTTCTCTGGGCCAACCGGTCTGAGCCTCACTTTCCCCCTCTGCACCTTGAGGATGCTAGTGAGATGAACAGTGGCCACCTCATAGACCGCTGGGAAAGAGGAACAGGCTCTGAGCCCAGGGCCAGACCACACGGAGGGTTCCATCCTTGTTAGTTACCCTCATCATTGTTGCCGCCACCCTCACAGGTTGCAAGAACCCCCTTTCCAGCCAGCTCTGGAGGCCAACCAGCCAGAGAGAGTCCACGTGGTGGTGGTGGTGGTGGGGCAGTCAGCCCAATGTGGTCTGGAGGCCAACAAACCAACTCCCCACCTGCCTCTCTTCTCCTAAAGCCTGCAATTTGGAGATAATAGTAATAATAACACCGCACATTTGGAGAGCCCTCTCTTTAGCATTTCAATTCAATTCTGCAAATATTTACTGTGTGCCGGCCACGTGAGGAGCCTTCACATCGATTACCTTCTCCTAATTGGCCAGCCCCTCCCCTCGGCTCTGGCATTCACACGCAAACCCATGTATGTGTGTGCATGCACATGCACACACGCACAAGCACGCAGATGTGAGCACAGGCACACATGCTGACACGCGAGCACAGTCACCCGGGGCTGTTGTTGGCCCTCTCTCACCTCTCAGACTTCAGGTATGTTTTAGCCTTAATTTAGGACATTCACCTTAAACTCTAAGACGCTCAGAAGGCTGGGACCCTGACCTCCTAAATCACCCTGCAGAAGGTGTTTGGGCAGGGTCATAGGAAGGCTCAGAGCTAGCTGGGTGATTCGCACCTGGACTTGGGAGTCAGCCAGCCCCAGTTCCGATTCCTGTTCTGCTGTTTAGCAGTTCTGTGTCTCTGGACAAGTTGCTACATCTTTTTGTGCTTCAGCTTCCTTATCTGTAAGATAGGGATGACAGTAGCAGCCACCTCGTAGGCTCCGGGAGGATTAACAGGACAGCACACCTGGCCGGAGTACGACCTGAGATGGTGGATGTGCCGACTGCTCTCCTGCAGATAACTCCTCCCACAATGACGTCACTGTGAGGGATCCCAGCTAAAATATATTTTCCCTTATCAGTTTGTGATCAGTGCCACAATCGGTATTTTGGGTTAAGGTATTTATCCTTTTTTTTTTTTTTTTAAACTATGCCTGAAATTCACTGGCTTATCATCATCATGGGAATGAGTTTAGCAGATCCTTCATCCATGGTGGCTCAGATGGTAAAGCATCTGTCTACAATGTGAGAGACCTGGGTTCAATCCCTGGGTTGAGAAGATTCCCTGGAGAAGGAAATGGCAACCCACTCCAGTACTCTTGCCTTGAAAATCCCAGGGACAGAGGAGCTTGGTGCAGTCTACTATCCATGGGGTCGCAAAGAGTCGGGCACAACTGAGCAACTTCACTTTCATAATTTGACCCTAGTTATGGGATAGTCCCCTTCCCCTTCTTCAGAAAACATCTATTGTTCACTTCCTATTTGCTGAGCGTCAGAGACACAAAAGTGAATCAGACACAGAACTTGCTCCCAAGAAGCTCCCACCGTGGAGACCAGTGAGAAGAGCTCTGATGGCTGTCAATGCAGGACTTGAGAATGGGGTGGGGGGATTCCAGAAGATGGAGGGATTGAGTCTGGGAGGAAATGCACGTTTGGTCTCCCTGGAGCAGGTGATGGTGGACAGGCTAAAGGGCAGTGGGGTTTTGCAGACAGGGCCATGCTGGTGGTGAGGGGCACAAAACGGCCGGACACAGCGCCGAGGGCTCAACTGTGGTGGGAGCAAATTGCATTTACTGCGACGTTCTCCAGAGGCCTCCCTGCTGCCCTGCATTTGTGGCTCCTCCACTGCTAGTGCCTCCACTCCTGGAAGAGGCAAGCAAGAAGCAGCTGGTTTCCTTTCAGGGCCCTCGCTTATTGAAAAATCAGTCTCAGACTTTCCTGGTGGTCCAGTGGTTAAGAATCTGCCTGCCAATGCAGAGGACATGGATTCGATCCCTGGTCCCAGAAGACGGCACATGCTGTGGGACTATTCCTGTGCACCACAGCTATTGAAGCTCACATGCCTGGACCCTGTGCTCCACAAGAGAAGCCCCCTCTCACTGTAACCAGAGAACGCCTATGTGCAGCAGCAAAGATCCAGCACAGCCAAAAATAAATACATACATAACTTAAAAAAAAATTATCTTTTAAACATGAGCCTCTTCATGGACAGGGAGATGTTCGGGCCCTGGGAGGTGTGCTGGGCTGATGGGGAAGAGCGGATGGCTGTCGGATGACGCCCTGTATCCCAGCTCACTGGGGCACACCCCACCTCCAGGTTATAATTGTGTGTGTCTCTTTTTCTGCCCTGTGGAGCAAAAGGGAGTCCCCTGTTGCTCACATTGGTGCAGCCTTCACCAGTCGGCACCAGTGGGCTGTTGTAGCACTCCTTGCCACGCACCAGGCAGTGACCTCTTTATTTTTTCCTGAGGCTCAGAGACGTGACACGCTTTCTGGGAACAGCAGAGCTGCTCCGTGACCGTGTTCCTCTTTGTATTTCCATTACGTACATCTCAGCCCCAGAACCCAAGAATAGCTGCAATACCCGAGGAGAAAGAACCAGATTTTATAGGAGAGGCAAGTCCAGAAGCCCTCCCTATCATTCTACCCCGTGCCACCCTCCCCCTCTGGGTTACTTGCCTTCCTTGCTCTGGTTTCCCCGTCTAACCCTTCTTCTGTAAAATAATCCTCTTATTGATGTACAATATACATAGAGCAGTGCATAAGTCATAAATGTACAGCTTGAAGAAATTTTGCAAAACCAATACAATCGTGTAACCGACACTCAGAGGAAGAAGAGAACATTTCCTAGTGCCTTGGAATACTGCCTGGTGCCCCTTGCCAGTTACTGCCCACTCACTGCCCCCAAAGTCACCACTCTTCTGTATTAGCTTCTAATACCACAGATTTGTTTTGCCTGCTTTAGAATCTTATATACATGGAATCATTCAGTATGTAGGCATTTTGCATCTTCTTCCTTTCTCTGGGTATTCTGTTGACAGGATTCATTTTCAGCGCTGCCTTCTGCTGTTGTATATGCTTTGTTGTACTGTTGTATATCACTAGCATGTTCTTTCTCATTTTTTGTAGTGTTCCATTGCTTCAATATTATCTCCATTTGTTGCTGCATTCTACTGTTGAGTTTTTCCAGATTTTTTTCCTACTGCATATAAGGTTGCCATGAACATCTGTGGACAAATAGAATTTCTGGGTCACAGACCATGCATGCCTTCAGTTTTATTAGATAACACCAATGGTTCTCAGTGACCGATGAACCAATTTATATTCCCAACAGCAGTGCGGCTGAATTCTGATGCTGCCACATCCTCATCAACACTTGATAGTCTCTGTCTTTTTATTTTAACCACTTTGCTGAATGTATGGCGGTATTGCATTGTGGTTTTAGTTTTGTATTTCTCTGATTCAGGAAATTGAATCCCATTTCTTATGTTTATTGGCCATTTGGATATCAGCTTTCTATGGAATGAATATCAAGTCTTTGGCCCATTTTTCTTTTCTTGTTTTTGTTTGTTTTCTTACTGATCTATAGGAGACATTTATCTTCTGGGTATAAGTCATTTGATGGATATAAATTTTACAAATAGCTCTGTGTCCTTTCTTTAAGAACTCTATGGGCACTTCCCTGGCAGTCCAGTGTTTGAGAATCCACCTTGCAATGCAGGGGACTGGGTTCAATCCCTGCTCAAGGAACTAGAATCCCACACGTTGTGGAGCAACTAAGCCCAGCGCCTCAACGAAGACTTGATGCAGCCAAACAAATATTTTTAAGAAAGAACTTTTTGCCTACCCTAAGGTCATGAAGATATTCTATGTTTTCTTCTAGAAGCTTTATTGTCTTGTCTTTCACATTTGTGTCTCTAGCCCATCTGGAGTTGATTTTTGTGTATACTCTGAGATAATGGATCAAGATTCATTTTTGTTTTTTTAAGATTCATTTTTAAAACATGGGCTAGCATCATCTTGACCTCAGACCTACCTCATCCACTTCCAAATGAAAGACCTGTTTTAATCAAGAAAGGCTTTTGTGTCCAAATGTGCCCTTTCACAGTCAAATTCAGAAGCAGCCTTCTGGGTCCCCGTGTAGGGTCCAAGGCAGAGCTCTCAACACGTGTGGTTCTGAATTGTGCCTGGCTCACCTCTTTCTGGGAAGTGCCCTGGCACAGGAGGAAAACCGGGGACAGAGATGAAGCACACTCCCACCTTCCAGCTGGGACTCTACCACCCACTGGACTCCCATGACAAGATTTAAAGATGCCCTGTGGAGCTTCCCTGGTGGCTCAGTGGTAAAGAATCTGCCTACCAATGCAGGAGACACAGGTTCCATCCCTGATCCGGGGAGATTCCACGTGCTGAGAAGCAACGAAGCCTGGGTACCACAACTACTGAGCCTCTGTGCAGCAACTACTGAAGCCCATGAGCCCACGAGCCTGTGCTCTGCAACAAGAGAAGCCACAGCACTGAGAAGCCTGAGCTCTGCAACTTGAGAGTAGCCCCCACTGGCCACAACTAGAGAAAAGCCTGCAGGCAGCAACAAAGACCCAGTGCAGCCAAAAAATAAATAAACAAACAAATTAATATGATTAAAAAAGAAAAAAGAGAAGATGCCTTGTGGAGTTCTGACTCTGGGATTCTCCTGCAGAATTTGGGGACTTTCTGCTTTCTCTACCCATATTTATTCACTCAACAAAGGCTTGGTTGCCTACTCTGGTCACTGGTCAGTTGACCTACAGCCAGAGGCAAAACAGACAGCAAATCAAATCGTGCCCTCGTGGACCTTGTATTCTGATGGAGGGAGAAAGGCAATTAGAATAGAAATAAGTAAAACACATAAAGAAGAGTATGAAGGAAGATGACAATGTAGAGAAATACATATAAAAAAGCAAGACAGAGGGGTAGGATGCTGCGAGGTTAAGTTGGATGGTGATGGGAGGGAGGCATTATTGAGATGGAGACATCTGAGCAAACACGGGCAGAGCTGAGCTGATATCTGTGGGGAGGAGAGGGAGAGCATTCTAAATGGAAGGAACAGCAAATACAAGATCCCAGAGGCAAGAAATGGTTACACAGCCTACGTTGTACACCTGAAATTAATATAAAATTGTAACTCAACTATACTTCAATAAAAAGAAATGGTTACACAGGTGAAGGAAGAGCTAAGAAGACAAAGAAGCATCGGTGAAACAAATGGATGGATGCCACTAGTCAACAGAGACAAAAGGAAGAAGTGGTGTTTTTAGACCCCGAAGATGGGAGTCATTCAGCAGAAGTGGCAACCATGGTGAGGTGTAAGCTGGGAGCTGGATCCATGGAGATGTGGCCGGAGACACAGATTGGAGGGAAAAGGAGAAGCGGGAGGCAGAGGATGAAACGGTTGGATGGCATCATCGACTCAGTGCTCGTTGAATTAGAGCAAATTCCAGGAGACAGTGAAGGACAGGGAAGCCTGGCGTGTTGCAGTTCACGGGTCACAAAGAGTCAGCGATTAAACGACAGCACAGGGTAGCCTAGGGGAGCAGATGCCGGAGATCGAGAAGAGAGCAAGGGAGAGGAGAGCTGGACTTGAAAATGGACCGTCCCACAATGAGACACCTCCTCACGCTCACTAGATGGCTAAAATGAAGAAGATGGATTCTGCCAAATGTCGACAAGGAGGGGGAGCATCTGAAACTCTCCCACCTTGCAGATGGTGTGCAAGATGGTAAAAGCCACTTCAGAAAATTGTTTGTCAATCTCTACGGAAGTTATTTATACACCTACCCTCTGGCCTAGCAATTCTACTCTAGGAATATGCCCAGAGAAGTGAGAATCTATCTTCACAAGGACTTGCAGTAGAATTTCATCCCAGCTGACGAAACTGATAGTAACGGCCCAAACATCCACCAACAAGAAAGAGGCCCCCCAAAAAACAAACAAACAAAAAAAGAGAAAGAACCCCAAATGTCCACCAACAAGAAAATGGATTAAATTATGGTAAATTCATCCCATGGAATAGGCATTATAATAAAAATATAAACTAACTGCTGCCACATGCAATAATACGCATGAATCCTCAAGACACTACGCTGAGTGAAGAAAGCCAGACACAGAGAACATGTAACCCAGGACTCCATTTATAAAGTGCACAGACGGACAAAACTAAGCTAGGGTGATAAGGGATCAAAAAAAAAGGTTGCCTGGGGGAAGGAGGATTGGCTGGAAAGGGGCACAAGAGAAACTTTCTGGCATTATGGAAACGTTTTCCACCTTGATCCGGGGTACTGATAACACATTTACATTTGACAAAACTCATCAACTGTACACTTAAGATCTGTGTTTATCACTCTATGAAAATTATACCTCAATGAAGGAAGGAAATGCAAAAATAAACCAAAAAACACTTAGATCACCATCTCCCCGCCTCTGCCCCCAGCCTAGCTCGGGCTCCTCACAGGGCGGGGACGGCCGTTTCATCTCTCAGCTGTCAGCCATCTGCAGCCCCTCCCCAGCCTGCACACAGCAGCAGATGCATCCTTCTCAATCAGCTGTTGGGGAAACGGTGGGGAAGAGGTCGGGGAGGAGCAGGCTTGGAGCCCAAAGATCCCAGTTTCAGTCTCAGTTCCATGTCTTGCCAGCTGTGTCATCTAGTTGAGCCACAACGCTTCTCTAAATCTTTCTTTGTCATCTGTAAAATGGGGCGACTCCTCCTTCAGAGGATTGTTGGGAAGATGAAAAAATGGGGTAGTGTCTGGGAAAGAGCTTCAGAGACTGAGGAATCTGCCAGCCATAGGGTGTCACACCAGTCCACTGCTTAGGCACTTTCGATGGCTGTTGCAAAGCAGCTGAGGTTGGATCATTGTCTCAGTGCTTCACTCCCAGCAAAGGGATCCTGTGGCCACATCCCCTGCCACATGACTCTACTTTCCCACTGCAGTCTGGGTGGCTTGGTCACGTGACTCGCTTTGGCCAATGACCTGGCCATGGATGTGGCCAGGGCACAGGGATGTGAGGTTCGGCTTGGTCTCCTGAGCTCCTGCTGGTCCAAGGAGAACATAGAGCCGTCTGGAGCCCCACCCACAGTCTGTGAGTGAAACAAAGCCTTGTTGTTGTAAACCATGAGTGTTCATGTTCCTGTGATTTGCAGGCCAGCATTACTGTGGTGCTGGCTGACTAACATAGCCTCAAGGTCATCTCCAAGCGGGTCTCCCTTCACTTACCTTTCCAGTCTCATTTCCAGCAACTCAGGTCCAGCCAAACCAGTCCATCCAACATCCCATGAAACTTAGCACTCCCTCTCGCTCCCAGTTGCCTAACTCAATGTTTTCTTTTCCATCTCAACCTTTCCTCTTTCCCGAGGGCCACAGTTTTTCTCCCTTCATTATACTAGTCTATACCAGTTTGTGCCAGCCATATCAATCCCCAAAAGACAACAGCAGTACCACTTCCTTCCAGAAGCTTTCCTTTACTGCCCATCCCCAGCCCACCTCGGCACAACCACCCTCCTTTGAGCGCCTGCAGCCCTCCCCTTCGTGGGATGCTGAGCACACTCTGACCAGCATCGCCATTGGCTAAATCTTTCCTTCATCTGTGGTTTAGGAGTCTTTTGTTAAGCTGTGCTTGGGAAATACCTGTTGAATGAATCAACAATAGCCTGTGTAACCTGCTGCAGAACACCCCACTTCCCAGAAACTGTGATTTGCAAGTCTAGCTTCAGGCTCAATCTAGCAGTTACAGTTGAGGTGGAAAAAAAGGCAGTGAACATCAGCCAGCCAGCAAGAGACAGAAGTACCCCTTAGGGTCAAGGGGAAGAGAAGGGCCCGGCCTAACTCTACTCTTGTGCCTTCCCTGTCACTGTCCCATTCTTTTTCTTGTCTCTGTCTCACTGAATGGCTGTACTGATTTCCTGTTCCTAGACGGTAAGCCATCAACACACAGATGGAATCTAGATTGTCTTACTTATCTTGGTTTTGATCTTGGTGTGGGTGCCCAGGGCTTTGAATGTGTTGCTCAATAAATGTTTAATGTCTGAAGGTATGAATGACATGCTCTTTTCAAGTCTGATTGGAAAATGATTTTATATTTGGCAGTTTGGGACCCAGTCTCCCTGAGTTTAGAAACATTTAAAAACTCTCCAATGCCAGCTATTTTGGGTTTGGGGTGATGATGACAGAGAGCCCATCCTTTGCAAAGTTAAGGGGCCAACTGGCAAATGTCTGCTATTTGAAGGGGTCTTCCAAGACCAGGGACCATCCATTAGAAAGTCCCTCTCCAGAAATATCCCCTATCCTCAAACACCCACCTAATGACAAAATTTCTAGGTGAAAAAGCCCCTTTTTAAAAACTCAGACCTAACCCTTTGAGACCAATCTGTTTGCTCAAAGTCAAGCTCCGAGTGTGGCAGAGTGGGAGCCCCAGTCCAGGCCTAGAGAAGGGTAATCAAAGGGCGTAGGTTTCAAGACAAACATTCCGCATTCTACACTGTTATCTAAGACCCTGAGGCAAAGAGAGGCCCAGGTGGAAGGGTAGATTATCTTCAGTCTCCCTGTGGATTCCTAGATGCAGGTGGAATCTTAGGTGGAAGAGTCTGGCTTCCAGGGCTTGGCTGTGAATGCTCTGTAGGGTGGGAAAAGGGGAGAAGGGAGTCCTGTCCAGGAGAGGTGGGTCGGGGAGCTGCGGCCCAAGAGGGAGTCTTGACATCACTGGACTTCCAGCCCATTCTGCAAGCCTCCTAGGGCACCAAGCAGAGGTTCTCTGTGGGACACCACTGGGCAGAAATAAAGGAGGAGGAGGAGGCAAGAGTTGAATTAAGGCGCCATAACTCCCAGGGACTGACCTGAGTGCTCTGCGGGGCCCACCTGAGCCCCACATCTTCAGGATTTACGCAGCTGCTAGGCCTCCTTGGAGCCCTGACTTCTAATTCAAGTCATGGGATTATTTATTCCTGCTAGTGTCAGCTGAGAGGGCTGAAGTCAACTCCGGCTCACCCAGAGCCCTCAGGGAGCAAGCTGGGGGCCGGGGATAGGGCAAGAGCGCAGTGCACGCGTGCAGACAGACAGACACACAGGCTAGAACCCTACCCTCCTCAGCCACGCTGCAGGCCCCAAGCTAGACCCCTGTGCCCGGTCCCCATGGGCGCTTAGGGAATTGTGGAGGTTATTTTAAGGTTGTTTCCATGTCCTTATCTCCCCACCCCTCCATCCAACAAACAGTCAGACAGAAAAACAAACAGGCCAGGGCCTGGGCTGTTCTCACGGAGAAGCAGACCCATCCTCCCTTCCCCCAGCCCCAGACTCTCCCCAACTAAATTCCTCCAGGCAGGGCCCCTGTGCTTCCGGTCAGCGCATCAGCTCATCAAAGGGGAGAAGCCTGCTGTCCATGCCCAAAAGCTGTTTCCCCCAGATGCTTTTCTTTTCAATTTATTTTAATTTTATTGGAATATCCCAGTTGCTTCTCCTGCCCCATTTTCCAGGGATGCCCTGCTGGGGCCTTGGGTGGGGTGGGTCGGGGGGCACTTTGCTGGCCAGGGGAGCCCCAGCGCTTCCCGGCTGTTTGGGTCAGATGCCCTAAGTGGAGGGTTTTCTTTTGGCAGGGGATAATTTGTGGCCCCTGTACAACAACCTCCCAGAAACACTCAATTCCAGGCTTCGCAAAGAAGGAAACATTATGAAAAAACGTAGGAAGAGCTAAAGCCAGACATTAGGGTCCATAAAGGGAAAGGCCTTCTGTGTGTGCTGGGGGTGGGGGAGGCTTGCAGAAACAGAACTGTGAGATTGATTTAATCAAACAACGGTGATTACTCAGTGGTTACCATGGGCCAGGCACCATTCTAAGGCTCTGCAGAAGATGAGTGATCCTGACAGCCTGGTGTGGGCTTCAAGGAGCTTAAATTCTAGTTGAGACAGAAAGCTGGGAGGTTTGGCTGGAGGAGAGTGAGGGCGGACCAGGAAGACGAGACTTAAGTGGAGAAAGAGGGCCGAGGCACAGCCTTATAAGCCTTATAAGAGGTCTTATAAGGCCTCACCCCTTCGGATTTTATTCTAATCAGAACAAGAGGGGCAGGAGAGAGGTGCCCAGAGGCCCACAGTCTTGTAGAGGGAGGAAGGGATCACCTGACATGGAGGTACCACAAGAGGTCTCCTATGAGCTGGGGTTTGTGAGGGATGTTGCCCACGTAGGGGGTGGGGGCAGGCACTCTCCCTGTCTGTCTCAATGAAGGGGCTAAAGGAAGCCTGTGGGCCTGGTTGGGTTTTCCTCCTCCCCTCCTCTCTGTTCACGAACCCCTACTCCCCTCTGCTTGCCTCATTCCCCACCTTCTTTCTGCACTCCCCATCTGGCCTTCTGGGTGCCCAGCAACCTCCGCCTCCTTCCCCATCTGACTCTGATTAGGGTCAAAGGAAATGGCAACCCATTCCAGTATTCTTGCCTGGGAAATCCCATGGACAGAGGAGCCTGGTGGGTTACAGTCCATGGGGTCGCAAAAGAGTCAGACACATGGACGTGGCAACTGGATTTGGGCTGTGGAGCCCTTAGGTCAGCCACACAGCAGCGGCAGCCCAGGGCACCATCAAGACATGACCCCAAGCCTCCTGGGCCAGCTGGAGCCCTGGTCTGAGGAGAGGAGCCCCATCCTCCATCTGGAACCCCTTCCCCTCTGCCTGGTCCCACTCCCAGCTCAGGCCACAGCTCCCCCTTCACCCCTAGGGCAGGATGGACATTCTCAGGACAGAGGTCAGAGCTGCAGGAGAGTTCAAAGACACCCATTAGACTATCAATCATTCCATCCTCAATTAAGCAGGTAGGCAGGGACAAAACTCCAATTGAGAGGTTCACGAATTTGGAGAATTTGTGGATGTCTAATCAAAATGGAAACTCTGCCTTGCTCTGTGGGGTAAAAGTGTCCTGCATGAGTGCTAAGTTGATTCAGTCTCGTCTGACTCTTTGCGACCCTATAGATTGCAGCCTGCCAGGCTCCTCTGTCCATGGGATTCTCCAGGCAAGAATACTGGAGTGGGTTGCCATGCCCTCCTCCAGGGGAGCTTCCCCACTGAGGGATCAAACCCATATCTCTTATGTCTCCCTCATTGGAGGCTGGATCTTTACCACTAGCACCACCTGGGAAGCCCCAAAGTGTCCTGTGATGTGTTAAGTCACTTCAGTTGAGTCTGGCTCTTTGCCATCCCATGGACTGTAGCCCACCAAGCTTCTCTGTCCATGAGATTCTCCACACATGAGTACTGGAGTGGGTTGCCATGCCCTCCTCCAGGGGATCTTCCCAATCCAGGGATTGAATCCGTGTCCTACAGTTGACCATTTGATGCCTTTTGTATGGGCAGGAGGCAGGGTCCCATGGCTTGACAATCTGGGGTGGGGGCTAGTGAATGAGTGGGAAGCTATGAGGTGTCTCTGTCTTCCTTCTCATCCTTCCTGTCTCTTCTTCCAACCTAGATGGTAGCCAGAGGGAGCAGTGCAATATAGGCCAGGTTTTAAGAGTTGGTGGCTTAGATATACACTATTATGTGTAAAACAGATAACTGACGAGGTCCTAGTGTAAAGCACAGGGAGCTCTGTTCAGGGCTGTGGCAACCTAAATGTGAAGGAAATATAAAAAAGAGGGGACATATGTATACAAAGAGTTGCTGCACAGCAGAAACTGACACAATAACTTCAATAAAAACTAAAATAAAAAAAAAGAAGAAGAAAGAAAGAAAAAAAAAAGTTGGTGGCTTGGCTTCAGCCCAATGCCTGGAGGACCCGGGAGCCCTTTGGAGCCTAAGGGAAGTCCTACCCTGCCTCACATCTGCGGCTCCATCCCTTCTAGAGCAAGAGGGGACAGTGAGGTCACCACGGTCCCCCAGGGCCCAGGAAGCCCCAACAGTGACCAGCATCTGAAGGCAGAACGGTGACCGGGTGTCCCAGGGCCGCGCCCGGGGCGCTTCTTGGACCCGAAAGGAAGCAGCTCCCACCCCTCCCACCGTCCAGAACAAAGCCGGCGGCAACCGTATCGAGGCGCTCGGCAAAAGCCCCGCGGGCCCTCACTCTCGGGTCCACGCTGGCCTGGGCCGCATCGCCAGTCCCTCCTCCTCCGCCCTCCAGGCCCTTCTGTCCCCTCCCCCTGCGCGGAAGCGCCTGTTCGCGGTTTTCCGACGGTGACTAATCCGGCTGGTTGAGCAAGTAGCCAGCCCCGGCGCCCTGGAGACCGCGGCTGCGTCCGCCACCGCGCGGCGCAGTGCCCCGGCCTTGAACTTCGCCGGCCCAGGGCCGACCCCGCTCGCTCACGCCGTCCTGCCGGGCTCTAGACCCCGTGGCCCCGCGCCCTTCGCCTAGATATCGGCTCGAGCACCGGGGCCCGGCCCTGCTCGTCTTCCAGGACGCGCGGGCAGTGCGTGGCGCTCGGATCCCCCAGACTCTTCAGGTTAGGAAGGGGGTATATCCTCTTGCCCGAGCGCTGGTGGCGAGACTTCGGGGAGAGGGGCGCCTCTCGAGGGCCTGGGCGAAGTGAAATATTTGGCCTACTTTGCATTTTGAAAGCTCGGCGTCTTTGCCAAATTCTCCAAGGTCGGGATGTATTCGTGGAATGCGGTCGGAGGTGAAGGTGCTCAGAGGTACTCGCCCCAGAACCCGCATGTGAACACACACACACGCACACACACCCTTCCCAGGCAACTCCAACTCTTGGCGATCTCACGTTTCTCTGCCTCACCTGACTTCCAGTTTTGCCACGTTAGCAGCGCTCTCCCCAGTCCTTACCCGCACCCCCACCAGCCCCGGCTGTCAGCATCTTCTGCTTTGTCTTTCTGTCTGTCTGTCTGTCTGTCACCGTCTCTCTCCCTCACTCGGGGTGTTTATGTCATTGTTTTCCTGAGTTCCCCGCGCCAGGCTCTCCTGCCGTCAAAGTCCGCCATCCCCACTCGGCCTGTGTAATTTAAAGCCATAGTTAAATTATGACTTCTCCGGACCTGTTGTGGCACCTACGCCTGAGCCTAATTAAATGATCACATCCATTCTGAAGGCAGCTCTCTTCTCCCCTCCAACGTTAATTACAACATAAGAGGCTTTAATGGCCCGCCTCACCTCCAGCTCCTGGAAAGAAAGGTCAGGCGATTAATTTTTGTCATTAATCTTTTCCCAATGTGGACACTGTGCTGTCACCGGAGCCTATTAAACCCCCTTTGTCCCCCCTTCCAGCCTCCCTCGCCCCTCATGCCCTCCTCCCTGAGTGACTGCAGAGAAGGAAAATATTTAAGAATCACTTTGTCTCTCTGGCTTTTTTTCCCCCTTTTTCCTGGAGACAGCTTCTCCTTGGGGGGCTCATGGTGAGATACAGGGAGGGGGGCACCAAGTTTGTTACCCTGCAGCTTCAGACTGCAGGCCCTTCATGTCTGGAATGTTATGAGTCCAGGAGTCAGACTGGGGAGCAGAGAGGGGAGCAGGCTGGGTCTGTGGTGTTCCATCACTCCAGGGTGGAGTGGGGGCACAGAGGAAGGGGTGGGAAAGGCCAGGCCCTGCCATGCTTGTGTGAAGGGAGAGACTAGGACCTCCTGTCCCTGGTTCATCCTCCACTTGAATCCTCACAATAGAAAACAATAATGGGAGGACTTCCCTGGTGGTCCAGTGGCTAAGACTCTTGCATTCCCAAGGCAGGGGGCCAGAGTTCTATCCCTGGTCAAGGAACTAGATCCCCCATGCGGCAACTAAAGATCTCCCATGCTGCAAGGAAGATTGGATCTACGATCCTATGTGCTGCGATGTAGATCCAACTCAGGCAAATAAATAAACATTGGGAAAAAAATGGACAAAAGCCAATAAAGAATGTATTGACACGGTTTTCCAGTCTGGCATAGACTGGAAGTTCGTTTTGTGGTGATCTAGATTTCTTTCCCATCACCTCCCTCTGTTCCTTTACCCCTTCCTCCCTCTCCCTGCAACTTCAGCCCCATTAAATGGGGGATAATCTAGATTTCTGTAGTTGCAGAGGGCTGGGCAATGGCCACCCCTCTGAGGAAGCCCATCCTTCAGAAACTGGGTGTCTGCCAGCCCCGATGGTGGTCCTGGACTCCCGGTGAGGGGGTAGGGTGAGTGGGGGTGGGGCGGCCTGGTGGACTAGCAGATAGGGCAGGGCTGGGGCGCCGTGTGGGGGCAAGGGGACGGAGGTGGCCCTGGGGTGTGCCTTCCCAGCACCCTGAATCCCAACAGCAGGCGCCAAAGAGGAAGAAGCAGGAGGCTGAGTAAGTTCTCTGCAGATGACTTTTATTCCAATCCTAGAATTTATTTGATTTAAAGTTCTAATCCAGAAGAGAGTCCCTGGGAAATGGAGGGGGTGAGGATGGGCCAGGCAGGAACCAGGGAAATGCAGATATGAGCAGCTCCCAGGCTGGCGGTGTCTGGGGGGGCTGAGCTCTCTGGGGGGCCCAGCTCTGTCCCCGGAGGGAGCATGCTAGGGGCTCAGGCCAGTGAGGGTGATGATTAGAAAGTGACAAAACTGAAGAGGTGGGGTTTGCAGAGAGGGTAGGGGACTCACTACCTAAACTCATGAGCCTAGACTGGCCATACTCCTCAGCCCTTGAGACACAGATCCATCACCTCAGCAAAAGCTGAGTTAGCCATCCCTCAAACCTCAGAAACCCAGGGCTGCAGTGATTTCTAGAACTTATGTCCCCCTAGGTAGAAAGATGCTAAGTGTGTGTGTCTGTTGCAGGGGGGTGGCGGGTGGTGGTGATGGTATCATGGGAACCTGAGACTCCCCAGTGAGAGGAAAGGGTAGCCTGGCTCTAGCATTCCTTGACCCTAATGGTGGAGTTAGGAGAGCTCCTTTTTGGGTATCCAGTCAAAGATGTGAAAGGCCTCAGTTCTGGACTGGGACAAACAGGAAAGGCGGGGGTGAGGTGGGGGGGGGAGGGGGCGGTTCCGAATCCAGTTTGTAAAAGGGACTTGGAAGACCCCACCAGTGACCAAAATTGTTTCACGTCCAGCAAGGCTGGTGGTGTCCAAGTCCTTGGCTTTTAGAAAGAAGAAACTTCTAGGAAACTCAAGAAGAGTTGGCCGTGACCCAGGAAACTTAGATTCCTCCGACAGAGGCCTTCTTTCCAGGAAAGTGTCCCCTCTCCCCTCCACCTCCCCAAACCTGGCTCCTCCTGGTGTCAGCCACAAGGTGGGCGCATGCACCTTCCAGTGGCCCGGGAGCACACCCCCCATTCAGTCAGTCCCTCCCCTGACACCCCTCAACCCACTCCAAGGACATTGGGGACATCACGTCCACAGAACCCTGCACAGCCGGAGAATAATAATTAATAACCATTAGGAACAATAAGGAATACCAGTGCCCAGTCAGCCCAATGTGCAGCCTCGGCTTTTTTCCTTCTTCCTTTTTTTTTTCCTTTTTACTTTAATGAAAACAATGATTTGACTTTGAAGAAAGTGACTTTTTTAAAGTGAAAACTGGATTGA
Organism: Tragelaphus eurycerus; assembly: GCA_935064755.1. Taxonomy (NCBI): domain Eukaryota; kingdom Metazoa; phylum Chordata; class Mammalia; order Artiodactyla; family Bovidae; genus Tragelaphus; species Tragelaphus eurycerus. Next base: position 16,868,365 of record CAKXYN010000027.1, on the reverse strand, counting down.
GTTCCTCACCCGCCCCCTCCCCCTTGCCATCCCTCTTCCCTTCTGAGCTCCTCCTCCCATCTTGCCCCCTCCCATTTTTCTCTCTCCCTTTTTTCTTTTTCTTTTAATACTCTGCGTTCTATCATGCAAATCCCCTTTCAAATTATGAGAGTATTAGAGCCATCAACGGTAATGTCACCGCCACAAAATGAGAGTGGGGACTTAAGCACCTAACGAACAATGAAATGTGCGAGCCCTGGGACAGGACAATTAAGAACTGGGCTTAGCCAGCCAGGGAAATTTATTGCTATCAAATCCATATTTCTATTTTCCCCCTGAACAGTAACCTATTTGAATATGATTAAAGGGTTTCATTACGGCAGAGAGAAAGGCCCGTGTCCCGCGGTTCCTGGTGAGCTCACAAACACAGGCTTGGAGCCGGGGTGCCCCTGTGAGGAGATGGGTGGGGAGGGGGCGGGTGAGGAAAGACTGTGGGGGACCAGGGGTCCAGAAAGCGAACATGAGGGGGCTGGTTCCCTGTAGAGATGGGGCTAGCAGAGGACGTGGGGGGCAAGAAAGGAGGTCTGAGAGTCTCTGGTTCTCTGACTCTTTGCAGAAGGTACTGGAAGGTCCATGAGTAGATAGGGAGACTGAGGCACTGAGAGGCTGAGCTGTTTGGTGATGGCCACTCATATTAGTGAGAGTTGAGGGGAGCCAGGATTTGATCCAAAACCAGGGCTGATCTCCCTCTTCTTCCTACCCGCCCCCCCACCGGCATTCCCCTCCTTCCTTTCCACCTATCTTCTTCCCCCACCCCCCAAGTGATAAATGCTATAAAGATATACTAACAGCCATCCTGGCCAGGGAAGATTTACAGTCCGTTCGGGCGAGGAGATGAGACCAGTCAGAGGAGGTTGAAAGCAGCTGGAGACGGCACAGCTTGCTGTTAGGATGAGCAGTGCCGATGCGGAGTCCTGAAGGGGTTCAGGGTCGGTTCAGAGAGGCCAGTGTGGGCTGGAGCAGCAGCTAAAGGCTCTGCTCTAACACAAACAGATGGCAAAGAATTCTTCTCCCCTAGAAGTCTTCACATTATCACTCTGCTCCACGGCAGAGCCTTAATAAGATCCGGCCGGCGCTCCTTCCTGCTTTCCCAGCTGCACCCAAACCGATGATGACCGTCACAATGATACCAATCACGGCGGCATGGCTCCTGGGCAATTGCGTATCGTTTTAGTTATAGGGAGCTTTCACATCCCTCCTCGCCTTAAATCCTCAAGACAGCCCTTTAAAGTGGGGCAGGGTGGGTGAGTGAGATTCAGAGGGGTTAAATAACTTGTCCATAGTCACCCAGGTGATAAATGATGGATCTGGAAGTTGAACCCAGGACTCTAACATCCATGCTCACATACATGTGATTTCTGGCAGGGGAGCAGCCAGGAACACACTTTGGTCCAGCCAGCTGCTGCTCACCATGCCCCCCCTGCCCAACTTGTGGCAGCTTCGATCTTGCTGGAATTCCTGATGGAGAGGATAGTGGCCTGCCCAGACAGATTAGCTGTATCAGCCCAGACAGTCGAGGGTGATGGATGTCCTGGGAGACTGCCCTCATGGGCAGTCCAGACTCACAGCGGCAAATCGGGAATTAGTCCAGATGGGAAAGAAGTAAATGCTGAACTTTTCTGGTAGTCCAGTGGTTAAGACCCTGAGCTTCCAATGCAGGGGATGCGAGTTCGATCCCTAGTCAGGGAACTAAGATCCCACACCATGTGGTGCAGCCAAAAGAAAGAAAGAAAGAAAGAGTAAGGACTTAATAATTGGTAGACATAGTTAAGTGATGCATTGTGTGGTCCTGAGCTGGGGGGTGGCATATGGCAGGGTGGGCCAAAGGTGTGAGAGACTCTCTTCTGATACCTGGCAGTACCATCCCAAAGCCTCCTTCCCCTGCTTCCTTATCCATTTCCTAATAGCTTCCCCCATTTGTAACCCCCTTACCATTAGAAACAGTGGAAACAGTGTCAGACTTTATTTTTCTGGGCTCCAAAATCACTGCAGATGGTGATTGCAGCCATGAAATTAAAAGACGCTTACTCCTTGGAAGAAAAGTTATGACCAACCTAGATAGCATATCCAAAAGCAGAGACATTACATTGCCGACAAAGGTTCGCCTAGTCAAGGCTATGGTCTTTCCTGTGGTCATGTATGGATGTGAGAGCTGGACTGTGAAGAAGGCTGAGCACCGAAGAATGGATGCTTTTGAACTGTGGTGTTGGAGAAGACTCTTGAGAGTCCCTTGGACTGCAAGGAGATCCAACCAGTCCATTCTGAAGGAGATCAGCCCTGGGATTTCTTTGGAAGGAATGATGCTAAAGCTGAAACTCCAGTATTTTGGCCACCTCATACAAAGAGTTGACTCATTGGAGAAGACTCTGATGCTGGGAGGGATTGGGGGCAGGAGGAGAAGGGGACGACAGAGGATGAGATGGCTGGATGGCATCACTGACTCGATGGATGTGTGAGTCTGGGTGACCTCCGGGAGTTGGTAATGGACAGGGAGGCCTGGCGTGCTGCGGTTCATGGGGTCGCAAGGAGTCAGACACGACTGAGTGACTGATCTGATCTGATCTACCATTATACTCCCCTGGTAGCTCAGACGGTAAAGCGTCTGCCTACAATGTGGGAGACCTGGGTTCAATCCCTGGGTTGGGAAGATCTCCTGGAGAAGAAAATGGCAACCCACTCCAGTATTCTTGCCTGGAAAGTCCCATGGACAGAGGAACCTGGTAGGTTCCTGGGGTTTTGTCCATGGGGTTGCAAATAGTTGGATACGACTGAGCAACTTCACTTTCCCTTTCCCATTATACTCTTCAGAGACTGCCACTTCTTGCACTCATTTCTCCATTACTCATCTATCCATCCATTCAACAAACATTTACCAAGCATGTGCTGGGATATAGAGATGTTAGCCCCAGTATCCCTGTTTTCAAGGAGTTCATCAGCTACTAGAGAAATGGGGAGGCATATGGCAAAGAATAATGAGCAGAGGCCCGAGGAGAAGCTTCCAACTGGGCACGCACATACTCCAAGGAAGGGAAGGCAGACATCATCCCCACTCAAGAGGTGAGCAAGATGAGGCTCAGAGAACTCAAGTGAAGAGCCCAAGGTGGTGGCTGGTGTGAGAACCAAAACCTGGCCACCTGACAAGCTATTTGCCATTTCTGTCCCACCCTATTTCCTTCCCATTCTGCCTTCCCTAAGGCCATCTAATCTCTTCAGTCTTGGCCTCTGTTCATCTACCCACCCAAGGGTGTGGGTTAAAATAATAAGCTCATACACTGGCCCATCAGGATGGACACTGGTCATAGCAATGGAGCAGGGTCCTGAGGCCCCCTGCTGGGCTGGGTGCTAATGTTTAGCTGTTGAATCTTGGGGAAGTCCAATAAATTCCAGGGCAATGGCTAGAGGCTGGTAGGGAATTGAGCTGGGGCAGTGATGATTTACTAACTGGTATGGAAATGTTAACCACTAGTACAGGCATACCAGTATATACCACCCAACTCTCAGCATTACGTCCATCCAGCTGTGTACTCGTCAATTATCCCATTCTCATTCCACCTCATAAACCCATTCCACCTCAGCCCCACCCACTGTGTACAGGCTTGAGCACTTGTATGGGAGCATCTATGAAGTAGAAGAACTTCCTTCTCTCTAGGAGCTGACACCTGAGTTGGAGAGCCAGGATGTGTTAGTCAACTAGTCGTGTCTGACTCTTTGCAACCCCAAAGACTGTAGCCCACCAGGCTCCTCTCTGTCCATGGGATTTCCCAGGCAAGAATGCTGGAGTGGGTTGCCATGCCCTTCTCCAGGGGATCTTCCCGACTCAGGGATCGAACCTGGGTCTCCTGCACTGCAGGTGGATTCTTTACCGTCTGAGCCATCTGGGAAGCCTGGGGAGGCAGGCTAGACCTACTCAGATGCTCAGCAACAGCCCAGGAGATGTCTTGGGGCAGCCCAGGATGAGTTGCCCAGCGCCTGGTACATGCCGAAATGGCTCAGAGCAGACGAAGAACATCTGTGTAGAAGAGGCTAGGGAGGCTGTTACAGCATGAGCTGGAGCTTTTGGTAAATGCGGATAACTCTCCCAGCTTCTTCTTGGCTCAGCCTCCTGGGGACATCTCATGCTCTGTTCTCCACCCGCAATGTCCACGTCTGGGTACTGGTTTGCTGTGAGTCTGCCCCCACTCTGCCTCAGAAAATGGAGAGTGGGGACCAAGATGTGGCTTGCTCTCTCCAGCAGGTATGTTACCTCCTGTGGGGAAGGAGCCAGTCTGTGCCTGGATTACCAGCTAGCCCTCCCCCACTACCTCCGTTTTCTCCCCTTCTCTTTCCTTCCCGGGGCTGTCAGTTTAACGGACAGGTGTTTAATTCCAGCCTGTCAGGTGCCTGGAAATGCCAGCATCACTGCACATCAGTTTGTGGAGCTTGCTCTTACAAGAACAGTGAGAAGTTGAACTCTGCTCTCTGTAGCTCGGTCCTCTGTGTCTTTGTCTCCATCTCATCGGGCAAATGTAGCTGCACCTTGCTTACTGGCATTTTCCTCTGGGGCAGCTGGGCTCAGAGAGCCTGGCAAAAAGAGGCCAAAAGCTTTTCCAAGTGCCTCCAGTGGAGAACGAGTTCCCAAGCCCTAGGTGTCATCAATTACATCCCTGGCACGCGCTGGGCCTGCTTTTTAACTATTAAAATCATGTAATAGCTAAAGCACACTGCTCCTGCAGCCCCGGGGCAGAGAGGCAGCTGTCAGCTGTGCTAGCCAGCATATAAGCTGCTTCTCTCCTCTGTACCAGTGCTGCTCAGGCATGAGCCAGGAACGGCATAAACCCAGGAAACACATGGAGGCAGCCCCAGGAATCTGTCCAGAAGCTTAGACATGGGTGTTAGTGCATAATCTGGGATTCACTGTGTCATGCTACCCCCAGCAAGACTTGCCAGGCAGCTCATCTATCAGTCTTTGGGAAAGTCTCCATGCTGGGGGCTAGGGACAAATCAGGGGTCAGAAAGGAGGACCTATCTTTGATGGTTAGGGATGAAGCTTAAGGAACTGGGTCAGAACTGGGCACCTCCGGGACATGTTAACTATGGCCAGAGGACAGAGCTGGACAGCCAGCTCAGGTGGTGAAAGCACCTGAATGGCGTCCCCGAGGGTTATTGGGCTCACCCTGGCACACAACTTCCCCTCTTCTATTCCTGCCCACACATACCCACTCCGTTCCTCGCTTATCTATTTCTTTCTGCTTTGACACCTCCTACCTGTCCCCCCACCAGACCTCCACCCACCCACATACACCAACGAGGCATCACGGTTCCTAACGAAACGGAACCACTGCCAGATGAAATATATTACTATTAAATACTTAATTCTTCTAGTGAGCAGAGAGCAGGCAGTATGAATACGATTATTAAAGAAAATTACTTTGGCTGATCAGATATTTCTGCATACTAATTTCTGACCCCTCTTCCCTCACTCCCGCTTCACATCCCTCAAAGACCAGGACAGATAAAATTCCATCACAAATAGCTGATTACCGAGGCTTGCATTAAAAATCACATTTTCCCCTGCCTGTCTCTCTCCTGTGCCTTCTCTAGGCTGATGTCCTTGCTGGAGAAGGGGTGTCCCTAGACAACAGCAGCCACTGGACAACACATAGGGAGACCCTAGTTCCTCCTTCTCTTCTTCTCTCTGTCTCCATTTCCTCCAATGTCAGCAGATCTACTAATCCAACCAGCTCCCCAAATGGGCAGAAGATCCTGTAAGCCCGGGAGTCTGTGCTCTTAGCGTCTTAAATATCTTATCACAGCCTCAAGCTCCAGTGTTCTGTGCTTAAGGCCATAGAGGGGCCGTCCACCAACCAAAATGGCTGACTTTACGCTGAGTGGGGACCTCCCGCTCTCAGGAACAGAAAGCGTGTTCAGAGGCCCCGCCCCAAAGGGCAGGGACTTCCTAACTTCAGAGCTTTCTGATTGGCTGAGCTTTAGGTTTCTTTGTAAACGTGTGAGGAATACAGAGTGAAGGAATTCATTCATTCACCACTGAAGTCAGCATACTTTGATATGTGTATAAGACGTGTGTATGTATCTCCAATGTCTGACTCAAAATCACACTTGAACCCTCAATACCTTGGTTTTCTCATCTGCAGAACGGGGGTAATAGCGATACCTACTTCCTATGATTGTTGTGAAGATGAACAGAAAGCACTTAGAACATCATCTGGCACTTAATACACCATATAAGGGTTACACCCAACCCATTCATGAATGACTCATCCCATGATTCCCTCATCAAGAGGAGTTTCTCCAGGCTTCTTTCCTAGACTTTCACTTGGCTTAACTAGGTTCTCAGTGCCTCCCAGATCCCCTTCGCAAGGATCCCTCAACCCCACACTGAGCATTGGCACCAGAGCAATTATCAGGGTTCTGGCAATCAGGGGCGGTGAGGGGAGCATGCTAAAAATATACCCATTCCCCACAATCCCATAAGCCTTCAATTTACCTGCTTTTATAAAAAGATGCTTCCTTAGGTGTCACCCGTGGAAGATATAATTACAGCTTGGGAATGCTAATTCCTCTGCTCCTGATACGTGGATCACTGCTCTGCAGGGCTCCTGCCCTCCCCAGAGCCTTGGGTGGGGGTGGGGGAGATGGGCAGGCAGCCTGGAGAGAATCAGGTAATGCCAGGCCTGGAGAGCTGCAGGGATGTGGCCATAAACCAGAGCACCTTGGCAGGACCTAGGGTGATGGACGAGGATTGCAGGGGGTGTCTTCTCATCCCAGGTTATCCTCAGGAACCCCCTGGGGAGCTGGGGCAGGCGGGGGAGGACACCCTGGACAGAGCCCCTGCCAGCCTTGTGAGGAAGAGGGAATCCTGCTCCATCCCCCTCCACCCCACCCTCTCTTCAGCCCTTTCTCAACGTAACAGCCAGAGGGATCACCCTAAAACCTGAGAACTAGTCCCTCGTCTCACTCAGAGTCATCACAGCGGCCTCTAGCTCCGACCCTCCCCTTCCGCACTCTATTTTCCCCCCAGCACTCCGAAGCACCCACTCTGGTATGTATTGTCCTTCTTTGTTTTGTTGTAGTGCAGATCCCTCACTGAGATATACATTCCATGAAGACAAGGATTGCTGTTTTCTTCACTGTTTTGTTCCCAAGGCTCAGGACAGCACCAGGCACACACAGGTGCTCACTGAGAGTTTGTGGCTGAAGGTGACTCTTCAGAAAGGATTTCCAAGCAGGAGGAAGCATGAGGGCAAAGCACAAAGGCACAGGAGGGACCCACGCATTTGGCAAGCATGAGTGTTTCTCCACGTTTGGTGCATAAGCACGAATGCTTATGGAAAAGAGGAAGAGATGGCAGCAAAGCTGGCGTGGCCTCTGTCTGTCTGGAGCTGGCAAGTAGGAGAGTGGCAACATGGGTTAGACCTGGGTTTCTGGGGACTTCCCTGGTGGTCCGGCAGCTAAGAATCTGCCTTCCAGTATAGAGAACTTGGGTTCCATCCCTGTTCTGGGAACTAAGATCCCAGATGCTGCGGGGCAACTAAGCCTTGGGGCCATAACTACTGAGCCCACACATTCTGCAGCCCAAGCGCCACAACTAGAGACCACATGCTGCAACAAAGACCCAGCACAACAACAACAAATGATTTGATTTGTGTTTCTGGAAGATCCTGGGGGCTGGTGGAGAGTGGATTACAGCTTAGCAAGACTGGAGGCAAGAAGACCAGGAAGGAAGCTGCTTAGATTTGCAGGAGGGAGAGGATGAGGTTCTGGCCCAAAGCAGGGTGGTGTGGATGGGGGTGAGTTTCTAAGCGATGCATAGGGGTCTGGAGTGAAAAGCAAGGTGGCAGGCTTCCTCCTGCCTCTCCAAAGCAGGTTTTCCTGGTCCCAAACCTTAGCCAGACTGTCCCCAGCTCCGCCCCTGGGAGATCCCTCCCTTGCCATCTGGCTTCTATCTAAATTCTGTTCAGCTTGCAAAGCTCAAGCCGATGGCTTCCTCTGGCCCCGAGCCCTCTGTGTCACACTGATGTTCTCTGAATGAATGTCTGGTGCTCCTCACTGACCACGCGGGTCATTGCCTGTCCACAATGACATGGACATACTTCAAGAAAACTTTCCTTGCAAATTTCTTGAGGGTAGGAATTGTGGCTTTTCTACTGCAAGCCTGACAGAATTACACAGTGATTTAGAGCCTGGGACTTTTGCCTCTGGCTGTCTTGGGCTTAAATCCTGAGTTTCCCACTTAGAAGCTAATTGACTTTAGGTAAAGTAACTTCCCCATTTGTAAAATGAGAGTAAAAATATTATCCCCTCACAGGATTTTTCTGAGGATGAACTGAGTTAAAACATGTAAGAGGGATGAGCACCTTTACACACTCCCACAACACCTATACGTCTCCTGTGTTGCACGTCACACCCGTACAAATACTTAGCGGAGTGCATCATGATGGTGACTGATGCTCTGTCCTCCCCACTGGACTGTAAGCACCTTGAGGGCGGGAGTGAGCAGAGCCCAGCACAATCTCTTGACACATCATTACTGTCAGATAAGTACATGCTGAATGAATGGATGGTTATAGTATTAAACATGTAACATTGAATTCAACTGAAACGAAGATTCCAAACAAGAGACAAGCCTAGGGACGTGTCTTGTGGTCCAGTGGCTAAGACTCTGTGCTCCCAGTGTGGGGGGCCCTGGTTCGATCCTTGATTGGGGATCTGGATCCCACATGCCACAACTAAGATCTGATGCAGCTAAAGAAATTGATTTTTTAAGAGAGAAACCTAATCTAGCCAAATTGAGCCTGGTTCTTCCCAGGAATTCTGGTGTCCTGGGGGAGCATCCCTGAAAGAATTTCTTTCATCACACCCTTGCTGAGGGGTCCAAGCCGTGACCCCTCAGCTGGGCCTGGCCTAGGGCAGGGTGGGTGAGTCTGGAGGGAGGTCCTGGGCTGTCTGGCCCCCACCCTGCCTCAGAACAGAGGATTGTGGGATCAGAGGCAGGGGCGGGGCTCAGCCTGCCGGACCCTCTGGGGAGCTGGCAGGCCCCGAGCCTCTGTGGAGCACTCGTCCCAAGGCTGTATATACACAGGGCCGGGAATGTTTATTTTTCCTTATTGACTTTCTCCAAATAAACCCCCGGCCAGCAGAAAGGGGCTCCCAGCAGCAGCTGTTTACCCAGTGTTTGTGATAAAGAGGCTTCTCCATAGCAACAGGTGGCAATGTGCAGCTCTCAGAACAGGGCCTTGCAATGGGGCTGTGTTTACTCAAAGGGGAAGAGCAAGGGGAGGAGGGAGGAAGGAAGGGAGGGCGGGAGGCAGGCAGGAAGGAAGGCAGGAAGGAAGGGAAACCAGGAGACTGAGGCTGGGAAGTGAACCAAGGGGACACCCGGGAGGAAGCCCCAGGAGGAGTGCGGTTTCTGTCCTCAGCAAGGCTTCCGCTGTGAGTTCCTGGTGGGCCCGGAGAAGGGAATTCCATCCAGTGACGTGCAGGGAAGCATGTGCCTGGTGGGTGTGGGGTAGCTTCGAGCACCGTACCCAGGAGACACCCAACACGGGCTTGTGTGACCTGGTCAAAGTGTGAGCGTCAGTAATTGTGTATTTAAGTTACCCTGTGTGTGTGTGTGTGTGTGTGTGTGTGTGTGTGTGTGTGTGTGTGTGCGTCACGTGTCCTTTCATACTGGGAGGGGGAGGGCAGACTCGTTTCCTAAGGCTGCCACGTTACCACGGAGTTGGCGGCTTAGAACAAGGGGAACTGATTCTCTCACAGTTCAGGAGACCAGAGGCCTGAGATCAAGGCTGAGGTGAGCTTGGTTCTGTGTGAAAGTTCAGAGGGAGCGCCTGTTGCATGCTGCGCTTCCCGCTTCTCGGAATGGCCAGCCGCCTTTCTTGTTCCTTGACTGCGGGGGCATCACTCCAGGCTCTGCTCCCACTATTGCGGGGTGTTCTCCCCGCATCGCTGCATCTGAGGTTGCGTTCCCATCTTCTTATAAGGACACCAAACATTCGATTAAGGGCACCCCCCCCCCACCCAGTGTGACCTTACCTCGACCAATCTGCAAAGACCCTACTTTCAAATAAAATAATATTCACAGGCACGAGGGGTTTAGACTTGAACATATCTTTTGGGGGACACAACTGTAGGACGGGGTGGTTGTCAGTAAAACTTGGGCGATAAACCCACATGTGATTCTTTGAAAGCAGGCAGCTCCTTCATGCACTCTCCATCCCTCCCCTGCACAAGGTGGTGGGGCATCTGGGGAGAGGGGGAAGGCAGCTGTCACCTGGGTGAAGCCCTCAGATGGTGGTGAGAGCAGGAGACATGAGGCATCAGTGTGGTGCTGGGTCTAGTCCCCATCCCAGCTGTGTGACTCTGGACAAGTTGCTTCTTCCCCCAGTGCCCCTGTTTCCTCATCTGTCCAACAGCACCCACCCCACAGGGCTGGGGGAATCAGAAGGCTGTTGGCACAATGCCTGGCACGCAGCAGGCACGACTCAAAGCCGGGCCATCATTCTTATTTTCACAAGAGGCCTTGACTTTTCCATGAGGAGCACATGGAAACCGGCTTGGGACCGTCACTTCCCCCGGATGGTATCTCCTCCTGCAGACAGTGGCCTCTGCTCCAAAGCTGGCACAGTGACCCCAGCACCCAGGGGGATGTGATTGAATGTGGGCACACCTGATGGAGTCGGTCCCAGAGACCCGGTGTGCAGTGGGGGTGTGGGAGAGGGTATCAGCAGAGATCTTCCAGGGAGACACCACGCATGTCACTGGAGCATGCAGACACCCCCCTGCACCCCTCTGCTCCCTAAGCATCTGTGCCAAGAAGACCTAGGCCAGTACCTGAGCGCATACAACCACCTGCTCTGTGGTGTGCAGTGAGTCAGTGACCAGGATGAAAGCCTACACACACACACACACACACACTCCCCCTCATGGAGACATGTGTGTGCCTCTCAGACACACACACACAATTCACAAGCATACACACCTTACAAATATACATACCCCTCACAGACATACACACGCATGCACACACACGTGCGTGCGCACACACCCCCCCCCCCCCACAGCCTTCCTCCCATGGACAGGCTCAGCCATAGGAAGCCCATCTCCAGTCCCATAGGTTCGGCAAGTCCACACAGCCCATGGAAACCCACAACTATTTGTTCACACACATATTTCTTGAACAGCTGCCATGCTCCAGGCACTGTCCTAGTCACTAGAGAGGTGGCAGGAGACAAAACCTGGAGAGTCCACTCTAGACAGTAAGAAAAATGAATAAGGAACTTACTTTGTGTCTAAGAAGGAATTTAGTGCCGTGGACAGACCTGAAGGCGGAACAGGAGGGAGAGAGGGGCACAACCTTAAGCAGGTCCTCTGTGCCCTCCCGGGGCGCCCTTGCCCCCCAGTGCCAGGGCAAAAGGAGAGCCCCACGGGCCCCAGTGGAGAGGCCCAGGGACGGTCAGACGTGGGGGGGGGGGCTCCGGCATCCCCTTCCCTCGGGGCTGGGCCGCGCTCCCCAAGCTCCGCTGCTCTCTGACTGCAGCGTGTCATCCTCCTGTTACTATTCTAATCCTCATTACAGGGACCTGTCCTCGCGCTTAAGCACAACAACCACGCAGCCTGTTACACAGCTCTGTGGGGAGACAGGGCATTTTTCTGGAGCTGCCGGGGAGAACAGTCAGAGCAGCCCAGGGAGGAAGAGTTGATGCCTTCTGGAGTTTCTCGCGGGGGTGCAGTCCCTTCTAGATGTCAACTCTTTCTCTCCTCTGTCCTCCCAGCTCCTATTATCATCCTTACCGTAGAGCGCGCAGCTAATTGTTTACTGCAGGCTGCTGCCTGCCATCAGCTGAGCCAGGAGGACCTCAGAGCCCAGCCGGCCCTTCACTCCCTTTATCTTTGTAGCTGGGCACACGTGGCAGTGCTGGGCACACAGTTGGTGCCCCATAGATGCAAGACAGGAGAGGAACCAAAATAAATGCGGGATTTGATTGAAGGAGAAGTGCAGCCTGTTGCCTTAGGCCCCCGGTGAGGCAACAGGACACAGGAAGGATGAAGGGCAAGGGACTTCCCCCTTCCAGCCTCCAAGGAGCTGCACTCTACCAGAATCACAGTCCTTGAACTTCCGTGTCAGTGATTGCTTCGTGCTGAATGTGACTCCCTCCTTCCCGAGTTCTCGTTTACAACACAAACATCCTCTCTGGGAAAATTAATGTATTTCGTGACCAGACTGTGATGTTGAATGACCTTGGACAGGTCCTTGAACTTCTCTGGGCTTCAGTGTGCTGTTCTGTAAAATGGGGCTATTTCTCATGCTTTTTGCAAGGTTGTCGTACTGATTAAAGGAGTGACTCTAGAAAGCACTCGTCAACGTGCCTGACACACAGTGACTGCTTGGTGACTGGGTGAGCATGTGAATCTGGGGTATTGCTCCGACAGGACGCATCACTGGGGTGGTGGGGGGAGGAGAATTTTGCTGGATGGATCATTTTCCCCAGGGCTGGCCAGACTTGGTATTGCCCAAGAGATTGGGGCAAGAGAGGGGACCTGAGGGACTCAGAATCTCAGGCAGCTGGGTGGGCTTGGGCCCCTGGGAGCAGAGCCCTGGGGAGGCAAGGGACAGGGCCAGTGTTGGGGTCCTGGTGTGGGGAGAGGGGCGCCTGGGAGAGAGAAGTGGGAAGGTGAGGGGCATGGGACCAGCAGGTTGACTCCCAGCCCCAAGTGATGAGCACAGGGGAGACAGCTAGAGAACAGAGCCCTCAGAAAGTTTCCAGCACATTCCTGCTAAAATTAGCCTCGTCTTGCATACGCAACTCTATATTTAAACCCGTGGCCTGTCAGAGCCGCTGCGCCGCTGGCACACGCCAGCAGGCTTGGGGCCCAGCACAGAAGCAGGGGTGCAGGCAGCAGCCCTGGGCATGGCCGAGGCGTCCAGGGGCAAGGCCACCACCCGCCCTCACCTGCTGGTGCAGAGTTGCAGGGGGCGTATGAGCGTGCAGTGCATGTGTGTTCCTCCCAAGCAGTGTGCCAGGCCTCCAGCCTCTTGTCCTGGCCTCAGGGGACAGACTGCAGCAGGACAGACAGACATAAATAGTCCCAGATGCCGGCACATGCAGAAGGGATGGAGACAGGCAGGTGGGCAGAATTCTATGGGAGGAAAAAAGGAGAAAGGAGCCCATGAAGGAAGGATAGGGGTGGGGGCAGAATGACTGAGGGAGAGGCGTCAGCTTGACATCCAGGCAGCACGTCTAAGGGACTGAGGTGCAGGCTCACAATGGGAGCTCGGCCCCCTCTGACCACCGAGCCCCCGACTCTGAAGACGAGGAGAACCCGCCTGTCCCCTCCTTTCCCTGCAGCCGCCCAGCCTTCTCCAGGGACAGCACTGGCTGATAAGAATCCGTTTTTACCTGAAGCCTGGAACATTAACTTTGACACTGAAAAGGGGATATTTTATTACCCAGGAATATTTCTGCATCTCTTCAGAGATCTTCTCGCTCAACCCCCACCCTCAGCAGCAAGCCTCTTTAGACAATTAAAGCTGACTCTCCAGTTAGACCTCCTGATGGGGCTGCTCTGGGCCCCACAGGGGTAAGTGTCATATGGGTAAGTGTCTCCCTTATCCTGTGAGGCTGACCCTTCACCCTTGCCCTACTGTTGTGTGTGTGCATGTGCGTGTGTGTGCACAGGCCTGGGGCAGGAGTGGGTGACCCTGACGCTCTCTCACCAGGCACTCCTGCAGCCCCCGTCTCCCCAGATTGCAGACCTCCAAGGGGCCCACCTCTGGGAACAATCAGTCCCCTCTTAGGCTACAGATGGGACAACTGAGTCTGTGAGAATGCCCAGGGTCACCTAGGGAGCTCACAGCTGACTTGGGCCTGAACCTGGGTTCTACACCTTTCCACGCATCCTTTGTCTTCTATTGAGCTAAGTCTCTGTCATCCTTAGTGCATGCCCGGCCCAGTTCACTTTCTCTCTGAGATCCGGCTCTGGCTTTCCAGGTAGGGTGACCAATGGGCCAGTTTTCCTGTGACTGTTCTGGTTTCAGCACAGAATGTTCCACAACCAAGCCAGGATGGTTGGTCACCCTATTTCCAGGTCAAAATGATTCCGCCTCTTTCTGTGCTCCCAGAATATCCAAGGATAACAGCTAATATTTATTGACCCACTCTCCCATTGTCCTAAGCACTCAACAGGGATTCTCTGGTTTTACCCTCATAATAACACTAAAGTAAATACAATTATCCCCATTTGGCAGATGAAAAGAGGAAGGCAGAGAGAGGTGAAAAGGCAAGCGCAGCTGAGAGGAGCGGAGCCAGGATTGAACCATTCAGACTCTAGCTCCAGAGGCAGGGCTCTTAGCCACTGGGCTTTCAGGCCCTCTCGTGGAGGGTTCCTCTTGAGGTTGGTATACAAAGCTGTCACCTTGGGACTTCCCTGGTGGTCCAGCGGTTAAGAATCTGCCTTGCAATGCTGGGGATGTGAGTTTGATCCCTGGTTGGGGAACTAAGATCCTAGATGCTTCAGAGCAACTAAGCCCACACACCACAACGAAAGATCCCGAGTGCTGCAACTAAGACCCAATAGCTAACCCTAACACAGCCGAAGAATAAAGAACTTTTTTTTTTTTTTTTTAAGAGACTGTCTCCTTGCTCAACCAAACTCTCGTCAGAACAAAACCGAAGTCTCCTTAACCCTGCGTGGGCACATGATAGGCAACCAGGCAAAACTGTGCTGACTGAATCCATGTCTGGCCTGCCCTAGAAATTCCGGTAGCGCGAATTCCTTCCTTTTGACCCACACCCTGGGCCTCTGGCCTTCCCAGCTCCTATTTGGTGTCTTTCTGGTTCCCCAGCCCTCTATCCCAGAGTGCTGAGAGAAACTACTTTCTCATGAGCCAGCCAAGGCCGGAAGAAACCCGTGCAAGCGTTCTGAGCGGTTCCAGACTCGGTCTTTGGCCTGAGGCCACCGCAGACGCACCTCTGCATGTGGCCCCAGGACGGGAGCTCTCAGACTCCGGAAGCTGGACCCTGCTGGTGGCCTCTGGCTTCGGGGGCCTCCGCCAGCCACCCTGCTCCTGAGCAGCTGTAATCCCCCACCGAGGGGTACGGGTGGTACCACTCTTGCGGTTTACTGTTTCCAGAAACCCTTAGTGAAATTACAGCTTTAATTAAATACAGCTGGCTGTACGTTATACTCCATATAATTATCGTGTTATTATTATTATCACTTAGACAAAAGTTCAAACAAAGTTTATTGTAAATACTGTTTGACAGAACAACTGAAGGAACGGAGGGCTATTGGCTCGCCTGAGTGACAGGGGGCGTGGCTCTGGCCGCTGGTCCGCAAAGAGGCGGGGAGCCCTTTGGGGCAGCAACCAGGAAGGGAGAGCCCTGCGCTGGGCTCAGGCTAAGGAGCCCTGGGACCTTGGGCAAGTCCCCACCCCGTCTCTAGGCCTCGGTTCCCTTCTCTGGAATAGGGGAGCTTCATTTACCTTATGGCTGTTGCTTGAGACGTGCCATGTGTTAGGCACTGTTCTAAGCCCTGGAGCTCAGTGGTCAACCAAGCAAACAAAATTCCTACCCTCAGGGGAGCTTACATTCTAGTGGAAAGAAGAGAGAACATGAATGCATAAATAAACGTGCAGTCTAACAGGAGGTAGTGGGACTTCCCTGGTGGTTCCAGTGGTTAAGAATCCTCCTTCCAATTCAGGGGACATGGGTTCGATCCCAGCTGGGGGAACTAAGATCCCACATGCCTCCGGGCAACTAAGCGCGCATGCCACAACTAAAGAGACGTGCACACGCCACAACAAACAGCCTGCCTGCCACAACTAGATCCAACACAACCAAATAAGCGAACAATAATTAAATAAAATGTATATTTTAAAAATAGCAGGTAGCAATGAGTGAAGAAGTGAAAATTGCTCCGTTGTGTCTGACTCTTTGTGATCCCATGGACTATACAGTCCATGGAATTCTCCAAGCCAGAATACTGGAGTGGGTAGCCTTTCCCCTCTCCAGGAGATCTTCCCAACCCAGGGATTGAACCCAGGTCTCCTGCATTGCAGACAGATTCTTTACCAGCTGAGCCACAAGCAAGCAATGAGTAACCTGAGGAAAAATAAAGTCGGGAAGGACAGAGAAAGGAATATTAGAAGGAATGGGGAGGGGTTACTATTTCAAGAAAGACTCCCTCAAAAGAAGTGACCTTTGGCCAGGGACCCCAATAAAGTGGAGGATTGAGCTGTTGAGAAAATAGGGGGAAGACGACACCCAGCTGAGGGACGGGCACTAGCAAAGGCCTTGGGGCAGGAGCCTATTTGGTGTGTTCAAGGGATTATGAGAAGGCCAGAGACCTTGGAACAGAGGAAAGGATGAAAGAGATGATGGGAGACAAGGTCGGAGGGAGAGCGGGGCACATGTTATGTTTGGTAGGCTGTAGAGCCCTCTCTTTCGGGGGCTTTGGATTTTATTCAAGTGTGATGCAGTGACTTCCCTGGTGGTCCATGGGTTAAAAAGCTGCTTTGCAACGCAGGGGACAAGCGTTCCATCCCTGGTTGGGGAACTAAGATCCCACATGCAGCAGAGTAACTAAGCCCGAGCGCCACAAGTACTGAGGCCACACGCTCTGGAACCCGTGGGACACAACTAGAGAGTGAAAAATGCCAAGTCCTAACCATTGGACCACCAGGAAACTCCCGAGATGCCAGCTTTAGAGACAAGCTGCCACAGGCTTCCCACTAGAAAAGCCACAGAAATAACAACAGCTTCTATTCATTGAGTGCTTTCTATGAACCAGGCACTGTTCCG
This sequence comes from Tragelaphus eurycerus, assembly GCA_935064755.1. Classification (NCBI taxonomy): domain Eukaryota; kingdom Metazoa; phylum Chordata; class Mammalia; order Artiodactyla; family Bovidae; genus Tragelaphus; species Tragelaphus eurycerus. The sequence continues at coordinate 16,851,527 of CAKXYN010000027.1, read as the reverse complement.
GTTTCGATATTTTTTTTTTTTTCTCATTTAATCTCTATATCCATCCTAAGAGGTGAGTTCTTTGGCTAACCCCACTTTGCAGATGGGGAAACTGAGGCACAGAGAGGTTAAGCATCTTGCCCAACGTCACATAACTAGTGAGCAGGGAGCTGGGATTGAACCCAGGCTGTCTGGCTCCAGAGTCTTTGCTTCATCAGATTCAAGCTTCCTTGACAGTCTAGAGAGAGACATTTCAAAATAGCTGAAGACAGAGGGAACTTCATTCCTGATCTCCTTGACTTCCCCTGCCCAGAGTATGGCAAGTATCTAATTGAACTGGATTGCTGAAATGTACAGCACAAGGGGAACTTTCTACGTGTGGAAGGAGAGGGTTCTCTGAGCCTGCTGTCTGAACACCTCCACGGCCCTTCCCCAGAGGCTCAGATGGTCAAGAATCTGCTGCAATGCAGAAGACCTGGGTTCCACCCCTGGTTCGAAAGATCCCCTGGAGAAGGGAATGGCTACCTACCCCAGTATTCTTGTCTGGAGAATTTCACAGACAGAGGAGCCTGGTGGACTACAGTCCATGAGGTTGCAAAGAGTCAGACACGACTGAGCGACTAACACATTTCACTGAGTATGGCCCTTGCAATTGGTAACTAAAGTCAAAGACCCACAGCATATTTAAACTGGAAGAATCTTCAATATCAAGCCTAAGTTGTATGGTACAGACATGGGAACTGAGGCTCAGAGAGAGGCGGTTACCCTGCAACCTATCCAGAGAGATTCGTAGCCCAGATTTTGCCCCATGACAGTACTTGGGGTCCTCACTGAGGGCTGTGCAGGGTAGAAACTACACATTATGGGGGTAGACCTGGAGTGGTGGCCCAGAATCTCTGTGCTCTAACCTCAGCTGTGTGGTGTGCATGGCCCTGGGTGTGCCCAGGTGTCAGAGGACTGAGCTGGAGGGGGTGGGCCTGAGCCTGGGCTCTAGGAATCCAGGAAACTTGGCCTGTGACTTCCAGCACTCCCAGCCCCGGCCACAAGGGGCAGTGTGGTGCCCAGTGATTCTGGCTCTAGGGCCAGGAGCTTCTGCAGACAAAGCAGGGAATAAAAGGGGTTGGGAGCCTGGCATTTCAAAATCCTTGTGCCTCTAAGGATGGGGGCAGGTTGTTACTGGTGGCCAGGCCACCGACATGAGCCTGCTGTTTATCCTCCTTCCCAGGAGACGCTCGGCCCATCACCTGGCTCGGAGCGCGGAGCAGGTTGCTAACTTCTGCTGACACACTGGCAGGGGCAACGGTTCCCAGGCTGATACCTCATGGCAGCCACACTTGCACAAATCTTTAATTGTTTAGTTTAAAGAATTGTGTTTTGACCGCGAGGGGATTTTGGCTGGAGCTCAAGAAGTGATAATGATATTTCGCTGCCAAGACGTCTCCTTGGCGCTCTGTGTGTTAATGTGCACTTCCAAGACGCTCCAATTAACTGCATCAGCTCTCGGGGAGAGAAAGGAGAGGGAGAGGAGGCAGGCAGGGGAGAAGGGAAGGAGAAGGCTAGTGATCCGGAGAAGGCAGACAGGCCCCCCTTCATCTTTTTATTAGCAAACAAATGGGGGGTGGGAGACAAAGTTCTTAAAGCTCCAAGTGAAGTGGTATTTCACGTTTTGGAGGGGAGATCCTGGATAAGACCAGGAGGTCCCCGAAGTCAGATGCCCCATTCCAAGCAGAGGCTCTCCTGACCTGCAGTTCCCAGGGGTGGGCTGGCTTCACGGGCCCCCACCAGTCTCCCAGCTTCACCCAGTTCCTCCTTGCTGGCCCCTGCCTACAGGCCGTCTGCCTCCCCATGACTCAAGAGGAAGAAGATAGAGCTGATACAGACCACTGACTCTGATCCTACCCCTGATCCCAGCCGCTGACCATTCTGGCCTCCTCCCTCCTGCTCGCCCCCACCCTCCCCGCCCTTCTAGCATCTCTGCTGTTCCTTGAACTGAACATGCTGCGCGGGTGTACACACACACACACACACACACACACACACACACACACACAGCAGAAACGGCATTTGCTGTTCCTCTGCTTACAGAGCTCTTCACCAAGGTATCTGCTTGGCGGCCTTCCCCACCTCCTGAAGGTTTTGACACATGTGTCACCTTCTCAGTGAGGCCATAGCACACATTGCAAGACGTGCCCCATCACTCCCTCTCCCCCTTTCCAGCTTTGTCTCTGCAGCCTTTACCACCATCTAAAATATCATTTATCCAGTTTCTAATTTTATTGTCTGTCCACCACTGGCATGGAACCTTGGAGGGGGGCAGAGTTTTGTGTTCTGATATTTCCAGTAAGTAAAACAGTGCCTGGCACACGGGAGACAACGAATATTTGCTGGTTGGGGACCTCCCTGGTAGTCCAGGGGCTCAGACTCTGGGCTCCCAACACAGGAGGCCCAGGGTTCCGTCGCTGGTCAGGGAAACTAGATCCCACATGCTGCAACTAAGAGTTTGCAGGCCACAACTACGACCCGACACAGCCAAATAAAATTTTAAAAGATTGCGGGTTAAAGACAGCCTGAATGAACTCTGCACTTACCACTGTGTCTTGTCCCACCACAGTTCCCTACTTTGAATCCAAACTCCAACTCCATGTCCACCCCTCCAGTTTAGGCCTGCCACTACATGAACCCCTCCCCCTAAGTATTTCTTGACCCTCATTTCTCACTTCTACTCTCTGACCCCCCATTCAACTGCAGCTCTAGCCCTGCCCTTCACCTCTGCCCTCACCAATCAAATCTTGACCCTTTGGCATCCAGTCAGCGCCTTCTTAATTAAATGGTCCTCAGCCCTTCCCAGAAGTCTCCAGCTCCCCTGTGCTTTGAGGACCCACTCCACCCTGGGCCTTGAAGTAGGACCTCCCACTGGAAATCCCAAAGCGGGGGTGGGGGGGGGGCGCACACCTCTCGAGGTGAACATGTTCCCCCCCCAACCCTGCCCCCAGAGAGGACAGGGGGTCAGGATGTTCTGGCGCAGATGGCTTCCTAAGGGCCAAGTTCCCAGGCAGGCAGGCTCACTTGTTAAAGAGCCTTGGAGAAGGACTCTGGGCAGACAGCAACCCCTTCGGCCCTGCCTCTGGTCAGGAGTGGCTGTGGGAGGCCCTTCTGGGGTTACTTCACTCTCCCCAAGGGTGAGGGGAGGGGGAGGGGAATGAGGAGGGAGCAGAGAAACGGGAGGGAGGGGGGAGGAGGAAGGGATGGAGGGAGGGGGAAGGAGCGAGGCTCCTCGGTCTTCCCACGACGGTGCCCGACTTAAGCACAAAAATGACTTTTCCACATGCTGAGGTGTGAGTTCACAACAGCCACCCCCTCCCTTCTCACACACAGACTCACACTCTGTCCACGCGCAGAAGCATCTAGAAGCGCAAACACAGGCCAAAGCGGGAGTGTATGTGAAAGCAAAGGCTTGCTCTAAAGCAACATTCGCCCACTGTACCCCTCGCCCCACCACCCCCAAAGTGCTGGGATGGGGGCGGCCGGCCGGGCGCCCCTGAGAAGGAGGGGGTGAGGGCTGAGGTCCCAGCGGCGCGGGTCGGCATTCTCCATCCCCTCCCCTCCGTCTTCCTCCCACCGCCTTCTCCCCTCTCCCGGTACCCATTAGGCCTCCGAGGGAGGGTCAGCTCTGCCGGCTCAGGTTACCAGAAGCTGAAGACAGGAAGATTTAGCGAGGGAGCCGGGACCAGCACAGTGTGCTGTTTGTCCGCCTTTGAAACCGGAGGCCGAGCGGCGGGGGCGGGGAGCGGGCGGGAGGCCGCGGACACTCGGGTGAATTATCGCTCCGCTCGGGTTCTGACTTCCAAGGCTCTGGCCGCCCTCCCCCGGCCCCAGCTCCTGTTTCTCCAGGTGCCGGGGTGTTTTCCTACGTGTTAATTTGCCCCAGTTCACGCGCCCATTCTTGGCCCCGGCCCCCCAAGGGGAGACCAGCCCGCCCTAGGGTGTGGGTCAGGGGGGCTCTGGGTAGGGGGGCGGCGGGGAGAGCCGGGAGGTGCGGCCCGCGTCTCACCTTGGGCTGAGAGGAACAAGAGACTGGGCGGGTGGTGCGTGTTTGGGGAGGGTTGGTGTCAGCTCAGAGAAGCTCCACTGCCTTCTCCACGCCCGACACCCCCGTCCCCAAAGCCCCAGGGAGGTCCCGATGGGCCTGCGCACTCACAGCGACCCCTGCCGGCCCCTCAGCATTCCCCAGCCACCTCCTCCAGGAAGTTCGCCAGGGCTTCCCCTCCCTGGGAAAGAGACCGGTAGACAATGCTGGGAGATGCTTTTGACTTACCAGAAGTCCTGTTGCTCCGTTTTCCCTAAGACATCATAAGGTCAGTCTAGCTCCTATGTTCATGATTTTTAGAGATGACATTTTAGAGACAGGGAAATAGGCTCTGAGAGGTTAAGCGACTTGCTCAAGGCCACACAGCTACTTAGAAGCAAGGTCAGGATTTGAACTGAGTTTTTCTGAGTCGAGTGTCTACAGTCTTCCCCCTCGTGCATGTGGGAAGAAGGTGTCCGGACAGGAAGGAGAGGGGGTTGGGATGGGATGGTAAACCCACCCACTCTTGGGCTAGGGGAGGGGCCTAGCAGCAGGGAAAGCTCTCAAGAATGCCAGAGACCACCTGATCTCACTCTTTTGATCCCTGGCACTCCTCTCCCAGGCTGGGAAGGGACCAGGGTCTGAAGCTGAGGCACGAGTCTGCTGACACTCAGGGTGGGGTGTGTGGGGTTGGCCTACATGTCCTTCTGTCCCTAACCCTCCAGGCCTGGGGCCCTGGGGGTGGGAGGGAATTCCTATCAGTCTGGGGAGTAGGAGGCTGCCGGTTAGAAAGGGGCTATTTCTGCTGCAAAAAGCTGGCAGTACAAAGGGTCTCCTGGTGACAGACCCCTCCCCCACTTCCCTTCCCAGGCTGGGCTGAACTGGGCCGGGGGAGGCTGTTCTGACGGTGGTCCACCTTGGGTCCTGCTCTCCCCACCCCACCAGAGCCCCTCCTCCTCCGCCAGCCCTGGCTTCTCACCCCTACTTGGCTGCACTGTCCTGCCCCCTCCTTCCTGGCTGCAGTCTTCTCTGCCAAAGCTGAGCAGAGCCACCTCCCTCCCACCTGCCCCCCTCTTCTCCCTCAGCTCCTGCGAATGCTTTGCCTATCAGGTGGGCTGTGGGGACTACAGGCAGGTAGGTCAGGCAGTGAGGAGCGGTGCCCTTCCTGCCTGCCTGCCTGCCCAAGTGGGAATGGCAGACCTGCAGCCTCCTAAGTGGAGCTGTGTGGCAGATGAGGCAAGGAGACACAGGCGTTCAGAACTGGGGTGCTTAGATTTCCCCATCACCCCCCACCCCGGCCATCTTTCCCTTTTACCATCCCCCTCCTTTCACATGCCCACCTGAAGCCAGAGCTCTGTTCCTGCCTAAGACCAAACCCCACATCCCCCGACACCATCACCCTGACCTTACCCTCCCTGGATTTATAACTTTGGGGGTCCTGATTTCTTACCTCCTGCTTCTGGTGGAACCCCCAGGGCTGAAGGGCAAGACAGGGCATCAAGGGAGGGGTAAGCATGCTACAAGGAAGGAGGCCTTAAAAACCTTCTCACAGGGACATTGCCTGGTGGTCCAGTGACTAAGACTCCATGCTCTGTGCAGGGGGTCTGAGTTTGATCCTTGGTTAGGGAACTAGATCCCACATGCCACAAGTAAGACCCCGCACAGCCAAATAAAAAATAAATATTAAAAAACAAAAACCTTCTCATAGCCCCACCCACTAATTTGGGACAGTTAAAGTAAATCAGATTGTCCTGTGTTTCCCACTCTTTCCCTTGTAGCTCAGTCAGTAAAGAATCTGCCTGCAGTGCAGGAGACCTAGGTTTGATCCCTGCATTGGGAAGATCCCCTGGAGAAGGAAAGGGCAACCCATTCCAGTATCCTTGCCTGGAAAAATCTCATGGACAGAAGAGCCTGGTGGGCTGCAGTCCGTGGGGTCTCAGAGTCAGGCATGACTGGGTGACTAACACTTCCTTCCTTCCTTCCCACTCACTAGTGTGGTCTTGGGCAAATGATTTAGCCTCTTTCTGGTCATGTCTTTTCATTTCTTTTTTTTTAAATCTATCTTCTGGAGTTGGTTGGGAGGCTAGCTATACCTGGCATATAGTAGGTGTTTTGGAGAAGGCAGTGGCACCCCACTCCAGTACTCTTGCCTGGAAAGTCCCATGGATGGAGCGTGGTAGGCTGCAGTCCATGGGGTCACTAAGGGTCGGACATGACTGAGTGATTTCACTTTCACTTTTCACTTTCCACTTTCATGCATTGGAGAAGGAAATGGCAACCCACTCCAGTGTTCTTGCCTGGAGAATCCCAGGGACGGGGAGCCTGGTGGGCTGCGGTCTCTGGGGTCGCACAGAGTCGGACACGACTGAAGTGACTTAGCAGCAGCAGTAGGTGTTTTAGAAATGAAGCTTTATTCCAGGCATGTTGTTATAGGTATGCTTGGGGAGAGCAGAGGCAGGAGAAAAGGCCAAGGTGGCCACAGGCAGGCAGACTAAAGCAGGCTCAAAGAATTCCTGGTGCGGAGACCTTTCGAAAAGCCTGGAAGGGTTCAGGGATGGACCAAGATGGTAACTAAATGGCCTTCAGCATCTTTACCGAGTTCCTAAAGGCCTTGGCCTTTTAGGAATGATGGAGAATTCCTTTGTTGGTCAAATGTAGAATTTTTTAACATGTTGTATGTGCCAAGGCCAACACTAGACCAGTGCTGAGGAGATGGTCATGTTTCTTGCCCTCATGGTTCTTTCATTTTAGTGGAGTGACACAGACTAAAAAGAAAAAAAAAAGAAAAAAATCAATGGATGCATAAGACAACTACAAAAGGATTGCAAGAAAATTAACCAGAGGCTAAAATGGCTGGTCATCCAAAAGCATAGTGTGGAACGTGAACCTGCAGGATGAGGAGGAGCTGAGGAAAGCATGATGGCAGAGGGACAGATGGGGCAGAGCAAGCCTGGGTGGAGGTGGGAGGGAAGAGAGCAGCCAATAAGATGCAGGGGAGAGGCCCCCTGCTGTGTGTGTGGGTTGCTGTTGGCCCGTCCTAGGGTGTTGAGAGTTCCTTGTTGCATGCAGTTGGAGGTCACGGGAAAGAGGAGAGAGACGCCATTGGATGAATGCTCCAAGGCCGTCTGTGCTGCTCTGAGAAGGGATGGGTGAGGATAAGGGTGGGAGCAGGGGGTTGGTGAGGCTGAGCCAAGTTCAGGCTGGACGGGAGAGGGACTGACCTTGGTGGTAGCAGTGGAAGTGTGACTGAGCATGAATTTGACCCTGAAGGACTGGCTGATGGGTTGGAGAGAAGGACGACTGATGGAACTCCCCTGATGGCCCAGTAGCTAAGACTCCACGGTCTTGATGCAGGGCACCCCAGGTTGGATCCCTGGTCAGGGAATTAGATCCTGCATGCCTCAACTAAAGATCCTGCATGTCATAAGGAAGACTGAAGATCCCGCATGCCGCAACTAAGACACAGTGCAGCCAAATAATATAATGTTGTATATATCACTACATGGGAAATAGATGGAGAAACAGTGGAAACAGTGTCAGACTTTATTTTTCTGGGCTCCAAAATCACTGCAGATGGTGAGTGCAGCCATCAAATTAAAAGACGCTTACTCCTTGGAAGGAAAGTTATGACCAACCTAGATAGCATATTCAAAAGCAGAGACATTACTTTGCCAACAAAGGTCCGTCTAGTCAAGGCTATGGTCTTTCCTGTGGTCATGTATGGATGTGAGAGCTGGACTGTGAAGAAGGCTGAGTGCCGAAGAATGGATGCTTTTGAACTGTGGTGTTGGAGAAGACTCTTGAGAGTCCCTTGAACTGCAAGGAGATCCAACCAGTCCATTCTGAAGGAGATCAGCCCTGGGATTTCTTTGGAAGGAATGATGTTAAAGCTGAAACTCCAGTATTTTGGCCACCTCATGCGAAGAGTTGACTCATTGGAGAAGACTCTGATGCTGGGAGGGATTGGGGGCAGGAGGAGAAGGGGACGACAGAGAATGAGATGGCTGGATGGCATCACTGACTCGATGAATGTGAGTCTGAGTGACCTCTGGGAGTTGATGATGGACAGGGAGGCCTGGCGTGCTGCGGTTCATGGGGTCGCAAAGAGTCGGACACGACTGAGCGACTGATCTGATCTGATCTGATCTGATATATATAATACATATATTTTTTTAAAGGAGGATGGCTGAGCATTGGGTAGACTGGTGGATGTGAATACCATTTCCTGAAAATTTGAGGGAGGCACACCAGAACTCTTGTGGTTCTATTACATCTTAGATGACTTTGCAGATGGGAGGTGAACAGTTGGGGAAATGGGTCAAGAGGGAAAGTTCTCTTAATCTTTTTCTGTTAATCTATGTTTTCTCACCCATAAATCCAGGGTAAGAATAAAGTTTACTTCCCAAGACTGTACGACGAGAAATAATTTGTATCTGTGAACATGCCTGGTGCGCTGCCCACCACACTTCAGCACGTGGGCATGGCGGGTGGGGGCAGCTCTTCCCTCTTTGAGGCTGAGCATCCCCACAGCGGGGATGTTCCAGTGGTGACCACTTCGAGGGGACACCCCACCCACAGGCTGGCCGTGAACAGAGACCCAAGACACCTGCAGAGCAGGAGCAGATAGCAGGCTATGTGAGAGCAGTCAGGAACAGCTTCTAGATGGGGCGACTGGGACTGAGTTTCGTCCTAGTATTAGAAGCTTTTACTCCAGACATTTCAAACATACACGAAAGTAGACAGAATAGTGTGAGAGCCACCCTGTATCCCATCACCCTGCTTCAGCAAGAAGCAATTCGTGGTCACCTTTGTCCCATCTCTCCCTATATGGTTTTGAGGCAAATCATAGGCATATTACTTCAGCCATAAATATTTATGTATCAAAAAAAAAAAAAAGATATGGACTCTAAAAAATAACTTTAATACCAATATCAAGTAAAACATTAAAGTGACATCTTTAACTCCAGTAGTAATAAGTATACCTAGCACCCACCTCTAGGTTATGGAACCCACCCCCACTCCATCCTACCCTCTCTCGGGTGGGTGAAGGGACAGCGGCCTGGGAGGAAAGAGGCACCCCTTCTTAGTCCTTCAAGGTCCCAAAAGAAGAGAGCTCAAAGGTGCCAACCACACCTCCAAATCCCATTGTGACACCATATCTGTGGGCAATACACCCCACAGATAAGATGTCTTTTCCAAGCCTGGCCTGGGCAGACTCTCTGGAAGCCCACTGTACCCCCATTTCTCCCTGTGCCCCTCAGATGGCCCTCAGCTCACTGGGGAGGCTCTTTCCTTCCCTGAGGGATGAGGCAGTCACCCCACATCTCAATTCTTGTGATGAGCTCTGGGAAGGAGGGTGATAGGACCTGGAGGCAAGGGCAGGAGGAGGCATCCTTCAAACACCCCTGGGCCCCGAACCCATATCCAGGCCTCCAGAGCTGGAAGGAAGAAGGACCCCCACCTGGACATAGCACACTGCACATAACCCACCAGAGCAGGGAGCAAGACTGAAGGTAGGAAATCTAGGGGCTGGGATGACCTCCCGGGGGGAGGAGAGCCCTCCAGGGACCCCATTAGGCCCTGGGGATTCAAGGCACTGGTTTTCTTTCTCTTTTTTAAAAAAATATTTATTTATTTGGCTGCATCGGATCATAGTTGTGGCATGCAGGATCTTTAGTTGCAGCATGTGGGATCTAGTTCCCTGACCAGGGACTGAGCCCAGGGCCCCCTGCATTGGGAGCTCGGAGTCTTAGCCACCGGACCACCAGGGAGGTCCCTGGCTTTCTCTTATCCTTACTCCTGCTAGAGTCTTCTGCTGCTGACCTCTTCCCCTGACTAGAATCCACTGGACACTGTTTCCCATTTACTCTTTCAGGGATGCTCCGTCTTCTCAAGGACCCCCTCCCCAACACCATGGACTTCTCAAGGACCACCACCATAATGTATCCCTTCTCACCCCCAGAAGCTGTCCTCCCACCTGAGGGTCCTTCTCCTTTCTCCCATGGACATCAGCTGCTTGGATGGTGTTTCAGTTCAGAGATCCAAGAGAAACCTACACACTTACTCCGAATTCATTTTAATTACAGGTAGGACCTACATTTGTACAGTAATGTAGATGGAATCCTGGGGTTGGATTGATTTCTGATCAAACAAGCCAAGGAGGACTCACGTCTTTCTCTGGCACCACCCTTGGGCTGGGGGCCTCTAGCCCCTGCTGACACATTTTAAGTGACGGGAGGCTCAGTGCCTCACAAGGCTGCCCATTCTGCAGCAGAATAATCCTGCACCACCAGAAATACTTTCCTTCTTGGGAACCATGACAAAGACTCCAGTTTTGGGGGTTTGTGTGTGTGTGTTTGGATGTGCATGTAGGTGCATGCATGCTAAGTCGCTTCAGTTTTCTCCTACTTTTTGTGACCCAGTGGACTGTAGGCTCTTCTGTCCATGGGGTTCTCCAGGCAAGAATACTGGAGTGGGTTGCTATGGCCTCTTCCAGGGCTTGCACATAGGAGGCACTTCTAAAACACTAACTAGTTTTCTTGGAAAACAGTTCTGTTGTCCTTATGCAAAGAGCTTCATAACCTGATTGCCTTTACTTGCCTGAATTGCTGGTCTAAGTGCAGCATCACATAGGAGTTTGAAGTGAAGTGAAGTGAAAGGCACTCAGTTGTGTCCGACTCTGCGACCCCATGAGCTATACAGTCCATGGAATTCTCCAGGCCAGAATCGTGGAGTAGGTAGCCTTTCCCTTCTCCAGGGGATCTTCCCAACCCAGGGACCGAACCCAGGTCTTCTGCATTGTGGCAGATTCTTTACCAGCTGAGCTACAAGGGAAGCCCGAATAGAGTTTATCTATGCAGATGGCAATGGCACCCCACTCCAGTACTCTTGCCTGGAAAATCCCATGGATGGAGGAGCCTGGAGGGCTGCAGTCCACGGGGTCCCTGAGGGTCGGACACGACTGAGCGCCTTCACTTTCACTTTTCACTTTCATGCATTGGAGAAGGAAATGGCAATCCACTCCAGTGTTCTTGCCTGGAGAATCCCAGGGACGGGGGAGCCTGGTGGGCTGCCGTCTGTGGGGTCGCACAGAGTCGGACACGACTGAAGTGACTTAGCATAGCATAGCATGCAGATATTCCTTAGCCTCTGGGACTGAGGAGCCTAGGGTTTGAAGAGGGGAGGCAATGGGGAAGATGGAGAATAGGAAGGAGGAGGGATACTCAGGATAAAGAGGTAGCCTGCACAAAGGCTTGTAGGGGGAAATGGAGGGAGGCAGGAGGAGGCTGGGCTGGTATGAAAGCCTTGGGGTTGGTGAAGGAAACCCAGATCCACAAACATCCCCAGAAAAAGGGCTTTCCTTACAGGCCACCTTGGGTAAGTGACTTAACCTCTCAAAGACTCAGTATCTTCATCTGGAAAGTGGGCACAATGTTAATACCCCTCTCTTAGACTTGTTGTGGGGATTAAATGAGACAAATTATGCAGTAGCGTCTGGCACATACTAAGTGTCAATACCAAATATCAATAACATACTATATATGATACAATATTATATTACAAATAATATACTATTATTTACTCTTTTCTGAGCCCCAATTCTCCTTCTAGCTGCAGAATCTGGGCTCCCTTTCAGTATCTGTTTAAGAAATTCATTCTTCCCACGTGTGTGGTTCTCCTTGCAGCAGACAGCAGCCATCCCTGGGTAGGGCAGGGCAGAGGCTCCCCTGTCCATTACTCAGGGTTTCCAAGACCCTGGCAGGGACTCCCTTGCCCTTCTCCTCCTCTCTGGGCAGCTCCCAGCTCCTGAGGGACAGGAAGTGTGTGTGTTTGGAGAGGGGGGAGTCCTCCCTTAGTTGTTGTACCCAGAGTCAGCATCCCAGAGCCAGGCCCTGGGGCTCTGGGTGCTGGCTGCCCTAGACAGCCTACTACTACGACTATTATTCAGATCAGATCAGAGATCTGACCAGTCGCTCAGTTGTATCTGACTCTTTGTGATCCCATGAATCGCAGCATGCCAGGCCTCCCTGTCCATCACCAACTCCCGGAGTTCACTGAGACCCACATTCATCGAATCAGTGATGCCATCCAGCCATCTCATCCTCTGTCGTCCCCTTCTCCTCCTGCCCCCAATCCCTCCCAGCATCAGAGTCTTTTCCAATGAGTCAACTCTTCGCATGAGGTGGCCAAAGTATTGGAGTTTCAGCTTTAGCATCATTCCTTCCAAAGAAATCCCAGGGCTGATCTCCTTCAGAATGGACTGGTTGGATCTCCTTGCAGTCCAAGGGACTCTCAGAGTCTTCTCTAAAACCACAGTTCAAAAGCATCCATTCTTCGGCGCTCAGCCTTCTTCACAGTCCAGCTCTCACATCCATACATGACCACAGGAAAAACCATAGCCTTGACTAGACGAACCTTTGTTGGCAAAGTCATGTCTCTGCTTCTCAATATGCTATCTAGGTTGGTCATAACTTTCCTTCCAAGGAGTAAGCGTCTTTTAATTTCATGGCTGCAGTCACCATCTGCAGTGATTTTGGAGCCCAGAAAAATAAAGTCTGACACTGTTTCCACTGTTTCCCCATCTATTTCCCATGAAGTGATGGGACCGGATGCCATGATCTTCGTTTTCTGAATGTTGAGCTTTAAGCCAACTTTTTCACTCTCCACTTTCACTTTCATCAAGAGGCTTTTGAGTTCCTCTTCACTTTCTGCCATAAGGGTGGTGTCATCTGCATATCTGAAGTTATTTATATTTCTCCTGGCAATATTGATTCCAGTTTGTGTTTCTTCCAGTCCAGCGTTTCTCATGATGTTCTCTGCATAGAAGTTAAATAAACAGGGTGACAATATACAGCCTTGACCAACTACTATTATTACTAGGACCTAAAGGGATTTCCCTGGTGGCTCAGAAGGTAAAGCGTCTGTCTACAATGTGAAAGACCTGGGTTCGATCCCTGGGTTGGGAAGATTCCCTGGGGAAGGAAATGGCAACCCACTCTAGTACTCTTGCCTTGAAAATCTCGTGGATGGAGGAGCTTGGTGAGTTGGGCAGGACTGAGCGACTTCACTTTCTTTCTTTCTTTCTAAAGGGGTCCTGATGGCTGGGGAGTCAGGCCAACTATGTTCTGGCCTGGGCTCTTGAACAGACTTGCTGTGTGACTTGTTGGGCACGTCTCTTCCCCTCTATGAGTCTCAGTTTGCTTTGTGATTCAAAAAAGGAGAAAGGAATTAGGATTCCGTGATCTGATGTAAGGTATTCAGATGGGACAGGGGAAGTTAAGGAAACCAGGGAGTTTAACCAATAGAGTCCAGTCACTGGGACTCAAAGAGGAGCGATTGGGGAGGATTATCTTAATAGCTCTCCCCAATTACCCAGGTCACCGCAGGAATGGAGACCGAGTTTGACTAACTCCCTGACTCGGGAACACAACCGTCTGCTTTTCTTCCCTGGTTCCAACTCAGCCTCTTCCAGGGGCTTTAACCCTGTTTACAGAAATGGGAATTTGCATGATGAAAATAACTCTAGCCGGACTGCGATTTTACTGAGCTTGGCACAGGGCTCGGAAAAAGCGGCTGCATAGCCAATTACTGGAATTTTTAAACACAAATAATATTTTATGGGATCAGTGGGCTGGCGCGGGGCCGCCGCACCCGGCGCGGCTCCTCCGCCCACAAACAAGCTCCGATTGTACGGCGGGCAAGCGCGCCAGCCCGGGGCTGGGAGGTGGGGTGGGGGTCCGCTGGCGGGCCGGGGTCCCGGCACGGGCAGGTGCAGCGCAGGGCTCGACGGCGCGGGCTCTGGCGGGCAGGGAGCTTTGGCGAGGCCCCGACGGGGGTGGGGAGCGCCAGGCGCCCAGCTCACCTGCAGCGCCGCGCCTGGAAGAGTTTAGCGCGAGAGGGCGCGCCCAGCGCGAGGCTCCCCCGCCCGGCGGCCGCCCGCTGGGTCTGGCCAGCGCCCCGCGCCCTTGGCATAGCCGTGGCCGCCGCGCCGCCTCCGGAAGGCCGGTTTCCCGGAACGGCCCGAGGGCGGCGGGGAATCCGCGCAGAGGCCCTGGAGCCACCCCTCGCCTTCCCGATCCCGCCCGAGGCGAGCTGGCGCTCTGGGGAAGCCGACGCCCGAGCCCCGGGCTGCGCGCGAGGCCAGCCCCGGTCTAGGGCACAGTCCCAGGGACTGGGACCTCCTCCTGGTCCTTCCAGGGGTCCCCATTCTTGCGTGCCCCGAGCCCGGGGGCTGGCCCTCCCGGCAGCCGCGCACTCCCCGCCGGGGGCTCGTCGCCCCGCCGTCTGCCCGCCTTCCCCGGCCGAGCGCCCGGCCCCGGCATGCACAGGGTTAAGCAGGAGCAGGTGTGTCGCCAGATGCCGCTCACCACCCCTCTCCCCCGCAGCCCCGTCGGCCTCCTCCTCCGCCCACCCGCTCAGAACCAAACAGTCCCAAATAAAAGTGCTATTGTTGCCTTTCCCCACCCCCGTCGCTGCCCCGCCACCTGGAGCGGAGCCCGGTCCCCTCTTCACCTGCCCCGGGGCCGGCCGGGGGAGGGGAAGTGGGGCCTCCGAGCGGTGACTTCCGCTCCTCCTGGGCCTCCAGCTTCCCTGCCCCCAGCGCTGCCAGCACCGACCCCTGGGTTAAGGCCGGGGTGGGGGACGTGGTTTTGGTGGGGGAGGTAAGGGGGGGTTCCTTTCTGACCCGAGAGCTGGGTTCTGACCTCCCCGCGCCCCTCTCTCCAGCCCCCCATCCTCACTGGCTAGACTGCGGCGGGGTGTGCGAGGCTGAACAGTAGGCCCTGTCGAGGCGCCCAGGACGGTGCCAGCCTCGCTCGGCAACTGGCAGCTGGTATTTTTAAAACATTATTTGTCCCTCAGCAAGTCAAGGAAGGCGGGGTAAGAGTAAGGACTCCCTTTTACAGACCGAGGAGCGGAGGCGCGCGGAGGTGAACTGTCTAGCCCAGACAGGAGGCTGGTCAGAACTCAGAGGTCTGTGGGCTCCCCTGGCACCGCTGGGCCTCGGGCGCTCATTGGATGGACAAGGAATGGGGGACCCCAGAGACTGGCAGCCTGGCACCGCCTCGGATTCCGTGTAGGCCGTTAGACTAGTTACTCCTCCCCAGGTTTCCTCTGGTCTTAAATCGATGGGGGTAGGGGTGGGGGTGGACCAGCGTGATTGCTTATTTCCCTTAACTCCTAGAAGCTGGCTGACCCCCGGAGGTCTGGGGGCCCGGGGTGGGACCCCACGTAGGAGCGAGGCAGCCGCGGCCTGTCGGAGGGAAGAAAATGTTTCCCCTTTCGCTCCCCATCTCCGCCAGCCTCCCCCCGCCCTGCCTCCATCCCTCCTGCTGGCCCCAGGGAGGCTGAACCACGAGGTTAAATAAATATCTGACGGTGACTCAAGGAAACGAGTCAAGACCGTTGCCGGGAGAAGAAACCCAGACCTCAGTGAAGATCCGCCCCCGAGTCCGAGCGGCCCCCGCTCCGCCCCTGATGTGTGTGTGTGCGGAGCCCTGGCCCCCTCTGGTCTCGCCTAAGAGCCCCAGGATAGCCACCCCCTCTTCCCGGACCTGCTTTTGCTTGATAGTTGGCACTACTGAGGCTGGGGGCGTGCGCGCAGGGTTACCGTATTTCCTTTCCCTGCGCCCTAGGTTTTGAGCGCAGGTATTTAACTTCTCCAACCCACGGGAAGAATCCTTTCTGTACTGTGGCAAGTCGTGAGGCTTGAGATTTTGTTTTTGTTTTCTTAGCTCTCCCATAACCTCTCTCCTGACCTGCCGGCTTGTCAATCCTGTTTCCTATCTCTACCTGAACGTTTAGTGGGCATCTCAAACTCAACGCGTTCAACTTTGAAATTCTGATCTTTCCCCTAGACCTGCTCCTTTTTGTCTTCTCCATCTCGGAAAAGGGCAACGTCATCCTTCCAGTCGCTCGGGAAGAAAATCTTAGAGTTATTCTCAACCCCTCTCTTTTTCTGTCATGCATCCAAATGCTTTAGCGAATCTTGTTTACATTACCTTCAAAATATGTCCAGAATCTGCTTGCTACCCTTCACCACTTACCCCCACCCCCGCCCCGGTCCAACCCACCAGCTTCTCCTGCCGGGAATATCGCAGCCCCCCTTGTCACTCTACATCCCTTGTCCCCTCAGTCTGTTCTCAGCAGAGCAGCCAGGGTTATCTTTTTAAAAATCAAAGTCAGAGCCTGTCCCTCTTCTGCTCAAAAATCGAGTGGGTGCACATCTCACTCAGAGAAAAGGATCCTTCAAAGACCCTAGAGGATCTGATCAGTGCTCTGCCCTTCCCTCCCACTCCTCTCCCCCTCACTCTACTCCAGTCACTGTTGTACAGGCAGGACAGCACGTTTCTGCCTCAGGACCTTTGCACTTGCTATTGCCTTTGCCTGGAACAATCTTTTCCCAGACCCCTACAGTGCTTTCTCACTCATTTTGCTAAGGTTCTTTTCTATCCTCCACCAACCAATACCCCCAGGCTCCCCATCTCCCTTCTCTCGCTTTGCATATCTCAGTAGCTTTTATCACCATCTAATATAGGCTACATACTTACCTGCTAATTTGTTTGTCTATCTCTTCCATTGTAGATGCTATGAAGTCAGAGACTTTTTTTTAAATCTCAGCTCAGGACTTCCCTGGTGGTCCAGTGTTAAAGAATCTGCCTTCTAATGCAAGATACATGGATCCAATTCCTGGTTGGTGGGTTCGATTCCTGGTCATGGAGCTAAGATACTACATGCTATGGCCCGTGTACCACAAGATCCCATATGCTGAACTAGGATTCCATGCAGCTGAATACACACATACATGCACACATAAATATTTTTAAAATCCATTTAGTTAAAAAAAAGTCAGACGGAGAACAGAGCTTCGCACATAGTGAGCGCTTGGTGAATATTTGCTGAATGAATGAGTAAATGAAGGAATAACCCAGTCACCTTCCCTTTCTGGACCTTACTTTTCTCACCTGTACAAGTGAGTTGGATCCAATGAAAGTCTCCTCTGCTTTGAGAGTCCCATGGGGGATTCCAGCCAAGTCAGGGGGAATGCCTTCTGTATAAAATAGCCCCAAGGGGAGTGGTTTAGAGGGGTTGAAGGTGGGCTGAGGAGGGTTCTGAAGTATCTTCAGAAATCTGGAATTGTCACCTTTCCTGATAATTGAGGGGTCAGGAGAGAAAAGGAGGGAGGAGTGTGCTAACCAGTCATTCATTTGTTCAGGCCAAGTGCGCTTCAAATGCCTTTACCAGAAGTTCCCCAGGGCAGAGGCACCACTGTAGAGGGAGAGGGGGGCAGTACCCCAAATGAGTCTTTGATGGCTGAGCTGAGCTTTTATAGACACTGCGAGTCCGAGATGAATAAGACTCAGTTCCCTTTCTGGGGGAGCTCAGACTAGTATCTAATAACTTTTAAACAATGATTGGTGTGTTGTAATCAGGAAGCTTATTTGGGGGTGCCAACAGGAGAATGATCGCAACTCTATCCATGGTGGGAGCAGATGTCAAAGGAGGCTTCTTGGAGGGGGTGACACACCCGAGCAAGACTTGAAAGATAAATAGAGGTGAGTAGGGCTTTTGGTGACGGCATGACTGTAGTGCCAGCACTTCTGGATCATGGAAGTGATTTGGTAAGAGATGAACACTGTGATTTGGGAAGGTAAGAGCAAGGGGTAGAAAGCGGAACCCAGGTGTTACCAGAGGACGCTTACGCACGGAGGTTGCAGCCTCACCCAGAGCACCTACTCATTCATTCAGGAAGCATCCCTGAAGGTCTCCCATGTGTCCAGCCTGGGGCAAGACCCCAGAAGAGACCTGGGCCAGTGGACAGGACACGTGGGCCATCAACAGCTCTGGTCCAGGTTGGCTGTGTGACCCTGGGTGAGCCTGGAGCTTGTCTGCGCTTTAGTTCTCCCAACTGTAGAGGCAATAGATAATTTCACCCGCACTGTATGACTCGTGGAGTACACTGAGGATCAAATGAGACGTGCACTTACAAGTGTATGACAGAGAGACAAGAACTAACACAAGGCAAGGTCTCAGTCCTTCAGGAGCTTGGAGTATGGTCTTTGTAGCTTACAGCCCCCTCCCTTGTTCTCCCAACTTTCTTTTTCCATCTGGGTCTTGCAGCCCCTTGGGACTGGCTGACTCCCACCATAGCCTTGCACTTACTGGCCTAGGCTTCCTTCCTGACCCCAGACATCCTAAGAAGGCTCCCCCTTGTGGCACTTCCTGGAATAACAAAACAGGTCTCAAGAAATGGGGCCAGACTGACCACAAAGAGGGAGCTGGAAGAACCCAGAAGAGAAAGGACCTGAAGACCTGAGAAAGGATCGGGGCAAACCTGCAAAGGAAGTACATCCTGAAACAGAATGTTAGACTGGAAGAGACCTGGGACCTCCTCCCAGACCCCATTTTACAGATGAGGAAACTGAGGTTCAGGGAAAAGGAAGTTAGGGGCAGGACCATGACTCAGGTGTCCATACACTCCTATGCTGGGTTCACTCTGTCACACCAAGGACCATATGCAATCCAACTCAATGAACAGTGTATATTGCAAATTCCCACTAAATCTGGCAGCATCCCTCCTAAGGACCTCAGACTAAGCAGTAGTCTCTCCCAGGGCAAAGATTAACAAATGCCAAAGACTCTGTAGCCGGAGAGGCTGGTATAACTCGAGTTAATGTATTCTGGATCTAGAGATCAGAGATATACCACTCACCTGGATTTTTTTCTTTTTACTGGAGTGTGGTTACAGGGATGAGGCTGGGGACACAACTAAATCCACATCTAAATGACCAACTCAGCCAGAGGGGTGTGTGCACTACGGTGTGTGTGTTGTAGTTGCAAGTATGGAGTGCTTTATCCAAAAATTTTCTAACCTACATCTTTTAATTTAGCTCTTGCTATTATTAGCCCACTTTAGAGATAACAGTGAGCCACCAAAGGACCAAGGGATTTGCCAAGGTCAAGAAGAACATTGAGGAGAATCCACTGTGGTGCATACAGAAGGCACGGATAGACACAGCACTTGCCCGTGAGACTGTCTCGCTCTTACTGAGCTGCTTTTGGGAGGAAGTCCTTGCAACCTGCAGCCCTTTCCTACCATAGAGGAGATTTCTGCTGGCTTCCTTGGATCCTGGCAGCCTGGAGGGGCCTCTAGCTTTATGCTTAAAGTAAAAGGTGAGTTGGGTGAGGGACACAATGAATACAGCAGAGGAAGAGGGGTTGCCTGCCTGCACTGAGCTGGGGGGCTTTCAAATAGCTTCATTTGGCTCACTGGCTGGTTGAGGGGAGGCCTGGATTTCTGATCACCGCAGGGATTGGAAAGCAAAGCTGGGCTTGAGGCCACTGTGAAAATGGACCAAGAACCAGGCATGACATGGTTGCTGTGTCCCATTGCTTCATCAGCAGGATGCTAAGTGGATAGAGAAAAGCCTGGGATCGGGCGTGGAGTACACTGGGTCCTGAGTTCAAGTGCTGTATGACCCTGTACATTGCAGAGCAGTGGTCGGGAATGCAGGCTCTGGAGCCAGGCTGCCTGGGTTCACATCTCAGCTTCCCTACTCAGTAGATCTGTGGGACTTTCCTGGTGGTTGAGCAGTAAAGAATCTGCCCACCAATGCAGGGGACTCAGATTCTATTCCTGGTATGGGAAGATTCCACAGGCCGCAGAGCAACCACGCCCTGGAGCCTGAATGCCTTAACAAGAGAAGCTGCAGCAATGAGACGCCTTCTCACTGCAACTAGAAAGCAGCTCCAGCTAGCCACAACTAGGGAAAAGCCGGTATGCAGCAAGGAAGACTCAGCACAGCCAAACATAAATGAACAAGATAAAATAAATAGATCTGTGGCCTTGGCTTCACCTCCCTGAGCCTGTTTTCTTAAAATGGGGGAACAGTAGTTCCCACCCAGAGATTTTTGGAAGCCTTATACGAATGAATCATGTGATGTACTTAGGAAAATGCCCAGCAATATAGTAAGTGCTCAATAAATGGAATCTATTATTAGAAAAGACCCATCTGAGTGACAAGGTCATTGGCTGTGCAGTGAAAGGGGCTCTGTCAGTAGAGTGATTTCTGGTTTGGTGACCACAGCTCTCTGGGGAAAGTTTTTTACTTTTTTTTTTCCCAGGAGGGGCAAAACTATAGAAAACTATAGAAAATAAAGCTTGGCACTTGTGGTGTAGCTTACAGAAGATTTGAATGTTTCCCCCAGAGCATGAGTTTTACTGGGTGGAGTCCCAGGACCAGAGCATCCTAAGATTCCTGGACCGATTAGTCTGTACTTCTGGAGATATCTTCTCAGTCTGGAGGGTGTCAAGTCCAGGGACCACCCTGCTGAATGACAGGGGCCCCTGACCCTAAGCCTGGCAGCTTAAGCCTTGGTGCCCAGAGGGCGTGCTGAGGCGAGTCCTGGGGAGCTGAGTTCCCTGCATTGTCCTGCATCCCAGCCTGTCCCTGGGGGGTTGATTTTGGGGGAGGAGGAAAGAGGCCTTTGTGGAAGAAGGCAGGTAGAGAAAGCTTCTTGCCCATCATGTTTACTGAACTGCACTGAATTATAACTAAATGCCAAGATCTGGCTTCAGGCTATTGACTAAATCATTTAGGGGTTGACAGAGGAGGGAGGGAGGGGACATGGGGGAGCTTGGGGGAGAATGTTCTTGTAATTCTTCAGTCTGAGGTACATTAAGGAGCCATAAGCCATGTCGAGAGCTTGAATTACATTAGAGAGATTATCCTGTTACAGTTCATAATCCTGGATAATATACCGTCTCGGAGCACACCTGCCCATGATAAATCTCACCCCATCACGGCCTGACCCTGGGGACCCAGGGAGGCTGGGGCAGCTGGCAGGGGCTAGCGATGTGGACACAGCCTCGGCAGGGGCACCTGTGAGGCCTTCTGACTCATCTTCGTGCCCCGACACCTGCCTCAGCTCAGAGGGAGCAGATGGAGCCTGGAGCTTCAAACTTCTCCATCTCCATTCAAGGCGATTGGCATCCTAGCGCCCCTCCAGCCATAACCCCCATCCCACGACCTCACCTCCTGCTCTGGGGGGACAGATTCTTGGCGTCCCTGTCCCCAGGCTCTCCTCTCCCTGAAAGCTTTCCCCTTAATCTCTCCAAACCCAGCTGGCATTTCACGGTCCCTGGAGACTTTGTAGAAAACACACTGACATTCCCTTCCGTCCAGTTCACAGCACTGACAGCCCTGGTGAATGGGTGTGTCACCTGCCGCCTGCGTGTTTCTCAGCCTCGACCTCCCCAGCTAGAGCACAAGTACCACAAAATCAGGAGTCGTGACTACAGCCACAGCACTTAGCCCAGAGATGCTTGTTCATGGTCATGCAACTGGTTAGTGGCAGAATCAGGGTTCAAACCCCACTTGCCTGGCTGCAGAGTCTGAGCTTTTGGCCACCAGAGAACACTCTCTCTGACCTGAAAACTCTGTCCTGTGTCACCTGTGGACCTGCTGCCGAATGCTTCCTAGATTCTATTTGCCTTATATTGAGGATCCTCATGAGTAAGGGAGGACCCTCGTGGTAGCTCTTAGGGTGTGACAGCACCTGAGCCACCCAGCTTCACCCCCAGCCTTTTCAAGGGGCCCGCTCCTTTGCATGACCTCACTAACATCCCCAATTGCATGGGGCCCCATCCCAGTCCTAACACTCTCTCTACTGCAGGTCATTTCTTGGCCCCCAGCTCCCAGCAGGCCCAGAAGTGTCTGGGAACCTGGTACCTGTCTTGCTTTCTCTTTGAATGACACCCCAAACCCCATCAGCCTCAGATTCTACTTTACCTCCCTTCCCCAGACCCACATTCCATGTGTACCTCTCCCTGGGGGAATGGAAAGGGTACTTCTCTAGATTTCCTGGGGTAAGCTAAGCTATGAGGGCTTCAGCAAAAGCCAGTCACTCCAGGTCTCCTAAAAAGAAGCCACAGGGACTTCTCTGGTGATCCAGCGGCTAAGACTCTGTGCTCCCAAAGCAGGGTGCCAGGGTTCGATCCCTGGTCGAGGAACTAGATACCATATGCCACAACTGAGAGATCCTGAACACTGCAACTAAAGATCCCATAGGCTGCAGCAAGGATGGACGATCCCGCGTGCCACGACTAAACCCCAGCAGCCCAATCAGTGAATAAGATGCGCTCCCCGAGCATCAGGCAATGGGTTATGCTCTTTACCCACGTCATCTCATTTGCCTCAGGCCGGCCCTATGAAACGTGATTTCTACAGACGAGAAAATCGAGGCTTAGGGCAGTTAAACACAGTGTCACAGGGCAACACCTAGTAAAGGGCAGAGCTGGGATTCAAACCCATGCCTGCTGGTCCCAGAGTTTGTGCACCTCATCCCTAATGCCACCCTGCCTCCTGATGGCGAGTGCTAGACTCCCTGGCTTGCCTCCCTGGCTTGCCTCCCTGGCCCCCGCTTCGTGCAAGCCACCCTTCACCATCCCTTCTCACCCCTGCAGGCATCTCTAGCATCTCAGTCTCTACCTTTTCTCTTGCCAACTTCCAGAACTCCTCTGGATTCCAAGTCACTCAGGTGCTTCAAGGATTCCTCTCCTCTCCTGAGTACCCTTCCACCTTTCATCCAGAGATGGAACATGACTGTTTGACTATCCACTCATCCATTTATTCCTATCATTCTCATGGAATCCTGGAATATTAGGGCTAGAAGGGGCTTTGATGATTATCTGGTCCACTGGCTTTTAAAGCAGAATGCAGGGGACTTCTCTGGTGGTCCAGTGGTTAAGAGGCCACTTTCCAACGCAGAGGACAAGGGTCTGATCCCTGGTCAGGGGACCTTTAAGATCCCACACGTCTCAGGGCAACTAAGCCCCTGCACCACAACTAGAGAAGCCGCAACCACCGAACCCATGCACTCTGGAGCCGGTGCTCAGTCCTGCCCGACTCTTTACGACCCCATGGACTATATGTAGCCCACCAGACTCCTCTGTCCCTGGGATTTGCCCAGCAAGAATACTGGAGTGGGTTGCCATTTCCTACTCCAGGGGATCTTCCTGACCCAGGGGTAGAACCTGAATCTCTTACATCTCCTGCATTGGCAAGTGGGTTCTTTACCACTAGCATCACCTGGGAAACATCAAAATAAAGACCCAGTAGAGTGAAAAACAAAACAAACTGAAAGAACGCAGGATGCATTTTTTACAGAACGTCTTCTGTGAAAGTTCTAGAGAAATCAGACAAATGAGGGTTTGCTGGGTGGTGGGAGGTTGGGAGTAGTATCCAGGGTCCTGCCTCTGGCTCCACCCTTTCTCCTGCTCCGTACTCTCAGAGTGCAGTTAGCCCCGGGCTGTGTCCAGACACCCAGCCCGTGAGAACCTGTTGCTTTCAGCCACTAACTAAGGGACGGCCAGGCTTCTTGCTCTCTGCGGGCCCGCAGGACCTTTCCTCTCCTCATGAGCTCTGCAGGCAGACAACCAGACTTCTTACACAGCAGCTCAGAACTCCATGAAGCACGCAAGTGGAATATTCCTTCTTAAGACAAAAGCCCAAAAGGAGAATGACTTCATTTCTGCCGCATTCTCTTGGCTAAATTCAGGGGGAGAAGAAATAAGCTCCACGTCTTAGTGGAGGAATGACAAAGGATCTGCAGTCATCTTTAACCCACCACCATCTGTGTGACCTTGAGCAAGAAAATTACTTAACCTTCCTCATTTTCCATCTGTGTTCTCATCTGTGAAGAAAAAATACATGGAATCCATGGAAATCCATGGAAAGTACTTAGAACAGTGTCAGGCACATAGTAAGTATTTACTACATGTTAGCTGGTGCTAGTTTTATTTCTAACCCATATGCCTAGCACTGTGCTAGGCAACTGGTGGAGGGGAGGGAGGGCTATAAGAGTAATGGCAAAAACAGTTTATACTCCTGATAATAAATAATCTAGTTCATGAGATAAAATTAACACACGCTGAGATCAAAGTACTAATTCAAGGCATTGTGTAATTAAAGAGCCCATGAGAGGCACAGATAACATATTGGAGGAAGCTGGAGGACAAAGAGACTGGACGTGGGGGCTGGGTGGCCAATGAGGGCTTGCAAGGAGGGAGGGGTGTGCATGGAGGGGAGGGCAGTCCAGTGCTTCAGCACAGACTCAGCCAAGCTCCCTGCCTTCAGATCTTAGCTCTGCCACTTTCTGGACGTGTCTCTGTGATCTTGCAAGATGAGCAGCCTCTCTATATGTCAGTTTCCTTTCTGTTACGTGTGTGTATCTCCCAGAGCTCCACTGGAGTAGCTGACTTACTTCCTAGGAAGGGCAGCAGTGTCTGACATGGAAGAGCTGCTCAGCAAGCTGAGTTGACCTCATCAACCCTCCTAGGAGGAGACTTTGGCTAGGTGGAGAGGAGGGACAGGGGTCTCCGGGTGGATGAACACAGGGACTGCTGGTGTAAAGTGGGACTGTGCCTGTGTCTCTGCTCAGAGATGGGGAGAGTGTACGGGAGTGAGGGTGGGGGCATGGGCAGCAGGTGCCAAGGCAGAGAGGATTGAGAAGGGCAGACCGTGGGAGTCTTCAAGCCCAGCTAGAGTAGTTTGGGCTTGATCCTCACAGCTTTCTAACAAGAGAGGGATGCCATCTGGGCTGTGTGTGAAAGAGCCCCCAGCAGTGGTGTGCAGGTGGATTAAAGACAACAGAGATGGCTTAGGAGACCACGGCCACAATTCAGGCATGAAATGGGCAGGTCCCAGACTTAGGTGGTGGCGGAGGGAAAGGGAGGGACTGGCCACCTGGAGAGGAAAGTCACTGCAGCTCTAGGGGAGCCTACTGCCCATCCACCCACCACACCCGGCTTCTGGCTTTCTACTCTGGCTTCCTCCCTTCCGGGTCAGGCTTTTTGAAAGCTGCATCCAGGAAGGGGGAAGCACAGGGTCAGCCCCACCCCCAGAGAAATGACTGGACCCCATCTGGTCCCCAGTGTGGACCTCCGCCAAGAGAAGCAGTTCTGGGAGGGGGAACCCAGCCCTGCCTCTGTGTGTGTGTGTGTGTGTGTGTGTGTGTGTGTGTATGACAGAGATTGTGTGTGTGTTAAGAGAGAGAGTGTATTTGTTGTCTGTGTATTTGTCGTGTGTGCCTGTGTGTGTGAGAGAGACTGTGAGTGTGTGACAAAGAGGGAAGAGGAAGGACCATATGTCTATTTTCTCTGGAAAACAGATGTCTCCTCAAGTGGGTGAGAGAGTCAGCAAAGGAAGAAGAGAAGTGGGGTTAGGGGATCAGCTCCACATTAGCAAATAAATTGTCCCACATGCGGGGCCCTGCGTGTGTCAGTTTTTCTGATTTTTCAGATATTTTCCTCTCTCTCTCAATCTTTCCTTTTCCAGTGTTTTCTTTTTTTCCCTTTCTCTCTCCTCCAGGCTCATGCACCTGTGCCAGCCCCAGGCAGTGTTCCCTCTGTCTGGCAGTTCGGATGGCAAGGAGTGAGGGGTGTCCCCTCCTTTGCTCAGGCTTCTCCTGGGAGTGGGGTGGGGTCAGAGCCTGGCCAGCAGTGGGCTGGGGTAACAGATCAGGTCACTCTCCCTATCTCGCCTCTGCCCAGCTTGTCTTGTGTCCATATTCTTCCCTCCATCTCTCCCCCAACAAACATGTGATGGGCACCAATGATGCATCGGGCGCTGGTCCAGGCCCAGGGTCCAGCGGATTCTGGAGTCCCCCTTGCCCCGGCATCCTTGCTTTGGGAGTGTGGGATGGGACGGGAACATCTTTTTGCTTACTCTCAGGCATGATGCGTCAGAACAGAAACCCCCATCAGTGCGCCTCTCTGGTTTTGCCCTGGTGCTTCCCAGTGTGTTCTCTGCTCTCCTATCTCTCTCCTGGGGAGGAGAAACGCAGAGACGTGGGAGCCAGGGAGGCCTGGGTTCACATCCCAGCCCCGCCTCTTCCAAGCTGTGGCATCTGCAGCAAGAAGAGGCTTCACCTCTCTGGCCTCTGTATTTCCTCATCCAGACTGTAACATTTCCTGTGGGGTTGTTGGGAGAGTGAAATTAGAAAAATGAGCTGAAGTGTCTAACAAAGCCATTTTCTCTCTCTCTCTTTTTTTGGCCTTGTTTCTTTTCTCTTGCCTTTTTATTTATTTAAGATAAATTTCGTGAGCCTTCAGTATGCGGGAACTGAACGAAGGGGAGAGGGTGGGAGTCTTGATGTCCCCTCTCTAGGAAACCAAATTCCCGCCAGAGCTGGCAGCCCATGCCCTTGGCCTCTGCTTCCTCCCACCTCAGCTTTGCCAGTGGGGCACACTAGGGCTTCTGAGAGCGGTGACACCCATGCTCTAGGCAGGGATGGGAGGAGGAAGTGGGGTAGCCGTCCTGCTCCTGTCACTCCTCTTTTCCTCCATCTTCCCTTCTCCCGCCCCGTGACACTCTTTCTCTCTCTCC
The DNA here is from genome assembly GCA_935064755.1 of Tragelaphus eurycerus. NCBI lineage: Eukaryota > Metazoa > Chordata > Mammalia > Artiodactyla > Bovidae > Tragelaphus > Tragelaphus eurycerus. Next base: position 16,825,097 of record CAKXYN010000027.1, on the reverse strand, counting down.
CTCCCTCTCTCTTCATCTCTCCCTCCATTCCTCTCTCCCCTTCGGCTCCCCCTGCGGCTTGCCAGCTGCCAGGAGATGACATCTCCTTTCATGTTTGGGGCTGAGCGCGGCTTTGAATGTTCGTTTGATTCCGTTAAGATAATAGCTGGTTCACTGTCAGATGCAGACTGATCAGTTAAAACCTTAATCACTGCCTGTCTCCTCACACGGCACTTATTTTTTAAGAGATTAATCCCCTCAGCCCAGCTTCGGCTCACATTCGCCTTGGAGGGAAAAAAAAAAAGGCAAGGTTTGTGCTATCCTTGTTATTATTATTGTTATTATTGTCAGCCTTGTTACGCTGCGTGTTAATTCCCTCCCTCTCTGCTTTCAGCTGCTCCTTTCTTTCCTTTCCCCTCTTTGGGCTCCCTATTAGCTCACTTGTGTTCTCTCTCTCTCTCACACACACACACAGGCACACTCGCTGTGCCTCTCCAAACAAAGTGTGAGCACGGTAGCCCATGCATGCCCTCCTTGACATCACGTGCACATGTGGAAGTTGTGTACACCACACAGGGATAGGACACGGTCCAGGCACACGCAGATCAGGGCAGCTGAAAGATGCAGCAGCTATGTGCCATGGGCCATGGGCAGAGCCCGATCTTCGGAGTCAGACAGATATGCACCATGCCTCCCTTAGGTATTCACTTGCTGTAAATGTGAACTTGGAGAGGAGCCTCAGTTTCCTCATCTGTACAATGGGCATGAGAACACTCCCTTCAGGGAGGCTGCGAGCACTGACTGCAAGGAAACACGTAGGGTACCCACAGCAGGGCCAGGCACAGGGCGGGAACACTGCTATTCTCCTTCATTGTTCCTGCCTCCCAGATTCTATGGAAAGACCCTCCCAGAGATTGCCCAGTCCCTCCCAGAAGAGGACGACTCCTCTCTAGGCCTTTTTGCAGATGCTCCTCACACGATCACCTATCTCAGCGGACAGGTCTCATCCAGGATCTGGGAAGGAAACTTTCCTTGACGCTGACCCATAAAGGGAATGTTTACAGTTGAACCTAGAATTTTATGGAGGAAAGTAACTCAGAGATGGTCTAAGTCACCCAACCCCTCTAAGCACAGGAAAAGGTTGAGGCTCCAAGAAGAGGTGGCTTGCCCTGTGCTAGGATTCAGCCCTGGCCTTGCACTACACCAAGATTTACTTAGCACGTACCATGGGTCCCCACCCTAGGCCACTGGAGAGAACAACCAGGCTGAACCACACACCGGGTGGCACACAGGCTGGCTTCAACCCCTTCCTACTCTGTCAGGTGCTGCAGATACAGGAGGGCTTTCTGGAGGAGGTGGCATGGGTAGGATTTGGGATGGCAGGACTTGGAGCCAGGGAGAAGGGAATGAATACCTGAGGGCTCCTGGAGCCCCCAAGAGCCTGGTTCCAGCTTGGCTTCTGTGCTTAGTGAGATGACCTGACAGATCAGGAGCTGTCTGCATGCTCCTCCTCCTTGGAGGTTACAAAACAAAGCTCTAGTGGTGTTTGCAGTTGAAGAGACTGGTGTAAGGAGCAAGGAAGAACTTTCTGCCCCAGAGGCATGGAAACAAGGGCCCAGAGAAAGGCTGGCATGCCCGTCACTGGCGTCATGCGGTCCTTCCTTCACAGCCACGTGTTAGGAGTTGGCACTCTGGAGCCAGAATGCCTGGGTTTGAATTGCCTGCTAGCTGGGTACTTGGACAAGTCCAGGACTCAGTTTCCTTTTCTAAAATGAGAATAATGACAGCACTTAGCCCTTAGCGCCGGACACATAGTCAATGCAATATAAGTGTTCATCATGACTATTCACTAAAGATGCTTGGGAGCGCTGAGGAGGTGGGGTGGAACCGGACATGGTCTTGCTGTCCCGATGAGCTTGGCCTAGTGGGGAGGCTGACAAGTCAACCCACAGTTGTGGTCTCACATGGAGGACACGTGGCCCAAAGTCAAGGATGAGGGGCTGCCTTCTGGCAGAAGTATTGGGTTCGCCAAAAAGTGAGTTCAGGAGGTTTCCATATGATGCTATGGAAAAACCATAATGAACTTCTTGGCCAACCCAATAGATGGTCCCACGGAGGTGGGACCCTGTTTTTCCCACTGCTCTATCCCCAGCCCTGAGAACTGGGGCCCGGCACAGAGCCAGTCTTTGCTGGATGAACAGGTGAAGAGCCAGCTGAGCGCCGTCCTGAAGGAGGAGCAGGACAACTGCCCTCCCCTCCCTGGGTCTCAGTCTTCTCACACATGAAGAAAGGGCTTGGACCGGAGTCCAGAGGCCTTGCTGGCTGTTCTGATAGAGGTGGGATGCGGAGAAGGAAAACGAGGGTGGAGGTGAAAGAGGGGGTTGGGAAACCTAAGGAGGATGGGGTAGGGGTTTCACACCAAGTGGTGGAGGCGGGGATGGGGGATGGGAAAGTATAGGTGAAGGTGAGTTCTGCTCCTGCTAGAGAGGGGAGCTGGAAAGGGTTAGGGGGCCTGAAATATCCTCCTCCCACCTTGCCAATACCAGCAGGAGGCAGCCCGGGGTTAATGGCATGACACCCCTGTGGCAGTCGGCCCGATGGGCTTCTGACGCCTTTTCTAATTTGGTGAGCACTGAAGATTAGGAGGCAGGGAGAAGAGAGTTTTCCTCTCACAGGTTATTATCCTGCCAACTCCCCGGGCGCCCAAGGGAGGGAGTCAGCGTGTTCCAGGAGAAAAGGAAGCAGGGCCTGGCATTCTGGATCAAGTGCCCCTGGGGAGCGGGGAGGGAGCCAAGGCTGGTGCAAATAAAATTGATGCTATTAATGGATCTGGTGCTGGTTGGAATGGGAGCAGCAGCCATCACAGCAGCGGCAGAGCCAGTGGGAGGAGGGGAGGGGCTTCTTGGAAGTAGAACTCACAGATGCTGAGCACCTTTGGCTTGAAGAGACCCCGGATTTGCCTTTTCTGGAAAAAAAAAAAAAAAGGGCATCCTGTCTGTGTGGGTCACATGATCCACCCCCCACCCCCACCCCATCCACCCCCTCCTCAATTTAGGCCAAGGGTCCTGAGGTCTGGGTTGAGGCCAATCTCAGTTCCTCAGGGAAAGAACAGTGCCTCCAGGCTGCACATCATGAGAATGTGGATCTAGAGAATTCCATCTCACACCTGGCTCTGCTCTCAGCTCACACTGGGGGAGGGAAAGGGAGGCTGTGTGTGTGTGTGTGTGTGTGTGTGTGTGTGTGTGTGTGCGCGCGCGCGCGCGCATGCTCATTTGTGTCTGACTCTTTGCAACCCCATGGACTGTATAGCCTGCCAGGCTCCTCTGTCCATGGGGATTCCCCATGCAAGAATATTGGAGCAGGTTGCCATGCCCTCCTCCAGAGGATCTTCCCAACCCAGAGGTCCAACTCATATCTCCTGTGTCTCCAGCACTGGCAGGCAGATTCTTTACCACTGAGCCACCTGGGAAGCCCAAGCTAGAGGTGGGCCCAAGCCAGGCTATTCTGGACTCAGAAGGGGGCCCAGGATGGCCCTGCTGACCAGAAGGAGCATCCATGGAGGTCCGTGCCTGATGCCTGAAGTTCCCCATTAGCCCATTCCGGTTGGGCTAAGGCTGGGTGGTGTCCTGGAAGGGGCCCAGCATGGAGGCCAGGAATGCTGAGCTCCAGTTCTCCCCTGACCCATCCAGAAGATGGGTGACCTCAGCCTGGGTACCACCTCTCCTTGGGCTTCAATTTCCCCAGATCTGAGCATTATGTTCTCTCAGGTCCTGCGGAGGCAGTGGATGGTGCTGAAGAGTGCCTGCCTCCCAGGTCACACATGGTCTCCTCTGGGAGCTCTCCCTACTCAGTAACCACTGAGACTGCAGGCCTTAAGGGGCCAGACGGAAGAGAAGGGGCAGGGGTGAGGAGGGGCTTCTGGGGGAGGGACCTAGCACAGGCCGGGCCTCGGGAAGACAGGTGGGAGAGAGACACAGTCCCCCTTGGGGGAGGAGGGGTCCCAGGGCAGCTATGAGGGTTTGGGTGGTGGTGGCCTCCTGAGGAGACCTTTTCAGACCAGTGGGGGACCTAATTATTAGATACCCCAGATAAATCCTTTCAAACAACCCCACATGTAACAAAATTATTGTCATGATAAATAAATAATAATAATGGCTGGAAAAAAATCAGTGAAAATGTTCTTTCGTTAAACTTTATATAGGGAACTTCTCAGGTTGTTCAGTGGTTAGGACTTCACCTTCCAGTGCAAGGGATGTGGGTTCAGTCCCTGGTTGAGGAGATAGGGTCACATGTGTCTGTTGGCTGAAAAGACCAGAACATAAACAACAGAAGCAATATTGTAACAAAGACTTTAAAAATGGTACACATCAAAAGAATCTTGTATAATCATATCAGCCAATAAGTAATAAATAACATGAATATTATACTGCAGAAAAGATACAAGTAATTGACTAATACTTTAAAATTACCTTAATGGCTCTTCTGGGGACTTCCCAGGTGGCACTAAAGAACACGCCTGCCAATGCAGGAGACATAAGAGAGGTGTACTCCATCCCAGGGTGGGGAAGATCCCCTGGAAGAGGGCATGGCAACCCTCTCCAGTGTTCTTGCTGGGAGAATCCCGTGGACAGAGGAGCCTGGCGGGCTACAGTCCATGGAGTTGCAAAGAGTCGGATAAAACTGAATCGACTTAGCATGCACTCAGTGGGCTTTTTAGGGGCTGGGGAGAAGGAAATACATGGAGGAAAGCTCCCCAAAGAGTGAAGTCAGCAGGCTGCTGAGAATGATTTGCACAAAAAATGACAGGAGTGAGTCTGTAACTTTGTCTTTGGAATCGCTGCACATCATGGTTTAGTTTTGAATCTGCTGTTTAGTCGCAGGGATGTGTAGAACTCCAGGAGCTGAGGTCCTGTGACTGAAACCAGCGCTAATGACCCTGAACTGTTACAAACTGACTCTGGGAGTGAAGGGTGTAGCGAGGTCTGTGCCTTCCAAGCTGACTGTAGCCAGGAGAGTTCTTCAAACAACTCCCTGTACAATCTCTATGAAAGAATAAGTAACAGAGATGCGCTCATTTGAAGTTCATGTCTATATTATTGAAACTTAACAGTAACTGCAGTAATTGCTTAGAACATAGCACAACAGAAGATTCTTTTTTTCCTCCAAGGGAGGAATATTTTATCTCTGACACAGAATTGCTGGCACATGGTGATAAGAAAAAAGCATACCGACTTTTAGTCAATTTTATTGTTTTAAAGTTCTCATCACACAATGAACCTTTTCTTTTCCTTCACCTGAGGCAGACTGTTCCCTATGCCCCGCAACTCCCCCAACCCCAGTTCTCCACTGGGCTTTGCATATTCACCGCCCCTTATTCCCCTGAAACCTTGGCTCCAAACCCTTCCCAATCTGTGCAAGAAAACAGAAGCAAATAGCAATACAGGTTAATCATCGTCGTTGTTGTTATTTTTAAAAAGTAAAGAACCTAGTAAGTTTCTTTTAGGATCTGTACTGTTACATTTAGTATGTCGCATCCATTAGTTCACTTGATGTCCACAGTTGTCTTAGGAGGTAGGTTTTATTAAGCCTGTTTTTATTGATGAGAAAACAGACTTGTGAGGCTCGCATACTTGCAGCTTACACAGCTGGCAAGCATCAGAGGTGAATTCAAACTCCAAAGCTTGTGCTCTTACCCCCTGTGCAATGGACGATAGAATGGTTTTTATTTATTTATGGCTGTGCTTGGTCTTCGTTGCTGTCTCTAGTGGTGGTGTGCGGGCTTCTTGTTGGGGTCGCTTCTCTTGTTGCACAGGCTCCAGGGCACTTGGGCTCCAGTAGTTGTGGCCCGTGGGCTTAGTTGCCTCACAGAATATGGCATCTTCCCAAACCAGGGATTGAACCCATGTTCCCTGCATTGGCAGGTGGGTTCTTAACCACTAAACTGCCAGGGAAGTCCTTATAAGGCTTTGTTTGATTACATATCCAATGAGTAGAGCCAGTAATGTTGCAGAGACTCAAAGAATAGGGGGTTATTTTGAAAGGCCAAGGGGTCAAGGGAGACTTCCTGGAGGAGCGTGCTCTTCATTTTGGCTTTTAAAATTTTAATTAAAAAATTTTTTTTGGTCGCGCCATACAGCTTGTGGGATCTTAGTTTCCCAACTAGGGATCAAGCCCTCACCCTCGGCAGTGAAAGCTCAGAGTCCTAACCACAGGAGTGTCAGAGAATTCCCTTCATTTAAGCTTTAAAGCAGACTGCCCTCAGGAGCATCACTTGCCTTGCCCATACCACTTCATCCAGGTAAAACATGCTTTGTCTTGGTGACCGGTCAAGACAGAGCTCCTACCATCCCAGGCCCAAATCTTTTCCTTTTCCCATCCCAAGGCCACCTCTCTCTCCCAGGCAGTCTTGCTTCCTCTGCCACTCCTGCCTCTGGCTAACCCTTACCTGATTCTCTTCTGCATTGTACTCATTTGCAGACATTGAAGAAAAATGCTTCCCCCCAACCCCTTCATAGCTTACCTGATAGCTCAGTTGGTAAATCATCTGCCTGCAATGCAGAAGACCTGGGTTCGATTCCTGGGTCAGGAAGATCCCCTGGAGAAGGAAATGGCAACCCATTCCAGTATTCTTGCCTGAAGAATCCCATGGACAGAGGAGCCTGACAACCTACAGTCCACAGGATCGCAAGAGTTGGACATGATTTAGTGACTAAACCACCACCACCACACCCCCCTACCCACAAAGAAATGCTTTATTTCTATTTTATTTACCAAACACTTATTGAGGGCTTACTATGTTCCAGGCCTCTTCTAAATATCAAGTCTTTCAAACATGAGCTGTTCAGTTCTCATCATAAGCTGATGAGGTAGTTACCATAATTGCCTCCCTTTTGCAGATGGGGAAACTGAGGCACAGATATTCACCCAATGACAGTTGAGATTCAAACCTAGGCCATCTGGCAACAAATGCCATGTATTTAACCACCAAGCTGGGTTTTGAGAGCAGGACGGGTTCTTTAGTCTTCTCTGCATGCCTGACAAACCTGGCCCTCAGGTCTTTTTCCTACAGTGTCAGACGATACGGAAAATTTTCTTTGAAGGAACTGAACCAGGTGAGTCTGACACTTGGTTCCTGACACTATGGGGGTCCAACTGGATCCAGTGGTTCTCAGCTGGGGATGGTTTGTCTCCCTCCTTCTTGGGGACATTTGACAATTTCTGGAAGTATCTGTAGTGATCACAAGTGGGAAGAAGTGTGCGTATGTGATGTCAGCATGTAGTGGGTAGAGGCTAAACACTGTTAACATCCTGTAATGCACAGACCAGCCCCTGAGGCTGTTTTCTCATCTCTATAGCAGACTCTGGTCAGGGGCAGCCAAGATAATGGCCAGGAAGGTAACTGCTATTGTGACCATTATGGGCTGGGGAGTGTGGGGCTTGGGGTAAATCCTACAGGTCTGAGCCTGCCTGAGGAGCTGCTGTTTATATTGTTGGGGGGAGGGGGACAGACCTTGCTCCTCCCATTCCTCCTTCTCAGAAAGAGGGAGAGATGGGTGGGGAGTCCCACAGGAGTCCCAAGCCTGCAGGTCTCCAGGAACAGTAGGCGGAAGAACCAAGGGGAGGGGAGGCACTCAAGGGTCAGCAGTGGACCCCCACACACACAAAGACAGCACTTAGTCGTGGCCGACTCTTGGTGATCCCATAAACTGTAGTCCGCCAGGCTCCTCTGTCCATAGGCTTCTCCAGGCAAGAATACTGGAGTGGGTTGCCATTTCCTTCTCCAGGAGAACTTACTGATCCAGGAATTGAACCCAGGTCTCCCACACTGCAGGCAGATGCTTTACCGGGAACTTACCAACCCAGGAATTGAACCCAGGTCTCCCACACTGCAGGCAGAAGCTTTACCAACTGAGTTACCCAGGAAGCCCCGGCAGTGGGCCCAGCTGCCTGCAAACTGGGCTCTGTCCCATTGGGGCCTGGAAGCCACTTCCTCAGACAGTAGCAATTATCGCAATCAAACAGTTGACACCAATTACGCACCAGGCTGGAGAGGCGACAGCGGCTGCGCACCGGCACCTCGGCTTTGCATATCTTAATGTGGACTGACAGACGCTGACCCTCAGGGCCACCAGGCTTGCCAGCTCTCAGCTGTTTCTGTGGCACCCATTTTGAGAGCCAGATGACTGCCAGGGCCCACTCCTTTGCAGCACAGAACTGACTGCATCTGGAAGGTGGAAAAATTCATGCCCTCAAGGTCCCTGGAATCTGCAGTGCGGGGAGCACGGGGTTGGGATTGAACCCAACCTTTCCAGGAGGGCTGAAGGTGCCCAGCGGCCTGGAGTGCAGGGTCCAGGCAGATGGGAAGCGCCCACCAGGTCACTGCTGCCCCACTCAGGGAACCCACCAGGCACCGCCGAAGGGTTGCTCAGCTTCACACTGCGAGATCTCACTCTTTGTCCCCCATTCCAAGGGGAGAAGAGAGGAGGAGAGTCTTTTAGGAAGAAGAGCTTCCCCCCAACAGAAGCTGGCTCATGGACAGTTTCTTTTCTTTGGGGGTGGCAGGGAGGGCAGGTGTTATGTAGTATTTTCTGTGCTGTTCTGCCACTGGTAAAGAATCCGCCTGCAATGCGGGAGACCTTGGTTCAATCCCTGGGTTGGGAAGATCCCCTGGAGAAGGGAAAGGCTACCCACTCCAGTATTCTGGCCTGGAGAATTCCATGGACTGTATAGTCCATGGGGTCCCAAAGAGTCAGACACGACTGAGCGACTTTCACTTTAGCTTTCACTTTCTGCTGGGAGCTAGGGGTACCAGCCATACACAAGGGGCTGGGCTGCAGGCAGCAGAAGCCCCAGACTCAGCCTGCACTGTGGAGGTGGGAGGATGGATAGGCCTGTGTGCATGACATGGTATAGGGCAGTTAGGGACTCGTGGAGCTTCAGCTTTTCCTGACCTGTAAAGGCCTTCCAGTTTTAGGATCCCCCAAAGCAGGAGTTTCATCCTAAGGGAAGTCAGGGTCAGGATTGGAACCTGAAGCGTTGATTTCACCAGGGCAGCGCACTTTACCTGAACTTACTTCTGACTTCATCCTCCTCCCTCTTATACGGTGCAAATTCCTGTTTGTCTCCTGACCCTGGCTCCATCCCAGGAACCCCAGAAGATTACTAGGTGGCAAAGGAGAAACGAATCCAGTTCAGGGCTGGTATTTCAAGTACAAAGCACAAGCCCTCTGTCCACTAGCGCCTCCCAGCCTCCTCAAGGCTGGCTGTGCCCTGTGTACCTGAGGCGTGCAGTGCCATGAGGCTCTAAGAGAGGAGGCTCCTGGCCATCTTGCGTGTCTCCTCTTTGCCCCCAGGCCCTCCCTGGGCCCCATTCCCCCTAGCCATCAGGCCTCCCAGAAAGTCAAGGACTGTGGTGGGAGGGGCGCCTTCAGGAGGAGGAAGACTTGCCCCTGGGGTAGGAGGCAGATCACCTTACAAGAGCACTTTCCCAGGCAAGCTGTTTTCCTAATGTACACCGAGGAGGTGCCCCCAGCCTCCCTCCAGATTTCCTAACACACCCCTTAGGCTTCCCACCGCCCTCTGGGGACTGCTAGCCCAATCTCTTAGACGCACTTCTATCCTATTTTCTGATCTTGTGAAGAGGAATTCTTCAGAAAACTGAGGATTCTTCCCTCCCGCAAAGGGGTTCACACCTCCCCACTGTTCAAAGGGAAAAACAGGATTAGTCAGGGGAGAGGGTCCCAGAAGAGCTGGCAGTAGGGCTTGGAGACGGTGAGGGCGGGGGGCGGGGCATGGAGCGCTGAGCATCACCTCGATGGGCGAGCTCCGACAGGGCTCTTACAGGGCGCCTCCTGCGCGCTCCCGGAGGGTTCAGTTCTTGGCCCGCCCATCCTCTGCCCCGTCATGAGGATGGAGTGGCGCCAAGGTAACTGCCCTATTTTCGAGACGTGGTCTGGGGACCCCATTTGAGTCTCAGTGGCGCTCCTGGCTGGACGTCTGGACTGAATGCGCAGTTTCCGCGCGGGTATCCGGAGGCGATCTCCGGCCTGCGGAGGGCTCCCTCCTGAGTCCAGCTCAGAGGCCCAGGGATTCGGATTCTAGGCCTTCAACTTGGAGAAGCGAGAGCAGAGTCGTCGGCGCGAGAGCATCAAGGCTACGCCCTGAGGTCAGGGCAGCCGGGCGTGGCGGCGTCCCCTCGGGCCCTCGCCGCCACGTGCGCGTTCCGTCGGGCGGCCGCGTGAGTCACCGTCCCCGCCTCGTGTGGCGCCGGGCCCGGGCGGCCGAGGCAGACGCCGGGCCCGGGTGCCAAGCGGAAGAGGGTGAGATCCCGCCCGTGCGCCGGGCAGAGAGGAGCCCGCGCCCTTGTGCAGGGCGGGCCACCACCGCGCGCCCCTCCGCGCCCGCCCAGCCAAGCCGGGAGACTTTAAACTCAGCGCGTGGCGGTGATTCCCGGGGCCCTCGAGGCCGGGCGACGCTCCTGACAAGGACCGGGGAGTGTTTATCTGGATACCGTGTCAGCAAGTGCATCGGCTTTAAAAGGCCAAGCGGGGTTCCTGGGGATTAACGATCAGACACTGGGAGCCCTGTTCTCTCTGTCCCCGCCCTCTTTCCCACCCCAGGAACAAGAAAAAGAAAAATCTGTTGGAAATGCACTTTTTCCCCCTGCTCCCCACCGCCCCCCTCCTTCTCCTTCTGCTTTCACCGACTTAAAAGAAAAATAAAATACATTCCAGGAACCAGGACGGCTGCGGAGCAAACTCAAACCAGAAAATGCTTAAAGATGTTTTAATGACTTAAACACAGGGCCGGTTTGTGTCTAAAAGTTTCCACATTAAAAAAAAAAAAAGAAAAGCAAATTCAATATTAAATATCCTTCCACCTCCTCCTGGGCCCCTCCACCAGCCTCTCTGCCTGCTCCTCCTGGTTCCCCTGCCTTCTGGGGGCTCCTCGGCCCAGTTTTCCTCTGCATCTCTGCTTTCAGCTGTGGGCTATTAGCACCCGGTGTGAACAGAGACCAGGCCCCTCCATAAACTTTATATTCACATTCCAAAAACGAAAAAAACAAGGAAAGGGGAGAAAAACAACACCCTAGGTACAGGCCCAAATGCTCCTTCTAGCAGAGGCCACCCCTCCCCCCAGTTCAGGGCCAGAGGAACTGTTAACTAGCAGCTGACAGATTTTTACAGCGTGAATTAGACCCTCATTTGGCTCAGGATTAGCCCACATCTTCCATCTCATTATTGCTCTGCGTTGTTGGAGCCCCCTTTCTTGAAGCTGGGGAGTTGCAGATAGGTCTTTGGGGCCCTGATCAGATTTCTCACTCTCTGAGCTGGGGTGGGGTGGGGTGAGGAGACAGGAAGGCACAGGTAACTGGTGAGACTTGGTGGCCAGCTGGAGGGCCTGAATGAGGAATTTGTCAGGTGAAGTGGACTAGACACCTGCCTTGTGATGGAGACGCTTTATGTGGTGGTAATGCAGGTGCTGGCTTAGAGATTGATCTTCTCATTATTCCAAGGGATCACAAACCTTGGGAGCAACAATAGTGATTTTAAGATTTACTGAGTACTTACTTTTCACTTTCATGCATTGGAGAAGGAAATGGCAACCCACTCCAGTGTTCTTGCCTGGAGAATCCCAGGGACGGGGGAGCCTGATGACCTTCCATCTATGGGGTCGCATAGAGTCGGACACGACTGAAGCGACTTAGCAGCAGCAGTGGCAGTACTATATGTCAAGCCCTCTATAGCGTCCCTTTGTATTTCATCTTCAAATTAATCCACGATGTGGGTACTATTGTTATTTACGCCCATTTTACAGATGAAGCTGCTAAGGCTTAGAGAGGGTAGGAAATTTACCTGAGGACCCAGCCAGTAAGTAGCAGAGGCAGAATTCAAACCTAGGACTAAATCTAGGGTCTGAGCCTTTAGGTCAAACTGTCTCTAATGCCAAGATCACAGTGGGTGCCAACTATGTAAACATCTATTTCCAAGTTCCTGGTTTTCATTTCATTCACTGAGTTTTAGGAACTTTAAGCCTGAATTCCTGTTGGTATGGTGGCCACAAGATTGGAAAAGGTCAGTTTTCATCCCAATCCCAAAGAAAGGCAATGCCAAAGAGTGCTCAAACTACCACACAATTGCACTCATCTCACACGCTAGTAAAGTAATGCTCAAAATTCTCCAAGCCAGGCTTCAGCAATATGTGAACCGTGAACTTCCTGATGTGCAAGCTGGTTTTAGAAAAGGCAGAGGAACCAGAGATCAAATTGCCAACATCCGCTGGATCATGGAAAAAGCAAGAGAGTTCCGGAAAAACATCTATTTCTGCTTTATTGACTATGCCAAAGCCTTTGACTGTGTGGATCACAATAAACTATGGAAAATTCTGAAAGAGATGGGAATACCAGACCACCTGATCTGCCTCTTGAGAAATCTGTATGCAGGTCAGGAAGCAACAGTTAGAACTGGTCATGGAACAACAGATTGGTTCCAAATAGGAAAAGGAGTACGTCAAGGCTGCATATTGTCACCATGTTTATTTAACTTATATGCGGAGTACATCATGAGAAATGCTGGACTGGAAGAAACACAAGTTGGAATCAAGATTGCTGGGAGAAATATCAATAACCTCAGATATGCAGATGATACCACTCTTATGGCAGAGAGTGAAGAGGGGCTAAAGAGCCTCTTGATGAAGGTGAAAGTGGAGAGTGAAAAGGTTGGCTTAAAGCTCAACATTCAGAAAACGAAGATCATGGCATCCGGTCCCATCACTACATGGGAAATAGATGGAGAAACAGTGGAAACAGTGTCAGAATTTATTTTTCTGGGCTCCAAAATCACTGCAGATGGTGACTGCAGCCATGAAATTAAAAGACGCTTACTCCTTGGAAGGAAAGTTATGACCAACCTAGATAGCATATTCAAAAGCAGAGACATTACTTTACCAACAAAGGTTCGCCTAGTCAAGGCTATGGTCTTTCCTGTGGTCATGTATGGATGTGAGAGCTGGACTGTGAACAAGGCTGAGCGCCGAATAATTGATGCTTTTGAAGTGTGGTGTTGGAGAAGACTCTTGAGAGTCCCTTGGACTGCAAGGAGATCCAACCAGTCCATTCTGAAGGAGATCAGCCCTGGGATTTCTTTGGAAGGAATGATGCTAAAGCTGAAACTCCAGTATTTTGGCCACCTCATGCGAAGAGTTGACTCATTGGAGAAGACTCTGATGCTGGGAGGGATTGAGGGCAGGAGGAGAAGGGGAGGACAGAGGATGAGATGGCTGGATGGCATCACTGACTTGATGGGTGTGAGTCTGAGTGACCTCCGGGAGTTGGTGATGGACAGGGAGGCCTGGCATGCTGCGGTTCATGGGGTCGCAAAGAGTCGGACATGACTGAGCGACGGATCTGATCTGATCTGATCTGATAGATAGCTCTGACCATCTTCTGTTATCTGTTATTGGTGTTTAATCGCGAAGTCATGTCCGACTCTTTTGCGACCGACCCCATGGACTGTAGCCCACCAGGCTCTTCTGTCCATGGGATTCTCCGGGCAAGAATACTGGAGTGGGTTGCCATTTCATCCTTTAAAGGGGATCAGGGGATGAACCTGAGTCTCTTGCTTGGCAAGCAAATTCTTTACCACTGATAACAGGTAAGCCCCCTGTTGTCTAGCGTGAGACAAAGACAACGCTCCCCCACTTATCCTGGATCCACCTCCTGGATTCCAGAACTGTTAGAATAGGAAACTGACCAGGCTTCTCTCCTTCTCTTCCTGGACCTGATGAAGCCCTTTACAGGGTGTCATTTTTCATGAGGTATTTAGGCATTTTCCAAGAGGCCTGGGGAGAGAGAGGGGCATTCATGTCACCAGAATGGAGAAAGGCTGAAGAAGCTGGAGTCCTGGGCAGCCGCCCAGATGTGTGGCCTCTGGGAGCTTGACTGCAGAGGCATCTCCAGTTGTTTCTGCTTTCTCCTGTGAAGGTCAGTGCAGGGTGGGGAGAGGGGAGGGTGGTGGACCTGCTGGTGTCCAGACACAAAGGACATGGTGATGCTTTGGTTTTCTCAGCTCGAGAGCTCTTCATGGGAAGGGCTGCTTTGTGGACAGCACTTATGACTCAAAGGTCAGCCCAGAGCAGGAAAATGTCTGGGAATTCTGGAGCTACTCAGAATCTTTTTTTTTTTTTTAAGTGGAAATTTGAGGAAATTTTGAAGCATATGTAATACTTTGACTTTAAGTGCCCTTTACAAAGCTAAATCACTTTGTCAGTTTAGGAATGTAAAACTGCTTTATGTATAACTTGGTTTGCTCATAAAATATCTTCATTTGGGTGTATTTAGAAATGTGAGGCCAGAAAAGGAAGGTTGAAATTCGAGGACAAACCTACAACCCCTTAACTTGGAGTGAGAAAATAAACAGAAACTTCTTTATAAAATTTGCTTGTCTCCTCATGGGGTTAGGTACTTGTGTGGTTCTAAAGGTTGGGGGTCAGAGGCTGCCCCCATCTCTCTTTGGCCTCACCCCCTGGCCTATGGGATCTTAGTTCCCAGTACCCATGACCCGTGGGCAGTGGAAGTGCCAAGTCTTAACCACTGGACCACCAGAGAAATCCCTAGTCTCCTTTTTTCCTAGTCTTCCTGCCACCCTCTGACTTCTAATCTATCTCCCCTGGAGCAGAGAGTCTCCTTGAAATGTTCAAAAAGCTCCCAAACTCAGTTCATTCCAACCAACACTTATTAGGATCCTTTAGAGATAGCAGTGTGAGTTATACCCAGTCTTTGCCCTTGAGTGCCAGATGCAGGCCACATCAGAAGAGGATACCCGCTGTCTATTGAGTACTTTCTATGTGCCGGGCACTGTATTAAGTGATATATGTATTACATTCACACAGTTAAACCCAAGAGTTGAATCTCATTACATCCATTTTACAAATGGGGAAACCGAGGCACAGATTAAGTAATTTTCTCAAGATCAACTGGGATTTGAATCCAGGTCATCTGAGCCCTTACCCATCTCTGTATCCCCAGGCCAGGAGGGCTCCCTGGAAGCTTAATGAGCACTGAAGAGAGCACGCTCCCTGTCCTTGGGCATCTTAAAAGGGCTCTTCGGGGAGATGACCCTGGGGGTGGCTACAGAGGCAAAGGAAATGGGAAAGAACATTCTAGGCTGAAAGGATGGCAGAAAGAGGCATCCCAGTATAAACTCCAGTACTGAAGGGCAAGAGATAAATGTTTTTTGGAATTCCTAAGAATGTAAACAAAGCATGAAGTCAGAGCACACAGGGGGAGGCTGGAGAGACAGGTAGGAGGAGAGCCAGACCACAGCAAGCTTGTTCCGTGCTTGCAGTTAAGGGTATTTTCTGTAGCAGATGAACAGCCATCCAAGGGTTATGGCAGGGAATGATGCAAGAAATGTGCATTCTTGATAGAATTCCCTGGGGGAAGGAAACCTAGTATACAAAGGACTGGATACAGGTGAGACTGGAGGTGTGAACACCATCTGGGAATGGCTTGACACTGGGGATGGAGAAATGGCTTGAACCAGAATGGTTTTTCCTATCATTTCTATTGTAGTCTGCCTTATTCCACTGTGTGTATGCTCAGTTGCTCAGTCATGTCTGACTCTTTGTGACCCCACGGACTGTAGCTTGCCAGTGTCCTCTGTCCATGAAAATTTCCAGGCAAGAATACTGGAGTGGGTTGCCGTTTCCTACTCGAGAGGATCTTCTTGACTCAGGGATTGAACCTGCACCTCTTGTGTCTTCTTCATTGACCAGTGAATTCTTTTCCACTGTGCCACCTGGAAAGCCCACCTTATTCCATTAGATTCTTTACCACTGCGCCACCTGGAAAGCCCTCCTTATTCCATTAGAGATTCTCAACTAGACCTCAGATCAGATCAGATCAGTCGCTCAGTCGTGTCCGACTCTTTGTGACCCCATGAACTGCAGCACGCCAGGCCTCCCTGTCCATCACCAACTCCCGGAGGTCACTCAGACTCACATTCATCGAGTCAGTGATGCCATCCAGCCATCTCATTCTCTGTCGTCCCCTTCTCCTCCTGCCCCCAGTCCCTCCCAGCATCAGAGTCTTCTCCAATGAGTCAACTCTTCGCATGAGGTGGCCAAAATACTGGAGTTTCAGCTTTAGCATCATTCCTTCCAAAGAAATCCCAGGGCTGATCTCCTTCAGAATGGACTGGTTGGATCTCCTTGCAGTCCAAGGGACTCTCAAGAGTCTTCTCCAGCACCACAGTTCAAAGGCATCCATTCTTCGGCGCTCAGCCTTCTTCACAGTCCAACTCTCACATCCATACATGACCATAGGAAAAACCATAGCCTTGACTAGATGAACCTTTGTTGGTAAAGTAATGTCTCTGCTTTTGAATATGCTATCTAGGTTGGTCATAACTTTCCTTCCAAGGAGTAAGCGTCTTTTAATTTCATGGCTGCAGTCACCATCTGCAGTGATTTTGGAGCCCAGAAAAATAAATTCTGACACTGTTTCCACTGTTTCTCCATCTATTTCCCATGTAGTGATGGGACCGGATGCCATGATCTTCGTTTTCTGAATGTTGAGCTTTAAGCCAACCTTTTCACTCTCCACTTTCACCTTCATCAAGAGGCTTTTTAGTTCCTCTTCACTTTCTGCCATAAGGGTGGTATCATCTGCATATCTGAGGTTATTGATATTTCTCCCGGCAATCTTGATTCCAGCTTGTGTTTCTTCCAGTCCAGCATTTCTCATGATGTACTCTGCATATAAGTTAAATAAACATGGTGACAATATACAGCCTTGACGTACTCCTTTTCCTATTTGGAACCAATCTGTTGTTCCATGACCAGTTCTAACTGTTGCTTCCTGACCTGCATACAGATTTCTCAAGAGGCAGATCAGGTGGTCTGGTATTCCCATCTCTTTCAGAATTTTCCACAGTTTATTGTGATCCACACAGTCAAAGGCTTTGGCATAGTCAATAAAGCAGAAATAGATGTTTTTCCGGAACTCTCTTGCTTTTTCCATGATCCAGCGGATGTTGGCAATTTGATCTCTGGTTCCTCTGCCTTTTCTAAAACCAGCTTGCACATCAGGAAGTTCACGGTTCACATATTGCTGAAGCCTGGCTTGGAGAATTTTGAGCATTACTTTACTAGCGTGTGAGATGAGTGCAATTGTGTGGTAGTTTGAGCACTCTTTGGCATTGCCTTTCTTTGGGATTGGGATGAAAACTGACCTTTTCCAATCTTGTGGCCACTGCTGAGTTTTCCAAATTTGCTGGCATATTGAGTGCAGCACTTTCACAGCATCATCTTTCAGGATTTGGAGTAGCTCCACTGGAATTCCATCACCTCCACTAGCTTTGTTCGTAGTGATGCTTTCTAGGGCCCACTTGACTTCACATTCCAGGATGTCTGGCTCTAGGTCAGTGATCACACCATCATGATTATCTGGGTCGTGAAGCTCTTTTTTGTACAGTTCTTCTGTGTATTCTTGCCATCTCTTCTTAATATCTTCTGCTTCTGTTAGGTCTATACCATTTCTGTCCTTTATCGAGCCCATTTTTGCATGAAATGTTCCTTTGGTATCTCTGATTTTCTTGAATAGATCCTTAGTCTTTCCCATTCTGTTGTTTTCCTCTATTTCTTTCGGACTTCCTAAATTCTTTAAATTCTAAATTTCAGATCTAAATTCTTCTCAGAATGTTTCCTTATTTTTCCCCCACTAATTGCTCACCACTAGGTAACCTGACCCAGTTCACATTATTCAGTTTCTTCTCTGAAAACTGGCCTGCTGATTACAGTGAGGTGACCATGCAGGCCGGTGGCTGAGTTCAGTCCTGATTCCACCTGTTACACAATCATTAATAGCAATCCCTTTCACTCTGCACCGTGTTCTTCTTTGAACTATGAATCATGTGGTCACCTTAGTTAAAGCACATACACACAAAAAAACAATTGGAACAAAGCCTTGAATCTAGATGGTATTAAATTGTGTGTAGGTTCATTAAAACAATCTTACTTGTTTCAGTGATAACTCCTTCCTGCCTTCTTTTTCTTCCTTCCTTTCGTTCCTCTCCCTCCCTCTGTTCCTTCTTTCTTTTTCTTTCTTTCCTTATTTCTTTGTTGTTTAATACATAAAGAAAAAGAAGTTCAAGTGCATTACATGAATTGCTGAAAGCACACATGTGGTAAGAAGTAGAGGTTGGGGTTGGACTTGAACCTTCTGATGCCCGTTATACCACAGTTTCTCTTTTATGTTGTGATAGATTAAAGGTGGCCGCATGCTCTGCGCAACACTCTCATTCAAAGGTGGAGCCCAACCTCTTTCCTTGAACCCGGGTTGGCCTTAGTGATTTGCATAACCAATAGAATGTGAGAAAAGTGACAAAGGTTGAGTAAGTGACAGAATTAGGTCCTGAGCCTAGGTGTCCGGACTTCAGGTTCAAAGCTTCCTTCCCTCTTGGCCTCCCCACATCTCACCGCCATCTTCCCCTTTGTCCTAGGGGCATCCTCTCAGCCCTTCCACTCACCATTGATGCCCTGCATCTCCGTCTAGCATCAGCTAGGAGTGGGGAGAGGGATGTCGTCTTTTATCCGCATATAAAGATCTGAAAATGGAAAAAGTTTAAGTTTCACAGCCCTGGAGAAAGAGACTCAGAGAGTGAATGCTGGGAAAACATGGGGGGAGGAGCATGGTGTGAGAGGGAGACCCTGGAGGATGTTTCAGTAGGTTAATAACCTAAGCTGTTGCCAAGTTGAAATTAGAAAGAGGAAGGTTCTGCCTCCTGAATGTGGAGGAGGGGGGCTAATCCTGTCCTTTGGTAAATGGATGACATCCTAGCAAAATGAGATGCTCCGCCCCAGTGGCTGCAGGGGGACACTGGGCTGGGGAGGCAGGGGTGGGTAGGGGGCCTTGGGAGCCCCAGCAATGAGGTTAAGATGCAGAACTGTGAGGCACGGGGACATTAGCAATGAAATTGCAGTCACTTTGGCGGCTCTTTATTAAATAACTTGCAATAGCAGAGGTACCGGCTCAGTTTGGATTACTCACCTCCCTACCCCGGGCTTTCTGGGGACCTGTCCCTTCGCTCTGCCTTTCTGGGTCCTCTCTAATCAATTCCCCAGCTCTGCTCTGTCCCTTGTCACTCATTCCCTTTGGTTCAGGCCCGGACTTGAATGACCTTTAGCAGCTACAGCTTTTACCGCCTCTGCATGGATGATGCTTTCGAGGCTCCCAGGGGCAGCTCAGGGACTCTCCTCCCCTGCTCCCTTTCCAGTGTTCTCATCTCTGGATAGTGGCCTGGAGTGAAGAAATCACTTGCCTTTTGTACATTTCAGGAAGGCCCAGTGCTGCTTGGGTTTTCCCAAAGAGGGGTGACCTCTGCCTCCTGGGAGTCCCTGGGTACAACTACTCCCAGCTCTCTGGGGATGTATTTTTTAAATCTCTTTTCCCCTAGACTTTTATACCTCTAAAAGTCTCAGAGGTAGAAACTGGCCCCTGCAAGCTTAAAAAGAGCTCCGTTCCTCCCAATTACAATAAACTCCCCCCAAACCTCTACCCTCAAGTCTTCCAAATGTTGAGGGAAAGGCCAGACATGATTTAGTGGGATGATTTTCCCCACTAAAAAATTTAGTGGGAGTTTAGGCAAAGCTCTTGAAACCTAACTCAAATGATGCCATGACAGTTTATTCCAATTCTCTCCATCTTTCACTGGGAAAAAAATGACTGAGATTTTTATACATGCTGGGTGAAATCCTAGGCAATGGGTATTTAGGAGAGAAAGGGGATATGGCTTTGCTTTCTCAGATGGATCAGTTTGGTGGGGGAGACTAATGATAATAATTACGAGTTTATTAGAGCTGTTACAAACCACTTCATATGTATCACAACATGTGAGTATATGTAATATATGTACCATTCAATTCTCACAACAGCACTGTGACACCACTACTATTACTTGAACTTGTTAACTTTGAGGTGCATACGTGAGTGCTCAGTCCCTCATTCGTGTCTGACTCTTTGCGACCCCAGTCCTGCCAGGCTCCTCTGTCCCTGGGATTCTCCAGGCAAGAATACTGGAGTAGGTTGCCATTTCCTCCTCCAGGGGATCTTTCTGACCCAGGGATCAAACCCACATCTCCTGCGGCTCCTGCATTGGCAGGCAGATACTTGACCACTGAGCCACCTGGTAAGCCCATTACTATTACTATCCCCCAGTAAATAGTGAGAAAATGAGGTACGGAGTGGATTAGGAACTTATTCAAGGTCACACAGCTAGGAAGTGGCAGAACTGGGATTTGAACCCAAGCTGTTTGTCGCTAGCTCCAGAATTGATGCTCTTAAAAACTAAATTACAGTTCAGTGTAATTACAATTCAGGGGAGGTGGTTAGTACTAGACAAGAATGAGATGTTAAAGATAATCCAGACAAACCCTCATATCAGCTGAGAAACTGAGGTTCTGAGAAGTTGAGTGACTTTCCCAACATTTGGATTACTAAGTGGCTGTTGAACTCACATCACCCATTCTAATGAGTCTCTTACCCTTCCTCCATCACTGCCTGGAATCTGGGAGAGACGCACGCAGTGAGGGAAAGGCATTCCGGGCAGGAAGCCTGGCAGGAACCAAGATGGAGGCCCAAGATTCCTGGCAGGTTCTAGAAACAGCAAGTAGAGGGGGTGCGGCTGGAGCACCTGAACATGGGGGCAGGGAAGGATGAGGCTGGAAAGGCAGCAGGGTGGGAACAGATTGGAAAGGGTCAGCATATTTTGCTAAGACAAAGAGGAGTTATAAAGGATGCTATGATCAAATGCTCTTCACTGACCTTCTCTCTAGCCATTGTGTGGAAGGAAATGAGAAGACATACAAAGCACTGACTTGGTGGAGGGCAGGGTGTCCCCAGGGATGCTCTGGTGTGAACAGGACACTGCTACGGTGGTGAAGAAGAGCATGTAACAAGGACAAAAGGGGGGAAAATAGAAACTGCCTATAGGTTAGAGCCCTAACTTAAGGTTTTCATAAAGTTGAAAAGAAGCAAGTATCAGGATGAGCTGAGAAGCCTTGGGCCAATGGGGTTTTGCTGATAGATAAGAGAGTGAGAGCCTTCAACTGGTATTTTGCATTCATCTTCATAAGGAGAAGACTCTGGATCGACGGGTGGAAGGTAAATGGGAGTTAAGAGCTGCAACCTAAGAAGGGCTAAGGGGCTGTGAGACAGCTCTTGGGTTCTCTAAGCAAATTCAAGTCCTCTGGGACAGATCCAGGGAAGGAGCTTGACAAGGCACATCAGTGTCTCTGGGGCCACCAGGGAAGACGGGGATTCTGTACACCACTGAGTAGTTATCCAACACTGACCTCAGCTATGATTCTTGATGGGTTTCCTGAGGGTATGCTTGTGACAGTCTCCCTGGATTCCATCTGTATTGTTCAAGCAAATTTTGTTTAAAAGGTACATATAGTTTCATAAAAACAATATGTGTGGATAGTTTAAAAAGTCAGACAATGCTCAGAGGCGCAGACACAACCCAGCAGTCTCCTGCTCTTCACTCCCCACGCTGGTTACTTGCCAGGCTCACTAGAGGTGCTGTTCTCAAACGTTTTTGCTTTTTCCTCTTAGCTTTTCAGCATGTTCTGGTATTTACTTTCCTGATTTAAAGTAGTATGCCTAAAACGCTGTCCCTTGCTTCATTGATCTTAGATTGTTTTGTGAACTTCTCCTCATGAACGTTACTAGTCCTCCTCCCCTTCAGAGCCAGTGGAAGACTACTGCCGAGTCTCCTTCCGGTTGAGAGGGACACGTGACTATTTCTGGCCAATGAGACTGTAAGAGGAAGTGATGCCTATCACTTCTGAGGCAGGACAAGCTCATACATTCTTCAGGGTGCCATGTGTTCAGATGGGGGTAGCTACACTTTGGTAGAACCACTAACTGAGTCCCTGAATGACCTTATGGAGCAGAGCCCCCTGACAACCCATATGAGAAAGACATAAACTTCTTTATGTTATGCCATTTAGATTTTGGGGTTGTTACTATAGAATGACTCTGTCCATCCTGACTAATATATGTCTTACGAGTTTAGCCCACTTACACCCCTTTGCCGAATCCTACTAACTACATCTCAATTTTCAACAACGTAAAAAATTTTTTTTAATTTATTTTTGGCTGTAGCGGGTCTTAGCTGCAGCATGCAGGATCTTTTGTTGTGGAGAACAGGCTTCTTTCTAGTTGTGGTGCACAGGATTAGTCGTTGCTGAGTGCTGGATTAGTTGCCCCATGGCCTGTATGCTCATAGTTCCCCAACCAGGGATTGAACTGAATCCACATCCCCTGCATTAACCTCTGGAGCACCAGGGACTTTTTCTAAGTACAACAAAAAGCACGAACAACTTTTTATAAGATACATCTTATTACATTTTTCTACTGTGTTGCTGCTGCTAAGTCGCTTCAGTTGTTCGACTCTGTGCAACCCCATAGATGGCAGCCCACCAAGCTCCCCCGTCCCTGGGATTCTCCAAGCAAGAACACTGGAGTGGGTTGCCATTTCCTTCTCCAATGCATGAAAGTGAAAAGTGAAAGTGAAGTCGCTCAGCTGTGTCCAACTCTTTACGACTCTATGGACTGCAGCCCACCAGGCTCCTCCATCCATGGGATTTTCCAGGCAAGAGTACTGGAGTGGGGTGCCATCACCTTCTACATTTTTCTACTCTATCACACTGTAATTTATCAGATCCACTCTTCTGTTTTCTTGGAGTGAGATCTCCTGGAGCCCTCCAAACTTCTGCTCCAATATGGACTAAAGGCTGGCTAGATCAAGACAATTGTTATTCCATTTTCTGGATTCCACGTTGCCTTCTTTTTGGGTTTACTTTCTCTTCTTGGTGGAGCACATCCTCCAGTAGCTTTCTGGTAAAGGGTTATTAAAGATGTATTTTTTAGACTGTGTGTGTCTGTAAATGTCTTTTTGCCATCCACATAGTCAATACATGTTTGGTAAATTGTCTGGAGATGAAAGCCTTGGGTTGAAAATAACCATGGCATAGTCACCAAAATCTTGGGCACACAGTTTTAGGCATTTACTAGCCTCCTTTGCAAGAAAGTTCGGCCGTGATGTTAAATTCCCTCTCATGGAAATTAAAATTCCAGACCACAGGAAGACCTGTGTATGCTCTTCCACAGTCTTCCCCTTTCTGGCAAAGTGGATAGAGGTGGTGAAAATGTTTAAGTTCTATGGGTTTGCAAAAACCAAGAGATGAAAAGAGTATCAGTTCCTGAATAACCACCTGGAGAACTGTCCTGCCCTGAACAACCACACAGGTATGTGATATGAGCTAAAAATAAACATCTATTGTGTTAAAAATCTATTACACCAGTGAAATTTTCAGGTCTATTTGTTATGCAGTCTTATCTAATTAGTACAGAAATTGATTCTACAAGTGGGGTGCTGCTGCTGCTACTGCTGCTAAGTCGCTTCAGTCGTGTCCGACTCTGTGCGACCCAATAGATGGAAGCCCAGCAGGCTCCCTTGTCCCTGGGATTCTCCAGGCAAGAACACTGGAGTGGGTTGCCATTTCCTTCTCCAACAAGTGGGGTGATGCTTCCTAAAAACAAAACTAGTGGCATTGTCTAGGGCTAGGTGGTGAGGAAACAAATATAGCAGGATGGAGAGAAGGCGATATTGCTTATGCTGGGACAAAAGCATTTGATAAAACTGATACCAGGACAATTTAACGTTCTACTGAGACTGTACTTCCAGTGGGAGAGGTTAAAAACTACAGACCAGCTTTGTTGTCAGTTTTTTACTTCACTTAGGTTGTCACCAGACAAAGATGAGCTCAGGAAAGCATGTAGAGATTCACATTTGAAGAAACAGTTTCTGGATCTAATGAAGGAGCTGGTTAATAAGATTGAATAAGTCTTTAAGTCACAAAGACCATGAAGTCATCTCAGTTAAACAAAGGAGCTCAGCCCTGTAGTGGGATGAAGTTAAGGACATTGTCTCTCTAATAAGCCTCTTGCTACAGATGGTTTTACAGTAGCTGATATTAATTTGACAGCTAGAAATTGGCATAAGGACAAAGAAACAGAAAACAAACAAATAGATGCAAGAACCGTGTCTAGGAAACCTTGGATGTGGTTACCGGCACATGTAATCAATGGGAAGCAAACAGATCAGAAATCTATCTGAAAGAAGAAATTTAATTCCCAAGGAAACCACAAACATAGCCTAATTTTTTTATTATTATTTAAAAATTTTTGGCCACATGCTCCCTGACCAGGGACCAAACCCATGCTCCCTGCATTCGAAGGTGGAGTCTTAACTGGACCACCAGGGAAGTCCCCCAAAATCTTTAAAACAACATTAGATTCCCAAGTTTCCACGAACAACACATGGGTGGTGAAAGCAGTGAGATCCCAAAAAGGGAATCCTCCCAATGCCCAATTCAGGTGTGAACACAGGAAGTAACGGAAAATTTCCCAGAGTGCAGATCAGGGGTGATGGAAGACAATGGTTAGTGTCCGAAAGAGAGAAGGTGCAGGCTCCCGAGAGGTAATCATCTCCATTGCCAAGGCTGTGGATCCCAGCAGTGTTCCACCATTGTGATGGACCAGGGAGTGTGTGTTTCACAATCTTAACCACAATTGTCCTATATAACGGGTGTGTGCAGGGTTGGACGGTGGAGCACAGTTCCTAATTCTTTGGACCAAGAGAGATTCCATCAGACTTGTTAGGAAAGACTGCACGTTGCCTAGAGGTCGTGGACATGAAGTAGAATGCAGAGGTTGGGTGGGGCTTTGCTTTGATACCCTTGGAAGGGGGCTGAGTGCATTCTATGAGTGACAAGAAGGCCATGCATGCTGCTGACTGTGGAAGAGACTCTTACCTGGGCTCTCAGATTCGTTTTCTTCTTTCTGGGCACACAGATGGGGTTACATTTCCCAGGATCCCTTGTTGCAAGGCAGAGCCATGTGGCTAAATTGTCTCCAGTGGAACATGAGTGGAAATGATGTGTGTCAATTTCAGGCTTGGTCTGTGCAGACTTACCCCGTGTGTGCAGCCTCGCATGCTCTTCCTTTCTACTGGTTGGCTATAGACACAACATGAGGGGCTGGACTTCCCTGGTGGTTCAGTGGTTAAGAATTCACCAGCCAATGCAGGGAACACAAGTTCAATCCCTGCTCCAGGAAGATTCCACATGCCTCTGGGCCACTAAACCTGTGCACCGCAACCACTGAAGCCTGCATGCCTGGAGCCTGTGCTCTGCAACAAGAGAACCCACCACAGTGAGAAGCCCATATCCAAAACTAGAGAGTAGCCTCTGTTCACTGCAGCTAGGGAAAGCCTGCATGCAGCAACAAAGACCCAGTGTAGCCAAAAAAAAAAAAAGAAAAGAGTGCTCCAGAGCAAGCATCCTAACCTGGGGTCCATGGACCCAAAAGTCGGGGTGGGGGATCTATGAACTTGGATAAGGGAAGTATGTCTTTATTTTCCCTTTCCTTGAACTGATATTTAGCATTTCTTTTTTATTACGGCTGTAGATGACAAACTACAGTGCTTAGTATTATCAGTGCTTATGATTTTGTCACCAGTAGAAATCACAGATATTTTCATATCACATTACAGTTCTTCAGATATCTCAAAATATCATTGTAGTCATCACTTGGAAATTACGGCACTGATTAGACCTGCCACAGGATTGCACGTAATTGCAGGCTTCTTGTTGACAGACAGTCTGGTAACACAACTGGCCAGCGCTGAGCAGAGGAGGAGTTCAACCACCAAATGGTGAAGTCACACGTTCTTATTGGTAAAGAGAGATTTGTGCTGCTTTCCAAGGGTCCCTGACTGCCATTGTTGGTCAATTAATATATGAAGGGAGGTGAGTGGTTTTCATTGTTTGTGTTTTTTTTTTTTAAAGGCTTGCAAAACCAGATGATTCAAATAAGAATTCTTCACTTTCCTTACTATTGGGAGGTATGCAGACCACAAATGTTGTCAGCCTTCCCATCAATAAGTCTTTAAAAAATAAATGCAACTTCAAGTTTTAAAAAAATTTTTCGCCGTGCCACGCAGCCTGTGGGATCTTAGTCCCCCAACCAGAGATCGAACCTGTGCACTCTGCATTGGAAATGAGGAGTCGTAACCACTGGGCAACCAGGGAAGTCCATAATGCAGCATTAAATCACCTGTGCTTTTAACTGTATTGTCTTATTAGCTAATGAATTAATATGGAAACAGGTATTAATTATTACATCACAGATTGTCTTTTTGTATTTTGATAACTGTATGTCCATATATAATTGGTTTGGTTTTTACTGCTATAAGCTGTGTTTTACAGATTTAAAAATATCCTGAGAAGGAGGCCACAGGCTTCACCAGACAGCCAAAGGGGACCAGGGCACCAAAGAGTTTGGGAAGGGAGCCTGTGGTACAGTTGGGTCCCATGGGAGAGAGCCTGCCTATTGCCTGAACATCCATCCAGGACTATTATGTGAGCAAGAAATAAACTTGTGTTGTGTTAATTTTAGGATTTGTTAACAGGGCATATCCGACCTCAAGCAAAGAAATTCATCCATTGATTTGTCACTTGGGTTGTTTCTTCTAAGCAATTCAGTGCCATACCAGTACCTGTTCTGTGTTCTCTGCTGTGTGTAATCATCCTCACTTCCACAAATTAAAAATATGTTTTAACTTAATATTTTTGCTCTGAAATTTCACATGTGTGCCCTAGAATGGCTTCATTACTTTTGCCGGACCCTCAGTGGGCCTTTTTAAACCTGGCAACTCATCATATCTTTTAATCCAGGAAATTTTGTTCTCTTAGGCAATGTACTGGTTAGCTATTGCCATGTAACTCATCACCCCCAAAACTTAGTAATCTAAAGCCATTAAAATCATTTTATAACCTCTGATGGATCTGGGGAAAGTTCAGCTACATGGTTCTCTCTGAGGGGGTTGCAGTCTGATGGTGGTTGGAGCTGGCATAGTGAGGACTGGAGCAGCTGGGACCTTACTGGGCATCTCTCTCTTCTCAGGGGAGGCCGTGTGCTCTCTCCACATGGCCTAGCTTGGGCTTCCTTGCAGCATGGTGGCCCTGGGGCAATCAGATGGCTTCCATGGTGGCTCGGGGCTCCAGGACAATACTTCCAGCAGCAAAGTGGGAGGAGAATTACCTTTGACAACGTTGCTTTAGAATTCACACAGGCTGCCCTCTCCTATACTCTATTGGTAAATACAGTCAGGAAAACCTTTCAAGAGCCAAAGTTAAGAGAGCTAGACAGCATCTCTTGATGGGGTATGGCAAAATTCTAGAAAGTGTGTAAGACAGGATCTAGTGCAGCCTTTAGAAAATATGAATACAACCTGCTGCAGTTGCCTCTTCCTTTCAGTCCTGTTCATTATATTTCTCCTAACAGTCAGTTTTGATCCTCTGGACTAATCCTTTAATTTTCTTATCTATCCTCCATTATTATCCCTTGTTTTATCTTTTTGTTCTACTTTCGAGGAGATTTCATTGGCTTTATCACCAACCTGACTTTTACATTTCGACTACCATTTTTATGTTTCTTTCTTTTTCAAAAAATGTATTTGGCTGCTCCAGGTCTTAGCTGCAACATGCGCAATCTAGTTCCCTGGCCAGAGGCTGAACCCCAGCCTCCGGCACTGAAAGTGTGGCGTCTTAGCCACTGGACCACCAGGGAAGTCCGTCTTTTTTTTTTTTTTTTTTTTTTAAATAAATTCTGCATCCTGTTTTCATGTCATGGGTCTTCCATTATCTTTCTGAGGCTATAAATTATAATTTCTTTGAATCGTTCTGCTTTCTATAATTCCCTCTTTTTTTTAATGATTTCCTTTCTTCCCTCCTCCCTTATTAATTTTTCCTTTAATGTTTGAATCTTTTCTCAAATACTTGTTTAATTTTGGATGTTTCTTATTGGAAGCCTTGGTGGGCTTACGGGCTCACATGTCTTGATCAGGTGACCAGTGGCTGTTTTTATTGGGAGTTCCAGATCCACTGTATGTTGGTCTTTTCTGTGGAGTCGTTTGATTTGGCTAGAGAAGGCTTCTCTCATCTTCCGTGCAGGAGCCCAGCCACTGGTGTCCAGAGTTGAGTGGGAGGGTCAGTCTAGGGAGCTGTTCATCAGGTGGACTCTGGTTTGGTTTTCTTGGGTCTGCCATTTACAGAGGAAGCGGAGGACTGCAGAACGGTTCACTCAGGACACTGCAGGTCCAAAGTGATGGCTTGGCATGTGAGCAGAGGTGTGGAGAGGGCTGGAGATATGAAGCAGGAAAAGCAGGCACCAAGTGTGGGCTGGAGATGTATATTTGGAAGTTAATAAAGGTGGTGCTAGTGGTAAAGAACCCACCTGCCAATGCAGGAGATGTAAGAAAAGAATGTGGGTTCGATCCCTGGGTTGGAAAGATCCCCCAGAGTAGGAAATGGCAACCCAATCCAGTATTCTTGCCTAGAAAATTCCATGGACAAAGAAGCCTGGCAGTCCATGGGGTTGCAAAGAGTGAGGCACACTAAGCACAGCACAAGTTAAAGTGAAAATGTATGGACGGTATTCAAAACCCTGAGATCACTATACTGAGTTGAATAGCATCTCCCCCTTGCCCGGCCCCATTTATGTCCACCATGAACTGTGGATGTGATCTTATCTTATTTACAAATAAGTTTGAACATTTAATGAAGTTAAGGTGAGGTCATTCTGGATTAGGAGAGGCCCAAATCCAATGACTGATGTCCTTTTAAGAGGAGGAAAATTTGGACACAGACTTACAAGAAGGAAGATGTCCCTGTGAAGACGGGGGCAGAGATTGGAGCTTTACTGTTTAAGCCAAGGATTGCAGGCAACCCCTAGAAGCCAGGAGAGACAAGGAGAGGGTCTTGCCTAGAGCCTTTGGAGGGAGCGTGGTGCCTTGATAGACTTCTAGCTACCAGAGCTATGAGAAAATACACCTTTTTTTAAAAAAAAAATTGTAATTGGAAGATAATTACTTTACAGTATTGTGGTGGGGTTTTTTTTGCCATATATCAACATGAATTGGCCATAGGCATACATGTATCCCCTCCCTCCTGAACCCCTCTCTTACCTCCCTCTCCACCCCATCTCTGCTTTTAAAGCCACAAGGTACTTTGTTACTGCAGCCCAAGGTAACTACTAGATTGTGGGCAGGGGGCTCCGAGGATGGAGCTCTGGGACACTGACTCTCACCGAGGTCACGAAGGAGAAAAAGGTAGTGCAAGAGAGACTGAAAGGGCACAGCCAGGTGGGGAGGAGGATGACCGGGAGCGCTTGATATTCTAGAGCAAATGTGAAGAAAGTGTTTCAAGAAGACAGGAAACCCCAGATGCTCCAGATACATTGATAACAATGAGGACTGAGAACTGATGATTGAATCTGGCCAAGAGGAGGTCGCTGGAGACCTTGACTTGTCCAGTTTGGGTGGAATGATTGATGTGAACTAGAGGATGGAGAGAAGGAAGTGCAGGTAGCAAGTAGACAGTGACTACCATTGCCCTTGATTTTATAGCCAGCAAAGATAATTTGCTCACCTCATCCTTATGGCAACCCTATGAAATGAGCATCATTGTTTATAGAAAGGGAAAACAAGGCCCAGTGGTATTGCAGAATTTGTCCCAGCCCTTGCCAGACTGAGATCGTAGAAACCCAGTTTTTCAGAAACAAAAAATCCAAGCTCTTTCCATGTTTCCAAGTGGCAATTGATCTGATAAATAACCCTGGACAGGGATGGAGAAAAAAGCCCCAACAAACTAGCTCTTGCCTGTACCCTAATGGCTCCAGGGCCTTCCTGGGAGACATTTCTTTGTAAAGATGCCCTTTCCCCAGTCCCTCACCTGGGCCATACTCTCTTTTGGCCTTTCCCCATGTGCAGGGACCTATCCCCTCCTCCTTGGGGTATCTCTGTCTGGGGCAGGGGAGGTGCACAGGGCTGGGGAACCTTAACCTGAATGGCTAGTCTATTTTCTCCTCTTCAGTCTGTGTCCTCAAGTAGAGGCTGAACACTTAAATGCCTCCTGGGGCTGGGCACACAATGGACAGCAGTAAGGTGGGCCCTGGACAGCACAGGAAGGCATGGTTGAGGCTAAAGGTAAATGAGCATGAAGGCCCCACCTGAAAATGTTCACATTCAAGTTTCAAACACTGAGACTTCCTTGGTGGTCCAGTGGTTAAGAATCCACCTTCCAGTATAGAGGATGTGAATTCAGGGAACTAAGATCCCACGTGCTGCAGGTCAGCTAAGCCTGTGTGCCCCAACTAGAGAAACCCATGTGCCACAACAAAGACCCAGCGCAGCCAAAAATAAAAAGGGGAGCCTGCCAACTAGTGTGACCAGGTCTAAGTTTGATCCTGGGCCAGTGTGTGGACTCAGGTGCCTTAAGTGTCCCCATCAAACTTCCTCTCCCAGGATTTGGGTCTATCCTTCTACCCCAAGGCTTCCTTCCCTGATGTAAATGGGTACCCGCGTGATTGGGGCCTAAGGAACACCAGGCTCGAGGGTGGGAGAGGGACCGTCACCCCACAGTCTCTGTCCAGACCTTTGCCGCTCGTGGGGCCTTCGTCTGCCTCCTGTCATGTGTCTTGCTGACTGTCAAGGCCTTGCTGGTGTTATGTGACCTCCTGGCTGGCTTCTGTCTGCCTCTCCAGAACCCCTTGGCCATCTTGGGAGGGTGATCTGTATGGGCTGCCTCAATGGCCCCCTTGCCTCTGGCTTCCTGTTGGGTGGGAGGCATGACTGAGGTGTGAGGGCGTGGGAAGAGGTCACGGCAGGTGCTGCCCTGCCGTGCTCCCCACAGGGTTGGTTTGGGCTCCAGCAACACTCACAGCTCTTCTCAAGGTGGTCTTCTGTTTTTGTTTATTTTTATTTGGCTGTGCCAGGTCTAAGTTGCGGCATGTGGGCTCTAGTTCCCTGACCAGGGATGGAACCTGGGCTCCCTGCGTTAGGAGCACAGAGTACTAGCCACTGGACTTCCCTGGTGGGAGGTCCAAGGTGGCCTTCTCTGTCTGACATTCCTTCTCCTTGCCTTTAAAAAGTGCCTACAGTTCTCTCCTTTTATAGCCTTGGATGCTGCACTATTGGGTTTCCCTACATCTGTCCATATCTTTGTAAATGACAGTCCTTTTGTGCTGAGTTGAATCTTGTCCCACTCCCCTAGATTCATGTCTACCTAGAATCTCAGAAGGTGACTTCCTTTGGAAAGAGGGTCTTTGCAGATGCAATTAGTTAAGATCATACCAACTTCGGGTAGATTCTAGCTCCAAAAGCTGGTGTCCTTCCTTGTAAGAAGGCCATGTAAAGACACGTAGGGAAGGAGGCCATGTGATGATGGAGGCAGAGAGTGGAGTGATGCAGCTGCAAGCCAAGGAATGCCAGGGACTGCCTGCAGCCACCAGAAGATGCAAGAGAGGCATGTGACAGTTTTCTGTGAGTTTCCAGAAGGAACTAACCTTGCCAACACCTTGATTTCAGACTTCTGGCTTCCAAAACAGAGAGAGAAGGAAAATTCTGTAGTTCTAGCATCCAGTTTGTGGTAATTTATTACAGAAGCCCTAGTAAAAATACATCCTTTATCAAGCTTTCTTTCAATTCTCCGAACTTGGGTGCACTATCTGTTTCCTGTGAGCACCCTGCCTCTAGTTCACCTCATTTCCCAGAGGGTTTCCCTTACCCTGGGGCTTCCCAGGGGGCTCAGCATAAAGACTCCACCTGCAATGCAGGAGATGCAGGTTCAATCCCTGGGTCGGGAAGATCCCCTGGAGAGGGAAATGGCAACACACTCCAGTATTTTGGGGCTTCCCAGGTGGTGCTAGTGGTAAAGAATCTGCCTGCCAGTGCAGGAGATGCCAGAGACATGGGTTTGATCCCTGGGTCGGGAAGATCCCCTGGAGAGGGAAATGGCAACACACTCCAGTATTCTTGCCTGGAGAATGCCATGGACAGAGAAGCCTGGTGGGCTGTGGTCCATGGGGTTTCAAAAGAATTGGACACGACTGAGCACTCATGTTCTATTACCCTCAGTGAGTCCCCAGTCCTCACCTAGGTACCTACGAGCTTCCCCACTAGAGTTCCCTGCTGCCTCTTAATTCCTTTTATAGCCTGGTTCCCACAAATGTGAATCCAGGGATTTCCCTGTTGCTCTAGTGGTTAAGACTGTGCTTTGGGGCTTCCCTGGTGGCTCCGTGGTAAAGAATCCACCTGTCAATGCAGGAGACATGGGTTCAATCCCTGGTCTAGGAAGATCACACATGCCTCAGAGCAACCAAGTCCATGCGCCCCAACTATTAAGCTTGTGCTCTAGAGACCAGGAGCCGCAACTCCTGAAGCCCACATGCTGCGATTACTGAAACTGAGCACCTGGAGTCTGTGCTCTGCCACACGGGAAGCCCCTGCAATGAGAAGCCCTCTTACCGTGACTAGAGAGCAGCCCCTGCTTGCCGCAACTAGAGAAAAGCCTATGCAGCAACAAAGACCCAGCACACCCAAAAATAAATAAATAATAATAATAAGACTGCGCTTCCATGCGGGGAGTGTGGGTTTGATCCCTGGTTGAGGAACTAAGATCCTATATGCTGAGTGGCACAGCCAAAAACAAACAAACAAAAAACAAATGTGAATCCATGGCCCAGGCCCAGCTGGTCTCTTGGCTCCTGACCCTGCTTTGCATTCATCCCTGTCACCTTTTCTGGGTTCCTCCACCCACATCTCATACATCCTTAAAGCCGACTCCACCCTTTGTCCTCCGGCAGGGAGCTTTCAGGACTCCCCAGCCCGCAGAAACAGACCTTATTAGCTCTTGGTGCCATCACTCGTACTTCAGGGTCCACACCAGTGGGGTCCACACCAGTGGGGTCCACAGGGTGTCCTGTGTGCTCCTCCGCAACTAAGCTGCAAGGCCCAGAGAGTCGCATGCCTTCCTGTGAGGTGCCCATGCAGGACATGTGATATTGTGTGTGCAGAACGAGCCTGAAGTGTGTCTGGAAAGGATGCTCCTACTGTACCACCAGGGGAAGAGGCAGGACTTCCTGGCTCCCGGGGGAACCTGGGTCCACAGCCCTTAGCAGCTGGAACCCTTCTGTGACATCACAATAGGGACAGGAGCCCTGAGTGATGCATACCAAGCAGACTTCTGTGGACTCGGAAAGACACTTCAGTAGGTGGGAAAAGAGAATCTCCCTCTCTCCCCAGTTAAACCTTTCTATTTTCCAGTTCCAGACTGTATAATAGTGAGTCTGACTGCTCCCCCTCCCAGAGGTGTGTGTGGGGAGAGAGGGTTTGGGGCTATTCTAATCCTCCAGCCTGGAGGCCCCACGCTGCTTCTCCTGGTCCTTCATCCTCACACCTCATCGAAAGCTCCTCTGACTCACTGCTATTCCAAGCCCTCAGCCCACTCCCCGCCAGCTCTCAAGTCCTCTTCTTTTCAGAGAAAATGAAGAGATCCCCTGTGGTAGAGTCTGTCTCTAAGTCCTCGATCCTGCAGGAAGAGAACTTGCCCCCGAAAGAGGCTGAGTAAGTATTGTACTGAGGCAGGGAAGCACTGTCCTTGCATTTAAAAAAAAAAAATCTATCTCTGAGTCTCTTCTCAACTGATCTGACATTTCCCCCTTTTAGGAAAGGCTGGCACCCCAGGGAATTCAGATGGGAGGCAGAGTGCAGCCTAGGGGGTCAGCCCTGCCCCTCTGTGGCCCACATCTCTGAGCCCTGCCTCTGCGGGTGCAGCCTGAGGACCAAGGCTGTGCTGTACCCTCGGCCCTCTCCCGTCTCCCGCCCAGCCTCTCAGGCGCTCCCCAACTTGTCATCCGGAAGGAAGCAGCTGTCTTCTCCAGGGACTGCATTCAAGTCTCAGTCCTCCCAGAATTCTCTGAAGCCCAAGGTGAACGCCAAGTCCCAGCTGGCCTCTGGGGACAGGTCAAGAGCTTCCTGCAGTGCCACACCCCCACGCAGGCTGGTACCCATGGGCATGTGGCCTCGGGGATTTCTTAACCCGCTCTCCAAGTCCTGGCCAGAGGAGCCCCTGCACACCTATATCCCACTGGGAGGGAGCCACTTCCTCAGCCTGGAAGCCCTGTCCCCAGTGATGTCACTTGTGGAGGGTGACAAACCCCAGTCCTCTCCACCATTCTGTTTTAAATAAAAATATATTTAGCCAGTTATGGTCTTTCTCTTATAACTACTGAAAACAGAGTAAGGATCTGTTTTAACAGAGAATATATTTTCTCAATTTTATTTCAAATTGGGCTTTCTAGGGTCCTGATTGTGTGACTGAAGGTCTTGATGGTCTTTCAGGTATGTCTGCCTGTAACCCTGTGTATGGGGGACACCGTGACCCTTGTATTTTTTTCTCTTGTGTCCAGTTTTGGTGGGCCATGGAGTCAGGTCCACCAGGGTTCAATTTCCATAAACACAATGATGGGATTTTTAATGGAATTGTATTGAATCTACAGATCTGTTTGGTGAGAACTGATATCATTAAATTATGAATCTTCATGAACAGGTTATATCACTTCATTTATTTAGGTCTTTAAATTCTCTCAACAATATTTTATAGTTTCAGTGTAAAGGTCTTATACAGTTTTCATTAGATTTATTCCTAGGCACTGGATGGTTTTCGTTGCTGTTGAAAATTTTATTTTTTATACAGGATTTTTCTAAGTATTGGTGATGGGTAGTATAGGAATGGGAGGCTTCTTTAATACCCTTAATTTTAAAAATAACAGCTTTATTGACATATAATTCACATGCTGATGATCAACATGAGTGCTCAGTCATGTCTGACTCTTAGCAACCTCATGGACTGTAGTCCGCCAGGCTCCTCTTTCCATGAGATTTACCAGGCAAGAATACTGGAATAGGTTACCATTTCCTCCTGCAGGGGATCTTCCTGACCCAGGGATCAAACCCACGTCTCCTGCATCTTCAGCACTGACAAGCGGATTCTTTACCACTGTGCTACTTGGGAAGTCCAGTTCACATACTACATTCACCCATTTAAAAATGTACAATAGCTTTTAGTATATTCATAAATATGTGTAACCATCACAATCAATTTTAAAACATTTTATCACTTCAAAAAGAAGCCTCATTTTCTTTACCTATTACTTGCCTATTGTATTGCTTTTATAATATCTTTTTTTTTTTTCTGCTGGTATAGATGTATCTAGGTATATCACTTGTATTCAGTGACTTCATGAAGTACACATATTCTTATAGTTTGTAGATTCTTCTGGATTTTCTCAGGTATGACATGTCATCTATGAATAATAATATTTTGACCTTCCTCTTTCCAATCCTTCCCCTTTCCAAGTCTTATACGTCTAATATAATGTTGAATAGAACCATTGTTGTGAATGGATATCTGCATCTTACACTGATCTGAAGGAGGAAACTTTTACTATTTCATCATTAAATAAGTTGATGGCTCTAAGGTTTTGTTTGCAGACAGTCTTTATCAGATTAAGGATGTCCTCTGTAAATTTACTAGATATTTTAAATCATAAATTGGTCATCTGATTTCAAATCCTGAATCTTCCACTTATTAGTCCCTCTATTCTAAGGAAAGCACTGACCTTCTCTGGGACTCAGTTACTCCATCTTAAATGGAGAAAAGAATTTCTACCTTAAAGCTCCTTGTGAAATTGGAAATATTTATGAAGAATAGCTAACCCAAGTAGGTGCTCAATTGAATGCATGGCATTGCATTATATACAGTTTTATGTATCCTCCTCCTCCTCCTCACTCCACCCCCTCCCCATGAAGTTTTGCTTTGCCTCTCTTGTCCAGTGTTGTATCCCTAGTATTAAGAACAGTACCTGGCATAAAGGAATTGCTTCAAGAAAGGATTTTTTAACATGTTTGGTTGTGCTGGGTCTTTGTTGATGCCAGCTTTCTCTAGTTGCAGAGCTTGGGACTTCTCACCATGGTGGCTTCTCTTGTTGTGGAGCACAGGCTCTAGACGCATGGGCTTCAGTAGTTGTGGCATGCGGGTTCAGTAGTTGTGGCTTGCTGCTTTTAGGGCACACAGGCTTCAGTAGTTGTGGCCCACGGGCTTAGCTGCTTCTCCGCATGTGGAATCTTCCCAGACCAGGGATTGAACCCCCATCCCCTGCATTGGCAGGTAGATTATTATCTACTGTACCACCTGGCAAGTCCAAGAAAGAAAAATTTTGATTAATGTCTCTTTTCTCTTTTCTGAAACCCTATGGCTATAAAGCATAGTTTGAGAGCCCAGAAATATACTTGTCCCTTAGAGAATCACATAATTCTTTTGGGCACTTCCAAAGTTCAGTCCCAACTCTCCTTCTGACTTTTAAAAAGTGTCATATTTTCCACTTCTAGATTAATCAATTTCTGCAGTCCCTTCTCTGCTACCTTGTTATACCTCAACAGTACAGCCCTGTGGACTTCCCTGGTGGTCCAGTGGTTGAGACATTGTGCTGCCAATGCAGGGGGCACGGGTTTGATACCTGGTAGGGAACTAAGATCCCATACGCCATGCTGTGTAGTCAGATCAATCAATCAATAAAACCTTTGATTAAAAAAAATAGAGCTCTGGGGTCAATTCCCAGCATACCAACCTGCGCTGCATGATGGTGGACAAGTTCCTCCCCCTTCTGACTCCTGAGACCTTGGGTTTCCTCCAATTGTAGTTCCAATGAGATGTGACACTCATGGGCTTGCAAATCTCCTGAGAATCTGCTCTGCTTTATCCAAGTCTTTCGTAAGAGCAGCGAAGAAACTGGATGAGCCTTCTAAACAGTCAGGAAGTTCTGAAATCTGGGAGGTGGATGAGGAACTTGCAGCCTGAGGGATGAAGACTGGAGGGCACGTCTGGACACCCCCCAGTACTGTCCAGCCCCAGTTTGTATCAGGACTTCCTTATTCCTGCTGGAATGCCTTCTCATTGCCAGTAAACCCTCTTTACCCTCCAGATTAGGATTTTCAACCTTGGCACCATTAACATTTTGGACCAGATAATTATTTGTCATGAGGGCTGCCCTATGTATGGGAGGATGTTTAGAAGCATCTCTGACCTCTGCCCTCTAGGTACTAGGAGCACTGCCCACCTACCACACACACATTCTGAGTTGTGACTACTAAAAATATCTCTGCTGCTGCCGCTGCTAAGTCGCTTCAGTCGTATCTGACTCTGTGTGACCCCATAGACGGCAGCCCACCAGGCTCCCCTGTCCCTGGGATTCTCCAGGCAAAAACACTGGAGTGGGTTGCCATTCCCTTCTCCAATGCATGAAAGTGAAAAGTGAAAGTGAAGTTGCTCAGTCGTGCTCGACTCTTAGTGACCCCATGGACTGCAGCCCACCAGGCTCCTCTGTCCATGGGATTTTCCAGGCAAGAGTACTGGAGTGGGCTGCCATTGCCTTCTCCTAGCCAATGCCAAAAGATCTTTCTAAAGCCCCTCTTTCACCAACCTCTCCCAGTTCAAACTGTCTCTCCCACAGTAGGCCTTTCCTGCCTCCCCCAACTTACATTTATCCCTCTCTTCTCAGAACTCTAAACAGCGTGAGTCAGAGCTGTCTCCATCACAGGGGAGAACGGTATCTAACATCTATGGAGCACTTATCCCATGCTGTTGCACAGACTATCTGGTAGAATCCTCACACCAGACCCAAATGTAGATTACATGTGTGGTCCTCTTCAGAGTTCAGATACGGGAGCCCAGAGAGATGAAGTCACTTGTCCAAGGTCACAAAGGCAGTAAGTGGTGGATGTGGGATTCAAATTCAGGCTGTCTAACTCAGCCGCTCATAAACCATTTACTCTGTGCCACACGTCATTTCCTCATTTGTTTCCTATGTATTCATCTGCCTCTAAGTTGCAAACCTTTTGAGGGTAGGGACTAAAATATACCTGTGTAATTTTCACAGAGCCAAGCATAGTGCAGGAGAGCCAAATAAACTTTAGGGATTGATTTCCTGCCAGTATGGAGTTTGAGGCATTAGAAGGCATGAGTATGTGGGTGAGATCATGGATTGGGGAGAAGAAATGTTCGATATAAGGTTTAAATATTCATAATATTCATTAAATATTCAGAATATTCATAAAATGCACTGAACATAGTTGCACATCTCAATGAATTTTCACAAACTGAACACACTGTGTGTAACCAGCTCCAGAATCAGATCATCAACAACCCAGACGCCTCCCTCATACTCCTTTCCACTTCATCCATTACTTCATCCTCTCTTGAACTACCATCTTGCCTTATAGTAACAGAGATTCATTTCGCCTCTTTTTGTCCTTTTAATAAATGGAACCAAGGAGTACGTGTCCTTTGTGTTTGGCTTCTTCTGTCCAGCATTGTGAGAACCATCCATGGTGTTTATATAGCAGTAGTTTGTTCTTTCTCTTTTCTCGAGAGAGTTCCATTGTGTGAGTATACCAGTTTATTTACTGTTAATGAACATTTGGTAGTTTCCAGTTTGGAGCTATTGTGAGGAGCACTATATGAACATTAGTGGATATGTATCCTTTGGCAAACCCAGTATGCATTTCTGTTGCAGCAATGCCTACCTGTGGAAGCGTGGGGGGCATAGGTATGGGTCATGCTTCGACTTTAGTGGATACTGAAAGGATCTCAAAGTTTTTGTATTTGGAAGCTTTTAAAGCACAATCGATGGGCCTCAGCCCCTGGGTGCTGTTTTGAAGAGATGGGAGGAGAAGAGTGGTATGGTCTCCCTGGAATCTTCCAGAAGATCACACCTGTATAAGAACCTTCTTTTTAGGAAAATAAAACGGTCAGAGATGAAAGGGACCATTTAGATCTCAAGTCCAAGGCCTTCACTGTGCACAAGGAGAAACAGGCTCAGAGACAAGGGTTGACTTGTCTAAGGTGGTATGGTTCTAGCCTAGTCTAGAAGCCAAGTGTTTGGATTCTAGACCCCCATTTTGCTATTTGAGTACTTGAAGACAGCTGCTCACCTGGGAGGTTGTGGGGTGGAACCAGATGCTCCATTGGACCCACCAGGATTCTATATGAAGCATGAGAGTCAGGAGGAGGGGAACTGGGGAGCTGTCTTGCTCCCTACATTTTCCTGGAGTCTGGGCTAAAGCCAAAGAAAACACAAGCCTGGCTGCTCCTCTCACAAGGGAAAGTCAAAGTGAGAGGCTTTACAATTAGAGTCTGGAAAATCTTCCACTTCACTGCCCCCAGCTCCCCGACCAGGGAGAGGATGGGGTGAGGGGTGAGGGAGGGCCCTGCTGGCAGTAGGGACAGGAATTCCAGGGTCTGGAAACAAGACGGGCTTCTCCCTCAAGGGGCTCACAATATTCCGCAAAACCTGACAGCCTTTGGGCATAGAGCAAAACCCCACTTACGACGTTCTGAAATTCCATGCACTAGGATCCTAGCGGGAGGCTGAGCCCACCTCGAACGGAAGCAGCTAAGCCCACGAGACCACCAGCTGCAGCCTCGGTCCTTACCTGGTGTCCCAAAGCCACCCCTATCTGCAGCCCTCAGACTTCGCATCCTGATCCTGGTCCCGCTCCACGGTCCACATCCGCCCCGCCTGAAATTCACTTTCTATTTTCACGAAGCTGTTTAAGCCGACCATCCCGAGGGAATAGAAG
Source organism: Tragelaphus eurycerus (assembly GCA_935064755.1). Taxonomy (NCBI): domain Eukaryota; kingdom Metazoa; phylum Chordata; class Mammalia; order Artiodactyla; family Bovidae; genus Tragelaphus; species Tragelaphus eurycerus. The sequence goes on along the minus strand of CAKXYN010000027.1, from coordinate 16,785,513 downwards.
GTGTTCCCCTACCTTGCCCCAACTTCTCTTATCATACCTCCTTCCCAGGTCCAGAGGTCCACCAGGTAGATGAGACCTAAGAGAAGGATAAAAGAGAGGAGCTTGCTTCTCTTTGCAAACTCTTCTGCCATCCTCTCTTCCCTCCCCAACCATTTGCCTTCCCGCCCTGGCTCCCGCGCCGGGCTGGGGCGCCAACTAAATCTGATCAAAATGCAATTGCCAAGTCGTTAAGGTATTTGAATTAAAAAAAAAAAAAAAACAAAACTCCTGAGGAAGAAAGTATTTGATGGCTAATAATCTCATTTCAATATAATGGGACCGTCTTCTGCAGAGAGCAAGACAGGTTAAGAGATATAATTATGACTTTGCAAACTCTCTCCCAAGCGCGGGAGACGCGCTGACAGGTCTGCGCGCGGCTGCGCCCAACTCCTCTCGCTCCGAGGGGAGATGCTTTGTCTGCAGGGCCCGTTAAAGAGACACGGTCCTTTTCCTCCCCCCCCCCCCCCCCCCACCCCCAACCCCCTGCCTCGGCCTGCATTGCAATTTAACTGTCAGCCTCGTCCTCGCCCCAGGATCAGCTCTGAGTCCCACGCGAGGATCGGGGGTGGGGTGGAAGACCGGACTAGGGGGAGGGGGAAGGAGAGCGAAGGGCCGAGTGTCAAACGCTGCCCCCAGGAACTCGGAGCTGGGCTTGCAAGCCCGCTCCCTTAGTGGGCTCTTTAAGGTCGCATCTATACTGTAGGGTCGGGGTGGAGCAATGGTTGTGCGGAGTGGTGGTGCTGGTGGCGGCGGTGGTAATTCAGGCCGCTCAGATTTATCTATCGCCCGTCTCCAAAGTAGCCCTTCTTGAAGGACCCCAAAGGAACGGATTCCTTCCTGGTAGAATCGCTCTGTTTCAGCTGGCGGAAAGGAACCGAATTAGGGAGATGGGGCGAGATGGCGTTGGTGATGTTCATAGCTACCTTTCCCCTACACTCTAAACTTTTCCCCCTCCCCTTTACTATATTGGGAGGGGAAAAAAACAAAACAAAACAAAAAAAAACCCAACAACTCATTGGAAGTCCGGATAGGAAATCCTTGAAGAAAGATTTTCTCGGTGTCACATGTCGCCCCCTTCAAGAAAAATTGAGAGAAAATCTCTAATGCGGAGTCTACGTGTGTGCGGGGTGGGTATTGCGAGGAGGCAAAACGACCGGCTCAGCACCGTTAGAGAGTTTTGATTGCAGTTCGGGTCAAGAGACTAGGGGACAGTCGATGCCAGGAGTTGGAGAGGTGTTTGCACCGCGGCAGCCGATGAGCTTAGCGGCGCAGCGGTGCCAAGGGACCCTGGACCCTTACTTGGAAAGGTGGGCGAGCGTCTGTGCGCGCGAGTGCGCACGTTCGTGAGCACTGCTCCGGGGAGAGCCCTGCGCTCCCAACCGGGCCAATAGTTGGAGCCGGAAAGCGAACGCAGGGAAAAAACGCACTCAACACAGACCGACAGACAGACACTCTTGTCCCGAGAAAAGGAGTCGGGGCTAAAGGGGACCGGAAGCCGGTGGAGTTCCCGGTCTTCGCTCGTCCCCGGCGCTTTCGAAGCAGACGGGAGATTGATTCTGGGTATTTCCCGCCGATCTCGGCGCCGCCCAGCTTTGCGCGGAAAGAATTCGGAGGAAGCGGGTGCGTCACCGCCCCTCCTTGGCACTCCGAGTCCCTCGAACGGCGGCCTGGAGGACGCCGGCCACGTGGCCGCAAGGGGCTGAGGCTCCGGCGAACCCCGGGGCCACTTTGACGGGCGGGGCCGGCGGGCCTAGAAGCGCTGCAACCCCTCTTCTTCAACTGGTGAGGCCGTGGAGCCGAGGTCCCAGGACTCCTTCTAGTCTTCGCGCCCGGCCCCGAGGACTGTTTGAGACGCCTTGTCGCACACCAGCCACGGCGAGTCCCTAGAGTGACTCGCGCAGCAGTAAAAATGAGGTTGGCACTGTCGCGTCCTGCGTGGACCGCACACCTGGCGGCGTATCCGTGAAGGGCGGTTTGTAAGCGAGAGGAGTCGTCCTCGCTCGCCCGACGGCTCCCCCTGGTGGCCCGGGTCGCAGGTTTCCCCAGAGGCAGAGGACCTGAGGGAGAACCAGGCCTCCGAGAAAGAGAGAAGCGAAGCTCACCTTGTCGGCCTGGGCTGGGCACCCGCCCCAGCATTTACCGTCCCTTCGGCTTCGTCAGGCCCGGGGTGGCCATACCCTGCTGTAGCACCCTTAGCTTCTCCCGTCGCACACCGCAGGATGGAGAGGGGGCGTTTCTGGAAGCAGCACTCCCCACCCTGCTCTACTCACTAGGCAATACTTGACTAGGAGTCTTTCTGACACCCCTGCCCATTTTCCTCTCGGTGTTTAATGATCCAATAGGACTGAGGCCTGGCGCGCGGCCGCCACAGGGGACCGTGGCTGCCGGGAGCCCTCGCAGCCACGCGGGACTCGGCTGGGATTCCCCGGGTAGCGGGTCGGGCTGGAGGCCGGAGCTGATGGCTCTGGGGGCGGAGGCAGTTCGGGGCGTCGAGGACGGCGGGCCGGAGTCCCGGCCCGGTGGGGGGCGCCGGAGAAGGCGGGCGCGGGCCGGGCGCGCCGCCGGCGGGGTCAGGGGCGAAGGGGCAGGCGGAGGGCAGCGCGCGGGGAGCCGGCACGGCGTCTCGGGTTACGCGGCCCAGCCCTCCCACCCGCAGCTCGGGCGCGGGGCCCCGGGCGGACTCGGGCCGTCCCCCGCTGTTTGCATTTCTCTGGCAGGCGGCGGGGCTTGGGTTGAAAGGAATCGCCTCCATTTGGAACGTTGTTTATTTTTCTTAACTAGCCAGCGCCGACAGACGACCCCGAAAGCACGGCGGCCGGACCCGGCCGAGCCCTCGCTGGGAAGGGGGTCAGAACCGGGGGGGGTGGGGGCGGCCCGACGAGAGGGGAGGCGCGAGCCCCAGCCGGGGGAATGCGCCCGGGTCCCCTCCCGGTCGACTGGGGGGAAGGGTCGCGGAGGAGCCGAGAAAGACTTTCTTCCGTGTAGGAAAACCTGCTTTCTCTTGTCGCAATTACTTTTGCTTTGACCTTGCATCAGGCGGGGCAGGCGAAGTGGTTAAGCTTTCTGGCTTTGGGGTCCCGCCGCCTTGGGTTTCAGTTCTGCTTACTTCATTTTTCTTTTTTTTAGTTCCGTGACCTTGAGTAAGCCGTCTTTGTGACTCAGTTTCCCCAGTTCTCAAATGTGTTTAACGTAGTGCTTAGAGGTTTGGGATGTTGTAAGGACTAAATGAACTCCTTCACATAAACCCTTAGCGCTGGGCCTGGAACTTGCCAAGAGCTCAGGAGACGTTAGTCTCCCTCGTCGGGGCGGTGGACGGTGGTCGGTGCCCTGTCTAGGAGAGGGTGAGTGAAGGGGGAGTGGGTGGTTGTGCAGCCAGCCGTGCGGCCCACCGGGAAGAGGCTCGGGCTGGAGGCCCACGACTCTCGAGCTCCGGGGAGAGGTGCGGGCTGGGGAAGAGTTCTGAGCGTTTTGACATGAAATGAATAAAATGCAAATGATATTCAAAGCCAGATGCTAATGAGGATCTATCCTTTGAGCGTCCACAGCCCCGGCAGTGCCCAGAACAGTGGCGGAGCTGGTGTGAACTCAGAGATGGGCAGGGTCCTGCAGCTGGGGATGTGTGTGTGTGTGTGTGTGTGTGTGTGTGTGTGCGGCGCGCGCCTGCTCCGGAATGTGCGTAGCCGGCTCCGGGTGTGCTCGCGCCGTCATGAAAATGAGGTCAGGGAAGGTCGTTCCACTCTGCAGCATAAATCAAGGAGGAAAGGAGAATGGATGTGAGAGACAGTCCCCGGAGACCGCCCCGAGAGAGGCTGAGCAAGGGAAGCGGGAGGGGGAAAAGTTATGCGGGGATTGGGCGAGAAGCGGGCCCAGGAGCTCGCCCTCCCCGCGCTTCCCGCCCCGGAGGGTCCCTTCTCTGGAGCTGCGGCGCCCGGACTCCGGCGAGATCGCGCCTTTAATACCCGTATCCTTCCCCCCTCCCCAGGCTCCCAACACTTTTCCCTCGGTCCCCCCCCAACCCTCTCATTTAAATGGTCCTCATCGAAGAGCTCTTTGTGTGGATGGTGAAGCTCCTTGCATTCAGCCTCTTCAGGAGCATGTCAGTGCCCCCGAGCACACGCCAGTTGCACTCTTAATCGCACACTTGTTACTCGCGCACAAGCGTCGGGGCTCCCCGGAGCAGGGAGGCGGTGGGGGAGGGGGGCGTCCTGCGGGGATCGGAGTCCAACGCCTGGGAGCGGGCTGCTCTCCTCTGTCCACGCCAAAGGATTCCGGCCCCGCGTTCTTTCTCCACGCAGTTCGCTTTCCGGGTCTCGCTGACACTCACTACCGCGATCCTTCGGCCTCTCTGGCGCTCCGCTTTCCACCAGCCGCCAGGGGAAGGTATTTTCCTGCGTGGTGCTCCAGGAAGGTATTTTCCTGCACGCTGTCCTGTGATCCCCAACCCGGAATCTCCGGGGGCTCAGGCTGTCCTGGGCCGGAACGGAGGCACAGGTTCCAGGCGACCTGCCTCTCAGGGAAAGGGGGACCAGTGTGGAGCAGCCCGGTATGGGGGGGGGGGAGGGTAGAAAGGGGTATTTCTTCCTTCTTTCTTTGAACTCCAGGCCCAGAGGGCTGAAAGGGGGGCAGAACACAGTGAATAAGGACCACAGTCCCCAGCGCCTCTGTGGAGCCGGGGAATTTGCTCTTCGCTGGTATGATGGGTACCCCCAGCTCCAAGAACTGGAAGAAAGGATGGACAGGATGGCTCCCACACTCCGATCAGATTTTTCCCCCCATCACATTCTCCTTATGAAAATAACAACAACGATGCTTAAAGGCTGTATGGTAGGCAAAAAATCAGAACACAGTAATATACATTGAATTAAATTTACATAGAGCTGTCACCATCAAGAGTCTTCCTTGAGCCTCCACGTTTTGTAGATTAATTAATTAGGTCATGCAGTCATTCATCAAATATTTAGTGAACTCCTACTAAGTGACAGAGGAACAGAATGCCAAGAGCCTGGCCCTCCCTGCACTTACATTCTCCTGGGACAGAAAGATAGTAAACATAAACTCAGACATATAATCCGCTGTTAGGCTGGGTGGCCCTGTGTGCTGTGAAGGAAAGATTAAGGTTAAGGGTTAGAAAGGTCCTCTCTGGGGAGAAGGCAGGGACCTGAGTGAAGTCAGGGAATGAGCCATGCCAACCTCTGGAGGGAGAAGGTCCAGGCCGAGGGACCGGCCAGTGCAGAGATGGAGATGTGGAAAGTGCCTGCTTTGCAGCCCGACAGGGAGGGGAGAGGGAGGAGGTGAGATGGAGGTTAGGCCTAGCTTTGTAGGTCTGGGGTGAGGGGTGGGGGATTATATATACTAGGTGTGATTGGGAAGCTGGGAAGCCGTTTGAAAATTTTATTTGAAAAGGACCGACACAACTTGCGTTTTATAAAATAAAGATGGCATTTAATTACCTTATCCAAGTTTTCCAGGTTTGTGAGTTCCTTAACTCAGACCTCCAGCTTGTCTCCGTCCAACATGCCAAAGATACATGCCCAAGGGAGACTGCCCCAGAAGGAGCCAAAAGACATCTTGAACGGTACCCCCTTCTTCCCACCCATAACTTTTAGGAAGATGTCCAGAATGGGGCAGTGGCTAGGGGCTCTAAATCTGCCAGCTGGGTCAGATTTCTCAGCCTCGGAGGATTCCTGACTCCCCATCCCAGCTGTTGCCTCTGCTTTACCTACCCTGGGTCTTTTCCGGGCTGTGGAGACTGTGAGGGCCACTCTGGAGCGAGAAGGGAAGACCCAGTCTCGCCGCGACGCTCCAATTCCGCTGCTGGGGCTGCAGAATTCTTTCTCCTCGGTGAGTGAGTCCCACTGTGCTCACAGCCTGCACCGTGGTCCCACACCGCCTCCCGGTGGCCAACGAGGATACTGCAGCAGGAATCGGTGTTGGGTGCAGAACAGTCCCAGGGACCGCAGAGGGCGCCGGAACAGGCTTACTGCGGGTTTACGAGGGGCCAGGTGCCACGCGAGGCGCTTCACTTACTCTGTTTAACCATCAAAGTAACTTCGGGAGACAGAGTTATCATATCGCTTACTATACAGACGAGGAAACTGAGGACAAGAGAGGTAGTGTGCTTTGTCTGAACGTGAAAGTGAAAGTCGTGTCCGATTCGTTGCGACCCCATGGACTGTATAGTCCATGGAATTCTCCAGGCCAGAATATTGGAGTGGGCAGTCTTTCCCTTCTCCAGGCGATCTTCCCAACTCAGTGATCGAACCCAGGTCTCCCGCATTGCAGGCGGATTCTTTACCAGCTGAGCCCCAAGGGAAGCCCAAGAATACTGGAGTGGGTAGCCTATCTCTTCTCCAGCGGATGTTCCTGACCCAGGAATCGAATTGGGGTGTCCTGCATTGCAGGTAGATTCTTTACCAGTTGAGCTATCAGGGAAGCCCTGTCTGAGAACGTAGAGATAGTAAATTGCAGAGTGACTTAGTTTTGTGCTATCTCTGGGTGACAGGGTATGCTAAGAGACAAATACTGGCCTCCATCCTAGGGAGCTCGCCCTTCCTTTAGTCCTAAAGAATAAGCTAGAAAGTGCCTTTAGCAGGTGCACTGAGCTTCCACATCTGTGTCTGGGAATGTTCAGAGGTTTTTCCCCTTCTCAGGTCTGAGCCCATTTCAGAGGGGTCCATGGTCGGCAGGTTGAGGCCAGTTCAGGCACAGCTGCACAACTCTGTCCTGCCTGCTGCATGGTGAGGGGTCTCTGTCTCCTCTCTGAGATTCAGGCTGGTTGAGCACCCTTGTCCCTAACGGGGAAAAGCAAAGTGCTCTGAGTGGGTAGCTCTTAAACAATTGACCGCACAGAGGAAGGGAAGGCAGGGGGTGACCATACTGAGCACACTCAGTGCTCCTTCTCTACCTTGAGTCCCAGGGTCAGGAGACCCCTGATTGACATCGAGGCCCCCTCTTCTCAGGGCTATGGGACTGCTCAAGCTGGTTTTACACCTGCAGGCAGTGGAAAGAGGACGCCTGAGCAGAGAGAGTCTGCCACTCCAGAGTAAATGTGGGCGCCGTTCACCATCCTTTGCTGCCCCCTAGTGGGCTAGAAGATGGCTGCCGCCTCCAGCCTTCCCACTCAGCAGCTTCAGATCAGTCGCTCAGTCGTGTCCGACTCTTTGTGACCCCATGAACTGCAGCACGCCAGGCCTCCCTGTCCATCACCAACTCCCAGAGGTCACTGAGACTCACATCCATCGAGTCAGTGATGCCATCCAGCCATCTCATCCTCTGTCGTCCCCTTCTCCTCTTGCCCCCAATCCCTCCCAGCATCAGAGTCTTCTCCAATGAGTCAACTCTTCGCATGAGGTGGCCAAAATACTGGAGTTTCAGCTTTAGCATCATTCCTTCCAAAGAAATCCCAGGGCTGATCTCTTCGGAATGGACTGGTTGGATCTCCTTGCAGTCCAAGGGACTCTCAAGAGTCTTCTCCAACACCACAGTTCAAAAGCATCCATTCTTCGGCGCTCAGCCTTCTTCACAGTCCAGCTCTCACATCCATACTTGACCACAGGAAAAACCATAGCCTTGACTAGGCGAACCTTTGTTGGCAAAGTAATGTCTCTGCTTTTGAATATGCTATCTAGGTTGGTCATAACTTTCCTTCCAAGGAGTAAGTGGCTTAGCCTGCCCATCTTCTCACTTTTCTTCCCAGGACCAGAAGCCAAACAGGTTTCCTAGGAAGGAGATGTGAAACTTCTGGGAAAGTTTGGCCACCCTGACCTGTGTCCACATAACATCAGGATTATTACCTCCCAACAAACGTTTAACAAGAGCCTACGGTGCAGTCTCCCCCAACCTCCTTCAACCTTGGGAAGGGCTCACAGCTTAACAGGGAAGAGAGTGCCCCAAATGACTCCTACAATCTTTATTATTATCAATATTTTTAGCTCTTAACTTTTAAACAATTGTAGATTCAAAGGAAGTTCAAAGATAGTGCAGAGAGGTCCTGAGTACCCTTCTAGGACATCAGTGGATTCTTACAACCATCACTGCAATCAAGATTCATAACTATTCCACCACAGCCAGAAGCCCCTCCCCTCCATGTACCCCTTTATAGCCACACCCATTCCTCCCTGTCTGGACATTCTTAAGCACTGCCAACTGTTAATGTGTTTTCCATCTCTGTAATGTTCTCATTTCAAGAATGTTGTATATAAATGGAATCATACACTATTTGAAATTTTGAGAGTTATAACTCAGAAAAAATACTGAGATCCATCCTATCTGTGGCACGTATCAACATTTCATTCCTTTTTATTGCTGAGAAGTATTCCGTGGTTGTTGTTGTCCTGGCTAAGTTGTATCTGACTCTTTGCAGCCCCATGAATGGCAGCACGCCAGGCTTATCTGTCCACCACTATCTCCCCGAGTTTCTTCAAACTCATGTCCACCGAGTCAGTGATGCCATCCAACCATCTCCTCCTCTGTCACCCCCTTTTCCTCTTGCCCTGAGTTTTTCCCAGCATCAAGGTCTTTTCCAAGGAGTTACCTCTTCGCATCAGGTGGCCAAAGTATTGGAGCTTCAGCTTCAGCTTCAGCATCAGTCCTTCTGATGAATATTCAGGGTTGATTTCCTTTAGGATGGACTGGTTTGATCTCCTTGCAGTCCAAGGGACTCTCCAGAGCCTTCTCCACCTTTTGGCTAAGATCAAGTTTAGTACTCCATGGAGATACACATAAACAGTTTGTTTAATTGTTCATCCATTGAGGAACATATGGTTGTTTTCAGTTTGGGGTTTTTACAAATAAAACTGCTCTGGACGGTCACGTATAGGTTTTCTTGTAGACATAAATTTTTATTTCTCTGAGATAAATGCTCAAGAGCGCAATTGCTTACGGTTCCTTATCATAACTGTTTCTTAGGGCAAGTGTACATTCAGCTTTTAAAAGAAACTGCCAATTCTAGTTTATTTTGGCATCCTCTTAATGGAGGCTTTTGCAGGGCAAAAGTTTTTAGTTTTGGTGAAGTCTTTTTCATCAACTTTTTCTTTTATGTATTGGATTATGCTTTTGGTATCACGTGCAAGAACTCACTAAGCTCTATGTCCTAAAGGTTTTCCTCTGGGTTACCTTCTGAACTTCTATAGTTTTATGCCATTCATTTAACTCTATGCTCCATTTGGAGTTAATTTTTGTATCAGGTGTTTAGATCAAAGTCTTCTTTTTGACTTATGGATATCCTGTTACTCCAGCATCATTTGTTGAAAAGACTATACTTCCTCCCTAGGACGACTTTTGCATGTTTGTCAAAAACCAGCTGGCATTTTTTCTGTGTTTTTCTGTCTCATGGGTTCCCTCCACGAATGCTGCTCAGCTTTGATTACTGCAGATAAATAATTTATGTAGATAGCTATATTTATGATTCCTCCTACTCTGTTCTTCCTTTCACAGTTGTTTTCGTTCTTCTAGTTCCTTTGCCTTTCCATATACATTTTGAAACAATCTTATCTCTATCTACGAAAAAATAATCTTGCTGAGATTTTGACAGGAATTGCATTAAACTTGTATATCAGTTTTGGGGAAAACTGGTATTTGTACACTGTAAGTCTTCCAGTCCATGAACACTCCATTTATTTAGATGTTTGCTTTCTTTTGTTTTGTAGCTTTCAGCATAGCAATTCCTGTATGTGTTTTGTTAGATTTGTAGATAAGTACTTTATCTTTAATGAGTGATTATCAGATCAGATCAGATCAGTCGCTCAGTCGTGTCCGACTCTTTGCGACCCCATGAATCGCAGCACGCCAGGCCTCCCTGTCCATCACCAGCTCCCAGAGGTCACTGAGACTCAAGTCCATCGAGTCGGTGATGCCATCCAGCCATCTCATCCTCTGTCGTCCCCTTCTCCTCCTGCCCCCAATCCCTCCAAGCATCAGACACTTTTCCAATGAGTTAACTCTTCGCATGAGGTGGCCAAAGTACTGGAGTTTCAGCTTTAGCATCATTCCTTCCAAAGAAATCCCAGGGCTGATCTCCTTCAGAATGGACTGGTTGGATCTCCTTGCAGTCCAAGGGACTCTCAAGAGTCTTATCCAACACCACAGTTCAAAAGCATCAATTCTTCAGCGCTCAGCCTTCTTCACAGTCCAACTCTCACATCCATACATGACCACAGGAAAAACCATAAAGGTTCGTCTAGTCAAGGCTATGAGTGATTATAAATGGTGTTATATTAAAAAAAATATTTCCATGTATTTATTGCTGCTGCTGCTGCTTCTAAGTTGCTTCAGTTGTGTCTGATTCTGTGTGACCCATAGACAGCAGCCCACTAGGCTCCTCTGTCCCTGGGATTCTCCAGGCAAGAACACTGAAGTGGGTTGCCATTATTGCTAGTATATAGAAATACAATGTATTTGCGTGTATTGGTAGTTTATCCCTTTGTATTGCTGAGTAGTGTTCCCTTTGTGTGGAAGAATCACAGTTTATTTAGCCATTTGCCAGCTGGGTTACTTCCAGTTTTTGGCAGTCATGCCTAAAGGGTGCTGTGAGAATCATGCCTGTTTTGTTTCTTTTTTTAATGACTGTCAGGTCAGCCTACTTGCTGGGTTGTATAGTGAGTGAGAAGTCATGGAATAGGTAGGCACGGAACAGGACTTTTCCAGTTGGTCGTGCTAAGCTCGCTGGATGATGAAGGGAACAGCTCATACGTATAATTAAAGTGTTAGGGAGCCAGTGAGAACACACCGCATGAAAGATGAGTGTCCAGAGAGGACACTTGAGACTTCCTGCCACCAGCAGACTCGATCAGGACCAGACACAAACAGCCTCCCACTATCGTCCCAGGGAAGGGTGTGGAGACGGTGAGGGGGGTGGTGAGGGAGAAGGGGTTGCAAGGGTGCTGCAGCTTCTGACAGCCTCACAATCTATTCACTCCAACAGCCATGAATATGTTGCCATCTTCTTTTACCCAAGTGCATTTTATTTTAAGAATATTCAAACAATGCAGAACATAGGGTAAGATGTAAACGTTCCCCTTCACTGGTATCCAGACTTCACTCCTGTTAGCATCAGGAGGCAATCCTTGCACATCATCTCCTATTTCTACACACACACACACACACACACACACACACACACACACACACACACACACACCCCTACCTGAGTATCTATGGATATGTCTTTATCTTCGTTTTAACTTATGTTGATGAAGTACTATAATGCGTGTCACTCAGCAGCTTGACTTTTTTGTACCTAAATATTCTGGTGATCTGACCTACGCGCAAATCTTTCCCAGCCGCAGCATGGTGCTCTGTACGAGTGATGAAGCACCACTTACCTAGTTCCTTTCCTATTCATGGCCAGTTGACTTACTTGTCAGTTTCACTATTATGTAAAATGTTGTGACAAATAGCCTTTTATTTACATAGCTGTGCACACATGACTGTACTCTCTCATGTGGACCCCAGAAATGATTGAATTGCTTGCAGGAGGGAGTGCCTGTTTAATAGTTTGATAAATCTGGACAAATTGATTTCCTAAAAGGACGTGCTCATTTATATTCCCGCCAACAGCTTTTGACTATCAATTTTCTCAACCTTATCACCACTGGAAATGACCAATCTTTTAAATTCTTATTAGTTTAATGGGTGGAAAAATGATCCCCTCTCCCAGTTGCTTGAATTTGCATTTTCCCATTTACTAATAAAATTGATCCTGTCTTCTGTATATGAATTTTCCATGGATGTTTCTTTGGATTGCAATTTCTGTCCTTTTCCATTTCTTCTATGGAGTTGTTGCCCTCGTTATAAAACCAAATTCAGCCCAGTAAATCTGAAGCTCTAATTAGGATTCATGAATCGGCAGCACACATCTAGAAGGGTGCTCTGAAGAGTTGCACAGAATAGAAGGTTTCTATAGCGAGAAGGGTGGGGGGCAAGGGAGCTCTTAGCAAAAGAAAATAAAGGATTATTTTAAGGCCTGGACATCTTTTTGGAGGGGTGGGGGAAGGGTTTTATCATGCAGATGGGCTCCTCCTCCTCTGAGGGAGGGAGAAGGTCCACGAGGCAGATTAGCTCATGGTGCTGACCACAGAGTTCCAAGCTGGTTGATTAAGACCGTCCCTGGGGGAGTGGAGACTACAGTTAGGCCAAGTGTTCAGTCTAGGCCTATTGTCACGGGCTTTAGCAAAAGCGGCCTCATTTTGGGCCTGTAGTTTTCATCCTTAACACCCTTTACCGATTGATTTTATGAGTTCCCTATGCATTCCGGATAGTTTTTTTTTTTTTGTAAATTTTTTTGAGTATAACATTATTTTTTTCTATCCTGTCACTTTTCTTCTTCTTCTTATTTAATGTTTTGGTCCTGCTGAACAGCATGTGGGATCTTAGTTCCCTGACTAGGGATGAACCTTGCTCCCCCTGCATCGGAAGCACGGAGACTTAACCCCTGGACTGCCAGTATCCTGTCACTTTTTAAAAACATCGTTTATAAATAGTATGTTTTTATTATATGTGAGAAAAGTAGTGTTTTCTAAGTAGAAAACCTGTAAGGCTTTTCCTTTCTGGCTTCTCTGCAGGGGAGCTGCTTGTGTGGAGAGCCAGTCCTCTGTGGAAAGGGTTAGGGATGTTTCCCCCAGAAGCCTGCTGCCCATGGAGACCCATTTCCTAAGGGAAGGAGTTCACCAGAGACACGGGGGATAACCATGAAGCTCTGGTGGCTGCAGGGGGCCCTGTGTTTCCTACCCGTGTGCCTGGGCTCCCCTCTGGAACCACTCGGGGGACAGTGAAGCCAGACCCGGGCCGAGCATGGGGGCACATAGCCTTGCTTTACACCTGGGCCTGGTGACTGGCAGGTCACCGTGGTTTGCTGAGCCTCCCTCCTTTGCCCTGGGAACACAGAACCAAGAACTTTGCTCACCACCCAGTTCTCACTGCACCCTGAGAGGAATTCAGGATGAGAAACCACCCAAGGCACAGTGAGCTTTGGATAAACGGCGGTGGGGGGTGGGGGGCAGAGAGTTAGGTGCATTTCCCAGGAAGAATTCCAGTGGCCCCAGATTCTTGCATCTTCCCAGTCACGGGAAAGCACTAAAGTCATTAACTCGAGGTGCCTGCTCTCTGTGATGAGCAGGAATGTTTTACCAAGATGTAAGCTTGACCACTGCAGGAGACGCAGGTTCAATCTTTGGGTCAGGAAGATCCCCTGGAGAAGGAAATGGCAACCCACTCCAGGACTCTTGCATGGGGAGTCCCATGGACAGAGGAGCCTGGTGGGCTAGAGTCCATGGCGTCACAAAGAGTCAGACATCACTTTGTGACCAAACAACAGCAAAGCTTGACTTTGCACATGGCTTTGACTGGCCAAAAATATCACATATATACTGGCTTCTCCCCTACCTCTTTGGAGCAGATTCCTCAGGGTTACAAAGCAGCTGTCTCCCAGGCTATAGTCCTCAGTAAGGGTTCCAGAATAAAACTTAAACTCATAACTCATAAGTTGCACATTTTTCCTTAAGGCGACTGCTCTTCTTCCTGGGGTGGGCAGGGTCCTACCCAGAGAAGCCCTTTTCATTCCCTCCGGCTTGGGTGTCTCTCCCCAGGAGCCTGGGATACAGGTGTCAGGTCCAGGGGGGCCCTCAGATTGGGGGAGGGGAGTGCCACACTGGAAGCAAACCTCCTGGCTGGCCCTCTGGCTGCAGGGCCACTTCTCTCTGGCCCACCCCTTCCATCTCCCACCTTCTCTCACATCCTCCTCCTCACCCCCTCCTCTGAAGTTGAGGCCACCTGCACCCTGGGGTGGAAGTGGTGTTAGTGGAAGGGGTCCTCCCAGCCAAGCTGCCCCTTGATGGGAGGGGGTGGAGGGGCTGCAGAATGACAGGGTCCCTGGGAAATGGGCCTGATTCATGAGGGCTCCCCCAGCACCTCTGAGAAGAACTGGGAAGGATTAAGGCCTCCTTGAGAAAGTGGGGGACCTGGGCTGATGGGCTCTAAGGGAACAGGGTAGGAGGGAAGAGGAGCCAGGAGAAGCCCCGTCCCCTGCTGGGTGCACACAGCATCGATGGGCCCTGACTGGCCTCAACTCTGCCCCCCTGGGGGCAGCCACAGGAAATTGGGGTGCTCTTGGCTCCCCCTTCCCCCTTCCTGGCCCCCAGTTTGGGTGAAGCAAGGGTGCAGTGGGCAGGCAGGGGAAACGTTGAAAAGTTCCTGGACAAAACCATGGGGCATCTTGAGGCTGCCCACTCTCTCCACTCCCCGCCCCCCTGCCCCCCATCACAGTGTCTCTCATGTCCTGGGGTCCCTGGTTTTAGGTCTTGCTAAAGACTAAAGACAGTTGACAGGGTCTGAGCATCATTTGGATCCTGGCCATAGTCCTAAGCCCCACTGGACCCCATACTGGACCCCACTGGACCCCATCATGCCCAGGTCTGACTGGTGAGTCAGTAATGTGTTTCCACCCCTGGGAGGTTTTATAGGTGCTGGAGGGGGACGGAAAGCTGGGAGCAAAGGAGGGGAATGTGCTGAGCAGCACTCCCCAGGGGGGCAGGGATCCCCAGAGGGGCAGGGGCGGCTCAGGAGGAGGGCTGGGAGGAGGGAGAGGCAACCTGGGTGCTGTGGGCACGGCTGTCCCTCAGCTCTCCCGCCACCTGACTTGAGGCCGGTGAGATGCTGCTTAAAAAAATAAGTGGATGAAAGAATTTAATGTACTTTCGTTTAGTGAACTTGAAGATTTTTGGAATCAGGAAATCATTGACATTTATACATAGTTCACATAGAAAAGAGAAAAAAAAAAAAAAACCCGCAAACCTGGTGCGGTAGGTGCAATTTGAGGTGTGGCTATTGGGGTCTGCTGGCCAGTGCCCAGTTCAGGGCTTCACTGAGTCGGGGACACAGCTGGGATGAGGGCTGCACTGCTGGCTGCATCTGCTATCATCTGATGACACCTGGTGGGACACCTCAGGTGTGCCAGTCCTCAGGGCTGCCCAGGGGGCTCAGATGAGGCTGAAATCCAACCAGGTGCTGCTTGAGTACCTAAGAAGGGGGTACAGTTTTCTAATCAACAGGCCCCTCCCCACAGGAAGTGGGGACTCATTTGTCTAATTTCCAGAGAGGAGCAGGATCTGCCTGCCGCAGGCACTGTCACTGGGGCTCGGGGTCCAGATATTCCACTCCATTTCTTTATTTTTAACTCACTGTATTTTTTATGAGGACGAATTTAAAAATAAATTGCAGATATCCTGACACTCCATCTTTAAATAATTCAGTAGGAAACTCTAAAAAAAGAGCCTCTTGCTACATAGGAAATTAATATTATCACAGCAAATGCAATTAAAAACCATTTCTCAATAGCCTGCGTTCCCCAGTTGGTTTTCAGATTTTCCCAGTAAATTTCTCACTCTAACCTTGAGCAGGAATCCATCTGACTGAGACTTCTGGCTTCTCCAGAACCCCCTACCTTGGATCCGGAGGGGAGCCTGGTCCCCAGAGGAGCTCAGAAAGAAGGCAGAGAACTGGAAATAGGAAGTGGAAGACTGGGGTTTCTGAGGAAAAGACCTCAAACCTGTGAGCCCAAATTGCCCCTGGACACCTGGCATGCTGCCAGACTCTTAGAGGTGAATGGAATGGAGTGGTGGCTTCAGCACCTTTCTGGGACTGTGTACCCTCTCTTGCAAACTGTTAAAAGAAAAAAGAGGCATATTAAAATGTTTAAGAGTTTATTTGAGCAAAAATCAATTTGAATCGGGCAGCATCCAATCTAGCAGACAATGAAAGACTTTCATAGAGGAGTGGAAACAAGGAAGTTATACTGGCAGAAAAGCAGGTTGGTTATTGCAAAGCTGCTTTCCTCTGGCAGGGGTCTATCAGTCAGATTGCTTAAATAGGGCTCATCAGATGACTCCTGATTGACTAGGTTAGGATTCCATTTCTGGGAGAGCTGAAAATACAGATTAAGTCTCACTTTGGTGACATGGGGACTAAGTGACTCCATTTGGGGCCTGTGTCTTGTTTTTAACTGACCTCATGTGAAGTCATGGCTGCTGTGACTTATCTTCATCCCACCCATTTTCCAGAGAAAGAAACAGAGGCTCAGAGAGGGGCAGTGACCTGCCCAAGCCCACACATGGCTGAGCTAAGAAACTAGCCTGGGTCTTGGGTCCAAGCCTTGTTCACCCTGGGCCCTTCTACTCACTGGGCTTATGTACAGAGTCCTTCCTGGCTCCCAGCAGCACCCAAGGGGCTGGAAGTCTTCTGGTTGGTTGGCCAACAAGAGAACTGAGAATCTGAAAGGGGGATGGTGGGAAAACAGAGGGCAAAGTGGAGAAGGTGGCCCCTTCAAAGAGATCAAAGGTGGGAATGCAGGGCAGAGTTTTAGAGCCTGGAGGAAACATGTTGTTCAGTCTCCAAGTCATGTCCAACTCTTTGCAACTCCATGGACTGTAGCACGCCAGGAAATGTAGGGAGCAATATATCAATATATTCATATAATTTATAATTTACCAGGCTCGTTCATTTACATTACTTATTACAACCCTCACAACGACAGTATGGAGGTAATATTCCTCTCCCTACGGGTGAGGAGGGCTTCCCAGGCGGCATAGTGGTAAAGAATCTGCCTGCCAATGCAAGAGATGTAGGATCCCTTGAGGGGGAAAGATCCCCTGGAGAAGGGAATGGCAACCCACTCCAGTATTGTTGCCTGGAAAATTCCCTGGACAGAGGAGCCTGGAAGGCTACAGTCCGTGGGGCTGCAAAGAGTCAGATATGACTGAGCACACACATACCACACACGCGGGTGAGGAAAGAGGTCCAGAGCAGGCCTGCCGAAAGTGGCAGGTGGCTTTGTATTGGTGTCCGGGGCTCCTGAGTTCCATCATGATTTTCCACTGTGTGTCTCCCTGCAGTCAGAGTGGTGCTAGTGGTAAAGAACCCACCTGCCAATGCAGGAGACAAGGAGATGAGGGCCAGGAAGATGCCCTGGAGGAGGAAGTGGCAACCCAACCCACCCCAGTATTCTTGCCTGGAAAATTCCATGGTCAGAGGAGCCTGGTGGGCTACAGTCTATGGGGTCGAAAAGAGCTGAACATGACTGAGCACACACACACACACACACCCCAGCAGTCAGAACAGGAAGCCAGGAGGAGGTCGAGGTTGGGGCAAATTGGCACACAAACGCAGAGGCAACCCCATCCTCTTCCCATCGTGCAGCAGGTTGGCAGCCACAGGCTCCTGGCAAGGACGCAGGCTGTCCCTGGCTGCTACGGGTCAGAAAGAGGTGTCACCAGGATGTATGTGCTGTGGGCTCAGGTTGGTCCTCTTTCTCACCCTGATCCTTTCCTGTGTCCCGTCTGCTGTCCATGGAGAAGAGGAGCCGACTTCCCGCAGGTCTGGAGTCCACACGTGATCGTCTGTCCCTCCGGCTGAGATCCGTCCCGAGTTGTCTGCTGTGTCACAGGCCAGTCCTCTCCCACGTCTCCCTCCCTCGGAAGCTCTGCATTCGTTCTGTGTCCTCCAAGTGTTGGATGCTTATTGATGATCCTACTTATTAACAGTAATCCAAGTAGCTTGGTAATGTGGATAGTATCAGTCCTGTTTTTAGCAATGAGGAGATTGGATGTGGACACCATAAGAATGAGGACAAGGTTCACTTAGCCAGGAGGTGAGGAGGAAAGGGGTCCTTGTCACGTGGTGGCAAAAATGTTCGCAGCATTGCCACCTTCAGTAATGTGAGAAGTGGGAAATGTGCCTGATGAACTGGGTGGTGTGGCCGAAATCTCCGGGCAAATCATTGAGAGCGCTGCCTTGTTTTTCCCCGTGACTTATGCAATGTGAGTGAAAAGAGAGAAACCACAGGCAGTGCTTTTAAATGTGAAGGGAGCTGGTACTTGATGACTTTGAAAATTCTCAGCCTCTCCAGACAGTCAAGTCAGTCAGTTCAGTTGCTCAGTCGTGTCCGACTCTTTGCGACCCCATGGACTGCAGCACACCAGGCCTCCCTGTCCATCACCAACTCCCAGAGCTTGCTCAAATTCATGTCTATCAAGTTGGTGAATTGGTCCATCTAACCATCTCATCCTCTGTTGTCCCCTTCTCCTCCTGCCCTCAATCTTTCCCACCATCAGGGTCTTTTCCAATGAGTCAGCTCTTTGCATCAGGTGGCCAAAGTATTGGAGTTTCAACTTCAACATCAGTCCTTCCAATGAATATTCAGGACTGATCTCCTTTAGAATGGACTGGTTGGATCTCCTTTCAGTCCAAGGGACTCTCAAGAGTCCTCTCCAACACCACAGTTCAAAAGCATCAATTCTTCGGTGCTCTGCTTTCTTTATAGTCCAACTCTCACATCCACACATGACCACTGGAAAAACCATAGCTTTGACTAGATGGACCTTTGTTGGCAAAGTAACATCTCTGCTTTTTCGTATGCTGGCTAGGTTTGTCATAGCTTTTCTTTCAAGAAGCAAGCATCTTTTAATTTCATGGGTGCATTCACCATCTGCAGTGATTTTGGAGCCCAAGAAAATAAAGTCTGTCACTGTTTCCATTGTTTCCCTCTCTAATTGCCATGAAGTGATGGGACCGGATGCCATGATGTTCATTTTTTGAATGTTGAGTTTTAAAGCCAGCTTTTTCACTCTTTCACTTTCATCAAGAGGCTCCTTAAATGATGCTAAAATCAAATCCAGAGCACTCTCAGGAAAATCTGGTCTAAAGATGAAACCAAGGGTGTGACTATAAATCCCTTGTGAAGACCTCAGAAAGATGAAAGATAGTGCCTCAGACCAAAGGACTTTAATGAGTTTAAGGGCTCCTGCCTCACAGATTCTTTCAATCAAACATGAAGTCTTCTAAGAAGCTTAAAGACAGTCTGGACGTTTCTAAGAAGCTAAATATAGAATTACCATATGACTCATCAATTCCACTTCTGGGTAAACATATGAAAAAACAGAACCAAACCATGAATTTGACAAGATGCATGCACCCCAATGTTCATAGCAGCAATTTTTAGCGTTGCCAAGGTAAGAAAATGGCCTAAGCTTCTATCAACAGATAAACTGAGAAAGAAGATGTGATTGATACATACATACAAACATACAATGGAATACTGCTGCTGCTGCTGCTAAGTTGCTTCAGTTGTGTCCGACTCGGTGCTGTTCCATAGATGGCAGCCCACCAGGCCCCACCATCCCTGGGATTCTCCAGGCAAGAACACTGGAGTGGGTTGCCGTTTCCTCCTCCAACGCATGAAAGTGGAAAGTAAAAGTGAAGTTACTCAGTCCTGTCCGACTCTTAGCGACCCCGTGGACTGCAGCCTACCAGGCTCCTCCGTCCATAGGATTAGCCTTAAAGCGAAGGAATTTTGCTATTCACAACAATATGGAGGGTTTGGAGGTATGGTTAGTAAAATAAGTCAGACAGAGAAAGAAAAATACTTTGTAACATCACGTATATGTGGAAGCTGAAAAATACAACAAACGAGTAAATGTAACAAAAAAGAAGCATAATATATAGAGAACAAACTAGTGGCTACTGGTGGGGAGAGGGAAGGGTGGAGGGGCACCACAGGGGTAGGAGAGTAAGAGCTACAAATTATTCTGTACAAAATAAGCTACAAGGATACTGTATAAAATCGGGAATAGAGCCAATATTTCAAAGTAACTATCAATGGAGTATAACCTTTAAAAATTGTGAATCACTATATTGTATGCCTGTAAGTTATATAAATTATATATCAACTATACAGTACTCTTGCCTGGAACATCCCATGGACGGAGGAGCCTGGTGGGCTGCAGTCCATGGGGTCGCTGAGTTGCACATGGCTGAGTACTTCACTTTCACTTTTCACTTTCATGCACTGGAGAAGGAAATGGCAGCCCACTCCAGTATTCTTGCCTGGAGAATCCCAGGGACGGGGGAGCCTGGTGGGCTGCCGTCTATGGGGTCGCACAGAGTCGGACACGACTGAAGTGACTTAGCAGCAGCAGCATACTTCACTTTAAAATAGAGGGAAAAAAACACTATGACTCAGCAGCAGAATCCCAAGGTATAGAAGAGATCCTGTCTTGAAGAGATTTGTGGGAGTGGCTTTTGTCTAACTGAGTGAATCCCAATAAGATGCACAGGAAACCCACACTGTTTTTGTGTTTTGTTTTGTTTTTTAAGAGAAATGACATTTACAAACACTGCCAGCTTGACTGAAAGGAACAAGGGGGCACAAAATTTCAAAAGGCGTTTGTATCTCCCAAGGAAGGGCAGGAAGCAGGCTGAGAAAACTACAAAGGTATAAGCGTGGGTTGCCTTTCATGGAAAGTGAAGGATGACGCAGAGGGCAGGATTGAGAGCCCAGAAAAAGAAGGCAAGAGCCACGGGGAATTACTTTCAGGTAAGACCAGGGCAGAGTCCTCAATGAGGAATTTCCAACACTTGTCCAGCTGATTTTTAGCTTTTCTATGGATCTGTGGTTGCTTTTGCCTCCTATTTCCCACATATATATGTATATATATACATTTTTCTTTTTTGATGGCATTGCATCTTCTTTGTGGCTCGTAGTCTCTTTGCTGAAGCATGAGGGGCTTCTCTAGTTGCAGGGCATGGGCTCTAAAGCCTGAGGGCTCTCTAGTTGCAGTGAGCAGGTTTAGCTGCCCCACAGTATGTGGAATCTTAGTTCCCTGACCAAGGATCAAACTCACATCCCCTGCATTGGAAGGCAGATTCTTAACCACTGGACTACCAAGAAAGTCCTTTTTTTTAGGTTCTCACTCTGTTGAATAGGCACTTCTATCAGGGTTATTTCATGCCTGAAGCACCTTTGTCTGTTGGCTATATGTCTGATAACTTATCTCTCTAGCTCAAAGATCAGATCAGATCAGTCACTCAGTCGTGTCCGACTCTTTGTGACCCCATGAATCTCAGCACGCCAGGCCTCCCTGTCCATCACCAACTCCCGGAGCTCACTGAGACCCACATTCATCGAGTCAGTGATGCCATCCAGCCATCTCATCCTCTGTCGTCCCCTTCTCCTCCTGCCCCCAATCCCTCCCAGCATCAGAGTCTTCTCCAATGAGTCAGCTCTTCGCATGAGGTGGCCAAAGTACTGGAGTTTCAGCTTTAGCATCATTCCTTCCAAAGAAATCCCAGGGCTGATCTCCTTCAGAACGGACTGGTTGGATCTCCTTGCAGTCCAAGGGACTCTCAAGAGTCTTCTCTAAAACCACAGTTCAAAAGCATCCATTCTTCGGCACTCAGCCTTCTTCACAGTCCAACTCTCACATCCATACATGACCACAGGAAAAACCATAGCCTTGACTAGACGGACCTTTGTTGGCAAAGTAATGTCTCTGCTTTTGAATATGCTATCTAGGTTGGTCATAACTTTCCTTCCAAGGAGTAAGCATCTTTTAATTTCATAGCTGCAGTCACCATCTGTAGTGATTTTGGAGCCCAGAAAAATAAAGTCTGACACTGTTTCCACTGTTTCCCCATCTATTTTCTATGAAGTGATGGGACCAGATGCCATGATCTTCCTTTTCTGAATGTTGAGCTTTAAGCCAACTTTTTCACTCTCCTCTTTCACTTTCATCAAGAGGCTTTTTAGTTCCTCTTCACTTTCTGCCATAAGGGTGGTGTCATCTGCATATCTGACGTTATTGATATTTTTTCCCAGCAATCTTGATTCCAACTTGTGTTTCTTTCAGTCCAGGGTTTCTCATGATGTACTCTGCATATAAGTTAAATAAACAGGGTGACAATATACAGCCTTGACGTACTCCTTTTCCTATTTGGAACCAGTCTGTTGTTCCATGTCCAGTTCTAACTGTTGCTTCCTGACCTGCATACAAATTTCTCAAGAGGCAGATCAGGTGGTCTGGTATTCCCATCTCTTTCAGAATTTTCCAGAGTTTATTGTGATCCACACAGTCAAAGGCTTTGGCATAGTCAGTAAAGAAGAAATAGATGTTTTTCTAGAACTCTCTTGCTTTTTCCATGATCCAGCAGATGTTTGCAATTTTATCTCTGGTTCCTCTGCCTTTTCTAAAACCAGCTTGCACATCAGGAAGTTCACGGTTCACATATTGCTGAAGCCTGGCTTGGAAAATTTTGAGCATTACTTTACTAGCGTGTTGAGATGAGTGCAATTGTACGGTAGTTTGAGCACTCTTTGGCATTGCCTTTCTTTGGGATTGGAGTGAAAACTGACCTTTTCCAGTCCTGTGGCCACTGCTGAGTTTTCCAAATTTGCTGGCATATTGAGTGCAGCACTTTCACAGCATCATCTTTCAGGATTTGGAATAGCTCAACTGGAATTCCATCACCTCCACTAGCTTTGTTCGTAGTGATGCTTTCTAAGGCCCACTTGACTTCACATTCCAGAATGTCTGGCTCTAGGTGAGTGATCACACCATCGTGATTATCTGGGATGTGAAGATCCTTCCTGTACAGTTCTTCTGTGTATTCTTGTCACCTCTTCTTAATATCTTCTGCTTCTGTTAGGTCCATACCATTTCTGTCCTTTATTGCGCCCATCTTTGCATGAAATGTTCCTTTGGTATCTCTGATACTCTTGAAGAGATTCCTAGTCTTTCCCATTCTGTCGTTTTCCTCTATTTCTTTGCATTGATCGCTGAAGAAGGCTTTCTTATCTCTTCTTGCTATTCTTTGAAACTCTGCATTCAGATGCTTATATCTTTCCTTTTCTCCCCTGCGTTTCGCTTCTCTTCTTTTCACAGCTATTTGTAAGGCCTCCCCAGACAGCCATTTTGCTTTTTTGCATTTCTTTTCCATGGGGATGGTCTTGGTCCCTGTCTCCTGTACAATGTCATGAACCTCATTCCATAGTTCATCAGGCACTCTTAAATCTATTTCTCACTTCCACTGTATAATCATAAGGGATTTGATTTAGGTCATATCTGAATGGTCTAGTGGTTTTCCCTACTTTCTTCAATTTAAGTCTGAATTTGACAATAAGGAGTTCATGGTCTGAGCCACAGTCAGCTCCCTGTCTTTTTTTGCTGACTGTATAGAGCTTCTCCATCTTTGGCTGCAAAGAATATAATCGATCTGATTTTGGTGTTGACCATCTGGTGATGTCCATGTATAGAGTCTTCTCTTGTGTTGTTAGAAGAGGGTGTTTGTTATGACTAGTGCATTTTCTTGGCAAAACTCTATTAGTCTTTGCCCTACTTCATTCTGTATTCCAAGGCCAAATTTGCCTGTTACTCCAGGTGTTTCTTGGCTTCCTACTTTTGCATTCCAGTCCCTTATAATGAAAAGGACATCTTTTTTGGGTGTTAGTTCTAAAAGGTCTTGTAGGTCTTCATAGAACCGTTCAACTTCAGCTTCTTCAGCATTACTGGTTTGGGCATAGACTTGGATTACTGTGACATTGAATGGTTTGCCTTGGAAACGAACAGAGATCATTCTGTCATTTTTGAGATTGCATCCAAGTACTGCATTTTGGACTCTTTTGTTGACCATGATGGCCACTCCATTTCTTCTGAGGGATTCCTGCCCGCAGTAGTAGATATAATGGTCCTCTGAGTTAAATTCACCCATTCCAGTCCATTTGAGTTCCCTGATTCCTAGAATGTTGACATTCACTCTGGCCGTCTCTTGTTTCACCACTTCCAATTTGCCTTGATTCATGGACCTGACATTCCAGGTTCCACACAGTTTTGCATATTGAGAACTGTACCTGAGGAGCTTCATCCACAGCTGGGCCTGATTCAGATGGCAGTTTCCTGAATCTCATTCTGATGAAATTTTGATGGCCTTTTGAAGGCATGAGAATATTTTGCATGTGGGAGAAGCATAAATATCTTGTGGCTAGAGTATGCACTGTGGCAGTTTCTGAGCAGTCCACAGAATCTTTAATACACCTTTCTTCAGGAGATGGAGCCGAATCCCTCTCCCCTTTGAGTGCAGGCTGGACCCAGTGACCAGCTTCTAATGAACAGAATACAGTGGAAGTAGTGATGTGTGACTTCAGAGATTAGATCGTAAAAGGCACTGGGAATTCGTCTCCACCCTCTCTGGCATCGATCTTTCTGGATAAGGAGCCAAGACCTTGGTCCTACATCCACGTGGGGAGCCACCTGCCAAGTGGTTCTCCAGGTGCAGCCAGGCTCTCAGGTGACTGCAGCTCGTGCTGACACCCCGACTGCCACCGCACGAGAGAGTCTGAATGAGGAACACCCAGTTAGGATAGATGCCCCCAGGGTGCTCTGTGAGATAATACATGTGTCATTTGTTATTTTAACTTTCTAAATTTGGGGGCAACTTATCATGTAGCCTCAAATGAGTTAGGAAGGAAACCACGAGTCTTTTTTCTTTTCATTAGAAGCCAGTGGATGATCACATTTCAAGATGGAAGGAGAGGTGAGCCATGCCCACTGCTGCTTATCTGTCCAATATGATGATGTTTGAGCATTGGCCAGTGGATTTAGCAATGTGGAAGCTGCTGGAGACTGATGTGATGTTTCAGGGAGTGAGCCATGAAATTAAATGACACTTGCTCCTTGAAGAAAAGTTATGACCAACCTAGACAGCATATTAAAAAGCAGAGATATTACTTTGCCAACAAAGTAATATCCGTCTAGTCAAAGGTATGGTTTTTCCAGTGGTCCTGTATGGATGTGAGAGTTGGACCATAAAGAAAGCTGAGCACCAAAGGATTGATGCTTTTGAAGTGTGGTGTTGGAGAAGACTCTTGTGAGTCCCTTGGACTGCAAGGACATCCAACCAGTCCATCCTTAGGGAAATCAGTCCTGAATATTCATTGGAAGGACTGATGCTGAAGCTGAAACTTCAATACTTTGGCCACCTGATGCAAAGAACTGACTCAGTTGAAAAGACCCTGATGCTGGGAAAGATTGAAGGCAAGAGAAGAAGGGGATGACAGAGGATGAGATGGTTGGATGGCATCACTGACTCAATGGACATGAATCTGAGTAAGCTCCAGGAGTTGCTGATGGACAGGGAGGCCTGGCGTGCTGCAGTCCATTGGGGTGGCAAAGAGTCTGACACGACTGAGTGACTGAACTGAACTGAACTAAAACAAATTGGAGTGGGTTCAAGAGAGAATGTATTCAGCCTTTACAAGGGAGTTGCTGTGAAGGGCAATAGAACAGGGAACAGTAGCTGGAGGTGCCGTGGGGTCGAGAGAAGGATTTTACTATGTCATAGCCCATTGCATCATAATTGTTACAACAGGTGAGAGAGGGAGGAAAAATGTTGCAGAAGAGAGGGGAGAACTTCTGGAGTAAATTTTTTCCAGAAAGAGGGGATTTAGGGCTGATGTGGCGACGTCACCTGAGATGCGAGCAGGAGAGTAATGGGAAGAAGAGCTTGTGTTGATGATCCTGGGCTTCAGAGGGCACAGTGAGAAGACCTGGAGATTTGGGGACGGGGTTAGTTTAATGAATCTGTAAGGCCTTATGGAGAGTGATTCTGGGTGATGAGGAAGGACCAGGGATTTCTGGGCAACTGGATCATGGAAAAAGCAAGAGAGGTCCAGAAAAACATCTATTTCTGCTTTATTGACTATGCCAAAGCCTTTGACTGTGTGGATCACAATAAACTGTGGAAAATTCTGAAAGAGATAGAAATACCAGACCACTTGATCTGCCTCTTGAGAAATTTGTATGCAGGTCAGGAAGCAACAGTTAGAACTGGACATGGAACAACAGACTGGTTCCAAATAGGAAAAGGAGTTCGTCAAGGCTGTATATTGTCACCATGTTTATTTAACTTATATGCAGAGTACATCATGAGAAACGCTGGACTGGAAGAAACACAAGTTGGAATCAAGATTGCTGGGAGAAATATCAATAACCTCAGATATGCAGATGACACCACCCTTATGGCAGAAAGTGAAGAGGAACTCAAAAGCCTCTTGATAAAAGTGAAAGAGGAGAGTGAAAAAGTTGGCTTAAAGCTCAACATTCAGAAAAGGAAGATCATGGCATCTGGTCCCATCACTTCATAGAAAATAGATGGGGAAACAGTGTCAGACTTTATTTTTCTGGGCTCCGAAATCACTACAAATGGTGACTGCAGCTATGAAATTAAAAGATGCTTACTCCTTGGAAGGAAAGTTATGACCAACCTAGATAGCATATTCAAAAGCAGAGACATTACTTTGCCAACAAAGGTCCGTCTAGTCAAGGCTATGGTTTTTCCTGTGGTCATGTATAGATGTGAGAGCTGGACTGTGAAGAAGGCTGAGCGCTGAAGAATTAATGCTTTTGAACTGTGGTGTTGGAGAAGACTCTTGAGAGTCCCTTGGACGGCAAGGAGATCCAACCAGTCCATTCTGAAGGAGATCAGCCCTGGGATTTCTTTGGAAGGAATGATGCTAAAGCTGAAACTCCAGTACTTTGGCCACCTCATGCGAAGAGTTGACTCATTGGAGAAGACTCTGATGCTGGGAGGGATTGGGGGCAAGAGGAGAAGGGGACGACAGAGGATGAGATGGCTGGATGGCATCACTGACTCAATGGATGTGAGTCTCAGTGACCTTCGGGAGTTGGTGATGGACAGGGAGGCCTGGTGTGCTGCGATTCATGGGGTGGCAGAGTCGGACACAACTGAGCGACTGAACTGATCTGATCTGATCTGATCTGTCCTGACTGGAGGAGATGGATGGATGTAGGTGCAAAGAGGCTGGTCTGGGGGCCCCAGAGTTTTCACAGGAACAACTGCAGATCTGAGGTCTCGCTCACTCCTGCCCTTGGTGGTGGGTGGTGGGAGCGGTGGTTTGACGGAAAGCCTGGGGTCCCTCTCTGCTCCTTCTAAGAAGGTGTGGAAGCTGTGTGAGGTAGGTGGCAGTAAATGGGTAAAAATTGCCTGAATCCATCCCGAAGAATAAAGAGAAAGCTCCATAAATGTTTTTGGTTTGTTTTAATTTTTATTTCTGTATTTATTTATTATTTGTCTTTGGGCTGGGCTGGGTCTCCGTTGCTGTAAGTGGGCTTTTCTTGAGTTGCAATGAGTGGAGGGCAAGCTTCAGTTCCACTTATGCCTCATGTTGATGGTTCCTTTCTGGAGCTAGATGCATGTTCCCATCTTTGAAAGTTTGCAAAGTGAAGGTTTGTATGTAGGGAACTCACTGTATCAAGTTCCTATTGAGGCTTAAACAACCAACATTTACTGCTCGCAGTTCTAGAGGCCAGGAAGTCCAAGATCAAAGCAGAGGGAAATTCCATGTCAGGGGAGGGCTTCCTGGTTTGTAGAGGGTGGTCCACAAACTATGTGCCCACATGGCAGAAGGGGCAAGGGTGCTTTGTAGGGTCTCTTTTATAAGAGTGCTAATTCCATTCATGAGTGCTCCACTCTCAGGACCCGGTCAGTCCCAAAGGCCCCACCTCCTAATACCATCAACTTGGGGGTTAGGATTTCAGTATACAAATTTTTGGTGGAGACATTCAGTCTAATCCACAAACCTCTGTAACACACTGTCAGAGTTTCTCAATATGGACAGGCTGCTGAGAAGTAGCAGAGGTTTCCAGAAAGTTCTGAGGAAAGACAGAGGCCAGTGAACACAAGATACCAAAGGGCACTTGGAAGAAACAGAAAGTACACAGGCTTGGGGAAAAAACACCCAAATTTTCAAAGTGAAAAGTTTCCTATTGCCAGAGGAGAGAGGGCATCCCCAGATAAAACAGGTATGCTGTGTAAGTGGTGCTGGTGGTAAAGAACCCGTCTGCCAATGCGGGAGACATAAGAGACTTGGGTTTGATCCCTGGGTTGGGAAGATCCAATGGAGGAGGGCATGTTAACCCACTGCAGTATTCTTGCCTGGAGAATCCCATGGACAGAGGAGCCTTATGGGCTAGAGTCCACCAGGTTGCAAAGAGTCAGACACGACTGAGCGACTAAACACACACACATCACACACACACACACAGAGTGTTCCTCAGCTCTACTCAGAGAGTGAAATGCATGAGAAGGAAGCTTGGCTTTGAAGATGGAGGAAGGGAGCCATGAGCCAAGGAACGTGGCAGACTCTAGAAGTCAGCAAGAAAACAGCACTGTGGTTGTACAGCTACAAGGAACTGAATTCTGCCCAAGACCTGAATGAGCGATAAAAGAATTTTCTCTAAGAGCCTCCAGGAAGGGACACTGCTGGCTGGCTCTTTGATTTTAATCCAGTGAGACCCATACTGAACTTCTGACCTACATAACTCAGGTCACAAACGTCTGTCATTTTAAGCCACGGTGTTTGTGGCAGTTTGTTGTCGCAGCAGTAGGTAACGATGGCACTCAGAGTGAGTGAGTTTTGTAATTATACTTGATGATGCAGTACTAACACCCAGTGAGTTATTTGTTAAGTTGTAGTGAAGCAAACATGAACCATGAACTTCCTGATGTTCAAGCTGGTTTTAGAAAAGGCAGAGGAACCGGAGGTCAAATTGCCAACATCTGCTGGATCATCGAAAAAGCAAGAGAGTTCCAGAAAAACATCTATTTCTGCTTTATTGACTATGCCAAAGCCTTTGACTGTGTGGATCACAATAAACTGTGGAAAATTCTGAAGGAGATGGGAATACCAGACCACCTGATCTGCCTCTTGAGAAATTTGTATGCAGGTCAGGAAGCAACAGTTAGAACTGGACATGGAACAACAGACTGGTTCCAAATAGGAAAAGGAGTTCGTCAAGGCTGTATATTGTCACCCTGCTTATTTAACTTCTATGCAGAGTACATCATGCGAAACGCTGGACTGGCAGAAGCACAAGCTGGAATCAAGATTGCCAGGAGAAATATCAATAACCTCAGATATGCAGATGACACCACCCTTATGGCAGAAAGTGAAGAAGAACTCAAAAGCCTCTTGATGAAAGTGAAAGTGGAGAGTGAAAAGTTGGCTTAAAAATCAACATTCAGAAAACTAAGATGGCATCCAGTACCATCACCTCATGGCAAATAGATGGGGAAACAGTGGCTGACTTTATTTTTCTGGGCTCCAAAATCACTGCAGATGGTGATTGCACCCATGAAATTAAAAGATGCTTACTCCTTGGAAGGAAAATTATGACCAACCTAGCTAGCATATTCAAAAGCAGAGACATTACTTTGCCAACAAAGGTCCGTCTAGTCAAGGCTATGGTTTTTCCTGTGGTCATGTGTGGATGTGAGAGTTGGACTGTGAAGAAGGCTGAGCGCCGAAGAATTGATGCTTTTGAACTGTGGTGTTGGAGAAGACTCTTGAGAGTCCCTTGGACTGCAAGGAGATCCAACCAGTCCATTCTGAAGGACATCAGTCCTGGGTGTTCATTGGAAGGACAGATGTTGAAGCTGAAACTCCAATACTTTGGCCACCTGATGCAAAGAGCTGCCTCATTTGAAAAGACCCTAATGCTGGGAAAGGTTGAGGGCAGAAGGAGAAGGGGATGACAGAGGATGAGATGGTTGGATGGTGTCACTGACTCAATGGACATGGGTTTGGGTGGATTCCGGGAGTTGGTGATGGACAGGGAAGCCTGGCATGCTGCGGTTCATGGGGTGGCAAAGAGTTGGACACAACTGAGCAACTGAACTGAACTGAATGAAGCAAATACATCATAAAACAAGTGGCATGTAAAACATGCAAAGAATAAAAACACAAGTTCAAAACATACTTATTTTTAAAAAAGCATATTGAATTAAAAAGCTCTTGAACACATAAATTCTAGTGTTTTGTGAGCTTCTTGTGAAGTAACATTTTCTGTTGCTAAGACTAAAAATCTGTCTGCAGTTGCTAAACATGACTGAAAGGCTGAAACAGACAAGTTTGGTCCACAATACTGGGTTAATCCATGGCAAAGAAGGGAGCTTAAGCATCACTCTCCATTGACGCTTTAGTTTCATGTATTCAGGAATCGGCTAATGTTATAGAAGACCAACTCTGAAAATAAATAAACCTAGCAAAGTGTTTTTGGAGTAACTTGAAAAAGGCATAAATATTGCCAACATATCTCTTCTTTCACTACAGGTGCAATTTGAACACAATGATATGAAGGAATTCTTTTGTATTTACTTTAAGCTTCATTGCCTAAAACACAACTATCTCTGACCTGTATAAAACTATGAAGAATTACATTGCTAACAAGTGGTTTGGGGTTTAAGTTTTATGTGGGAATATGATGTGATGGCTGTGGCTGCTGTTAACAGGAAAACATCCTGGAATCAACATTCAGATTAAGGAGCTTTGGGCCACAGTGTAATGCAATGCACTGCTTCCTTCATCGACAAAGTCTAGTAAAAAAAAATCATCAGCACAACTGAACAGGGTCTTTGCCAAAGTGGTAAAAACTGTGAATTGCATAAAGATGAGTGTTTGGCTCTGTTTGAGCATCTTTGAGAAGGCTTGTAAACTATGGGGACAGTGTGTGAAGTGGGTGCGTGTGTGTGCACACACATGAGAGTCCCCAGGGCATGTGTTCCCTACAACCTCCCCAGGAGACCCGGCTAGGGGAGGGCAGCCTGGCTTCCATGCCTCAGTAATCAGGAGGCACCAAAAGGGAGCGAGGGGATCCCAGGGAAAGGGCTCACCCGGCGACACCCCCGGACAGAACTGCAGGGACTTGAAGATAGAGCGGCCGGAAGCGTGGTAGATGCGATACCAGTAGTGGCCCGAGTCTTCCTCCCTCAGACCAGTCATGGTGACTGGTGGCCTGTGCCTAGATTGGGAAAGAATTTCCAGACACAGAGTATTTCAGCAAGGAGTGAGTTTACCAAAAACAAAGAGCAGAGATAATGAGGGCGCCGCAAGCACAGTGGGTGACCTCCTGACAGACGAGGGAGAGCAGACTGGATGCTGTTAGAACAGTGGGGCGGCTCAAGGCAGCGCGGACACTTTTTGTGGGTTAGCAGCCAACTTTTATAGAAAAAGGAAATTCCTGCCGGAAGGGTAAGCATTGGGTGATTGATTAGGGTGCTATAGGTTGAGTACCAGGGTAGGGATTTCTACCTAAGACGCTGGCCAGTTTAGATCAGGGGGCTCATTGCAACAGTTGCCATGGGGCTCAGTCAGTTCTGGAGATGACGCAGGGCTCGGCATCTGTGGCCTTGGTACCTGTGACCTTGGTATAGGGCTCCACATTGACAAGAAGCTGGAGCTTGGGTTGTCCCAGATGGAGAACCAAGAGCCCTGGGCCCAGAGCTAGTGACCAGCTTGGTGCACACGAGCGTGGACATCTTATACTAGCTCTTACTCTTGTAGGGCCTGGACTTGTGCGGCTACTGGCGTCTCACCAAGAGGGCCTGCCCTGATACTTTTTGAGGGTGCTGAACCTTTGAGCGCTCCCACCGGTGGAGAAAAGGCCACTGGTCAGGGCCACGTGGCCTACCCACAGCCCTCTGGCCACGGAGCCCCCTGCTCTGCGTTCTCTCTTCTCCTCCCCTAGCTCACCTCTCCCTCCTCTCCTGGGAAGGGCAGCAGCAGCAGCAGTTGAGGGGGCGGGAGGCGGGGGGTGGTCTCCGGGCCACATGGCCCTTCTCTAGTGTGCTGGTGGGAGGCAACACGTGGGGTCTCCAGGGAACTGGAAGCTGGGCCGGATTCCGCTTGGCTCTTTCAGCGCCTCTGAGATGGACAGAATGAAAGAGATAAGAGGTGGCCTGGGGAGAGGGAGACCTGGGGGGTCAGATCCCGAGGCCAGAGGGAAGGGGGCCCCTTGGCCACAATCATGGCTCTGAAACTAGAGGCTGAAGCCTGCTTAGCATGCAGCCCGCAGTCTCTGTAGAGGCTGCTCCTCTCCTCTGTATCCACCTGCCCCTTCCTCACCGTGACATGCCCCTGGGGGAGGAGCTGAGGAGGCCAGGAGGAAACGGGTCAGGTGATGGGCTGTCCCCTCTTTCTCTTCTTCCTCTTTCTGCACCCTGCGGGCTCCTGGTTCTACCCTCCTCTCTGGGGTGAGTCATGCTGAAGGCAGGTAACAGTCTCCATGGGCCCTCAGGGGACTGAGCAGGAGCTGTTAGCTCCACAGACCCCCAGGGTGGTCAGAATCTTCATGCTTGGTCACGGAGGGCCTGTCTGGTGGGTCAGGAAGGTTTTATGGGTGCTCAAGGGGAGAGGAGAGAGGAGGCAGAGATTGAATTCTAGCAAGGAAGTACAGGGAGGGCCCCTGGCAAAGGAGCAGGAGAGGGAAGCTGAGAGCAAAGAGATCAGGAGTCCTCAGAGGGGCTGTGGGGGACGGGGATCAGCGGTCACAGATGAAGAGGGAAGGGAACACAGGAGCTGGGGGACCTGGTGTCATCTCTGCACCCTCACCTGTCTACCTGTGGACACCAGAGACACATTGGTGTAACTGATACATAAAGACCCTAATATCTTTTCTTTTAGCAAGTGTTAGCACTTTTAAGATTTATTTATCCTAATTAATGACTTAGCAGCAGCAGCAGCATCCTAATTAATTAATTATTTTGACCATGCTGCATGGCTTGTGGGATCTTAGTTCCCAGACTAGGGATTGAAACTGGACCCTTGGCCGTGAAAGTGCAGAGTCCTAACCACTGGACCACCAGGGAATTCCCTAGGATTTAATTTTAAAAAGATGCAGTTTAGGAACTTCCTTGGTGGTCCAGTGACTAAGACTCTGTGCTCCCAACGCAGGGGGCCTGGTCCTGGAACTAGATCCCACACGCTGCAACAAAAACCCAGTGCAGCCAAATAAATAAAATGTCTTTAAAAATAAAATTTACAAAGAAAGAGAGAAGAGAGACGGAGAGTTTGAGATTGATTAGGACTCTGGCCTGTGCTTCCCAGGTGGCTCAGAGGTAAAGAATCCATCTGCCGATGCAGGAGATTCCGAAGCCTCGGGTTCGATCCCTGGGTGGGGAAGATCCCAAGAAAAGGAAATGGCAACCCACTCCAGTATTCTTGAAAAATCTCATGCCCAGAGGAGCCAGCAGGCTGCAGTCCATAGGGTCGTAAAGAATCAAGATAGCACTGACCAGTGGGTGAGTATGCACCCACTCACCGGCTTGTGCTTTATGGACATGTAATTCCAGTTGTGGCCACTGGGGGCTCTGCAGCCTAACACCTGTGCCGGGAACCCTGTACACAGTCAGTGACTGATCTGGGAATTGGAACCTATCAAGGGGACTTGCTTGCCTGGAGAATCCCAGGGACGAGGGAGCCTGGTGGGCTGCTGTCTCTGGGGTCGCACAGAGTCGGACACGACTGAAGCGATTTGGCGGCGGCGGTGGCAGCAGCAGCAGCAGCAGCAGCAGCAAGGAGACTTGGCTCTAAATTCAATGCTTTGCGTCCCCCCTACCCCTTCCCCCTGACTCCCGCTCCTCCTCGGTGCAGGGGCCTCCTCCTTGTAATAGAAGTGAGCTGAGACGGAGGATAAGAGCAAAGGGACAGACAAAAGATGGACACGTTAGGAACTTGGCCTGTGAGGGCCCGCGGATCCACAGGTGGGAAAGCAGGATGGAGCTTCAGAGCGAGGAGAAGCCAAGGAGTAGCACCAGCCCTCTCACACAGTGCTACTTTTCAAAGCGTTTTCCTGGGCCCTGTCTCTCAATTCCCGCAATAGGTTTGCGATGCAAGTGTTGCTTTTCTCTCTCACACTCATTGGCCCAGAAACACCAATGACCTGCTGAAAGTCGGACAGTGACAGACAGATGGAACCAGACCAGGCCCCCTAACTTCGGACAGCACCTGACTCTCATCTGAAGTCGGGCCCACAGACGGGATGGGAAACAGAATTCCGTGGCACCGGCATAGCGCCCCCTCCAGGAACCTAATGACACGCCACACGGGGAGGCACCCTCCTGAGGGGGGAAGGGGGACCTGGCTCCTATAAAGGAGGGTCATCGTGTGTCAGGGTGTGTAGCCGCTCCTTCCCACGCAACATTCCCCTTGTCTGGCCACTGTGACCACTGGGCAGGGCCACCCATCTGGTGTAAGAAAAAGGATCTAAGTGCCTTGAGTTAGTCTACACTTCCAAGCCCAGGAAACGGGTCAAATACTCTGACTATACAATCTGGGATGACCCTGGCTCTGGCTTCACTAACGTTGCCATGGCTGGGCTGAAAGAGGAGGATTCAGGAACTTACCAGAGTGAAGCCAAGGACTCCGAAGGTGCCACCATTCTGTACAAGAAAATCCTCCTGCAGTTTTGCCCCCGTGAGCTCTTTGCTGAGGGATGGGACCTTCCTGGGGTGTCCAGGGACATAAGGCCACTCAAGCCCTTCACCAGCCTCCATCACCCAGATCCCAGCAGCTCCCTGCTCCCTTCCACACTGACTGTGGGCAGTTGGGTCCCCAGTCCCCGGACACAGGCTGACACTTGCATCTTTGGGTGTCCTGACTCAACAGCTAGAAGCTGCACTGGAGGCCCACTGGGGATCCACACAGTGACTCGGACACACCCTGCCTGGAGCTCACCCCGTGTGAGCGAGGAGGCTTGGGTGAGTCCCTGGGGTCTAGGGTCTCCTGCAGGCTGTTTTGGCCCTGGGTCTGAGGATCAGGAGTGGGGCCTTGGGGACGAGTGCCTGTGCTGTCTGCCTCCACAGGAGCCCCTGGCTCTCCCCACCATTGCGACGAGCTCAGCATCAGGCTCTCTCCTCAGCCCCATCTCTCTTTTCCCACCAGCTCTGGGGAGGCTCCTTCCCCTGGGGCCCCAGTCAGCTCTGGCCTGAAGGACCCTGAGGGGCTGGCTCTCGCCCCGCCCCCTCTTCCTCTTAGGACTTTGGGGGCTGGCCCACTCTTCTGGGGAGCCTGGGCGGTCATCGTCTTCTCTGTGTTGTCACCCGTCACATTTGCTGCTCTGGTGATATCCAGGCCAATCCCCGTCAGTGTCTCTGAGCACAGGTAGGTCTGGGGGTCTTATTGGAAGGGAGGGGTCTAGGAAGGGCTGGACAGGTGATTGTGTGGCCTCTGATTCAGGAAGGAGGAGACTGGGGGTGGGCGTAGAGGTCTGAATGGGGTCCCAGGTCTCATCTCAGAGCTGGGTTGGCAGGGGAGAAGGAGGGGTTAAACTTCATGTATGATGGGGCTGGGAGATGGCTGTTAACACTTGTCAGGAGTGACAGGACTTCCATGAGTGCTGGTTTCACATGTGAGGGACGTGAGGTCTGTCCTCAGTTACGTGGCTACTTCTGGAAGATTCTCTGTGGGCAACTCTGGGTAGTGCCCCTCCCCATCTGCCGATTGAAGATCTGGGGTCTTCTGCAATAGACAGATCTGGTACCCCAACTGGTCTGCTTGTACCTCTGGCCCCAGTGGCTCTCTGCTCTCACTCCAGCCCAGTCTCTCTGCCACCACCCCTCTTGGCAGGGTCATTCCTGTCTCCATGACCAATGGGCTCTGGCCCCTTTCTGGTCCCTTGGAAGCCTCTGACTCTCTTGGGGTGTCAGCTTCCCCCAGACTTGGGCTCAGAGCAGGTCATTCCCCACGAGTCAGAGGAACTGCAGGTATTGCTCCACGTCCTGGTGCTGTGGGCCCATGGCTCCTTGGCAGTGGGTTCAGGTGGGTCAAGTACAGAATCAGGCTCCAGTTCCACGAGTCCCAGGGCCTGGACTTGGGGAGTACCCCAGGCAGCGATCACCTCAGCCTGGACCCTGCCTGCTTCTTCTCCCTCCTCTCTCCACAGATCCAAAGCTGTCTCCTCTGGCTTGGCTGCCCCCAGACACCTGGTCAACCTGCTGTGTGGCCTCATTGTAGCCAAGGGCCTGCTGCTGCCAGCTGTGCTTGTGTTCCTGCGCTCCGGCCGTTGGGTAGGTGGGTGGGTTTGGCTTGGGCACAAAGGGCAGGGGTAGAAGGAGATGGTGATGCTGGGAAAGATGGTAAGGGGGCGAGGCGGCAGGCACAGAGGTGAGGTTTCCAATCTATTCCAATCTCTTTGAGGTTTCCAATCTATCTGATCCTGATCCAGACCCCGAGGCTCTGCCCATCTCTGGCTGCTTCTTTGCTTCTCATAAGCCACCAAGATCCTCTCCCTCCAAACTCTCAGGTCTCTTGTCTAAACGTTGCCACACTCACACAGACGCACATTCCTCTCGTATTCACTCATTCAGTATGACATCTGTTGAGCCGGAGTCAGTCTCTTAGAGAATGACTGGTACCTGGAGAGGCGGGGCAGGCTTGGGAAAGGAGTAGGACCAGGCAGTGTCTGTACTTCACTCAGAGAAATTCCTTCTCACTCCCCAGGGCTGGAGGAACACTCTGGGGGCAGCAGCAGTGAAGGTTTCTGATGGCCCTCCAACGCAGTCCAGGCCCCTGGAGCGACACTCACTCACCCACATCTACTCTCGACCCTCCCTGTTCATTGTGATCCTTCCTGAGCAAAGACTGTTCTGTGCTCGAGGAAGACAGCTCCCAGCCCGGAATCCACTGTGTTGCAGCACAGACCCACCCTCACTGGGCCACTCTGTGGGCATCTGCTCCCATGTCCCAGCCTCTTTCTCCCCAACCCTACAATCTTTCTTCTCCAGGGCTCCTCCTCCTGCTTTTGGGTTCAGAGACCACCCAGACCACCATCCCATCAGCACTGGCTCCCTCCTCCCTCCCCCTCCTCCCTCCTTTATCTCCACCCAATTCAGGCTGTTCTACCTCACACCCTATCTAGGTGTCTCTCCCTTACTAGCCCTTCACTTTCGGCCTCTACCTCCCCAGGGGCTCTACAGATGGTGAATCATTCCTGGGCAGAGCCTGACATTGCTTGCACCTGCTAGGGTTTCTATTCTACAGGAAATTCATTCCAGCTTCCTCAAGGCCTGCCACCTCCAGCCCAAATGAGCCTCTGCAAACACAGAGAAAACCTCAGTCTCGAAAAGACACGTGGTGTGTGTTTCCCATGCATCCACGCATGCGGGGAAGAAAGGACTAAGCTCACTGGTGTTCCTCTCTTCTCACCCCCAATCTTTGAGAATGGCAGAAAACAAAGAGAAAAGGAAGGTAAATCCAAATTAAGAAAACTGACCATCAACAGATTTCAATTTCTGAGGGTTAAAAATTGAGATCCAAAAAATTAGAATGTTCAGCGCAGAAAGCTCAACAGCTTGAGATACAAGTGGGAGAATATACCCTTCATTCCACTTGAGGAAAATCTGTAGCATTGTTACTGAGTCCAAGCTCAGTCTGCTGGCCTCATAGACAGGGTATTGGGGTAAGAAATAATCATTTTATTTGGAAAGCTGGGAGTCTGGGAAGGTGGCAGACTAATGTCCTAGAGAACCACCTTGCAGGCTAAGCTGCCTCAGTTTTGTCCGACTCTTTGTGACTCTATGGACTGTAGCTTCCCAGGCTGCTCTGTCAGTGGGATTCTCCAGGCAAGAATACTGGAGAGGGCTGCCATGCCCTCCTCAGGGCACCTTCCCGATGTAGGGATCCAACCCACGTCTCTTATGTCTCCTGCATTGACAGGTGGGTTCTTTACCATTAGCTGCATCTGGGAAGCCCAGAGAACCATCTTACCCAAGTAGAATTCAAGCTTCTTTACACTAAAAAAAGGCAGTGGGTGGCTGGTTACTGTGAACTCTTTAGTGTTGGACTCCTTTGTTCTTGCAGCTGTCCCCATGGGTCAGGTCACCATATTCCTGTAAACCTCCAATAAGACAAACGTTATTCTCTGTTCTGCAAATGTTTATATGAATGGGAAAGTGTTACACCTTTAAAGGTCAGAGCCTTGTTCTGTGACAATCTAGAAGGATGGGATGGGGAGGGCGGTTTGGGAGGGAGGGGACATGGGTATACCTATGGCTGATTCTTGGTGATGTATAATGAAAAACCACAAAATTCTGTAAAGCAATTATCCTTCAATTAAAAAAATAAATTAAAAAAAAAGTTGAAGCCTTGAGAATGGGTACCCTGTATATTTCAGGCTGTATGCAACATTCTTAACCTGAAGCAAAAGCAATAGAATACACAGGTTAAAGTAAAAGAAACTAATCAAATATATACTTTCCTATTACATACAGAGGTAAAGATTTAACACAAGTGCACAGAATGTTTGACAGGTTAAAGTAAAAGAAACTAATCCAATATATACTTTCCTACTACATACAGAGGTAAAGATTTAACACAAGCGCACAGAATGTTTGAATTTAGAATTAATGGCAATAATTCATGGGACAGAAGAGAAACTTCAAATAACTGGAATAAATATCCTCACAGACACCGTACCTTTTTACTAGTCAGGCATTGACAAAAGAAAGCAAATGGCAATATTACTTTAATTTATTAATTTGACAAATCGTTAAAAAGATTTTCATATCAGTGCTGGCGAGGGTCTTGTGAAGCAGGTGTTATCTGTGTTCATGGCAGAATATAAGTTGGTCAGCATTTTTTAAGGTGAATAGGGAGGATCTATGAAGTTTAACATGTATATTCTTTGACTTGTCAATTCTACTTGTAGGTCCTCAGCTCTGAGACACACACACACACACACACACACACACACACACAAGGAGCGTGCTCAGAAAGACAAAGATGCTCATCACACATTGTTTGTAATTGTGAGCCCTTGTCAAGGGTTTAGCTAAGCTCTTCTGGGATCTTGTTGCCTAGACATCCATGCTGTTTGGCCAGGAGGCTTGCTGGAGTCTTAAACTGACACTAACCCCCCTCCTAGAGAGCAGCCCTCGGAGTCACAAAAATAAATTCCTGATTGACTTCCCCAGTATCCCTGTGGTCAAGAGCCTTCTCTGCGGCCCAGAGCCTTCCCTTCACCAAAACCCTGCTCATTTTGGTTTGAAGTGACCAATTTGGAGAAGCCCAGGTACCCCAAAGCACTCCATCCATGGACCCTAACAAAGGCTTGGGCCCCAAGTCCTGACTCTGTGCTCTGTCTTGACCTCCCCACGTGGCCTCTCGAGGCCCCTGTAAGTGATAACTTCACTATTTCTATTTCCCTTGTCGTCTTTTGTTGAACCCTACCCAGCACTCTTAACAAGCGTGAATCTAACAAAGTCACAGCAGCCCTGTGGGGCAGTAATAAGATAATGGCGCATCACTTCTGTTCGGTACCACGGAGCAGTTCAAAAAGAATGGGGCTCATCCTTACGGTTGCCAGTGGGAAGGATGAGGGGAGGGACAGTTAGGGAGTGTGGGATGGACATGTACACGCTGCTATACTCAAAATGGACAACCAACAAGGACCTACTGTACCGCACAAGGGACTCTGCTCAATGCTCTGTGGCAGCCTGGATGGCAGTGGCGTTTGGGGGAGAATGGATACACGTGTATGTATGGCTGAGTCCCTTTGCTGTTCACCTGAAGCTATCACAACATCGTTTGTTAATCAGCTGTACCCCAGTACAAAATAAAAAA
Source organism: Tragelaphus eurycerus (assembly GCA_935064755.1). Lineage (NCBI taxonomy): Eukaryota > Metazoa > Chordata > Mammalia > Artiodactyla > Bovidae > Tragelaphus > Tragelaphus eurycerus. The sequence continues at coordinate 16,746,239 of CAKXYN010000027.1, read as the reverse complement.
GTTTTTTTTAAAAAAAATAAGGAAAGAAAAAGAATGGGGCTCATCTTAGATGTGAACATAGCTTCAGGTCCAAACTTCATGTTGGATTTAATTGTTAGTGCAGAATGGGCTTCCCTGGTGGCTCAGTGGTAAAGAATCTGCTTGCAATGCAGGAGACGCTGGTTGGATCCCTGGGCCAGTAAAATCTCCTGGAGGAGGGTACGGCAACCCATTCCAGTATTCTTGCCTGGAGAATCCCATGGACAGAGGAGCCTTGTGGGCTACATACAGTCCATAGGGTTGCAAAGAGTTGGACACAGCTGAAGCGACTGAGCATGCATGCATGCAGAGTGGCGTGGAGAGTATAATCTCATCTCTGCAAAGAAGGATCAACTCAGACGGTACATTTGTTTGCTCATGTAAGCCTACAGTTATTGAAACCCAGGAACTGCCTAAAAATCTACACATCCATCAAACCACAGAGCTACCTATTGAGGGGAGGAGCCTGGTTAGTGTTGCGGGAAGGAGTGGAGAAGGGAACTTTATCTGTTTACCAGTGTGGTGCTTGTTTTTAAGAAAGAATCGTTATGTACACAATTTCATGTGTTGCTGTGTAATGAAGATAATATTTTAAATATTATATTGTGCTATATTTTAAATGGTCAAGGAGGTGGGGTGGGGAAAACGGGCATCCAGAGAAACCAGCATCTATGTTCCCGAGGCCAGTGCAGGAGGGGCGGGTGGTGACAACCCTGGGTCTGCACACCCTGCCGAGGTGAGGGGCTCGTCTGAAGGTCGAGAGGAAGGTATATACTGAATGAAAGCACAGGAGACCCAGCGAGAACACAGTACTCAGGAGATGGCCTGGGGAGAACGGCTTCAGATGAACTTGGGGCCAGGAAATGCCATGTGGACAGGAACTCTTGGTGACAGGCAGGAGGGCTGGTGAAGGGTGTGGTCAGTGGTGATGGGGTTTAGCACTGGCTGTCCCCAAATATGCCACTTTGGCTTATTGGTTATTTTGAATGAAAGTTGTTTGGAGAACAGCTGGCACGGGAACACTCTGACCCACCTTTGTCCCCCTGAAAGCAGGAAATTAACCTCCCATGTGATGGTACTCTCCATGCACGAGGAGGGTAGGAAGCATGCTTATCATCGGAGACAGGGAGTTCAAGGCCGAGAAAGCTGTGGAAACAACCTTTGTTACTTCTTCTTTGATTTGCAATCCCAAGCCCAAACCCCTTTGTTTTGTCAAACCTTCACAGGTAATTGTTGTTGTTGTTATTGTTTTTTGTCTGAAAGGTATAAAAGCTGCCTACTTTGGTCACTTCTTTGAGTCTCGTATCTTTGGAGTTCCCAAACGTATGAAATTAAATTTATTTTCTCCTGTTGATCCGGCTTCTGTCAATTCAGTTATTGGACCAGCCAAAAAGAACCTAGAAGGGTAGAAGAAAATCCTTCCCCTATGGTGGCCTGCTGGATTCCACCTGGCAGAGGCAGAGAAATCTGCAGAAAGGATACCCACAGAGGAGCCGAAGCGTCAACAGGCCCTGCCCCAGGCCCCGGGGACTCTTTCCAAGCACGTTGGAGAGCCTATGACTTGAGCCTGGGCTTGTCCAGACTCCTCGGGTGCATCCTGTGTTGTTCAGAAATCCTGAGTGAGAGGAAGTGAGAGTGGGGGGCCAGATAGGGAGTGGGCACAAGCTCCGAGATCTGGGACTAGAGGGGACAGGGCTCTCCCCAGATGGCAGCCTGAGAGAAAGAAAGAAGGAAGAGAGAGGAGAGAAAGGCTGAGCTGGTATTAAGCTAATCATGCCAGAGTGACCGTCCCTTATACTGCCTGTGTCTGACGTATCTTGGTTGTTTCACAGACAAGGAATTCATGTGCTTGTTGGAGTCAAAGTTAGAGGCAAGTTCAGTTCTTGAATGATTGTTTGAGGTTCCCCATGCAAATGTTTAATTAATTAATTTTTGGCCCTATGGCATGACTTGCAGAATCTTAGTTCCCAGGCTAAGGATTGAACCTGGGCCACAGAAGTGACACAGGCCGAGTCTTAACCCCTGGGCTGCTGAGAAATTCCCCCCTACCCCACCACATAAGTTTTAAACCCTTGCAATGGTCAAGATGGAACAAAAATAAAAAGTTCTATAAATAAGGAAGAACTCCTCCAAGTACTTGTATTTTTCTCTATTGTAGAATATTATAAAACTTTGATAAGTATGTAACTTGAGTCAACTGTGTTAGAACTTCAGGTCTGTCCCAGTCCGTGTTGAACTTCAACATTATAAGGGCATCTCTGGTGGTTCAGATGGTAAAGAATCTTCCTGCGATGAGGAGACCCAGACTTGATCACTGGGTCAGGAAGATCCCCTGGAGAAGGGAAGGGCAACACACTCCAGTATTCGTGCCTGGAGAATTTCAGGGACAGAGGAGCCTGGTGGGCTACAGTCCATGGGGTCGCAAAGAGTCGGACATGACTGAGCGATTAATACAACAGGCAACTCAACATTATAAATGGCTTTCAAATATGTGATTTCCTTAGGGAAATATTTTTTAGTTTCTGAACCCTTTTGCCAGCCTCAGAGTTTCTGGAATCCTTGCTGTCTCTGCCCAGATCTTATTCCTTCCATCTGGCTGATGGGCAGAGTCACTCCATTGAAATCCCTTCCTTTGGGGTTTCCACCTGCAGTTCCAGCTGGGCCTCCTCTACTTGCTCTCTGGAGGTCACTGAATTCATGCTGAGCTTTAGAAGGAGCGTGGAGGAGTGGAAAGAGTCCTGATTCAGTCTGATCCTATATGTGTGTGTTTGGGGATGGGAGGGAGTGGTAGAAGGTATTCGGAAAGAAGTTCAGAAGATCTGGCCCTAAGCATACTTTTCTGCAGGAGACCAGAGCAGAGCGCCCTAGGCAGGAAGACTTTAGAAAAAAAATCTCGGGGAAGGCCATTGGAAGTCTAGCCAGAGCTGTCGACCTCATAGACTTGATGGGACAGACAGGGAGACTGAGTCCCTTCTGTCCCTGCAGTCACGCAGAGAGGAGGAGCCAGCAGGTGGAGCTGCCTTTCCTCACCCCTCCTGGGACAACTGTGGTCTCATCGTCTCCCAGATTCTTCTCATGTCCTGAATCTTGGGGTTGGTGGGGGGAAAGAAGGCAGGTGCCCCCTAGATGGTCAACAGAGTAATGGGGGCCATCCCGCGCTGTTTTCTGTAATAGGGCCACAGACTATGTCATTGCCTGAGCGCAGTTCCCAGAGCCATCTGCCCCCAACTCCTCCTGGGAGAGCTCATGTGAGGACGAGATGGGACTCAGGACTGGGGACAGAGAATGACCTGGGGCGTGAGCGCTCCCTCGGCAGGTTCTGTTCCCCGAGGTCCCACTGCTGCTGCTGCTAAGTCACTTCAGTCGTGTCCGACTCTGTGCGACCCCATTGACGGCAGCTCACCAGGCTCCCCCGTCCCTGGGATTCTCCAGGCAAGAACACTAGAGTGGGTTGCCATTTCCTTCTCCAATGCAGGAAAGTGAAAAGAGAAAGTGAAGTCGCTCAGTCATGTCCGACTCTTAGCGACCCCATGGACTGCAGCCCACCAGGCTCCTCCATCCATGGGATTTTCCAGGCAAGAGTACTGGAGTGGGGTGCCATTGCCTTCTCGCTCTCCACAAAGGTCCAGATGCTCAGGAAAGACTGCACCATGGGGGTTCCGGGACCCCCAGCTCTACACGGAAGATGCTCACCCAACGACGTGGAGAAACAGCAGTGCAGGGAAACGGTGACTCCACTGTCGGCGGCGAAGGGAGGGCCCCTTTTCACACAACAAAGCTCAAGTCCGGAGGACGGAGGGCTGCGGAGAGTAAGGGTGGGCAGAACGTGATCTTGGGAGGAATCGACGGGAGCTGCGGCGCTGTTCACACACAAGCGCAGCCTGGAGGGCCTATAGCGCCCTTTGGCCAGCAGGGGGCGGGGCAGCCCGTCCATCACCCGAGCGCGCTCCCGGCTCCCGGCCCTGCCCTGCTCCTCCGCCGACCAGCCTGGCTGCGCTCCCTGTTTAGCCCCCGCTCGACTCCGGCAGAAGAAGGAGCTCTGAGCCTGGAGTCCTCTGGGCCCCCGTGATGCCACTAATTCACGAGGGAACTTTAAGAGAATCACGAGACTCCCCGTGCCTCGGTTTCCTCAGTGTGAAAGAGGAGAGTGACGACTGCTTCACTTTTTAGGCCAGTGATTTCCAGGCTTACCTGCATCCGGGGATCGCCAGGGGATCTTCAAACACACCGATGCCTGGTCCCACCCCAGGGGGATCTTTTCATTGGTCTGTGTCTGCCGTGGGCCTTGGCATCTTCTCATACCTTCCAGATGATTCTAAGGTGCCGACAAGTTTGAGAATTCCAGAGATAGGTACTCTGGTGACAAGGCCTCAGAAACTAAGTTGCAAGTGTGTTTTTACCTCTTTCCCCTAAGGTCCCCTTTTTACTGTCTTGTTTTCTTAAAATTGAAATTGCATCTCCTTTCTGTGTCTTCCTAGCTCCTGTATAACCTGTATAAGTGGAAAATGTAGATTTCCCTCACAATCTGAACTCAAAAGACCCAAATACTCACTCCTCTCACCTATAATGTAAATAAACCTGTGATGCAAAAACCCATGCAATCTGAGTAAGCCGGAGCTGAGGGCGTCTTTCCTAGGCTCCTGGGTGGTGTGCACTGTGCAGGGCCAGAGAGTTGTGAAATATCTGTGCTTCTCCCAGGAAGACGAGTATAAGAACAAAACCTGGGGTAAAGAAGTGGCTCGAGGTTAGTCACCAGCTCCAGGCCCCAGGAAATGGCTCAGAAGCCCCCACATTTTATCTGGGATGACCATAAATCTGATGAGGATGACAGACTTGGGTGGGAAGGAGAGATTTCAAGAAATGAAAAGGGACCTGGGCCAGGAAGCGGGTCTAATGGAGGGGAAGGCATGGAACAGAACTTCCCATTCCTGAATTCCATCCCACTGCCTCCCCCGGATTCCTCACTTCTCAGGGCTGTATGTACCAATACTGGGATAGAGCAGTATTGCCGCCCGGCTCCCAGCGGGGCCTGTGGGAAATCCTTCCTGAACCCGGCGTCCCCCACTTCCTCCTGCTCCTTTATGAGCCTGAGATCTGGGGCCTCGCAGGAAATGGCACTCCTGTGTCTCTGGAAGAGGCTTCCCAGCACCTGAGCGCAATGCTATGGGGGTGCTTCTCCCCCCCAGAGCTGAGGACCCCTAGATTGCCTTCTCTCAATACAATTCCAAGTCTCCAAAGCGTGGGACTCTCCCTGAGCATCTAGGCCGCCCCCTCCCACCCAGCTCACCTCAGTGGGACCAAACACAAATGACAGGCATTCTTGCCTACCCTCCCCCTCCCCCTCTTCCCCTCTCTGGGGATTCGTGTTTCTCCATCACCCAGCAGATCTGGTCCCCATTGCCCACTGCAGTCAGCTTTGACTCCCCTTTTTATAGTTAAAGGACATATCTTATTTCATACCACATAAAAATGGTATTTTATATACCATATAAAAATGTAATATTTGATATTTCCAAAAAGCACATGCATTTTAAAAGCCTATGGCAATGAAAGAAAGTTATTCCCATCCTATATGCCATATAAAGGGTTAATAGCTTTTGTACATAAACATCTTTTTTTAAATAAATAATTGTTTTAAAAGTAAATAAGAATCAAACACTTTCATTTGTAAAAAGGCTTAGGATATGAACAAGTGATTCATTAGAGAATAAAGAAGAAACAATATGAACACATGTATGAACATGTGTTCAAAACGGCTGATGAAGAAACACGGAATGAATGCTCTCACGCTTGGGCCATCCATTCAAAGACAATGAAAATAAATGGTAATCACCTTCTGTGCTAGAGAGGTGTAGGGCAAAGGGAATTCTGATGAATGGTTGGGAGGACAAAATTGATAGCCTCTTCCTGGAATGAATTAAAAGGCAGAGAAAATCATTCATTCATTCATTCATTCCATCATTTGGGTTGTTTCTAAGATTTGGCTGCTGTGAATAAACCTGTTGTGAACAGTTTTGTTCAGAGGCAGCAACAGGAAAACAGAAGAAGCAGCTACTTAGTGAAGCAGTTTGTGAAATTTTTTCTAAATAACTTGACATGTATGATGATTGCTGTTTAAAAAGACACAGGGCTTTCCTGATAGCTCAGTTGGTAAAGAATCTGCGTGCAATGTAGGATACCCTGGTTCCATTCCTGGGTCGGAAGATCCCCTGGAGAAGGGAACGGCTACCCACTCTAGTATTCTGGCCTGGAGAATTCCATGGACTGTATAGTCCGTGGGGTCCCAAAGAGTTGAACATGACTGAGCGACTTTCACAGCTCACATCTCAGAAAAACACAAAATGTACAAGATTCAAAAAGCCAAAAACACTCCTCTTCTCCATCATTCTAAGCCTCGGTTTCCATTCCCCTGAAGGAATCACTTAAAATCTCTTATCTATGTATTCAGATGTTTACTTCTATATTCTGGGGAGAGAAAATATAGAAGAGAAAAAAAAAGTTTATAGTGTTATTTGTTGATTTTCCAGTTTTACATATTATCTGTTAATCTATTAATGAAGATGATAATTGAATCATTTAATGCATCATTATCCCTCCCAATCCCACTTCCTCTACCTGTAAACCCACAATCACAACTGCCCATAAAAGATGGATATTCAGATTTTACATTTTCTGATCCTGTAAATATTTTTTATAGCCTAGCCATGGAAACAACATACTATGATCATGTTTTCTTTTCAGTATAAGTCATTCCCCTCTCCCCCCTCCCCCAGTGAATCTTCTAACATTCCTATCTGGCGTGGGGGAAGGGTATATGCCTGTCTTCTAATACTCTTGAATCCTAGTTGCTGCTGCGGTAAGTCATTATTGAAATGGGATAATAACTATCTTCCAGAATGTAGAGAGAAAAAGGAATTTAATTTTAAAATGCTGATTTACAGGACTTCCCTGGTGGTGCAGTGGATAAGAATCCGCCTGCCAGGGCTTCCCTGGTGGCTTAGATGGTCAAGAATCCACCGCCAAGGCAGGGGACACAGTCTCAACCCCTGGCTGGGAAGATTCCACCTGCCTCAAGCCCGTGGGCCAATCTACTGAGCCCAGGTGCTGCAGCTACTGCAGCTCTCACATCTAGAGCCCGAGCTCCACAGCAGAAGCCACTGCAGTGAGAAGCGGGTGCACCACCCCTAGAGAGCAGCCCTGCGCTCCACAGCCAGAGAAAGCCCGCTGGAGCAACAAAGGCTCAGCACAGCCACAAACAAGCAAAGCAGTGTGCACGTATCAAAAAAATAAATGATTTACAAAACCATCAGGAATAGGGAAATAACTTGGGTTTTTCCCGAAGAACAGAAAACTAAGAAAAGAATTTTCTTAAGCTGGTTTTAGGAAAGGCAGAGGAACCAGAGATCAAATTGCCATTTGCTGGATCATCGAAAAAGCAAGAGAGTTCCAGAAAAACATCTATTTCTACTTTATTGACTATGCCAAAGCCTTTGACTGTGTGGATCACAATAAACTGTGGAAAATTCTGAAAGAGATGGGAATACCAGACCACCTGACCTGCCTCTTGAGAAACCTGTATGCATGTCAGGAAGCAACAGTTAGAACTGGACATGGAACAACAGACTGGTTCCAAGGAAAAGGAGTATGTCAAGGCTGTATATTGTCACCCTGCTTATTTAACTTATATGTAGAGTACATCATGAGCAATGCTGGTCTGGATGAAGCACAAGCTGGAATCAAGATTGCCAGGAGAAATATCAATAACCTCAGATATGCAGATGACACCACCCTTATGGCAGAAAGCAAAGAACTAAAGAGCCTCTTGATGAAAGTGAAAGAGGAGACTGAAAAAGATGACTTAAAGCTCAACATTCAGAAAACGAAGTTCATGGCAAATAAATGGGGAAACAGTGAGAGACTTTATTTTTTGCCACTCCAAAATCACTGCAGATGGTGATTGCAGCCATGAAATTAAAAGATGCTTACTCCTTGGAAGGAAAGTTATGACCAACCTAGCTAGCATATTCAAAAGCAGAGACATTACTTTGCCAACAAAGGTTCGTCTAGTCATGGCTATGGTTTTTCTGGTAGTCACGTATGGATGTGAGAGTTGGACTATAAAGAAAGCTGAGCACCGAAGAATTGATGCTTTTGAACTGTGGTGTTGGAGCAGACTCTTGGGAGTCCCTTGGATGGCAAAGAGATCCAACCAGTCCATCCTAAAGGAGATCGGTCCTGGGTATTCATTGGAAGGACTGATGCTAAAGCTGAAACTCCAATACTTTGGCCACCTGATGCAAAGAGCTGACTCATTTAAGAAGACCCTGATGCTGGGAAAGATTGAGGGCAGAAGAAGGGGAAAACAGAGGATGAGATGGTTGGATGGCATCACCAACTCAATGGACACGAGTTTGGGTGGACTCCAGGAGTTGATGATGGACAGGGAGGCCTGGCGTGCTGCAGGTTCATGGGGTCGCAAAGAGTCGGATACGACTGAGTGACTGAACTGAACTGGACTGAAAATGAAGAAGAAAATTTTGTTGAAGTGAAGGAAAATGGAGAGTGCTGATTAAAAGGGCTTCCTGTATTCCAAACAGAATTAATGAAAAGAGAGCTATGTTCTGTCTGTCAGGATCAGCTCATTTATGCTGGAGTCATAAACATCCTCTACCCTTCAGCGGCTTTGCAGGACAAATGTTGACTTCTCTCCAGTATGCTGAGGGTCCCTGGTGAACTTTGAAGGCATTGTCCTTGGAGACTTCCTCCGAGTTCCAGGCTGCTTCAGTCTGATGGCCTGTCCAAATCAACAAGTGCCTCTCTAGCAGAAGAAAGTGCCAGAAAGAGAAGCAATTAAATGTTCTCACCCGGAACTGACACAGTACAGTTCTTTCTGACAAAACCAATATAATATTGCCTTGCCCAATTTCAAGGGAGCTGAAAATGATGATTCTCCCAGTGTCTAGAAATAAAAATAAACTGAATACCACCAAGCAGTTGTAATGTCAACCATACACCTGTACATCAAAAAAAAAAAAAAATGTTTATCTACAATAACTAAGAGAAAATTCTTACAATAACTAAGAGAAAATCAGTGCTGGAGGAAAGAAAGGGTTACTTCTAAAGGACTTAATAAAAAAAATCTTGGCTTCAGAGTTTTCTGCTGCAGCATGAATGCCAGAAGACAACAAATTATTCTTTCTTGAGAATAGAGGGAAATATTATGATCCAGTAATTTCATGCCTCATTAAATTGTCCTCATTGTGTAAAGACAACCCAGAGTTTTCATGTGAAAGAAACCAGGTACCTTTCTTTGAAAGTATAGATCGAAAATTTACTGAGTTCGCTGAGGTAAAAAGTAGAAAACAAAATGACAAATGAGGAAGCTGTGGTTTACAAATACGTTTAATCAGAAACCAGTCAGGCTGAAGATAAGCTAACTGCTGTAATTCTGTCTTAAAGGTAAACAAAACTCAACGTTTGTAACTGTTGCTAGCTAGGGCATAGAAATGTAATTGAGTTTTACATTTTGATCTTCTATTTAGTGACTTGATAATTTCTCCTATTAACTCTAGTCATACACGTTTGGAATTTCTAACACAGATAATCATTTCACTGCAAACAATGTTAGTTTTATCACCTGCTTCTGATATTTATGGCTCCTTTTTTTCCTAGTCTTAAGACATTCCTTGGCTTTTCAGTAGGATGATGGCTAGAAGAGACGAATGTCCGCATGCCTGTCTTGCTCCTGGATTTGAAGGGAATGCATTCCCTTTTCCAAAGTCAGGATTCCCATCATACGCTACATTGCTCCACACAGTGGTGATTTTGTGGCACATTCATGCTCAGTCACTCAGTCTTGTCCGACTGGTTACGACCCCATGGACTGTAGCCCACCAGGCTCTTCTGTCCATGGGATTCTCCAGGCAAGAGCACTGGAGCGGGTTACCATTTCCTATTCCAGGGCATCTTCCCGACCCAGGGATCGAACCTGCATCTCCTGCGTTGGCAGGCAGATTCTTTACCACTAGTGCCGCCTGGGAAGCCCTCAGGTCTATAATAGGTACGTTTCTAGCAGTGGAGCTGCTCGGTTGATGGGAAAATGCATTTCTACCGATGTTGTCAAAATTGCCTTCATCAGAGGTTACGCTTGGGCCTCCGAGGGTAAGCCTGTAGTCCCAATGATCAACAGTGAGTGAGGGTGCCCGCAGCTAATGCTAACTCAGTGTCAGCGACTGTTTGCTTTCTGTCAATCTGCGGGGTCCGGGTTACGTTTTGTTGTTTTGTTTTGTACCTTGTCAGTGATAAGGAAGGGTGATCGGCTTTTTGAACACTGATGCACTGTTTGCATTGCTGGTTTTCTGTGACCTGACTGTTCCTGTTCCTGTGCATTTTTCTTTAGGTTAATGGCCTTTTTTACTGATCTCTTTGAACCACAAATGGTTTCCTAAAGCTAAGCAATGCAAACAGACGTGCTTCAGGAAGAATGGCCTGAGAACTGTGAGCAGAAAGAACATGAAGAAGGATCAGCTCCTGGAGGTGCCAACGGTGACCTGGTGAGAACTGGCAGTGCGGGGAGAGGGAGGTGGGACCTGGGGTGGTGGGCGGTGCAAGAGCATTAGGCTGAGATGGAACTGACTGTTGATGCAGAAAGAGAGAGGAGGTGAGGGAGAGATCAGCTGGGATGACTGGCAGACGCGTGAGGCCAGTGATAGAGGGAGAGCCTGGGGAGAGTCAGCCTGAGGAGGAGGTCTGAGAACCACCCTCGCCCCGTCCCGTGGGGTGAGGAATGCACCCAGGTGCTAGGCGTTGTTCTTCTCGAATATAAGGTCAAAGTCTTTCTTTCAGGAAGTGTATGGTTCACTGGTTGGGGGGCTTGCCAGCATAACCAAAAGTGGGATCTGGCTGCTCACCGCTCAAAAAGCTAATAAAGAGGCAAGGTTGATGGAAAAGGAAAGTTTGCTTTATCTTGGATGCTGGCAACCGCGGGGAGGGAGGGTGGATGCCTGTCCAAAGGCTGACTCCCCCGACCTGACAATCAGGGGGCAAGAGCTTTTATAGACAGAAGGAGGGGGCTATACGAAGAAACAGCAGTCAGCTCTGATAGTCACCTTGAATTGGTCATCTGTGGTCTGACCAGTGTCATCTTGATTGTTCTAAGTGCAATTAATCTTAGGTTTTGTTTTCATTTCTTGAGGCTAGCTCTTGGAATTCCGGCAGTTTAAGTCATGGCTTCAGTCTGGCCATCACGTAGTTAACTTCTCCCCACGATGGGTTTTTCAGTATGTGTCAGACAGCTCAGAGTATTATCTGTAGCCCTTGTAGAGGAGCTAAAGGTCCTTGATTATGCTTAAGGACTGCTGCTGCTGCTAAGTCGCTTCAGTCGTGTCCGACTCTGTGAGACCCCATAGACGGCAGCCCACCAGGCTCCCCCGTCCCTGGGATTCTCCAGGCAAGAACACTGGAGTGGGTTGCCATTTCCTTCTCCAATGCATGAAAGTGAGAAGTGACAAGCTACATCATTATTATTTGGTTTCCTTTGACTGTTTTCCTTTTTATTCTGCATTCTCTCGCTTGTTTAACTTATCCTTTGGCTAAAGTCTTTCCACAGACAGAAGGCAGACAGAGGACCCAAGGGGCAAGGACTATAGGGTCCTGCTCCGTTTCCCCAGTGGACGTGCAGGGAAGGGAGTGAGTGTGCCTCCTGGGTGTCCAGGCTGGTTGAAGATGCTCATGCACCCTGCGGTCCAGACTGAACGGAAAGCAGTTCCATTGATGTTCTCTTTTATTTCTGTATGACCTGGGGAGAAAGGAGGGGGAGGAAGTTCTGAACTGGAGAGAATCCACTCCCTGACTCTCTCTGAGGCCCTCGCCTGCCTCCCCTGCTCCACCAAGCCTGCACCTTTCCTCCTTCCCTTCTCCCTCCTGTTCTTGCCTGCTTGCTGGGGTCCAGGAGCAGAGACAATGAGAAGACGTCTATTTTCCTGTGACCAGCCTCTGCATCGCCCTCCCAGTACCCTGGTCACTCTCTCTCGTGTTTTCAGGGCCCCTGCCCACAATCCAGAGACCCTCCTGAGAACACCAGTCATAACAACATGTAAGAGCATCCCTGACCCTTGTTTCAGAATGGGTCTGGTGGTGGGAGGCTGGGGAAGCCCCCAGCAGTCAGCACTTGAGAGCAGTGGGAGCTCCTTTTGGTCTGTGATGAGGACTTGTCTTTGGGTGAACTCTGGAGCAGACAAATGAGGAGCATCCAGGGAGGAAGCCTTTGTGTGAGTTTAGAAGGATGGAAGGCACTGATGGCAGCTGGGATAGTGTCTCCAAGCCTGGGGAGATCAACAGGCAACAACTGCTCTGTGAACCTGTTAGATGCCCTACAGTCTAAAGGGAAGGAGGGTGAAGGTCCCTGGTTCTACTCCCACCACCACCAGGATGCAAGTTCAAGGTTAGATCATTCCTCTAGACTTTGAACCACAGCTCCCAGCAGTGTGTCAGACCAACAACATTTGATAAAATCTGTTACATGCTGACATAAGCCCCAGTTTTTATTTTATAAAAAGATTGCTTCCATGTTCCATGACCGTCATTTTCTTTAGAGAGAAGGCACTTTTTTATTGCCTTGGATCAGGAGTGTAAGGACCACATCTGGCAATGGCAGGATGCAGAGGGAAGAAACCAGGGCCTGAGAGCATCATGCAGCCCAGCCCCTGCCCACCCCTTAGACCGCAGAGCTTGGTTTTACATGAGATGGAAATAAACCCCTAAGCTGTGTTAAGCACCATCATTTGGAGCTTTTCTGTTCTTTAGAACTGAACCCAGTGCCAACGAATACAGCTGTCTGTGGAGAGTTTTGTTAAGTGAACTGTTTCAGTTCAGCAGTTTTTCCCCCTAAGCATTTTGATGATGTTTATTCCACTGCCTCTTGGCTGGTGGTGTTGCAGGTGAGAAGTCTGCTATTTAAAATCCTTCATAAGTGAAGACTGCTTCCTCTCAGTTTTCTGTTCTGCAATTTCTCGACAATATGCCAAGCTGAGGGTTTCTTTTTGTTTATGTTGCTTGGTTTGTGATGACTTGTGTCTGTGGCTTGATGACTTTTTGTAACTCTGGAAAATTCTCAGTCTCTTCACATATTGCCTCTTCAGTTATGCCCAGGATGTAGAGACCTGCTCCCATCCGGACAAGAACAAAGAGCCAGGTAAACTACAGAGTCACAAATTTTCCTGAATCTCCAAGGAGTTGAGGTTGTAAGACAACTGAATAAACTAAAACCCAAAGGAAGAGAGGCCACTCCACATAGACTCAAGACGTTATCACTGGCTCACCTGTCCTCAGGAGGGGAGGAGAAGATGCAGAATACCAAACAAGTGGGTCAGAACAATTCAGCTGTTTTACCAAATCATCAAAGATTAAGTGCAGGCTAGCATGACAGTATAGGACTCCTGGAATCCCAAGACACAAGCGGAGTGTTCACACCAACTTGTGACTTCTCGTCTAGGTGCTCATGGGAAGGATGGAAGATGGAAAGTCTCCCTCGGTGGGGAGAACCTGGAGCAAGGAAGTGGGAAAATAGATCCCTACTCTCTATGGAACAAAAGTATCAAGCAGCTGTTGTAGGGGCAACAAGTCTTGTCATCCCCAGGGAAGAGGTGGAGACCCACTGAAGTGAAGGAAGTGTACAGAACATACTGTCTGGCTGCCGAGAGCACAAATGTGAGGGCTGGAGCTCCAGCAGTCATTTTGGCCACAAGATGATAGACTTTGGAGGCCGTGAATAGGATGGTGGGGCAGAGAGAAGGAACCAAATTCCCTGATGATGATCAGCCCAGCCCTAGGTGTCTATCTCTGAACTTTTTAGTAAAAGATAAAGTAATGCTCAAAATTCTCCAAGCCAGGCTTCAGCAATATGTGAACCGTGAACTTCCTGATGTTCAAGCTGGTTTTAGAAAAGGCAGAGGAACCAGAGGTCAAATTGCCAACATCCGCTGGATCATCGAAAAAGCAAGAGAGTTCCAGAAAAACATCTTTTTCTGCTTTATTGACTATGCCAAAGCCTTTGACTGTGTGGATAACAAGAAACTGTGGAAAATTCTGAAAGAGATGGGAATACCAGACCACCTGATCTGCCTCTTGAGAAATCTGTATGCAGGTCAGGAAGCAACAGTTAGAACTGGTCATGGAACAACAGACTGGTTCCAAATAGGAAAAGGAGTATGTCAAGGCTGTATATTGTCACCCTGCTTGTTTAACTTATATGCAGAGTACATCATGAGAAACTCTGGGCTGAAAGAAACACAAGCTGGAATCAAGATTGCTGGGAGGAATATCAATAACGTCAGATATGCAGATGACACCACCCTTATGGCAGAAAGTGAAGAGGAACTCAAAAGCCTCTTGATGAAAGTGACAGTGGAGAGTGAAAAAGTTGGTTTAAAGCTCAACATTCAGAAAACTAAGATCATGGCATCTGGTCCCATCACTTCATGGCAAATAGATGGGGAAACAGTGTCAGACTTTATTTTTCTGGGCTCCAAAATCACTACAGATGGTGACTGCAGCCATGAAATTAAAAAATGCTTACTCCTTAGAAGGAAAGTTATGACCAACCTAGATAGCATATTCAAAAGCAGAGACATTACTTTGCCAACAAAAGTCTGTCTAGTCAAGGCTATGGTTTTTCCTGTGGTCATGTATGAATGTGAGAGTTGGATTGTGAAGAAGGCTGAGCGCCGAAGAATTGATGCTTTTGAACTGTGGTTTTAGAGAAGACTCTTGAGAGTCCCTTGGACTGCAAGGAGATCCAACCAGTCCATTCTGAAGGAGATCAGCCCTGGGATTTCTTTGGAAGGCATGATGCTAAAGCTGAAACTCCAGTACTTTGGCCACCTCATGCGAATAGCTGACTCATTGGAAAAGACTCTGATGCTGGGAGGGATTGGGGTCAAGAGGAGAAGGGGACGACAGAGGATGAGATGGCTGGATGGCATCAGTGACTCGATGGACGTGAGTCTGGGTGAACTCCGGGAGTTGGTGATGGACAGGGAGGCCTGGTGTGCTGCGATTCATGGGGTCGCAAAGAGTCGGATACAACTGAGCGACTGAACTGAACTGAATAAACTCTTATTGGAATTTTCTTTGGTATTCAGCCTGGTAATTCTGAATGAATAAGTACAGAATGAATTTATTCATGTACATGAATAAATACAACTCATTTAGAGAGGACTCGCATGTTTTGGGGACTTCCCTAGATCGTAAACCTTACGTGTAAAGAAGGATTCAGCCAGGCTTGTAGGTAGCTTTGTTTTCATGGGTAGACCTCCTTGCAAACTTCAGCAACTATTAAAAAAAAATTCTAGGTTAAAATTATTTTAGTGTGAAACACATTACTAGAATAACACTTTTTGAGTATTGAGGGCTGAATACACAGAGTCTAAAAACTACTGCCGCTTAGAATACTACCTCCACTTAATAGGTGAGAAGTTACAGAAGCATATCCAAAGATAAACTGAGTAAATTGCTCCCTCTAGTGGTGCCTTTGCATTTATACACGACTGAGACGACTGCAGATGGCGACTGCAGCCATGAAATTAAAAGACGCTTACTCCTTGGAAGGAAAGTTACGACCAACCTAGCTAGCATATTCAAAAACAGAGACATTACTTTGCCAACAAAGGTCTGTCTAGTCAAGGCTATGGTTTTTCCAGTGGTCATGTATGGATGTGAGAGTTAGACCATGAAGAAGGCTGAGCGCCGAAGAATTGATGCTTTTGAACTGTGGTGTTGGAGAAGACTCTTGACAGTCCCTTGGACTGCAAGGAGATCCAACCAGTCCATTCTGAAGGAGATCAGCCCTGGGATTTCTTTGGAAGGAATGATGCTGAAGCTGAAACTCCAGTACTTTGGCCACCTCATGCGAAGAGTTGACTCATTGGAGAAGACTCTGATGCTGGGAGGCAGGAGGAGAAGGGGACAACAGAGGATGAGATGGCTGGATGGCATCAGTGACTCGATGGACGTGAGTCTGGGTGAACTCCGGGAGTTGGTGATGGACAGGGAGGCCTGGCGTGCTGCGATTCATGTGGTCGCAAAGAGTCGGACACGATTGAGCGACTGAACTGACTAAACTGAACTGAGACGACTGGGTTTATTGTTTTGTTTTGTGATCCGCCCCCCAAAAATAGTCTGAGTTTGGAAATTTTTAAATTGATTTTTTTAAAACATTTTTTCCTTGAAAAAATGAGTTTGTGTTTTTTCTATTTGAAAATAATGCAGTTACTGTGGAATGAATGGCATTTTTCCCCATTAAAACTTATATGATTAAGGGTTTCTAACATAATTATTTTATGAAAGGTCTGCCATTAACAGACTGGTTATTGTACAAATAGCTGGTGTCTATGTAAACTGGCTTTTGCAATCCATATAAAGTTTAAAATCGTGAAAACCTGTGCTATCATTCCATTAGCACAGTTTGAAAAAGTATTAAAAGCATAACATTTTTGATAATAATTCTTCACATAATTCAATCATTAATAGTACTATAATCATTTTATGAGATTATTAATAAACTCTGGACTAATACAATACTGATGAGGCAGGAGATAGATGGGCTCCAGGTCAGACTTTTACAGTCGGCCTCCTGTTTGCATTTCATGGGGCAGGAAGCAGTGGGCTTCAGGCTGGATACTTACAGCTGTTCACATTTCCTGAGACAAGAGATAGATGGGGTCCATTTGAGGAATTTACAATCAGCCTCCTGTTTGCCCTCCAAAATGGAAGTAACAACAGAACCAGGGTAAGTAACCAGGCTTTGTCTCTTGTAGACACTAAGAGTCACGGCAATAGTCAGGGAAGAAGTCATGGCAAGGACAAAGAGGGGCACAATTCTGTTTGAGTAAAGGATTAAGGGATCTCCGCTCTCACCTTTTTGGGACAAAGGAGACACTACACGTGCACAAAAGACCCTTTGTGGGTCAGAAGTCAGGGGATAATGCCAGGCCATAATGAATGAGTCTTGCACTTCCCAGAAGCCTTCACTTTGAGATGGATCTTGGCTGAGGTCTGTGTGTGTGTGCCCAGGCGAGGCCTCAGGGGAGGTCATGTGTGGACAAAGAGACCAGATAATTGGCTAAAGGTAAACAAAGACCCAGAAGAACTGACCTATATGCATGACTCAACTGCCTCTTACTGAGCTCCTCCTCACTAAGAAGGCTGCCCACACCCTTTCTCTGCGGGTGTGAATCCCCGTTTTGCTTCTGTCTTAACTAAAACTGTCGCCCTGTGTGCTCTCCCACTTGTTATTGTGCTATGTCCTCAATAATAAACTGTATTCCTGCATTTACAGTTTTTGTCTCTTGATAAATGCATTTTTTTCACTGGAGGCAAAAATCCAGGGCAAAATAGCTTCTAACCTCTAGTGCTTGCTGGGATTCTTGGTTCTCATCCAGGCTACCCAGGTTTAATTTCTGTGCAGGGAATTAAGATCTTGCTTCATGCCACTATTCACTGCTGCCAAGCCAAAATCACTGGGACAATGAATGTTTCTATCTAAATATTTTTGAGAAACTGGATTTCAAAATGTAAGCAAACTATGGTCGAAGGAAATGCTAGTATATATCATGGACTGAATCTAAATTAAAGATCTAATATATATCATTCATATATGAATATAAGTAATGCATATGTACACAGACTCACACCTATATGATTTTGAGCAATGATATAAAGAACTCAGTGGATTTTAGGTAAGGCTTCAAAAACTTGTACTTGTCTGTATTATCTTTTTCATTTATCATATGAAATTCTCCCTAAAATTATTAGATACTCTCCCTAATCTCTTCCTAAGGTTAGAATGGAAGTGATTCTTTGCAGTTCACTGACATCTGCCAAGGTCATACAATTAATATCAGGAGGATACTCTGGACAAGGCTTCCAGGTGGCACCAGTGGCAAAGAATCCTCCTGCCAGAGCAGGAGACAAAGAGATGCTGGTTTGATCCCTGGGTTGGGAAGATCCCCTGGAGGAGGGCATGGCAACCCACTCCAGTATTCTTGCCAGGAGAATTCCATGGACAGAGGAGCCTGATGGGCTATAATCCACAGGATCACAAAGAGTGGGACAGGACTGAAGCAGCTTAGCACTCATCCACTCTGGACAGTCAGTTCAGTTCAGTCGCTCAGTCATGTCTGACTCTTTGCAACCCCATGGTCTGCAACACGCCAGTCCTCCCTGTTCATCACCAACTCCCAGAGTTTACCCAAACTCATGTCCATCGAGTTGGTGATGCCATCCAACCTTCTCATCCTCTATTGTGCTCTTCTCCTCCTGCCTTCAATCTTTCCCAGCATCAGGGTCTTTTCCAGTGAGTCAGTTCTTCATATCAGGTGGCCAAAGTATTGGAGTTTCAGCTTCAGCATCAGTCCTTGCAATGAATATTCAGGACTGATTTCCTTTAGGATGGACTAGTTGGATGTCCTTGCAGTCCAAGGGACTCTCAAGAGTCTTCTCTAACACCCCACAGTGCAAAAGCATCAATTCTTTGGCATTCAGCTTTCTTTACGGTCCAACTCTCACATCTATACATGACAGCTGGAAAAACCATAGCCTTGACTAGATGTACCTTTGTTGGCAAAGTAACATCTCTGCTTTTTAACATGCTGTCTAGGTTGGTCATAGCTCTTCTTCTAAGGAGCAAGCTTATTTTAATTTTATGGCTGCAGTCACCATCTGCAGTGATTTTGGAGCCCCCAGAATGAAGTCTCTCACTATTTCCATTGTTTCCCCATCTATTTGCCATGAAATGATGTTCGTTGCCATGATGTTCATTTTCTGAATGTTGAGCCTTAAGCCAACCTTTTCACTCTCCTCTTTCACTTTCATCAAGAGGCTCTTTGGTTCTTCTTCACTTTCTGCCATAAGGGTGGTGTCATCTGCATACCTGAGGTTGATATTTCTCCTGGCAGTCTTGATTCCAGCTTGTGCTTCATCCAGCTTGGCATTTTGTATGATGTACACTGCATATAAGTTAAATAAGCAGGATAACAATATACAGCCTTGACATACTCCTTTCCCAATTTGGAACCAGTCTGTTGTTCCATGCCCAATTCTAACTGTTGCTCCTTGACCTGCATACAGATTTCTCAGGAGGCAGGTCAGGTGGTCTGGTATTCTCATCTCTTTCAGAATTTTCCACAGTTTATTGTGATCCACACAGTCAAAGGCTTTGGCATAGTCAATAAGGCAGAAGTAAATGTTTTTCTGGAACTCTGTTGCCTTTTTGATGATCCAGCGGATATTGGTAATTTGATCTCTGGTTCCTCTGCCTTTTCTAAATCCAGCTTGAACGTCTCAAAGTTCTTGGTTCACATACTGTTGAAGTCTGACTTGGAGAATTTTGAGCATTACTTTGCTAGCGTGTGAGATGAGTGCAATTGTGTGGTAGTTTGAACATTATTTGACATTGCCTTTCTTTGGGATTGGAATGAAAACTGACCTTTTCCAGTCCTGTGACCACTGCTGAGTTTTCCAAGTTTGCTGGCATATTGAGTGCAGCACTTTCATAGCTTCATCCTTTAGGATTTGAAATAGCTCAACTGGAATTCCATCACCTCCACTAATTTTGTTCCTAGTGATGCTTTGACTGATTCAATAATCATTCATTTCTCCCATCTGGAGGGGGTTTCAGTATTTGTAAAACAACTCAAAACTATTGTGTGTATCTGTTGATGGGGAACCAGGACTTTGACCCAAGACTACTCTATTGTTTCTCTAGGCTGTCTCTCCCTGGTCTGACAGCGCCTCCCATTCCTAAACAGCAAGTGCTCAAACCTCCCCTTTAGTTCTCAGGGAAGGTTGTGAAGGCTGAGTGCAGACTGTCTCCTGTAATTAAAGAAATGAAGGTCACAGAAAGGCCGTGTGCCCAGGAGCGCCCCGGGGCCCTGTACTCCCTGTTCTCCCATTTCTTTTCTTTTTTAACTTTTTATTCCATATTGGAGTATAGACAATTAACAATGTTGTGATAGTTTGTACTCCCGTGTCTGATGCAAATGAACCATCAAAGCTCTGCTCACGGAAGCTTTAAAGGCTTGGCTGATAGAAGCTTCTACAGCCATGTTAGAGAAAGGAGAAATGTGAATTCTGTGCTGACTCTTAAAGCCTCAGTCCATATGGTATGCATGAAATATTCATTTCATGAGTGACTGAACTGAACTGAAGGCTAAGTCACTGATTTTGACAAGAAAGGAAAAGTTAATAAAAGAAGAAAATCTAAATAATATGCTTTCATGTTAAGATTCAATAGGAAATGATAGTGAGGTTTAAATTGAATTGGGTACCTCTAAAAGTCCATTTGAAAAGTGTATATTCAATTTTTTGTTTTATTTTGCCATTAATTGGGATGCCAGTTTGTGTTTGTGTCAAATACCAGTGATTTTGAAGGTTCACTTGTAAATTTATATTTCAGTCTTACTGCTAGGATTCTGGTTGCCTTGGATAGTCAATGCAAAAAGAGTGTGTACAGCAAGGCATTTTGTTGCCGTTGAGTGAGGAAGCATTTAATAATCTTGTGGGATAATGAAAAAACATGGGGCCCAGCTGAAAAGACTCTCAGAGCCAAAGTGGGATTAGTGAGCATCAGAAATGAAACAGCAGGGGATTCCCTGGTGGTCCAGTGGTTACAGCTCTGGGCCACTGCAGGGGGTGCAGGTTCCATTGCTGGGGGTGTGAGTTCGATCCTTGGTCAGAGAACTCAGATTCCACATGCTGCAACATGTGGTGTTAATGGTGTTAGTCGCTGAGTTGTGTCCGACTCTTTGTGACCTCATAGACCGTAGCCCTCCAGGCTCCTCTGTCCATGGAATTCTCCAGGAAAGAATACTGGAGTGGGTCGCCACTCCCTTCTCCAGGGGATCTTTCAGACCCAGAGATCGAACCTGGGTCTCCCTCCATTGCCCCCACCCAAAATAGCACCCTGTCTATCAAGACAAATTGGTAGACAAATATAATTATATTCAAAATGGAAGAACAGAATATCTTTTTCTTTATGGATAGTAAGTGCTATGTATAGGTTGAGTTTTTTCCCCTGATTAAAAAAAAAGGTTCATATTTAGCTGCATGGATGTTTGAAGAGTGGGTAGAGGTGTTCTCATGCCCAAGGGCCAGTATAGTGACTATCAGCAAGGCTGATAGAACTACCCCCACCCCCTGTATCAGGATGGCTTTGTCGGGCTATTCAGATGGCTGGCTCTCTGATGAGCACTTCTCTACCCTGGTCTGAGTTGAGATGCTGCAGCCAGATTTCTCCTTTGTACTCTGTCAACAGGGGGGCGAGAGGGAACCAGGCGCTGGAGGAAGGGACAGGGTTGCGTCTTCCTGTTTGTGCCTGTTCCTGTGAGTGTTGCCCAAACAATGCATTTCAACTGGGGCAAGGGCAGTGGTTCCAGAGTGCAGTTTTTCCTGCTGCTGCTAACAGTCTTGTTAAGGCAGTCTGAGGTTGGAAAAGAGTTTCCAAATACAGAGCATTTCAGAGGGCAGTGAGTTTATTAAGAACAAAGAGCAGAGATACTGTGGGCATTGGGAGCGCAGGGGGCCGACCTCCTGACAGACAGGGGAGAGCCGACTGTTTCCGTGGGTTAGTAGACGATTTTTATAGCCTCCAGACAAAATTCCTGCTGGAAGGATGGCATTAGGTGACTCTTTAGGGCAAAGTTGGACACGACTTGAGCGACTGAACACGCATACACATAGGGTGCTTTAGGGTAACTACCTGGGTGAGCATTTTTGCCTAATTTGGGGTCAGGAAGCCTGTTGCTGATGATCAGGGAGGCTTTCAGCAATGGTTACAAAGGGGCTAAGTCAGCTTTGGAGGTGACCTTGCTTCTGGGCTCTACTTCTGTGGCCTTGGTACAAGGTCTCACGCCTGTGGCCTTGGGGTACGCATAAATGCTAAGTCGCTTCAGTCATGCCCAACTCTTTGTGACAGTATGGACTGTAGCTGGCCAGGCTTCTCTGTTCAAGGGATTCTCCAAGCAAGAATATTGGAATAGGTTGTCATGCCCTCCTTCAGGGGGTCTTCCCGACCCAGGGATTGAACCCAAGTCTCCAGCAACTCCTGCATTGCAGGCAGATTCTTTACCATCTGAGCCACCAAGGAAGGCCTTGAGGGCAGGACTCAAACAAGTCTCATCAGGCCTCTTCAGAAACTCCAGCCCCAGGATTCAGAGATCTGGGTCTTGGACCCATAAGGCCCTCCATTGAGCCAAAAAGAAGACATACACATTCTCATTGTTAAAAGATGTCACGCATATATTCTAGCTAGGTTAGAATAGATATGTGATTAACCAATCCATGTTAAGAAAGAAACTTACCATATCCAATTGTGAAGATTGGAACCTATTGACATGGGCCAGTGACTTACTAAAGTAGAAAAAGAACCCAACCAGAATAATATTTACACAGGCTTTCATAGTAGTACTAAAAATAATGTTTGAAGAATAAAACCAAAAAGACTCATGGCACCTTAAAAATAAACCCTCCTGGTGCTGGGGCCTCTGAAGGAGGAACTTTGAACTGAACCTTAATAAAATGAAAAGAGATCCTAGGTCACAGGTCCCAAGACTATTTTAATGAGAAGCCATAAGAGATAGTAGCTTATTGGGAGAAGTAGTTTGAGAATTTAAAATCCTGGCTGCAGTAAAGTTAGGACTCCACACTGCAGGGGGCCCAGGTTTCATCCCTGGTCAGGGAACTAAGATCTTGCAAGCCATACGATGCAGCTTCACCCATGGGCTCCCCCCAAAAAAAAGAAAGAAAGAAAAAATAACGGATGGGTCACTGAACTCTTCAGAAAAACAGTGCATTAAAAAATGAGAGGATACTTTACGTTCTGTTTACTTCAAGTACACAAAGCGATCAGACAGGTAGAGAAAGACTTGTCTCATTTAAATGCACTCAGGTTTTTAGTTAGGACATCATGAAGGACCCATCACTTTCCTGTGATACTCAAGTTTAGTTAGAAATCCTTCTCGGGCTATTTAATGAAAAGTTCCCAAGAGAGAAACAGAGAAATGAGAACCAGAGGACAGAAACAAAACCAGCAATAAGATAGTAAAGTGCTAACCCATCAATATTTACCTTAGATGTAAATCATTGTCACACCCTTACAGAAGACACAAAGTGGATAAAACACCACAATCCAGGTAGATACTGTTTGTAAGAATCTTACTTCAGAGACATCGACTAGGTAAGTTGAAGGGAAAAGGATGGAACAAGATATAGAAACATGAATTTTTAAAAAAGCAAAAGTGGCTACATTAACAGGGCCTTCCCTGGTGGCTCGGGCAGTAAAGAATCTCCCCGCACTGGAGGAGCCCTGGGTTTGATCCCTGGGCTGGGAAGATCCCCTGGAAAAGGGAACAGCTACCTACTCCAGTATTCTTGCCCAGAGAATTCCATGGACAGAGGAGCCTGGCTATATCAATATCTGATTAGACTTCAGAGCAAAGAAAAGAGCTAGAGACAAAGAGAGCCATTCTATATGATAAAAGCATCAATCAACCCAGAAGACTTAATGATCTTGTAAGAATATACAGCTAATAACAGAACCTCAAAGGACATGAAGTAAAAACTAATGGAAAAAAAAAGGTTTCTCTTAATCTTCCAGGAATTTGACCCTGAACACTGATCCTGAACCCTGAAAGTAGGCAAAGACACAAAAAATTGGCATGTATTGTAGTATTCATTTAGGTCTGGAAGACACATCTTGTAAGAAGAGGGATCTGTTAAATTAACTGTGCAAATCTGACTCATCCTTGTAAAAATCAAATAGATGCCTCACTGAGTCAGAAAATTTCAAAACCTCTCTTTCTCCTTTCCTTTGCTGTGGGCCAGACAAATAAAACAATAGTGCTTCTGACAGATTTCAAGCCCAGTGAAGTTGCAAGCCTGGTTTCTGATATCATTTATAGAACCAAGAATAGAAAAAAACTTTTAGTAAAATCTTAACTACAATGATCTCTGCAGGGTGTAATAGTAGGATTTAAATTTTTTCATTATTGTTATGTCTTAGAAGTTGCTGCATTCCACAGTTTTAATTTAAAATGTTAAAGTTAACCTTAGAGGTTTTTTTTTTGCTTTTATAATTTGCAGACATGATAGTACTTTTTTGCTGCTTTCATACTTGAATAGCAATCAGCTTTTGTATACAATTCTAGAGGCAGATTTTCTTTACACATCATCCCACTGTCTGTCAGTATTTGTTACTCGGTGGAAGAAATTTGAGTCCCGCTCAGTTCAATCCTTTTGAAGGAATCAAGTTTTCTTTTCCTGTTTGTTTAGCAGCAGGAGCTTTTATTTAAATTTAAAATTTCTCACCTGGGAACTGTCTAGTCTTGATTTTTCTTCATGAATTTTTCCTTGCCAATGTTAAAAATTCTCTCAACTTCCAATCTCACATATCTTTTCAGATCTCGAGAGTAGGTCTTTTTGTTTCTGATTTTTATTGACGTGTAGTTGATTTACAATGTTAGTTTCTTGTATACCGTGAAGTGATCCATGATCCAGTGTATATATAATTTTTCAGATTCTTTTCCGTTACAGTTTATTACAAAATATTGAATGTAGTTCCCTATACTATACAGTAAGACCTTTTAAAAAAAAATCTATTTTATATATGGTAGTTTGTATCTACTCATCTCAAACTCCTAATTTACCCCTCCCTCCCCTCTTTTCCCCTTTGGTAACCATAAGTTTGTTTTCTATGTCTGCAAGTCTATTTTTTGTTTTGCAAATAAGTTCATTTGTATCATATTTTAGATTCCACATATAAGTGAGATCATACGGTATTTGTCTTTGTCTGATGACTTCAGTTAGTATGATAATCTCTAGGTCCATTCCAGTTGTTGCAAATAGCATTATTTCATTCTTTATTATGGCTGAATAATACTCCTATATATTTGCATATATACCACATCTTCTTTATCCATTCATCTGTTTGTGAACATTTAGGTTATTTCCATATTTGGGGCATTGTAATTAGTGTTGCTCTGAACATTGGGATACTTGTATCTTGGAAAGTGTTTTTATTTAATATACACTTTTAATCTTTTTTGTGATCCACTGTCCCATGTTAATCTTCAAGGACATTTCTTATTTGTAGATGATCTATAGATTGGATTTCTATGTTTTATCCTCTAGTGTATTTCTGAGATGTTTAACGTGTCCTATTCATTTTGCATTTGGGATTATTTCTGAGGTAGATCTTTTCTGTTATTGACTTTTCACACTGTCAAATCTGCCTTTCATTGCTTCTATTTAGTAAGGATCCTTTTGGATTTCTTTCTCTTTTTTGCTGTCTTGTACTATATCATCCTGCATCTTCTCTGGTCTATGAATATGCCTAGTCTTGGATCTCTATGTTGTCCATGACGTCTGGAGCCAAGATAACCAGTGATGAAATGCAGCATCAGACTCAGCACCTCCCAGCTATGGCATAACATCCTGTTGTGCAACTTTCTGGAGCCTCTGGGGTAAAGTGTCCCTCTGTAGCTGTGCCAGGAGCCACAGAACAGCTGGAGTCAGTGCACATGAAGGATGAGGAAGGCCAGGCTCTGGGGGCTGCTCTGGATGCTCTTCATCCCAGGTAAGATGCGGAGGAGGCGTGAGCAGGGGAGCTCTTTGCCCAGGACCTGGGGTTGGGGCCAAGCCCTCCACAAAAAAGGTCTCCCTTTTCCTCTGAAGCTCCGGGGGATATGGCCACCCAAGACAGAACCATTCAGTAGATATGCCACACTGGGTTTCTCCACCCAAACTTAAAAGAATCAGGAGAACACACAGGGCCTGAGAACAGAACTAAAGGGGGTGGGCTAGGGGAACAAGATGCCTTTGCCTTTTGATGTTATCAGGGACATGCAAAACCCTGAGTGGGAAACTAACGGCAGAGAGAAATCTCACCTTGACATGATCTAAGGGAATTTTGGTTTTGACATTTTTTTCCCTTTATATTCCATCATGGTGCTTTGGATGTTGAAAGAAGTGTTGGTCGCTCAGTTGTGTCCAACTCTTTGTGACCCCATGTCTATCCATGGGATTCGCCAGGCAAGAATACTGGAGTGGTTTGCCATTTCCTTCTCCAGGGGATCTTCCCCACCCAGGGATCGATCCTGGGTCTCTCACACTGAAGGCAGACTTTTTACCAACTGAGCCACCAGGGAAGCCTAAACCCCAAAGACATAGTCCATTCAATAAATATCTCCCAGTGGCCAAGCATGGGCCAGGAAACCTGCTATTGCTGAGGACACAGAAGTACACAGGAGGAAAGTGCCCAATTTCACAGAGGCCGTGATCCCAGGGCCCTGAGGCTCTGCTGCTCGGGCTCCGCAGGGTTGCCGGGGCCCTCTGCTCCTCTTCCTGCCCAGCTCACACCTTGTTCCTGCTCCCAGTCCTCATGAATACATTGAGAAAATAAGCAGAGAAGGGGAGCATATCAACAAGGAGTTAAAAGAAAGCTTCGCTTTGGAAAGACAGAAAGGATTTCAGGGAGAGGGTGTTTTCCGGGGACCCACTGCCTTGAGCAAAGTCCTGGATAATCACCTCATAGAGCCTGCACATTAGGGTTACTCCGGGATTCCTTGGAGCTGGGGTGATGATCCAGATGGGGTACATGGGAATGTGGTTCCCATGGACCAGTTCATTTCCTTGTGTCTTTTCTTTCTTTCTTTTTTTTTTTTTTTAAACCTGTTTTCATTTTGCAGTGGAGATTGTGTTTATTTATTGATTTATTTTTAGTTTTATGCATTTATTTGCCCGCACTGGGTCCTCATTGCGGTGCATGGACTTTCTGTAGTTGGGGTGAGTGGCGGCTACTCTCTAGTTGCAGTGCATGAGCTTCTCATTGCGGTGGCTTCTCCTGTTGCAGCTCACGGATTCTGGAGCACAGGTTCAGTAGCTGCGGTGCATAGGCTTACTTGCCCCTTGGCGTGTGGTATCTCCCTGAAGCAGGGATAGAACCTGTGTCCCTGCATTGGCAGACCGATTCCCAACCCCACTGGACCAGCCCGGAAGTCCCCCCTTGTGTCTTATTCATGTTTTTCCAAAGGAGAATGGAAGAAGATGGACAGTTGAAGACTGAGAGGAAACCAGTGGTTTTTTCCCACTGGGTCCCTTCAGGGTAGATTAGGGTGTAACATAAAAGCTCCTTCTAGACCCTGTATCCTGGGGAATAGAATTGTTAGTCAGCTATTCTCACTTGGGTTGGGGTTGGCTCTAATCCCAACCAGACAGCTGCCTTGGGCAATCTAGCTCAGAGGTTTAGAGCTGATTCTAGAGTCTTCCCTGGTGGCTCAGATGGTAAAGAGTCTGCCTGCAGTGCCGGGGACCCAGGTTCAATCTCTGGGTCCGGAATATCCCCTGGAGAAGTATTGTTGCCTGGAAGAGTCCCATAGATGGAGGAGCCTGGCAGGGTACAGTCCATGGGGTCACAGTTACTGCTAAGTGTTTAAGACACTCTCTCATTTAATCTTTACAACTTATAAGTTGATACTACTATTATTCCTAGTTTCGAGACTAGGATTGCCAAAAGTCGGACACTTTCTAGAGTCTGACTATGAGGGTCTGAATCCTGATTTCACACGTTTCTCCCGCGGGACCTTGGGCAAATCACACAATGTGTGTGCACTCAGTCGTGTCTGACTCTTTGAGACCCCGTGGACTGTAGCCCGCCAGGCTCCTCTCTCCATGGGATTCTCCAGGTAAGAATACTGGAGTGGGTTGCCATTCCCACTCCAGGGGATCTTCCCAATCCAGGGATCAAACTCATGTCTCTTGCATTGACAAGCAGATTCTTTACCACTAGGCCACCTGGGAAGCCCAAATCACACAATAACTTCTGGGTTATTAAATAAACTTTCTGTCCCCCAACTTCCTTATCTTGAAACTAGGAAAAATAGCAGTATCAACTGACATGTTATAAAGATTAAATGAGTGTCTTAAACACTTAGCAGTAAAAGGTATTTGTTATTCTTTTTACATTAATAAGGTAAGGAAGTCCTTTCTTGAAATGGTGCAAAAAGTGCTGTACAGACTTCACTTCTGCGTTAGTTTCTTACTGTCTCCTTTCACAAGCACCTGGCAGGTTTGTGAGCAATCTGTCTCCTGTGATTCCTACTGTCTTGACCCATCTGGGCAGTTATAACAAAATACCACAGACTGGGTGGCTTATAAACAACAGAAATTTACTTCTCCCAGTTCTGGAGGCTGGAAATTCAAGGTCATGGTACCAGTATGGTTGGGTTCTGGGGAAGGTCCTCTTTTGAGTTGCAGACTGACTACCAATTTCCCGCTGTATCCAAATGTGGGGGAATGGGCAAGGGAGCTCCTTGGCGCCTCATTACTAAAGGCACTAATCCTATTCCTGAGGGCAGAGCCCTTATGACCTAACTTTCTCCATCTTG
This sequence comes from Tragelaphus eurycerus, assembly GCA_935064755.1. Classification (NCBI taxonomy): domain Eukaryota; kingdom Metazoa; phylum Chordata; class Mammalia; order Artiodactyla; family Bovidae; genus Tragelaphus; species Tragelaphus eurycerus. The sequence continues at coordinate 16,717,785 of CAKXYN010000027.1, read as the reverse complement.
AAGTTTAAGATTTCAAAATATGAATTTTAGGGGGACACTAACATTTAGATTAATAAAAGCAGTGATAATTGTAGGTAGTGGTAGCCTGATCTTAGAAATGGTAGGTGGATTGATCCACCACTATCCAGCCCTTTATTTGGTTTTCCATGAAGGAAGGTATCTCAGGCCTGGATGGATAAACTGTAGTCCCTCATTAAAGGGAGCCCTGCTGTGTCCAGTGGAAAACACAGACCTGGATCTTCTTACTTCAACTCTACTTAGACCTCCCATCAGCAAGGATCCCTTGGACCAGACCAGAAATTCATGCCAATTCTAAGTTCAACATTCAAGAGTGTGATTGAAACTTTTGTCCCTGTAATCCAAGGGTTCTCAGCCTTGGCACTATTGACATTATGGATGGGTTAATTTTTTCTCATGGGGGCCAGCCTGTGTGCTGAAGGATGTTTAACAACATCTCTGGCTTCTACCCATTAGATTCTATTAGCACCTCCTTACTCCCAGTGATGGGGCTTCCCTGGTAGCTCAGCTGGTAAAGAATTCGCCTGCAATGCAGGAGACCCCAGTTCTATTCCTGGGTTGGGAAGATCCCCTGGAGAAGGGATAGGCTACCTACTCCTGTATTCTTGGGCTTCCCTGGTAGCTCAAACAGTAAAGAATCCACCTGCAATGTGGGAGACTTGGGTTTGATCCCTGGGTTGGGAAGATCCCCTGGAGAAGGGAATGGCAACCCACTCTAGTATTCTTGCCTGGAGAATCCCATAGACAGAGGAGCCTGGTGGGCTACAGTCCATGAGGTCTCAAAGAGTTGGACATGACTGAGTGACTAAGCACAGCACAGCATAACTCCCAATTATAACAACCAAAAATATCTGCAGTCACTGCCCAATGTCCCCAGAGGGAAAATTGTCCCCAGTGGAGGACCACTGCTGTGACTCCTTGACATTCTGTAATAATTAGAACTCTTTTGGATGCAAGCAACATCCCATAGACCAATCAACACAGTAAGAAAGGGCAGCAGTCTCAGAGAGGATTCTGATTGGCCCAGCTTTAGTCATGTGCCCATTTCTAGGCCAATCAGCATGGCCAGGGTGGTGAGACTCTTTGGCTAAGCCTGTGTCTCTGTGTCCATCCCGGAGAAAATGGGCAGCCCCATCACTAAAGGTACATAGGATGAGAAAGATGAGCACCTTGAGAAAGAGGTGATCTGCTACCCAAGGAAGGGAGAGATGAAGACCACACCACCAGACATCAATGTCCACCATGTCCTCAAGACGGCTTCCTCGCCATTTTTCCAATAGTCTCTCGAACCGGTCTCTCTCCTCTGACTTAGATGAAGTTCCTCTAGCTGTTCAGTGGGGTCATTTTCTGATAGTAACATCTCTTCACATCCACTTTGCATCCTGTCCCTGGTGGTCTAGTGGTTAGAATTCAGCAGTCTCATTCTGCACCCTGTATATCCTTATTTATAATCTTTCCCTCCCGTCTTGCCCTTGTCACTCATGGTCTTAGCATGTGTCCCATGCTCTGTCTTTATTCAGACAATTTCTTCCTCTCAAAAACAGTCATTTACAAAAGTTGATTTGCACAAATCATATACAATCTAACTTTTGTGGTCAAAATCAAACAAACAAACCAAACGAACCCCCACCCCCCAAAACTACTTGCAGTGATAAGATCTAGGGTCTAATGCTAACTTGCAGGGAAAGTTGCCTCTTCTCTGGAGACCTTGAGGATCTTGTCTAAAAATTAGGTGATTTAACAAGAAAGAAAGGTGGCTCCTTGCTTTTTCTTTTTTTTTTTCCCAAAGAGAAGGAAGCTATTTCTCACAGAGCCTAACTCAAATTCTCTGCTTACAGAAATCCAAGGTGCTGCTCAACTGTTCGAGGAGAAGTGTACTCTAGCAGAGGGGCAGACCTTGAATTTGATCTGTCCTACCAATACCAACATATATTCCAACAGCGAGAAGGCTTGGCAGAGGCTGAAAGATAACGGGGAGGTCCAGACACTGGCAGTCACAGAGGGATCCAGTCAAGTCCGGGTGGGGAAGTACTTCCTAGAAGACATGCCCAGTGAAGGCGTGCTGCAAGTCCAAATGGCCAACCTTCAAGTGGAGGACTCAGGACTGTACCGATGTGTGATCTTGGGACCTAACGACCCCATCATCCTGTTCCACCCTGTCCGCCTGGTGGTGACCAAGAGTGAGTGACCTGGGGGTGGGTGGTAGAGGGTGGGAGAGTCAGATCAGGTCGGGTGGGACAGTGGTGGGAGCACCAGTAGGGCTGTGGCTCAGGATTTCTAGAAGCTTATGATCTTGCTCCTTGTTTCTAGAAGCTCCTTGTTTCTCATTTGAGGTCCTTGAGAGACAGTTGGTCCAATGGTAAGAAGGGATTGCATCTCATTCTTTGTATGGGATTCCTCTTTGGGAGCAGAACCTAACATGCTGTGCTATTGTAGGAAGTGGGATATGGTGAAAGGTGAGTGATGGACTTGGGACAATTTAGTCTCATGCTTCAGGTCTTCATGTAGAGCTCATTTCCTTGGGGAGCCTCTGTGAGTCACCCTCCCTTCCTAAGGATGCATCTGAGGTCCCTCCTGTGTGCTTCCAAAGCAGTGCTCCTCAGACTTTAAGTGGGCACAAACCACCTGGGGGTCTTATTTTAAAAGTAATACGTCTAGGATGGGACCTAGACTCTGCATTTGCAGCCTCTTCACAGACAATGCTGACACTGCTGGTCCATGGCTTCCGTTTTGAGTAGCAAAGCACAAGGGCTCACTTGGTGCCCTCTTCATGGACAGCTGTCTCACTGGATGAAGTAGTGGCCAGTTTCCTTAACTGTCTCCCCTATTCATCTTTGAGAACCTTGAGGAAATCATCTGTGCCTTATTCAACTCTATATCTCTAGCAACTGATGAAATGCCTGGCATATAGTAGGGCCTCCACACATGTTGACTGGATGAATTAAGGAAAGCAGATTAGAATGGGGGCAGATTCAAGTTCCTAGCCCCTGTGGAGCCCATATCTAAGGAAGACAAGACATATCTGCAATGTATTAATGAAAGATAACTTGCAAAGCAATATGCCACAGGTACAGGTGAGTGCAAGGCAGAGAGAGTGATATAAGATAATCAGGGAATTATTCTTGAAGAAGGGCACATATGGACTGGTGAAGAATAGCAGGCAAGTGCATTTCCAATAACATGAATAGTCTGGAAATACCTTCCTTCTTCCTTATCTCCCTCCCTCCTTCTTTCCTTCCTTCTTTCCTTTTCCCCATCTCTGACCCAAGCAATGCCACACTCTTTCTTTATTAAAATAAAAAGCGAAAGGAAACCTTGGTTCGTGAGTGGCCATGTTCATTTCCCTCCTCAGTTCCATTTACTGGACCGCTCATCCTTCCATCCATCCATCATCTGTCCAACCATCCAATGTGCTTTCTTGCAGATTCTTTGGGAACCCCTCCTTCAGATGAGGATCCTTGCCAGACCTCTGTTCAGAATCCCACCCCAACTCCCGTCACCACCAAGCTCCGTCCCAGGCCCAGGCCCAGGCCCAAGCCCGTGACCCAACCCATCCCCACATCAGCTGATAGGCTCTCCCCTCCTGGCTTCACAGTCACTCCCACAAATGTGACACACGTCACCAGGTATGGTTTCCAGGTCTCTGGGCCCTTGGATCAGACACCAAGTCCTTTGATTCCCAGTCCATGTGCTTAGAGGGTGTGGGGAGTGAGGGATGGGGGAGGGTAGAGGGCAGGCTGGGTTTGAGTCGTCTCCATCCGGTGGACCTTCCTAGGGGAGGAAGGAGAGTGCTGGTGCTGGAGAGAGGAGGAGGCTTGAGGAGGGTGCTCTTGGAGACAATGACGCGGCTGCCGTTCTCCACATCGTTTCCCTCTGTGTTTGCTTCTTGCATGTCAGAGGGGTAGATCAGATCAGATCAGATCAGATCAGTCGCTCAGTCGTGTCCGACTCTTTGCGACCCCATGAACTGCAGCACGCCAGGCCTCCCTGTCCATCACCAGCTCTCGGAGGTCACTCAGACTCACATTCATCGAGTCAGTGATGCCATCCAGCCATCTCATCCTCTGTCGTCCCCTTCTCCTCCTGCCCCCAATCCCTCCCAGCATCAGAGTCTTCTCCAATGAGTCAACTCTTCGCATGAGGTGGAGAGGGAAATGGCATCTGTGCTGAATTCCAAGGGCTCAGCAAACCCTTAATGGTGTAGTGGGAAAAGAGACCCTGGATTCTAATGCCAGCCAGATCGACTGAAAGTGTAACTTCAGGCCACTCAGGAGCCTTCTCTGGCTTCAGTTTCCTTGTTTCTATGGTTGGGGTTGGAGGGGGTAGGGGAGGGTAGAAAAAAAATCAGAGCTGGAAGCCATAATCTAGCCCAACAGCTCTGAGCAAGTGAGGCGCGTTAGGATATCCTGGAGCGCTAGCTTTTATTTGGCTTGTTTTATTTATTTATTAAAAAAATTTTCTGAATGCACCCTATAGCATGTGGGATTTCAGTTTCCCAAACAGGGATGGAACCAGCGTCCCCTCCACTGCAAAGCGGAGTCTTGATCACTGGACTGGGGAGTCCCTGGCTGGTTTTCAATACTGATGCACGTGACCTCTGCAGACCAAAAGAATTAGAATTTCTGGAGGTGGGGCTGGTCTCAGTAATTTTTATAAGTTCTTCAGGCTTCTTAAAATGTGCGGGCAAAGCTAAGAACCATGACCTTTTCACGCACACCCTTTTATACAGTTTATTATTAAATGTTGATTTATCTTAGAGTGTGTTTATCACTAAATGTTGACTTAGCAGAGAAAGAAATATTCTTCCATATTCCTACCAATCTAATGTGTCCATCTTCTCTTCTAGTTTTTATTCATGCTTGGATATATTTTAATGTGGCATTAATTCTAATTATACACATTTTCATTATTTTTTTTTGGCTAAAACTATTCTTCAGCATTGCTCCTTAGTCTTTGTAGTCAGAATTTCAGCATACTTTTCTATCAACAGAAAGCCATTGCTCACATAATCCTTTGCCTGTTTTTAGATGTTGAGATTATTTTCATTTTTTGTAGTATTGATAACTCTGAGGTGAACATATATTTGTACATGTCCTTTTCTTCTTTTAAATTGTTCACTCAAAAAAAATTCCCTTAAAAGAAGCCGAACATTTGTACTGTTCTGTATGTGTCCTTGCATGCTCAGTCATGTCCAACTCTTTGTGACCACATGGACTGTAGCCTGTCAGGCTCCTTTGTCCATGGAATTCTCCAGGCAAGAATACTATAGTGGGTTACCATTTCCTCCTCCAGGGAGTCTTCCTGATCCAGAGATTGAACCTGCTTCTCCTGCATTGGCAGGTGGATTCTTTATCACAGAGGAAAAGCCATTTTCCTCTACACATATTGCCAATTTGTTTTCCGAAGGCTGGAAACAATTTGCAGTGAGATCCACAATGCGGAAGAGAAGCAGTGTCACTGCAGGGCTCTGGTATTTAAAAAATATATCTGTCAAAATAGACATGATGCTGAAAGCTCAGATTCTGTGTATGCTGGTGCCAAATCAAATTTTGCTCCTTGGAAGAAAAGCTATGACCAACCTAGACAGCACATTAAAAAGCAGAGACATCACTTTGCTGACAGAGGTCTGTATAGTCAAAGCTATGGTTTTTCTAGCAGTCATGTATAGATGTGAAAGTTGAACCATAAAGAAAGCTGAGCACCAAAGAATTGATGCTTTTGAATTGTGGTGTTGGAGAAGACTCTTGAGAGTCCCTTGGACTCCAAGGAGATCAAACTAGTTCATCCTATAAGAAATCAACCCTGAGTATTCACTGGAAGGACTGATGCTGCAGCTGAAGCTCCAGTACTTTGGCCACCTGATACAAAGAGCTGACTCATTGGAAAAGACCATGATTCTGGGAAAGATCGAGGACAGGAGGAAGGTGATGACAGAGAATGAGATGTTTGGGTGGCATCATTGATTCAATGGACATGAGTCTGAGCAAACTCTGGGAGGTAGTGAAAGATAGGGAAGCCTGGCATGCTGCAGTCCATGGGGTTGCAAAGAGTCAGACACAGCTGAGTGACTGAACGACAACAATTGATGGGAAAACAGGACCTTGCTCAGAGGCTGCTCTTGACTTTTTCTCCTTGGTCTTGCATCCCCAGCTCAGTTCAGTTGCTCAGTCGTGTCTGAGTCCTTGCAGCACTATGACTGCAGCATGCCAGGCTTTCCTGTCCATCACCCATTCCTAGAGCTTGCTCAAACTCATGTTCATCAAGTTGGTGATGCCATTCAACCATCTCATCCTCTGTCATCCCCTTCTCTTCCCACCTTCAATCTTTCCCAGCATCAGGGTCTTTTCCAATGAGTCAGTTCATCCCATCAGGTGGCCAAAGTATTGCAGTTTTCAGCTTCAACATCAGTCCTTCCAATGAATATTCAGGACTGATTTCCTTTAGGATGAACTAGTTTGATCTTGCAGTCCAAGGGGAGTCTCAAGAGTCTTCTCCAACATCACTGTTCAAAAGCATCAATTCTTTGGTGCTCAGCTTTCTTTATGGCCCCACTCTCACATCCATACATGACTACTGGAAAAATCATAGACAGACCTTTGTTAGCAATGTAATGTCTCTGCTTTTTAATATGCTGTATAGGTTGGTCACAGCTTTTCTTCCAAGGAGCAAGTGTCTTTTAATTTCATGGCTGCAGTCACCATCTGCAGTGATTTTGGAGCCCAAGAAAATTAAGTCTGTCACTGTTTCCATTGTTTCCCCATCTATTTGCCATGAAGTGATGTGAGATGTTATCTCCATATCTGAGGTTATTGATACTTCTCTGGGCAATCTTGATTCCAGCTTGTGCTCATCCAGCCTGGCATTTCGCATAATGTTCTCTGCACAGAAGTTAAATAAGCAGAGTGACAATAGACAGCCTTGATGTAGTTCTTTCTCAGTTTGGAACCAGTCTGTTGTTTCATGTCCGGTTCTAACTGTTCCTTCTTGACCTACATACATATTTCTCAGGAGGCAGGTAAAATGTATTCTCATCTCTTAAAGAATTTCCCACAGTTGTTGTGATCCACACAGTCAAAGGTGTTAGCATAGTCAATAAAGCAGAAGTAGATGTTTTCCTGGAACTCTCTTGCCTTTTCTATGATCCAGAAGACGTTGGCAATTTGATCTCTATTCCTCTGCCTTTTCTAAATCCAGCTTGAATATCTGGAAGTTCTCAGTTCATGTACTGTTGAAGCCTCACTTGGAAAACTTTGAGCATTATTTTGCTAGCATGTGAAATGAGTGCAATTGTGTGATAGTTTGAACATTCTTTGGCATTGCCTTTCTTTGGGATTGGAATGAAAATTGACCTTTTTCAGTCCTATGATCACTGCTAAGTTTTCCAAATTTATTGGCATATTGAGTGCAGCACTTTCACAGATGATGATCTTTTAGGATTTGCAATAGCTCAACTGGAATTCCATAAGTTACACCAGCTTTGTTCATATGATGCTTCCTCATGCCCACTTGAATTCAACTCTCCAAGATGTCTGGCTCTAGGTGAGTCATCACACCATTGTGGTTATCTGGGTTCAGTTCAGTTCAGTGCAGTTGCTGTCGTGTCCAACTTTTTGCAACCCCATGAATCGCAGCACGCCAGGCCTCCCTGTCCATCACCAACTCCCAGTTCACCCAGACTCATGTCCATCGAGTCAGTGATGCCATCCAGCCATCTCATCCTCTGTCGTCCCCTTCTCCTCCTGCTCCCAATCCCTCCCAGCATCAGAGTCTTTTCCAATGAGTCAACTCTTCCCATAAGGTGGCCAAAGTACTAGAAGTACTAGCTTCAGCATCATTCCCTCCAAAGAAATCCCAGGGCTGATATCCTTCAGAATGGACTGGTTGGATCTCCTTGCAGTCCAAGAGTTTTCTCCAACACCTCAGTGCAAAAGCATCAATTCTTCAGTGCTCAGCTTTCTTCACAGTCCAACTCTCACATCCATACATGACCACAGGAAAAACCATAGCCTTGATTAGATGGACCTTTGTTGGCAAAGTAATGTCTCTGCTTTTCAATATGCTATCTAGGAAGGTCTTTTTTGTATACTTCTTCTGTGTATTTTTGCCACCTCTTCTTAATATCTTCTGCTTCTGTTAGGTCCATTCCATTTCTGTCCTTTATTGAGCCCATCTTTGCATGAAATGTTCCCTTGGTATCTCTAATTTTCTTGAAGAGATCTCTAGTCTTTCCCATTCTGTTGTTTTCCTCTATTTCTTTGCATTGATCACTAAGGAAGGCTTTCTTATCTCTATTCTTTGGAACTGTGCATTCAGATGGGTATATCTTTCCTTTCCTCTTTGCTTTTAGTTTCTCCTCCCTTCCCTAATTAACAACTGCTTGAACCTGCCCCCTGGGGCTCAGGGAAAGCCATGGAGCCTGAATGAAGGTTGTTTCCTAAAATCAAAGAAATGGGGGATACAAGAACCTTGTGTCCAGGAGCCCCACAAGACCCTGCATGGTATCAGACATGAGCTGGGACTTGCTTTCATCTATTACTGTGGACTTTGAGCTCCACAGGGTAGAGGCAGAGTGCCCTCTTCCCCTTCTGTTGTGCCTAAGTGTCCAGTACATAGTATATCATTAAAATATTTAAAATAAAACACATCTTTACAATAAATGCTATTTTTTTCACTAATTTTCCAGAGTATAAACAGAGAGTGCAAACATTCGCCCATATTTCTACTAAAGGCTATACCTCCTTCACCTATTGACTTTATGTGCTTTAATTAACATGAACCATTTTTTGTGTCAGAGTCCAGTTGGGAAGGCAGAAGCCACTGAGCTGTTTGAAAAAGAGGGAATTTAGTGGAGGGAGCAGTTTGTCCAGGAGATGGAGGAGCAGAGGCTCCTATTTGGGGCTGGAGGGTGTGGCACCTCACGGAGGCAGGCTGTGGAAAAAATCTTGTGCAAATGTTTTAGGAAGGGATCCCAGGAAAAACCATTCCTGGGGAGTGGGACTGGGAGGGAAGGAAACCTAGTAAAGGGTGCCATAACCAAGGCGAGTCCCACAGGGACTAAAGGGGCTTCTGGGCATCACAGGAGTTGTCTGTACAGAGAAGGGGCTGGGAAGCTGGAGCGTTTGTACTCCCAGCACTCGGTGAGGGGCACAGGAATTCCCCAGCACTGTGGCTGGAGTGGCTTGGGGTGGGGTGGGATGGGGGTGTCTGGCCGCCTGCATACAGCCTCAGAAAGGGATGCAATGCTTGCCCTTGAGAGTGGACAAGTTCTAGGAGCTCTGTGCAAGAAAACGTTCCAGGGCTTGGAGGGGATAAGGCAGGGCACTGGCAGGAGACCCTTGGAGAGGTTACAGTTTGTGGAGCCCAGAGCTGGAAACTCCCTGAGCGGTAGGGCTGGAACCAGGCACAGGCTTGCACTGCAGGGGGGCATAGCTGCAAGCTTGAGGGTCTAGAGAGGCATTGCCTTCCAGCCCCCAGCCAGGGCAGCCAGGGCTGAACTTGGCTGCCTCAGACATCTAGTTCCTGCAGATGCAAGACAGTGCTGCAGGCTGGGGGTAGATTTTGGCACAAAAGGACCTGTGCTGCTTTCTATGGCTATTGTATCATTTCTGCCTTTGCAGGCTTGTACATTCAGGTTTAAGTTTTGCATAGGCAAACGTGTTGATTTTTAAATTACTGCTTTGTTTTATTTCTTAATTGTGTTTATCCTATTTCCTGGTGCTTTCTCTATTTTTTTTCACTTTATTTTAATCTTAATCCATTGGTGGGGGGGTGTTATTTTACTATATGGTGTGAATGATAGAAGCAAAGACTTTTTATTACATTTTGCCACCCAGGTATCACAAGATTATTTATTTACTAGACAATTCTTGCCTACCTATTGGGCAGCCGATTTCTTTAGATACGAATTCTTAGCTATCCTTAGGTCTATATCTGGACTTCTATTTGTTTCCCTGCTTTTTCTCTTTTCAACCTGGTGTCTCATCTCTATGGATTAGTTGTGCTATAACTTATTTCCACGGACTTCCCAGGTGGCAGTAGTGGTAAAGAATCTGCCAATGCAGGAGACATAAGAGACGTGGGTTTGATTCCTGGATGGGGAAGATCCCCTGGAGAAGGGCATGGCAAGCCACTCCAGTATTCTTGCCTGGAGAATCCCATGGACAGAGGAGTCTGGAGGGGGTTGCAAAGAGTCGGACACAACTGAAGCAACTGAACACACACACAACCTATTTCCACATCTACTGAGTCTATACAAGCCAAGTTCCTCCATTCACTCGTGTCCTTTTCTTACGGTACCTACTGATGTTAACTCAGGACTTTTAGAATCACGTTGCTGAGGTCTATGAAAATTCATGATGGGATTTTGATGAGGACTGGAATCTCAGTTTATAAATGAGGCCAGAGAGGTGAGGTGACTCTCTCAGGATAGGTTCTGATGCTGAGAATGGAAGCCAGGTTTCCTTGCTCTGGGAGCCCTTGCTCTCTCTACCGCATCAAGGCAGGAAGGAGCCTTGTCCGCCTGTCCTTTCTCCCTGATGCCTCTTCTGAACATGGACTCTGTGCAGTCTACTAAGTATATTTCTAAACAGTAGTTTTAGGTGATGGGACAAACTAGATGCACATGACAGAGCCAGTCAGTATGGGGAAAGGAGGGATTGGGAGCAGATGAGCCAAGAGGTATGAAAGCCCATGACAAACACACACGTGTGTGGGAGCATCCACGTCCATAGCAGTGCTGACTCTTCTGTCTCCCCCAGGGCCCCTGGGATCAGCATCATCATTCTCGCAGCGTGTGGACTCCTGAGTAAGACCCTGGTCTTCATCGGTCTGTTTGCTGTCACGCATAGGTCATTTGCATCTTAGCCACAGGAATCCACAAGAATGACCTCCAACCTCCATCCGTGTCCACCTGGCAGTTGTGCCTGAAGAGGGGTGTAAGGAGAAGAGGCGGGGGTCAGTGATATGAGCTGATCTGTAACTCAGGTGACTTCTAAGGCTCAGGATCCCACCTTCTTGGCCCTGCTAACTGCCCTTATTTAACTGATAACCTTGGGTGTGCTTTGTCCCCTCACAAGAGAAGATATGGCCCCACACCTGCTCATTCCACTGGCGGCTCAGGGTTTGCATTAAATACAGACACTGCCTGGGACTTCCCTGGTGGCCCAGTGGCTAAGTCCGAGTTCCCAACGCAGGGGGTCCCCTGGGCTCCATCCCTGTCAGGGAACTAGATCCCGCTTGCTGCAACGAAGGTCAAAGATCTCATGTGCTGCAACTAAGACCCGACACAGCCAAATAAATAAATAAGTAAATAAATAAATATTACAAAATGAAGACACTGCCTGATGCTTTTCACTGTCAAGGTCTGTTGGGGGTTGTGAGGCACAGAGGCTACGGCTGCTAACTCTGCCCTGGTCCTTACCCTGGACTACAACATTTTGGCTTAAACTGGACAGGGTTCCCAGTACAGAGCATCTTGTTTTCTCAGCTGCCAGGGCTGTCCTCTCCTCTAGAATCAGATGTTTCGGTTTCTCCCCTTCATTTATGGCCTTTTCCAACACTCCCAGAAGATTATTGAAAACCATGGAGCAAAGAGAAGATGAGATGTCATGGTAAGAATTCCATATTTGGGAGAGGGGAACTGAGCTAACCAGAAGGGTGTATCCTGGGACAATACTGGGAGGATGAGATAGGATCCATGGCTTAGGACTGGTAAAGCAATATCATTTGTCTACGGTATGCATTTATTGTGGGCATCAGCTGGGGTGCATCTGGCCACTGGATCCTCAGAACAACCCCACAAAGGCAGAGATCCATGCCTGGAATGAGACCACATGAGAAGTGCATCACCACTTACTGGAAGGGACAAAAACTAGAGCCCCTTTACTGAAGACCAAGCGCCTTAAAGCCATATAGACCAGAACAACAGGGAGCCTGCTCTATCTAAGCGCCTCTTCCTTGTATCACACGAGGGGCAGGGGTGCTGGTGACCAGCTCTCACCAGTTAGGCTCCTAGAGGTTGTCTCCCACGTGCCCTGCTGGCACCACCCCCTGCCTTCCTCTGCCTCTCTCTCTGCCCCTACAGCTCCCCCTTCACTCTCAAGCTCATCCATGAAATAGGTATCCAGGCCCACCAACAGATTTAAATCAGTACTTTCTTATTTTCTACCTCTTCTGACTCTAAAGGGGAAGGGACCCCACTAGTGGTGAAGAGATGATGAGTCCTTCCATTCCCATTCAGAAATGGCCAAGGCCAAAGTTGTCTTAAATTCCCCAAGAGCAAACATACTCTACCACCCACGATCCATAGTCTTATCATCAGGATGCCCTTCCCCCCTTTCTGAAACAGCTACCCTGAGAGCTAAGATACGGTCCTCCCCTCCTGGAGTCCCCTGCCATCCTGTGAGGATTTCCTCACCAACCTGGGGACTGATCCCTCTGAGCATCATGCATTTGGCCACTTAGGTCAAGTCACATGTCTGTACCATAGATTCCAGGGAGAAGGGGCAGGATAAACATCTTTCTCCATGCTCAATAGAAGGGGAAGTAGAGTTCTGTGCCCCTGAGACCCACACCTTGGGGCATATCCCCAAATGGAAAGGGTATTGGGTGCTGGAGAGCCAAAAGACGATGAATATATATTACACAATTCCAAAGCTGGTAGAATTAAATGAGACAACCTGAGTAAAACATCTGGCACACAGCAGGACGTCAGTCCTTGGAGTCACTCGTAATACCATTAGAACTGTGGTTTCTATGCTCTCGTCTGGACTGGAACTCAGGGAAGCACATACCTTAGATTCAGGCTGAGCACCTGAGGAATGCTTCGGGGGCTACCTGACTCATACAGGACTTTTGGATGTGGATGAACTCTGATTCATCCTCTATTTGGAACACTTGCTTCAGAATTACCTGGTATGCTTGATAAAATGCAGGTTCCTAGGCTCTCCCCAGTCTTATCAAATCAGTGTATCTGAGGTGAAGCCCAGACAGATGTATGTTCACCAAACTTCCCAAGTGACTCAGCCACATACATGCCCATCCTTGGGAATCACGGTGTGGAGTAAGGTGGAAGAAGGTGGGTCATTGGGAAGGCTTGACTCAGGCCTCAAAAGGCAAGTCAAAGCTGGATACACAGTGTCAGGCAGGTGGGGAGATTGGTAGGAGGGCTTGTGGGAGGTAGTGGTCAGTGGCCAGTGATAAGAAGGTCTTGGTGGCTGGAGGCAGTCTTGGTGGCAGAGAGGTGGGACATCAGATGAATGGGTCTAGACTTGCTCTGGTGGAGAATGGGGAGCTGCTGAGTGTTGCCCAATTGGGTTGTGACATGATGAAAGCAGGAAGGAAGATGTCACAAGGGCAGTGACCTCTCTTTTCTCTTTCTTCTGCATTTTCCTGAGCTGCCCTGTCTTGTCACATTTTCCTCAGGGTTTCTCAACTGCAAACTGACAACCAAGCCTCCTCAGAGAGGATGGAAAACACCCAAGTGAGGCAACATCCTTCAGTAAATGGAAAAGATGCTGAAGCGACCGATAAAGATGTTGAAGTGACCGATGCACAGTGGATCCAGGGAGTGGGATGACGTGGAGGGGAAGGGCTCTGGGGGTGGCCATGGCAACTGCTGCTGCTGATCTGGGTCTCAGGTAAGGAGAGGCAGGGAGAGGGATGTAGGTGGCTAAGGGGAGGTACCTACTAAGAAGAGGGGTTTCCTCTTATTTCTTAGGGAGGGATTGAAGTGGGATCAGGGCACCTGTGTATTAGAGATGGAGAAGCAGGAAAGGAAGATCATTAATCCATACTGTCCTGCTTGACCCTGTCCCAGCAGGGACTAGATGATGAAATAGAAGCTGGAGATTCTTCTCCTGCACCTTAAGGTTGAGAAAACTATGTGAAGTCAACCAAATGATCTCTCCTTGATCTGCTGATATGTAGAGGGCAGTCCCCCTCTAAAGGAATCAGGTACTAAGAGAGAGGAACATTAGTAGAGGAAAGGGCAAATAACAACAAAAGGGCCAAGAAGCAACATGGAGGCAAAAGTACGGTGGAAGTCTCCCTAGTAAGGCACAGAGAGGGGGTGGAAAGAAGGTAAGGGCTCTAGAATCAGACAGAGCTGGGTTCAAATCCTGTCTCTGCCACTTTCTAAATATGTGACCTTAGGAAGTCCTCTATCCTCCCTGAGCCTCTTTTTCCTCATTTGAGTCCCTACTCAGAAGTATTCATTTGTAAATGGTACCTACTTCAGAAGGTTGTTTCAAGAGTTTAAAAGCAGACAGATGGACTTCCCTGGTGGTCCAGTGGTTAAGAATCTGCCTATCTGTGCAGGAGACATGGATTTGATCCCTGGTATGGGGACTCCACCTACTTCAGGGCAACTAAGCCTGTGTAGCCCAACCACTGAGGCCTGCGTGCCCCAGACTCCATTGCTCTTCAATAAGAGAAGCCACTGCTATAAGAAGTCCACGCGCTGCAACTAGGGAGTAGCCCTCACTTGCCTCAAATAAAGAGAAGCCCGAGCACAGCAATGAAGATCCAGCACAGCTATAAATATTAATACACAAATAAAAGCAGACTGATGTAAATTCTTGGCTCAGGGTTTATGGTGCGGTGGGTGCTAGGTAAAAGTTATGGTGGATGGTGGTGATGTAACCAGGTGTGGGGTCATCACTGGTATTGAGGGTTGAGAAGAGAAAGGTTAGTACCAGCTGGATCTGTTCACGTAGACTCCCCATGTCTTTCTTTTGTTTGTAACTGAAGATGGTGTTTAAGCCAAGTTCTAAACCACCTTGTGCAGTTCCTCATTTTACCCTGGGCATCTCCCACCTTTACATGAGGCATGCATGTTTAAAAGCTTGTTTGTTTTTCTCTTATTAATCTTTTTTTTTTAACCTAAGCTAGTTATTTTTATTTATTTATTTTTACTATTATTTTATTTTGGCTCTGCTGGGTCTTTGTTGTGGCACGAGGGCTTAGTTGACCCATGGCATGTGGGATCTTCCTGGACCAGAGATGAAACCCACATCTCAGGCATAGGAAGGCAGATTCTTAACCCCTGAATCACCAGAAAAGTCCTTAATCTTCTTTTATTATAGGGGTCTCAGCCAAGAACTCAGAAGGTAGAAGGAAAATGATTTTTCCTCCCTTATACCTATCGACCTCTAACTTCCTTCCTCCCCTGAGGTCTCCCTAGCTCCAGGCAGCTATTTGGGACCAGACCTGCTAAACTTTTGCTGAAAGTTTCACATGTGTGAAGCTCACATCTGGTCAATGGGACATCCCCACTTTACTCATTCCAGCAAACTGGCGCTTCCAGCAAACTGGTGCTCTGGTGGATCCCTTTACAGTCATCTTTCCTTCACTCTGCCATGGAGACAGGGAGCCATAAGCAGTCTCTGCCTGTTGCAGTTCTCAGATTTGAGTCAAACACCAGTCTGCTGTGTCCTCCAAACTCCAGGGGACACTTGACAAGCTCTCCAAGTTGTGACCTTGAAGCCCCTCTCCTTAGACTTGAGGTAAGGGGCAGGCATCCACTCCCTTCTGCCCTTAGGGTCATAGGACACCAAAACTATCTCGCCACATCCTCTCCTAATCTTCAAAATCCCCACAACTTTATATCATTGATGTGGGTAAGGTTTAGCTATCTTTCTGCATGTGTTATACTGGTCTCCCAGCTCACTCACAATGTGGGATCTTTCCTTTGAACTTATATTAGTCGAGGTTCAGTTGCAGACAACAAAATCCAATGTATCTATTTTAAGTACAATAGAAATGCACCCTTTAAAAATAGAATATTAAATTGTTGCTAAGTCATGTCTGATTCTTTGATACCCCATGAACTGCAGCACACCAGGCTTCCCTGTTCTTCACTGTGTCCCAGAGTTTGGTTAAACTCATGTTCATTGAGCCAGTGAGGCCATCCAACCATCTTATCCTCTGTCACCCGCTTCTCCTGTTACCCTCAGTCTTTCCCAGCATCAGGGCCTTTTCCAGTGAGTTGGCTTTTCGCATCAGGTGGCCAAAGTATTGGAGCTTCAGCATCAGCATCAGTCCTTCCAATGAATTTTCAGGGTTGATTTCTTTTAGGATTGACTGGTTTGATCTCCTTGCTGTCCAAGGGACTCTCAAGAGTCTTGTCTAGCACCACAGTTTGAAAGCATCAATTCTTTAGCACTCAGCCTTCTATATGGTCCAACTCTCAAATCCATACACGACTACTGGAAAAACCAGAGCTTTGACTATACAGACCTTTGTCAGCAAAGTGATGTTTCTGCCTTTTAATGCGTCATCTAGATTTTTCAAAGCTAGCTTTTCTTCCAAGGAGCAAGCATCTTTTAATTTATAGTCCTGAGTTTCTTGGAATGACTGTCAAAGCCACATACATGGTGGGGCGATTAAGGGGCCACTGCTTGTCCCACAGTCAGGACTCTGAGGAATCAGTAAACTTTCCAAATCAGGAAGCTACAGCATTGTTTCTGG
The DNA here is from genome assembly GCA_935064755.1 of Tragelaphus eurycerus. Classification (NCBI taxonomy): domain Eukaryota; kingdom Metazoa; phylum Chordata; class Mammalia; order Artiodactyla; family Bovidae; genus Tragelaphus; species Tragelaphus eurycerus. Next base: position 16,701,300 of record CAKXYN010000027.1, on the reverse strand, counting down.
TCCCATACTTACACCATGTCAGCCACACTCCATACCAGCAACTTTCTTCCTACTCAACTCAGTTCCAAATTTAAGTTTCATACAGATGCCTTTGATTGGTGGAGCCCAAATGATCTTTGGAGCCATGGCTGTCAGAAAGCCTGAGAAGTGATTTTGCAGACCTTTCATTACATGAGGTCCAATAAAGGGAGGTGGGAATGGAAGCTAATTCCACAGCATCTGCTCAAACAATCTCAGCCAAAACTGAGATGCAAATAGTTCAAATTTTAAAGACTTTTTTCCCCCTTGCTGTCAATGAAAGATAAACTGAGTAGAAAACAAACATCCCCTCTTTGTTATGTTATGGCAAATACATTCTCTTATCTATCATAAAGTAATGTTATAATCAGATCAGATCAGATCAGATCAGTCGCTCAGTCGTGTCCGACTCTTTGCGACCCCATGAACCGCAGCACGCCAGGCCTCCCTGTCCATCACCAGCTCCCGGAGGTCACTCAGACTCGCATCCATCGAGTCAGTGATGCCATCCAGCCATCTCATCCTCTGTCGTCCCCTTCTCCTCCTGCCCTCAATCCCTCCCAGCATCAGAGTCTTCTCCAATGAGTCAACTCTTCGCATGAGGTGGCCAAAATACTGGAGTTTCAGCTTTAGCATCATTCCTTCTAAAGAAATTCCAGGATTGATCTCCTTCAGAATGGACTGGTTGGATCTTCTCGCAGTCCAAGGGACTCTCAAGAGTCTTCTCCAACACCACAGTTCAAAAGCATCAATTCTTCGGCGCTCAGCCTTCTTCACAGTCCAGCTCTCACATCCATACATGACCACAGGAAAGACCATAGCCTTGACTAGGCGAACCTTTGTTGGCAAAGTGATGTCTCTGCTTTTGAATATGCTATCTAGGTTGGTCATAACTTTCCTTCCAAGGAGCAAGCGTCTTTTAATTTCATGGCTGCAGTCACCATCTGCAGTGATTTTGGAGCCCAGAAAAACAAAGTCTGACACTGTTTCCACTGTTTCCCCATCTATTTCCCATGCAGTGATGGGACCAGATGCCATGATCTTCGTTTTCTGAATGTTGAGCTTTAAGCCAACCTTTTCACTCTCCACTTTCACTTTCATCAAGAGGCTTTTTAGCCCCTCTTCACTTTCTGCCATAAGAGTCGTGTCATCTGCATATCTGAGGTTATTGATATTTCTCCCGGCAATCTTGATTCCAACTTGTGTTTCTTCCAGTCCAGCATTTCTCATGATGTACTCTGCATATAAGTTAAATAAACATGGTGACAATATGCAGCCTTGACGTACTCCTTTTCCTATTTGGAACCAGTCTGTTGTTCCATGACCAGTTCTAACTGTTGCTTCCTGACCTGCATACAGATTTCTTAAGAGGCAGATCAGGTGGTCTGGTATTCCCATCTCTTTCAGAATTTTCCATAGTTTATTGTGATCCACACAGTCAAAGGCTTTGGCATAGTCAATAAAGCAGAAATAGATGTTTTTCTGGAACTCTCTTGCTTTTTCCATGATCCAGCGGATGTTGGCAATTTGGTCTCTGGTTCCTCTGCCTTTTCTAAAACCAGCTTGCACATCAGGAAGTTCACGGTTCACATATTGCTGAAGCCTGGCTTGGAGAATTTTGAGCATTACTTTACTAGCGTGTGAGATGAGTGCAATTGTTCGGTAGTTTGAGCACTCCTTGGCATTGCCTTTCTTTGGGATTGGGATGAAAACTGACCTTTTCCAATCTTGTGGCCACTGCTGAGTTTTCCAAATTTGCTGGCATATTGAGTGTAGTACTTTCACAGCATCATCATTCAGGACTTGGAATAGCTCCACTGGAATTCCATCACCTCCACCAGCTTTGTTCGTAGTGATGCTTTCTAAGGCCCATTTGACTTCACATTCCAAGATGTCTGGCTCTAGGTCAGTGATCACATCATCATGATTATCTGGATCTTGAAGCTCTTTTTTGTACAGTTCTTCTGTGTATTCTTGCCACCTCTTCTTAATATCTTCTGCTTCTGTTAGGTCCACACCATCTCTGTCCTTTATTGTGCCCATCTTTGCATGAAATGTTCCTTTGGTATCTCTGATTTTCTTGAAGAGATCCCTAGTCTTTCCCATTCTGTTGTTTTCCTCTATTTCTTTGCATTGATCACTGAAGAAGGCTTTCTTATCTCTTCTTGCTATTCTTTGGAACTCTGCATTCAGATGTTTATATCTTTCCTTTTCTCCTTTGCTTTTCGCTTCTCTTCTTTTCACAGCTATTTGTAAGGCCTCCCCAGACAGCCATTTTGCTTTTTTGTTATAATAGCAACTTCCTATTTTCCCAAAACAATATTTTGGATATTATTATGTGCTATATATCACCCTGAAGCCATAACAAGATATAGACCTAGAAAATAAATTCCAAAATTTGTGGTACTTTTCTTGGAAACTTCAGTGTGTTTTAAAAATGACTATTTCTCATCAGTCTCTTCTGCTCCTGGGATACTGACATGATCATTCATTGCACAGCGACATCTGGAAAATTCAGCTTCCTTGGCAGCCACATAAGTAAAAGCTGTTCCTTGTAAGTTGAGAGTTTTCAGACATCATAAAATCAGAAATGATTACTTTAGGAACCAAGGGCAGGGCTTCTGGGATAGGGGCTGCTCTTTCTACCAATCCTGGGCTACTGTGCTGTGATCCTTCCCCAGGCTTAATCCCACCCTTCTTTGAAAGACTTGCCTTGAACCAAACTTCCCACTGCATTCTGACCTTGCCTCATGTAAGATGCTTGCACAGCTGTGCTGAGGCTGTTCTCCTTGACTTCTGTGAGCAATAAACTCATCTTTCTCTTTTCAACAGGTTGTGTCGGTGAGATTCGAGAAGCCAGGATTTCGATAATGTAATTAAACCCATCCATTTCTCCCTTATGACTTAGGTTCTGGGATTTTATTCAAGATGTCCTGCTCAACCTGAAGCACTGTAATATGCTGAATATTGTCTTGTACACAATGTTTGAAGATATTCTCATACATTGACTTTGTTAGCTTTACAGTTTTGACACAAACAGGACACAACAAAGAAATCTGTCCCTTAGGAGGAGGGGGCAGGATCTCGTGACTGTCCATCTCCACCATCTAGACCTGTGCTAATACTCTAGTCATTAATCACATGTGCCTGTGTGCATTTAAATAAATTAAAATTAAATGAAAAATAGGAATCAGTTCCTCAGTCACACGTGTCACATATCAGAGCTGAACAGCCACGTGTGGGAGTGGCTACTGTGCTGGCTGGGAAGGCATGGAGCACATCACTGTGGGGAACTTTCTTGGACAGCACTGTTTTCTCTGTTTCTGTTTCAACAAAACTGGCTGAGCAAGCTTTTGGTTTCTTGTTATAAATTTAGCATCTTATTAATATAGATTACAACTTTTTATAGCAGATTGCACACTATATTTTCATAACCAAGAAGTTTGATTAAGAGTTTCCATTTCACTAAAGCAGATTTTTTTCCCCCTTAGAGAGTCAAACTTCTGAATTTTAATTTTCCTTCCTCAAAGAAAGGGTTTGTGTGCTATTGTGGTTCCTCAATCCTTCTGCCCTATTCCCCTCAAGTCTACTCCAAAGCCATCTTGTGCTAGCTCAACGCGAGTGCAGGTGTGGCCCATCTGGGCAGATAATGAGGCTACACTGGAGGCTGGGGTGCATGGGGGCTGCTCCACGGTGAGCAGAGTGTTGTGGTGAGGGGGTGCAGGGTTGGAGGGCAAGGTTCAAATGCCCAACTCGGGCATCTCTCTGTGAAGTCTGTGGAATGTGGGCAAGTTACTGGCCTGCTCTGCTGCACAGCCTCTGCAAGGAAAAAGGCAGGAGGCTTGAGACCCACTCTGCAGTCCTCTCCTCATGCGAACAAGGCACTTGCGAGAATAGTGATGCAGGGTTGAGCAAAGCTGGGCTCACAGAAGTAAGTGAGAGGCTGGCTTGGCCCTTGGTGGACTCGCAGGCTGTCTAGAGAGGATGGAAGCATGTCCACCGCAGGCTGGTGACAGAAGACAGCACAGAATCAGGGCCAGGATGTGTGGCCAGATGCTACGTGCTCAGGGCAGGGTGGGGTGGTGGCTGCAGCCTGGAGTTCTCTGCACGGGGGCCTTGCGAGAGGGGCCCCTTATGGCCCTCTTGCAAGTGAGGTGAGTTGGGGAGCAGCCCTTGGAGGTATTGCAGGGGCTGGAGAAGCAGGCAAGCTCCAGGACAGCTTGAGGCAGGACCAGCATGGAGTGGGCTCACAAGGGAAGTAGACACAGGGGGCTAGAGATCTGAGGATCTTAATGCAGGCCTCTAACTGAGCCGAGGAGTCCAGTTAACGTAGCACAGCTGAGCGCTCGCATGAGATCAATGATCAGAACACAGAGTCATGGGCAAAGTCGATACAGACCCTCCCCACTTTGTCCCCGTTAGCAAAAATTGATGTACTGTATATGTGGGCCTATTTCTGGATCCTCTAGTTTATTCTACTGATCTATTTGTCTTTACACTAATTTCACACTGTCTTATTTACTGTACCTTCACAGCAAATATATCAGATAATGTAAGTACTTCAACTTTGTTTTTGCTATTCTATAACCTTTGAATCTCCATATAAATTTTAGGACCATCAAGCCACTCCAGTACTCTTGCCTAGAAAATCTCACGGACGGAGGAGCCTGGTAGGCTGCAGTCCATGGGGTCGCTAAGAGTCGGATGCAACTGAGCGACTTCACTTTCACTTTTCACTTTCATGCATTGGAGAAGGAAATGGCAACCCACTCCAGTGTTTTTGCCTGGAGAATCCCAGGGAGGGGGAGCCTGGTGGGCTGCCATCTATGGGGTCGCAGAGTCGGACACGACTGAAGTGACTTAGCAGCAGCAGTCAGTTTCAACAGATAAAATGTCCATTGACTGGTGAGTGAATAAACAAAATGTATATCCCTACAGTGGAATGCTGTGCAGCTATTTAAAGGAATGAAGTACCGATATAACTTGTTGCAGAAAGTACTGCTACAACATGGACGAATCTCAAAAACACTATGCTGAAGGAGTCAGTCACAAAGCACCACGTATTGTATAATTTTGTTTTCCTGAAATTTCCAGAATAGAGAAATCTATGAAGGAAGAAAGTAGATTAGTGGTGGCCTGGGGCTGCAGTGCTGAGAAAAGCAGAAACAGGGAGAATAATAAGTGGGAAAATGATCTCCCAAAAGATCTCCACGTGCTAATCCCTAGAACCTGAGAATGATACTTATATGATTAAAAAAAAAAAAGGAGGAGTTCTTTCAGATGTAGTTACGGATTTTGAGATGCTGAGATTATTATGGACTAGGTGGTTAGTACTAAATGCAATCATGTATATCCTTCTAACAGGGAGGTGAAGGAGATTTGCACACACACAGGAAATGTTCCAAGAAGGTGGTGTGAAGATGAAGCAGAGATTTGAAGATGCTGACTTTGTTTTTGTACTTTTTTAAAAGGGGAAATCTGAAGATCCTTTTATTTTTTAATTTTTATGGAATGTAGTTGCTTTACAATGCTGTGTTAGTTTCTACCATACAGCAAAGTGAATCCACTATAGGTATGCATATGTCCTCTCTCTTTTGGATTTCCTTTCCATTTAGGTCACCATACAGCACTAAGAAAGAGCTCCCTGTGCTGTGCAGCCGGTTCTCACTAGTTACCTATTTTATACATAGTGTCAATAGGGTATATATGTCAATTCCAAGGGCTTCCCAGGTGGTGCTACTGGAAAAGAACCTGCCTGCCAATGCAGGAGACATAAGAGACATGGGTTAGATCTCTGGGTCAGGAAGATCCCCTGGAGGAGGGCATGGTAACTCACTCAAAGCATTCTTGCCTGGAGAATCTCATGAACAGAGGAGCCTGACCGGCTAGAGCTCACAAGGGTTGCAAAGAGTCAGACATGACTGAAGTGACTTAGCATGCATGTCAATCCTAATCTCCCAACTCATCTTACCTTTTCCCCTTTGGTATCCATACCAAAGGATGTTCTCTGTGTCTATGTCTTTATTTCTGCTTTGTAAATAAAATCGTCTATACCAATTTTCTCAGATTTAACATATATGCGTTAATAGATATTTGTTTTTCTTTTTCTGATTTACTTAGCCTCTGTATGACAGCTTCTAGGTCTATCCATGTCTCTACAAATGACAATTTCATTCCTTTTTATTAAAGATGCTGACTTTGAAGACTTGAGTGATACAGTCACTAGCTGCAGAATGTTGGCACCACCAGAAGCTGAAGGAGGCAAGGACCAGCTTTTTTCCTATAGTCTCTGAAGATGCTGTAGCCTTACTAATACCTTGATCTTGGTTCAGTGATACTGACTTCAGACTCCTGGCCTCCAGGACTGCGAGAGAATACAAGTCTACTGTTTTAAGTCACCACATTTGCAGTAATAGGAGTAATAGGAAACTTATTCAGGGTGTGACTGCTCATGGACATGCGTGATGAAATGTTCTGAAACTGGATTGTGGTGATGGTTGCACAACTCAGTGAATATCCCTAAAACCACTGGAGTGTACACTCTGAGTGTGTCAGTTTTATACTGTGTAAATTATATCTCAATAAGACTGTTAAAAAATCTTTGTGACCTTGGATTAAGCAAAGATTTCTTAGATATAACACCAAGGTATGATACATAAAAAGTGATATATTGGAGACTCCATAAAAATTTACAACCCTTGCTCTTGAAAGACACTATTAAGAAAATAAAAACCACAGATTGGGAAAAATATTTGCAAAACACATATTTGATACAAGACCTATCAGACTATATAAAGATTCCTCAAACTGAATAAGAAGAAAACAAACAAATAAAAAATGAAGATTTGAACAGACCCTATCTCAAAGCAGATATATTGATGGCAAATAGATACAACAGAAGATACTCAATATCATTAGTTATTAGAGAAATGCAAACTAAAACCACAACAAATACTATTACATACTGTTAGAATGGGGGGTGAGGGGAGAACAACACTTGACAATATCAAAATGCTATGAAGGATAGGGAGCAACTGGAACATCATTGGTAGAAATGCAAAATGGTGCAGCCACATTGGGAAACTATTAGTTTTTTAAAACATTAAATACAATCTTACAATAGAACCCAGAAATCCTGCCCTAGGTATTTACCCAATTGAAACCTAAGCCCTATTTCACAAAATCCTGTGTGTAAATATTTGTAGTAGTTTTATTTGGAATAATCCCAAACTGGAAACCAAATCTTATTATCCCTGAACTGGGAGGGATATGCATAAACAATTATGATACATCCACACAGTAGGGTCCTGCTTTGCCATAAGAAGAAACGAAGTATTTATATGTTCAAGAACACACAACATCTCAAATGCCTTATACTGAGTGAAAGAAGCCAACTAATATGCTACACACTGGGGAAAAAGAAACCCTCCAACTCTGTTGGTGGGAATGTAAGTTGGTGCAGCCACAATGGAAAATGGTATGAAGTTCCTCAGAAAATTCAATATAGAGTTGTTATATGATCCAGCAATGCCAGTCCTAGGCATATATGTGGACAAAGCTGTAATTCAAAAAGATACACACACCCCTATGTTCATGAGCATCCCTATTCACAATAGCCAAGACATGGAAGCAACCTAAATGTCAATTACCAGATGAATGGATAAAGGAGATGAGCTACATATGTAAATAGAATACTACTCAATTTAAAAAGAATGAGATAATGCCATTTTCAGGAACATGGATGGAACCAGACGTTATTATGCTAAGTGAAGTCAATCAGAAAGAGAAAGATGAATACCATGCGATATCATTTGTATGTAGAATCTACAGTATGACAGAAATTAACTTATCAACAAAATAGAAACAGATTCACAGACATGGAGAATAGACTTGTGGTTGCCAAGGGGGAGAGGCTGGGGGAGGGAAGGGATTTGGAGTTTGGGATTAGCTGATGCTAACTGTTGGCTTCCTGGGTGGCACAGTGATAAAGAAGCCACCTGCCAATGCAGGAGAGGCAGAGGACACAAATTTGATCTCTGAGTTGGGAAGATCCCTTAGAGTAGGAAATGGCAACCCACTCCAGTATTCTTGCCTGGAAAATTCCATGGACAGAGGAGCCCAGTGGGCTACAGTCCATGGGGTCACAGAGAGTTGGACACGACGGAGCACGATGCAAATTAATATATATTGAGTGGATGAACCACAAGGCCTTCGTGTATAGCACAGGAAACTATATTCAGTATCCTCTGATAAACCATAATGGAAAAGAATGTATGTATGTATAACCGAATTAGATCAGATCAGATCAGATCAGTCGCTCAGTCATGTCCAACTCTTTGCGACCCCATGAATCGCAGCATGCCAGGCCTCCCTGTCCATCACCGACTCCTGGAGTTCACTCAGACTCACATCCATGGAGTCAGTGATGCCATCCAGCCATCTCATCCTCTGTCGTCCCCTTCTCCTCTTGCCCCCAATCCCTCCCAGCATCAGAGTCTTCTCCAATGAGTCAACTCTTCGCATGAGGTGGCCAAAATACTGGAGTTTCAGCTTTAGCATCATTCCTTCCAAAGGAATCCCAGGGCTGATCTTCAGAATGGACTGGTTGGATCTCCTTGCAGTCCAAGGGACTCTCAAGAGTCTTCTCCAACACCACAGTTCAAAAGCATCAATTCTTCAGCGCTCAGCCTTCTTCACAGTCCAGCTCTCACATCCATACACGACCACTGGAAAAACCTTGACCATAGCCTTGACTAGACGAATCTTTGTTGGCAAAGTAATGTCTCTGCTTTTGAATATGCTATCTAGGTTGGTCATAACTTTCCTTCCAAGGAGTAAGCGTCTTTTAATTTCATGGCTGCAGTCACCATCTGCAGTGATTTTGGAGCCCAGAAAAATAAAGTCTGACACTGTTTCCACTGTTTCCCCATCTATTTCCCATGAAGTGATGGGACCAGATGTCATGATCTTCGTTTTCTGAATGTTGAGCTTTAAGCCAACTTTTTCACTCTCCACTTTCACTTTCATCAAGAGGCTTTTGAGTTCCTCTTCACTTTCTGCCATAAGGGTGGTGTCATCTGCATATCTGAGGTTATTGATATTTCTCCTGGCAATCTTGATTCCAACTTGTGTTTCTTGCAGTCCAGCGTTTCTCATGATGTACTCTGCATATAAGTTAAATAAACAGGGTGACAATACACAGCCTTGATGTACTCCTTTTCCTATTTGGAACCTGTCTGTTGTTCCATGTCCAGTTCTAACTGTTGCTTCCTGACCTGCATACAAATTTCTCAAGAGGCAAATCAGGTGATCTGGTATTCCCATCTCTTTCAGAATTTTCCACAGTTTATTGTGATCCACATAGTCAAAGGCTTTGGCATAGTCAATAAAGCAGAAATAGATGTTTTTCTGGAATTCTCTTGCTTTTTCATGAGCCAGCGGATGTTGGCAATTTGATCTCTGATTTCTCTGCCTTTTCTAAAACCGGCTTGAACATCACTTTGCTCTATAGCAGAAATTAACTTCAATTAAAAAATATGCTAGATGCTGAACCATTCCATTTTTATAACATTTTGGAAAGGGCAGAACTATAGAGGGAAAAACACCACATCAGTTTGCTAGGAACTGAGGGTGGGGTGAAGGGAAGTCTACAGAAAGACACTAGGAACCTTTGGGGGTAATGAAACACTTCTGTATCTTGATTATGGTGGTGGTTACAAGTCCCCACAGGTTTAGCAGACTCCCAGAACTTTCTACTGAAAAGGGTGAATTTTACCTATGTAAATTAGACCTTAATTTTTTAATTCAAAATAGGAAAACACAAAAATATCTTGCTGTGTTCAATTATTTTGTATGTAAAGTCTAATTAATGTGTACAAATTTTTACACATAAATACAAATAAATCTTTTACAAATAAATCTTTCCAAATTTTCCTCAGAAACATTGAATCCAATTTATACTTCCTCTGCTGAGTGGAATGAGAGCATGTGGGTTTTTGTTTTCTTGTCAATGCAGCTATCACAGTGAATGCATTTTTCACAAGGCCTCACTCAGGGCTAGGGGCACAGTAGGGGGTTAATAGAAGCATAGATTCTAAGCACATGTGGTCGCCACAAGAGAGAAATGAGATGCCCCGAGTCCTGAAGCCATTTACTGTTTGGATGCAGGAAAGAAAGGAAGATACGTTTTGTGTCGGGAGGAGAGACAGTCTCTGAACTCAGGGGTCTGGGGAGCAGTGTTAAACTGGGGGAGAAAATGAAAAAGGGTGAATGAGGAAAGCATACTGAGAGGTCTAAAGTGACAACCATACCTCATTTCTACCCCAAGCGCCTAGTGCCACATGTAGCACATAAGACTGAAATAACCAATAAATGAATGAATGGGCGTTGAGACTAAGATTTGCAATCAGCAAAAATAAAACTTCTTTGCTTTGGAATTTGGAGGTTCAAGCTCATTTTAAGGCTGTGGCCATGTAGCCTTGAGGATGCTTTACTCTGAGTCCCATCTAAGGAGAAAGTTGGCATAGGTGAGGAGGGGGAGGACGCATAGTCATAGGGGTCCGCCTGGATCCCCACATGCTCAGGAGCCTATGACGCAGCTCCTGGGTGTCAGAAGTCCCTTCTCATTCTCAGCCCTGAGGACTAAGTGAAGGGTGGAGTCTTGGGCCAGATGCTGGGTCATTTTAGCTGGAGCCAGACAGCTGTATAGCAGAGATAGGGTGGGCTGAGAGGAACTTGAGGAAGCATGCCTGTGTGCTGGCTGGGGGCCAGAGCAGGGGAAGGGGGTGCTAGGGGTGTGGTTTCTGGAGTGGAGATGGGGGAAGGGAAACACTGGGGCTGCTTTAGGAAGGCTGCAGTGGGCAGCAGGAGTCTGGACGGAGCTGGTGGGTGATTAGAGGTGATGGTAGGAGAGGCAGAGAGAGGGATAAAGATAAGGAGACATGTGAGTATGGAAAAGGAGAGGCAGCTTCTATGTGTGTGTCTATGTGAGTGTGAGAGTGCTAGTGTGTACATAGTGTAAAGGCGTGTGAGTGTATATGTGAGTATGAGAGTGAGTGTGTGTATGTATGAGAGTGTGTTAGTGTATGTGTGTGTGAGTGTATGTGAGTGTGTGTGTATGAGTGTGTGAGTGTGTGTATGAGAATGTGTGCGTAGGTATGTATGAGAGTGTGTTAGTGTATGTGAGTTTTCCCCTTCCCCAAAGAGATACTGCAGTTATATCACATACCCAATAGGCACCAGGACACGTGTATGTGTGTGTGAGTGTGTATGAGAGTGTGTTAGTGTACGTGAGTCTGTGAGTGTGTATGAGTGTGTGTATGTAAGAGAATGTGTTAGTGTATGTGTATTAGAGTGATCGGAGAAGGCGATGGCACCCCACCCCAGTACTTTTGCCTGGAAAATCCCATGGATGGAGGAGCCTGGTGGGCTGCAGTCCATGGGGTCGCTAGGAGTCGGACATGACTGAGCGACTTCACTTTCACTTTTCACTTTCATGCATTGGAGAAGGAAATGGCAACCCACTCCAGTGTTCTTGCCTGGAGAATCCCAGGGACGGGGAAGCCTGGTGGGCTGCTGTCTATGGGGTCACACAGAGTCAGACATGACTGAAGTGACTTAGCAGCAGCAGCAGCATGAGAGTGATAGTGTGTGTGTATGAGAGTGAGTGTGTGTATGTGTGCCCACATGTGAGAGCACCGGTGCTCCTGCCTGAACTCCAAGTCTTACAATTTGCACCTTCTTTTCTCTTGTCACTCTGTGCTGTGTGCTTAGTCACCCAGTCGTGTCCGACTCTTTGCAACCCCACGGACTGCAGCCCACTAGGCCCCTCGGTCCATGGAGAGTTTCCCAGGCAAGAATACTGGAGTGGGTTGCCACACTCTAACAGTGACAAAAATAAGGTTGCATCTGGGCATGTAAAGGGTTACCTGCAAGTGTGAGCATGAGTGACTGCTCGGACTAGCCAGGAGCCTGGGAGAGAGAAAGGCAGTGCCAGAATGAACGCGTGCATTTAGGAATGAATGGATGAAAAAATGAATGGGAGTTTACAGGAAGCTCCATGTGAATGTGGGTGTGTGAAAAACGGGTCTGAGACGCCCTGCTGAAGCCCCGTAGCCTATACCCATGGTCTTTGAGCCAGACGATTCCAGAGAAGTCTGTACCTGAGGTTCTAGAAACATCACACTACCCCTCTAGGCGAATAACGGGCTTCAGAGGACAGCACTCTTATTGCACCAGATTCTGGGAGGGAACCTGAAGAGGGCAATGAGCCTTCTGACCCTGAGAGCCCTCTCTGGGCAGGGAGGCCCCAGACTGGGTGGAGCAGCCACACCTGCCTGAAGTTTCGAGGAAGAGGGGGCGGAAACTGCCCCGGCACCGCCCTCTTGTAGGCTCTGCGGGCTCCCGCGGTCTGCTGGTCACAGTGGGTCTCACAACTTCCTCACTTCCCTAAATGGGCAACTTCACATTTAGAACCCCAGGTCTTCCCTGGCAGACCCAAATGGCCCGGCCAGGATAGGCCTGGACCCCTAACCTTGGATCCCTGCCACCCACTGGGCTGTGCCCATCCCCACTGCATGGAGCCATGCCTCCCGCCTTCCTGCTGCTGTTGCTGCTGTGGCTCCAGGGCCCTGTCTCAGGTGAGAGGGTGGGTGGGCAGCTAGCGGGGAGGGAACGGTCTGTCCCTGGACCCCCTTCCTGCTTTTCTTGCCCAGTGATCTTGTTGGGTTGGAGGAGGAGGAGAAGTTTTGGCAGATCTAGTTGCCCCTTACCAGAGATCAGTGAGAAGTTTCCAGCCGAATAGTTGGCCCTGGGGAAAGCTAACCCAGGCCTCACCAACTAAGATAAAGCCCTGGACCCTCTCTGCACTGGCCCCTTTATCTGCCCGGCTTCCTCAGGACCTCTGGCCAGGGCCACTCCCTTTCCTCACACAACAAGCCCTCCTCCCTTGGGCCTCTGTCAGGAAGGCCCTGTTGGTTCTTTATAAGAAGCATTACCTTATGGGTGTGGGTGCTGAACTTGCTTTTTCTTGGAACATTGGTGCCACACCCCCCGTCCCTACCCTCTGTCCTTGGCGGGGAAGGAAGCAATCCTTGAAGCCCTCTCTCCTACCCAACAGCTACTAAATGCTCTTTGAGGGGACCTCACCCAATTCTGCCTCCCTTACTGCCATGGCAACCAAGTTACCACTTCCTGTTCAGTTCTGGGCACCGCCTGTGAAAGGGCTGAAAGGTGGGCACACACGATCACAGTGCCCTAGAGACCCTTTGCAAGGTTGTCCCATCTGTACACCTCTCCCAGAAAGGCCCCCCTGCCAGGGCAGAAGAGTGTCTCCTGGGGTCACCCAAACCTGTCACCTGCCAAATAATTGAGTGGGATTATGCATGGTACAAAGTGATACGAGAGAAGGCGTTATCTTACTCCAAGCCTCAACTCTAGCGGCAGCTGGGTTGGAAACTAAGGTGAACGTCTTGAATGCTGGGTTCTTTCTTGGCCATCACAGCTCTGGGCTCCGTTGGGAAAGCTTGGAGCAACCTGCATCGGGGAAAAGGAGGCGTGCACTGCGCACGCACCACGTTTAAGGCGCTGTCCAGGGGCACAGTTCTCACAGCCAACCAGAGACAGATAAGAAACGAAGACCTTACACGGTCTGCTCACACAGTCAGTGATAGAATCGAGGTTTACCCTATGTTTATTTAGACTCCAAAACATCTGTTCTCTACTCTGTGTGTGTGTTTGCAGAAGACTCTAAGGGTGTTAGGAGGAGTAACTGCTGAGCGGAAGGTGGGTAGAGGGGCGGAGGTCCCTCACCGCAGCCTTCTCCTTCTTCCTGTCCCCTGGCTCACCACCCTATCCCTAGTTCTACCTCATCAGACTGTGGATTATGAAGCTCATGGACCACATCTGCTTCCTAGGGGTAGAGGGCAACTTATGAGCAGTGAAGAACGGTAGAGTTCTTTGGTTTAAACACAACCGGGAGTTGATACACATGTTTGGACATACTGAATCTATGGGTTTTAGGAAACTAGAATATTTTAAAATTAAACATCAGCTAGAGTGAACTCAGACAACTTGTTATCTAAAAGATGACTAGAATGAAACTGTTTGTGAAACAAATAACTACTGTTAATATTCTCTAAGCCTGAATTTTCTCACCTACCTAAGTTCACTGGGCTCTGGAATTTCAGAATGATGACTTGCGTTTGTGTTTGTATCTCATTGAGGGCAGGATAAGACCCTGAAGACGGGGCTTATCACTCTCCCATCCGACTAGAAAATGCCACAAAGAAACTGGCTGTGTCTGCTGAAGTTCCCTAAATGTAAGGGCTAAGCTTCCTTTGTTAAACTATGGGCTCCCTGTGGGCTATGCCTGTGTCTCCACTATTATACTGGGAGTTCCCCTGTATGTATCTAGCTAGCCCTGTATCTTCCTCATCATTTTAGGATTTCTCCAAGAGCACAGGACTACTGTCTTTTCCCCATCAGTCTAGGAACTCCTAGCAGGCAGGGCTAGTGTCTCCTCCAACAGACTGAGAATTCCCTGGGGGAGGGGGCCTATGTCCCCCTCCATCAGAGTTGGGCTGTATTTCTCCTTTGAGTTCCATAAGAGCAGAGCAATAGCTACCTGCCTCTTCACCACAAGTTTTGAGTTTCGAGATGCATACTTCCTCCTTTCTCAACCAATTGTGTCTCCCCAGGTGCCCCCATGGAGCGTGTGTACACAAAATTGGAGCACTTCGAAGGGGAGACTCTGTCTGTGCAGTGCTCCTACAAGAACCGCAAAAACCACGTGGAGGGTAAGGTTTGGTGCAAAATCAGGAGGAAGAAATGTGAGACTGGGTTCACCCGTGTGGGGGTGCAGGGGCCACGCTACTTGCTGCAGGACGATACCCAGGCCAAGGTGGTCAACATTACCATGGCGGCCCTCAGGCTCCAGGACTCGGGCCGGTACTGGTGCATGCGCAACAGCTCCGGCATCCTCTACCCTCTGATGGGCTTCCTGCTGGAAGTGTCTCCAGGTGAGCAGGCCTGCTGGGGCGCTGGGATGCTGGGGGGTGTCCTCCCGCCCTGTAGTCCACTGACATCGAAGATAACAAGGATGGTAATAATCCATCAGTGGGCATGATGGACAGTGGGGTTTGCACAGTTCTCTCACAGACACCTTCATGGGCATTTTACAGATGAAGAAAATGAGATGTAAAAAGTCCTTTGCGGCTCTGACCTTGTTCAGGATCACAGAGCTAGCAAGTGGACAGGATGAGATTCGAACTCAGGACTCTTTGTGCTTTGTTTTATTCAATCATTTGTTCAGTATTTATTCACTGTGCCCTGATTCTCTGCCAGGCACGATTCTAGGCTCAGAGGACACAGTGGTGAGCAAAACCAGACACATTCCTGTCCTATGGGAGGTGATAGGCAATAATACATCGTCAGACAAACAGTTGCAGATAACAGTGAATGTTCTTAAGCAAATAAAACAATGGGATGAACTAGGAAGTTCTGTGGTGGGGGGAGCGACTGAGTTAGTGGGGAGTCAAAGAAGACTTCCCTGAGCAGATGACATCATGCAGAACCTGTGTGGGATGAGAGTTTTCTAGTCCTGTTGAAAGTGGGTGGTTCAAAAGGCTTTCCAGGTGGGGAGAACTACATATGCAAAGGCCCTGAGGTGAGAAGAAGCTGGTGCATATTGAGTATTGGGCAGAGCAATAGGAGATGAGGTTGGAGAGGCAAACAGCAGTCCTGATGCCCATGATATGGGGGTCTGAGTTTTATTCTTGGTACAAGAGGAACCTATTGGAGAGTTTTAGAGGGGTGATATTGTGCTTGACCTTAAGATGATCAAAGCTCTCTCTTTAGTATAGAAAAAGAAAGGAGGGCCAAGAACGAAGCCCTGCACTCTTTCTACATTTACAAGATAGGAAAGGGTGAGGAGCCAGAGAGCCTGCAGAAAGCTGCCAGTGACTGAAAATTACTCTCCACCCTTCCCGGTTCCTCTAACCCAACTGCATCCCCATCTTCTGTTGGGTCTGAACTTGGGCAACTGCCATCTCTAAGATGCAGAGCAAATCTCATTCCTCCCTTCTCCAGTTCTGCTTTAGCCCCAGGGAAGTAGTCAAAGCCAGTTTACTGAAGTTTTCATTTGTAGGGACACAAACATGAAATTGAGGGCGGGAGGAGAAGAGGATGAAAGAAGATGATATGGTTGGATGGCATCACCGACTCAATGGACATGAGTTTGAGTAGACTCTGGGAGCTGGTGATGGACAGGGAGGCCTGGCGTGCTGCAGTTCATGGGGTCGCAAAGAGTCGGACACGACTGAGTGACTGAAGGGAAAGTAAACGTGAAATGGCTTTCCCCTCAGTGTATCTTCCCGTTGCACTATATGGGATCTCACTTTCCATTTCTTAACCACAATTTGGGGAGATTCCAACTTTGCAGACCTTACTAGGAAATGAAAAATCTGTAAAACTTCTACTCTTCTACTGCATCTTGAAAACCGAGCTTTCTGGCCCCAGGCACCTGAGGTGGGAAAGGGGGACAGGTGCTGTCTAACCTCCCTCCTTCATCACAGGAGGTAGGGGAGGAGGGTTCCTCTCCATCATCTTCTCCTGGTCCTGCACCTCCCGACCCCTTGGTGTATTGAGGTAGGGATGAAGACGAGGGAAACGGTTGTGTGACCTCACTGACCCTGTGGGAGGTCTCTCTCTCTGTGGACGTCACTCCTTTTCTGCCCTATTGTTAGATCCTCTGTGGCCAAGTGCTGGCTCTCCCAGGGCAGCTGTGTGTGTTCTCTGAAGGGTCCTCTGGGGGTCTTCACACTGCTCACTAGGATGATTCGGGAGATCTGGTTCCAGGTTGGCCCTTTCTCCTATCCCTACCTCGCCAATTCTGCTTGTTCTGGTTCCCTCGCCCAGAAAAATGGGCACGTTCCTCGGTGGTGGTGAGGCCCTCAGAGAGCGTCCATGCATGCATGGCAGTGGGATGCAGCCACAGCCCTCTCCCCACCACAGCACCCCTTTCTCTCTGTTCTCCTGTTTCCTGATGAGATCAGCTCAACACTGCTCCCTAGACTGAGCCCTCACAGCTCCTGCCTGCTCCCCTTCCACCAACCAAACTCCAGCCTTCTTCTAGAAAAGGGGATGGTGAAGGCCTGCCCTGATGCATGAGGGTGGCGGGACCAGTGTGGGTGTCTGTTAATAAGCCCCCAAGGAAGGCATTTGACTTCACTGCTCACAGTGTTCTTGGGAATCAGGGTCTTTGATGCGTCCTCGTCCTCATCTCCAGATCCCAGTTGCCAACCGTGGAGCAACTGGGAAAGGTCACATTCAACGTCAGAGCAGAGAAATCTCTGACTTACAGGAATGAGGAAGGTCCAGAGAGTGACAAGAGAGGTGGGGGTAGGGAGGGAAGTGTCCTCTCGTCCCCATGGCCAGACAGGGGACACTGAGAAACATGGGAAAGACTCTTCCTTCCTTGCTGTGCCTACTTCCTTCTCCTTGACCTCACCCCCTCGACACACACACTGGTGTGTCCCTCAGCAAAGCAGGGTCCTAGTTCTAAGGGGTGAGATGAGGACAGCAAACCACCTCCCCCATAACCTGCTGCCACCCCAGTCCCCAGACAAGCGTGTGGGCTGCCGTCAGCTGCTTCCAGAACCAAGACCCCAACCCAGTCTCACCTTCCTCCCTTTCTGGTCCCTCAGCCTCCATAACCAAGGGAAACACTCCTCTCACGAAGCTGCCCAGCATCTTCCAGAGTGAAACGGTCGTCGCCACAGGCCCAGCGCCCACCTCAGGCCCTGGGAGCCCTTTCACCAGCCGAGCGACAGTGTTCACAGCTGGACTCCTCACCTCGGCCAGACCACTGCCTTCTTCCACCTCAGGGAGCTCCAGACTGACTTCTGTGATGGGCTTCAGTTTCTCCAGCACTGGCCTGTCCACCATGGGGCCTGGGAGGGCCACTGGGTCCCAGACAGTGACTGTGTCTCCCAGCAACACCCAAGCCTCTGCTGCGGGCCCAGCCTCCACCTACACTAAGGCCGCACACCTCTGCACTGTGGGAGCCCCCACCATGGGAATGTGCCCCACCAGCAGAACTCTCCTCAACCACTTATTCCCCAGCAGGTATCTGGCGTGGGGGCGGCAGGGTGGGTGAGGGTTGGCATCGAATGCCATTTTCCCAGACATGGGAACAGACTGCCTGAGCAGACTGCAAGGTGCAAATGTCACCGTAGAGCAGCCCCTGTCCCACTTGCCACCCTACCGGGAATCCAGTCTGGCCTGTTGCTGAATGGGCGATGGGAAGCTGGGGTGGACAAGGGACAGAAAGGATGGTGGCGGGAAATGAGGGTGGGGCTGGGTCAGCGCAGAGTCTGAGGATGAAGAGGAGAGGGTCAGGACGGCACAAGGGGAGCATCTCGGAGAGCAGGAAATGGGGACACTTTAATGTGGGTTCCCCCAGGAGTGGACTCGGAGACCAGGACACGTGTTGTACTTGGAACATGGGACAGAGCAAGGGGAAGTGAGGCAGGGAAGGGAAGGCAGCAGACGGAGCACTGGTCATCACCGTGGGCAGCAAGGGCTCAGCCCCGTTGGGGAGAGTCCGGGATCCAGTGTCAGGCAGCCGTTTGGAGGGTGAGGAGGCCGGGGCCTTTATATCCCACTGTTGCTGGTCTATGGGGGGCTGCCTGTCGTGCGTGGCATGGAGGGCTCCAGTGACAAGAGAAAGCCACCGGGTCAAAAGTTTTTTTTTAACAAAGGTACTGATGGCCGGTGTCGATGGAAGTGATGTAGCAAAGGGGGATACAGGCAGGGTAACCACAGCATGTGTTCTGGAGGAGCGAGGTGGAAGTGCCATCCTCGGTCACCCTGGGGAGAGTAAGACTCTTGGCCTCTTCTGTCACAGATGGGTGTCTCTTAGAGCCCCCACCCTCAGCAGAGCGTACTCCCCCCAATACTGGAGAGATGCATGCCTTTGCTGGGGGCTGGGGGCTTCGTCCCCTGACCTTTGAGCACCTCACTTCCTTCTCCCGCAGCTCTGTACCCAAGGAAGAGAGGCCGTCGCTCCCCCTGGGGACTGGCGGGTCCCACTCCTCTCACGTGGGATGTGGGAAGACGTGGGCCCGGGTGGGGTGCCCAGTTCTCATCTCCTCCTGGCCCTGTCCTATCTCCCCAGATACCTGGACTTTTTTCCCATGGTGCTCGTGGGGGTGCTGGCGCTGCTCCCCATGCTTGTGATGCTGATCGTGGTCTACGGCTTCTGGAAGAAGAGACACATGGGAAGTGAGTAGAACCCAACCCTCGCAGCCCCCCAAGGACAGAACGCTGGGGAGTCTGACACCCTTTCCAAGGCGCCCGACTGTCCCTGGTCTCCAGGCGGTCGGTCCTCACCTGCGGCCAGTCAGGAGGACCATTCGACACCCAGGAGAGCGGGGAGGGTGGGCAGGCAATGACCGCACTCAGTGGAACCTTCTGGGGCCCAGCCACTTGGAAGTGGAGGCAGAGGCAGAGCAGCTGGCCCCGGAGTTTCTGGTGCTGAGCAGGACTGCCCTTTGCATCTCTCCCCGTCCTTGCAGGCTACAGCGTGTGCCGTGATCCTGCCAGATCCTGCAAGGACTCACCTGCAAGACTGGAACCTCCCTGGAGGTCCGCTTGGTCTGAAGCCACTCAACTGTGGGGTGGGGAGGAGCTTCTCCCAGAGGGGCCCCGGAAGACCCCCAGGAGACTCCTCAGAGGAGGAGCGAAGACGGGGACACGTCTGGGTTGGAGCCGGGCTGGGGGTGAGGACTGTGCAACCTGGACTCAGGCCTTCCTGGAACCGGGGGCTGTGCCGCATCTACTTGGTTCCCCTGGGCTGCTGGGAGCCTGGCGGGGCTGGGAGTCCGAGCACGTGGCGCTAGGCAGGAAGTCTCTGAGGGTTTGGGGCACCACTGAGATGGTTCTCCTTGGAGCCACAGACCCCCGGGGCCCCAGCTAAGTGGCAGACAAGCCCTGAGGGTGCTGTTTGCAGGCAGAGAACCTCTGCTATCATCAGCCTCGGAACCTCTTACTACAGAGCTGAGGGGGGGGGGTAGACAGCTGGGGCCACCCTCTCCCGACCGGGGGCCCTGTCCTCCGTTTCCCTCTGCTCCTGTCAAGTGTCCCTATGCTCTTGGGGGAAGAAAGAGTCCCAGAAGCAGCTTGTGTCACAAGGGTCCCACGCTGGAGGAGAAACAGTGACTGTTTCTCCTCAGAGGTGGGGGTCGATAGAGGCCTTGGGGACCCCAGAGCTATCTAAGCCTCCCACCCCCTGGGCTGAGCATCCTCTACCGGGCCTCCGCGTGCCTCCTGGCCTGACCGCAGCTGCTTATCCCTCAGGTCCCCGGTGCCAGTGGAGCCCACGCCCCCACTGCTGCCTGCTGGCCGGGCCCTCCAGGGACAGCTGAGACCAGGCAGCTGAAGACCCTCGCCTGCAGGGCCAGCCTGTCCCTAGACCTGCATGCAGAGGCTGACCAGGGCTCTTTCCCCCAGTTCCCACACCCCAGCTCTGGGTCTGTACTCCAGGAGGGGATGCGGGGGAGGCCTGAGGTCCACTGGAGGGGAAGTCATAGCTCAGAGAAAGGGGAGATCATTTCCCTCCAGGGGACTCATTGTCCCCTGGGAAAAGAGGACCCAATGGTGACACAGCAAAAACAACTCAGAGCTGCCCGCAGCCTGGAGGAATTCCCCGAGCTGGGAGGGGGCGGGGAGGGGGATGGAGCCAAGGAGCCTGGGTCAGGGGTGCAGTGGCCAGAGGAGTCTCTCCTGCCCCCCTTCACCCCCCGGCACCCCGCCCTCCAGCTCATGGCTCAGATTCAGACTCTTCAGCAGCAAAGGCTAAAGAATAGGGGCTGGATTCCTCCCCTAGGGAGGGGTGTCCACCAGCCTGGGGCCATTGGATGAGAGCCTTGGGGTGGATGTAGCCTCTCTGCTCTCAGCCCTGGGTCACAGCCCTCCTTGGTGGGACAGCAAACATCAGAGTCAGGGGAGTGGCACAGAGGGGCCTTGGTGGGCAGCCAGCCCAGCATTGCCACTCTAGGGTGGAGACAGGGAGAGAGGAAGAGGCAGGGGGCAGTCCCGGCGGGGAGGACAGTAAGGAGGCAGCTGTCTGCCTTGTGTCCAGGAGAAGACACTAGAGGGGACACTCAGACTGGAACTGACAGGCCTGGTGCCGGGACACACACGCGTGCGCACTGATAACCAGCCTCCTTACCAGAAGGGTGTGGCCCACACCGGGTGTATAACCAAGAGGGGGGTTAATTTTCCACCCGAAAAGCACACACCTATGGCCCTGCCCAGGCTGAGTAGGATGTCGGGGAGAGTACTGCAGGGGCTCAGGACTGGGACCCAGGGGTGCACCTGTCACGTGCGACCCTGGGCAAGTCACTAACCCTATGGGGCCTCACATTTCCTCTCTTGTGAAAGGGGACACTAATTCCTACCTCTCAAGACTGTATTCAGGATAAAACGGAATAACACACGAACCTTACACAACTGACCGAAAGACTAATGCTTGGTCCTCCAGTTCTTTTCCAGGTCTGATGCTTGTCACATTCTACCTTTAAGACCGTTGGACCCTAAGTCTCTGTTTTGTCCTCGACTGTAAAGGGGTAGAGAGGGAAGAGGGCCATGGTCTGGTCCCAGGAGGTGGGGCTGGGCGCAGGCAGAGGCCTCTGTGCCCTGCTGTTATATAGGGGAGTTGTTAGGGGGACCGACCATCCCTGTTTGCCCAGGATGAGGGGCTCCTGGAACTAGGTGGACCTGCCTGAGCTGCCCAGCCCTGGAGCCAGCTCCCACGTGGATTCGAGCTAAGGACAGACACACAGCGCTGGGGAGGTGCAGACCATGTCCCCAGCTCCCCAGCCCTTAGGGGTCTGGGTGGTGGTTTTGGACCTCTAGGCCTCCAGGACATTTTCCCTGAAACCCTGGCCTCTCACTTCCTGCTACCTGTTTGCCCTTCTCCCTGGAGCTCCAGGAAGACCCAGATCTTCAGCAGATCCAGAGTGGGCTGGTGCAGGGCAGGGGAGGTATCAGACAGGCCAGGGCTACTGCTGCCTTTGGTGGACGAGATGAGGGACTTTCTGAGCAGTGGGTGAGACGACAGGACACACCTGTGAAGGGTTTCCTGTCATGGCCAAGGGAAGGAGCAAATAAAGGAAGCCCAGCACCCACGGGATGTTCGCTCTGTGAGCCCTGATCTGAGCCCAGGGGACACACATGTTCTTGCTGCAGCGTCAGCAGGCAAGCCTGGGGTTCACGGTCCCCCATGGCTGCAAATGGGCTTCTCACTCTGCATCAGCCTGGACAGGTGGATGCTGTGCTGTGTGGCCGGGCTCCTTCTTCAGGCTACGGGGCTTCCTGCCCCAGGGCTGGGAGTAGCGAGGGCAGAAGGTGGCCTCGAGTCTGTCTGGGGCAGACCCCTCTCAGGGCAACCCGTTCCCCTCCATCCACTGACGCATGGAGTCTGAAGCCCCGGCAACCCCTGCCTTCTTGGCGATCCTGAAGGGTGGCCTGTCTCCAAAACTGCTCCTCAAGTGGCCTAGGGTCGTCTGACATCTGCCCATTCTGTTTCCCACCTTTCACTTCCCCAGCCTCGTCCCTGAGCGTATAAACCTCCCTGCCAGTTGCTGTTCCCCATAACCCCGATCTGCTCTGTGGCTTGTTTACCGACTTGTCTCTTCTTTTGTTGTTTATTAACCATGAACAGCCTGTGACAACTGTTTTCCTGTAGCTCATCTACTGACCATTATTTTTGTAATGTGTTTGATTAGTATGGCCTTTCAACAACCATGGCCAGCTGGAGGCTGGGGGTACAGGCAGGACCTGCGGGGCGGAGATCCTTTCCCCTTCTCTCTCCCTCCCCCTTCTTCTGCACCCATCTCCCTCTCCCCACCCGTCCCCTCTGATGTTCACACCCCCAAGTTTGCTCTCTCCCACTCTTGCCAGGGACCCTCCCTGCACCTCCATTCCTGGAAATGACTCTCCATTTCCCCCCACCCGCTTCTTCAGTCCCCATGGAACATCCCAATCCCCAAGCAAGCCTGGATGGGAAGTCTCTGACCTCTGGGGACCTCAGAAGTGTCGCCAAACTCTCTCACTCACCTTCAGCCCCTGTTTTTTTTCAGTGGAGAGGAGAAAGTTGAGGCTTGGGAGGAAAAGGTTGGATCGAGAAGGGAGAAAGGAGGAGGAAAAATAGGTTCTTAATTTGTTAACAAGTCCAAGTTCGTATTGCTTGCCGCACGACAGGAAAATAAATAGGACATGGAAGAGCAACTTCATTTGGAAAGCCAGCAGATGGAGAACGGGCTCAGAGAAATGTCTTACTCAAGTCAGAATTCAGGCTTGTTCTATACTAAAAGAGAGATGGTATTGCAGACTTCTTGGTGTCAGCCAGATGCTGCAGGGGAGGTGAAAATGCTTTGTTTTGGTAGTTCCTATAAACTTCCAATAAGACAAATGTTATTCTCCATTCTGCAACTTTTTATCTCTGCATGAATGGAAAAGCATTGTACCTTTAAAGTTCAGAGTCCAAAATGGGCTATTATGTGTCTTTCAGGCTATAAACAACATTCTCAACCAGAAGCAAAAGCAATCCCTGGTGGTCCAGTGGTTAAGAATCTACACTTCCATCATAGGGGGAAGGAACTCAGATCCTGCATGATGTGTGGTTCAGCCAAAAAAAAAAAAAAAAAAAGAAGGTTAAAATAAAAGAAACCTGGAAACGGTGTCAGATTTTGTTTTTCTGGGCTCCAAAATCACTACAGATGGTGACTGCAGCCATGAAATTAAAAGACGCTTACTCCTTGGAAGGAAAGTTATGACCAACCTAGAGAGCATATTCAAAAGCAGAGACGTTACTTTGCCAACAAAGGTCCATCTAGTCAAGGCTATGGTTTCTCCTGTGGTCATGTATGGATGTGACAGCTGGACTGTGAAGAAGGCTGAGTGCCGAAGAATTGATGCTTTTGAACTGTGGTGTTGGAGAAGACTCTTGAGAGTCCCTTGGACTGCAAGGAGATCCAACCAGTCCTTTCTGAAGGAGATCAGCCCTGGGATTTCTTTGGAAGGAATGATGCTAAAGCTGAAACTCCAGTACTTTGGCCACCTCATGCGAAGAGTTAACTCATTGGAGAAGACTCTGATGCTAGGAGGGATTGGGGGCAGGAGGAGAAGGGGACGACAGAGGATGAGATGGCTGGATGGCATCACTGACTCGATGGACGTGAGTCTGGGTGAACTCCGGGAGTTGGTGATGGACAGGGAGGCCTGGTGTGCTGAGATTCATGGGGTCGCAAAGAGTCGGACATGACTGAGCAACTGAACTGAACTGAACTGATCCCATATGGAAAGGCAGGGAGACAGGCTGATGGGGAAGAGGCTGGGCAGAGAGAGCGTTCCCTGGAGCCTCAAGCAAGGCTCAGATATAGCACCTGCAGCTGAGGGTCCTGCCTGTAGGCTGAGGCCTCCCCTTCCTCTCCAGGCTGCCACTTCCCAGGCCGGCTTTGGTGGCTGAGCTGAATCCCCCTGGACTCTGGCTTTCTCCTCTCAGGGGCTTTGTGCTGTCTCGCTTCCTTCCCCTCACCTGAAGTCAGGAAGAGGGCCCATGGCCTGGGAAGCCAGATACCGGCTGCGCCTGTCCTGCTGGTGCTCTGGGCTCAGGTGAGGGGCAAGGAGGGAGGGCAGAGGGAACAGGACAGGAGGAGAGGGAGATGGACGTGCAGGAAGCTGTGAGGAGGAGGGGCAGGGGACAGTGGCGCTGCGGCGGGGGGCCAGCTCTGGGGCTCATTCTGTGTAAGCACGAAGAGGGTGGCTCCTGCAGGGGGAGGCCCTCATCTCACAGCCCTGCACTGGTGGCCGGGGGGCTTCCTGACCGGAGGGTTTATTCTCAGGCTGCCGGGAACAGAAGCCAGAGTTGCCGCATAAACTGCAGGATGAGACAGTCTCTGTGAGATGTTGATACCCTCCCCAGCAAGGCTTAAAGCTGAAAACCCGTGCAGGGAAGCATCCGCATATTGTTGTGGTGGTTGCTCAGTTGCTCAGTCGTGTTCGACTCTGTGATCCCATGGACTTCAGCATGTCAGGCTTCCCTGTCCTTCACCATCTCCCAGAGTTTGCTCAGACTCACGTCCAAGGAGCTGATGATGCCATCCAACCATTTCATTCTCTATCGCCCCCTTCTCCTTTTGCCCTCAGTCTTTCCCAGCTCCAGGGTCTTTGCCAAAGAGTCGACTCTTTGCATCAGATGGCCAAAGTATTGGAGCTTCAGCTACAACATCAGTCCTTCTGTCTCAACATCAGTCGTTCCAATGAATATTCAGGGTTGATTTCCTTTAGGATTGACTGGTTTGATCTCCTTGTAGTCCAACAGACTCTGAAGAGTCTTCTCCAGCATCACATTTCAAAAGCATCAGTTCTGAGCACTGAGCATCAGTGTTCAGCCTTGTTTATGGTCCAATTCTCACATCCATAAGTGACTACTGGAAAAACCATAGCTTTGACTAGATGGACCTTTGTTGGCAAAGTGATGTCTTTGCTTTTTAATACACTGTCTAAGTTGGTCATAGCTTTTCTTCTAAGGAGCAAGCATCTTTTAATTTCATGACTGCAGTCAATGTTTGCAGTGATTTTGGAGCCCAAGAAAATAAACTCTCTCACATTTCCATTGTATCCCCACCTATTTGCCATGAAGTGATGGGACCAGATGCCATGACGTGCATTTTTTGAATGTTGAGTTTTGAGTCAGCTTTTCACTCCTCTTTCACCTTCATCAAGAGAGTCTTTAGTTCCTCTTCAGTTTCTGGCATGAGGGTGGTGTCATCTGCATATCTGGTGTTATTGATATTTCTCCTGGCAATCTTGATTCCAGCTTATGCTTCAGCCAGTCCGGCATTTCATATGATGTACTCTGCATAAAAGTTAAATAAATCAGGGTGACAATACACAGCTTTGACATACTCCTTTCCCAGTTTTGAACCAGTCCACTGTTCCATGTCTGATTATAACTGTTGCTTCTTGATCTGCATATAGATTTATTAGGAGGCAGATAAGGTGGTCTGGTATTTCCAACTCTTTAATAATTTTCCACAATTTACTGTGATCCACACAGTCAAAGGCTTGAGTGTGGTCAGTGAAGCAGAAGTAGATGTTTTTCTGGAATTCCCTTGCTTTTTCCATGATCCAACGGATGAGGACAATTTGATCTCTGCACACGGTTGTACTGTGTTAGTCACTGGCCCAGGCTCTAGATAATTCCTGGGAGCCTCAATCTTCCAGTCAGGCTGACCTCAGTTCGGGCTCCTTCATCATGACTTTGCTGATCTCAGGCCAATGGACTCGGGATTCTATTGGTGTGGAAGCCATGAGTCTTTCAGGAGCTCCGGTCGCAGAACCATCTGGTGTGTCCCAGGGCATGTTCCTTTCCTCCTTTTGTGTGCCTCTCAGACTTGCTGAATCACAAGATGCTAGAGCAGGAAAGGAGTCTAAAAATCACTTCCAGCAACCCTTTCACAGATGAAAACTAGGGCCCCTTCCTCAAGGTCTCTGGCTCGTCAGGGCTAGAATCAGCCCCAGACCTCAGACCTGCTGGCTTTTGGTGGGCTGTGCTTTCCCCATCACATACATTTTCCCAAACATTTATGTTGCTACCCACAGGACTCCTCCATCGACGTGTGATGTTCGCAGAGCTTCCTCAGGCTTGAACAAGACTGACTTATTGGTCCATTACCAGGCATCCCTGATCCCGAACTTCTCCTAAAGGGCTCTGCTCAAGATGGGTCACAGGTAACTGGGTGGGGGTCAAGAAATGTGGATAGAAAGGAGACAGTCAGGTGATGAGGCAAGCATGAGGCCCTAGGGGAGGGGATGAGCAGCCAAGAGCTCAGAGAGCCTGAAATTGCCCCTAATAGTAAGAAATCTTATGTGTCAGAGTGGGAAGTCTGGGGTCATCCCTAGCCCGAGGTCCTCAAATACTCCTCCTAAAAATTTCAGAGTTGCAAAGCATCCCCTGTGTTCTTTGGGTTGGTCAGGGCTTGAAAGGTACCTTCCAAGACTCCCACCCTGTGTGAGCCTGTCCAGCCATTTGGAAACCTGAGGACCCAGATCAGCTGCTGGCTCATTTACTGTCTAAGCCTTGGCTCACTTTTATCCATGGAGGGCATGGGGCTAAGCTCTGGGAGGGGAATCAAAAACTTTGAGACCCCATCCTTAGCTGGAGAAGCCCACAGCCCAACCAGGAAGTCAAACATATACATAAAGGATTATTTACATGTCTGTATGATGTTACGTGTCATACATGTAGATAACACAGAAGCATGTTGGGTGGAGGTCCAGTGAAGGGAGGACCAGGTTGTTGGAGAAAGCCAGGGGTATGGACTCTCCTGGAGGACTCCCCAGAGGAGGTGACACCGCCTGGGTCTGTTGGGTGAGCAGGAATTTATCCAGGGGTGACAACACAGGTTAGGGGGCAGGGGGGAGGCATAACACCTCCATGTGTCTGCAGGACCATATGTGTGTGCTCCTCTTGCCCAGGACTGGGGGCTAGAAGTGGGGAGTCCTAGAGTGTGGGGCAGCTAGATAGGGATGTTCCCCTCTCAGTCACCCTTTCAGTTTCAGCACCATCCACCATCAGGAGCACCAGGAGGACCACTGGTGCCTCCCACCCTGTCACTGACAGCTACTGTCGCCTCACCCCAGTCCTCGTAGCCCTTCATTTCCTCCCACCCACTGTTAACGCCAACTACCGTGTTCCCCTGGATACCTGGCTCTCAGGGGATGAAATAGAGTCAGATGGTTTGCTTCTGGTCACTTCACCTCTTTGTGCCTCAGTTTTTTCATCTGCAAAATGGGACCAATAACATTCCCAGCTAATATCCAGGTTTCTTACCCTTTGCACTATAGATATTTGGATATTATTCTGAACATTTCCTTGTTTTGAGGGGCTGAACTGTAGGTTGTAGGATATTTAGCAGCATCCTTGGCCTCTACCTGTTAGATAACAATAGCACAAATACCCTCCAGATTGCACAGTCGTGACAACCAAAAATGCCTCCAGGAATCACCAAATTTGCCTTGGTGGACACAACCACCCCAGTTGGGAACCAGCGTTTTACAGGGTTGTTGTGGGGATAAAATGAGATCAGGGACTTAAAGGGCTCAGTGCCAGGGACATGACCAGAGCTCCTTCTTTTTCCTTGTCCCCACCCCAGCTCTTCTCTTTGAGTACCGGCAGGGAGCCATTCCAAGCTGCAAGGGTCTGCGGGAGTAACACTCTGTGGTGATACCACCTGTGGCCTGATTTCTCCTCTGCCCCGCCTGATGGTTCTCAGGTGGCTGATGACGGCAGAGGAGGCACAAGTGACAGGCAATCACCCCGCCTTCCCCCTTGAGGAAAACCTTATCCTCACATACCTGCCCAACAGACCTCAGACCACCCTCCCTTCTCTCCAACCCTCCATTCCATTTCTGGCCGTGTTACGGCCTAACTCTCAGGTCCTGTGGGCAAGGCGGACATCTCCTTGTGACTGAGGGCAAGCAAGGTCATAACAAAAAACATTCCCAAATGAGCTACTGAGCAGGAGGAGGTGAGATGACAGAAGAGGCTGTATGATTCACTGGGATTTGCCCAGGGGCCTCTGCTCTGGCTGGCCATAGGATTCGATGACCTTGAGAAGTGATGAATCTGCAGTTCTGAGTAATCTTCCCCAAAATGTGGCAGGATATCCCCCTTCTGCCTACACGGCCTGGATTTTCCAGAGTTATGGGTCATTCCTTGCGGGGGGTCACTTCTGTCTCTGTAAATGACCATAGAAAAAAGATGAGGTGAACATACATCAGAATAGTACTACAATTATTCCTGGAGAATGGGGTCAGAGGAGGGGAGGAAAATTCCACTCAATATAATGAAGAGGATTGAATCTGAACACAGATTGTGTTGTGTTAGTCGCTCAGTTGGGTCCAACTCTTTGTGGCCCTATGGACTGTAGCACACCAGGCTCCCCTGTCCATGGTATTCTCCAGGCAACAATACTGGAGGGGGTAACCATTCGCTTCACCAGGGGATCTTTCCAACCCAGGGACTGAACCTAGGTCTCCTGCACTGCAGGCGATTCTTTACCATCTGAGCTACTGGGGAGCCAGATTACGTTGATATAAATCTAACTTCTATCTTATATGAGCTGTGTGAGCCTACGCAAGTTGTGTAATTTCTCTGGATCTCAGTTATCTGGAACAATAATATTATCAACTTGGTGGGTAATGATGTAACATATAAATTGTTCAGACCAATGCCTAACACATGGTAAGCACTCAAAAATATAGTGTGATTTAAGTGGTCGGATTATGGACCCCTTTTACCTGTTTAGAGAAAACTTCTATGTATTTTTCCCCATAAAAATTATTTGAATGTAGCTTTTAAAAGATTTTACAAACGCTAAAGACATTTTATATAGCTATTCATGTTAATAGGCATAACTTCCCTTTAAAGCTGGGCCCCACCTAAATGTGGCAGCTGATACTGGGGAAAATTGTATGCGGTTTGAAGTTATGATGTTTCAACTGCACAAGAAGTATTCCAAATAGATGTTGATATCATTTGTTGTATGTCATCTACTTAGTAAGCATGGTTAAATCTTGATTTTTATAATTTCAATACTGCTGCTGCTAAGTCGCTTTAGTCGTGTCCGACTCTGTGCGACCCCATAGATGGCGGCCCACCAGGCTCCTCTGTCCCTGGGATTCTCCAGGCAAGAACACTGGAGTGGGGTGACATTTCCTTCTCCAATACAGGAAAGTGAAAAGTGAAAGTGAAGTCGCTCAATCGTGTCCGACTCTTCACGGCCCTATGGACTGCAGCCCACCAGGTTCCTCCGTCCATGGGATTTTCCAGGCAAGACTACTGGAGTGTGGTGTCATTGCCTTCTATACTAGGTCTTTACAAATTATCTATTTTTTCTAAATTGAGATTTTTTTAAATTCTAAAAAATTTTTTTGGAAACAAGCAAATTTTGTAGCAACTTATCTGTCTTTAGGACAAGTTTTGCTTTCTATGCTAATCTAGCCCCTTTCTAATCTAATCTAATCTAGCTCTACTGTTTCTACTTTAACTCCGGGGTTCTGGCAGATGTCTGAAAATTGAGAGTAGATTTAAAAGCATCTCATGGCTGGATAATGTTAGAAAGGGCTGATCTACATGCACACTGGTGTCAAGATTTATTTCCTTGTTGATCCCTGATTGCCCAATGTGCTCTGGGTGTGGAGGGAAGGCCTTGTGACCTAGCTCAGGCCAAAACATCACAGGGAAACAGTGCCACCATGTGGGGTCCAGTTGGTGCTAGAGGTGGGAATCAGCCCCTCCATGGGGGAACCTTCCTTTCTTTTCAGAAGGCTGCAATTCTCCAATAATTCTCTTTTATTTTTAAGGCTTTATGCATCTGACTAAGGCAGGGCCACTCTTCAGTTGGCAGATCTCTGTGGTCAAAGCCTGGTCTTATTTCTACCTTGACAGGCATCCTGACTTCTCAACTCGATCTTAGACCAAAAGTCCAAAGTTGCCTTTCTGAATGAGATGGCCAGATATGCCTCAGATTTTCTCAGATGACTCATTTGAAGGCCTTCTTTCACTCCCCAAACCCAGCTGTTCACAGTCTAGAATTTGGCATCTACAGATTTACAACATCAACATCACTTCCACACCGAGCAAAAAAGAGGAACTGCCTCTTGTTTATTGCACCTCGCTAGCACCTGGTCTGGTGCTTGGCACCTGGTGGTAGTGTTTAGTCGCTAAATTGTGTCTCATTCTTGCCACCCCATGAACTGTAGCTCGCCAGGCACGTCTGTCCACAGGATTCTCCAGGCAAGAATACTGGAGTGGGTTACCATTTCCTTCTTCAGGGGATCTTCGCGACCCAGGGGTCAATCCCAGGTCCTCTGCACTGCAGGAAGATTCTTTACTGACTGAACTACCAGGGAAGCCCTGGCACATGGTAGGTGCTTGGAAAATATTTGTGGAATAAATGAGCGTGCCCCTGAGAAGAATGCTCCAAGCTCTCCTGTTCCCTTCTATAAGAAGGAAAGGAATGTCAAGGAGAGGGCATT
Organism: Tragelaphus eurycerus; assembly: GCA_935064755.1. Lineage (NCBI taxonomy): Eukaryota > Metazoa > Chordata > Mammalia > Artiodactyla > Bovidae > Tragelaphus > Tragelaphus eurycerus. The sequence goes on along the minus strand of CAKXYN010000027.1, from coordinate 16,670,175 downwards.
TGTAGGCTAAGTTCCCTGCCAGGAACAGATGGCTTTTACACAAAATGGTTGAATTATCAATCATTGTGGGTCTTCCCCAGTGGCTCAGCAGTAAAGAATCCACCTACAATGCAGGAGACGTGGGTTCGATTCTTGGATTAGGAAGATCCCCTGGAGAAGGAAATGGCAATCCACTCCAGTATCCTTGCCTGGAAAATCCCATTGACAGAGAAGGCTGGTGGGCCACAGTCCAAGGGGTCACAAAAGAGTCATATACAGCTTAGTGACTAAACCGCAAAAACAAGATCAACCATGTTAACAAGGTTCTTTACAGAGGACTGGTCAAGGATAAGGGAAGGGGTCATGATGCATTGAAAGACAGGGAGCTGTTAACACCCCCAGACTTGAAAGAGCAGAGAGAGAAAATTGTGTTATTGAAACTGAGTGAGCACCAGAGCCACAGAAGAGAGACCACCAATGGGAGCTGTTCCTACAGAGGAAAGCAGACCCTTTCAAACCATAGAACACACGGAGGGAATAGGGGAAAGTAAAGACTCTAACGTATTTCTTCTCTTGACCTCCAAACTCCTGCCAATATCTTCCTTTGACTTAACCCAGGAGTAGGCTGGTGGGCTGGGATCCTGGGTGATGCAGTCCAGAGAGGTTAGTCTCCTGGGAACAGAGCAGGTCTGAACAGAAAGAACATGGGTTGGTGGAGGGGGCAGGAGGGAGGAATGACAGGCCCAGTGGTCAAGGATGTCAAAGGCAGCAGAAAAGCCAATAAGGGGAAGACTGGGACAAGGCCGCTGTGACTTGTAGGGGTCAGACTCAAAGAAGCAGTTGAAAAGCATGAACAGCAAAGCCATCTCTAAATTTTTCAAAAAATAAAATATATATACAAGATAATAAAAGGGCAGCGATTGAAGAGGAAGCAGAGACAAACGAGGGCCTTTTGGGACAGTTGAGACTGTGCCCACGTGATCATGGAGGAAAAGGCCCTGGGGGTGGGAGGCCAGTAGAGCTTGAAGATCCTGGAAGAAAGAGGACATCGGTGAGAAAGCAGGTTCCTGGGGATTGGCGAGGGCAGAGATAGAGAGAGGGAGGAGAGGTAATCTTGGAAAAGGAAAATGGAAATGGAAATCTGGGATGGACATAGACAGGAAAAAGAAAGGAAGAATTTAGAGAAAAATATATTGAAGAGGGAGGAAAATAATGTCAGTTACTTTTTTGAGCACTTCACAATTGATCGTATACTTTTACATACCCAGATATTGAAGTTGCTGGTGAGTTAGAAAACCTGCCCAATAGCTAGTAAATCATAGAGCAGTACCTACTCACTGTAAGAAGCAGACCCTGCTTAACCCCTAGTCTGTAGTTTCAGTTTCTGTCCCACCCAGGCTTCAAGTTCCCACACTGCCTACATTCAGGCTAGACATTCTCCTTCAGCCCTGCCAGATCTGGTCCAGTTCTGGTCCAATCAAGCAGCAATTAAGACTCCCAGCCCCCAAGATGCCCTTCACCAGGCTCAGTGCATGGGTCTTTGCCTCTAAGCTCCTGTATTCTTGACCAGATCTTCCCTTTGACCTGATATCCTGCATCACTATGGCCCCTGGACAGAGGTTGAGATCCTTAGCTCAGAAATATGAGATCTTAATAATGGGAGAATTGCCTCAGTCAGAAGTGGCAGGGGGTGACAATGTAAATATTAATACAAAGAGACAGGTGGGAGCAGGCCAAGTCTGAGGGATCAGATGTAAGAGTTTGAGGTTGGAAGGAAGGGGCGTGGACCCAGGAAGGCAAGATCAAGTAAAAGCAGAACAAGACCACAAAAGGAAGTGTTAAGTGGCTGCTTATCAGTCAGTGATGTTTATAGGCTCTAATGTCTGTGGTTGGTGAACCCAGTGAAGAGCTTTCTCAAGCTCACTTCTCAGGCAGGGCTGGGCAGGGGATTTCCCAGGCTGGGTTACTGGTATGCCTGGATAGAATTTGAGTTGTTCCAGGTTTGAGAAGGCTGTCTCCCTGCCAGCTGTTGGCAACCACACCCTTCCCCAGCCCAGGACAGGTGCTGGCCATGGTCCTGACCAGACTCTGGTGCTTCTCCGGCTGCCCAGGTTGGTGAGACTGGTGACAGAGAATCTGAAAGAGGGTGAGGATGTTCACACATGATGGTCCTGATTTATTCCTAGGGAAAGAGGGAGTAGAAGTGTGTGTCTGAAGACACTGATGATTTGGGAGACCTGCTATAAGCAGTTTACTAGGAAACCTCCATGTATTTTGTTTGTTTTGTTTTTAAATTTTTAAAAAATTATTTAATTGAAGGCTAATTAGTTTACAATATTGTAGTGTTTTTGCCATACACTGACATGAATCAGCCATGGGTGTACATGTGTTCCCCATCCTGAACCTCTCCCTCACCTCCCTCCCCATTCCATTCCTCTGGGTCATCCTAGTTCACCAGCCCTAAGCACCCTGTCTCATGCATTGAACCTGGACTGGAGATCTGTTTCACATATGATAATATACATGTTTCAGTGCTATTCTCTCAAATCATCCCACCCTCACCTTCTCCCACAGAGTACAAAAGACTGTTCTATACATCTGTGTCTCTTTTGCTGCCTCGCATATAAGGTTATTGTTACCATCTTTCTAAATTCCTTATATATGCATTAGTATACTGTATTGGTATTTTTCTTTCTGGCTTATTTCACTCTGTATAATAGGCTCCAGTTTCATCCACCTCATTAGAACCGATTCAAATATATTCTTTTTAATGGCTGAGTAATATTCCATTATGTATATGTACCACAGCTTTCTTATCCATTGGTCTGATGATGGACATCTAAGTTGCTTCCATGTCCTGGCTATTATAAACAGTTCTGTGATGAACATTGAGGTACACATGTCTCTTTCAATTCTGGTTTCTTTGGTGTGTATGCCCAGCAGTGGGATTTCTGGGTCATATGGCACTTCTATTGCCAGTTTTTAGAGGAATCTCCACACTGTTCTCCATAGTGGCTGTACTAGTTTGCATTCCCACCAACAGTGTAAGAGGGTTCCCTTTTCTCCACACCCTCTCCAGTATTTATTGTTTGTAGACTTTTGGATAGCAGCCATTCTGACTGGTGTGAGATGGTACCTCACTGTGGTTTTGATTTGCAGTTCTCTGATAATGAGTGATGTTGAGCATCTTTTTATGTGTTTGTTAGACATCTGTATGTCTTCTTTAGAGAAATGTCTGTTTAGTTCTTTGGCCTATTTTTTGATTGGGTCATTTATTTTTCTGGAATTGAGCTGCAGGAGTTGGTTGTATATTTTGGAGATTAATTCTTTGTCAGTTGCTTCATTTGCTATTATTTTCTCCTATTCTGAAGGCTGTCTTTTCACCTTGTTTATATTTTCCTTCATTGTGGAAAGCTTTTAAGTTTAATTAGGTCCCATTTGTTTATTTTTGTTTTTATTTCTATTACTCTGGGAGATGGGTCATAGAGGATCCTGCTATGATTTATGTCAGAGAGTGTTTTGCCTAGTTTTCCTCTAGGAGTTTTAGTTTCTGGTCTTATGTTTAGATCTTTAATCCATTTTGAGTTTATTTTTGTGTATGGTGTTAGAAAGTATTCTAGTTTCATTCGTTTACAAGTGGTTGACCAGTTTTCCCAGAACCACTTGTTAAAGAGATTGTCTTTTCTCCATTGTATATTCTTGCCTCCTTTGTCAAAGATAAGGTGTCCATAGGTGTGGGGATTTATCTCTGGGCTTCCTATTTTGTTCCATTGATCTATAGTTCTGTCTTTGTGCCAGTACCATACTGTCTTGATGACTGTAGCTTTATAGTAGAGCCTGAAGTCAGGCAGGTTGATTCCTCCAGTTCCATTCTTCTTTCTCAAGATTGCTTTGGCTATTCAAGGTTTTTTGTATTTCCATACAAATTTGAAATTATTTGTTCTAGTTCTGTGAAAAATACCATTGATAGCTTGATGGGGATTGCATTGAATCTATAGATTGCTTTGGGTAGTATACTCATTTTCACTATATTGATTCTTCCAAGTCATGAACATGGTATATTTCTCCATCTATTTGTGTCCTCTTTGATTTCTTTCACCAGTGTTTTATAGTTTTCTATATATAGGTCTTTTGTTTCTTTAGGTAGATATATTCCTAAGTATTTTATTCTTTTTGTTGCAATGATGAGTGGAATTGTTTCCTTAATTTCTCTTTATGTTTTCTCATTGTTAGTGTATAGGAATGCAAGGGATTTCTGTGTGTTAATTTTATATCCTGCAACTTTACTATATTCATTGATTAGCTCTAGTAATTTTCTGGTGGAATCTTTAGGGTTTTCTATGTAGAGGATCATGTCATCTGCAAACAGTGTGAGTTTTTCTTCTTCTTTTCCAATCTGGATTCCTTTTATTTCTTTTTCTGCTCTGATTGCTGTGGCCAAAACTTCCAAAACTATGTTGAATAGTAATGGTGAAAGTGGGCACCCTTGTCTTGTTCCTGACTTTAAGGGAAATGCTTCGAATTTTTCACCATTGAGGATAATGTTTGCTGTGGGTTTGTCATATATAGCTTTTATTGTATTGAGGTATGTTCCTTCTATTCCTGCTTTCTTGAAGGTTTTTTTTTTTTTTTTATCATAAATGGATGTTGAATTTTGTCAAAGGCTTTCTCTGCATCTATTGAGATAATCATATGATTTTTATCTTTCAATTTGTTAATGTGGTGTATTACATTGATTGATTTGCAGATATTGAAGAATCCTTGCATCCCTGGGATAAAGCCCACTTGGTCATGATGTATGATATTTTTAATATGTTGTTGGATTCTGATTGCTAGAATTTTGTTAAGGATTTTTGCATTTATGTTCATCAGTGATATTGGCTTGTAGTTTTCGTTTTTTGTGGCATCTTTGTCTGGTTTTGGTATTAGGGTGATGGTGGCCTCATAGAATGAGTTTGGAAGTTTACCTTCCTCTGCAACTTTCTGGAAGATTTTGAGTAGGATAGGTGTTAGCTCTTCTCTAAATTTTTGGTAGGATTCAGCTGTCTGGCCCTGCCTTTTTGCTTGCTGGAAGATTTCTGATTACAGTTTCAATTTCTGTGCTTGTGATGGGTGTGTTAAGATTTTCTATTTCTTCCTGGTTCAGTTTTGGAAAGTTGTACTTTTCTAAGAATTTGTCCATATCTTCCAAGTTGTCCATTTTATTGTCATACAGTTGCTGATAGTAGTCTCTTATGGCCCTTTGAGAACCCCATGAACAGTATGAAAAGGCAAAATGATAGGATACTGAAAGAGAAACTCCCCAGGTCAGTAGGGGCCCAATATGCTACTGGAGATCAGTGGAGAAATAAATCCAGAAAGAATGAAGGGATGGAGCCAAAGCCAAAATGATACCCAGCTGTGGATGTGTCCGGTGATAGAAACAAAGTCCGATGCCGTAAAGAGCAATATTGCATAGGAACCTGGAATGTCAGGTCCATGAATCAAGGCAAATTGGAAGTGGTCAAACAAGAGATGGCAAGAGTGAATGTTGACATTCTAGAAATCCGCGAACTCAAATGGACTGGAATGGGTGAATTTAACTCAGAGGACCATTATATCTACTACTGCGGGTAGGAATCCCTCAGAAGAAATGGAGTGGCCATCATGGTCAACAAAAGAGTCTGAAATGCAGTACTTGGATGTAATCTCAAAAACGACAGAATGATCTCTGTTTGTTTCCAAGGCAAACCATTCAATGTCACAGTAATCCAAGTCTATGCCCCAACCAGTAACGCTGAAGAAGCTGAAGTTGAACGGTTCTATGAAGACCTACAAGACCTTTTAGAACTAACACCCAAAAAAGATGTCCTTTTCATTACAGGGGACTGGAATGCAAAAGTAGGAAGTCAAGAAACACCTGGAGTAACAGGCAAATTTGGCCTTGGAATACGGAATGAAGCAGGGCAAAGACTAATAGAGTTTTGCCAAGAAAATGCCCTGGTCATAGCAAATACCCTCTTCCAACAACACAAGAGAAGACTCTATACATGGACATCACCAGATGGTCAACACTGAAATCAGATCGATTATATTCTTTGCAGCCAAAGATGGAGAAGCTCTATACAATCAGCAAAAACAAGACCAGGAGCTGACTGTGGCTCGGACCATGAACTCCTTATTGCCAAATTCAGACTTAAATTGAAGAAAGTAGGGAAAACCACTAGACCATTCAGGTATGACCTAAATCAAATCCCTTATGATTATACAGTGGAAGTGAGAAATAGATTTAAGGGCCTAGATCTGATAGATAGAGTGCCTGATGAACTATGGACCGAGGTTCGTGACATTGTACAGGAGACAGGGATCAAGACCATCCCCATGGAGAAGAAATGCAAAAAAGCAAAATGGCTGTCTGGGGAGGCCTTACAAATAGCTGTGAAAAGAAGAAAAGTGAAACGCAAAGGAGAAAAGGAAAGATATAAGCATCTGAATGCAGAGTTCCAAAGAATAGCAATAAGAGATAAGAAAGCCTTCTTCAGCAATAAATGCAAAGAAATAGAGGAAAACAACAGAATGGGAAAGACTAGGAATCTCTTCAGGAAAATCAGAGATACCAAAGGAACATTTCATGCAAATATGGGCTTGATAAAGGACAGAAATGGTATGGACCTAACAGAAGCAGAAAATATTAAGAAGAGGTGGCAAGAATACACAGAAGAACTGTACAAAAAATATCTTCATGACCCAGATAATCATGATGGTGTGATCACTGACCTAGAGCCAGACATCCTGGAATGTGAAGTCAAGTGGGCCTTAGAAAGCATCACTATGAACAAAGCTAGTGGAGGTGATGGAATTCCAGTTGAGCTATTCCAAATCCTGAAAGATGATGCTGTGAAAGTGCTGCACTCAATATGCCAGCAAATTTGGAAAACTCAGCAGTGGCCACAAGATTGGAAAAGGTCAGTTTTCATCCCAATCCCAAAGAAAGGCAATGCCAAAGAATGCTCAAACTCCCAAAGAAAGGCAATGCCAAAGAGTGCTCAAACTACCGCACAATTGGACTCATCTCACACGCTAGTAAAGTCATGCTCAAAATTCTCCAAGCCAGGCTTCAACAATACATGAACCGTGAACTTCCTGATGTTCAAGCTGGTTTTAGAAAAGGCAGAGGAACCAGAGATCAAATTGCCAACATCCGCTGGATCATGAAAAAGCAAGAGAGTTCCAGAAAAACATCTATTTCTGCTTTATTGACTATGCCAAAGCCTTTGACTGTGTGGATCACAATAAACTGTGGAAAATTCTGAAAGAGATGGGAATACCAGACCACCTGATCTGCCTCTTGAGAAATTTGTATGCAGGTCAGGAAGCAACAGTTAGAACTGGACATGGAACAACAGACTGGTTCCAAATAGGAAAAGGAGTACGTCAAGGCTGTATATTGTCACCCTGTTTATTTAACTTATATGCAGAGTACATCATGAGAAACGCTGGACTGGAAGAAACACAAGTTGGAATCAAGATTGCTGGGAGAAATATCAATAACCTCAGATATGCAGATGACACCACCCTTATGGCAGAAAGTGAAGAGGAACTCAAAAGCCTCTTGATGAAAGTGAAAGTGGAGAGTGAAAAAGTTGGCTTAAAGCTCAACATTCAGAAAATGAAGATCATGGCATCTGGTCCCATCACTTCATGGGAAATAGATGGGGAAACAGTGGAAACAGTGTCAGACTTTATTTTTCTGGGCTCCAAAATCACTGCAGATGGTGACTGCAGCCATGAAATTAAAAGAAACTTACTCCTTGGAAGGAAAGTTATGACCAACCTAGATAGCATATTCAAAAGCAGAGACATTACTTTGCCAACAAAGGTCTGTCTAGTCAAGGCTATGGTTTTTCCAGTGGTCATGTATGGATGTGAGAGTTGGACTGTGAAGAAGGCTGAGCGCCAAAGAATTGATGCTTTTGAACTGTGGTGTTGGAGAAGACTCTTGAGAGTCCCTTGGACTGCAAAGAGATCCAACCAGTCCATTCTGAAGGAGATCAACCCTGGGATTTCTTTGGAAGATCAGATCAGATCAGATCAGTCGCTCAGTCGTGTCCGACTCTTTGCGACCCCATGAACTGCAGCACGCCAGGCCTCCCTGTCCATCACCAGCTCCCGGAGGTCACTCAGACTCGCATCCATCGAGTCAGTGATGCCATCCAGCCATCTCATCCTCTGTTGTCCCCTTCTCCTCCTGCCCTCAATCCCTCCCAGCATCAGAGTCTTCTCCAATGAGTCAACTCTTCGCATGAGGTGGCCAAAATACTGGAGTTTCAGCTTCAGTATCATTCCTTCTAAAGAAATTCCAGGATTGATCTCCTTCAGAATGAACTGGTTGGATCTTCTTGCAGTCCAAGGGACTCTCAAGAGTCTTCTCCAACACCACAGTTCAAAAGCATCAATTCTTCGGCGTTCAGCCTTCCTCACAGTCCAGCTCTCACATCCATACATGACCACAGGAAAGACCATAGCCTTGACTAGGCGAACCTTTGTTGGTAAAGTAATGTCTCTGCTTTTGAATATGCTATCTAGGTTGGTCATAACTTTCCTTCCAAGGAGTAAGCGTCTTTTAATTTCATGGCTGCAGTCACCATCTGCAGTGATTTTGGAGCCCAGAAAAACAAAGTCTGACACTGTTTCCACTGTTTCCCCATCTATTTCCCATGCAGTGATGGGACCAGATGCCATGATCTTCGTTTTCTGAATGTTGAGCTTTAAGCCAACCTTTTCACTCTCCACTTTCACTTTCATCAAGAGGCTTTTTAGCCCCTCTTCACTTTCTGCCATAAGAGTCGTGTCATCTGCATATCTGAGGTTATTGATATTTCTCCCGGCAATCTTGATTCCAACTTGTGTTTCTTCCAGTCCAGCATTTCTCATGATGTACTCTGCATATAAGTTAAATAAACATGGTGACAATATGCAGCCTTGACGTACTCCTTTTCCTATTTGGAAACAATCTGTTGTTCCATGACCAGTTCTAACTGTTGCTTCCTGACCTGCATACAGATTTCTTAAGAGGAAGATCAGGTGGTCTGGTATTCCCATCTCTTTCAGAATTTTCCATAGTTTATTGTGATCTACACAGTCAAAGGCTTTGGCATAGTCAATAAAGCAGAAATAGATGTTTTTCTGGAACTCTCTTGCTTTTTCCATGATCCAGCAGATGTTGGCAATTTGATCTCTGGTTCCTCTGCCTTTTCTAAAACCAGCTTGCACATCAGGAAGTTCACGGTTCACATATTGCTGAAGCCTGGCTTGGAGAATTTTGAGCATTACTTTACTAGCGTGTGAGATGAGTGCAATTGTTCGGTAGTTTGAGCACTCCTTGGCATTGCCTTTCTTTGGGATTGGGATGAAAACTGACCTTTTCCAGTCCCGTGGCCACTGCTGAGTTTTCCAAATTTGCTGGCATATTGAGTGCAGCACTTTCACAGCATCATCATTCAGGACTTGGAGTAGTTCCACTGGAATTCCATCACCTCCACTAGCTTTGTTCGTAGTGATGCTTTCTAAGGCCCATTTGACTTCACATTCCAAGATGTCTGGCTCTAGGTCAGTGATCACATCATCATGATTGTCTAGGTCTTGAAGCTCTTTTTTGTACAGTTCTTCTGTGTATTCTTGCCACCTCTTCTTAATATCTTCTGCTTCTGTTAAGTCCACACCATCTCTGTCCTTTATCGTGCCCATCTTTGCATGAAATGTTCCTTTGGTATCTCTGATTTTCTTGAGGAGATCCCTAGTCTTTCCCATTCTGTTGTTTTCCTCTATTTCTTTGCATTGATCACTGAAGAAGGCTTTCTTATCTCTTCTTGCTATTCTTTGGAACTCTACATTTAGATGTTTATATCTTTCCTTTTCTCCTTTGCTTTTCGCTTCTCTTCTTTTCACAGCTATTTGTAAGGCCTCCCCAGACAGCCATTTTGCTTTTTTGCATGTCTTTTCCATGGGGATGGTCTTGATCCCTGTCTCCTGTACAATGTCACGAACCTCATTCCATAGTTCATCAGGAACTCTATCTATCAGATCTAGGCCCTTAAATCTATTTCTCACTTCCACTGTATAATCATAAGGGATTTGATTTAGGTCATACCTGAATGGTCTAGTAGTTTTCCCTACTTTCTTCAATTTCAGTCTGAATTTGGCAATAAGGAGTTCATGGTCCGAGCCACAGTCAGCTCCTGGTCTTGTTTTTGCTGATTGTATAGAGCTTCTCCATCTTTGGCTGCAAAGAATATAATCAATCTGATTTCGGTGTTGACCATCTGGTGATGTCCATGTATAGAGTCTTCTCTTGTGTTGTTGGAAGAGGGTATTTGCTATGACCAGTGCATTTTCTTGGCAAAACTCTATTAGTCTTTGCCCTGCTTCATTCCGTATTCCAAGGCCAAATTTGCCTGTTACTCCAGGTGTTTCTTGACTTCCTACTTTTGCATTCCAGTCCCCTATAATGAAAAGGACATCTTTTTTGGGTGTTAGTTCTAAAAGGTCTTGTAGGTCTTCATAGAACCGTTCAACTTCAGCTTCTTCGGTGTTACTGGTTGGGGCATAGACTTGGATTACTGTGACATTGAATGGTTTGCCTTGGATACGAACAGAGATCATTCTGTCATTTTTGAGACTGCATCCAAGTACTGCATTTCGGATTCTTTTGTTGACCATGATGGCCACTCTTTGGAAGGACTGATGCTAAAGCTGAAACTCCAGTATTTTGGCCACCTCATGCGAAGAGGTAACTAATTGGAGAAGACTCTGATGCTGGGAGGGATTGGGGGCAGGAGGAGAAGGGGACGACAGAGGATGAGATGGCTGGATGGCATCACTGACTCAATGGACATGAGTTTGGGTGAACTCCAGGAGTCGGTGATGGACAGGGAGGCCTGGCGTGCTGCGATTTATGGGGTTGCGAAGAGTCGGACACGACTGAGCGACTGATCTGATCTGATCTGATGGCCCTTTGTATTTTTGTGTTGTCTGTTGTGACTTCTCCATTTTCATTTCTAATTTTGTTGATTTGATTCTTCTCCATTTGTTTCTTGATGAATCTGGCTAATGGTTTGTCAATTTTAGTTTTTCTCCTGTAATTAATATTTAATCTTACTGCACTGTGGTCAGAAAAGATGCTTGGAATGATTTCAATTTTTTTAATTTACCAAGGCTAGATTTATGGCCCAGGATGTGATCTATCCTCGAGAAGGTTCCATTTCCACCTGAGAAAAAGGTGAAATTCATTGTTTTGGGGTGAATGTCCTACAGATATTAATTAGGTCTAACTGTTCCATTGTATCATTTAAAGTTTGTGTTTCCTTGTTAATTTTCTGTTTAGTTGATCTATCCATAGGTGTGAGTAGGGTATTAAAATCTCCCACTATTATTGTGTTATTGTTAATTTCCCCTTTCATACTTGTCAGCATTTGCCTTATATACTGCAGTGCTCCTATGTTGGGTGTATATATATTTATAATTGTTATATCTTCTTCTTGGATTGATCCTTTGATCATTATGTAGTGTCCTTCTTTGTCTCTTTTCACAGCCTTTATTTTAAAGTCTATTTTATCTGATATAAGTATTGCTACTCCTGCTTTCTTTTGGTCTCTATTTGCATGGAATATCTTTTTCCAGCCCTTCACTTTCAGTCTGTATGTGTCCCTTGTTTTGAGGTGGGTCACTTGTAGACAACATATATAGGGGTCTTGTTTTTGTATCCATTCAGCCAGTCTTTGTCTTTTGGTTGGGGCATTCAGCCCATCAACATTTAAGGTAATTATTGATAAGTATGATCCTGTTGCCATCTACTTTGTTGTTTTGGGTTTGAGTTTATACACTCTTTCTGTGTTTCCTGTCTAAAGAAGATCCTTTAGCATTTGTTGAAGAGCTGGTTTGATGGTGCTGAATTCTCTGAGCTTTTGCTTGTCTGTAAAGCTTTTGATTTCTCCTTCATATGTGAATGAGATCCTTGCTGGGTACAGTAATCTGGGTTGTAGGTTTTTCTCTTTCATCACTTTAAGTATGTCCTGCCATTACCTTCTGGCCTGAAGAGTTTCTATTGAAAGATCAGCTGTTATCCTTATGGGAATCCTATTGTGTGTTATTTGTTGTTTTTCCCTTGCTGCTTTTAATATTTGTTCTTTGTGTTTGATCTTTGTTAATTTGATTAATATGTATCTTGGGGTGTTTCACTTGGGTTTATCCTGTTTGGAACTCTCTGGGTTTCTTGGATTTGGGTGACTATTTCCTTCCCCATTTTAGGGAAGTTTTCATCTATTATCTCAAGTATTTTCTCATGGCTGTTCTTTTTGTCTTCTTCTTCTGGGACTCCTATGATTCGAATGTTGGGGCATTTAACATAGTCCCAGAAGTCTCTGAGGTTGTCTTCATTTCTTTTAATTATTTATTCTTTTTTCCTTGCTGCTTCATTTATTTCTACCATTCTATCTTCTAACTCACTTATCCTATCTTCTGACTCCATTATTCTACTGTTGGTTCCCTCCAGACTGTTTTTGATCTCATTTATTGCATTATTCATTATTGATTGACTTTTAAAAATTTCTTCTAGGTCCTTGTTAAACTTTCTTGCATTTTCTCAATCCTTGTCTCCAGGCTATTTATCTGTAACTCCATCTTGTTTTCAAGATTTTGGATCATTTTTACTATCATTATTCTGAATTCTTTTTCAGTTAGATTCCCTATCTTCTCTTTTGTTTGGTTTGGTGGGCATTTATCATGTTCCTTTACCTGCTGAGTATTTCTCTGCCTTTTCATCTTGTTTAAATTGCTGTATTTGGGGTGGCCTTTCTGTATTCTGGCAGTTTGTGGTTTCTCTTTATTGTGGAGGTTCCTTGCTGTGGGTGGGGTTGGATGGGTGGGTTGTCAAGGTTTCCTGGTTAGGGAAGCTTGCATTGATGTTCTGGTGGGTGGAGCTGGATTTCTTCTCTCTGGAGTGTAATGAAGTGTCCAGTACTGAGTTTTGAGATGTCTATGGGTTTGGTATGACTTTAGAGAGTTCCAGAAAAACATCTATTTCTTCTTTGTTGACTATGCCAAAACCTTTGACTGTGTGGATCACAATAAACTGTGGAAAATTCTGAAAGAGATGGGAATACCAGACCACCTGATCTGCCTCTTGAGAAATTTGTATGCAGGTCAGGAAGCAACAGTTAGAACTGGACATGGAACAACAGACTGGTTCCAAATAGGAAAAGGAGTACGTCAAGGCTGTATATTGTCACCCTGCTTATTTAACTTATATGCAGAGTACATCATGAGAAACACTGGACTGGGAGAAATACAAGCTGGAATCAAGATTGCTGGGAGAAATATCAGTAACTTCAGATATGCAGATAATACCACCCTTATGGCAGAAAGTGAAGAGGAACTCAAAAGCCTCTTGATGAAAGTGAAAGAGGAGAGTGAAAAAGTTCAACATTGTTGGCTTAAAGTTCAACATTCAGAAAACGAAGATCATGGCGTCCGGTCCCATCACTTCATGGGAAATAGATGGGGAAACAGTGGAAACAGTGTCAGACTTTATTTTTCTGGGCTCCAAAATCACTGCAGATGGTGATTGCAGCCATGAAATTAAAAGACGCTTACTCCTTGGAAGGAAAAGTTATGACCAACCTAGATAGCATATTCAAAAGCAGAGACATTACTTTGTCAACAAAGGTCTGTCTAGTCAAGGCTATGGTTTTTCCTGTAGTCATGTATGGTTGTGAGAGTTGGACTGTGAAGAAAGCTGAGCGCCGAAGAATTGATGCTTTTGAACTGTGGTGTTGGAGAAGACTCTTGAGAGTCCCTTGGACTGCAAAGAGATCCAACCAGTCCATTCTGAAGGAGATCAGCCCTGGGATTTCTTTGGAAGGAATGATGCTAAAGCTGAAACTTCAGTACTTTGGTCACCTCATGAGAAGAGTTGACTCACTGGAAAAGACTCTTATGCTAGGAGGGATTGGGGGCAAGAGGAGAAGGGGACGACAGAGGATGAGATGGCTGGATGGCATCACTGACTTGATGAATGTGAGTCTGAGTGAACTCTGGAAGTTGGTGATGGACAGGGAGGCCTGGCGTGCTGCAGTTCATGGGGTCGCAAAGAGTCGGACACGACTGAGCGACTGATCTGATCTGATCTGATCTAATCTAGGCAGCCATCCTGCATTGCTGGAGAATTTGCATGGTATGTCTTGCTCTGGAATTTGTTGGCTCTTGGGCTGCTTGGCTGCAGTGTAGGTATGGAGGCTTTTGGATGAGTTCTTATCGATTAATATTCCCTGGAGTCAGGAGTTCTCCGGTGTCCTCAGATTTTGGACTTAAGACTTTGGTTTTCAGTCTTATTCTTACAGTAGCCTCAAGACTTCTCCATCTATACAGCATCAATGATAAAACATCTAGGTTAATGATGAAAAGCTTCTCCACAGTAAGGGACATCTGAGAGTTACATGGGAAGAGAAGAGGGAGGAGGGAGATAGAGGTGACCAGGAAGAGAAGAGAGGGAATCAAAAGGGGAGAGGGCAAGCTAGCCAGTAATCAATTCCCTATATGCTCTCCACAGCCTGGACTCCTCAGAGAGGTTCACGGAGTTGCACAGAGAAGAGAAGAGGGAGGAAGGAGACAGAGGTGACCAGGAGGAGAAAAGGGGGAATCAAAAGGAGAGAGACAGATCTAGCCAGTAATCAGTTCCCTACGTGTTCTCCACAGCCTGGAACACACAAAGAGATTCACAGAGTTGGGTAGAGAAGAGAAGGGAGGAGATAGAGGTGACCTGGTGGAGAAAAATGAGAGTCAAAAAGGGGAGAGAGCAATCAAGCCAGTAATCACACTCCCAAGTAAAAATGGGTACTGAAGATTGGTTTCTTCAGTTCAGTTCAGTTCAGTCACTCAGTTGTGTCCAACTCTTTGCGACCCCATGAATTGCAGCATGCCAGGCCTCCCTGTCCATCACCAACTCCCGGAGTTCACACAAACTCACGTCCATCAAGTCAGTGATGCCATCCAGCCATCTCATCCTCTGTCGTTCCCTTCTCCTCCTGCCCCCTATCCCTCCCAGCAACAGAGTCTTTTCCAATGAGTCAACTCTTCGCATGAGGTGGCCAAAGTACTGGAGTTTCAGCTTTAGCATCATTTCTTCCAATGAACACCCAGGACTGATTTCCTTCAGAATGGACTGGTTGAATCTCCTTGCAGTCCAGGGGACTCTCAAGAGTCTTCTCCAACACCACATTTCAAAAGCATCAATTCTTCGGCGCTCAGCTTTCTTCACAGTCCAACTCCCACATCCATACATGACCACTGGAAAAACCGTAACCTTGACTAGATGGACCTTTGTTGGCAAAATAATGTCTCTGCTTTTTAGTATGCTATCCAGGTTGGTCATAACTTTCCTTCTAAGGAGTAAGCATCTTTTAATTTCATGGCTGCAGTCACCATCTGCAGTGATTTTGGAGCCCCCCAAAATAAAGTCTGACGCTGTTTCCACTCTTTTGCCATCTATTTGCCATGAAGTGATGGGACCAGATGCCATGATCTTAGTTTTCTGAACGTTGAGCTTTAAGCCAACTTTTTCACTCTCCTCTCACTTTCATCAAGAGGCTTTTTAGTTCCTTTTCACTTTCTGCCATAAGGGTGGTGTCATCTGCATATCTGAGGTTATTAATATTTCTCCCAGCAATCTTGATTCAAGCTTGTGCTTCTTCCAGCCCAGAGTTTCTCATGATGTACTCTGCATATAAGTTAAATAAGCAGGGTGACAATATACAGCTTTGACGTACTCCTTTTACTATTTGGAACCAGTCTGTTGTTCCATGTCCAGTTCTAACTGTTGCTTCCTGACCTAACAGAAGCAGAAGATATTAAGAAGAGATGGCAAGAATACACAGAAGAATTGTACAAAAAAGATCTTCATGACCCAGATAATCACAGCGGTGTGATCACTCACCTAGAGCCAGAAATCCTGGAATGTGAAGTCAAGTGGGCCTTAGAAAGCATCACTACGAACAAAGCTAGTGGAGGTGATGGAATTCCAGTTGAGCTATTTCAAATCCTGAAAGATGATGCTGTGAAAGTGTTGCACTCAATATGCCAGCAAATTTGGAAAACTCAGCAGTGGCCACAGGACTGGAAAAGGTCAGTTTTCACTCCAATCCCAAAGAAAGGCAATGCCAAAGAGTGCTCAAACTACTGCACAATTGCACTCATCTCACATGGTAGTAAAGTAATGCTCAAAATTCTCCAAGCCAGGCTTCAGCAATATGTGAACTGTGAACTTCCAGATGTATAAGCTGGTTTTAGAAAAGGCAGAGGAACCAGAGATCAAATTGCCAACATCCGCTGGATCATGAAAAAGCAAGAGAGTACCTGAAAAACATCTATTTTTGCTTTATTGACTATGCCAAAGCCTTTGACTGTGTAGATCACAATACACTCGAAAATTGGTTTCTTAAAGGTACAAAATTGATGACAAATACCAAAAAGCAAAGATTAAAAATCTAAAGTAGAAGTTAGACTCTCAAAAATACAATATTAAAAAAATGAAAACAAAGTCACAAAAATTATAAAATATATATATGAATTTTGCTTTAAAAATAGGGTCTTTTTCTTTGCAAGGTAATAGTAGGTTATAAAAATGAAAATTAAAGAAGTAACGGACTTAATAATTTAAAAAAATTAATTATAATAGTAAAAATATATCTAGGAATTTTTTCTGGAGCTGTTGCGGGCAGTGTGGGGTCAGTTCAGTTTCAGATAGTTCCTTGATCAGGCTTATACGTCTCAAGATCTATAGGCCCCTTCCAATATAGTCGGTGCTAACTGCAAGGTTTTAATCTGTTGCACCTGTCACTTCCAAAGCGGTTCCCTCTGTTTATTTCATTTTTTAAAAAAAATTTTTGTTTATTTTAGCTTCTTCTGTTTGCTGGTCTCTTCAGTGTCTAATTTCCGCCCTGACACAAGAGGGAGAAGGTGGTCACTTATTTAGGCTCACTTGTTCAGTCATGCTGTGAGGAGGGAGGAACACTGCAAACAAATATCACTGGCGTGTGTGGGAAGTGCTCCCAGTGTCTCGGCTGCACTGGTTTTGCCCCCGCTCGTGGCATGTGTGCTTTCTTGGTCTACACTTCCCAGGCTCCAGGTTGCTCTGCCAGGGAACTGTCTGAGGTGGGCCCTGGGTTGCGTGCACGTCCCAGGTCTAAGCTGCTCAGGTTCAGGTTCTCTCTCGGGTACTCCACAAAGGCGCAGTCGTGGTTGGGCCTGCGTTTTGTGCCCTTCCCAGGTCCAAGCAGCTCAGGCGACCGGGTGCTTGGTGAGCGCAGTCTCCCCAGATGGGGAGTGCATCTTATCACCTCCCCGGTCCCAGCCGCTCAGTTTCCTGGGTGGCAGCGGGTGCACCCGTCTCAGGTGTGCTGTGTGTCTCTTCTGGGGAGCTGATCTCTGGCTGCGACCCTCTCAGCGGATGTCAACTGTCCAGAATCCCAAGGAGTCTTGGTTAGCAACTGGGAGCCTGCCTGCAGTTTGGTAGAGGATGCCTCTCTGGGGCCGAGGTTGCCCCTTTCCAGCTCTGGCTGTCCCCCACCTGCTTCCCTGTCTCCGGCATGGGATGGGCCTGTCTGTAACCGGCTAGCTCTCCTCTGGTATTTGCTCAGTCCTTTCTTCTGTGAGCAGACCTGGCAGTGCCTTAGGTTAGGGCTTTTCCCAGGATAGTTCTCTCTCTCTTTGGCTATCCCACAGTTTGGGTTTCTATCTCATGTTAGTTCCCTCAGATTGCTCTCAGGGCATTCAGGCCTGGTCCTTACCCTAAGCAGTGCAGCCCATGCCTCCTTGTTCAGCCCCGGCTTGCTGGTGGCAGATGCGAGTGCTGGGAGTTGCTGTTAGGCACATAATCTGTGGGTTTTATTTATTTATTTTTCCTCCTGGTTATGTTGCCTCTACACATGGACATCACCAGATGTCCATTTTAGTCAATACCGAAATCAGATTGATTATATTCTTTGCAGCCAAAGATGAAGAAGCTCTATATAGTTAGCAAAAACAAGACCAGGAGCTGACTGTGGCTCAGATCAGCTCCTTATTGATGAACTCCTTATTGTGAACCCCTTATTGCCAAATTCAGACTTAAATTGAAGAAAGTAGGGAAAACCACTAGACCATTCAGGTGTGACCTAAATCAAATCCCTTATACAGTGGAAGTGAGAAATAGATTTAAGGGACTAGATCTGATAGACAGAGCGCAGATAAACTATGGACGGAAGTTTGTGATATTGTATAGGAGACAGGGATCAAGACCATCCCCATGGAGAAGAAATGCAAAAAAGAAAAATGGCTGTCTGAGGATGCCTTACAAATAGCTGTGAAAAGAAGAAAAGTGAAAGCAAAGGAGAAAAGGAAAGATATAAACATCTGAAGGCCGACTACCAAAGAATAGCAAGGAGAGATAAAAAAGCTTTCCTCAGTGATCAATGCAAAGAAATAGAGAAAAACAACAGAATAGGAAAAACTAGAAATCTCTTCAAGAAAATTAGACATAACAAGGGAACATTTCATGCAAAGATGGGCTCAATAAAGGACATAAATGGTATGGACCTAACAGAAGCAGAAGATATTAAGAAGAGGTGGCAAGAATACACAGAAGAGCTGTACAAAAAAGATCTTCACGACCCAGATAATCATAATGGTGTGATCACTCACCTAGAGCCAGACATCCTGGAATGTGAAGTCAAGTGGGCCGTAGAAAGCATTACTATGAACAAAGCTAGTGGAGGTGATGGAATTCCAGTTGAGCTATTTCAAATCCTGAAAGATGATGCTGTCAAGATGCTGCACTCAATATGCCAGCAAATTTGGAAAACTCAGCAGTGGCCACAGGACTGGAGAAGGTCAGTTTTCATTCTAATCCCAAAGAAAGGCAATGCCAAAGAATGCTCAAACTACCACACAATTGCACTCATCTCACACACTAGTAAGGTAATGCTAAAAACTCTCCAAGCCAGGCTTCAGCAGTATAAGAACTGTGAACTTCTAGATGTTTAAGCTGGTTTTAGAAAAGGCAGAGGAATCAGAGATCAAATTGCCAACATCCGCTGGATCATGAAAAAGCAAGAGAGTTCCAGAAAAACATCTACTTCTGCTTTATTGACTATGCCAAAGCCTTTGACTGTGTGGATCATAATAAACTGTGGAAAATTCTGAAAGAGATGGGAATACCAGACCACCTGACCTGCCTCTTGGGAAACCTATATGAGGTCAGGAAGCAACAGTTAGAACTGGACATGGAACAACAGACTGGTTCCAAATAGGAAAAGGAGTACGTCAAAGCTGTATATTGTCACCCTGCTTATTTAACTTATATACAGAGTACATCATGAGAAACGCTGGGCTGGAAGAAGCACAAGCTGGAATCAAGATTGCCAGGAGAAATATCAATAACCTCAGATATGCAGATGACACCACCCTTGTGGCAGAAAATGAAGAGGAACTAAAAAGCCTCTTGATGAAAGTGAAAGAGGAGAGTGAAAAAGTTGGCTTAAAGCTCGACGTTCAGAAAACTAAGATCATGGCATCTGGTCCCATTACTTCATGGCAAATACATGGCAAAAGAGTGGAAACAGTGTCAGACTTTATTTTCTTGGGCTCCAAAATCACTGAAGATGGTGACAGCAGCCATGAAATTAAAAGATGCTTACTCCTTGGAAGGAAAGTTATGACCAACCTAGATCACATATTGAAAAGCAGAGACATTACTTTGCCAACAAAGGTCCATCTAGTCAAGGCCATGGTTTTTCCAGTGGTCATGTATGGATGTGAGAGTTGGACTGTGAAGAAAACTGAGCACCGAAGAATTGATGCTTTTGAACTGTGGTGTTGGAGAAGACTCTTGAGAGTCCCCTGGACTGCAAGGAGATCCAACCAGTCCATTCTAAAGGATATCAGTCCTGGGTTTTCACTGGAAGGACTGATGCTAAAGCTGAAACTCCAGTACTTTGGCCACCTCATGCAAAGAGTTGACTCATTGGAAAAGACTCTGATGCTGGGAGGGATAGGGGGCAGGAGGAGAAGGGAACGACAGAGGATGAGATGGCTGGATGGCATCACTGACTCAATGGACATGAGTTTGGGTAAACTCCGGGAGTCGGTGATGGACAGGGAGGTCTGGCGTGCTGCAATTCATGGGGTCCCAAAGAGCTGGACACGACTGAGTGACTGAACTGAATTGATGTTGCCCTCTGGAATTCCAAAACTCCCCACAGAGCCGCCAGTGAGAGTGTTTCCTGGTGTTTGGAAACTTCTCCTCTTTTAAAACTCCCTTGCCAGGATGGATCTCCGCCCCTACCTCTTTTGTCTCTTTTTATCTTTTATATTTCGTCCTACCTCCTTTTGAAGACAATGCGCTCCCTTTCTGGGTGCCTGATGTCCTCTGCCAGCATTCAGCAGTTGTTTTGTGGAATTTGCTCAGTGTTCAAATGTTCTTTCGATGAATTTGTGGGCGAGAAAGTGGTCTCCCCATCTTACTCCTCCACCATCTTAGGACCGCCCCCCACTTCCATGCATTTTGAAAACGATGGCCCAGCAGCTGTGAAGTCTCAGTCAAAGTTAGACATCAGTTCCCCCAAGTCATGCTTCTGGTTCTAGTGCTTCCCTCAGCTATGTCATCATTGTATCTAGGAACCCCGAGACTTCAAGAGACCTGAGTTCTCCAGCACATACATGGCAAGTGAATAATGCATGCAATCACTGTTGCAAAAGTTCTAGGGCTACAACAGATTTCCCAACCTGGGGATCCAGCAAAAGGACTGAGAACCCCCAGTGAAATGGACTCTTGGAGGGCACAAACAAAACCTTGTGTATACTAGGACCCAGGACAAAGGAGCAGTGACCCCACAACAGGCTGAGCTAGACTTGCCTATGAGGGCTCGGGAGTCTTCAGCAGAGGCATGGGTCAAACAGTGGCCTGCACGGAATCAGGGGCACTGACTACAACAGTCCTGGGAGCCGAAGCATGCTCGAATAAGGCCTTTTGAAGGAGATCACCATTACCTCCATTACCCCTACCATAGTTTGACCTCAGGCCAAACTACAGGGAGGGAACACAGGTCGACCCATCAGCAGAAAATTGGATTAAAGATGTATTGAGTATGGCCTTGACCATCAGAGCAAGACCCAGTTTTACCCACAGCCAGTCCCTCCCACCAGGAAGCTTCCACAAACCTCTTATTCTCATCCTTTAGAGGGCAGACAGAAGGAAAACCACAATCACAGAAAACTAAGCCAACTGCTAACATGGATCACAACCTTGTCTCACTCAATGACACTATGAGCTGTGCTGTGCAGGGCCACCCAAGACATACGGGTCATGGTGGAGAGTTCGGCAAAATGTGGTCCACTGGAGAAGGGAATGGCAAACCATTTCATCATTCTTGCCTTGAGAGCCCCATGAACAGTATGAAAAGGCAAAAAGATAGGACACTGAAAGACTAACTCCCCAGATCGGTAGGTGCCCAATATGGCTACTGGAGAAGAGTGGAGAAATAGCTCCAGAAAGAATCAAGAGGCTGAGCCAAAGCAGAAACGACACCCAGTTGTGGATGTGTCCAGTGGTGAAGGTAAAGTCTGAGGCTATAAAGAACAATATTGCCTAGGAACCTGGAATGTTAGGTCCATGAATCTAGGTAAATTGGAAGTGGTCAAACAGGAGATGGCAAGAGTAAACATTGACATTTTAGGAATCAGTGAACTAAAATGGATGGGAATGGGTGAATTTAATTCAGATGACCATTATATCTACTACCGTGGGCAAGAATCTCATAGAAGAAATGGAGTAGCCCTCATAGTCAACACAAGAGTCCAAAATGCAGTACTTGGGTGAGATCTCAAAAATGACAGAATGATCTCTGTTCATTTCCCAGGCAAACCATTCAATGTCATAGTAATTCAAGTCTATCCCCCAACCACTAATGCCAAAGAAGCTGAGGTTGACTGGTTCTATGAACACCTACAAGACCTTCTAGAACTAACACCCAAAAAAGATGTCCTTTTCATCATAGGGGACTGGAATGCAAAAGTAGGAAGTCAAGAGATACCTGAAGTTAACAGACAAGTTCGGCATTGGAGTATAAAATGAAGCACGGCAAAGGCTAACAGAGTTTTGCCAAGAGAATGAACTGGTCATAGCAAATACCCTTTTCCAACAACCCAAGAGATGACTCTACACATGGACATCACTAGATGGTCAATACTGAAATCATGTTGATTATATTCTTTGCAGCAGAAGATGGAGAAGCTCGATACAGTCAGCAAAAACAAGACTGGGAGCTGATTATGGCTCAGATCATGACCTTCTTATTGCAAAATTCAGACTTAAATTGAAGAAAGTAGGGAAAACCCCTAGGCCATTCAGGTATTGACCTAAATCAAATCCTTTATGATTACATAGTGGAAGTAACAAATAAAGTCGAGGGATTAGATTTGATAGAGTCCCTGAAGAACTATGGATAGAGGTTCATGACATTGTACAGGAGGTGGTGATCAAAACCATCCTCGAGAAAAAGAAATGCAGAAAGGCAAAATTGTTATCTGAAGAGGCCTTACAAATAGCTGACAAGAGAAGAGAAGCCAGAGGCAAGAGAGAAAAGGAAAGATATACCCATCTGAATGCAGAGTTCCAAAGAACAGCATGGAGAGTTAAGAAAGCCTTCCTAAATAAACAATGCAAAGAAATAGAGGAAAACAATAGAATGGGAAAGACCAGAGATCTCTTCAAGAAAATCAGATACCAAGGGAACATTTCATGCAAAGATGGGCATAATAAAGGACAGAAATGGTATGGACCTAACAGAAGCAGAAGATATTAAGAAGAGGTGGCAAGAATACACAGAACTATACAAAAAAGATCTTCATGACCCAGATAACCACGATGGTGTGATCACTTACCTAGAGCCAGACATCTTGGAGTGGGAAGTCAAGTGGGCCTTAGGAAGCATCACTACGAACAAAGCTAGTGGAACTGATGGAATTCCAGCTGAGCTATGTCAAATCCTAAAAGATGATGCTGTTAAAGTGCTGCAATCAATATGTCAGCAAATATGGAAAACTCAGCAGTGGCCACAGGACAAGGTCAGTTTTCATTCCAATCCCAAAGAAAGTCAATGCTAAAGAATGTTGAAACTACTGCACACTTGCACTCATTTCACAGGCTAGTAAAATAATTCTCAAAATTCTCAATGCCAGGCTTCAATAGTATGTGAATCGAGAACTGGCAGATGTACAAGCTGGATTTAGAAAAGGCAGAAGAATCAGAGATCAAATTGTCAACATCCATTGGATCATAGTAAAAGCAAGGGAATTCCAGAAAAACATCTACTTCTGCTTTATTGACTATGCTAAAGTCTTTGACTGGGTGGATCACAACAAACTGTGCAAAATTCTTAAAGAGTTGGGAATAACAGACCACCTTACCTGCCTCCTGCAAAACCTGTATGCAGGTCAAGAAGCAACAGTTAGAACTGGACGTGAAACAGTGGACTGGTTCCAAATTGGGAAAGGAGTATGTCAAGGCTGTCTATTGTCATCCTGCTTATTTAACTTCTATGCAGAGTACATTATGTGAAATGTCAGGCTGGATGAAGTACAAGCTGGAATTAAGATTGCCAGGAGAAATATTAATAACCTCAGATATGCAGATGATAACACCCTTTTGGGAGAAAATGAAGAGGAACTGAAGAGCCTCTTGATGAAAATTAAAGTGGAGAGTAAAAAAGCTGGCTTAAAATTCAACAATCAAAAAACTAAGATCATAGCATCTGGTCCCATCACTTCATGGGAAATAGATGGGGAAACAGTGGAAACAGTGAGAGACTTTATTTTCTTGGGCTCCAAAATCACTGCAGATGATGACTGCAGCCATGAAATTAAAAGATGCTTGCTCCTTGGAAGAAAAGCTATGACAAACCTAGACAGTGTATTAAAAAGCAGAGACATCACTTTGCCAACAGAAGTCCATCTAGTCAAAGCTATGGTTTTTCCAGTAGTTGTATGGATGTGAGAGTTGGACCATAAAGAAGGCTGAGCATCGAAGAATTGATGCTTTTGAACTGTGATGTTGGAGAAGACTCTTGAGAGTCCCTTGGACTGCAAGGAGATCAAACTAGTCAATTCTAAAGGAAATCAATCCTGAATGTTCATTGGAAGGACTGATGCTGAAGCTGAAACTCCAATACTTTGGCTACCTGATACGAAGAGCTGAATCATTAGAAAAGATTCTGATGCTGGGAAAGACTGAAGGCAGGAGGAGAAGGGGATGACAGGATGAGATGGTGGATGGCATCAGTGACTCAATGAACACGAGTTTGAGCAAGCTTCGGGAGATCGTGAAGGACAGAGAAGCCTGGAGTGCTACAGTCCATGGGGTCACAGAGTCAGACATGACTGAGCAACTGAATAACAACAATAATCAGAGAATGATGGCATTCAGAGTGAATGATGTATTAGAGAGGGAGAGATCTGTGACTAGGTATGAGGTCCTGGGTATCTTTGAATGCAGATTTATCAAATGGAAAGGAAAGATTCTATGCTTGAAAGTGGAGTCATGTAGAATGTTCTGTGCCCAGATATGAGAATCAGGGGATTGAACTACAAATCAGCACAAGCTTAGAGAAGAAAGAGTTTGATGTGCACATGCTGTATGAGTTGGCAGAGATTTCTTGGTGCCTGTCCTTTGCTATGAGGCTTAGAAGAACAAAAATCATACCCTTTTCCCAGGTAGGAAGGATGTGGGAAGAAGAGGTCAGAGTGGAGCATAAATGGGACTGGAAGTAAGGTAAAGATTCATGGGATTTCAGAGTTCTGTTTCAGCCTAAGATATAGGAAGGTAGAAACACTTTAAAAATAGCACCAAAATCATGAATCAGAGAGAAATTTAACAAAATATGTGAAAGATTTGTATGCTGAAAACCGTAAAACATTGGTGACAGAAGCCATAGAAGAAGTAAATAAATGGTGAGCTAAAATGTGTCCATGGATCGAAAGACTCAGTGTTAAGATGTCTGTTGTTTAGTTGCTAAGTCATGTCTGACTCTTTTGCAACCCCATGCATTGCTGCCTGTCAGGCTCCTCTGTCCACGTGATTTTGGGGGCAATAATACTGGAGGGCGTAGCCATCTTCAGGGTATCTTCCCGACCCAGGGATCGAACCTGCATCTCCTGCATTGCAGTTGGATGGATTCTTTACCACTGAGCAACCAGGGAAGTCCATTAAGATGTCTGCTCCTGCTGCTGCTGCTAAGTCGCTTCAGTCGTGTCCGACTCTGTGCGACCCCATAGATGGCAGCCAACCAGGCTCCTCTGTCCCTGGGATTCTCCAGGCAAGAATACTGGAGTGGGTTGCTATTTCCTTCTCCAATTAAAATGTCTAGTTCCTCCCAAATTAAACTACAGAGTCAATGAAATCCCATCAAAAGCCTGATAGGCTTTGGGCAGAGTGGAGGGGGGTAGAAATTGACAGGCAGATTCTAAAATATACATTCCAAAGCAAAGTTACTAAAGCAGTTAAAACCATTTTGAGAAGGAACAGGGTAGTTGGATTACATCACCTGATTTTAAGACTTGTTATAAAGTTACAATGAATATGACCCAGCAATCCCACTAGGTCATATACCCTGCTGCTGCTGCTGCTAAGTCGCTTCAGTCGTGTCCGACTCTGTGCGACCCCATAGACGGAAGCTCACCAGGCTCCCCCATCCCTGGGATTCTCCAGGCAAGAATACTGGAGTGGGTTGCCATTTCCTTCTCCAATGCATGAAAGTGAAAAGTGAAAGTGAAGTCGCTCAGTCGTGTCCGACTCCTAGCGACCCCGTGGACTGGAGTCCACCAGGATCCTCCGTCCATGGGATTCTCCAGGCAGAAGTACTGGGGTGGGGTGCCATTGCCTTCCCTGCATATACCCTGAGAAAACCATAATTCAAAAAGACACATAATTTAAAAAGTACTTCAATATTCACAGCAGCACTATTTATAGTAGCCAGGACATGGAAGCAACCTAAATGTCCATTGACAGATGAATGGATAAAGGAGATGTCGTATATGTACCCAATGGAATATTACTCAGCCATAAAAAGGAATGAAATTGAGTCATTTGTAGTGATGTGGATGGACCTAGAGTCTGTCATACGGAGTGAAGTGTCAGAAAGAAACAAATATTGCATATTAATGCATATGTATGGAATCTAGAAAAGTGATATGGATGAATCTATTTGCAGGGCAGGAATAGAGATATAAATGTAGAGAAGTGGACTAAGAGAGAGAAGGAGAGGGTGGAACGAGTTGGGAAAATAGCACTGACATATATGCACTGCTGCTGCTGCTGCTAAGTCGCTTCAATCGTGTCCGACTCTGTGCGACCCCATAGACGGCAGCCCACCAGGCTTCCCCGTCCCTGGGATTCTCCAGGCAAGAACACTGGAGTGGGTTGCCATTTCCTTCTCCAATGCATGACAGTGAAAAGTGAAAGTGAAGACGCTCAGTCGTGTCCGACTCTTAGCGACCCCACGGACTG
This sequence comes from Tragelaphus eurycerus, assembly GCA_935064755.1. Lineage (NCBI taxonomy): Eukaryota > Metazoa > Chordata > Mammalia > Artiodactyla > Bovidae > Tragelaphus > Tragelaphus eurycerus. The sequence continues at coordinate 16,643,627 of CAKXYN010000027.1, read as the reverse complement.
CAGCCCACCAGGTTCCTCTGTCCATGGGATTTTCCAGGCAAGAGTACTGGAGTGGGGTGCCATTGCCTCCTGGCACTACCATGTGTAAAATAGCTGGCTAGTGGGAAGCTGCTGCCCGGCACAGGGTGCTCAGCTCAGTGCTCTGTGATGACCTCGAGGGTTGGCATTGGTGCCAAGGGTGAGAGGGAGGCTCAAGAGGGAGGGGATGCATGTATACAAACAGCTGATTCACTTTTTTTTTTAATTAAATTTTATTTTGCTTAACTTTACAATATTGTATTGCTTTTGTCATACATGAAGATGGATCCGCCACAAGTATACATGTGTTCCCCATCCTGAACCCTCCTCCCTCCTCCCTCCCCATACCATCCCTCTGGGTCGTCCCAGTGCACCAGCCCCAGGCATCCGTTATCAGGCATCGTACCTGGACTGATTCACTTTTTTAGTACAGCAGAAACACAACATCATAAAGCAATTGTACTCCAATAAAAAAAAGTAAAGCCCCAGTGAGTTGTCAGGATGGGGTGTAATTGGTAAAAGATCAACACATAGATCATGGAATAGAATGGACAGTCAAGATGGAGACCTACATGTCAAATGACTTTCAATGAAGATACTAAGGCAGTTGAGTGGAGAAAGGATCATCTTCTCAACCAGTGAGAAGGCTGCTACGGGCTGGACAGTGAGCTGCCCTCTCAGAGGTCTGGGATCCACAGCACCCGCTGCTGGGCTGCATCGGTGGCTCCTCCTCTCCCGTCTTCACCTCCCCCGCTCTGCTCCCCCTCCCTGAATCATGAAGCCAGATCCCAGTCCTGACGATTGCTCAACCTCCAGGAGCCAGTTCCTGTGGGCAGTGTCGGGGGAGCCTGACCCTTGTGAAAAGACGAGATCTTGCACAAGGCACCCTGCGTCTGTCCTCCACAAGGGAAGGGTGACATGGAGCCTGTCGGGCTGCTCATCCTGCTCGCTGTCACAGGTAGGAGTCCCTCCCTCCGCTGCTGACTCTCCCTCCCCTTCCTTGAGTATGTGGCAAGTGGGTGGGTGGGGAGCACTGAGCCACACTCTAAAAATGACTGAAATTCTCCGCATGTCCTGCACCCCCGCTTCCCACTGTGCCCCGTATTCTCCACGCTTTCCCTCCCTTTCCAGTATCAGCTCTTCATGCTGGTGGAGGCATCAGAGGCTGGTGGATTTGGACACCTAGAAAGGGAAGGAGTTGTGGTGGCATCTAGCTAGTAGTTGGGGGAAGTTTGGGGAGCATTGGTAAAAGCTCCTAAAATTTTGAACCACTTGAGCATAAAACTAGTCCCAGAGGAGTAGCAGGGTGGGAGGGAGAAAAGAACCCAGCACTGGGAATCTGCATCTTTGGGGTACCCCTCCTGGGCTCTGAAGGTCCTCCTGTCCTCAGCTCTGGGGCTTAAGATTCTGTGATTGAGCTGCAGGGATGAGCACCCCAGAATTTTGCACATGATAGCCTTTTCTCATTGGGGGATTCCTCTTGCTCCCCCCAGAGGAAAAGTCACATGTAGGTGAGAGGAGAGAATGTTCCAGTGAAGGTGGAGTTTCTTAGCTGGAGGTGGAGTAGGGAAAGCCGGGGGATGTTGGTCTGCCTGGAGGCAGATGGACAGGGTGGTATGGGGGATATTGCTTCTCAGGTCTCTCTGGTTCCAAAAGGCAGGCCACCAGCTCCCTAATCCTGGCAAGTTTCTGTCACCGTTGACAAAATGATTGAAGAGAAGGGAGGCTGAGGCAGAGGGTGCTGGGTGATTCTCTTCCAGCCCTTGCCCTGGCACCAGACTGGCGCTCCCCCACCCCAAGGAGGGTCCCTAAAATAGCAGCCTCATGTCTCCCCCAAAATAGATCTGAGATGGATCCCTCCTGAAAGGGGAACAAAGCCACAGAAATAGGGAAGCTGGAAGCTAAAGGTCACAAAGAGGAGAATGTGGGTCTGGTATTGGCGTGGGCAGCTGCAGAGTTAGCAAGCATGGCGGGCATGGGGAGGGAGCATTCAGCCCCCTGTGGGACCAGCCCCAGGCCTGAGAGGCCACTGGCCTTGCTCTCTTGAGATGGAAGGGGAAAGAGGAGGGCATGATTCCATGTAACAGGAAGAACACATGTGGACTAGGACCGGAGAGAACTTCAAGACCAAATGTCTCTGGAAATAGGCTCAGAGAGGGTCAATTACTTCTCTAAAGAGGTCCAACAAGTCCAGTGGTGATAAAGCCAGACCCAGGACCCAGGCTTCCTGGTTTCCTCATTTCCTATAAACACATACTTGGGCTGTGCCACCTTCTCCCAACTTATGTAGACTTGAGTTCCTTAATGGCAGGATTTCTGTCTCTTTTGTTCAGTGAACATAGTAGGTGTTCAATAAACACGTGGTACAATGAAGGAACGTCTCCTCCCCAGAGCTGTCTGGAGCGCACAACACCACAGTGTTCCAGGGCACGATGGGCCGGTCCCTGCGGGTCTCCTGCCCCTACAACTCCTTGAAGCACTGGGGGAGACGCAAAGCCTGGTGCCGCCAGCTGGGTGAAGAAGGCCTGTGCCAGCAAGTGGTCAGCACCCACCCCTCGTGGCTGCTGTCCTTCCTGAAGAGGCGCAACGGGAGCACGGCCATCATGGACGACGCCCTGGGGGGCACACTCACCATCACGCTGCGGAATCTTCAAACCCACGACGCTGGCCTCTACCAGTGCCAGAGCCTCCATGGCAGCGAGGCTGACACCCTCAGGAAGGTCCTGGTGGAGGTGCTGGCTGGTGAGTGGGCGGCTGACTGCACCCCGCCCTGAGGCGGGGCTCTGAGCACAGGACCGACCACCCTCGGGGCTTCTGGGGGTCCTGGGAGATCCCACGGTGTGGATTTTGTCCCCCTGCTCAACTGAGGGCCACTGTGGCTGGTTGTGCAGATTGCTGACTGCACGAGGTGGGTCACCATCCAGCCCTGTGCCCCGCTCCAGGCTGCGCCCCCTGGTGGAGGACTGCATCGCTTGCAGGAAGGGTACAGTCCTTCCTTTACACAGACACTTAGGAGCTAGCTGTAGTCCTGCTCCCCTCCAAACAGCTTTATCCATCTGGCATCCCGTTGGGATGTGAGCACTGAAGTGGTCCTTAAGGAGTAGGAGGATATTCACTCATTGCCTCACCCAACCACCCAATGCACCTACCGATGTAGATTAAGCACCAACTTGGTACAGAAAAACAGGCCCAGAAAGGAACACTGCTGTGACCCGGGGCAACCGCTTCTCCTCTCTGGGCCTGCATTTCCCCATCTTCAAATGGTGGTGATGGAGTCTGTGCCACTGACCCCGTATGGCTCCTGTGAGAAACAAACGACCGAGTCTTACAGTGCTTGGGGTCAGTGACAGTCCTCGCCCGTCTCCTGCTGCTAACTGCTTGGGATCGTCATTCCGGGCTTAACTAGGTGAGATAGGGAGTGGTGGGGTCCTTCTCACCCCTGAGCTTGCACAGACGGTGCCCTCCAGGAAAGCCTTCTGTCTGTGTCTCCTGTGTCCCAAAGAAGAACAAATCTGAGCTTACAGATCCCTTTTCTGACTCTCTTTGTCCAAGTCTTCCCCCTAACATGGCCCCTTATCATGGAAATGAAGGTCAAAAACTTGTCTAAGATGGGGAGGGTAGGTGAGACCATCTGCCTTAGACCCCAAACCCCGCCTCCATAGGAGTAGGTGGTGAGGAAACACTGTGATCCGATCAGAGTTTAAGGCTCAGCTGACTCCCACAGATACAGGAGGAAACGAGTAACAAGAATAACAACAACAATAATAAGCCAGCTTGACAGTCCACACCGGACTTTCAGAAACACCAATCATCTTGTCTGCTCTTCCCAAAGACCCTGCATAATGAGTGGGGGGGGGGGGTGCAGTCACTGGGCTCCTGTGAGGTGATGGGCATTGCACAGGATGTTCTTGCTGAATCCTGCAACACTGTTATTAAGAAAGGGTTCCTAATTGCTCCACTCTACAGGTGAGGAAACTGAGGCTCAGAGACCTTAACAACTTGATTCACACAGGGTGAGGTCCCAGAGAGCTTCACCCCACCCAAAGGGGTTCTCTCCACTGTGGCTTCAAGAAGGGGACTAGCAGCTCACAGGCTCTGTCTCCCACAGACCCCCGTGATTACCAGGACCCTGGAGATCTCTGGATCCCTGAAGGGTCCGAGAGCTTCGAGAATGTCCAGGTGGAGCACAGCATCTCCAGGTATAGTGACAAGTCTTTGCTAAGATCCCTGGGTAGACCTCCACCCTGCAGAGCCCAGGCATGGGGTGGCAGCTGGGGGGCAGGGTGGGAGGGGGTGTGTGTGTGCTAGAAGTACAGATTTAAGGCAACTGGAACAGGAAGGGGATCTGTGTATGATCTTGTCTAAACACCCCTCCAACCAGCCAGTGTGTGTTGGTGTGACTGTACCAGTTATTAAAATATTGCAAAACTTCCCTAACAGTTTATAAATAGCTGATGCTCCAAGATTCTTGAATGACTGGCCTCCCACCCCTTCCCCAGCAGCCCTCAGACAGAATCCTCACAGTTCAGCAACAATGAAAGTTTTAGGATTAATATTTCAGCACAAAACTGGTACCCCTAGATCCCTGCTTCCCTGATGGGACCAGAATCAGTTCTGACTGGTTCTTGACTATGTACTGGTGTTTAAACACTTTTAGTATAACCATGAAGAGCACATGTGTGCACACACACACACAAAAACACACCACAACACACCACACATCATACCATCATGAAGACAGAAAACCACTCAATGAGGAAGGTGGTTGTTTAAAAGCACTCAGCAGGCAGATCTGTGCCTGGAACTCAGGTCTCCTGACTACACGCCCCCCAAAACCCTATAAAGCCTCATCCAGGGCTGGTGGTGGGTGGGGGAGGTGTCCCCAGCCCCCCAAACTCCCAGGGTTTCCCCATTCCTTCTCTGAGGACAGATTCCAGCGTGTGTGTCCCTTCATGGCCTCCCACATGCCCTCTTTGTTTCTCCAAGGAGCCTTTCGGAAGCGGAGAGCCCCTTCCCACCCACTTCCGTCCTCTTTATCCTGGCCTGCATCTTTCTCAGCAAGCTTCTAGCAGCCAGCGCCCTCTGGGCTGCAGCCTGGCATGGGCAGAAACAACGGCCACCCCAGGCCAGTGGACCGGACTGTGGCCACAACCCAGGTTACCAGCTCCAAACTCTGACAGGTGAGTTTGGAGAGCACAGTGGTGGCTGGAGAGGTGGGGCAGAGAGGTGTTGAGTGAGTACCCTGTCTGTTGCAGAGCTGAGAGACATATGAGAGAGGAGGACCCTCAGTGGAGGAGAGGTTCAGGAGAGGTCTGCATGGATCACCCCAGCCTGCTGCACACTCGCCCCTTGGCTGCCAAGTCTCCTGGCTCTGCTTTGGCAAAAGGCCACTCTGCCTCTACCCTTCTTCCTTTGGCCCGTGGAAGCGTGTGCACTCCCGTGTGTGCATGGGAGGTGGGAAGGATACCTTCAACTTCTGGACATTGGCCATTAAAAACTGTCACAAATAAACCCAAGACTTCATGTTTATTTGATGGTCTAGGGTGTCATGAAGGACTTCTATTTTGCTACAAGGCTGCTGCTAAGTCGCTTCAGTCATGTCTGACTCTGTGCAACCCCAGAGACAGCAGCCCACCAGGCTCCCCCGTCCCTGGGATTCTCCAGGCAAAAAGACTGGAGTGGGTTGACATTGCCTTCTCCAATGCATGAAAGTGAAAAGTAAAAGTGAAGTCGCTCAGTCGTGTCCAACTCCCAGCGACCCCATGGACTGCAGCCCACCAGGCTCCTCCGTCCATGGGATTTGCCAAGCAAGAGTACTGGAGTGGGTTGCCATTGCCTTCTCCGTGCTACAAGGCTAGGAGAGTGAATACCGATGAGGAGAAGACAGGTCTGGCTCCTTAGGGTCCAGGGTCTTAGAATACCATGTCTCTTTATTTTCACAGGCTCCAAACTGGCCAAACATTTAAAGTCTTCTCTCTCCCTCCCAGAGATCTGATTACCAAGCCCTGCCTCCCTCCATGGAATTTCTCTACCACCTTCTCTCATCCTCCTGCCTCCTGTCCACTGGTTCCCTATGATTATTGCTGGGCCCCTTCCTCCCTCTGCCTGTCTCAAGCCCCCCACCCCTACCCCAAGTCCATCCAGTTCCCAGCTGACTCATCCATTCATCTCCCTAGAGGTTTGTTTTTATCATGTTATGCTCCCTCCAGAGAAACGGCAAGGGCTTGGGTTGTCGGCGCAGCGTACCAGAGCTAGGGACTACTGGTCCAAGCCCCAAGCCTTTCATCGTGTAGAAGGGAAACTGAGGCTCAAAAGGGAAAAGATTTACCCAGAGTCCCCTGTGCAGCCTGGAAATCCTACTTTCACTTGACATTCCAGGTGCCCTTCCCTCTAGCTCAACCCTACTTATTTATTAAAAATAACTCCCCCTCTTTTTTTTTAAGCCATGCTGCATAGCTTGCAGCATCTTAGTTCCCCTGACCAGGGATCAAACCTGGGTCCCAGCAATGGAAGTGTGGAGTCCTAACCACAGGACTACCAGGGAAGTCCCAATACTACTTATTTATTCCATAAAAACTGATATTTTCTGTGCCAGGTACCAGTCCAGGCATTGGAGCCACAACAGTGAACAAGACAAGCCAAGATTTCTGCCCACGCAGAGCCTCATTCTAATGGGAAGAAGGCAGACAGACAAATACAATGTCGGTCGTTCAGCTGGCTGGGAGTATGGGGAGGGCAGAAGGCCCAGGGAACGATGCCATTCTGAAGGGTAGTCAGGAGGCAACACTTGAGAAGCACCTCCAGGCAGCAAGGCAGGAAGAGTGTCCGAGACACAGAAACAGCCAAGGCAGGTCAGGGAAGCTCATCCCTCTCATCACACACGCCCCCTGGACCGATAATGAGGGCAAACTAGATGGAAGCCACCCTGAAGCTGAGCTGTCCTTGAGGAGGAAGTGGGTTGGCCACATCCACAGGTTCCCTGTCCTGGCCTCAGAGCGGAAGGTCAGGAGCGCCTCTCCACGGCCACATGTGGCTGCACTGCTCCCTAACCTGGGTGTGGGTCCTTGGGATTTTGAATCACTGGGAAAGAGCCCCCAGTGCAGCTCTGTGAATCAGCCTCATGTTAATAGGTCACAGCCTTGCTCCCGAGGCTGCTCCGCTGGCCTCTGCCCCCAGCTCCAGGCCCCTGCTCCAGTCTGTGTTTCCCCGGCCTCCCTGACTCAGCTGCACTTCAGTGAAACTTCCCCGTCAGGTCCTGGCGCAGTCGTCTTCTTCCTGCAGACACAGGCATGGTCTAGGAGCCAAGATGGAGCAGAACCCAAACCGAGCCCACGCCAGCACCCTCCTGCCCACGCTGCCTGGGCACTGGGGGTGACGGGATGGAAGGGGAGGCTCCAGTGGTGTGCCTGGTGGTGAGGCACTGCTGGAATTTTCCTGCTCTTGGGAGCTCAGCCTTTGCTCCTTCCTGCTCGGCCAGGTCAGAGACATCCACCCTGGGATCCCCCGCCTTTCACTCTCTGGAGTGCACACTGAACGGAAAGTGTTTTCCAATTTCAAGTTTGCCTCTTTAAGAAACCTTAAGCAAGTTCCTTAACTGCTCCGAGCCTCAGGCTCCTTGCACATAAAGACAAACAAAAATCCCAACACCAAACCAAACCCCAACAACCCTACTTTGGTGGGTTTTTATGAGATTGAAAGATATAACATGAAAGTCCCTGGCCAGCTGTCTGGCACATAGTAGGTCGTGGCTAAGCACTGGCTTTCTTCCTCTTCTCAAATGCCTGGTGAGAGGACACCTCTCTGGATCCCGGCCACTTCTGTCCCAGCCACCCAGTGGGGGACTGTGTCTGTTTTACGCACTCAATACATATTGAAGATAGGTCTCCTCCTCACACAAATCTCCCAGGTTGGCTTATTAGAGCAAAAATAATTTTCTGTAAGGAAATCAAAGAAAGCCTGATACGCCTTGGCAGGACAGACATACATCCTTCCATATCACTCACAAGGGAGACCCAGGTGTCCAGTCGGCTGGAGATTCTGCCAGTGTTAGCACCAAGGGTCCTGTGTCCCCAGAAAACCCTCATGCCAGGTGAACAGGGACAGCTGGTCTCCCTATCACCGTGTCTACGAGACTCAGCTAAACACGGCTTTCTCGGGCTCCTGGTCCCTATTTCCCATTCTCAGCTCCCTTGCTCCTGGAGGAGGAGGAAGGGAGAGAGGAGGAGGAGGGCAGGGAGGACAGAAAGAGGGAGGGTGGTTTTTCCAGGCCTCTTTCCAGGCGTGAGCATCTAGGTCAGAGCGGTGTGTCCTCCCAAGCATTCCCACCTGGCCTGCTCCAGTCTGAGCACTGGCGCATCCCTGGTGTCAGCAGGTTTACCCCTCACATTCTGTGCGGGATCCCCAGCCCCAGTTTTGCACAGGGTGATGCAAATGGGGACCAGATGGCTGTGCAGGGAGTGGGTTTGTGTCATGGGAAAGGAACTCCAAATTATGAGACTTGGAGCTGATATAGAGCATCTGGCACGTTGAGCGTTGGCCCGTCTTCCTCTCTGGTGGGAGAGAGAGACATCTTTACTTTGGAAGAGAAACTGATCATTTCCAGGGAGGAAGGGGAAGGATGGAAGCAAGTCGCTCTGGAGCTGACACACAGTCTCTAACTCCCCGGCATGCTTGCTCTTCGGTCTCCCTGGAACAAAGCTCAGTCAGTGCCCTTTCCTGGGAAGGCCCCGATCATGCAGAAATGTGAACATGTCCACAGAGAACTGTCTTCCAACAGAGAGGACAGTGCATTCATGAAATAAAAATAATATATGAGAAATGCTTGGAGAATTAAAAATACTGTAAATTAAAAGCACTAAGGGATAAAAATGTGAAGGACAAGGATAGAAGGGATGGAAGAAAAAATATGAGGATATCTTCCAGGAATCAGAACACAATGGACAAAAAAAAAAAAAATGGAAAGAAACCTAGACAGAAAAGCTATGAAAATAAGATGAGTACAGGAGGTTCAATATCCAATTAATTATCAAAGCAATAGTGCAGTTCCTGGAAGTGGAGAACGTGGCCCACACCGGAAGTGTCTAGGGAGCACTCACCACAGGGAGTGAGACAGGTCAGACCAGGGTGCACCATCGGGGCGGGGCTTCCTGGATGATCTCCAGAGAGCTCGGGTAGGGCACTCACACAGAATTTAAAATTAAGATGGACTCAGGCCCTGGGGAGGACATTTTACTTCCCTCCTTCACAGCTCTGCATCATCAGATTCTATATTTGGAATACTCTGAAGATCATCTTCCCCCTTTCTCTAATGCTCCCTGGTTGCCATAATCCTCCTCCCTGACTTCACTCCTTAGAGGCGCCCAGAATCCCAGGCTTCTGTATTTCCTTGGGCCTTCTCATTCTATCTCGTCCACTCCTATCTGGAGCACTGAACCAACCAAAGCTTGGAACAGCTCCTTCTCCCCACCCATGGCGAGGCCCACCAGTGCCTGCTTCCCAACCCCATGGTCACTGAGAGCCCCACGTGAGTGTCGGAGGCCAAATTTCCTGCTCCCAGGGGAATGCTGTGTCAGTTCCCAGACGAGCCTCAGAGCTGACATATCCCTGCCCAGCCATGGGCCCCAAACTGCTCCTGCTGCTGCTCCTGGGACTAGTAGGTAAGGTTCAGAAGGAGCTGCACTCTGGGCCCCATGTATTCTGCTCCACGCCCAGGGATAATTGGCATTGCCCTGGAAACAATTACATGTGTAGGCCCAGAAGTGGACCTCTAGACACCTCACCCCCTGGGCAGTGGGTGGACCGGGAGGTGCCCTGCCTGACATGCCCTCAACTTTCCTTCCCTAGGCCAGGGCTTGGCCGGCAGCCTCCCGGAGCTGCTGCAGGCACCCGAGGGGAGCTCCATCCTGGTGCAGTGCCACTACCGACTCCAGGATGTCAAGGCACTAAAGGTGTGGTGCCAGGTCCTGCCAGAGGGATGCCAGCCCTTGGTGACATCAGCCGTGCATCGCGGGGTCCCACTTGGCAGCCGCATATTTCTCACAGACCTGGGGGGCGGCCTGCTGCAGGTGGAGATGCTTGCCCTGAGGGAGGAGGATGCTGGAGAGTATGCCTGTGTGGTGGAGGGCCTCTCGGGGCCCCAGACTGTGCACAGGGTCACTCTGGAAGTGCTTCCTGCAGGTGAGTTAGCCCAGCCTGGCCAGCAGCCCTGGCCTGCCCTCCTGCCCCAGCCTGCTGCTCTTGGTTCCTTGCTGGGTGGGAGCCCTTGTGGGTGAGGAATATTGGCCAAATGCCCAATATTCTTTTGACAGCTCTGCAGGGAACGGAAGCCAAACCGGGTGAGAAGTCTGAGATAAATCAGCCAAAGAGCAGTCCCCTTTCCGCTCCTGCATGGGTGGGTCTCCCCACAGGAAGTCACATCCTTCTTCCCCCACTCAGGGCCTTGGCCTCCTCATCCAGCATTTTCAATATACTATATGCTGTTTTTTTCCCCTTAGAAATGTTTTAAACAAAGTTTTGATTCAGACATATCAACTGGAATTAATTTTTTGGTATATGTTCCAGGCTTAAGATTAATGGCTTAAAAACTACCTTATTTTATAAGTCTTCACTGAGCGTCTAGTATGTGTCTCATGTAACAGGCAGGGTACATTCAATGGCTCGATTCCTTTGACTTATTCAGTTTTAAAAACAGAAAAACAGTCTCATCAATATACAGTTAATATTCTCGACCCTATTTCAGTTTAGAAAGTACTCTTCAGAGGATTCATTTTTACAGTCTATAACTTTCTCATGTCTAAATACTTACTAAAAGAACATTTAAAAGTATTAAATATTCCTCAGAAAAGTACAATATTGTAAAAAATAATTGTTCTGTTGGGAACATGGTCAGCTACCTGAGGAAGCACTGTTTTGCCTTCCTCTTACAGACGTTGACATCTTTTTCAAGTATTCCTTTCTTAAGTAATTTGTGCCAAAGGCCCAAAATAACAAAATCGAGACATTTTTCCTTCTGTTTTTCTCCATCTGTTATGAGGAGGGACTAAGCTGTCATTAGAAATCTCTCTTGGGTCCACAATTATTACTCATATTATAAACATACTCTTGTTAACTCTGGTTATCCTTTGTTCTCCCGCTTCCTTGACACTCTCAGGTCTAGTAACTCAAGGTGAGAACTTCCTAAATGGCAAATGGTCACAAGACAATGCACTGGGAAAGGGTGGCAGGGAGATGGGTACCCTCAGTAGGACATCTGAGGTGTGGGGACCCCAAGAGCTGTAGAAGATGGATATTCAGGCAAATGGGTAGAGCACAGTATCCAGGGAAGATATAGTGATTTTAAAAATCAGATCAGGACATATGCTGCAAGACTGGGGTCAATGGTATCTCAGTTCTTGGTTTAGTGTGGGGTGGGGAGTGGGAATGGTGAATTTCTAAGGACCAGGCAAGACCCTCCTCTCAGAGGATCTAGGAGGACTGCCGGGTTCCCAAGGCAGATCCTCAGGCTGACAGAAACTAACCCTGAGTCCCACAGACAGAAGCCGAGCACACTGTTGGAATGACAAAAAACTTGTCACAAAACTGAGTCTCAGGGTCTAAGCCAAAGCTCTCAGCAAGTGTCAGTTGGCACTGTCATTTCAGGACTGACCCTATGTTCCTTAGCTCCGGAGCTTGGGATGGGGCTCAGCCAACCTGCAGGGTTGGTCACAAGGTTGCAGGTATGCAGAGAGGTTTAGTAGGCTGGGACAAAACCCCTTTAGAGACCAAGTGATGAGAGCTGGGAGCAAGGTCTCCAAAGAGGTCAGAGTAGAGAGGCCTGTTCTGGGATCGGGTAGGGAAGTGGGCACAGATAACACAGTGGGGTTTCTGCATAGTCTGAGCAGCCTGACTGAGACAAGGCACAGGGGAGCAGGTAAAGGAGAAGAAATTCAGAGGGAGAGGTTGGGAGCTGGCGGCAGAGGGGAAGTGAGCATATTCACAATCAGATAAAGACTTAGACCTCCAGAATAAGAGGCCCCTTAAGGAATATCCCAAGCACCCGTTTGTGTTTCTTACTCCTGACCTTCCTCAGTTCTACTCCCCCAGTCCCTCAGCTCTCAGCAAGCCCTTGAACCCTGCTCTCGGTGGGTATGTGCTCAATAAGGAATTCCTTCTGCCTCAGCTCCTGGCCTGAAAGAGGAGGAGATCCATCAGGATGGGTCTCTGGGTGAGAGCTCCTCTTTGGACTCTGTAAACAACGGCAGCCCTTTGGATACCAGCCAGGATAAGAAGAGGTATGACAAGAACTGTATGTGGGTGGCTGGGAAAGGGTGATGGTGAAGATTTGGCTTGTTTAGCGCCCCAGACTAAATTGAACAGGGAGGCCTGGTGTGCTGAGGTTCATGGGGTCGCGAAGAGTCGGACACGACTGAGCGACTGATCTGATCTCTGAATCTTACAATTCTCTCCACTCCTGGGGAACTGCTCAACAGGTAGGCAGGCAGGCAGACAGACAGGCATACCTCTCTATCCCAGTTCAGCACTGAGCCCTTTATTCCAGTAGATCTCCAGTCAGGATACCCTGATAACGTGTCTCTCTTCTTCCCTGCTTGAGTCTGCCTGCCTCATTCCATTTAAAAAAAAAAAAAAAAAAAAGCTCTTTCTCCCGACCATGACACACCAAGAATGGTGCCTCTGCGGCACTTCTCTAGGATTCCTGCCAAGCAGCTCCCCGCCAGGGTTAGGGCTAAGCTCACTTCCTTCTTCGTGTGTCTCAGCAGACCCTGGATTTGGGGTGCTGTGTTCCTGCTGGGCCTTCTGGTGATGGTGGCGGTCATGCTGCTTGCTGTGATGGCCAAAAGGAAAGGTGGGTAGCTTTTCACCTGTGTATCCCAACAGGGGTCTTCCAGTCCTGTATCAGCCACTCCTGCATTTGAGGCTGGGAATCTAGGTCTGCTCTCCCTACAGATGGGCTTTGGCAAGTGCCCCCAGGCCCTACAATTCCCATAGCTGAAAAGTGGAGGAGAGCAAGGAGATTCCGTGGGAGGTGGCCTGGGGAGAGACAGGAATTGTAGAGGGTGAGACAGTGGCGCTGGGGACAGGTGGCTGGAAGAGGTGGGGGATTTCAGGAGATGGCTTGAGTGTTGAGACAGGATGAAGGGAGCTGTGGAAGCAGTAAGTGGGGGCGTTAGGGCTGGCTGGGGGTGGGGGCTGGGGAGATGGAAGGGGACGACTTTGCTGGTGGGAGTGGGGATGTTTGAGTATGGGCTAGAACAGAGGTTGCCAAGGGTTCTGAAGAGAGTGCATGTGTGGGAGGCACTGAGTCGGCACAAGGAGCAGTCTGTGCTTCTGTTCTACCAGGAAACAGGTTTGCTGTTGGCGGACAATTTCAGAGCAGTGGAATCTCAAACGCGGTAAGAAACCTCTGCAGGCCCCCAGCCAAATTCCCTAGACCCTCCCTCTGCCATACTCACTGACAAGTCCTGGGATGATCCGGTGGAGAAAAGACTGGAACCCACATGAGGTCCAAACCCACTTCTTAAATGCAGTAAACTTGCCAACTATAGTCTTCCACCTTCCCACTTTGCCAATCACCTGCCCAGATTTAGGGAGACACTTGGGGCCTGAAAATCTTCACAGTGAAGCCATCTTGCCCACAGACATACTCAGGATTCTGGAGACAGTCCAGTGTGATCCTGGACTTCCCACCTCAAGGAACTGGGGTAGAGGGAGGCATTTTCTCTTTGCCTAACGGGCCTGCTTTTGTTATAGGCTCCCTCCTCAGTGGTCCACCACATCAGTGACTCTGGGCTAGCTGCTGATTTGCCATCAGATGTACCGTATGTCAAGCTTGACTCACCACCGTCCTTTGATGATACCACTTACACCAACCTTCCTCCTGATCACCTGTCAGGGAAACTCCTACCCCTAGACCCAACCTGTGTGCCCCCTCTGCCTCCTAAGGTTGAGATCAGCTCCAAGCCTATAACATACGCTACAGTCATCTTCCCTGGAATGGGCAAGAGTGGAGGAGCCGCCTGTGAGCCAGCCCAGGAGCTGCCTGACAGTCAGGCTCCACCCAGCTGAGCTGTTCACCAGCCTGTACACCCCCAGACTAGCCCCAGGGCTTTGTGTGGCCATGCGTGCAACCCATGCTCTAGATCCTTAGGCTACCAGATCTATAGGGTCTACGGGCTTTACTTTTCTGACCTGGTAAGTGATACTTGGAATGACTGAGGTGTCCTGGGAAGCCAAGCCATGTCCTGGGAAACTAGCCATGTTAGTTCCTCTGCCATTACACCAAAGAACTAAATAAACTCTAAATGATAATATATGAGCTCTTGATGCTTGGGAGGGAATGAAAGGGCCCAGGTTTGACTGCTCGTGAACTGAAAAGACTGGCCCAGAGTTTGTGCTGTAATGCTTTCCTGCCAGCGGGGAAGTTGATTTCCCTCCCTGGTCAGACTCCTACAATGCAGTCTGATTTAATGGGCGTGAAGGGGGATTTCTTCAAAAGCATTCCCTGCCTTTATCATGACACTTGAGAGTATAGATTCATTTGCTTGAGATAGAAATCTCCTGTTTTCTGCTTTATACCTTGTAAACAAGTGACATCTTACGATGTGACACATATGATGGGAGAAGGAGGATAATTCATCAGTGCCGGGTGCTGCTAGTGGTAAAGAACCCGCCCGCCAATGCAGGAGATCTAAGAGACATGGGATCGACCCCTGGGTCAGGAAGCTCCCCAGGACCAGGAAATGGCAACCCACTCTAGTCTTCTTGCCTGGAGAATCCCACGGACAGAGAAGGCTGGTGGGGTCGCACAGAGTGGGACAAGACTGAAGCGACTCAGCACAGCACAAAGGGGGCTCAGGACAGATAGGGTGGGAGAGATGGGGTTAAAAGGAAACAGGAGTAAGGCCAAACACTGAAATAGATACCAAGCCTATTCCTTGGTAGAACACAGGGTTGTCAAGCACCAGGAAATAAAAGATCTTCATCAGTTTTATCAGAGTTGGCTCTTTCTCAACTGTGTGGTCTTCTGGTAGCTCTGTTCCCTTAACTCTGAGCCTAGGAAGAGCCCAGTGAAGAAATGGCATGCAGGTGGGGGAATAAGGAATAAATGGTAAATGTGTGGCCACAGTTAAGTGTAAATGAAAGCTAATCCAGGCTGGGTATAGGAAGGCCTTTAAGGTTTCTGCCAGGACTTCTTCTCAAACTGTTTGAAAATATTTGTCCATATTGAGATGAGAGACTTAGATGGAGAAGAGGAGGTGCTCAGGAATCCAGTCTTTTATAATCATGAAGAACTAGGCAAAAAGAGGTTTTCAGGGTCTGAACCATCTGGAAGGACCCTCAGCTTAGTCTAGTACATGAGGTGAAGAGACAAGCAGGGGCTGTGTAAGCCTAGTAATGCTATTTTCAGGGAGCTCTGGCAGGATGTTCTGGGCTTCCTTTGATAAGAGTCTCAGCCTGTGACAGAACCTAAATTAACTCTGTCCCTTGTGGAGGCAGCAGCTCCCCACCAATCAACTAAGCCCTCATTTACCCTGGCTAAGATGACTGGGGACTTTCCTGGTGGGAAGGCAAGATGGAGGAAGGGCAGAATAAAGTCTAAAAAGCACCCCTCTGGGAGAAATGACTACAATTGGTCTGAATGTAACTTTTCAGAACATGACAGAAGTAGAAGTATATTTAACAATGCAAAGGAAAATACTAAGATAATCAGTTGACTGGTAGAGAAGACTGAAGGAGGAAAGGGAAATACATTAACTCCATCAGTGCCTATGATAGAAAGTCTACGAATTATAGTCATCGAGTCACAGTTATAAAAGTAACTTCTAAAATGAAAATACTAAAATAAATTTCATTTATTTATAAAAACAAAGTAAATGCAAATGACATGGTGAGATGACTGCTTCACATTAGAATCTTTCAAACTCAGTTAAAGAAGCTCTCAGAGGAAAATAAACACCTTTAACAAGAATTAAGCATCTTACTCAAACAGCTAGTTAATTTTAAAGGAGAAAAATGACATAACTAACATAAATAAAAGAGTTTATTCTTTGAAGTAAACTGAAATAAAGTGTTAGCTAACTTACTCAAGAAGATGGATGAAATAAACAAGGGGGAAATAACCACAGATAAAAAGACAGTAACAAAAAAATAAGAATATTTTGTGCTAGTGGTGGAGGAGTGGGAATGACTGTAAAGGGGCCTGAAAGAACTTTTGGGTGTAATCAAATGTTCTCCATCATGATTGTGCTAGTTATACAGTATATACATTTGTCAAAACCTATCCAATAGGCGTACCTTACTGCATATAAATTATATTTTGATAAAATTTATTTTACAAAGTATTTGAAAGGTCATTGGGGAATAGTTAGAACAATCTTAGAGAGAACAGCTCTTTAAAGTATCATACAAAACTCAGAAGCCATAAAAGTATTCATAGATACAACTGATACATTACAATAAATTAAGATACTTTCCCCTCTATGACAAAACACCATAAATGAAAGTCAAAAGACAAAATAAGGAAAAATTCTGCAACCCATATAAAGGCAGAGGGCTCATTTCCCTAAAAAGGCAGAGGGCTCATTTCCCTGACTCCTACATATCAATTAGAAAACAAGTACTTAATAGAATATGGTCACAGGATATATACCTACAGCTCACACAAAAAGAAATATAGACATAATAAAGATGTTTAACTTCATCTAAGGAAAATACAAGTTAAAAGTACATTGAGAGTAATTTTAAAAGAAAATGGTTAAATAACTCTGAAAATTCTCACCTTCATAAAAGAAACAAGAAAACCGGCAAAAAATCTCAACTTTTTAGAACTCTGGAAATTAACCAATGGCTTGCATCAATCCAAGGAGTGTTTACTCAAGAAAAATGGCTTCCCCTTACCCCTATTTAAGAGACAACTTCATAAAGCAATAATTATATACCTGTGCTGATGGGCATACCATTTATTAAGATGTAACTTTTATGACAGTAACAATATTAAGGGGGAGAAAGAAGGAAAGGGGCTATATAGAATCAAAGTTTTTGTATTAATATATTATTGAAATTAAGTTATATTAATCTGAACTAGATTATTTTAAATTAAAATGCTAACTATAATCTCTGCAGTAAGAAAATAGTGCAAAATTATACAGTAAAAGAAATGACAAGGGAATTAAATTATCTAATATGACAAAAGACAGTGATGAAACAAAGGAGAAAAAAGACATAAAACAAGTAGAAAACAAATAACAAACTGGAAGACATAAATCTTTCCTTATCAGTAACTATACTGAATGCAAATAGATTAAACATCCTAATTAAAAGGCAGATATTGGCAAAATTGATTTAAAAAATATACTACTCCACTATATGCTGCTTCTAGAAGACAAATGTTAGATTGAAAAATACAAGTCTGCTGAAAGTAAAAGAATGGAAAAACATATCATGCAAACTAGTTACAGAGCACTAGAGTAGCTATACTAATATCAGACAAAATAGGCTTTAGGGCAAAAATTGTTACTACTGACAAAGGACATTTTATAACGATAAAAGAATAAATCCACTAAGAAGATATAACAATTATAAATATATGTGTACCTAACAACAGAGTTTCAAAATACATGAGGCAAAAACTGACAGAACTGAAGGGATAAATAAATTGTAGTGGTTGTAGACTTCAATATTCTACTTTCAAAAACAATCGGTGGAAGAGCAACAACAAAAAAGTAGACATGAATAACACTATAAACCAACTGGACCTCTCAGATAGCTACAGAACACACCATCCAACAAAGCAGAATACACATTCTTCTCAAATATACATGCAACAGTCTCTAGGATAGACCATATGCTTGACCATAATTAAGTCTAAATAAATTTAGAAGGATTGAAATTATATAAAGTATTTTTTCTGACCATAATGGTTTAAAACTAGAAGTCAATAACAGAAGCAAAATTTGGAAAGTTACAAATATGTGGTAATCAAACAACTCACTCCTAAATAACAAATAGGAAAAAGAAGAAATCACAACAGAAATTAGAAATGAATGAATACTTTGAAATGAATGAATATAATTATGCAACATACCAAAAGTTAAGTGATGCAACAAAGACTGTAATTAGAGGGAAATTTATAGTTGTAAACTATGTTTTCCTAACTATGTTAGGAAAAAAAAAGAGAAGACTTCAAATTAATAACCTAATTTTCCACCTGAAGAAACTAGAAATAAAATAGCAAACTCAAAGCAAGCAGAAGGAAGAAAATAACAAAAATCAGAGCAGAAATAAATGAAATAGAGAACAGAAAAACAACAGAAAAAAAAATCAATGAAACCAAAAGTTGGTTCTTTGACCAGATCACCAAAATAGAAAAATCTTGGTTAGACTGGATAAGAAATAAAGAGAAGATGACTCAAATTACTAAATCAGAAATGAAAAGGGAAGAACTACTGACCTTATGAAATAAAAAGGATAAGAAATATTATGAACAATTGCATACCTTAGATAACTTAGATGAAATGGACAAATTCCTAGAAAGATGTAAAGTACTGAAAATGACTTAAGGAGAAATAGAAAATCTACACCATGTAAAGAGGTTTAATTAGTAATCAAAAAACTTCCCACAAAGAGATGCTTAGGACCAGATGGCTTTTCTGGTGAGTTCAATCAAATACTCAATGAATTTTAAAACCAATCCTTCACAAACTCTTAAAAAAAAAAAAAAAAAAAAGAAGAGGAAGGAATACTTACCAACTCATTTCTATGAGAGCAGTTTTACTTAGATACAAAAACCAGACAAAGAGATCACAAGAAAACTATAGGCCAACATTCTTTATGAATGTAGATGCAAAAAATCTTCAGTGAAACAGTGGCAGATAGGTCCTGGGAACAAACAGAAAGGATTACAGACCATGCCAAAGCAAGACTTATTCTAGAAATGCACGCAAGGTTGGTTCTACACTTGAAAATCAGTATGATACATTATATTAATAGAAACTCCTCCCCGCCAAATCACATGATCATTTCAATGGGTGACATAAAAAGTGTTTGATAAAACCCAACACTCTATCATGATAAAAACACTCAACAAACTAGGAATAGCACAGGACTTCATCAACCTGATAAAGAACATCTATAAATAATTCACAGCTAGCATCATACTTAAAGGTGAAAAACTAAAAGTTTTCCCCAATAGTTGAGAACAAGACAAAAATGTCCACTCTTGTCACTTTTATTCAACATCATACTATAGGTTCTAGCAAGTGCAATTAAACAATAAAAATAAAAGGCATCTAGATTGGAAAGGAAGAAGTAAAATTATCTCTATTTGCAGATGACATGATCTTGTATATAAAAAAGGCTAAGAAATCCACTCACTCCCCCCAAATTTAGAGTTAACAAATTAGTTCAGCAAAGTTTCAGGATACAAAACCAATATGTGAAAATCAGTTTTATCTCTATACTCTAGCAATGAACAACTCAAAATGAAATTAAGAAAACAACTCTATATACAATAGTATCAAGAATAATAAAATTATTTAGGCATAAATTTCACAAAATAGTAGTAAGGCTGGTGCATTAAAAACTACAAAACATTACTGAAAGAAATTAAGGAAGAAATTAAGGAATATATGGAAAAGATAATTTTCATTGCGACAGTGAATGCGATTGTTTCCTTAATTTCTTAATTTCTGATCTACTTTCATGGATCAGAAAACTCGGTGCCCACTCTCACCACTACTATTCAACATAGTTTTGGAAGTCCCAGTCACAGCAATCAGAAGAAAAAGAAATAAAAGGAACCCAGATTGGAAAAGAAGAAGTAAAATTCTCACTATCTGCAGATGACATGATCCTCTACATAGAAAACCCTAAAGATACCACCAGAAAATTACTAGAGCTAATTAATAAACACAGTAAAGTTGCAGGATATAAAATTAATACACAGAAATCCCTTGCATTCCTATACACTAACAATGAAAAAACAGAAAGAGAAATTAAGGAAACAATCCCATTCACCATCACAATGAAAAGAATAAAATGCTTAGGAATAAATTTACCTAAAGAAACAAAAGACCCATATATAGAGAAAACTATAAAACACTGATGAAAGAAATCAAAGATGACACAAATAGATGGAGAAACACATCATGTGCGTGGATTGGAAGAATCAATATAGTGAAAATGAGTACACTACCCAAAGCAATCTATAGATTCAACGCAGCAATCCCTAGCAACCTACCAATGGTATTTTTCACAGAACTAGAACAAATCATTTCACAATGTGTATGGAAACACAAAAAACCTCAAATAGCCAAAGCAATCTTGAGAAAGAACGGAACCAGAGGAAACAACCTTCTGACTTCAGACTCTACTACAAAGCTGCAGTCATCCAGACAGTATGGTACTGGCACAAAGACAGAAATATAGATCAATGGAACAAAAAAAGCCTAGAGATAAATCCATGCACCTATGGACACCTTATCTTTGACAAAGGAGGCAAAAATATACAATGGAGAAAACACAATCTCTTTAACAAGTGGTGCTGGGAAAACTGGTCAACCACATGTAAAAGAATGAAACTAGAACACGTTTTAACACCATACACAAAAATAAACTCAAAATGGATTAAAGATCTAAATGTAAGACCAGAAACTATAAAACTCTTAGAGGAAAACATAGGCAGAACACTCTGACACAAATCACAGCAAGATCCTCTATGATCCACCTTTCAGAATAACGGAAATAAAAACAAAAATAAACAAATGGGACATAATTAAACTTAACAGCTTTGGCACAATGAAGGAAACAATAACAAGGCGAAATGGCAGCTTTCAGAATGGGAGAAAATAATAGCAAATGAAGCAACTGACAAAGAATTAATCTCCAAAATATATAAGTAGCTCATGCAGCACAATATCAGAAAAATGAATCCAATCAAAAAGTCAGCCAAAGAACTAAACAGACATTTCTCCAAAGAAGACATACAGATGGCTAATAAACACATGAAAAGATGCTCAACATCACTCATTATCAGGGAAATGCAAATCAAAACCACAGTGAGGTACCATCTCACACTGGTCAGAATGGCTGCCATCCAAAATTCTATAAACAATAAATGCTGGAGAGGGTGTGGAGAAAAGGGGACCCTCTTACACTGTTGGTGGGAATGGAGAACAGTGTGGAGATTCCTTAAAAAACTGGAAATAGAACTGCCATATGACCCAGCAATTTCGCTGCTGAGCATACACACCAAGGAAAGCAGAATTGAAAGACACATGTACCACAACATTCACTGCAGCACTGTTTACAACAGCTAGGACACGGAAGCAACCTAGATGTCCATCGGCAGACGAATGGAAAAGGAAGCTGTGGTACGTATACACAATGGAATATTACTCAGCTATAAAGAAGAACACATTTGAGACAGTTCTAATGAGGTGGATGAAACTGGAGCCTATAATACAGAGTGAAGTAAGCCAGAGAAAGAAACACCAATACAGTATATTAATGCTTATATATGGAATTTATGGTGACAATGATCCTATAAGTAAGACAGTAAAAGAGACACAGATGTAAAGAACAGACTTTTGGACTCTGTGGGAGAAGGTAAGGGTGGGATGATTTGAGAGAATAGCATTGAAACACGTATATTACCATATGTGAAATAGATGACCAGTGCAAGTTTGATGCATGAAGCAGGGCACTCAAAGCCAGTGCTCTGGGACAACCCAGAGGGATGGGGTGGAGAGGGAGTGGGGGTTCAGGATGGGGGGGACACATGTGCAGCCATGGCTGATTCATGTTGATGTATGGCAAAAACCACCACAATATTATAAAGTAATTATCTTCCAATTAAATAAATAAAAATTTTAAAAACTTAATAATGCTGATAGCAGTTCTCTGCAAATTGATTTACAGAGTCAACATATTCTATCAAAATTACAGCTGTCCTTTTTGTAGGAACTGGCAAGCTGATAGTGATATGGAAATGCAAGGGACCCAGAACAATCAAAGCAATCTTGAAAAAGAATAATAAAGTTGGAAGACTCACATTTCCTGATTTTAAAACTTACTACAAAGCTGCAATAATCAGGACTGTGTGGCTTGCCATAAGGATAGATAAATAGGCCAATGCAACAGAATTGAGAGTTCAGAAATAAAACCCATATGTCTAATAAAACCATACATCAACAAGAGTACTTGGGGACTTCCCTGGTGATCCAGTGGTTAAGACTATAAGCTTCCACAGCAGGGGGCCTGGGTTTGATCCCTGGTCAGGGAACTAAAGATCCCTGCCATGCCATGCAGTACAGCCAAAACAAAACCAATAAATAAATCTTATTTAAAAATAAAAATGACAGTATTTACTTAAATGGGGGAGGAATAGTCTTTTTAACAAATGGTGCTGAGATAGCTGGAGAAGGCGATGGCACCCCACTCCAGTACTCTTGCCTGGAAAATCCCATGGACAGGGGAGCCTGGTAGGCTGCAGTCCATGGGGTCATGAAGAGTCAGACACGACTGAGCGACTTCACTTTCACTTTTCACTTTCAAGCATTGGAGAAGGAAATGGCAACCCACTCCAGTGTTCTTGCCTGGAGAATCCCAGGGATGGGGGAGCCTGGTAGGCTGCTGTCTATGGAGTCACACAGAGTGGGACACGAGACGACTGAAGCGACTTAGCAGCAGCAGCTGAGATAGTGTATATCCACATGCAAAAGAATGAGGGAAACTTAACTTTCACTATATGCAAAAATGAACTCAAAATAATCAAAGACCTAAATAAAAGCTAAAACTATAAATAAATCTTAGAAGAAAACAGAGAAAAAAATCTTTGTGACTTAAGATGAGCAATGGTTTCTAAGATATGACACCAAAGCTGCTGCTGCTGCTGCTAAGTCGCTTTAGTCGTGTCCGACTCTGTGCGACCCCAGAGACGGCAGCCCACAAGCAGCCAAAAAACAAAAACAGATAAATTGGATTTCATCAAAACGAAACACTTTGGGGCTATAAAATAATACCACCATGAATGTGAAAAGACAACTTACAGAATAAGAGAAAATATTTATAAATCAAATCCGATATGGGTTTAGCATCCAGAATATATAAGAAATTCTTCAAGCTCAACAATAAAAAGGCAAATATTCCAATAACAAATGGGCAGAGGATCTGAATAGACATTTCTCCAAGAAGACATACAAATGGCCAATAAGCTTATAAAAAATGAACATCATTAGTCATTAAGGAAATGCAATTCAACACCACAATGAGATAGCACTTCACAATCACTAGAATGGCTATATAAAAAAACAAGCAAATAACAATTGTTTGTGAAGATGTGAAAAACTGGAACCCTTACACATTGCTGCTGGGAATATAAGTGGTATAGCAACTTAGGAGAAAATACGACAGTTCCTTAAGGAGCTAAACAGAGAGCATCTGCATGACCTAACAATTCCTTTCCTGGGAATATACCGAAAAGAACTGAAACATATGTTTAAACAAAAACCTGCACACAAATGTTTATAGTGGCATTATTCATAATAACCAAAAAGCAGAACCAAGCCAATATCCATTAGTGCATGAACAGATAAGCAAAATGTGGCATATCCATATAATGGAATGTTATCCAGCCACAAAAGGAAATGCTACAACACAGAAGAATGACCTGTTAATAGATCTCACCTTATAAAAGATGGAATCAGCTTAATCTCAAAGCTTCCCTGGCCTCTGGCCTAGCTCTTGTTCTAGTAATAATTTCTGCCCGAGTTGCATTAATGAAGAGTGTTAAGAAACATCTAGATTTTATGCTTTAGAAACACATGCTTTTATTTTTATGAAGATATACAGACAGTGGCGAATGTAAAAGGCTAGCATATTTAATATGTACATATATACCATCTTAAAAAGGAGACTTGGTGGCATATCTTTGTGTTACATGTTATAAAAGAATCATGGTCCCTTCAGAGGATTTTTGTTTGATTAACAGATACATTCTTGATTTTCTTCTTTATCCTTCTTGTTGACATCAGCCTCTCTGACAAATCCTGAAAATAGGAACATAAAGAGTAATACAAACACAAAGAATTTCCTTGGCTATTTCAAATTTAACTCATGGCCTGGAAAAAGGAGATTTGCTGGGTCCTAAAGTAAGAAACTATATTCTCTCCTCTCTTTTTCTTGCTCATTTCTTATCATTCACCTTCACAGACCTTACATTGTGATTTCTAAGGCCTTCTTTCTCCCTTAGTGACCATCCAGCTACTCCATGGAAACAACCTATTTGTTTGCGCTGGGACCAAAGGGGAATTTCCTATGCCTAAGAGTTACAGATGCTGAAACAAAGGGCTGACAGAGGCTCTTACACGCCTTACATAAAGGGGTCTCTGTTGAGGCGGAGGGGTGAGAGAAAGACAACTACCTCTAAAGCAAGGACTAGTCCTCATATCTGCATGTCCCTTCTTATTTGGACATGCCTTTTAACTGCTTGTGAATAAGAATCTGAGATTGTTCTTTATGTCTCTCAGGCAAGAGTTCCAGAAAGGAATGCTTACTCTGTATTTCCAAATTTTGTTCAAAGGAGTTATTTTCCTCCAGGAATTCTCCCTCTATCCAGATCCCGGTCAGGCAGGTGTCAAAAGGTCTGATGATGTTGGTCAAGGACATCTTTCCATTTCTCATTACAAAGGCTTTAAGCTCAGAGACCCACTGGTGATAGACAGGGCAGGTCACACATCGAGAGAAGAACTCCTTAAAGTACTGAAAGGAAAGGAAGGTGCATTAGCTCAGGGATTAGTACTTTCTTTCCTCCACTCCACTCCATCAGAACTTACTGCAGTTCCCACTCAGCACACTCACTCAGGGCTGGGGAAACAGGAAGGAGTTACTGATGGTCAAGGAGGGCCAGAAAGTCTGTTCTCAGATACAGAGGACCTGGAATGTTTTAGATGCAGAAGGAAAGGATGTAGGGAAATGTGTCAAACTATAGACAAAGCCAGAGTGGTCTACTGAGAAGGGCTAAGTGTCAACATTTTAATGGCATTGGGTAGTAGCCTTTGCAAATCCAGTAAGAAATCCAGTCCTGATCTACATGCAAGAATATCCGGGAGGATACATGAGGTAGGTGGACAGAGTCTGTAGGTGGAGGGGGAAAAAAGGATTCCAGGAGGAAAAAGAGACCAAGGCAACAAGGAGAAGAGTAAGGGAGAGAGGAAGGTGGCAGAAAAAGTACCATGCCTTAGGTGTTAGTTGAGGATAACGGAGACAGGTACCATGAGGGCTTGGTGGCGAGTCTTTGCGAGAGTTTGCAGAAAGACATCCTCTGGCATTTTCTGTAAAATTAGCACATGGCATTCTAGGAATCGGACAAAGCCATGGGAACCAAATAGTGAGGCATTGGCTCTTTTCACCAACTGGCGAGCCTTGGAGAAGTGGTACTCAAACTGATTCCACTGTGAGTCCTGGGCAAACCTAAGGGAAAGAACCACAGCTCTCAGCTCTCTCCTTTAATTGCCCACTATGGCTCCTCCACAGAACCGTCACTACTCTAAGGCTCTAAGACCTCCTTCAGTCAGATTTGTGATTCTGGTAAGGGGCCAAGGCTACTAACTCATGTGTAAGGAGGTTCAAAAGAAAACCAATGATATACAGCTTTGCCATGGATTATCTCACACTTAAATGTAACTCTAAACTGAACCCTTAATCTATGAACCCAAATCTCTTAAGGGACAAGAACAACCCTTCCAATAATGTGGGGGGAAATGGGAGGTGAATGGTCTTTAGAAATGAGTTGGAGATGTGGAACCATCCTGCCTTGGAGGGCAAAGGCAATAGCTTAAATGAGTTCATGGTGTCTTCAAACTTAACCCTTTCCCACAGCCCTGAGTGAGACTCTGATACCCTACATTACCACATGGCCAGAGAGGAGTGGACCCCCAGCATGACATTGCTCTGAGAATTTAGAATGCAGCTGTGCTCATAGTGTTGAATGAAATGCAGACATTCCCCAAAGGGCCGACACAGCCATCCTGTGGACAGAGAGAGTAACTAGGCTAGCAGTATAAGTTGTCAACTATAAAGTGGTATATAAGGTGCAAGGTCCAGGGGAGGAGATACCACCTGAAAAGCAGACACCCTGAATCATAATGTGGTTCCTAGACTTTAAGGAACAAGGGCCAGGAGCAGAGGCCATGCCCAAAGGACAGGCCCATGAGTGCCTGTGTGCCAAACCTAGGGCCCCACCTGAGGTCTGAATCCCTCAGGAATACAGCAGAGCCCTGCACAAGATTTACCTTTTCCGTACAGCAGCAGATCTAAGCATGCAGAATAGAAGCAGGCCTGGCCAAGGACATCATGACTCTGCGAAATGAGTGCCCACTGGCTCTCCAGCACGTGGACACACAGATCAAACCTGCCGAGAGACAGAGCCACTGGGACCAGCTGGAGAATGGGAAGGGCTGTACAGGAGAGGACGGGATCTTACACCTTCAAGGTGGCCTAACAGCCCCTAGATCTCTGTTCCGTAATTCTATTTATATAGAGAGCATCTGTGGCTGGATCAGACCTATCTCTAAGCAAAGGAAGTGGGAAAATGACTCTGAGACAACTTCCAGGGTCTTGAGCTATTGCAATTATCAACCTCCCTGCAGTAAAATACATGAGCGGGGTGGAGGGAAGTGGGGGGAATAACTAGTGCCCAGACTCTGCATTTCTACTTCTGACCCCTCAAACTTAAGATGATGTTTCCTGGAGGACTACCGCAGACAGTCCTGGCTGTGGAGACAAGACAGCTTCTCCCTCTCCACTCTAAACTGCTCTCTGGTAGGTCATAATCTCCCCTCTGAGGCAACAAATACAAAGGACAGAAAAGGATCGTAATACTTCTTCTTCAGAAATGCAGATCTGAAGAGAACTGAGAGAACCAGATTCTCCAGAGCTGGTTTCTTGAGGTGTCTGCATATCTCATGAGCTTGAAAACCTAAGGAGGTTAAAGAGCATCGTGAGGTCTAGAGGTGTGCCTGGCCTCTCTCAAAGCCCCAGGCCCACCAGCCCCAGGCCCCATTACCCAGCTTGATGGAGAAGTCGAGATGCCCAAGGCAGAGTTTGGTGTAGGCCAAGGCCTGCATGAGCTGGGCTGTGGCCAACATTCCCTCCCTGGAGAACCAGCACAGGCTGCTTTTCTGAATGGCCAGCTGCTCACGGTGCAGCCACTTCTCCTTGTCACCCACGTTCTGGGAGAACTGGGAGAGGGCCACATAGGTAGAGACAACCTGTGGGACAACGAACATGGGGTGAATATCCAGACTGCAGTCAGGCTGCAGCTCCAGCTCGTCCCTTTTCTGGCTAAGAGCCCCCGCGTGCCTGCTATTCACTCTATGTAGCACTCCTGGGAGCCACTGCACACCTCAACTCCGGCTATGAAAACACGCTCCTTCTCACCCCTATGTTTCTGATTTGACCATTGTCACTGCTTGTTCTTTAAACAGCTTCCTCCATCTGCCCCTTTTCTTTTCCCCAATCCTAGACTTTCCCCTTCAAAATGCTGCTCAAACTGCACCTCTTCTGTTTTCTCTAATTGGAGCCTCTAATTGCTCCTTAGAACTCTATAGAACTGCCGCCTAGATCTCCGTCATCAGTTGCGGGTACATTTGACATCATTTGATGACACTCTTGACACTCTGTCTTTGTTAGATTTCCAATATAAGTAGACTCTGTCACTCCTAAGAATTTTCCAACAGCTTCTCTCATCTTCTTTAGAGTAAAAGCCAAAACTCCCACAGTGGCCACAAGGCCTGCACCATCTGCCACCCCCTTCCTAGACTCTCTGACTCACCTCCTGGCTCTTTCTCTTCTTCTCACTCCCCTCCAGTCACACTGGCCCCTGCACTACTCAACACAGAGGGCAGGCCTTGTGCATTCACTCTGCTTCCTCCTGCCCACTCTTCTCCCAGGTAGCCTCTTCTCCCACGTGGCCTACTTTCTCATCTCCTTCAGATAGTTGCCCAAATGCTACCTGCTCAGTGAGGCTTTCCCTACCACCTTATTAAAACTGCACCCCTAGGTCCCAGAACTCTATGTCCTCTGGCCTCTGCTTAATTTATTTCATTGCATTTATTATCACCTAACATACTTAAAGCTCAACATTCAGAAAACGAAGATCATGGCATCTGGTCCCATCACTTCATGGCAAATGGATGGGGAAACAGTGAAAACAGTGTCAGACTTTATATTTTTGGGCTCCAAAATCACTGCAGATGGTGACTGCAGCTTACTCCTTGGAAGGAAAGTTATGACCAACCTAGATAGCATATTGAAAAGCAGAGACATTACTTTGCCAACAAAGGTCTATCTAGTCAAGGCTATGGTTTTTCCAGTGGTCATGTATGGATGTGAGAGTTGGACTGTGAAGAAGGCTGAGCACCAAAGAATTGATGTTTTTGAACTTGGTGTTGGAGAAGACTCTTGAGAGTCCCTTGGACTGCAAGGAGATCCAACCAGTCCATTCTGAAGGAGATCAGCCCTGGGATTTCTTTGGAAGGAATGATGCTAAAGCTGAAACTCCAGTATTTTGGCCACCTCATGCGAAGAGTTGACTCTTTGGAGAAGACTCTGATGCTGGGAGGGATTGGAGGCAGGAGAAGAAGGGGACGACAGAGGATGAGATGGCTGGATGGCATCACCGACTTGATGGACGTGAGTTTGAATGAACTCCGGGAGTTGGTGATGGACAGGGAGGCCTGGTGTGCTGCGATTCATGGGGTCGCAAAGAGTCAGACACGACTGAGTGACTGAACTGAACTGAACTGATCATACTAAATATTTCACTTATGTTTCCCTGGAACTAAGATCCAGTGTCTAGTACAGAGTAAGCAAAAGTCGTTCAGTTGTGTTCGACTCTTTGTGACCCCACGGACTATATAGTCCATGAATTCTCTAGTCCAGAATATTGGAGGGGGTAGCCTTTCCCTTCTCCAGGGGATCTTCCCAACCCAGGGATTGAATCCACACTCCAGGCAGGTTCTTTACCAACTGAGCTATCAGGGAAATCCAGTGTAGAATAGGTGTTCATCAAATATTTGTTGAGCAAATGGATATTTATATATAGACACTAAATAGAAGAGTTGACTCATTGGAGAAGACTCTGATGCTGGGAGGGATTGAGGGCAAGAGGAGAAGGGGACAACAGAGGATGAGATGGCTGGATGGCATCACTGACTCAATGGATGTGAGTCTCAGTGACCTCTGGGAGTTGGTGATGGACAGGGAGGCCTGGTGTGCTGCAGTTCATGGGGTCGCAAAGAGTCAGACCCGACTGAGCGACTGATCTGATCTGATAGACACTAAAATTAGGAAGACATATTTCCCTTTCTTCTTTTTCCCTCAGTCAGCAAATCTTATCTGTATTTTTGGATCACTGACTTGAGAATCTGATGGAAGCTATGACCCCTTCCCTACTTCTGATCACTCCTTAAATACTCTTTTGTACACACAAATACACCCTAAGGTCAACATTCAGTTCAGAGGGTACACAAATAGCATCATACATGAAAGCATCCCCATAAACTGCAAACTGAGAACCCTGCTCAAACACACAATCGGCAATGTCCTGTTAAGCCTGGGTTACCGTGGAACCATGCTTAACCAGGGGCTTGACAGGGTCTCTCCCCTAGCATTTTAGGTTTCTGAGTGAGGTCCAGGGGTAAAGCAGGGCTTGCTTACCTGGGCGTCACCAGGAAACGCCTTGACTGAATTCTTCTGCATAAGAGTGGCCAGGCCGGCAAACCTGCGGCCGCTGGCTGTGGCCTCCAGGCTGTAGAGCTGCCGGAGCAGGGAGAGGCAGCGCACCTGCTGCTGCAGGACTGCCAGCTGCTGCTTCCTGGTGTGAAGCAAAGGGTGGTCAGCACGCCCTTATCCTTCACCAGTGTCCACCAGCCTTCCCCAGAGGAAATCGGAGTCTACTCACCCACAGACTTCCAGACTCAGAAAGATTCCTGGGAGCCCACTACTTCTAACCTCCTATGCTTTTCAAATTCATCCCTCTTGACCAAAAAGAAGTTTTCAGAGAGGTTTTTAAAAAAAGGTTCATTCTTTGAATTGTTCTTTTGGCTGAACAGATTTCCTATAAATTATTACAGCTCGATAACAGGGCAGTGTTTAATATTATGTGTATAACTATCAGAGAAATAACATTAAATTCCGTATATGTGTATGTGTACACACAGTACACATATATGTATCTTTATTTGAAAAAGACAGGATAATACCATACTTCATAGACAAAAGATGTACTCATTCTGCTACACTCAACTGGCCCAGAGAGGAAGGTAAATGAATGAGAACTGTTCATATGCTTGAAAAGAGGAGCCTTACAGTCAAATAGGCAAAACTCCAGCCTAGGTCCAACTTTAGCTCTCTGTGACCCTAAATGGAACCAGGACAAGTTGGCAAAGCTTCTCACTTCTCACTAGGGTTGTTT
Organism: Tragelaphus eurycerus; assembly: GCA_935064755.1. Classification (NCBI taxonomy): domain Eukaryota; kingdom Metazoa; phylum Chordata; class Mammalia; order Artiodactyla; family Bovidae; genus Tragelaphus; species Tragelaphus eurycerus. The sequence continues at coordinate 16,613,140 of CAKXYN010000027.1, read as the reverse complement.
CGAGGTTGACTCAGGGAACAGGAATACCAGCATTTTTCTAGAAATGTTTGGAAAATGACACCAAGCCAGGTCCAGGGAAAACTCCTTTTCAGTAGACGAAGGGCTCGCCTAGCCAGTTTTTTGGCCAGGGTGATCTGTCCCATGTTGAAACAGACCTGGAGACAGTAAAGTGAGAAACAGTAATGTAAACGTGAGAAGCGTACTAAGGACACGGTTCTGGATACAACACACTGGCTCTTATTTTGGAATGCGAACTTGGGGCCCGAGGTGCCAGAGGAGGCAGAGTTAGAGCAGAACCTGGCCACGCTAACAAGCACCTGCAGGGCCATGAGCAAGCAAAGGAGTGAGAAAATGTAATCATGGAAAAAGCACTCTCCTTTCTCATCTCCCACACGTTTGTCAGTGAGTAGTAGAAAAAGGCTGTGATTTACAAAGCGATGCTGGGAGACTCACGTGGGACTGTCTTTAGCTTCAGATGCCATGGAAAGCATCTGCGATATCACCAAAGCTCATCACTCTCTTCATAAACAAGTTGTACCACCACAGTGTACGAGGATAGGAGCTGAGGGACTACACTGAGGTTATCATATACCTTCATGCTCTATAGTTAAATCTCTGGCTAAGAAAGGGATCAAGTCTACGGTAATCTCTGAACAATCTTAAGAAGACTGCACAATGGCAAGAAATGGAAAGAAATATATTTAAACCTTTGCTTCCCTGGTGGCTCAGATGGTAAAGAATCTGCCTGCGGTGCAGGAGACCTGGGTTTGATCCTTGGGTCAGGAAGATCCCCTAGAGGAGGGCACGGCAACCCACTCCAGTATTCTTGCCTGGAGAATCCCATGGACAGAGGAGCCTGGCAGGCTACAGTCCATGGCGTCTGAAAGAGTCGGACACGACTGAGTGACTAACACTTTCAAAGACCTTTTGGTTGAAACACAAATAATACAACACTGTGGACTACTGTAATATTCCCTTTGGTGTTCAAAGGCTTTATCCACATTAGGTTTATTCTCCTAACCAAAGTATCTTAAGGTTTACACTGAAATTAATTTTTACTTACTTTTTAAAAATTTTAAACCTTGGCTCTCCAACAAAAATCCCCCATAGTTTTATGGAGTCATTATTTATAAACTGATAATCATTCCAACACATTTTGCTCTGTTGGCTTTAATAGCAAGGAGGCTGGGAGAAGTTGCTGAGCTGTCCTGAGTTATTCATACAGAATAAATAAGTTTACTCCTATGTGTCATTTGACAATGGAATGTCTCATGCCATGCTCTCCCCAGAGTTTTTATTTGTCATACGAATCTTATTCCTTCAGGAAAATTTGTCATAAATGATACAGAATGATCTACAGGGTACATTATTTATGTATTTTTTGGCTGCAGTGCAGCCAAAGATCTTAGTGTCCTGACCAGGGACTGAACCCTCCCGCCCACTTGCCGCTGGAGTGGAAGGGTGGAGTCTTAACCACTGGACCACCAGGGAGGTTTTATTTACTGTTAAAGCAACATGTGGAATGGAGTACAGAGAGCTCCTATTTGTATTTAACAAAGGAAGTGGGTAGATTATATACATTTATGTATGCTGAGCCCCTCTGGCAAAATACATACACATATATAGCACTGGAGGGAGGACCCAGCGCTGAGTGGTATAGGGTTGAGCGGGGAGAGTTTGAAAAGTATGCTCTTTTCCTTCTAGCTTTATTGAGATATCTTTCATACATAACATTGTGTAAGTTTAAGGTGTATAATGTGATGATTTCTTTAATTGAAGGACAGTGACATATAACGTTAGTTTTAGGTATACAGTTTAATGTTTCAATGTATGTATATATTGGGAAATGATCACTACAACAAGTTTAACATTTATCACCACATATAATTACAATTTTTTTTCTTATGATGAGAACTTTTAAGAACTACTCTCTTAGCAACTTTCAAATATACAGTACAGTACTGTTAACTACAGTCACAAGCTGTACATCACATTTCCAGGACTTATAACTGGAAGTTTATATCTTTTGATCACTTTCACCAACTTATCAACTGTGCTGGGGGTGACAAGGGATTAGGAAGTGCTCTTTCACTTTCTACATGTATTTCTATGTTTTGAATTTAAATCACATTTATAATTGCTCATAAAAAGCAAAGAGATTTTAAAGGAAACAATAGGGTAATCCTTAAGGAGAAATACCGCAAACTTCAAGGTTAATCCCTGCCCTCACCTCTGACTGGAGACGACAGAAAGTGGCTTCTTCAAACTGACAGATCTTCACCTTGTGCTTTTTAAAAAACGAGAATGCGGAGGGTTGGCCCAGAAGACTGCTTGCCTTCCTCAAATAAAAGAAGGCCTCCAAACAAGAGAAGGGGAGGAGAAACTGGATTAGGATTCGGATGCTGCTAAGTGTGTGATTAGGACGATGGCTGGACCAAGGCTATGATGAATCTGAACTGTGGCAGGATTTAACTGGAAATGGGAGCTGAACTGGCAGGAGGCATTGAGGCGGCGTCGGCAGCACACGTTGCCTTCACTGCCATGCTTCTGCTTCGCGCTCTCTCCCTTACAGCTCCTTCCTCCCTCCCACTTTCCTCCATTTTTTCATACTTGTTGGTAAGAAATCCCAATCAAACCCCCCAAGTCATAGGGCTCAGCTCAGGGGTAGAGAGTGAAGCTTGCTTACCATGTAATTATCTGACAGATCCAAGGAGGCAGCGGCAGATTCCAGCAGGTAATAAAATGCACAAGTGGTTTCTCCAATGACCAGGCAGTGCTGGGTGAGGGGCGAGAGCACTAACTTCAGGACTTCCCTACAGTGGCAGGGCTTCATGGTCAACATGCCTTTCTTGGGGTTGGTCTGAGCCAGTTTCCTGTTCACTTTATCCAGGAACTCTTCCTCTGTTCTTTGTGGAGAGAAGACGAAGAGCTAACAGTGGCCATACAGCACCCACTTCTGCTGAGGCATTACCAGGTCTGAAAGCCACTTTGTCTGGGAAGCTTTCCTTTATGATTCATTAATCCTATGTCAATCCTTCTCTGCCACTGATCCACAAGGTTTTGAAAGACAGGGACTTTGTTCTTAACGGCAAAGCCCTATTGGGGAGTTTTAAAAACCTAAAGCCAAACTAAGTACCTCACAAAAGAAATGGGGAAAAGACCACATCTCAAACGTAAACTAACACTGCTCCATGAAAACACAAAAATGGTACAAAGCAATAAGGAATAATAAATTTATCCGCCCATCTGAACTCTATCACAGCACATGTGAATATTATTTTATGAAATAACACCATCTTATTCTATAAAAACCTTGCCATTCAGGTAGGCAAAATCACCTCTTTTACAGATGAAGAAACTGAAGCTCTGGGAGGTTAAATGACTTACATATGACCTCGCAGCTACTCATGTGTGTGCTGTGCTTAGTTGCTCAGTCATGTCCAACTCTTTGTGACCCCATGGCTTGTAGCCCCCCAGAAGCCTCTGGGATTCTCCAGGCAGGAATACTGGAGTGGGCTGCCATGCCCTCCTCCAGGGGGTCTTCCAACCCAGGGATCGAACCCAGGTCTCCCCATTACAGGTGCTTCTTTACCGCCTGAGCCAGCAGGGAAGCCCAAGAATACTGGAGCGGGTAGCCTATCCCTTCTCCAGGGGATCTTCCCAACCCAGGAATCGAACTAGGGTCTCCTCCAGCGCCGGCAGATTCTGAGCTTCTAAATAAAACCAAAACTAGAGTTCACCTGTCTGACTACTAGTCCAGTGCATTTTTCACAGGCACCGCAAGTTCAAAAGAGGTCTGATCTCTATGAGACAGACTAACTGAAAAAGTGAGAACTGAGGACGGCTTTGGTTAGTGAACATTCTGATAAGTAGAAGGATGCAGACATCACTGAGTATTTTTAAAAGGGAGAATTGTGTGAGCAAAGACACATTAAGGATGGAGGTGATTAATGTAGAATATAGATTTTTGTTTGATAACTGTAGCAAATCAGGCTGAATAAATGATGGGAAACTTGAGAGTTGCTGGTGAATTCAAGGTAGGAACTTGCAAAATTGGTAAGATACACATTAGAAAGCCAGGAAGTACATGGTTATGAAATATAAAATCATTTTAATATCATCTGGGTTCAAAAGTAATTGAGCAGGCAAATTTATAGCTGAAAAAAATCTGTTACGTGTATAATACATTTGAGAGAAATTAAATAGTTTTTCTCAATCACTAAGAAATAATTTCCCTATAATCAAACAAAGCCTTTCTGATTCACTGTTAACTTGCATTTTGGGCTGAGAACAGAAGTCACCATTCCTGGGTGGTCAGACGTTTTCCTTGTCTGTAGGTAAGGTGAGTGTCCTAGTTTAATGATCAGCTGTGTCTTACTTTCTGGCCCCCTCCACGTCCACTCTCAGCATCTCCACCTACCTGCAGTATTCCCTTGTGAAGGCCTCCTGACTTCTGGATGATTCTGTCTGGAACTGAAAAGTGTCTGTAGGGAGGAAAAGATGACTGTCCTTAATCGTCTGTGTTTGTATTAACTGAGAACATTTAAAAATTTCTAACTACCTTTCATGAAAATTGCTTCCCGTTATAAAAATGGTAAATTTAATAGTAACTCTACTTGCAAGATTAGGGTACTAATTCTTTTTTCCTTAAACGCAATTACTTGTGACTTAAATAGTAATTCCTTTCATTCTCAAACCTCCCAAACCAATTCCTAATTCTGTTTGCCAAAGAAATGAATAAGGAATATGTCCCTCTGGTTTGATGACTAATTCTGATAGTAGAAATCTATGAACATATCTGGATCAGATTTGTAACTAGATGGGAAAGAACCACAGAAGACGTGCCCTAGTGAAGAAAAACATGAGGGCACAAGATGTCACATCCCACCAGGGTCACAATAGCCAGAAGAGGTTTTCAGCTTTACGTGGTTGATCCTAAATAACCTCTATCCTCCAGATTTGCCTCTTCCTCTGCAGCTGTCTTCTGATCAAAAGGCAAAGACGTGAAAATGCTGTGGGGATGTTACCTATTTGGGCTCAGGAGCACAGGTGGTGGGATTGAAAAGGAGTCTAAGGGAACGATTATAGGGAGGGTTTGTGTTAAGTAAAAGGACTGGCTCGCTGATTATTTAATGATGTCATATAAGGTAAAGCAGGTCTAAGGAAACTGGAATTTGGCAGCACTGCTGTGATGCACCGTTCTCAGGACCATCGGATTGCAGCCTGGGAGAACAGCATGCTTTGTTCTGTATGTCTGTGCACAGAGACCCAGGGTCTAGGAAGCCTCCGTAAGAGTTTGGCTGTGCTGGAAAGGTCTTGAGCCTTGCTCACGCCTAGACTGACCAAGCTGCCTCATCTAAAGGTCAATACTGACCTCTCAAAAACAAAAGGCTGAAAAGCAATTACGAATGATAGTGTGACTTTTTCATAATACCAACCAGGACATTCCCTGTTTTCTTTCCTCTTCCCCTCGAAAGCACAAAAGTGCAAATTACCATAGACCTCATCAGCCAGAGACCAATTTCTCCAAGTCACTGGTCCACCTTCACAGAGTCATAAGACTGTTATAGCCAGAGGAGGTATTAAGATCTTAGATCAAAATCTTCATTTTAGTCTTTTACCACCACCAATTCACCATATCCCTTTCCCCCACCAATACCAACACCAACTTCTTTATTAAAGTAGAGAAAAAGAAGATATTCCTGGGTCTTGACAGCTGTCTTCAAATATGAAAGAAGGCAAAAAGCTGAAAAATGAGTGAAAAATTTGCAGGAAGGTGGAGTTCACCTTGGTTAAGAAGTTTTCTAACAGCTACTGAGAATGAAATGAACTGTCCTACAAGGCAAGCTAACTGAAAATGTTAAAGACGGTGAACTGTTGGCCCTCTGCAGTGAAATCTCAGAGTTCTAACCACTGGGCAACCAGAGAATTCCAAGCATGAACTCTTATCTGGGTTGTGGTAGAGGGCTATGGGTTTGGGGGAACATCTATCCACTAAAGCTTCTTTAAGTAGCTAACTCCTACATAAGCCTCAGATCTCACTTCTAGAATTATCTCCTTCAAGGAAAAACCTTACTCATTTCTCAGGCTGGGCTAATAGCCATTTCTCCAGGTATCCAAATCCCTAGGTAGTCCATTTTATCACCTTTACCAGGCCATACTGGAATTCTCTATTCATATGTCTGTGACTATGCCAAAGCCTTTGACTGTGTGGATCACAATAAACTGTGGAAAATTCTGAAAGAGATGGGAATACCAGACCACCTGACCTGCCTCTTGAGAAACCTATATGCAGGTCAGGAAGCAACAGTTAGAACTGGACATGGAACAACAGACTGGTTCCAAATAGGAAAAGGAGTATGTCAAGGCTGTATATTGTCATTCTGCTTATTTAACTTATCTGCAGAGTACATCATGAGAAACGCTGGGCTGGAAGAAGCACAAGCTGGAATCAAGACTGCTGGGAGAAATATCAATAACCTCAGATATGCAGATGACACCACCCTTATGGCAGAAAGTGAAGAGGAACTAAAAAGCCTCTTGATGAAAGTGAAAGTGGAGAGTGGAAAAGTTGGCTTAAAGCTCAACATTCAGAAAACAAAGATCACGGCATCTGGTCCCATCACTTCATGGGAAATAGATGAGGAAACAGTGAAAACAGTGTCAGACTTTATCTTTTGGGGCTCCAAAATCAGTGCAGCCATGAAATTAAAAGATGCTTACTCCTTGGAAGAAAAGTTATGACCAACCTAAATAGCATATTGAAAAGCAGAGACATTACTTTGGCCAACAAAGGTCCGTCTAGTCAAGGCTATGGTTTTTCCTGTGGTCATGTATGGATGTGAGAGCTGGACTGTGAAGAAGGCTGAGCACCAAAGAATTGATGCTTTTGAACTGTGGTGTTGGAGAAGACTCTTGAGAGTCCCTTGGACTGCAAGGAGATCCAAGTAGTCCATTCTGAAGGAGATCAGCCCTGGGATTTCTTTGGAGGGAATAATGCTGAAGCTGAAACTCCAGTACTTTGGCCACCTCATGCAAAAAGTTGACTCATTGGAAAAGATTCTGATGCTGGGGGGGATTAGGGGCAGGAGGAGAAGGGGACAACGGAGGATGAGATGGCTGGATGGCATCAGTGACTCGATGGACGTGAGCCTGAGTGAACTCCGGGAGTTAGTGATGGACAGGGAGGCCTGGCGTGCTGCGATTCATGGGGCCGCAAAGAGTCGGACACGACTAAGTGACTGAACTGAACTGAACTGAACCACCACCACCCCCTAGAAAACCTGATAATTTCACTTTTTATTCTTAACACCTACTTGAAACATCTGATACACATAAGGACTCTGTATATGTGTACTGAACTGAAAATTTATAATAATAACAATAATTAAATGTATTGAGCACTAACCATATGCCTGGTACTATTCAAAGCACATTATATATTTTAACTCACTTAATCCTCACAACTACCCTATGAAATGTGTACTGTTATTTTCTTCAGTTAATTGAGGTTAACTAACTTGCCCAAGGGGCTTCCCCAAGTGGCTCAATGATAAAGAATCTTCCTGCCAACGCAAGGAGACATAGGAGACTTTGATCTTTGGGTCAGGAAGATCCCCTGACAGAGGAAATGGCAATCCACTCCAGTGTTCTTGCCTGGAGAATCCCATGGACAGAGAAGCTTAGCAGGAGTCCCTGGGTTCGCAAAAGGGTCAGACACAATCGAGCAACTGAGCACACACCCACAGCTTGCCCAATATTGCCAACCCAAACAAGTATGACCTCTAAAGTTCCTTTTAACTCTGAGATCACATTTTTTTTTTTTTTTTAATTTCTGGTACTTCAGTGATAAATGACTCTCCACCTATTTTTCTCTCTTAATCTGATTTCATCTTTTGAATGAAGAGTTCCAAGTACACAAATATAGAGAAGTGATGCCCACATATCTTCTTTCGGCTCCCTGATTTACCTTGGGGAGAAGGCAGCTGCAATCTGCCTGTGATCACTTGTGTTAGTATCGAGCCAGTGTCCTTGTAGCTACAGAATCGGGAGGTCCTGCTGGAGCTCTTAGTGGAACAGATGGCGAAACGGTGGAAGGGGACAAAGTCTCCCCCATGACAGCTCGCACAGCGGCAGGCCAGATCTCGAAGAAAGCAGGCACATTCAAGGTGGAGGGCTGTTTGCTGTGCCTTGGGCCATAGCTCCCAAGCCCCTTCCCGCAAAAGAGGCACTCCAAATTCAAGCACCTCCATCTGAGGTAGGGATAGTTCCTCTTGTAGCTTTAGAGGAGAGTCAGCATCTGAATGAAACATAGGAAATGCTAAATGAGAGCTTCCCTTAAGGTAGTAAACTCCCAAGCACATGCTACTAGTTTATAAGAAAATTTTACTGATAATTCTTGTTTGGTATTATTGCTTCCTTTGTATAAAGAATTGTATACCAGTGATATTGACCATATTTAGGATAAAGTACAACAGGGAAGAAATGATCAGGAGACAGATTTCTTAGTTATTCCTCCTAAATTGAGCTTTTTTTACTATTAATATAAATTATTATAAACATCAAGTAACCAGAAAGGCTCTGCTCAAATATAAGACTCAACTCAAAGTCAAAGGGAAACTATTTGTGGATTATATGTGCTTTGGGTAGCCTATGTCACAATTTTATTCTTCCATGTGGAGAATATGAGACTGCAGCTATTTAATGCATATCTTGCTTTGTTCATGTCTGTTTCAATATCAAGCTTAACTCCTTGTGAATTTCTAAAATCAGAAATAATTTACCCATTTTTCTTCTTATTTATCCCAAGAAGCCAATAGGGCAATATCTTCTAAACCAAAAATCAAGATAAAATACTTAATGCACGGGGTTTAACATGGAGCTAGAATTCTTGAAATTAAGACAATTTTGAAAAGTAAAGGCTATTCATTCACTATAAACATGGCTCTTTCATGATTAGAACAATAATTTCCCCAATTCTTTAGACATAAGCTTTAAGAGACTGGGGCACATGACACATAATGTTCTTTCTGAACAAACACATCCTCACCCAAAGCTCTCTATTTGGGCCTGAGAACAAGGCACCGGCTCACCTGACTTTGTCTTCCCTTTGGTATGCTCAGTCTCAACAGAGGAAGGCACTAATATTGGCTCAGCAGGAAGCTCTTGGCCCTTATTGCACCAGCGGAGCACGTGCATATCCACAAGATCCTTCAGTACCTCAAGTAGCTTATTTTGACTCCAGCCAGGCAGGAGGTGCTGCAGCAGATCTATGTGGAAGGAGTGACCAATGACTGCAGCACATTTAACCAGCGACTGTTCCTCTGGGCTCAGTTGATCTATTTGGTTCACTGCTATTTCTGCAGAAAAAGAAATTAGCAATGAATAAGTTTTCTACCAACATAGAATACACCATGTTAATAATCTGCTCATTAAAAAAAAAAAAAAAAAAAAGCTTGCTTTTTCTTTCACCTGTTCTCCACTCAGCCAAATCTCTTGAAATAACCTTATCTCCATGTCTTCTTTTGTCCCCGTTCCTCATTCATTATTTATCCAACAATCGGGTTTTCACCACGACACTGAAGCTATTTCTTGCGGTCACCAAAACCCTTTGCTGGTAGACCCGTTTTGTTTTTACTTTCTCAACTAAACATGAAAGCTGGGCTTCCTGGTCCCAGAACTCCCAGTAGTGTAAAGAGCTCAGAACTCCAAGCATTTTAGTAAATCTCTCCAAATTCTGATCCATATATTAAAGCAGTTGTTATTAAATCAATTATATTACCAAACCCCAAATCTTGGAATAATTCTAAACTTTTTCCTCTTTCTCACAACCAACTGGCCACCCACTCATTCTCTTTCTGAAAGTTCTTGAGTGTAATTCCTTCCAAACAATTCTAGTCTAAGTAGTCATTTTCACCTGGGTCACTGTACTACCATTTTGAACATCACCAGTCTTCTCTTCTCTTCTTATCCCAATAACACATTAACTAGTGGTAGAACTGTACACCTAAAGTCCAAATATAATGTCAGCCCCCTTCTTAAATATTTTTATAACTTATATGGCTTTTTATAATGCAGCTTTGGCTTTTCATTTAGACTTGCTGACTGAACTATTCATTTTAGCTTATGAGTTAACAAATCCTTTTTCCTTCCCTGTGGACAATACTGACCTTGGGTTAACTTTCTAGCCTCTGCCTAGGATCCCCATAAAATTAGAATGTCAGCTGAGTTGCCAGGTAACACTGTTTATGCAAAGAGTGATCCTTGACTGGAAACTGAATTTGGACTAGGAAAACTATGAATAAGCTACAGCTACCTGGTGGTAAGCCACAGCTTTGCGGGGGTTCCTCGGGTGTAGTGATTCCTGTACTAGGTCACAGTGCCTTGAGGCTATGCCTACAGGACTATTCTAAGAGATATCAGTTTCTTGTTGGGAAATGGGGCATCTAAGGACCCATCCATCATAGTCTCATTCCATCATATCTAAGTTATTCCCTGAGGTTCCAGAGGATAGCAGTAGGAACTGTTGTGAGGATCCCCACTGAAGGAAACCACTGGCTATGTTCTCCTAGAGTGCTGTGTTTCCTGACCTTATGCTTCAAAGTTAGTAAAGCCAAAGCTAAGTGTGGCCTATCACAGTTGGAGGAAAACGAACTGTCCAGATGAACCTAAAACCACCAGAGTGAACAACAGCTTATGACAGGTAATATTCACTGACTGTTTATTATATACCATGATTTATTTCATTTAAATCGAAGAATTGATGCTTTTGAACTGTGGTGTTGGAGAAGACTCTTGAGAGTCCCTTGGACTGCAAGGAGATCCAACCAGTCCATTCTGAAGGAGATCAGCCCTGGAATTTCTTTAGAAGGAATGATGCTAAAGCTGAATCTCCAGTATTTTGGCCACCTCATGCGAAGAGTTGACTCATTGGAGAAGACTCTGATGCTGGGAGGGATTGGGGGCAGGAGGAGAAGGGGACGACAGAGGATGAGATGGCTGGATGGCATCACTGACTCGATGGATGTGAGTCTGAGTGACCTCAGAGAGCTGGTGATGGATAGGGAGGCCTGGCGTGCTGCAGTTCATGGGGTTGCAAAGTTGGACACGACTGAGCGACTGATCTGATCTGATCTGATCTGATCTGATTTCATTTAATCTTCACCTAACCCCATGAGATTGGGACTACTATTATCCTCACTTGACTGATGAGAAGACTAAGGCTTAGATAAGTTTATCTAACATTTCATATCCAGTAAGTGGGGGAACCAATGGTACCCAGGTTTTTCTGGCTCTTAATTACCAAGGCATTCTGTATTGCTGTTTCACATACATGTCTATATTCTCAGTAAGACTGTAGTTGACTTGAAGGTATGCTTAATCATAATACTCCTGAAAAGAGGTTAATAAAGTACCCTGGCCACTATACATTTGAATAGAACATTAAAACCTTCATGTATAAAAAGAGCACTCCCTGTCTAATTATGCCTACCCAATTCTGAGGGCTTTATTCTTCATCTCATAAGTCATTATAACCTTATACTTTGCACTCTTTTTGTTAAACTCCTGCTAGGTCCCTAACACTGTCTCTTCACTAGCACCATGGATTTTCTTAAACCTCAGCAACATTTTCTCCCTTGATTACTGTCTCCTCCAGCACAGAAATATGCACAAAGGGAAACTCAGGTCATAATTTTTATTAAATAACTAGAAAACTTTTCCAAGTCAGCCTCAAAGAGAACAGTGGGCTCAGTTATGTAAAACATAACCCAAGCAGCATTACAAGTCTTTAACAACTCTTTGGGCAGTGCCAGAATTTATTTCTGAAAGGCAGGTTTTCCCAGAATTCAAAGAGACACATGTACCCCAATGTTCATCACAGCACTGTTTATAATAGCCAGGACATGGAAGCAACCTAGATGTCCATCAGCAGATGAATGGATAAGAAAGCTGTGGTACATATACACAATGGAGTACTACTCAGCCATTAAAAAGAATACATTTGAATCAGTTCTAATGAGGTGGATGAAACTGGAGCCTATTATACAGAATGAAGTAAGCCAGAAAGAAAAACACCATTACAGTATACTAACGCATATATATGGAATTTAGAAAGATGGTAACAATAACCCTGTATACAAGACAGCAAAAGAGACACTGATGTATAGAACAGTCTTTTGGACTCTGGGAGAGGGAGAGGGTGTGATGATTTGGGAGAATGTCATTGAAATATGTATAACATCATATATGAAATGAGTTGCCAGTCCAGGTTCAATGCACGATACTGGATGCTTGGGGCTGGTGCACTGGGACGACCCAGAGGGATGGTATGGGGAGGGAGGAGGGAGGAGGGTTCAGGATGGGGAACACATGTATACCTGTGGCAGATTCATTTTGATATATGGCAAAACCAATACAATATTGTAAAGCTAAATAAAATTAAATTAAAAAAAATGAAAGGCAGGTTTCCTTTTTGAAGAAATGAAGCTAGTGTGATAATGAGGGTATACTATACTCAATCACCCACCAAATTACTAAGTGCAATGATATCGGTAATTGATTCACATGAGGTCTTCAAGGGACCTGCCTTTTAATAACGGTGGAAGAAGCACTGTATCCAAGTTCACATCATCCTTGACTGTGCAGAAATAAAGTTCCTGGTCTTCAGAGCTGGCAGGAGAAATACTGTACATTGTGGATTTCATGGCATTGGCTGTAGGGAAAGAAGACTATGATTGAGGAAAATGCACGCTCAGTGGCTGTAGTTTTAAAGACACAAGATTACAAGAATGTACTCAAGACACTGAAAGGTTTAAGGTGAATGAAGCACACACCCTTTAAAGCGGTTTACCCCACCCATCCTGCCTGTTCTCTCATTTTCTCTTAGAAACTAAGAACATTTTCTGTAATACACAGTATCTAACATTCTTACGCTTCCTGTTTACTTCCCAACATCTCTCTCGGCTACTGCATTACAGCTTGAGGATGCCTTTCTGGATTTACACACACTTCTACCTCTTTCTTTTTCCCTTCTCCCATTCTCCATTCAAACCCTCAAGTCATCCTTCTCATCACTAATGTGCAATTCTCTACTAGACTCTCATATTTATCAATCCTCTTTGATATTTATAAATCCCATTTTTAAATCCCCACTTCTTGGGCTGCTCAAAAAAAGAACTAATAGATTGACTCAATTACTTTATCTGAGGCAGGTATTTAGTAGTTTCAACATGAAAAGTAAAAGAAGTGTTAGTTGCTCAGTTGTATCCAACTCTTTGCGACCCCATGGACTGTAGCCCGCCAGGCTTCTCTGTCCATGGAATTCTCTAGACAAGAACACTGCAGTGGGTGTTCTTCCCTTCTCCAGGGGATCTTCCTGACTCAGGGATGGAACCCAGGTCTCCTGCATTGCGGGCAGATTCTTTATGGTCTCAGCCACCAGACGGTAAACATAGCTGCATATTATTTGTATGGTTCACTTAGCCAGGAAGGCCTAATCCAGTTTATAATGTCAGCAGGGAATAGGCATATGCCTAATAAGGGCCAGGTGATGCCATGTTCAGAAACGAACTCCAGCAGCAGGACCAGGGTAGAATCTTGGGAAGTTCAGCTTACCTGAGAGGGTCTCCCACTTGCTGTTCTCCACTTCCTCCTTTTGGAGGTCATGAAAGCACAATATGTTTTTAGAAAGAAGATCCTGGCATAAGACCTCACAGTAAAGGGGGTTTCCAAAGCACCTGCGGAGAAGGTAGCTGTAGAGAGGTAAGCAGGGGATTGCTGACTAAAGAGGCCCACTTGAAGCGAGCCAAGCATAATGGTATTTCATAATGAGGAATACTTCTTTTGTTAAAGTCAGTCCCTGATGATATACACTAACAGAGGGAAGCAGCAGCACAGAAATGTAAAAAGACGTTTCTGACTGGTTTTGTAATGTATTTTGGCAGTAACTTTTCTCTCTTAACTATTTTGCTTGAAATAGTTTGCTTGCTTAGCTATTTTGTTGAAAAGGAACTAATATCCCCTTGCTGAAGGGTCTGGAAGAAATTGGCCTGGCCACACATAATGGAAAAATTAAGCAAGCCATCCAAGTCCTAACTGTCCTGTGAAAACCTGGGTGAACGGTTCAGGGAGGTAGCCCTTTTACTGGGTTACTCTTAAATCCACTTTTGGGCTTCATCATGGTTTCTAATGCCCTTCTCTCCCCAAACTCTGGTGTGAGACCTGAGCCTTCTCTTATATTATGGCACTGGCTCCTCCCTTAATCAAGTGCCCAGCTAGTCCTAGCCACTCACATCTGCAGCTCTTGGGGGATGCTCACCACCCCCAGTTCCCAACATGCCATTCTCAACAGTGAGGTCACTGCCAACTTTGAAATGGGCACCAGGACAGCTGGAGGGCTCTGCAGGAAGTGCTGGGCCTGGCCACACAGGGTGGAGGTAGGGGTCAACGTCATCACCATGATGATGGGTACACCGGAGAGCAATGTTCCCAAAAATTCCCAGGAAGCTGCATCCATATACTGGGCGTCATCAATGAGGAAAATCAGTGGTGTTTCCCTTACTGCCTGGAAATAAGTAGAGAAACAATGACAACCTCTGATTAGAAATGAAGTCATCTGATTTTCAAATCTACCGTGAAACTTCCCATCAACACCTTAAATGTGAGTACAGGCTGGTATTTTCAGAGTAAAATGTAAACTAAGCCCGGGTAATATTTTAATTTATAAAATAGAGCCTGTATATCTAATTCCTAAAGAAATGTACTGAGTTTCTTTGAACATGAAAATACTCTAACTGAAATATGAAACAAACATCAAAATGTTCTCCAAATCAAACCTGAAGCTTTCAAATATTTCATTTTGGCAAAAGCTTCAAACTGTGTGGGAATTCATAGTTGTCTTTATACAGTAATTTCCAAGCCAGGCTGCACATCAGAATTACCTGGGAGTGCTAGCTAAAACCACCAATTATCATGTTCCACTCATGTAGACTTTTAAAAAATATTCTCTTTTATCCACATTCTCTGCCCACGTTCTATTCCCCACTGCCACAGGTCATCACGCTAGTATACTTATCATACCACCTTCTGCTTGTATTATATTCCTATAAAATGCACATTGCTAAAGTGTTTTGATGTAAATGGTACTGTATTACAGGTCTCATTATTTCTCTTTTTACTCAGGATTTCAAAAATTGGTTTATAACATTATACGTTTTATGTGTACAATATTATATTTTAACTTCTGTACACACTACACCGTGCTTAACACCGAAAGTATAGTTTCCATCCATCAGCATATAGTTGACCTCCTTTACCCTCTGGTAACCAATACTCAGTTCTCTGTATCTATGTGTTTGCTTTTGCTCATTTATTAATATTCAACATGAATGAAGTTATATGGTATTTGTCTTTCTCCATCTGATTTATTTCACTTAGTATGGTGCCCTCAAGTTCCATCCATGTTGTCAGAAATGGCAAGATTTTATCTTTTTTATTCAGCCATTCCACTTCTGGATATTCATCTGAAGAATATAAAAACACTAATTTGGAAAGATACATGCATCCCTATGTTCACTGCAGCATTACTTACAATAGCCAAGATGCAGAAACAACTGAAGTGCTGGCTGATGGATAAAGAATATGTGTGTATAAATATGTATATGTATATATACACACTCAGCCATAAGAAAAGATAAAATATTCAGGATTATTTTTAGATCACTCTGTGTTGCTATGTTTTCATTTTCTGCCTTACTTCTAATATCGGCACTATATATACCCCAAGTGTTCATCTATAAATTCATGCCAACACCTCCCTAACCTTCACAAACAAAACACTGCAATACACCAGCTACCTGGGATTTAAACCCAGAAGTAAAACTTCTGGGTATAGACGATGAATTTTATTAAAAATTTGAGTGGTTACTTCAACACAGCTTTGCAGAATGGATACATCAGATTCTTCTTATACAGATCCTTGACTCTGGAATCCTAGACTGGGGACTGAGTATCTGTATTTTTGATAAATAGGAGGTAAAATAGCTATCCACCTGCATCTAGAAATCAGTTTTAAGTTATTAAAATTTCATTAAGAAACAGGATCAGGAAAGAGCAAACACCTTTTCTTGTATGCTCTGCTGTAGGATGGATTTAAGGTTAAAATAAATATAACAATGAAGATATCAATAAATATGTAGGCCAAGAAATGTCTAAGTCCAGGTAGTATGTGGATAGATTAAAATGAGCATAAATCAGTTCCACCTATTAAGAATTAATGGTATGTAGCAAAAATACCCACCTTCTCAAGCACTTCATAAAAACATGCTTTAATCTTCTGTTGTCTGGCCAGGTCATCCATGTGGGAAACTTTGAAGTGTAAGGGAAACTGACCAGGAAAATTAACCATATATTATCATTCAAAATGACAATCTAATAAAAATATACAGGTTCTCAAAAGCAAAGAGAAAATGATTCTATTTTGAGTGAGAATGGGTTTCTACAGGAGTGGGCATAGGGTTACAAATACCAATCAAACATCCATATATAATTCAGAGGGTGAGACTGAAAGTTCATTGGTGGTTAGAGAGAGACATCTCCTTTTCATGCTGAACTTTGGCAAATCCTTAAAGGATCATGACTGAGGAATAAAGTGACAGGTCAGACTTAGCAATGCCACTCTGGACAATTCTAGTACCCTGGTTATTTTAAATATACCAAAATGAATGTAGCATGAGACTTGTGAGAAAGAATTGCAACGGACATCCCCAACATTGTGCTAGGCTGAAGCACATGAGCTACCATGGACCTGAGAACCCAAGTGAGACTGCTCCTTGACGACTTCAGGTAAGGCCTGTCTTAAGACAGCAGTATGCTGAGGGACTGGAAAGACTTTTGTTTTCTCTATTTTTCATTAGATACAATGCCCTGCACGCTGGGTAGATTAGGAGAAGAGACAGAGGATGAATAAATGGAATTGTGGACCAGGGAATTCTTAGCCTACTTGCTATTGAGTACTACATAAATCCTAGATCACTGGAAGCTTTTGAGATTCAGATGCTGGTTGCAGGAATGGAGAGGGAAGGTTAAAGAACAAGATGCTGCAACCAACTCAAGAACACATGGATACAGTTGCTGGGTATCCTTGACTGGTCAGTATCACCTTTTTAGCACTTTCACATTTACATTGTACCCTACATCCTCTAAAATTCATACAAAAACCATATAAAGTACTACAACTGTCATTCTGCAGGTGAAAAAAATTGAGGCTCAGAAAGGCTAAGTGATTTGTGCCAAGACATACAACTAGCAAGTTTCAGAGTTGGTCCTAGAATCCATTCTCCTCAAAAAGGAAAAAGTCTGGGTTCTGGTGTCAAAGACTTTTCAAATCTCAATCCTGCCATTGCTAACTCTGTGTCCTTAGGATATATGTACATATGGCTAAAGGGTTTTAGATTAGAAGACAATCCTGGGTCCAATTATCCACCAAAAATATCAGTAATATCAGTAGTCCAGTTCACACAGCTATCGTCTTTGTTACCTTCACAAAGAAGAGGTCGTTAAAAAGGCAGTGAAGTGGTTCCTCCACTATTCCACTGAGCTGTTTGTGGAGGCGCTCTTGCCGGTGATGGGTTGGGCATGTATCAATCTCAAAGAAGATGGCCATGAGGGTCTGGATGGCGTAGAAGCACTGCTTGGAATCTGCTTTCTTCAACTTCAATGGCAACACCCTGGTGAACGTTACTATGGTCACTGGGAGTCCCCTGATGCACAGAGAGGCCTCACTCCAGCAGCCCAAGGACGCCAAATCTAATGATACAAGAATCTCACCAGTGAGGGAAAGGAGCCTCAAGAGAAATACAGGCTAAGTCAGAAATCAAGAGTCTTTACCTGTGCCCTTCCTTCTGGGCCAGGAAGTTTATTTCAGCCAAGAGCTGACTTTTTCCACAGCCTTTTCCACCTTCATATAGAACTGCCTGTCCCTTCTTCTGGTGCAAACATTCCTGCTGTGCCATTCGGAAAGCTTCCAGTTCTTTCTCTCGGTCTGTTAAAGAGACAAGGAGCACATAATATAGCTGTACTTCTTAGCAGATACTTATTTATTTGAATTAATTTGTAAAGGTAATTCTCAGAATGGCTTCCCCCTAGAATCCTTGACAGAATTCCATTAGATTCCTTCAGATCTTTTTTTTCCAGAAAATCAACTCTGGACTATACATAAATGTGTGTTGGGCTGGCAGGCTTGCTCCAGAGCCTAAGTAATAATATTGAGGACAACGAGGCACCATATGGACATGGGAGCTACTACATCTTCTCAGCTTTTTGTAAAAAAATTTCCATTATAACTATTGAGTGTTCAGACTCTGTCACTGCTATGTGAAAATAATGGTCTAGTGGATATAGATAAAACAGATATAAAGGCAGGGAATACACAGTGTGGGTGGAACAGTCTTAGTGCTATCGTCACCATCTCAGGATGAGGAATTTCCCTCTAAAGATTTCTCTCTAAAGATGAGAATCCTTACAAAGATTCTTACTAAATGTTGGAACTTGAAATGTAAACAACCAGCATGGAAAAGAAATGGCAAGTCTGCCTCAAAATTAACATAAATTCACTAGGAAGGTTGCTCTCTATTCTCTATTGCAAGCTTAGATGCACTTAGTCTCTTTTTGCTTCTTAAATCACGTTTTGCTTTTTAAATAACATTTAACCACCTACAAAATTATGACTTAAAGTAAAAAGGGAAACTTACCTAGCAAAGAGTGATTTTTATTTCTCTCTGTGGCCAAATGTCTCTTCTCAAACATTCTGGGGAAAAGGACAAAGGGAAATGAGTTAATTAAAAATAGATTGAGATAGGTAATATACTTTTAAATAGAGGACAAGTTATCCTTATAAACAAATATTTTCAAACAATCAAAGAGGTTCAGAGTTCTGTAAAAAATGTTTTTAAAAAACTAAAGAAATTTGGAAGGGGAGAAAAACTATTAATTTTTCCAGGCTCAGGGAAGTAAACAGTGAAAGCACACAAAGCAAAAAGAACATCTAGACTAGTGACCTACTACTACTGTTCTCTTCATGTTGGAAGAAGTTCACGGAGGAACGAGCTAAGAGCTAAACATAAAAGCTAAAGATCGCACACACGAAACCCTCCTCGTATGTCTCTTATTCCATCAGGCCAGTATTAGAAGCATCGTTCTCTCTAATTTCATACAATCAAGCACTGATTATTTCTATGCCCTGATTCTATAAAGCAGATGGGAGTGAACTATCGCATAATGACACTCACATACATCTTCTATGGCCAACGTATTCATACATCTTCCCTGGGTTAGAGATATTTTTCATCATTTTCTCTGGGAGTTTCTTGAAGTTGTAAGCAGGTAGCATAGATCTCAGATATGTTACCTCATCACAGGACACCAAACCTGGATAAGCAGTTATCATTCTTGCCACGAGGCTTACTTTTGGGCCAATAACTGTATCGCAGAGACAATAAAGAAAAGGATGGAGACTTTGATCACCTCCTCCATCTTTGCCCTCTAAATCACAGACCTAACAGTCCAATATCCTTTCCTACCTGTATATTCGTGCCTTGAAACTGCCCCAACCACGCCACAGAATACTGGTCCATTGGTGATACTGATGGAAACAAGCCTGGGGATGAGAAAAATAACAGTTGGTAACTATGCACTCAGAAGCCTCTGCTTCAGGCACCAGATTGCTACTCTCCTAGATCCAGAAGTCTAGCTTTAGAGCTCAGAATGCTCAGGGCCAGAGGCTGCTGTCACACAGCACCACATGGTGGGTACAAAGTACTGAATATTGGGGAAATAGTCAAAAGGAACAAAATGTTTCTCCTTCTCCAGGAATGTCAGTTGAAGAGCTAGTAGTAGTAAAAACACTAAAAATACCTGGTATCTATCAGATACTTTATGTGTGCTCTTTGAAGTACTTTCAAATTCATTACCTCATCTGATCCTTTTTAACAACAAACATGTGAGGTATGTAGGGCAAATACTTAAAATCCATTTGATAGAAGGAAAAAAAAAAAACTGAACCCATTAATTAACTTTCCCAGAGTTGTATGAGTTAATGTTAGAACCAGAATGAGAATCCAGGCCTCCTGACTCCCAGATCAGATCAGATCAGATCAGTCACTCAGTCGTGTCTGACTCTTT
The DNA here is from genome assembly GCA_935064755.1 of Tragelaphus eurycerus. Lineage (NCBI taxonomy): Eukaryota > Metazoa > Chordata > Mammalia > Artiodactyla > Bovidae > Tragelaphus > Tragelaphus eurycerus. The sequence goes on along the minus strand of CAKXYN010000027.1, from coordinate 16,592,962 downwards.
GCGACCCCATGAACTGCAGCACGCCAGGCCTCCCTGTCCATCACCAACTCCCAGAGGTCACTCAGACTCACATCCATCGAGTCAGTGATGCCATCCAGCCATCTCATCCTCTGTCGTCCCCTTCTCCTCCTGCCCCGAATCCCTCCCAGCATCAGAGTCTTCTCCAATGAGTCAACTCTTCGCATGAGGTGGCCAAAATACTGGAGTTTCAGCTTTAGCATCATTCCTTTCAAAGAAATCCCAGGGCTGATCTCCTTGCAGTCCAAGGGACTCTCCAGAGTCTTCTCCAGCACCACAGTTCAAAAGCATCAATTCTTCGGCGCTCAGCCTTCTTCACAGTCCAGCTCTCACATCCATACATGACCACAGCAAAGACCATAGCCTTGACTAGGTGAACCTTTGTTGGCAAAGTAATGTCTCTGCTTTTGAATATGCTATCTAGGTTGGTCATAACTTTCCTTCCAAGGAGTAAGCGTCTTTAAATATCATGGCTGCAGTCACCATCTGCAGTGATTTTTCCTGACTCCCAGACCAATGTTATTTCCACTACACCATGCTACTTCACATAAAATCCCAAACTGAAAAGTAGATCAATAGAACTATACGGGATTAATGGATCAAATAATGCTAGAATGTGAGAGAAAAGGAATACTCAGAATGTCAGGCTGCTGATGGAAGCATTTCCCAAAATATGCTCCTTGGAACATTCATCCTTCTGGGTTTTTATATGTCTTGGTGTTTGGTGATCAAGTAAATTTGGGAAATGTTGAATAAAACAAAATATAGCAAATTTCTTCACTGTGAGATTACTCAGAAACTTTGATGTTAATGTATATTGCGAACCTTCAAGAAGGAAATATAATTGCATCAATTCCCAAACATACATGACCATGAAGATATTTTCTTTCATTATTTTTAAAGGGACTAATGTTCTACCAAACACACTTTACGAAATTACTGAATCAGTAATTATCTTCAGGGAAAAAAAAAAAACACTGACCTGGCAACTAGATTTTAGAATCTATCACTGTCAAATTACTTGGCTTTCTAACATGACCTATGGGTCTTAGTTTACTTAAGTTAGGAGGCCAAATGAGATGAACTCTAAGATCTTGTCTAGCTCTTAACATCTATAATGAAAATGAAAGTGGAAGTCACCCAGTCAAGTCCGACTCTGCGAACGCATGGACTTCTCCAGGCCAGAATACTGGAGTGGGTAGCCTTTCCCTTCTCCAGTGGATCTTCCCAACCCAGGGATCGAACCCAGGTCGAACCAAGAGCTAGACAAGATCTGGAGAGCTCATCTCAACATCTACAAGATTCTAAACTAAGAAAGACTGAAAGGACCAAGTTGTGGTCTAAGAGTCATAGAAGGCATGCTTAAAGGCATTGTAAGATAATCTCTAATGACCAAAGAAATGACTATCTTATTCAACAGTAAGGGCTAACAGCAGGACCCTTGAAGACCAGAAGTCAGTGCAAAATTTGGAAACAGAATAGACCGCACTGGAAGGAATGGCTTAGCAAACTCATACTGGAGGTGCGACTGGGAAGTAGGCTGTAGTATCTGCAGATGTCAACAAGCCTGAAAGAACTGCCATCACATACCTGGTGGCTCAGATGGTAAAGAATCTGCATGCAATGCAGGAGACCCAGGTTCGATCCCTGAGTCAGGAAGATCCCCTGGAGAAGGGAGTGGCTACCTACTCCAGTGTTCTTGCTTTGAGAATTCCATGGACAGAGAAGCCTGGTGGGCTACAGTCCATGGGGTCCCAAAGAATTGGACACAACTGAGTGACTAATACTTTCACTTTTCACCGAGTATCTATGAGGCAACTGTAGCATCTTATCTATAAAATACCAGGTTGGCCAAAAGGTTTGTTTGGGTTTTTCTGTTACATCTTACTGATAAGCCTGAACAAACCTTTTGGCCAACCCAGTAAGAAGTTGGATGAGACAATCTCTAAGTTCCTTTTCAGCATGAAAAGGGAATATTTGTACTTTGTAAGAGGCAGGTATGAGGTAATGAAAATAACACAGGTTTGAGGACAGAAGATCTGGGTGTCATTACCAGTTCTGCTACATGCTAGTAACTCCTCTTTTGGGGCCTCAGTTTCCTCATGTGTAAAAGGACACAAATGTTCATACTGTTAGCATAAGTATTTTAAAAATGTTAAAAAGTATCATGAAAGTATGTGATATAATTTTTATTCATCTTGAAAAAGTATGCAAACAAACAAATCTTTGACTCAATGTTGACATTAGGAATGACTGTTTTTCAAATCTATTCATGTACACACTTTCCTTATAGCTTTCTAGTGGAAAAAAAAAATCAAAACGGTCATTTGAAAAATTCTAACCAATCATGTCATAGTTGCACAACTTCATTAGGACTGGGCTTTTGTAGGTGGGAGAGTGGTGTGGATATGGAGGCAGGAGATCAATTCAGTGTGAATTCCAGAAAAATCAACAGGACTGGGAAAGACCAAGAGTGAAAGCCAAGAAGAGCGTTAACCAGCTGTGGTCCCTTCCTATGGAGGTAATTGCTCCACAACTTCTCTTCCTTCCCCTCTCCTCCCCAAAGACAGGCAGCCATCTCTTCACATACGGATATATTAGTTGTATATTAATTTACACATTGGTTGTTCCTTTGCAGTGTTCTAGCATCTTGCTATGCATACTCTGCACCTTCCCCTCTCCCACCTCACTAGATGAAAGCTTACACCCATTTCCCCTGGGAATCTAGCACACAGTTCTGTATCTAGTGATTTCTTAACATATCTTGTCTTCTGACTTCCCTTAGCATGCTCCCTTCCCTTTAGGCGGATTCTGGATGCTCTCAACCCCTGCTACTTGTTACCACCTCCTACCCTGCCTGAAGAGCCCCAGTGGGTCTGAGAAGCTCCTCTCTGCCCCACCTTCCTCCTCACTTGGTCTCAGCAAGATTCTCCCAGCAGAAGCTGAAGATGCTGAAGGAGCTCTCCAGGGCATGTGCACACTCATCTAGCTGCTTATCCCCAGGAAGGCCGAAAACACAGAGGAACATGCAGCCCTGAGACAGGTGACAAAGAAAGAAAAGGGAAATTGACCTGGGGAAGAAATATAGCTTGCCTAAACTGAACCAACTTCCCTGAGTGAAGCCTGACCCCTTCCTGGCTGGGTTTTCTATTAGACATGAAGGAGTCTATAAGATTCATGAAATCGACATCCTAGGCCACATCAACATGGCAATTTTTAAAGAAAGAAGAAGAGAAAAACTTCATTTAACTATATAAAGAACTGAAATTTAAAACACCAGAGAAATATGTTAAGAACTTTCAAAAATTCAATTTCTAGTGTCTATCTTTGAGAGAGAGTGTCTATCAGTGAGAGAGAAACTGGTCATAAGACCAATATTCCTTACTCACCTTTAATGTTGATATGTGAAGTTCCTTTGTACTTACTGTCTCAAACATAAAGATCCGGCTCAGCTGGCCACCCCCTTTCTCTATCACTGTGGAGATGTATAACGCAGCCTCCTGGATAAGATGGCACAAATGCAACATCCATGCTGTCTTGTGGAACTCGAGGCTGACCAAAACCACAGTCACAGTACGGAATTCGGATATATACTCCACAGGCCGGCCTTCATCAATCTACAAAGACACGGTGAGTCACCTTGCTGTATCTTCAACTTTCAGTATCATGGTTAGGTATTTAAGTTCTATATTCCATGGTAAACATGAGAAAATAACTTTCGGATATTAGACAAAAAAAATTAAAATTCAGGTTCAAGAGGCATAGAACATGTACCAACTAGTGCACTTGGAGTTAAAATCATTTGACTTTAAATCTAACTTACTGATGAAATTTGCCAAGCTTTTCTATTTTCCTCTCTAAGACATAGTTTGATATATCTAGTTCTATTAGTCTTTGCATCACTTACTACAGGATTCACATATACAGAATCAATCAACACGTATTTACCAAGCATACACTCTATACCTTATTTACAGAGTATTAGTTTCCAGAGGGACAAACAAAAACCAAATATGGTTTCTACTTTCCAGGACTGAGAAATCTAAACTCATAAGACCTGTCAGTAATTGGTGCAGATGGGAAAATCTGCTGGTATTACAATGGGGAGAGATGAACTGGATCAATATGAATGGTTGTCACATATGTACGTGTACACTTATTTATACAAACACACACAGAGCCTACACACAATGACTCAAGAACTAGGAAACAACCTTCTTCAAAAGGTTTTTCATTATGTGCTTCCGCAGGGTTTGCTCAAGTGCAGAATCTGGATCCAACTCCAGGGCGGCTCTTAGAATGTCTGAGAGAAGGAAAACAAACAAAACGTCTCCAGCCACGCAGAAAATTAATCTTTGAAATGGGCATGGGTAGTATAATATAGGACAAAGTCACTTACCAGCACTTGTCCGGTAATGCGGCAGATAATCGAGGCACTTGTAAAAATGCTCATCAAAATCAAATGGGTCAATGATCCGCATATCTCTTAACTATAGAAAGGGAACTGCTCAATTTGGTGTCCACCCACCAACTGGATTACCTTTGGTTCTTTAATAGAGGGCTGAGGATGGCATTTCCCTTGTCTATGGCTTATCTTTTCTGCCTTACTGTTCTGCCTTATTTTCCTGGGAGAGTATCCCTCACCTCCCTCCAAAATAAAATTCTAGTGGCTACTGGTTTGGCCTGGTGTTGAGCACAGCCAGAGTACAGCCCTGTGCCGCAGAAGTCCTTTTCAGGACTTTCAGTGGATGTGACCAGCCTCCTACCTTCACAGCTTCATCCTCCCGCATGATTTCCACTTCAAACATGTACTGCTCACAGAGCTTCCAGCAGTTCCAGGACAGGACAATCTCATTTGCTTGAGCCAACCGTTGAGCTAACTGCACACCATCTACATCCCGGCCAATCACCAAGAGGTACTGGCGCTGCTCATCTCCAACAATAACCTGGGAAATCCGACCTGCAGACAGACCTATCCAGAGAAAAGAAGACAACTGATGTCCAGACAAACTCAGCCTGCAAACTATGCACAGGGTTGGGGGGTCGGGTTGGAATCCTCACATTGCTTTATGCATCATACCAAACTCATTGCCCACAGCTGCAGAAGTATTAGGTGAGCTCACCCTCAAAAATAATACCTTGCCCCAGATCTCTTTCTGTGTTAAATACACCTACAGGCAGACATTCAAACAAGCCTGTGTTGTATGAGGGAAGAAACTCTTGGATCCTAGGCGTCCAAGAGTCTTCTCTCTAAATTGCTCTTCTAATAGATAGCTAGGTCCTGATGGCAGAGACTAAATGGTTATGCTAAGGAACCCTGCCACTCTGTAACCACACCAGCTCTCCTCATACGTGACCAGAATTGAGAGTAGGCAATGAGTATTTACCACGAATGGGCTTTGCCATACCCTTTTTTTCTGCCTCCTGTTTTTCTTGCTCTGGAGGATTTTTTTTATTGTTAATAACAGCTGAAAAACTGGCTTGCTTGCCAGGAAAGACATGACTATAACCCGGAGAAGTATGCCCTTAGGTAAGTCACCCAATCCAACAAGGGAAAAGCAATTTTAAAAGAATGACAGAGGTATATACTTTTGGTATATAATTTTGGTTTTTAAAAATGTCTGTAAATTTGAAAACACAGCAATGTAAACCATCTAAAATGAAATACAGGGAGGGAGGAAAAAAAAAACAATGAACATAGCAACAGCAAGCTGTGGGACAATTTCAAGTAGTCTAGTAGGTTATAACTGGACAGAGGAAGAGTTAAAAGTTATTTGAAGAAATAATGGCAGAACATTTTCTAAATGTTACAAAAACTAGAAACCTATAGAACCAAGAATCTCAAAGCTTCCCAAGCATAAGAAAAATTAAGAAAACTGTACTAAGGTACATCATTATCAGATTACCTAAAACCAGTGATAAATAAAATACATTAAAAGCAGCTAAAGTGGAGGAAGAGAGACAATATATACAAAGAAACAAAAATAAAGCTGAAATTAGATTTTTTGTTGGAAATACTGCAAGCTAGAAGACAGCAGAACAGCTTTCATGTAAAAGGGGAAAACTGTTGATCTAGAATTCTATACTCAGGGGAAATACCCTTCAAAAACAGAGGTGAAATATTTTATTTTGCAGACACAAAAACATATCTACAGCAAACCCATACTATGGGAAATGTTAAAGGAAGTTCTTCAACCTCAAACAGACAATAAAAAAGGTTGATTAGGACATGGAGAAATTGGAACTTTCATACATTGCTGGTGGAAATGTAAAATGGCACAAACACTTTGGTAAAAAAAAAATTAACAATTTCTGAAAAGGTAAACATGCATATACCATTATGACCCAGCCCTTTCATTCCTAGGTATTTAACCAAGAGAAGTAAATGCAAATGTCCATACAAAGACTTGTATACCGATGTTCATGGCAGCTTTACTTGTAATAGCCCAAAATGGATAACAATGAATGATGAATCTCAAATTATGCTGAATTAAAGTAGCCAAAAAGTACATACTGTATGATACCACTATGACACCACCCTTATGGCAGAAAGTGAAGAGGAACTCAAAAGCCTCTTGATGAAAGTGAAAGTGGAGAATGAAAAAGTTGGTTTAAAGCTCAACATTCAGAAAACGAAGATCATGGCATCTGGTCCCATCACTTCATGGGAAATAGATGGGGAAACAGTGGAAACAGTGTCAGACTTTATTTTTTTTGGGCTCCAAAATCACTGCAGATGGTGACTGCAGCCATGAAATTAAAAGACGCTTACTCCTTGGAAGGAAAGTTATGACCAACCTAGATAGCATATTCAAAAGCAGAGACATTACTTTGCCAACAAAGGTCCGTCTAGTCAAGGCTATGGTTTTTCCTGTGGTCATGTATGGATGTGAGAGTTGGACTGTGAAGAAAGCTGAGCGCCGAAGAACTGATGCTTTTGAACTGTGGTGTTGGAGAAGACTCTTGAGAGTCCCTTGGACTGCAAGGAGATCCAACCAGTCCATTCTGAAGGAGATCAGCCCTTGGATTTTTTGGAAGGAATGATGCTAAAGCTGAAACTCCAGTACTTTGGCTACCTCATGCGAAGAGCTGACTCATTGGAAAAGACTCTGATGCTGGGAGTGATTGGGGGCAGGAGGAGAAGGGTACGACAGAGGATGAGATGGCTGGATGGCATCACTGACTCGATGGACATGAGTCTGAGTGAACTCTGGGAGTTGGTGACGGACAGGGAGGCCTGGTGTGCTGCGGTTCATGGGGTCACAAAGAGTCGGACCCGACTGCGACTGAACTGAACGAACTGAAAAATTAAAAATAAGCTCTTAGAAAGGAGATCTGTGATTGTTTGGGGAAGGGGAGGGAAGGGAGGGAAAGCTTATAAAGGGACACAGAAAACTTTAGTGAGTGCTGAATATGTTCATTATTTTGATTATAGTGACGGTTTCAAAAGTATATATATATGTCTATGTACAGTATCAATTATGAATTATCTACCAATAAAACAAAAACCAGAAGAACAAAAAAAGGGTGGTAGGAGAGATGCCATATAACTCAGAATATTATTCTTCATTTCTGCTCCTCAAAATACCAATGAATAGCTAGAGCCAACTTTTTGCCCTTACTTCAGAAACCCTTGGAGGTTGTGGACTCCTGTGAAGCACTTTTTTGTACAGAGCTTCCCCTTCAACCTTGACTCTGTCACTGTTGCAACTGTGGCCTGTGTTCAGTTTTTAAATTTGATGGCACTGTATTATATTTTTGATAACGTAATACAGTAGCATAGTTCAAAAACCAAACTATATCAAGACTATACATTAAAAAGTCTTGACTCCAACTTATATATCTATATACACTATTTTCCCCCAATAGGTAACTTTTATTAGTTTCTTATATATCTTTCTGGGGTTTCTTTATACAAATATAAACAAATAAAAATTCTTAACTTTTCCTCCTTACTCAAAAGGTAGCATACTAAACACAGTGCTTTGCATCTTGCTTTTTCTCACCTATATTTTGGAGCTATTGCTATAGCAAAACATCTCTTTTTAAAGTTGCAGAGAATCTCAGTAGGTAGACATATTATTGTTTATTTAACTAGTCTTCCATAGATGCATTTTTTTCAAACTTTTATCACAATTTATATTGTAGCCAATAATTTTATACATAAGATATTTTATAAATATTCAGATGTACCTATAGGATAAATGGTATGGTTGAAGGATAAATGTTAGGATTGCTGGGTTGAAGAAAAAAATGCGTTTGCAATCTTGGTAGAGATTACTGAATCAGCCTCCATGGAAGTTGTGCCACTGCTGACTCTCATCAGCACTGTGTGGGGTTTATTCCTCACAACCTCATCAACAGTGTGCTCGGCATCTGAATTTTTCCATATCTATAGATAAGAAATGATCTCAATTGGTACTTTCAATTGGTATTTTTCTTATTACGAAGTTGACCAGTTTTCTACAAGTTACAAGGCATGTTTTCTTTATGTGCTACTTGTTCTTTGCTCATTTTTCTCTTAGAATGTTAGTCTTTTCTTGATTTCTAGGTGTTCTTTCGATATTAGAAAAATTCACGTGCTGTCCACATAAGTTGCAAATGTTTTTTTTCTCTAGGTTGTCATTTATCTTTTGAATTTTTATAGTGGTTTATTATTTTTAACTGATCACTCTTTGAGTAGCTATTACCTATCTTTAGCTGCAGGTCCTGGCCTTCTCTGGTATGGTAGATCCCAAATTTCTCCTGTATCTCCAGACTGCATTTTGCCACCAGAGTAATGATGTCCCTCAGTTGATTTTGTTCTACTGTCCAGAGTGCTAGGAGCACATTCCCTGCAGAGATAAAAAACAGGCTGACAGAGATCAAATACTCCCATGTACTCACTCACCAGGGCAAACCCACAGTAATGCAGATATCATGCAAGGTGTCGGACGAGGTTTCTCGGCCCTATTTATCATGCTAGGTTAAAATACTGCTTTAGATCCTCAAAACTATTCAGCATATAAAAACATTATGTGGTAGAAGCTGAAATGTTCCTAAAACTAAGGCTATTTCTGGTAACCTTTTCTCTTTTCTCCATCAGTATATTAACAGAAAGAGGAGAGGTACTAGCTAACAAGTTCACAAAATGTAGGATTACATTCAAGTTGAATTTTAAGTTTTTAAGTGGTTTTACTAAATTTAAATGAAAGGATAGGCCAACTCTGTGGCAGATAGCTGTTAATGATCCTAAGAGTTCTCCAGAAAGGACAGACAAGCTAGACTTCTCTCCCTATCATATACTTAGCTTCTACTATTAGTGACCAAGGTCTTTGTTAGTTTTCTCATGAATGCTTTATAGGTACTTATTTTCCTGTCATTCAATCTGAACAAAATGTAAAGTACATGGGAGCTTACTACTGACACGGCTTTTCCGTTAAATTGAGAGAGCCTCTGAGGCAGAGACTCTGCCTTCCTCATCTTTGCCTTCCCAGGGCCCAGTACATGTTAAATAACCAAACAATGCTATATGCCAAATTCCTTCTAAATATAGTCTTCCTAACTTACAGTGCTGTAAATACTAAAAAAAACCTGAAAAATACCTGTGATATTTAGGATATCTCCTCCAAAACAGAGCACATCTGAAATCAAGTAAGGGAGAGAAAGGAAAACAAGTCAAGAATCAGAGAGATGCTAGATCACAGGCAGAGTCATATATGATAAAAAGAATGGCCTACTGAGTTTTTCCTCCTATTTTTTTCTGGTTAATTTATTCTCTCTAAAGCTCAGACTCCTCCTTTCTTTCCTCTAAATTCTCCCGCAAATTTGTGGTTCCTATATCCATATTCTCTAAAAACGGGAATGTCCTCCTCAAAAACCCTTTGAAGTTATCTTCAAAGCCATTCTATTTATTCTCTGGATCCTAGTCCCTTTCACCCTCTTAAAAACGTCACTCCCTTTCTTATCTTCTCTCTACTCCATCATTCTCATTTATATTAAAAACAAAAACAAAACAAAAACCAAAGCACAACAAAATTAACCCATGTATTCTTGACTGTTTTCTTCTCTAGTTATTAGCTCATTTTTGTTATATTCCCAGCAAAACAATTCTCAAAGAGACTGGTGATACACAAGTTTCTCCTCCTATCCTAACCATGCTTATTTTCTTTACCATTCTCTTCTCGGTTTATTCCAATTTGGTCATTTCCACCAATTCACTAAAATTATCATCGACAGCATTCATCTTGCTAAATTTACTACTTTTCTGACATCACTGCACTTGATACACTTTCATTTTCAACACAGCTAGAATGGCCCTCTTCTAGAGACATTACTTCCACTTAGTCTTCAGAAATACCACAAAATCCTACCTGACTGGCTGATTTACAGTCTCTTTTGTAGGTTCTTTCTCGGTAATCAAAATCCTCCCCTGGAATTCCTTAAGGCTTAGTCTTAGGCTCTTTATTTACACTCGCCCCATGTGGACTCAATCATTTATTAACTTTAATATCTTCATGCCATCAACTCACTTTTCAACTCTAACAGATCTATTCTCTGAGCTCCATCTCAATCACAGCTAACTTCATTTCTCCCCTTGAATGACTGACTTATTAACTTATTAACATCTTTAAACTCAATCTATTAAAATAGAACCCTTAATTTTCCTTCTCAAAGCCATCTTTCCCATCACAATTCAGTGATTCCACCACATAACTCAGTTATAAAAGGCAGAAAACTTGAGAATCCGTTTCCTCACTGCTTCCCACTGAAATCTGATACATTAGAAAATCCTGTCTGCTGAACTGCGAAATATTTGTATTTCAAATCATCTCCATATAGCTCCCTTCCTTGCCATATATCTAGACCAATGGTTTCAACTTTTACTGCATACTGAAAGTGCCTGTGAAACTTTAAAAATCCTCATTCTTGGGCCTCACCTAAGACGTTCTAATTTAACTGGTCTGGGGTGAAGTCTAGACGCGATTTTTAAAAGCTTCCTAAGTGGTTATCCAATGGGCTGCCAAGGTTGAGAAACATTAACCTAGATAAAATCTCCATTATCTTGCTGCAACTGCTCCAAATGCCTCTTCCAGCTTCCATTCTTAACACCTATCCTCCATTAGTTCCCAATAATACAATCTCCATGGGGGTAGGCAGGTACTGCATCTTTTTTATTTTCCCATCTGTTTCCAATACCCAGCAGTTCTTGCTTATAATACAAACATGATACATGATTTCCATCTCCTCCTTTCGTCTAAACTTGAAGAAATCAATTGAGACTTTATTTTTAAATTAAAAAAAATTTTGGCCAAACCCCATGGCTTGCAGGATCTTAGTTCCTAGATCAGGGATTGAACCTGGGCTTCAGTATTGGAAGCATGGAGTCCTAATCACTGGATTACCAGGGAATTCTCTTAAAAACTTTTTATACTTGTTCCTCAGGGGTACAGGGGCAGTCAAATAGTCACTTTACATGGCTAAAGGAAATGCCACGAAGTAATTATTCTGGTGAATTTCGAAATAATGAGTTATCTCAACAGGATACTGTCAGTAAAGAAAGGCAATGTTATATTAGTACTGAAGGGTATAGGGCCAGAGTAATTTATGTTAGGTAGACCTAACTAGACCCAAAGCTCTTTGAAGAGTAGATTTTTGCATGCCCTGCACTTATTACAATGTATATCACAGAGATGGTACTCAGAACATGTTTATTGTACAAATGAAAAGTCCCTCTCCCCTCCAGATTAGGCAAATATCCACAAACTTAATACATGGCAGAAAGTAAACACTCATTCCTACTTCAACAGATCGAAATGCAATAACAGAATGGGAAGGTGTCCTGTATGTTTTATCTGATATACACATGAGATACATATTACAGTTTGAAGAGACAACCTAAGGAATACTTTATTTTGAAATAAAAAACAAATATATAAAGTAAAAAGCAGCACTTTTCTCCCCTTTCTGAACAGGATGAGTCAACACGATGTGAAACTGGGTATAGTGGCAGATACAGGCAAAGATCTAGCTCATCAGTGGCAAAAAGATATTAAGATATTAACCAAAAGATATTAAGAATGAATGACACTAAAAGGATGTCACTTTTAGTGTGCATTTTAAAGTGCCCCAGGTCCCCTTCTGTTACAAACCCTCAGAGGCCCAGCACCACACCTCTTTCCTCCCCCACAATAGTCACTCACGCTCCACGATGTCACTAATGTAATAACTGAAGATGTGGGCCAGTCTGTCCATGTCATGTTCCAACTTGCAGCTCAGGCTGAACCTGTCCATTAATGCTGTAAACCCTGACCACCAAAGCAAAAATCACTATGTTAGCTGCAAATCCTAAACTTTTAGGCTCTATTCCCTCCACACATCAGGCCAGTAAACCAAAGATCTCTTCAAGATGAAGTGAAGTGAAGTCGCTCAGTCGTGTCCAACTCTTTTCGACCCCATGGACTGTAGCCTACCAGGCTCCTCAGTCCATGGGATTTTCCAGGCAAGAGTACTGGAGTGGGTTGCCATTTCCTTCTCCTCTTCAAGATGAGTCATTTCATTATCTTTTAACATGATGTTGCTTAGCAAGTACTCAGGGCCAGACTGGTTGCTGCTCCCTCTGGGAGCCCAGAGGGCCACCCTCCCCGATGTTTCCAGGAGTTGCCCATGGTGAAGACTCATCCAAATCCAGCTAGTGCTTTCCCATTACACCTTCTTAAGGCTCCTTGGCCCAGGGAAACTGTGGGATCCCCCCTGGCCCACGTGAGGGACAGAGAAACCACTGACAAGGAGAATGGATTAAAGCCTTATGGAAAACTCATGGAGAGCTTTTCGAGGACAGACACCCGAATCACTCATTTTCATATCCGTGACAAACTTAGCTCCATAAATGTTATAAATAAATGACTCTCATAGCAGTTGTGCATGCATATGAAGTCACTTCAGTCCTGTCCAGTTCTTTGTGACCCTATGGGCTACAGCCCGCCAGGCTCCTCTGTCCATGGGCTTCTCCAGGCAACAACACTGGAGTGGGTTGCCATGCCCTCCTCATACGTATCTTTCCCACCCAGGGATCAAACTAAGGTCTCTTATATCTCCTGCATTGGCAAGCTGTACCACTAACGCCACCTGCTTAGCCCCTCTGCTAGGTCTCAACTCCTACAACAATGGCGGGCACTTACAGACTCAATAGGAACTAACTGAGCAAATACAATCACTGGATGAAGCAGAATGTTTAACGGAAAATGCTCAAGATTGGGAAAAACCTGGGTTCAAAGCCTGCCATAAGACCCTGAAAAATCCTTTCCCCTTTCTGTGTCTCAATTACATCGTCGCTGAAGTGACTTCCAGGGCTATGCCAGGTCGCCCGAAAGGCGTCCTCCTGCTCTGCAAATGCCCCTCTAGTTTTCGGCGGAGGCGGCGAGAAGTGCAGACACTCCGCCTTAGCTCACCCCGGGGCCACGCCCGTAACCGCCGCGGCCCAGACGAGCTGAGGCCCAACGGCCACTCCTCCAGCAGGTCTGGAGAGCGACGCGTCTCCCTTCTCTCTCACCCGTCACGTGGACGCCAAGGAGGACGCCCTGGGCCATGGCGAGCTCAGGTTCGGATCCCCTGGGCTTTCTGAAGACCAGTAAGTCGGGAAGCAGCGCCGCCAACCTGGCCTCTACTGGCCATAGAGGCGGCGCCGCCAGCCGCTTGGCGGTTGCCATGGCGGCGGCGGGCTTGCCCGTCGTTACCGGAAACGGGGTTCCTACGCGTAGTAGCCAATCCTCAACGACGACCCTGACTGGTCCCTCCCACCAACCAATCAGTGCGGACTCCCTTGCGGCCGGTCCCTTGTTTTTCAGCGCTTTAGAGATAGCTCCGGCTTCCGGTGGGCGGGGAGGCGGAGCGGAAGGCGGGCCGGGCGGTGTCTTCGAAGGAGCCAAACTTGACGTTTTAAAATGTTTGAAACATGAGAATGCTTCTACAATGAAACTGATCAACTGGGATAAGTATCGAAAGGGCGGTCCTTTTCATTTCACCGGCATTGAAAGTTGGGTCATCTTAGTTTCTAAGGACGAATTCCATTTGGCATCTGACGAAAGCAAACAGAATGGTTTTTAAGTTTAATACCGTTAGACTAAGGCTGTTTAACACAGGCAGTCCTTTTCTTCCGTTTTTGTTGTCTGCCAGGTCATTCGGTATCATGGGAGTATTTGCCAAGCCGTTTCTCTCGCACTTTTGTGTGAAAAGCTACTATTTGAGGTTGCCGGCCTGTGGTTCGTATTTGTTAAAACACTAAGCAATAAAAGGATGAGTATATTATGGATTTTTAATAATCACAGAAATGCGTCTGTTTTTCTGCATAAAGAAATTAAAAATCACATCTTCACTGTGTTTAATTCTACATGTGTCAATGCTGTTTTGGTTGACAATTAAAGGGCTAGTTTTACTCATGGAATTATTGCCTCTTAATGAACACGTCCAGTGAGAATATCAAATAAATGATCAACCCACAGGTGACAGTAGTATCTCCTCAGCAGAGTGGGAGGGCCAAAAGGGCAGAAAAAGAGGTGAAGGGGCAACACAGAGCTCCAAGTTCGACACTGTCCATAGAGCACAAGTGTTGACAAAGATTGCAATACATAATAAACACAATCCAGAACCCATGGGATGTAGACTCCTCAAAATTCAAGACACTTTTTAGCATTTTTATATTTATTTTAAAAAATAACAACTGAAATGGCATCAATGATCCATCACCTGTGCTTCTTCCACTGCTGAGGGGGAAAAAAAAACCCAAACCCTCCTATGTAGTTGAGTCCCAAAGGAAAATCAAGACATTATTACCAGACATCCATCAGCCAGAAAAATGCTCTAAAAATGCTCTTTTGGTCCAGTGGTATAGACACTGACATGTTCAATGTACCAGTGCAATTAAAATATATACATTTACAATTATCCTGCCAAAAAAAGCACTTAAAATAACTAAGTATTAAACCAATTATTCACTCATCCATTCACTCTTTTTGCATCACTACAGTCACAAGGACAAATGAATAAAAGAACTTCTAGTAACAAAGAAAAAAATCCAAACCTCACCCCCACTTTGTGGGTTATTATGTGCTAAAATGACCACAGTAAAAGGGTCATGAGCTGTCTGAAATGCAGTGACAAAATGACACCTGAAGCATTAAAAAAAAAAAAACACCCAAACTTGTGAGAAAATAATCCACAACAGTATGAGGTTGGTAGTATATGTACAATCTTACAGACACAAATAAATAGCATTTTAGAACTGTTGTTGGCTTAAGTACTAGAAATTAGATCTGAGGAATTTCCTCTGAACTCTGCATCTTGAAGACTCCTAAACAAAACAAAAGGATAAAAACTCCTCATTGTTTTTAGTAATCTGTCATCTGAAGAACCTGGGGCTTACCAAATAAAGTCAACACCAAAGGGTCAGATGAGTAGACTCAAGGGAGTAGGGAGATACTTCACTTCCTGCTTTCTCTGCACAGCTCTGTACCTGTTTTGTACCATTACACTGATTTCCTTTTGTGATGTTTTCTTTGGTGGGTTTAATTTCTTTTCCCTCTTAATACAGCTAGAGTGATATCAAAGAGCCAATCCCTAGTCTTGGTATTGAAATCAAAACCAAATGGTCTTTGAAAGAATTACAGAGTTTTCCTTGTTTCTTAAAAAAAACCCAAAAAACCAACCAGCAACTCTTCTGAAATCACCTTAGTTCTCCCAGGGTTCCACATCTAGAAAAGAAGTATTTTTTTTTTCTGAGGCACAGCCTACTCTGGGGGCTTCAGCCCTGCTCCTGACCCTGCAGGAATCTCTATCTCCAGTCTGCACTTTACCCCCAGAACATGGATGCAAAGTGAAAGCCTTTCAGCACAAGGCCTTTGGAGAGAAGGGGAAACGAACGGAAACTGGTACCAAAGAATCAGCTGCCATGGGAAGAATGAGAATGTTCACTCTCTTGGGCCAGCACAAAGCACAGCAGGAGTGAAGCCAACATCCACCTCACACTGTAGCAGGCAACCTGGATTATGCCCCAGCTAGCTTGACTGAACAGTGCTTTCCAGAAGTTGTCAAGGGTCAAATCTCAGACTTCCCCTTCCATGCTTGTTAAAAGGTTATAGTATAAATGTAAATTCTTCTCTTCATTATAATAATCCATCCCAGGCATCCATCCACTGGCGAATCATGCTATATGACATCACAAGGGTATATATACTACTCTTTGTCCTTCTGGACTGAAACACACACGAACCTTTCTATTCCCCAAATGCTGTCACAAAGCCCATGATTGAAAATCTCTAGTTTTGCTGTTTTGGAGTTACTGTACATGTCCTCAGTACTTCAGCACAGAAGTTGTATGATTTTGTTTTCTACTAAGGAAAGGCAGTTTCAAGGTCCAGTACCCTCAAAATCGTCTTACAAGTAGCCTCAGCAAGAACTATGGTCAATATGACCTGTCACCAGGCAGACAAGTAGACCACACCTTGTGAAAGCCAAGAGATCCAGCAATTTATGTTTTTAGTGCTTGAATCTTTTATCAATCTATCCCCAGAGTTAGCTTTTTCTTGGTGGGAGTCCAAAAATCCCAATCTATCATCTGGGTAGAAGAGATTCTTATTATTACCACAGATTAGATGAATGTATCTCAGAATTTATTGTTTCCATATCATGAGATGGAGCTTCCTTGCCTGGAAACCATCTCTGAATACAAAAGGTCCATCAGTCAGCCTGAGATCTCCCATTAGAGGGATGGATACTGTGCAGAATCTGTGGGAAGTAATGGGCTGCAGCGTCCCTAGTTGCAGTTTAGGTTGAGAAGGTTGTTCTCTTCTGCTCAGGTGGCTGGCTGGCATCGCCAGTCAGCACAAGTGCTATGTGTGTACTGCTGGGCTGGCATGAGTCCCTTGCATCATCCCAATCCATGAAATGTCAATGTCAACAACAGTCTGAGATAAGTCCTGACTGAAAGGGTGAGACAAAGGCTTGCAACTTCAGTTTGCCAGACATCCTTGCAATTATAATACTGAGCCACTTATTAAAAACTAAGTGGTTTCTGTCCTGTAGAAAAGGGCAGAATGTGATCGTCAGTGTCCCATCGGCGAGTTGATCAATTTCCCTGGAACAGTGGGAAACTGTGAGGAGTATGGCCTTGATCAGCTCCATCACATGGCCTGGGGTTAGGACACACGGATGATCTGTGTCATAGCCTCTTCATCGGCTTGATTTGGATCCTACAAAAGAAAGCACCGTAACAAAGTCCTTTGCAAAAGCAACTGGGAATTCATGGCTCTCACTACTTATCACCAAGGGGAAGTACACAAACACTATGTCTGCATACTCATTCTGAGAAAAAGATTTCAAGTCTGGCCTGGCACTCCATGACTGAACACTCCAGAGTTGAGAATATCCCACTTTTTTAACACCTGTGCTGTGCTCTACACACTTAAGGATTAAGGATCCCTATGCTATGCTAAGTCACTTCAGTCGTGTCTGACTCTGTGTGACCCCAGAGACGGCAGCCCACCAGGCTCCCCCGTCCCTGGGATTCTCCAGGTGAGAACACTGGAGTGGGTTGACATTTCCTTCTCCAATGCAAGTGAAAAGGGAAAGTGAAGTCGCTCAGTCGTGCCCAACTCTTAGTGACCCCATGGACTGCAGCCTTCCAGGCTCCTCCGTCCACGGGATTTTCCAGGCAAGAGTACTGGAGTGGGGTGCCATTGCCTAGGTGGCTAAAAGACCTAGAGAAACCAAGTCATGTTGTATATTTTCATTCTTTAAATACTGAGCACTTGGCAGGGCTGGAAAGGACATTGGATTTTATTTACTTTAATGCACTCATTTTGCACATAAATCTGAAGCCTGGACTACAATCAAAAAGTTAGTGACAAGCCCAACAAGAATTAATTCTCAAATCTCTTGGCTCCGACTTCATCTTCTTTCCACTAAACTCTGCCTGCCCTTTACAAAAAACCTGCACTGTCAAGACGAAGATCAGTCCTTGGGAGTTCATTGGCAGTCCAGTGGCGGGTCTGGTGCTTTCACTGCTGAGGCTTACATTCACTCCCTGGTTGGGGAACTAAGATCCTGCAAGCCATGCAGTGCTACCATATACACAAAAACCCACTACATAACAACCACCTTTAGTTCCTCCACACCAAGGCTCTGAAGCCTCAACTGGCATGATCCAAGAAAAAGCTGAAACATTTCTAGGGGTGGTAGGACCAAAGGCTGAGTCTTGATCAAAGAGGAAGACCAATAACTAACATTTACTGAGTTCTCACCATGCACTAAGCACTGAGAGTAAAAAAGCACTATCTTATAAAGACGGACTGGACAACAGTAAAGCTGGAATGTGATGGGTCTTCAGAATAAAGCTTCTGTATGGGAGGAACAGAATAATGGGAGGAACCTAGTCAACAAAAATTTACTGGTGCTCATTTTTGAATGGGTATTATGCTAAATACAATGGGGAACAACAATTCTTGACTCTCTACACAGCTTATAGTCTATAGTAGACAACCACTGCACAGTTACACAAATAAAATGATTACTACTACACTCAAAAGGAAGATGTGAGAAAATAATGGAGTAGAAGAGACCTCTGGATATAGCCTCAGATTGAAACCAAGACCTAAAAGATATGGAGACAGTCATGCAAAAGGATGGCATGAAAAGCTTTACAGACAAGCTATTTTAAAGACAGACGTTCTTGAACAGTAGAGCAAGAGCATAAAGACCGAGAAGCAGGAGGAAATAAAGCCAAAGGTGGGCAGGAGCTAGATCCTACAGTGCCCTGCTGGCCATGGTAAGCACTTTGGATTTTAGTCTACGTGCAAATGGAAAAGGGCAGGAGTGGAAAGCAGCAGGCTGGTGATGTGATATGATACATACACTAAGATGTGGAGAGTGAACTAGAGGGGCACAAGTAGGGAAGAAGGGAGACTAGACAGCTGTTGCCTTAACTGAAGCAAAGAAGAGAGGGTTAGACTAGCCTAACATCAGTTCGGAGAAGGCAATGGCACCCCACTCCAGTACTCTTGCCTAGAAAATCCCATGGACGGAGGAGCCTGGAAGGCTGCAGTCCATGGGGTCGCTAAGAGTGGGACACGACTGAGCGACTTCACTTTTCACTTTCATGCATTGGAGAAGGAAATGGCAACCCACTCCAGTGTTCTTGCCTGGAGAATCCCAGGGACCGGGGAGCCTGGTGGGCTGCCTCTATGGGGTGGCACAGAGCTGGACACGACTGAAGCGACTTAGCAGCAGCAACATCAGTTGGGAGGGAAAAAGTAAGCTGATTCAGAGAATAGTTTAGAGTTAAAACCAAGAGGACTTCAAAACTGGACAACTCTAGCTTTAATAATTGGGTGAAGGGACATGTGACTTATTGAGAGGAGTGTCTGGTTTAGGTTTAAAAATAAAATAAGACCTTAGTTCTTTTAAGAACAAAGGGACTCTAAGATATACAATGTTGCATCCAGTTTACAGACTTGTTAGTCCCTAGGGGAAGGCAATGGCACCCCACCCCAGTACTTTTGCCTGGAAAATCCCATGGACGGAGGAGCCTGGTAGGCTCCAGTCCATGGGGTCGCTAGGAGTCGGACACGACCGAGTGACTTCACTTTCACGCATTGGAGAAGGAAATGGCAACCCACTCCAGTGTTCTTGCCTGGAGAATCCCAGGGACGGGGGAGCCTGGTGAGCTTCTGTCTATGGGGTCGCACAGAGTCGGACACGACTGAAGAGACTTAGCAGCAGCAGCAGCAGCAGCAGCAGTGTGAAAATAGCAAGAGGACACTGTGAAGGCTTCCACTCAAGAAGAGTAAAGGCAACAAAGCTAAGAATAAATGGTATAAATCCTCTTACCTGCATATGAGGACTATCTTTTTCCTTTGGAGAGAAAAATCGTCCGCCTTCACCACGCTTCCGTGCCATGGCATGACGGTGCCGAGACTCATGCAAGTATTTCTAAAACAAGAAAAACCAAGTTACTAGCTGAAAGCAGCAGAGCTCTCCAATGCTCAAAAGTTTAGAACGGCTGCGATCAAAGCCACCAGGGGCAATTATGACCTTGAACTATGGAGAAATCTTGGAGAAAACACAAACAGCAGCTAACCGTATCTAACTATCACAAGAATGTAAATGCCAAATGAGTAATAACTAAATACAGATTCCCCAAAGATACAGCAGTGATCACCACCTACCCCCCAACATATATCCTCCCTTTTGCTTCAGTAACAAACCAAATTTTAGCTGGTACAGTCTCATTAAAGAGATGGCATTTCCTAGCCTTACTTGCAGGTAAATGAGGCCATGTAATTAAATTTTGGCTAATGTGATTATGGAACTTTTTGAATGTTTCCCTGAAAGAAAGTTTCCTTATTATACCCTTTGCTCCTTGGCTAGAGCCCAGGTGGTCATCTTGGACTGCGGACAGCACACTAAGCCATCAGGACAGTAAGACGGGAGGGGAACGCTCCTGAGGGTTGCCACAGCCCAGGACAATGGGTCTCTGCACTTCGTGTTAGCCGCTCAGTCATGTCTAACTCTTTGCAACCTCACAGACTGTAGCCCACCAGGCTCCTCTGTCTATGGAATTCTCCAGGCAGGAATACTGGAGTGGGTACCCACTTTTTCCTTCTCCAGGGGATCTTCCCAACCCAGAGATCAAACCTGGGTCTCCTGTACTGGAGGCGGATTCTTTACTGTCTGAGCCACCAGGACAGACAGTAAGTCCACCTCTGGACTTTATGGAAGATTAAAAAAAAAAAATAACAACAACAATAAAACGCTATTTATGTTGTAGTTATTTTTTAAATGTTATAGTTGCAGCTCCATATAGCAATAATAAGTACCATTACAAAAGGTAACAGCTATCTTACGTCAAAGTCTGGAAGGTACTCTAGGACACTAACCACATAAAAGGTTATTTCAGAAGTAGAACCCTGCTGTTCTCATCCTGTATCCGTCCCAAATGTTATACATACCCTTCTTTCCTTTGGAATTTTCCCTTCTGCTTCTAATTTAGCCCGAGCTTGTCTCCTCTTAAGTATACGGTGGTACTGTTTGGCATTGACATAAAGAGGCTCTTCTTCAAGCATCTCCGCCCCAGGGAGAGGGATTCTCTGGATTGCAGGTACAGAGCCAGCACCAGGTACCATCTGTGTGAAGAGCAGAATCAGAGCTTATTAAGTAGTAACATGAAGTATGGACATGGAAAACAATTTCTTGGTCCCTGTTCCTCTGAATGCTATGACGAGTAGCTTTATAGGGTACTTGTTGAATGCAGATTCCTGGAGAACATTTACACTTAAGGCCTGCATTTTAAACAAATGTTCCAGATGATTCTATAATAGGGGGTCAAGGACCCACACTGAGAAACAACATAATCCTGTCCAGGTTTTTGTCCATGCACAGCTCCATTGTCTAAGAATGTCTGCTGCCATCTAATGGTCATGAACAGAAATCACAGGCAGTAAAAGAGGACAAGGGAAACACAAAGGAAGGTAGGTTCAAACTGACCCAGTCAGGGAAACAGCTTTTAGTTACATAATTGTTAACTTACTATACAATTCAACCCACATTTTCTGGAACAAATCCGGTTCCACTACCTTCCCAATAACAACAACTTTAAATGGTTATATTGTTTCTTCTAGTGGACTCCTCCACTTCTATGTAGGTTTCTAATACTTGTTCTTTCTTAGCTTACCCATTTTAGGTATTGTACACTGACATCCTATTTTGATATATGAGTTTACAGTCAACTCTCCTTCCCCTCTTCCCAATATATTTACGTCATACCTTTTTTTTGGTTTCTCTATTGACTACATCTTTCCCATTTTGAACGTTTTTGTTTTACCCACTTCTACTTCCCAAAGATTAGTAGTCTATAACTCTCTTCATTTCACTTCTGAATAAGATTCCAGAAAAGTGAATATTTACATCTGCTTTTCTTCTGCTATATCTCTAGCACCTACAACAGTCTCTGACACACAGCTGGTACACAGAATTAGTTATGGTCTACTGTAATGTTTATTGTAAAAGTAGACCACTGTGTCTTAAGAATCTCAGCCTCAAGAGGTCAGGATTATACACAAGCTTCATGAGAGACTTTAAAATACAAGCTGAAGAAATTTTCAAAGACAAAGATACATGGAAAAATAAACTATAGACAATGAAATGAAAAAGCAGTTTCCTTACCATGACCATCCCGCCTGAATTGACCACGTTGCCGGCCACTGGCAGTGTCACAGTGACAGTCCCTTGCCCACTGCTAGTTGTGTTGGTGTTGGCTCCCGTCTGAACAATCTGTGCTCCTGCCAGACTGGCTGCAGGGATGGTGATCATGCCTGAAACAGGGACTGTAACTTTAAGAAAATAAAACATAAAACAAACAAACAAAAAAACAGGTATACAGAAAGAAGGGAACACAGTTAGTCCCTCTTCTATCTGGCACACACTTATTAATCCTGGAAAAACATGGGCTTTTAGCACAAGAGGAGAAAAGGCACTCTTCCATTCTCTGCCTTGCTTGCTGTATATAATCCAAGTAATCACAAGTTTAGAGATGTTAATAACTATAAGGGTTCTAGTTCTGAACAAAACTACTCATACTGAGTTGAAAAAGTTTTCAATGGGTGACCAAATATTTTGGAGGCTTCCCTTTCTATGAGTCAGTCTGACTTCAGCTATAGCCACTGTTTTTATATAAATGACCTGCTTCAGGATGATGATTTTTAAAAAACTGTTTACTCTAAACTGACAATGAGTCAGACAGCTGCAGAACTAAATCTTAAAATTAAACCAGGCATGCCAAGCCCCCAGACTTCAACAGCAGCACTTGAGGACAGCAGCACTTGAGGATTTGTCCATCATTCTCTGAACTATCCCTGTTCTGGCTCTCTCCGGTCATAGGAGAGCACACTGCCTGCACTCACTGGATCTTGTCTACTGCCAAATTTTAATCACAAGTCAAACCTTCAGTCACAGAAGACATACCACTAATAAGGGTTATGCACGGTATTTATTTGGTCCCATTCGTGTCTCACTTACTAGAGTGTCTTTGAGAAGAAAACTGTTTTCAGTAATGTGCTACATACACAGTGGTCATATAAGTCTTTTGGAATAAATTAGTAATGAAGTGGCCAGGGGGAAAAAGAAAAAAGAAAAAAAGCAGCAGTGATATATTTCTCTACCACTAAAGAAACTCCGTATTTCTAATCTTCCATTTAGAGAAGAGTTATTAGAAAGAATAAAAACCTTATATAATCCCTAGGGTCATAGTGGCTGCCTTTAACAGCTGCTGTAGTTCTCCTACAGATGGAGTCAACACTGGTCACATATTGGTGACAAGGAACTAACAATCAACAGACACTTAAAGGAAATCATTTTTGTTGTTGTTTTAAAAGTACATTGTATAGAGGAAAAGTACGTTGTATAGAGGTCACCACAAAATTTCTAAAGCAGTCATTTGCTCAAGATGAACAGGATGCCCCCAAAAGTCCAACAGAAATGCCGGGCATTTGTACCTTGCTGGAGAATGGTGCCATCTGCATTAACCGGCTGATAGACGATGGTCTGCCCTTCAGCAGTCTGTGCCACTTGCTGCCCCTGGACAGCAATCTGCTGCTGTGTCTGTAGGAAACAAATCATGACACAATTTAATAATTCAAAAGGCACCACAAGAAAAAAGGACCACACAGTGCTTTTTTAAGAAAAAAAGCACTTTTGTGATAGTTTTCTTCCCCATTTCTACTGCATGTGAAATACTCTACCCCGGTGTCTGACCTTCCCAAAGCAGCTGTGCTCCTCTATTGACGCTGTGGGGACAGTGGAGTTACCTGCGTCTGGCCAGCAGTGACGGCTGTCTGGGGCTGCTGGATGATGATCTGCTGGGTCTGGCCCTGCTGGCCCTGCACCTGCACGGCCTGCCCACCCTGGATCTGGATCTGTCCTGGTGGGACCAACTGTATCTGCAGAAGAGAACACCAAGATTAGTGCCCTGCTGACACTGGTCTCCATTGGTCCTGGAGTGTTAGTTACTCAAATTCATTTAGAAGGCAGGAATTGCTCTGGAGAGGAAAAAAACACAAGTCCTGTTCTGCTCTGTTATGAATTAGAGAGAGCTTGTTTTCCATTTATGAAATTGGGGAATTTTGATCACTGTCTGGATACTGGATGATATTAAAGATGATATTGCTGGCATCGGGAATATATTTCTAAAAGCTTATTCACTTAAAAATACACCCTGAAGTATTTTTGATAGATGAAATGGTAGTGTATATATTCAAAATAATCCTTGAGTCAGGGAAAATAGATGAAAATAGATTCAAACAGTAAAATACTACTTTGTGTGTTAAAATGGGTGATGCGGATTCGCCGTATCATTCTCTTTGCTTGTGTCTATATTTGAAGTTTTTTATAACAAAATATTGAAAAAAATTAAGTAACTTTTAAATTTTCCAGCTGGAATTCTATAAATACACACACATAAAATCCTTAAAAGATTTTGTACAGAAAGGGGTATTATCATATTACATACCCCTGCAGTCAACACTGAAATTTAACAAATTAAATTAGAAAATGTTGGTAAATAAACAAACAAGAAATTTATCTGGTTATCTCGATCTATTTCTACCTGTTTTGGATAGCAAGGAATACCTATTATTGGTCAATAGGGTTTCCTCTTCTATCTATTCATATTCTTTGCCCATTTTTCTATTCGACTGTTACTTTCATATCAACACATCTAAAGAATTTTATTTTTTTTTTTCCAAGAGTTTTCAAGCATTATATATATATATATTTTTTATATAAGTCTTATGATGAAGATTTCCTTTTTTTTTTTTTTTTTTTTTCAGGGGAAAATGGACAAAGGAAAGGATCAATGAGGGTGGGAGGGAAATGGGAAGAAAGAAGGGGAATGATGGTGGGGAGGAGTATATGTAATTTCTTATCTAATGGCTTTCTGTTTTTAATCACAAAGAACACTTAAAAAAATCATATTGAATTCATCCTATATTAGGAGGTTTGATCTGGAAAAGAAAAGTTCAGGAAACTAAAAGTCCAGTTTGGGTATCCTCATCTTAGGCACATCTTGGTATTTTGTATTGGTAGGTCTATCTTTACCACAATATATTATTTAGGACAGGATCACATTTGTCACTTCTTCCTCCCTACTACCCAAAGTGGTACCAGTCCCATAAAATAGTCAATAAAGCTTTACAGAGTGAACAGATAAGTCAATTTTTTTTTAACTCTCCTGAGTGAACTGAATTTTTTTGAGACTCATAAGTAAATATGTTTTCCTGTTTACTTTGTCTATTACAGCCAGATTGTATGAGTGGGGTATTAAAGTCTCCCACTATTATTGTATTGTTGCATATTTCTTCTATCATATTAATTAATGTTTGTCTTAGATATATCAATGCTCCCATGTTGGGTGCGTATATATCTATAATTATTATAACTTCTTTTTGGATTGTTCCTTTAAGTCATTATGTATAACCTTGATTGTCTCCTTTTCAGGATCTTTAAAGTCAATTTTATCTGATATGAGTATTGCTACTCCTGTTTTCTTTTGGTCCATAATTGCATAGAAAATCTTTTACCAGCCCTTCATTTTCAGTCAGTATATATCCCCTATTTTAAGGTAGTTCTCTTGTAGACAACATATATAGGGGTCTAGTTTTTGTGTCCATTTGACCCATTTTAGTCATCTCTTGTATACAAGGTATGTAGGGGTCTTGTTTTTATGTCGATTCGGCCAGTCTTTGTCTGTTGATTAGGGCATTCAGCCCATTAACGTTTAAAGCAATTATTGATAAATAGGATTTACTTTATTGTTTTGGGTTCGAATTTATACACCCTTTTAATGATTCCTATCTAGAGAATGTCCTTTAGTTTTTGTTGGAGAAATGGTTTAGTGGTGCTAAATTCTCTCAGCTTTTGCTTATCTGTGAAGCTTTTGATTTCTCCTTCATATTTGAATGAGATCCTTGCTGGATACAATAATCTAGGCTGTAAGTTATTTTCTTTCATCACTTTAATTATGTCCTGCCATTCCCTCCTGGCTTGGAGAGTTTCTATTGAAAGATCAGCTGTTATCCTAATGGGAATTCCCTTGTGAGTTATTTGTTGTTTTTCCCTAGCTGCTTTTAATATTTGTTCTTTATATTTAATCTTTGTTAATTTGATTAATATGTGTCTTGGGGTGTTTCACCTTGGGTTTATCCTGTTAGGGACTCTCTGGATTTCTTGAACTTGAGTGGTAATTTCCTTCTCCAATTTAGGGAAGTTTTCAACTATTATCTCCTCAAGTATTTCCTCATGGTCTTTCTTTTTATCTTCTTCTTCTGGAACTCCTATGATTCGAATGTTGTAGCGTTTAATGTTATCCTGGAGGTCTCTAAGATTGTCCTCATTTCTTTTAATTCGTTTTTCTTTTTTCTCCTCTGATTCATTTATTTCTAGGATTCTATCTTCTAATTCGCTAATCCTATCTTCTGCCTCTGTTATTCTACTATTTGTTGCCTCCAGGATGTTTTGGATCTCCTTTATTACATTATTCATTATGTGTTGACTCTTTTTTATTTCTTCTAGGTCCTTGTTAAACCTTTCTTGCATCTTCTCAATCCTAGTGTCCAGACTCTTTAACTGTGATTCCATTTTGATTTCGAGATTTTGGATTAATTTCACAATCATTATTCGGAATTCTTTATCAGGTAAATTCCCTATCTCTTCCTCTTTGGTTTGGTTTGGTGGGCATCTATCCTGTTCCTTTAGCTGCTGGGTATTCTTTTGTCTCTTCATTTTGTTATAATCGCCAAGTTTAAAGTGTCTTTACTATATTCTGGTAGTTTGTTGAATTCTCTTTCTTGTGGCGGTTTACAGGTCTTTTCAGTATCTCTCTGCCCTGTTACAAAGGTGGCAGAGATGAACACCCAAATTTAAGCCGGCCAGGTTCCGGCACTCGGATAATCGTCAGAAGCACAGACTCGGTTACTCGGTTGAGTCTGCATTTTATGCCCTTCCCAGATCCGAGTAGCACAGGTGATGAAATGTTTAGCGAGCGCAGCTGCTGCGACTTATCGCCTCCCCACCGCTCAGTTTTCTGGGTATACAATGGCGCACCTTCTCAGGCAGATGTTGACCATCCAGAGCCCCAAGAAGCGTGACTCAGCACAGAAACCTACCTAGAGTTCTGCAAACAGTGTCTCTCTAGGGCTGTGACTGCCCGCCTCCGGCCCTGGCTGCCTGTCACCGGAGTGGGATGGCCTGCAGCCGGCTATCTCAATGCAGTCCCCTGTTCCTCACGTAGTCCTGGTGGTGTCCCAAGTTAGGGCTGGTCCTTGATGTAGTAGATAACCAACAGTCTGGTTATTTCGCTCAGATAGCGCTTGAGACAGCCAGGGCAAATCCTTTCTCAAAACGATGCAGGCCGCGCCGCTCCTCCTAGCCCAGCCGCCGCTTGCTAATAGCAAATGCTGGTGTCCGCGCAGCTTCTCCGCAAAAGGAGTTACCGCAGGGCTCATTTTCTCCTTTTGAAGACAATGAATTGTCTTTCTAAGTGCCTGATGTCCTCTGCCGGCATTCAAAAGTCGTTTTGTAGAATTTAGTCAGCATTCAAATGTTCTTTTAATGGATTTGTGGAGGAGAAAGTATTCTCCCCGTCCTACTCGTCCGCCATCTTAGCTCCTCCCTCAACACATCCAAAGAATTTTAAAACATGTATTCTGGACACAAACCCCATTAAACATTAAAAATATCTTCTCCAAATTATGTTTTCTACCTTTATTTTATGATATATTTTGACATACACCCAATTTTTAAGTTATAAAATTGTTTTTTTGTGGTTTTTTTTTTTGGTTTTTAAGAAATCCTTCTCTACCCCACATCATAAAGAAAATATTCCTATGAACAGAATATAAAAGTTTCCAAGTATGCTTTTTTTATAGTTAGATCTGTAATCTATCTAGCAAGTATTTTTGATATAGTATGAGGTAGAGATCAACTTTCCTTTTGATACCATTCTTGAACCATTTCTTCACTGAAACTTTATACTATTTTTGTTATATACCAATTTCCAATATTCCTATATCTATTTCTTGGCTCTCTACTCCCATTACTTGGCTCTCTACTCCATTGTCTATATCACACCATGGATCTTAATCTAAGGAGAGAGCATAGGTTTAACTGGAATTCTAAAACAGAAGGTACAATTCAAAAAAAGGTGAAGTACACTTCTAAAAGACATGGTTATTCAAAAAACACAGACTAAAGTAACCTCTAATAAAAGTGGATTGAAATTTTAAGTATTTTATGGGAGGCTATGGAATCAAACCTAGAGCCATGTCATGCAACATTAACAGAAAATAATTTTTCCAAGATGGTTTGATTAGTTACAGTGCTGCCTGGAGTGAGGGGAATAAGATAACCTTTTCAATGTCTTCTCTTAAAGGCCAAAAATCCTACAAAATCCACAGAATTTACAGCTGAAATGAACACTAGCAATCACCTGATATAAACCGCATTTTTCAAATGAGAAAACCAACAATCAAAGAACTTGGCTGAGAGCAAAAAGTCTAATGGCAGACCTGCAAATGAATTCAGGTCACTGCATTCCTGATACAGTCTTCCTAGCTCTGTATCACACTGTTTCTATTCAACAGAGAAGAGGGCATGCCAAGTGGGGGGACTGGAGGAGGAGGCACTGAGAGGAAGGACAGAAATGATATAGCAGTGTGAAACTGAGGCAAGTACACACACTGAAGTGTATTTAAAGACTCATACATTTATGCATGGAGAAATGTAGAAACTATTTTTAATCCTGACTACAACTCTATCTTGGCAAAAATATGCTGATAGCCTTAAAAATGACCTTACCCTTTGCCCAACCAATTCCTCCACTCCCAAAAACATTTCCCTAAGATTAAATTCAAGTGAAAAAAATAAAGCTATAAAATTCAAATAAATTTATTGTAACCTTACCTATAAAAGCAAAAACAAGAAAAAAAATAAAACAAAATCTCTAAGTACACAGTGAAATTTCAAATTCTGATTCATCAAATTGACTATTATCAAGGAATTTAAAAATAAAAGGAAGTAAAACAAAAACACAACAATAAAACTATATGCTTGTATACAACTATGCCCAAGAGGTGTGCATAAAACTACAAGTGAATATGTAAAACTTAGAAGTTTGGTTATCAAGCATGGCTCAATTTTTTTTCAACTGGTGGCTCAGACAGTCTGCCTATAATGTGGGAGACCTGGGTTCGATCCCTGAGTGCGGAAGATCCTCTGGAGAAGACAATGGCAACCCACTCCAGTACTCTTGCCTGGAAAATGCCATGGATGGAGGAGCCTGGTAGGCTACAGTCCGTGGGGTCGCAAAGAGTCAGATACGACTGAGCGACTTCACTTCACTTCGTATTACATAACTCCAGAAAAATGAAGATATTAATGAATCACAGAAGATATAGCAGCTTTAGAAAATTTTAGTGAAAAGTTCATAAACATATATACATACACACACACACTCACTGGAATCTGGCTATTAGTTATTAATACAAAGGTAATATGACTTAAGCATATACTTCTCTGTAAATTATTTCTCACTAAAAATACTTCATTATTAACCCTTCCCCCAAAGTCAACAGTTCACCCTTTTTAACAAGGACATAACATGTACTGAGTCAATTCAGTTGTATCCGAATCTTTGTGACCCTATGGACTGTAGCCCACCAGGCTCCTCTGTCCATGAGATTCTCCAGGCAAAAATACTGGGGTGGATAGCTATTCCCTTCTCCAGGGGATCTTCCCAACCTAGGGACTGAACCTGAGTCTACTGCGTCTCCTACATCGCAGGCAGATTCTTTACCACTGAGCCACTGAGGAAGTTCAAGGACATAATACACCATATGAATATAGTATGAGGTACTCAATCGATTCTTTACCAACAGACACTCAGGCTACAATTTTTTTTGCTAGTATAATGCTGCAATAAATGTCTTTGTATATTTCTCCCTACATATTTATCTTTTCTTCCTATAGAATAGATTCTCAGAAGTGGGACAGGTACATCAAAAGGCTTAAATATTCAACGCGCGATACCCTCCAAAAGGACTTTACAATTCAAAAATCAACAAAAATAATGTGCTTCATTTTCTTTACACCCATTCTAGCACTGGATATAATCAGTGTTTTAAATTTCTGCCAATGAGATAAAAATGTCTGTAATTTTACTTTTGTTTTCTGTTTCTGAATCAGTCTTTCCAGTGAATTTACCTAACTACTTTACATGTCTGTTTAAAGAATCAGCTTTTATTTAGTTTTTTACATTTTTGTTAGTTTTCTACTTCATTAATTTTAACCTATCTTTTGCTCATCTTCTTCTTGTCCTAACTTCCTAAAAAAAAATTATTATTTATTTTTAGTTCTTTTAAAATATTCAAGGTTATAAATTTTGCTCTAAGTATAGCTTGAGGTGTGTGTGATAGGCTTGGACTGAAATATTTTCATCACTTGCTAGATAAGTTATAAATAACATGAAGGAAATGAAAAGGATAATATTTCTGACCCAAAACAACAATCTCCAAAGCAGACTGTACATTTCCCCCCTCAGTGCCCAGAAGAGCCAACAAAGGACACATTGATGATGACTTTTATTAAACTAGATACTCTTTCTATAAGCGCTTCCCCGATGGCACTAGTAAAGGTCCTGACTGCCAATGCAGAAGATATAAGAGATGTGAGTTTGATCCCCGGGTTGGGAAGATCCCCTAGAGGAGGGCATGGCAACGAGAAATCGAACAGGACTCTATAGTCCTTGCCCCTAACCATGTCCCCTGCATGCCTGTTGTCTGTGGAAAACTTGAGACAAACAGTAAGTTTAAACAGACAAGTGAGAAATGTGGAAACAAAGGAAAACAGTCAAAGGAGACTAATTATAATAATGGAGTCATCAAGCATAGTCAAGGACCTTTCGTTCTTTCTCAAGGTCTATAGATAATATTCTGAGCTATAGCCTGTGAGCTGTCTTATAGATAGTAGAACACCAGGTGGAGAAGTTAACTACATGATGACCAGACTGTAACCAGGATATGAGCTACCACAATTACAAGAACTGGCCACAAAGAAATGGGAACAAACAGACCCTGGAACTGAAGATGAACTACACCGAAAACAACGAGGATGATGGTGGTTAGGCCACTGAAGAGCAATTTGAAGATGACTGTCAGCGCTGACTGTGCTGTTCCTGTATGCAGCCCCCTCCTTCTGTTTATAAAAGCTCTTGCCTCACTGGTTGCCACTGGCGGGGAGGTGGAGAGAAAGTCAGCCTTTAGACAGATGTCCACCATCCTTCCCCTCCCTAGTTGCCAGCATCTGAAACAAAGCAAACTTCCCTGTGTCCCTTCTACCAACCTAGCCTGCTTACTGGCTTTTGAGCAGTGAGCAGCCAGACCCTCCACACTCTTTTGGTAACAAACCCACCCCAGTACTGATGCCTGGAGAAACCCATGGACAGAGGAGTCTGGGGGGCTACAGTCCTTAGGGCTTCAGAGCTGGACACGACTGAAATGACTTAGCAAGCTCTCTTTTTATATTACCTACGTTGATTCAAGATCATGTCTAATACTTAGTCCTTACCAGAAATGTCCTATTTCTCTATAGCTCTGGTTTCTATCACTGACACTACAAAGGTGGGAAACTGACTAAATCCAACTAAATGCAAAAGGAAGATAAGAAGCAATTAAATACATTATCAATTTTCAATTTGTAACAACTTATTTCTTAAAACTTCTGTCCTGATATTCTAAAATTCTTTTTTTTTTTTTAATACCACTCACCTGCTGCAAACCCTGTGTCCCAGATACAGGTACTTGCATGATGGTTTGACCTTGTCCACCAGGAACAGCCTGGACCATGATAGGTTGGCCAGTTGATGTGATTAACTGACCTCCACTGACCTGTACCATTAATGGCTGCCCCTGGACCTAGAATAAAGTAAAATAAGAACAATGAAATAACATAAGACACAAAATGATTTTTACCTAAAGACAATCACTGCAACTACTCTGCTGTCTTGCTAGAGGAGGAAAAAGTAGGAGAGACACTAAGAAAATAATTTCAGGTCCTCATCCTCAAGTAGTCTTCTTCAAAAATACAGTATCTGTAACTAAGTGCCAAGCTGAATACTTAAAAGTCAGATAAAATGGGGTATAAGCAGAGTCTTTGGGAAGTCTCAATAGATACAAGGTGTTTATCATCAAATACAGGCTAAACTCATGAGAAGTATCAAATCATCAAGACTATTTGCCTTTTTAGTCCAATATCCAGGAATAGTCTCAGGTGAAGACTGGAGAGTAGGCAATGAGAGGGAGGGCTGATGGTGGTTGGAGTGCAAATTCTAAGTGACTTGGAAGGAGTAAATCAAATTGTATCTGGCAATGACTTCAGGTGAGGTATCAAGCAGCTCCAAAAACTTATGTAGAATACCCTTCCTCCCTGCAGTTTCTCAAGCATAAATGAAACACATACCTTTTACCCTCTACCTCACCACTGAGAATTCTTGTCCTATGGTTGTTTAAGGAGCCTACTAGTAAAAATGCCTAGAAATATATTGGTCAATTTATAATTTTTGCAGTGGGACTGCTCATACTGGACCCTGCAATATCTGCATAGTTCTTTTAGCTTTAAAAAGCATGAAAATTATACAAATTTTTAACAGTACCAAAAAACTCTCAACTTTCAATCTCCAATGAGTAAATGGATCACTCTTAAAACCCAGGATACTGAAAGTGCTGTAACATCTTGAGTCTTAATATAAAAATGTCTAGCTATCTGAATGCATTCTGAAAGTCAAAAACCAAACCGCTTTTGACGTGAATTGAAATGTTCAACAAAATCGCTGAAAATCCAAAACTTTCAGATTCTATCTTTGTTTTGAGGAACTATTCGTAACTATTTGTAGATCAAAAGAAAATTTGTATATCTGAAATAATCATTCTCAATGCCAGTGAAAGTATGTTCAAATAACAGTAATTAGTTAAAAGATCAATCTGTCCTAGATTAGTAGATTAGATATTAAGCCCTCCCCACCCCTATGAGCATACTGGAATCTTTAGGAACATTCAAATTCTGTGTTTTGTTAAACTGCTCCTTGACAAATTCCACTTTACTTTTTAAAGACTTTACAATCTGATTCTCCTCTGCTTTCTTCCTGTCACTTCCCCATCCCAAATCAAATTCCCTTTGCTATACTAATGCTTCTACATGCTCTATTAGTAAAGATTTTTAAAAATATTTATTGCATAACTAACTGAAAGAAGTATTTAAAATTCTCCACAAATAATCAGAGCCCTAGAGGAAAGGTTTCCATTATCTCCATAAAGTGCTTCCATTTCTTTAAGTAAAATCTGCATAAGAAGGAAACAAGTTTTAAGGCAACTATTTTTGTAATTTTCTGGCTATCCATCATCTTAACTTCTCCCTTCACCGACAGGCTATATATGCACATGATGAACCATTTGAGACTCCAAGGAACCTGCTGTTTTTACAACATATGATGATACAAGGATACATGCATCAGACAAGAAGCCATACATACAGTTAAGAGCATGTTACATTCCCATTCCACAAGTGGTTAACGACAATACTGTTTTATGTATCAATAGATGAAGCAAGCATGAAAAACATGAGTACCAAGCTGCTGAACTCTGAGATTTGAATAGTTTGGGAGTACCTACAAACTCAGCTTATTTCAGCTTAATTTATGTTTAGATTTGGCTGTATATCATCAAACATTAAAGGCGGCAGGTACGGGCGTAGGGCTGAAAGGGTAAAGTGAAATAACTACAAGAAGGGAGTTCACTGCAGGATGCTTGCTAAGCAGCACTAATAGAGATGCCAGTTCTACATTCTAGGTCCTACTCATTTCCATTCAGAGGAGAAAAAAGGCAGGCTACTTGAACTTTGCCAAGTTCTCAAAAATATGCTCATTTTAGTTAAAGTAACCTAATAAATACAGAAAAGACTTTTGCTTCTTCTGTTTACATAGGAACTGGCCCAAATTTAACCCCAATTTAGGTATTTAATTTGCTCACATAATGTTAAGAAACTGCATTAAGTAGGAATTCTTACGGTGGCTATAATACCTAAGATTTACAGATAGCATATCTCTCTTCTGTCCAACCAAGAGCTATGGGGCAATCTCTGCAGATCCAATAATAAGGTCACAACTTCCCCAAGAAAAGTAGTGAGAGGATAGCAGAGATTAATAAGATTCAGTGATTAGATCAATCTTGTCAAACGCAATCATTATTTTATATCTGAGTTGTCCCTTTAATAAAGCACAATCTAGCCTAATAAAATGTATACATTTTCTTCTCTATTATCATAATACAAAGTTCAAGAAAATTTACCATGCAATCTTTAATTAGAGAATCTGGGCTCTAAATAGGTTCTAATGCTACTTGTAAGAATTTCTTCACTGATTTGTTCTCAGGTGTTCCCCCCAAACATACTAGCCAAATACCACTTTTCAGACAACTGATACAGCATCACTACATGATTTAGCACAACACATTAGGAAACTGGCATCTTATAAGCCTCAAAGACAAGTTAGCAGCATCAAAGTCATGCAACTGGCTTTGCCATCCCTCCGTGAGATCCTACGACAAACAGCACCAGACAAGAGGAGAGAAGTTCATGCAGTGCTTACAGAGAGTCAGAGAGAGCACCACTACCTGCAGGGTCTGGACTTGCTGGCCTGAGGCGGATGCCACCTGGGCCTCAGTCTGCAACTGGACAGCAGTGACACCACCCTGCTGCTGAGAACAGGAACAGGAAGAGCTTGAAATGTGTCAGGAAGGAAATGTATAGTTCAAGACATGAGATCACCTTACCTCTTGTGGGAGAGGAAGGGTCTTCTTTCAATAGCCCCACCCTACACAGGACTTTCAAACTGGAGACTCCCTATACTGAAGCTTTTTGTTGAAGGTAACAGATTACAGACTTCTATCTTACAAATTACAGATTACAGTCTTCTGTCTCCAGAGCAAAACTCAAATACACTTCCATGATTCAAAAACATTGATGTAGCTGACATTATTAACAAAAAATTTTTAATGCAGTTCTTCCCTCCAAAATTAAGCATTTGGTCCTTCTGCATGAAGTTATTTTAATGTTCTTTTTATTTCCTCAAATGAGTTCACAAGAACAAAATAGTTCATCAGATTTTAGCAGCCTAGAAGCTATAATGAAGAACTTCTGGAACTTGAATGCAATCACCAGAAAGGAAGAATAAAGCAATCACTATGAGACAAAAACATCTTCACGAGGTCACTGCTCTCATGTCCCCAAACTAGGATTACTCCTATTCAGTTGGACTACCTTAGAAGCAATGTATTCATAGACTTGACTTAATTTTTATTACTCCTAGTAGTAACTTCAGACAGATCAAGAATTCACTCACTAGGGCACCGGTATGAATGAATGGAGGGTTCTCTGTGGAATCTCCCTTTCTATCAAGGCAGCTGAAAGAAGCTGTAGTTTTGTGGAAAGAAAAGCCAGCAAAGGAATTTTGACAATTAGTCTCTTTTAATAAAAAGTAGCTCCTTCCTTTGGTCATTAGATAGAACAACTCACCATCAAAACCATCACTGCCCACCTACTTCCCGCCCGCCCCCCCCCCCCGACTAATGACTTTTCTATATTATCTAGGTCCCATTTTGGAAACAAAACATTTCTAATTTTGGCCTATAGGCCAAATCAATGCACAATAAATTTATTTTCTTCTCTTCTAGGGAGAAAAAACAAGTTTTCCTAAAACAAACCCAAGTATATATAATCAGAAAATGTAATCTGTGTATAAATTCAAGAAGGCAACCTATCTGAATTAGGAATAAACCAGCAGCAGAAATTCTAATATGTGCTTATCCATAAGTGTGGATACCTATTATACTCATATTGAACTAGAGGTTTTCAAAATAAACACTGTGATGGATCAAATTAAATAGTGGATTTCTTAGAAGCTATCTTGGTTTATGACTTAATCACAAACTACAAGATGGCTTAATCAGTAAGAGAAACAACCAAATTTAATCCAGGAAAACAAAACCACCCTTCAAAGCTCCATTAAAAGGGGGCAGTTTATTAAACCAGGAACCCATGACATCAAATTCTAAGTAGTTATGGACTGGAGAGACTTCTGAACAGAGAAAATCAGAGAAATTACAATAAATCCAATCTTCAAAAAGTACTTCAGCACACATCACCAGACCCACTAGAAGATCCGATGCCTCTCAAATCCAGAACTGAGAAGTGTTATTATCACCTCCACTGCTGTCATTTTGTTTAAAGCAGTTTTATTTCCATACCTGCTGCTGGATCTGTCCAGCCTGTACAACAATCTGCTCTGCTGAACTGTTGCTGTTTGCTGCATACTGTTCCATGGCCCCTCCAAGTTAAGAGTCCTGTCCACAGTCAGCGTCACTCTGGAGGCCCTAGAGGACTGCCAGACGCACTCCTATTAGAGAGGGAAGAAAAAAAAGTAGAGTGAGAGTGCTAGTTACGGCCTTTGTTAATATGCATTAACATATTAACATTTAATATGTTAAATAGCATCTTGATAATGCTATTTAACATATTTAAAAATGCTTAGTCATTACTCATCAGCAACTTTCCCTTTCAGTACTACTAGAGGGACACTTGCACCTTAGAAATTCTCATTAAGCTACAGTATCACTTTCTTACAAGGCCCATTTAACACAGATTTTCAGGCCTGCACATGTACTTTAGAGAACTGTGCTTTTAATTTGTAACACATTTGCACTAAATGTGATATGCAATTTAAAATTTTAGGGTTTATTATTTAGTACGTAATCACCCAGATCTGAAGTCCAACAGATTGCTTATCAGTGTTAAGTAAGAAAGACACAGTGAAGGTTTAGGAGTTTGGGCTTTAATCCAGAGCAATAAATAAAAATGAATTACAGAAATGGCATAAATGCTATTTGCAGATTAAAGAAAAAAATTTTACATATCAAGGCTATTATTTTCTCTGAAAAGAATCTACATTTTCCTCAGCCATGAATCTGAATGCCTGATAATACCCCACCCTTTGTTAATTTTAACCTTTTTTAATGACAATTTTCAAATATATACCCCAAATAGTGAGAACACTATAATGTTCCACCTAATCCCCATAGCAATCACCCAGCTTCAACAATTTTCAACCCATGGTCAATCTTATTTCACATATATCTCATCCATTTTTCCACCCACTCTTCCCCTACATTGCTGTTGTTCAGCTGCCAAGTTGAGAGTCTGACTCTTCGTGACCCCATGGACTGCATTATTTTGAAGCAAATCCCAGACACCTTATTACTTCATAGCTCCATAAATACTTCAGCATCTGCCTCCAAAGAGTAAGGATTCTTTTGTCTTTATCATTTTATCACAATGATACTGTGTATCTACAATTACTTCAAACATTAAAAATTTTGTAAGTTTTTAATATCATTAAGAAAAAAAAAAGCAAGGGAATTCCTCCCCCCACCCCGTCCCCGCCCCCAAAAAATCTACTTCTGCTTCATTGACCACACTAGAATCTTTGTTTGGATCACAACTGTGGAATAGTCTTAATGAGACAGGAATACCAGACCACATTACCTGCCAAGACAAGAAGCAACAGTTAGAACTGGACATGGAAAAACGGACTGGTTCAAAATTGGGAAAGGAGTATGTCAAGGTTGTGTATTGTCACCCTGCTTCTTTAACTTATATACAGAGTACATATCATGTGAAATGCCTGATTGGCTGAAGAACAAGCTGGAATGAAGATTGCCAGGAGAAATATCGACAATCTCCAATATGCCCATGATACCACTTTAATGGCAGAAAGTGAACAGGATCTAAAGAGCCTCTTGATGAAGGTGAAAGAGAAGAGTGAAATAGCTGGCTTAAAACTCAACATTCAGAACACAAACATCATGGCATCCAGTCCCATCACCTCATGGCAGACGGGGAGAATGTGGAGACTGCGTCATGTTTCATTTTCTTGGGCTCCACAATCACTGTGGATGGTGACTGCAGCCACAAAATTGAGACACTGGCTCCTGGGAATAACAGCTATGACAAACCGAGACAGCGAATTAAAAAGCAGAGACATCACTTTGCCGACAAAGGTCCATATAAGTCAGTTATGGGTTTTCCAGCAGTCATGTATGGGTGTGAGAGTTGGACCATAAGGAAGGCTGAGCACTGAAGAACTGACGCTTTTGAACTGTGGTGTTGGAGAAGACTCTTGAGAGTCCCTTGGACTGCAAGGAGATCCAAACAGTCAATCCTTAAGGAAATCAACCCTGAATATTCATTGGAAGGACTGGTGCTAAAGCTGAAGCTCCAATACTTTGGCCACCTGATGTGAAGAAATGACTCACTGGAAAAGACTGATGCTGGGAAAGATTGAGGGCAAGAGGCGGCCATAGATGATGAGATGGTTGGATGGCATCACTGACTTAATGGACAGGAGCTGAGCAAACTCAGGAAAATAGTGAAGGTCAGGAAAGCCTGGCGTGCTGCAGTTCATGGAGTCACAAAGAGTCGGAAATGACTTAGCGACTGAATAACAGCAACAAATATCATTAAATGTGCAGTCAAGGCCCACTTTACTCTTCTCATACACTTTAACAGCTGGAAGCTCCTTTTTGAAATAAGGACACGATTAGATAAACTGAATAATGAGAACCCTGAATAAAGGCTTGATATAAAAACTTTAAATCTTCTCCCAAACTTTTCTCCAGGCCTCCATAAATTCTAAAATTTGAGTGACAGTTACACTTGAGTGACATTGAGTTACATGAGCTGCACATCATAGCAGCAAAGCAATGTACCTCTCTCCCTACAAATCCACACATGGTGGATGAGATGAATTACCCACCTTGATTGTTAAGTGGCTCAGTATTTGTGAGTGCCCAAATATTTAGGAAGAAGTGCACTGACGGGTGAATTACGTTTAGACATAGATATATACAGATACCTCTCTAAAAAGGCAAGTACAGTACATTAAGAGCAGATTCTAGATGATGGGTACACAGGTATTTAT
This sequence comes from Tragelaphus eurycerus, assembly GCA_935064755.1. NCBI lineage: Eukaryota > Metazoa > Chordata > Mammalia > Artiodactyla > Bovidae > Tragelaphus > Tragelaphus eurycerus. The sequence continues at coordinate 16,553,841 of CAKXYN010000027.1, read as the reverse complement.
TATAAAACTCAACTTTACTGTATATCTAAAACATTTTATACTAAATGTTGGGAGGAAAATCTAATAAAACTCAATCAAGTCTATTACTTATAACCAAATCGGTACAGAGTATAAGAGTGTAAGAGCCATAAGTGAGTGGCAGGATGACCGTGCCACAGAGCCCGACAGTATATATGGCCATGTGGTTCTTCATCTCACCACCCTTGCTCTAATGGAATGCTCACCAAACACGCATCTAGCTATAATTTGGATTCACATGTACAGTAGCCAACAGGGAGCAGATATGATCAGTAACACAAGTAAACCTAACAGTTAATGCTCATTGCATACTGACAAATCGACTTTCTGATTTTTATATGTCTCTTCTAAACTGGCTGACTGAGTTGGCTCCTCAGAGATTCTGGGAACCGTACAGAAAACCAGATTTTCAGCCAGACTAAGTGGCTCTTTCAGGGAAGTGAATGGTCTTTCCTAAATTCTATCTTGTCTCTAACTGCAATACACACAATGCATTTATGTTTCTAAGCTAATAAAATTAAAAATTAAAGGTCATGAGTAGTGTGATTTCATTTATATGAAACCCTGAGATGGTACTAGTAATCCAAAGACATAAGGTAGATCAGTGGTTTCCTGGAAATGGAAAAGGGGGAAGAGGGAAGTTGACTGGGATAGAGCATCTGGAACTTTCTGGGGGTGATAAAATGTTTTATATTTTCATTATGGTGGTGGTTGCAGTTGTGTATAAATTTATCAAAATCCATCAAAACGTACTGCTGCCGCTAAGTCACTTCAGTCGTGTCCGACTCTGTGTGACCCCACAGACAGCAGCCCACCAGGCTCCCCCGTCCCCGGGATTCTCCAGGCAAGAACACTGGAGTGGGTTGCCATTTCCTTCTCCAGTGCATGAAAGTGAAAAGTGAAAGTGAAGTCGCTCAGTCGTGTCTGACTCTTAGCGACCCCATGGACTGCAGCCCACCAGGCTCCTCTGTCCATGAGATTTTCCAGGCAAGAGTACTGGAGTGGGGTGCCATTGCCTTCTTCGATCAAAACGTACACTTAAAATGATTATCCTTTATGTCTAAACTATATCTAAAAAGAGTTGATTAATAAAATAAGGATCAGGAAGGAATGTCCTCTGTATTTTAACAACCCACTCCACCTTCAGTCCCCTTCCTGTGCGAGATTTTTTCCCTTGACCCCTAATTTCCAGAAATTTACATCATACTGGAAGTGCAAAGAAATGACTGATAAAATGTCATGCAGGTTTTCTTTTTTTTTAATTTTTTTTTTAAATTAAATTTTATTTTGCAGGTTTTCTTTTAACTAGTTTATACTCGTAATACAAATGCTGCTGCTGCTGCTGCTAAGTCACCTCAGTCGTGTCCAACTCTGTGTGACCCCATAGACGGCAGCCCACCAGGCTCCAACTTAAAAACATTTAAAACAAAGGTTCACCTAGTCAAGGCTATGGTCTTTCCCGTGGTCATGTATGGATGTGAGAGCTGGACTGTGAAGAAGGCTGAGCGCCAAAGAATTGATGCTTTTGAACTGTGGTGTTGGAGAAGACTCTTGAAAGTCCCTTGGACTGCAAGGAGATCCAACCAGTCCATTCTGAAGGAGATCAGCCCTGGGATTTCTTTGGAAGGAATGATGCTAAAGCTGAAACTCCAGTATTTTGGCCACCTCATGAGAAGAGTTGACTCATTGGAGAAGACTCTGATGCTGGGAGGGATTGGGGGCAGGAGGAGAAGGGGACGACAGAGGATGAGATGGCTGGATGGCATCACTGACTTGATGGATGTGAGTCTGAGTGACCTCCGGGAGTTGGTGATGGACAGGGAGGCCTGGCGTGCTGCAGTTCATGGGGTCGCAAAGAGTCGGACACGACTGAGCAACTGATCTGATCTGATCTGATACTTTGATGGGTCAAAACAGAAGGGGTTTCAAGTTTAACAGCAATTTCTTGTCATATATTAATGAGGGAGTGATTCAGCTTGAAGCATGATATTTAGACTGCCAATGGTGAAGAACCGTCGCCACCAGCTTCTGTGAAGCCATATGTTCCCATTATTGTGAGCTTCAGTTAGCAGAACTGCAATATAATTGACATCGTCTTTCCTGAAGTGCTTTTCTGCCCACATTCTGACAGAATTAAGTCAGCCAGATTTAGTCTGTCTAGTTCTTGCTCCTAACTCAAAGTTTGAATGTCTTTTCCTCAAAGATAGAAAGAACATATGTTTATTCTGGTTAGCAAGAAAATCTCTTCCTCCTCACTTCAAGGTACAGAACCTGAAATGCAGCGAATTACTTCGAAATCCATTTGTTTTGGACCAACATACATTTTAACTCAACCAGAAACTCAACCTAAATAAACAAGTGAAAAATCCTGCAGAATTATCATATTTGATCAACACTACCAGGCAAAGACTAGAAGAGCAGTTTTTAAACTTTTTGACAGATCACAGTAGGAAACACATTTCATATCACAAATTCACTTAGAACATATTTTTAAAAAGTAACTAAAAGTTTCATGACTGATCTTGTAAGTATAACTTAAGATGATTGGTAGTATTCTCTATTCTACTGTAAAAAATTACCAGCATTGGCCCACTAAATTGACTTCACAACTTAACAGGTCCTGATCGATGTTTGATAGAAGACTAGAGAACAAAGAGCTATATGGTATCCCCATCATCCAAAAGGTTTCTGGACTGCAGTTCCGAATTTGCATAATCTCCACTAATGATGGATCACCTGTCACACACTGTTGTGAAGGTTTTAGAAATAAAAGGAAAACTATATGTTTTTAACTTCAGAGAGTCTTTAAATTTAGTAAAGGAGTAAAAATCTGTACGCAATCCCTAAAGGAAAAAAACAAGAGTCTGAAGGACAGAAATTGGGGACAGACATGAAGTCTTTAAAAAAAAATGTGGCATCTGACCTGGTCTTAAGCTAAAGTAGGATTTACACGTGACCAAGTGGAAGAGAATGGAGTGCTCCAAATGAAGACATAGCATAAAAACAAAGAGAAAAATTTCCACATATAAAACAGTAGGCTAAAAGGCCACATGTCAAGAGAAGCTAAAGGTCAGATTACTGTACTCAAAATTCCAGGCAAGGAAGTTCTTTTGCAAATATTATTGCTAAACCATAGAGGGGTTTAGCAATAATATGACCAGACAATAACTGTCTTTTAGAAAGAAGTCTAGCAAAAATGTTTGCTGGTTTTAAAGTGACACATACTACCATTTTTAAGTCCCAAGGTATTTATCCTCTCCAAAGGCAAATGTAAACGTTCTAAAAAAAATATCTAAATCACAGTGCCCCATCTATCAGATATTTTACAAATCAATTTTTTAAATGAGTTCAACAATAAAAAATTCATGGCAAAAAATGAAAACAAAAGTGTCCCCAATTTTTTAGTAGTGGAAAGAGCACTAAAGTAGCTTTCTGAAACTTACCAGTTATATGACTTCAGTAAATGTGATTATAAAAATAGGCATCATATATTAAAGGCTAACTATATGTAACAAGGACTGCTGTACTGTGCTTCACCTCAGTAAAAAATTTTAAAGTCCTAGGAGAAAAATCTCCCTTCCACCCCTCCAAAATCAGCTGTTATTGTGGAGCAGAATCTTATAGGCCAGTAACTTATTTTTCCAAACTTGGGGGAGGAAAAAAAGTGCTTCTAGACTTCTTCTGAAATCTCCACAAAATAACTGCTTCCAAAAAATCCCTTAGCAAAATATACAAGTGGTTTTACCAACTGCATTTCCCAACCTCCTGAACGGTCACAAATGCCCACTGCCCTATACTTTATTCTTCCACCGAACACACAGCAAAGTTTGGTGCCTCAGCACATGCTCTTCTCTTTGTAAGCAATGATCTTCCGTTCTTTCCTCCCGAAAGAAATCCCATTATCCTTCAAGGCCAATTAAAAGTGTAGCAATGCTGGCCTTCCACCGAGGCTGTCGTTAGCTCACACATCACACAATTGAACTTGGCCCCGTTACAGTACTAACCCTGAGAGATGAATCACCTGTTCACCTGTCAATCTCCACCAGGCTGGGAAGGTTCTCATCGACCGCTAATCACTCTCCCCCCAGCAGATGGACGCCTGGTTTATAGTAACTGTTCGATACTTGGCTATCAAAGATTTCCTCTCACCCTAATGAAAACCCCAGAAGACTGTTAAGTTTCTATAAATACTCAAGAAAACGTCAACATACTGGGAAAAAAACAAACCAAGAGATGGCTGTGAACCAAGCTAACGAGTGAAGTCTGACATGTTCGAAATGACACAGAAAGGTGAAAGGAAAAGAAACTGTACATTCCTAAGGGAGCGAGAATCCACGAGATGAGCAACAACAGATAAGACTAATGAAAGCAAATTGTGCAGCCTCGGGGGAAAGGAATGCACAGAGCTCGAAATCTTCTAAGAGCGAGGTTCCAGGCACCGAATGGACAGGGGCTCACAGCCCGGGCAAGGAAGGGACACCGCCTGGATGGGCTCCAGGACGGAGGTGTGCGGTTCTGCCCGGCGATCGGGGCGGGGAAGAGAGGAAATGACGAGCCAAAAGGGGGTGGTAACGGCGCCGGGACCGGAGACCCGGGAGTGCGCTAGGAGGAGGGGCGCAGCGGGGTCCGAGGAGCGGGCGCACTAACGAACCCCTTCCCCGCCCCCCACCCCTCCGGCAGAGGGACGGCGGGGGCGGGCCCGCAGAGTGTCCAGGCAGGGGCGGGCCGGCCCCCTCTCCGCGCTGCACGCGGGGCCCAGTGGCCACGGCGCGCGTCTCCCCCGGTCCTCCTTCCCCACCTAGGGGGGCTGCAGTCAGAACAGACCCGCTCACGGAGGGGAGGGGTGCGCGGGCCTCGCGGGGGAAAGACTTCCCGTCCCGGGGGCCGCCGCGTGTTGAGTGCAAGGGCAGGTTTAAGTTGTGAGACTAGAAAGACCAGGAGGAAACTGCCTAGGCCCGAGTGGGTGTATACCTGAACGTAGGGGCCTTGTGGCAGGTAAACCCCACATCCCCGGGTCTGGAGCCCGAGAAACTGGGCCAAAGGGTCGGGGAGAACAGCGACGCATCCCGAACTGGCCCTGGCACCGTGCGCGGGTCTGGGCCCCGAGATGCCCGCTCCCGAGGGCGCCATCCCTTCGCGGGGCGGCCCCCTGCAGGCCTCGGTGGGGAGTGCCCCGGAGACCTTCGCAGGCTCTGGTCCGGGGCAGCTGGTCACCCCGCTCGGCTAGACTCAGCTCGACTCCCGGGGCTCGACAGGCGCCTGGGCCTCTCCTGAGTGGTCAGCGAGACCCGCCAATCGGGGCGCTGGGGCCGGCTCTGGGCCGCTGGATATTGGCTCCTCACACTCACCGTGCCTCGCTCCCCCGGTTCGCTGCCCGCGCTGATTGGCTCCAGTACCGGACCCCGAAACCCAATCAGAGGCTCCAGCCGCCGCTGCCGCCGCCACTGCCGCTGCCTCGCAAAATGGCGAAGTCGAACAAAGGGGAATCGGGCCTCCCTCCAACTGCCTCCGCGCAGGCGCCTCTTAGGCCACGCCCCCCACCACGAGCTCTGGGCTCGCCCCACCCCCGCAGAAGCAGCACTGCGCAGGCGTTTGCCTTAGCCACGCCCACTCTCCTGATTGGCTCCCACCCGGCCGAAGGAATACGCAGGCGCCTTCTAGGCGCGCCAGACCCTTCCACTCAAAGGCCGCCCTGAACATTAGCACCACGCAGGCGCTAAGTAACTCCTTTGCCAACTGCCCTCCCTCTTCTTTGCGGCCCCTGGAGACACACCCCTTGGGACTTAATGCGCAGGCGCCGCTCTACCCAACTTGCATTCGGCTGTCTCGTTACGCATGCCCGGGCGGCGGCGGCGGTCGGGCTTCACCGCCGGAAGTTCGGCGGCCATCACCAAAGAGTGCAGGTTCGGCTAGCTAGCTAGAGGGGCTCGTTTCCGCCCGGCTCCCGGATAGTGGGCGGCCATCTTAGGTACGCGCAATTAAAGGCTGTGGTGGGATTGGCTTCGTATCGTGGGCTCGTCCGCTGTTACCCACCTACCAGAGCCCTTCCCCGCGGGGCGGGACCTCGTGACGGCCAACTCCTTTCCAGGTGAAGGGTAACGGGGGTACGTTGGGTGTTTGAGCGAGCCTTCTCGCTTCCTCCCACGGGATCCTGGGACAGGCCCTACGACCTGGCTGATCACCCTTAGGGTAGGAGACAGAGAATGGGAGGCCCCTCTCTACTTCTTCCCCCAGTTCCCCGCCCCCCCCAAAAGATGGGGGTGAGCCCTCCTTAAGGAGCCGCCTTCCCTCTCACCCCTGCCCGCGCCTTGGCAGTACACTCCGCCTGACCGGTACACTCTCTAGTTGGCGACTTAACTGGACTGTGGCCAAGTCCCACCTTTTTTCCCTGGGCCAGACCCAATGGGGAAGTACTGTTGCATCTTTCAGAGAAAAGACTGTCCTAAATCAGCCTTGCTTGGCGCGGGCGCGGGGAAAGGAGGAGGCGGGTCCTAGGACTGCCTTTCTTCCGCTCCTGGGAAGCGCGAAATGCCATCGGGTCGCGGCCGCCTCCGAACCCAGGCATTATTCCTCTCCTTGCCCCGAGGATTTTTGCGTTCTTTTCTAGAGAAGTCACACTCAGTAATAAACGGTGGGGGGAAAAGTTAGTACGTGGGTGGTCAGGGCAGTCAGAATGTAATGTATTTGGGCTGCCTAAGCATTTTTACTCCTTTTTATAGCTGAAGAAACACTTAAGTTCTGGAAATAGCGACCCAGTATCATGGCTGGCAGCCCTAATGAAGATTCAGAAGGAAGCCGAGTGCGTAACAACTATTAACTTATTGGTGAACTGAAATTAAGAATGATTGAGGTCAAAGCACAAACACTTTTTAATTAAACTAGTAATTGAATTGTCTTTTTTCCTCTTCTGTTGATTTATTTTAGAAAGGCTGATACAGTCTTAGGCAGAGCCCACTCATTACTTTGCACATGCTTTAATTCGCTTTACATAACTCATTAAGTTCTGAAAATTTGACTTTTAAATGAAGGAGGGATGGAGGGGAGAGGTAGTGTTGGTGGTGGGCACAGTAAAGGAAAAGAAGTAGCTTAATATTTTTCTATATGTAACAAAAGTTTTCTTTCTCTTTGCACATTTTAGATTACTTATGTGAAAGGAGACCTATTTGCATGCCCCCAAACAGACTCTTTAGTGCATTGTATCAGTGAGGACTGTCGAATGGGCGCTGGGATAGCTGTCCTCTTCAAGAAGAAATTTGGAGGAGTGCAGGAACTGTTGAATCAACGTGAGTTTTGAAAGCAGCTGAACTCACGTGCCCTGACTAAACCATCTTTTGATGCTCCTTTTAAGCTTAATAATTTAAACAAGATATATATGCACAGATGGGGTTCCTAACTACCGAGTCCTTTTAACTCTGCAGATTAAGTTTTTCCTCTACAGAGTTGATCTCTAGTTTGGGTTGGCCCACGAAACCTGAGTTCTTGTAAAAGTTTTACATTTCTTCTCCCTCTTTCATAAATGTTTCTTAATAATAGACTCCATTTGTGTGAAGCCTTTAATAACTCTGGCATGCTTAGCAAAGTCCACAGCTTTTAGCCTGGCATTCAGGATTCTCTGTTTGCCCATACTGTGCTTATGCTTCCAAAAGTTTAGAACTTTTCCTTACAAACACTTTGCGTTGCTTGCTCCCATTGATTGTAAAGCAGAAATATGTACCAGAATCAGAGATGGAGCTTCTGAAAACAGTTGCTGAGACCACAGTCCAGGGTTACTGAATCAGTCACCACTGGTGATTCCGCTCCCAGCCTAAAGAAAGCAACCTCTTACTGCTTTGTATTATATTTGTTTCAAAACACTACACAGTTCTCCTGACTGGAAACTGTTAAGTTTTTAATGTTAATACATCTATGGTCCCCCATAATGCTTAACACATGAGCTGTTTTTATGTAAAAATATAATTATTAAATTATTAAATACACATTTGGCAAGTGAAAAATGCTGTACATTCTAAAACATTTCAAGGCAGTAGACATTAACATTTTTTAAGAGAACAAGAAAGCGTATTTGAAAATGTAGCAGGATTGAAGGTGGAGTGTGAGGAAAATGTGATTGAAAACATGATTTCCTAAAACAGTAGGAAAACTGGAAGTTAAGGAATATGGTATTTAGGAAGGCTGATAAGGATCAAAGGGTTCTTCAGAGTTGAAAATTCTAGTTCTGAAGTAGACTCAGATCCATAAAGATCTTTTAAAAATCTAAGAATGAAGATCACTGTTTCAGTATTTCTTTTTTTACTATTAAATAACTATTTTTCTTAGAGAAAAAGTCTGGAGAAGTGGCTGTTCTGAAGAGAGATGGACGATATATATATTACCTGGTAAGACGGGGCCAGTTCTCAGTAAGTTTTAAGTATTAGCAAACAGATGGGCTTTGCTGCATTTATGTTGATCATAGTGTTTCTTTGTAGACAACCAAAAATGTCGAAAAGCTGACCTCATGCCGACTCAGATCCAGAGGTGGTGGCTATTTGGTGCACTGGGTTAGAAACATAAGGCTGCATCCCAACTCCGAGGGAAAAAGTTGGATATTTACCAAAGACCTGTTACATGATGTGCGAAAGTTAGGGATGCTTCCCTTGCTTTAATTCCTTCATTGTCGTAGTGAAATAGAGATAATAAAGTCCCAAGAGACGGATTGCTCAAAAGAGTTTTTCTCCCATCCTTCCTTACCAAATGCAGTGCCAGGTAATACTCCGCTCCTCTCCTGCTTGCTTCCTCCATGTGGATTTCTTCCATTGTCCCAATGGTCTTTGACCTGTGAAGGAGTGCAGTTTCTTGGTGATGCTGCTGGATGACTTAGAGCCACCTCACTACATGCTTGATTTGGGTAGCACACAAAGTGGGGGTGCTGTCCTTAAGGCTCCTGTGACTTTCAGTCTTGTTTGGAATGCTACCAGTTTCTTTCTGTGCTTTTATGGGGAAATAAAAAGCAAGCACTGTTTCTAAATAAATAAGCCTAACAGGAAATTTTTAGGTGCTATGGGTTCTTCCTTGTTACAGATTCATAGCTTATCTCTTGGAAGTGGCACAAGAACTTTCGCCTACCTTGCTAAAAAACAATAGACAATAGGCACACCTGCTAATCTGGGTTTCTTAGGAAAAGAAAAGATGTGGCAGTGTCTGGGTCTCTGGCTCTCTTCAATGGATTCCTGAGGGGCTCCCATAACTGGAAGAGACCGTATGACATTTGTTATCTAGACTAGTCTATAAAAGTATACTTATTTTAATTATCATGATGTTGGGAGAACATGATGACGTTTTTTGCCTCCCATTTTGGACTAATGGAAATTTGAATTTGTTCTTCGTACTCAGATTACAAAGAAAAGGGCTTCACACAAGCCAACTTATGAAAACTTACGGAAGAGTTTAGAGGCTATGAAGTCCCATTGTCTGAAGAATGGAGTCACCGACCTTTCCATGCCAAGGCAAGGAAATCCAGGGCCCTAAATGAAGACTTGATTGGTGGGATTTACTGTCTTACTCAAAGAGAAATGACTTAAAAGCTTATCTTAACCCAAAATGTAGACTTAAAGGTGGACAAATTTCAAACATTTAAAAATCATCAGTAAACCAGTCATCAGATCTTCGCTCAAGGCATGCCCATCTTTTAGCTCGGGCTGAATGAACCAGGATGATTAAAACACAGATCTTCCTCAGCCCGCCTAGTAGGGAGGAGCCGTTGTTCAGCACTATTTGTTGAATTCTAGGCATCCTCTAGTACAGCTCAAGAATCAAGACTGAGCAACTGTGATTTCTCTCTGCGTCACTTCAGGTGTCTCAGACCTGCTCATTCTGTGTGAACAGAGTTGTAGGTTATCACTGCTTTGTAAACTGCATGCTTATTTATGTTCAGCATGGATAGTAGCCAGAGGGTCTGTTGCTGATGTAACGTTTTATACCCTAGATATTGGGAACTTAAGGGACTGATGTTGGGGGTTCAGTATCCTCTTTGTTTCTTTTTCAGGAATAGGCTTGGGGTCCCTTCTCTTCCTGACAGACTTAGTTCTGAGTCAGTACTGACCATGCATGCAGGTTTATTCCAAGCTCTGAGTTAGAAATGTGGCTACTTGATCCCTCATCTTAAACTGGTCTGTAATATATTCACGACTTATGTACCAGAAATTTTTTTTTTTAATCACAGTTTTTTCAGGTACTTAACGCATTAATATAAAATTATCAATTTTAAGCCTTTCTTTTTTTCCTGTGGATATTGAGGATCAGTAAAGTAACCATCTTGGAAGAAAGCTGCCAGGTAGTAGTTTTGTGGGCAGATTGAGGTTTCTCACCAGGGTGTCAGGAAGATTGGAATTACAATCAGCTTGGCATTTCCCAGTTATCTTCCTTAACATTCCGTTATAAGAAGTGTATTTTTAAAATGGGCTTTCCTGGTGCCTCAGTTGGCAAAGAATCTGCCTGCAGTGTGGGAGACCCAGGTTCGATCCCTAGGTCACGAAGATCCTCTGGAGAAGGGCATGGCAACCCACTCCAGTATTGTTACCTGGAGAATCCCCATGGACAGAGAAGCCTGGCAGGTTATAGTCCATGGGGTCACAAAGAGTCAAACACGACTGAGTGACTAACACAGTTTAAAAATACCAACCTTTTCCCGTCCACCCACGGCTAGTTTTCACTAGTAGAAACAGTGAGTTCTGTCTCACGACAGTTACACGTATTTCTAAATGTACCCTGAAGTAACTGGGAATTGGTACTTATTTGGCAAAAGAGAAGTGAAAGCTATTGGACGTTAGGGCTGTCTAGGAAACAGCCTTAGGTGACTCACAATAGGCTTTAACTTCTAAACTCCCACCATAATTGCCTATAGGTGTGAGACCAGATGTTATCTTTGGCTTTGGGTTGATGCAGCCTAGGGAAAGGGGAAAGGAGCCTTTTCCTCAATCATAACCAGTGGAGATATTTTGTCTTTTTCAGAATTGGATGTGGTCTTGATCGTCTGCAATGGGAAAATGTATCCGCAATAATTGAGGAGGTCTTTGAGGCAACAGACATCAGAATTACTGTGTACACACTCTGAACAGAAGAGCATTTCGGATGTGTCTCCCTTCTGCATCACCTGGGCCACAGGACTGAGCACACTGACCTTAAAATGGTCAGAGGACCGTTTCATGTGAAGTAGTCTGTGTCACAGGCCGGACCTGGGTTGCTGTATTCTCAGGACTGAATGGGACTCTGGAGGAGGGGTTTCTTGTTGCTGGGAATTTTTCTCTTTCAGAAGGTAAGGGGAGGGACCAAATGTTGGGCCTAGGACCCATTTTGCTGGGGATGCCATGTGATTGGTTTGGGTTGCCACTAGGTGGCAGCATTGCTTTTACTGCGCTGCTGTTTTAAGAGAAATTTCCGGAAGGATGACCATTTTCAGTTAATTTTGCATCTTGTGTCATTTGTGCACTTACTTAGTATTATCCTTATAGCATCAAATTGATCCTAGGAGAGAATCATGGGTTTGGTTTTTGTTTAAATTACAAAAGTTTTATGTTTACAAGGAATTTGTGGTGACAAAAATGGAAAAATAAATATCTTTTTTTGGGGGGTGGGAGGAAGCTCCATGAGGTTCTTTGCACGTGTCTGTGTTGTTCTGTACTTGGCTAATGGAGGATTCACCTGTAACTTAATCTGGACGAGTCAGAGGGCCCAGTAGGAAGAGTGGCAAGGTGAGAAAACATCAGAATGGACGAGAACACTGGAAAGGCAGGCTTTTAGAATCTCCTTGTGCTGAACTCTCTCTCCTGTCCACCATATAGTTTCTGTGACTAAACCTGTCTGAATTCAGTCATAAAACATAGAATAACATATGTGAAATACCTGGCAAAGTTCTTAGTGTGAACTAATGAATGACTCAATCTGCAGTTGTCAACAAAATCCATACACATCTCTTTAAAGGTCCACTCCCTCTTAAACAGGAATTCTAATTTGGTAGGTAGGGGTGGGGGAGAATGGCCGGTTTTGTGTTTTTGAGCTCCAGAGGATTCTGATGTGTGTTCAGCTGGGATAGAAAAGAGTAAATTTGTCCCCTTCTAAGTTCAGAGCAGCACTTGTCCACTCTTGATTTCCATGGTGGAAGAACAAGGCTCATGGATTTTAGCCAGTGGTTCAGTATCAGGCTTCCCTAGTGGCTCAGAGGTTAAAGCATCTGCCTGCAATGTGGGAGACCTGGGTTTGATCTCTGGGTCGGGAAGATCCCTGGAAGAAGGAAATGGCAACCCACTCCAGTATTCTTGCCTGGAGAATCCCATGGATGGAGGAGCCTGGTGGACTACAGTCCACGGGGTCGCAAAGAGTCGGACACGACTCAGCGGCTTCACTTGCAGTATCAGAGGTGTGGGGAAACAAGGAGACTATTTCCACCCTCTGTTCTCTTACTGTGGTATTGAGATCAGACAGGCCTATTGATTTTCTTCATAGAATGAATTCTTGGTCTGTCAGAGGACTTGCTGCTTTCCCAGTTGTAAAAGAACTGGATTTTAGAAGGGGCTTGTTGAAACACCGGGAGAGCACTGGTTAAATGTAATCTTTGTACTTTAGACTTGTGTTCTTGCGTGGCATCCTGATAGGCAGCAGTTTCAAAAAGTATTTGATTTCTTCTGTATCTCTATGTGTAACAGACAAGTTCTCTATGTTGTTGGGGTAGGGGCAGTGCTGGGAGCAAGTTCACTGTCAAACTTTTAGACTAAGGCTTTTCTTGAAGCTTTGTTTCTGTCCACAGACACACAGTGAGGTTGAAAGGGAAGAAAGAATGTACAAAAAAGGAGAGTGGGGTGGTAAGAGGAAACTTAGAATTAAAGTATTTTGCTTAACTCTGCAAATAAATCTTATCACTGGGTCGAAACATTGGTTTTCTAGGATAAGGGTTAATTTGTTTCATCGAGTATGAGCCTTGTTCACATTTCTATTAACAAAACCTAGTCTTGTGAAGGTCTGGCTGTAAGTGGAATTCCGCAGGGATGTGATAAAGTGCCCTGTCATTTGCAGATAGTCTTGGGGTCAAATTCCGATGACTTATCACACTTGAAGCCTGGGGAAAGGAGGCATGACCTGATAATCAGAATGGACACATTATTCCTGGAAACCTAGTTAGAGTTTGGCAAACACCCAGAAATTCACATGTGAAATTTTGCTTGTACATAGGACTCAGACAAGAAAAGAAATGAGACTTTAGACATCCTGCCCTCGCCATCAAGTATGATGAACAGACTACCCCTACATTATGTGTATCCAAATATTTAAATCCTACTTCTCGCCCTTTCCTCTTTAATCAAGGAGCTAATTGCTTATGGATTGGCACTTGGGATGTTTCTATTCCTTAGGTTTCCTGTGCCTTTTGTTTCATCCTCTGCCATACTCCTTGTTTTCAGAGGAGAGAAAAGCCACTCACTCAGAACTAACCTTGAGACAGTATTTTCTGAAGATCAAGACAAAGGTGTGAAGTCTGCATGGGAGTTGGTACATTATATGTAGCCCTGGCAAGTTCTGGTTTAAGCCTTTCTTCCACTTTATGTAACCTGGCTTGGTTCATAACCTGGGACATCCCTGTTTCTGGGATTTGCTCACCATCTATAATTTCTAGATGTTCTAGTTCCTTAAAAAACTTGGTCACAGAAAGACCATGCCACCTCTTTTATTAATGTTGCTGTTTAAAAAAAAAAAAAAAAAACAACTTGAGATGCATTTCTAGACATGTTTCAAAGATCTGTTCAAGACTTTGGGTCTGAGGCTCTTTGCCCTAAGCCCAACTGGGGGAATAATACGGACCTTCAGTCCCACGGAGCCTGGTGCCATTTCTGTCTTCACAACTCACTTTCCTGTTTCCCAAGAGCAGCTTTAGAGAGAGAGGTACAGCTTAAGGGATTTACAGCGTAAGTGTATTTTGAGTCTTCAGAGGGCCTTCGGCAGTACGATTGGGTGGTGTTGAATGCTGTCCAGCTCCAAGCGGTATTAGGAAGTCGGGCATGTCCCAGATGACCCTGTGTGTCATTGCTGTCTCTCGGTGGCAGCAGGCAGACCTTTGTGAGAAAACAAAGCAATGTTACTGAGAGCCCTGCTGGCCCCAGACAACGAAGAGTGTTCTTTTTAAGTTAGGGTTTCTTTGGTTCTTCCTCAATGAATGCCTGGATTTCTCCATAGTCACCTGTGATTTCTGTTTTACTCAGGATTGGATTTGTTTGATTTATATTTTGGTGTGGTTCACACAGAGAAAGCCCCAGAAGATACCTGCTTCAACTATGTTGCAGCTGCTGCTGTTTAGTTACTAAGTCGTGTCTGACTCTGCAACTCCATGGACTAGCCAGCCAGGCTGCTCTGTCCATGGGGTTTCCCAGGCAAGAATCCTGGAGTGGATTGCCATTTCCTTTTCCAGGGGATCTTCCCGACCCAGGGACTGAACCCATGTCTCCTGCTTGGTGGGCGGTCTCTTTACCACTGAGCCACCTGGGAGGCTTAACTATGTTATCTTGCTTTAACTATATGGTTAAATCCTATTCTGTCATTTTTTTCAAAAGATGGAAGAAGACATATGAGACACATTTTCTTTAACAAATGCTCATTTCTTGAGAGTATTTTAATTAAGCAAAGTTCTTTGGGGCTTTTAGATTACAACTTGATTTCATGCCAGTTTTTTTTTTTTTTCAAACTTCGTACATTTTAACCTCTCCCTTCAGGAATATGAGCAACTCAGACAGAGTACAGGGAAGCATGTTAATGGGTCCAGATAATACAATTATGTACACTAATGGAAGGAGGCTTAGAATGTGGAACATGTCCAATAATATTAAAAAATAATTTGACTTAGAAGTGGACTTTTCTCTCAAACTGATTTATCTGTTTATGTTGATTTAGATCAGCATAAGAGGCAACTCTCAATTATCCAAAATTAAAAGCTTTTTAATCCTTGAAATGCTTAATTTTTATAGCAGATTTAGCTGTTTAATTATTTGACTTAATAGATAAGACACACTCATCTCTGAGGTCTTGCTAGTTTGGCAGCTGGAAGAAGTGGCCTGTGACTACAAGATCTTTAAGAAGAAAGTATACTAGAGTTAAAATTAGGCTGCCAGTCATCATTCTTCAGAATTTATTAGGGTTTATGAGTGCTAGTCCCTACACTAATAAAATCTTCAAGGAATTGTATTTTCAGAGCTCACTTTTAGACATCTTGGTGTTATTACTCACCACCACTCTGGAGTGGTGTCTTACTTTAGGTGAGCAAGGTATCACATGGCACTGTCTGACCCTGGTCTCACTGAGTTCAGTGAATGGGTCCTGCTCTTTTTTGTAAGAAATGGCTGAAAACTGTGACTTCATGGATTGGCGAATGCTCAGCTAGAGAATGATCCGACACCCTGTGTGCACAGACCTGCTAACATCAGGCTCTAGAACATTGATGTTTACAGAACATGTCCATGAAGCAACATCCCTATTAAGACTGAGAGGCTCTGTCTTCATGGAAGCATGCTACTTTCGAGTTTTATTAATCTGTGAGGTGTCCAGAATTAAAGCTGGATAAGAGGGTGTGAAGACCCTTTCTCTGGTAAGGGAAATTTTTGATCAGTAACTCAGGTCTTGTAAAGGGACTTGCTCATACACAGCTCTTCAGTGGGAGCAAACTAGATCAGACCAAATTCACAAGGAGACAGAAGGAGATCCTGTACCCTCTTTTCCTGAGGGCAATTGGCCTGTTTCTCCAAAAGAGTCTAATTTACCCTCAGCAAGAGGTCGAATTGACCTTAATTGTGTCCTAATTATTTGCTTAAGTACCTAATCTTTACTTCCAGTTCTCCTGTCCCATCGTGATACCTGTTAGGAGGCTACTTCTGAGCTGTTGCCTAATTTGCACGCATCTTTTTAACCCTTTAAACATTCCTTTATAGCAGAACTTGCTGCTTTATTATCTCCATTCCTGAATTCATCGTTTTTCTGCAAGTTCTGCTGAGGTCTTCTCAACATCAGAGAAGTGTTCTTGCATTGTATGGTCACACAGCAATTCCTGGTTTCCCTCAAAGCAGAACCATTTGTTTGAAAACGAGTTTCTCTGCCTCCCTTCTCCTCACAAAGAGTTGAATACAAATTCATTCCAAGGACATTCAAAAGTACCAAAAATGAGGGGAAGAAATGCACCTGTAGGAATGAAAAACCAGCATTAAAGGAAAAATAGAATGGTAAGATTGCAAATGGGGTGGGGGCAGAGTGTCTAGAAGGTGTCTAGAGTTTATAAGTTTGGACAGGTGGACATGGAGACTTGTTAGAGGACTGAAATATCTTTGCTGTTCAGTAACAGGTCCTTGCGGGTGTCCCAGCTGGTGTAGTAAAGAATCCACCTGCGAAATGCAGGAGATGCAAGAGTCATTGAGGGTTCAATCCTTGTGTTGGAAAGATCCCCTGGAGTAGGAAATGGCAATTGGCTCCAGTATTCTTACCTGAAAATTCCATGCACAGAGGAGCCTGACAGGCTATAGTCCATGGGGCTGCAAAGATTTAGACATGACCAAGCGATTGAGCATGCGTGTGTGCATGTACACACACACACACACGTGCGTGTGTGCAACAGGTCCTTGTACCATCCTCATCTTACAAAGTTATTCTGTCTCATCAAAGCTTTTGGATTTCTATCACCCTTGAGCACTCTGAGTTATGGAGAAAGTTTGATATAAAAGGATAGGAGAGAAAGGATTTAGGGAGAGGAATTTAGAGGAAAGAGAAAAGGCAGGATCTAAGAGTGTTGTTAGCACCAACCAGGAAAAAAAAACATGAAATCCTTTCAAAGGAAAGTCAGAGACCACTCATTCCACCTGACCTTCTACCCAAGTTGACAGTGAACAGACTCACGTGAGGCTGAACCTAGCTGCCTACTTCAGGATGTCCGCCAACTTCTCCTCATAGTACAGGAAGTTCTCCTGAATGTCCTCCCAGGGCTCAAAGGCCTTGGATTCACCCTCTTCTTGCTCCACGAAGTTCTGCCAGATGTACTCGAAGTCCTGGGGCTTCATGATGCGAAGTCTGCAGCCGGCCTCCTTCAGCTTCCTGAGAGCGGCCTGTATCTCAGGCTCTTCCCACATGAACAGCCGCCCCACCAGGATGAGCAGGCGCAGGTTCTTGGTCTTATTGAGGGTCTTGACGATGCGGTCCGCGCAGGCCGCGCAGGGGCTGGAGGACACGTACCAGGTGACTACGTAGCGCAGGGCGGGGTCGAAAGTCGGCATGATGGTGTTGAAGAAGGCTTCCTCCGCGTGGGCAGTGGCGTGCTCGTCCTCCAGGTACCCCCGAGAGGCCTGCACTTCGCCTCCCTTGCTCTGCGCTTCCACCACATAGCAGAGGAAGGTCTTGTTCCTGCCGGAGCTGTACTCCACATTCCGGAACTGAAACTTAAAGTAGTGGGCAGGCAGTCGCTCCCTGTGGGTCAAGGGGAGAAAGGCACAGGGAAGGAGAGTGGGTGGTGAGTTCTTGTTCTAGGACTCGCCTGGAGTGGGTGGCTTTCCAAGATCAATTCCCCCGGGGACAGATTCATTCTCTCTACTGAAACAGGCCTTGCCTATATGCTAACGGTGGTGACAAAGGCACAAAGGAATTCAAATGGTGTATCTAAAGGAGAAGAGAGAATGTAGAGTGCGGTGTGCATCCTGGACACCACACTAGCACAGATCTTCAAACACACCTTCACTCCCAACACACGGCACATGTTCAGAGTTCTAAATCAGTGACTCTAACCTGACTGTGCATTAGACTCCACTGGAGGAGCTACAAATGTCCGTACTGGTGCCCCACACCAATAAATCAGAACATTTGGAGGAGGCCTGGGCATCAGTATTAAAAAAAAAAAAAAAATGCTCCAGATGGTTCAAATAAGTATCCAGGTTTGAAAAGCAGTGTCCAAATAGTATTACAAAGTAGCAAGCATGTAAAAATTCTCATGACAGAGCAAGGCAAAGATTGTGCAGAGTATTTCATGCTTTCATAATGTCTCCTTGTCACTCACGGATATTGCATCTTAGGTAAGGGGTGGCCTAAAACATGTGGTCCCAGGCTCTCCCGAGGAGTTTCTCATGTCATCTTTTCCCTCAGGTGAAAGAATGGTTGTCATGTAAGTGTCCAAGAAGGTTTATTTTTGAGGCTAGGCTATCTCAGGGTACTTGGATATGAATTAACTTGTGTAGTATTGACACATTTCAAAACCATAAAAAACTTAGCCTCTGTCCTTTAGATGCTTATAATCTACCAGCTAGATTCTAGCTGGAAAGAAAAGATGTAAATAAGACAGCTGAGAACAGTAGAAGACTGCTGAAAATGACGAGGTGGAGTAAGGACCCATGGTGAAGTTTCTTGAAAGTTGAGCCTTGACTCGGGAGTCAATAGAGCATTGTTACAGGTTCCTGAGGAAAGAAAAGTATAATGAAACACATCCATGGAAGAATTGCAGGGGTGACTTTAGGGAGAGATAGTGAAGCTGGGGAAAAGTCTGAAATTTGGGAAGCCCATTTGGTGACTTCGGGCACCAGACTTGGTGAAGAATATGTCCAGTGGCTTCCAGGGGAGGTGGATAAGTAGCAAATGAAAGCAGCAGAAAAAGGCCAGGTATTTAAAAAAGTTTGGTAATAATAAGGTAAGAAAAAAAGGAGAGAAGCTAAAGAAGCAAGCATCAGAATTGAAGATTGTCTTGTTTGTATGTGGATGGTTTTCTAAAATAGGGAAGATTTGTGCGGGTTTGAAAGCCAGATGGTGATTTCAGCCATGAAATTAAAAGACGCTTACTCCTTGGAAGGAAAGCTTTGACCAACCTAGATAGCATATTAAGCAGAGACATTACTTTGCCAACAAAGGTCTGTCTAGTCAAGGCTATGGTTTTTCCAGTTGTCATGTATGGATGTGAGAGTTGGACTGTGAAGAAAGCTGAGCGCCGAAGAATTGATGCCTTTGAATTGTGGTGTTGGAGAAGACTCTTGAGAGTCCCTTGGACTGCAAGGAGATCCAACCAGTCCATCCTAAAGGAGATCAGTCCTGGGTGTTCTTTGGATGGACTGATAATAAAGCTGAAACTTCAATACTTTGGCCATCTCATGTGAAGAGTTGACTCATTGGAAAAGATCCTGATCCCGGGAGGGATTGGGGGCAGGAGAAGAAGGGGATGACAGAGGATGAGATGGCTGGATGGCATCACCAACTCAATGGACATGAGTTTGGGTGAACTCCGGGAGTTGGTGATGGACAGGGAGACCTGGCGTGCTGCGATTCATGGGGTCTCAAAGAGTCGGACACGACTGAGCGACTGAACTGAACTGAACTGAAGGCCAAGGAGAATGAAGAGGCTGTAAGAAGAGAGACTGAAAAGGTCAGAAGGAGAGGAGGGGATGAGTACCAGCTGGAGAGGCTGAATGTTTTCTTTTAAAAAATGTAATCTCAGATTTCCTGGTGGTCTACCAGTTAAGAATCAGCCTGCCAATGCAGAGGACACGGGTTTGATCCCTGCTCCGGGAAGATTCCACATGCCGAGGAGCAACTAAGCCCTCATGATGCAACTACTGTGCCCTGCTCCCTAGAGCCTGTGCTCCACAACAAGATAAGCCTCCGAAATGAGAAGCCCCAGTTGCTACAACTAGAGAAAGCCCACATGCATTGATGAAGACCCAGTGCAGACAAAAATAAAACAAAAACCTTTAAAAAATGTGATCTCTGTGGTTGCCCCAGGGGATCCCCAACTAGTAGCTCTGCTCTTTCTTCCCTACACTCCTTCCCTCCCCCCAGAGAGGTCACCCAACTCCCTGGGCTGCAGGGGGATCCCTGGCGTCCCAGGGCCTTGGCTTCTTAATGATAAGTAGCAGGTGCCAAAGAGCTGAGTAAATGTGAGCTGTTTCCCTGCAGTGGTCCCCTCCCCCATCACCAAATTTTCCCCACCCAGGTTTCCATGTCCCTTGCTGTCAGGTTAAGTTTCCACTGTGGAGATGGATGTGTTTGGGGCCCCAGCCCCGGGATTCCTTCGGGTACTATCTTTAGCTCTCTTAAGTCCCTCTGTCCCTGGTTGGATGTGTTTCTTATTTACTTAACATTTGGGGAGAAAGGATGGCCTGATGATTCCCCTCTCCTCTTTCAGTCCCTGTTGGGAAGTCACTTACACTGACCTCTCCCCTGGTAAACTCACCCCAGAAGACCACTCCTCAACTCAGCCAGTTGCTAAATGACCCTTTCACTTTCTAGAGTGGCTATTTTTCCTCCTGAGAAGCATGGAACCTACCTTTCTTGCTGAAACCTTTTTTTTTCCCCCCTCTCTAATCAGTGCCAGACCACCCCCAATCCCAACCCCCCCACCCCACCCCCAACCATCCCCAAGTCCAATCCAGAGCCACCTGTAGGATGGATTCGCAGGTAAAGGTTTTGGAAGGATTCATAGCTGCTTGGTTGGCTTGGGGGCTTCAGCAGTAGCTTCCTATGTGGTCCCTCAGATTTCCTTTCGGAAACTGAAAAGTATTGCTCCAACTTTGCCAAGTACAGCCCAACCAAGAAGACGTGTGGCCCAGTGTGAGGTTGCATGTTGGCTGGATGGTCTACAACTGATGCTTCTCTCAGACTGTCCTCCTCTTTAGGCAAGAGGAAAGGACCCAGAGAAATGGGAAGGCCAATGGAGAGAAAGAACATTCACCTCTCCATAAATATCGGTTTCCAACCCCTGGGGCCAGCAGCCTCATGGTCTGCCCTGTCCCTCAGCAGGGCTTTCTGGACCCAGTACCTCAGAAAGGGAAGTGCATTCAAGGGGCAAAGGAAAGTCACGGAAGGTCTCGGCTCCCAGTCTTTCTTGGGACTTGCTCAGAGACTGAGCCTGCTTGGCTTCTCAGTGGAATTCTTGGTTTTTCTAGAAGGAGCATACAGGTTGAATGAGGTTCTTTGGGCTTTTCAGACTGAAACAGCCAGGTCCTGGAGGGCCACCAGGAGAGCAGAGGTGGTCTGAAATTTCTCTGGAGAGCTAGCCAAATGGTCATCTTGGGTTATGTTATAGAATCACAAAGTAAGTCAACACTATTATGCCTACTCGGCTTCCCTGGTGGCTCAATAGCAAAGAATCCATCTGCCAATGCAGGAGACATGGGTTTGATCCCTGGGTCAGGAAGATCCCCTGGAGAAGGAAATGGCAACCCATTCCAGTGTTCTTGCTTGTGAAATCTGATGGACAGAGGAGCTTGGCGGGCTGCAGTCCATGAGGTCACAAAAGAGTCGGACATGACAGCGACTAAATAACATTATGCCAACTAGTGGAAAGACAGAAATAGTGACAGTGATTTTGTAGATAATCACACACGTCTTTTATTTCCTAGTAGCATGACATGCTCAAGTACCATATTTACATATAGCTCTTTGTTCTCAACCCCAGCAGATATTTTCCTGTTGAAGTGTGAGTGTGTGTGTGTGTGTGTGTGTGTGTGTGTGTGTGTGTGTGTGAGTGTATGTTGGAGTGGTGGCCAGGAGGGAGATGCTGATGATAGATTTCTTCACCTGGGCCCAGTCCCTTCTTCAAGCACAGAAACTAACAGCATAACTCCTGCTCCCTCCTGTCAACTTCAGCACCTCCTTAGGAACCATTTCCTCATACTTTCTGCAAACAAGGCTATTCACACTTCATCTCCTTAGACTTGGGTTTCTGGACATTGCAGTTCTCTAGGCTGGAAACCAAGAATCCTTATATTTAGAAAAAGAGGGACAACTGCCTGATGGAGGGAGAAGATATGTGACTCAATGTAATATATATATATATATATATATATTATAAATAAAAACATATATATATATATGGGGCAATGGCACCCCACCCCAGTACTTTTGCCTGGAAAATCCCATGGATGGAGGAGCCTGGTAGGCTCCAGTCCATGGGGTCGCTAAGAGTCAGACAGGACTGAGCGACTTCACTTTCACTTTTCACTTTTCACTTTCATGCATCGGAGAAGGAAATGGCAACCCACTCCAGTGTTCTTGCCTGGAGAATCCCAGGGATGGGGGAGCCTGGTGAGCTTCCGTCTATGGGGTCGCACAGAGTCGGACACGACTGAAGCGACTCAACAACAACAATATATATATTATATAATATATATTAGAAATATATATAGTGTATATATATATATAAATATATATATATTTCTGCCCCCCCTCACTTTTACATTAAAAAACATTTGCATTTCCTAAGTCTAGACAGTGAAGGCAAGCAACTTGGAGGGTAGTGGAAGCTCCTCTGAGATTAGACATTTGCCCCCCAAATAATCCATGGAGCAGAAAACCTACTCATAGGTAATTGAGTGATGACTCATTTCCACTTTGCTCACTAGATCTTTTCATGACCTACTTGAAAGAGGCAGAATTGGCAATCCGAGTTTCCTTTCCCCTTTCTCAGACCACTTTTCGAAGTGGATGCTACAGAGTGGGCATCGTCAGGAGGAGGAGTGTGGGGAAACAGAATTCTAACAGCCAGACTGCCTGGAGCTAAGAAGGTGTTTGATGGGCTTCTGGCTCCTGACTGGCAGTTCTGGATGGGATTCCGCAAGCCCTGGGCCCGCCCTTTTTCTTGGGCCCGCCCTGTTTCTCAGAGGAATTCCATCCTGCACATATGCTTCAACCTTCCCCTGACCCTCAGAGGAGACCAGAGTCCATGACCATCTTCTGTCCTTTATGAAACAAGCCCTTCGCAGTCTGCTCAGGAGTCCAGGTGACGGGCGAGCAGCCACAGCATTAAAAGTGGCATTGAAGGCCCCCGACTCCTGGCCCAGCCCTTCTCTGAACCCTGCTTCTCCTCTCTCTCCTCACGTGGGTGGAGTAAACGACTGGTGGCCAAAGAAGTGGCTGAAAGGAGACTCACTGCCTGTGCCATTTATCTCTGTTCCAGAATAACCCCTTTGATAGCAGGTTCAGCTTCATGTAAAACCATACACAACATAACTAGAGATAAAGACAAACACACAGCAAGGGGTGCTGCCAGGCAGAGCTGCAGCTGCGATGAGGGATGGGAGACCAACCCATTCAGGTGCCCCAGAGTTTCTGTCAAGCAAGCTGAGTTCAGAAGCAAAAGAGAACCAGAGGAATTCTCTCGTGAGCCTAGTGCTGTTGGATCTTTGTATATATATTAATAATATATCTGGAACTTCTCCCCTCAAGAAGCTTTCCCTGATGGTTAGGGAGTTTGGGGTCGATGTGTACACACTGCTTTATTTAAAGTGGATAATCAACAAGGACCTACAGCATAGCACAGGGAACTCTGCTCAGTGTTATGCAGCAGCCTGGATGGGAGAGCGGTTGAGGGACCATGGACACATGTGTATGTATGGCTGAGTCCCTTTGCTGTCCACCTGAAACTATCACAACATTGTTAATCAGCTATGAGGCGACAGTCATTCAGTCGTGTCCGACTCTTTACAATCCCATGGACTGTAGCCCACCAGGCTCCTCTGTCCATGAATTCTCCAGGCAAGAATACTAGAGTAGGTTGCCATTCCCTTCTCCAGGGGGATCTTCCTGACTCAGGGGTTGAACCTGGGTCTCCTGCATTGGGGCAGATTATTTACCATCTGAGCCACAGGGGAAGCCCTCCAATATAAAATAAAAAGTTACAAAAAGTAGCCCGCCCCTCATTAATTCCCTACCTGAATGTCTGACAGAGAGCCGACCACACAATAGGTGCTCAATCATGAGTTCACTCATTTTTTCAACAAATAATTATTGAGCACCAGTTAGGAGCTGGGTACCACTCTAGGTGCTGGGGAGAAAACATCTAAAAGGCAGAGTCCTTGTCCTCATGGAGATTAAATACTTCTGGGGAAAACAGGCAGTGACATGACTGCTTTTCCGAAACTTTTTGTTGAATTTGCATAAAAGGTTTCTCTTTATGGCTTTTTCTGGATGTGGTGTGGTGATTTGGAGTCAGCCAGTCTTGGGATTCACATCCTACTCCATCCACTTCGTGCATGCATTTTTAGTCAGTTGTGTCCGACTCTTTGCAACCCTATAAACCGTAGCCCTCCAGGCTCCTCAGTCCATGGGGGTTCTCCAGGCAAGAACACTGGAGTGGGTTGCCATGCCCTCCTCCAGGGGATCTTCCCAACCCGGGGATCGAACCCAAGTCTCTTGCATCTCCCGCATTGGCAGGCACATTCTTTACTATTACCTGGGAAGCCTGACTTCACCCACTGCTGCTGCTGCTGCTAAGTCACTTCAGTCGTGTCCGACTCTGTGCGACCCCATAGACGGCAGCCCACCAGGCTCCCCCGTCCCTGGGATTCTCCAGGCAAGAACACTGGAGTGGGTTGCCATTTCCTTCTCCAATGCATTAAAGTGAAAAGTGAAAGTGAAGTCGCTCAGTCGTGTCCGACCCCCAGCGACCCAATGGACTGCAGCCTTCCAGGCTCCTCCACCCATGGGATTTTCCATGCAGAAGTACTGGAGTGGGGTGCCATTGCCTTCTCCGACTTCACCCACTAGCTTTGGGCAAATTCTCTCTCCCTCTGAGGCTTGGTTTCCTCATCCAAAAGACAGACTGAGTGATCTCACCTCTCTTTGGACAACGGTCGACTTTTGAAAAATTAAACCTGGTACTGAAGGGTGGTGCCTTCTCTGGGCCTCAAGTCTTCCCCTTTCAAGCACATCCCTCCTTTGCCCTTCATTCCTGTTCAGAGGGTTCTCTCTCTCAGTGCTTTTTTTTTTGTAAAGCCCTGATTTCTAACATTTGCTGCTTTCCCGTATACACACCCACTGTGGAGATTTCAAGAAACCATCAGGAAGTCAGTGAACACAGATGTGGTAAGACTTGCATCCAATGGGCTCTCAGCTGAAGCATGAACAGGGCTGGGCACACCACTGCTGCTATAGACCTTTTGCTAGCATTTTCTATCACATCATTTTTAATGTACTTAAGTCTGCTCTCTCTCTCTCTCTTTTTTTTTTTCTGACCGAGTCACACAGCCTGTAGGATCTTAGTTTCCTGACCATAGATTAAACCTGGGTCCTCGGGAGGGAAAGTGCCCAGCCCTAACCCCTGGACCACCTGGGAATTCCCTGCTTTCTATCCTGAGTGCCCTATTCACACCAGAATCATGACAAGTGGGCACATTTCTCCTTATTTGTATCTGGTAGTGCCCCTGCTCTCAGACTGTTTGCTCAAAAGCTGTCTGCTGTTCTAGTCTGGAGCCCTGTTCTAAGGAGCAGTGTGATGAGACCCTCCCCAGGGAGGCTGGGCTCTGCTGGCCCTTTGACGCCAGGACACCTGGAGAGTGGAGGAGAGGAGAGCTTTCCCTCTCTGTCCCCTCACAGACACAGCCGCACCTCGGGGCTATTTTAAGTTGTCTGTTTACTGGTAGGGGCCCAGGAGACAGATCTCCACAGCTGTTCTTTGTGGCCAGGAAATATGAAGGGCTCCACCTCCCTCCTGAACTGCTCTCAGAGCGTCCGGAAAGTGGCCCTCCTGTGCCTCACTGGGGAGCCTTGGCTCAGGAAGCCTTTGCACCTCACCATCTGGAGGATGGAGACAGGTGGGAGCTCTGTTTGGGAGACCAGTGAGAAGGACGCTAGGCTGGAGTCAGAAAGCGTGCCTCTTACGGTTCTGTGGTCTCGGAGCGTGACTGGGCCTCTCCGACTCTGTTTCCCCAGCTGTAGTGTGACGGTGATACAGCTCCTCTCTCAGCCTGACGGTGAGGCTGGAATGAGCTCGGGTGTGCCGGCATCATAAACCCCCGGACGCATGTCCGTGACATCAGAGGATTTGATCTTTCAGAACCCACCACCCTGAGCCCCCAAAGCATGTTCAACTCAGCAAACATAATCTAATTCTCTTCTGAACTGACCCTGCCCCTGCGCCGGGGAGATTACAACACAGCAGAGTGGGTGTGCCTGTGTGTGTGTGTGTGAGAGAAACCAAGGCCAGCATGGGCCAGCACACTGAGCTGTTAGAAAAAGGATCTCTTTCCATAAAAAGCCACTGGAATGGAGGACTCTCCCGGCCTGGCGGCCCCTAGGCTCTCCCTGTGTCTATATTAATCTGTGCCCTGTGGCTCCTTTAATCCTGGGATGAGGGTGACATTACTCGGTTGGCCACGGACAAGTGCAAGTTCAGGGGCTCTTCCCTGAAGCCTTGCCTCAGGAACTAGGATACATTTCCCTCAGGTTCTCTTAGAAACCGGAAAATGTCTCAGCTGGAAGGGGACTTGGGAATCAAGTGGCACAACTTCCTAAGGTTCCAAATGAAGAAATTGCAGCCAGGCCAGGACTGGAAAAACACTTGCCCAACTTCAAACAGCAAGTCCCAATCACCTCCCAGGTGATCCCTTGAAGGCATCATGCCTCCATTCTTCCTGGAATTTCTCTTCCTGTGGCCCCTCCTCTGCCTGTGGGCATTGCTGGAGACTCCCATGATGGAATCCTTATGCCCCTACATACTCAGTCCCTGGGTCAGGAAGATCCCCTGGAGGAGGAAATGGCAACCCACTCCAGTATTCTTGCTGGGAGAATCCCATGAACAGAGGAGCCTGGTGGGCTACAGTCCATGGCGTAGCAAAGACTCGGACATGACTTAATGACTAAACAGCAACAACAAATTCCCTTCTTAGTCTTTGTTCAGGGATTTAGCAGAATCTTCTGCCAAAAGGACAGGGAGAGAAGAGGAGGATGACTGTCTTGTTTCATTCCTGGAGGTGGCATCATCTAGACAAGGCAGGGGGATCCTCTTTGGAGCCTCAGCATTCTCTGCTCTAGGTCCTGCTCCCTCCAGGCTGTGGTGGAGGGTGAAGGAACACCTTCCCTGCCCAGAAGCTTGGGCCCTGGCCTGTGTTACTTGGCCTGTAGTCTCTCTTTTTCCCTGGGGGCGGATGCGAATCTCAGCCCCTGGGGAGATTCAGAGATGATGCAGCAAGAAAAACAGACTGCTTCTCACTCTAGCTTGGGAAAGGATGGATCTGTCTTTCCTGCCTTAGGCTCTTCTACTTCAGGGAGAAGCTGTAAAGAAAGAGAGGGAGACATATGGGCAGAGGAGAGGCCCACTCAGAAGCAAGGACAGAAGTTGAAGGAGGAGGTTCTCTGGGACCGTATTGAAACATGCTGGAGGTATCCCATGATCTCACAAAATTCGCCGTGACTAAACTGCTTTTACCCAGAGAGGCAGGTGATGCCCCAACACCAGGAAGCCCCAGGGCTGGTTTCCTTCTCAGGGTCCTCATTCCCCAGAGTTCCCCCTACCTCCACTGAGCTGAGGTGTCACTCTAAGAAGCCCAGAGCCTATTGCTGCTGCCTCCCACGTGGTGCACACCGCTGTGCCCTCACGGCTTCCTCGTGGAGACCCTGACCCCTACTATTACCATCCTAAGTCCCCCAGCCTGTCCCACCTGCTTCATGCCGGGGAGGAGGAGCCCAGCCCATGCCCAGCTCTCACCCGGTGACGATCTCAAAGGGCGGCAGCTCAATCAGCTCCTTCAGCTTCTCAGGGTCCTCTAGGTTCTCCACGTCCTCGCCATTCTGGGAGGCAGGCTCCGCGGCCGCCGCGGCCTCTTCTTTCTGAGCCATGGAGGGGCTGAGGCTCTGGAGTCAATGAGAAAGAGGGGAGAGGCGGCGGGTCTGGGCCAAGGCCTGGCGGCAGAGTCCCAAGCAGCTGTCAGCAGCTAAATCTGCCTGGGGTGACGGGAAAAGGATGGGGGCAGGCCAGGCGAGTGCGCTCAGCCCCTGGCCCGCAGGCTTTATAGCCAGAGGCCCCTCCCCCAGCTTCTCTCGCTCTATCTTTTTTTAATTGAGTGACGGCGGGTGCGGGGATGGGGGGAATGGAAAATCTGGCCATCGGTGTCCCCTATTTATCAGAAGCAAAGACAGGAAGCTGGCAGGTGGGGATGGCTTGGCCTGCACCCCTGCCCCCTGCACCAGGTTACACAGGTCTTCACATTCTCTTTCTCTTCCTCCCTAACCGTTTTTTCTTTTTTCTCCCCCACCCAGTTCGCCTGGGGAGATTGCTCAAGGGACCTAGGGTGGGTGAGTTTTCAGAGGGGAGCTCTCTCAGAGGTTTAAGCCAGGCAAGGCTTGTGTTGAAAGGGACCCAGGCCAGCCTGACTGGGGGACTTGTGTTCAGGGAAAGAGGGTCCTGAGATGGGGTGAGGAGGATAAGTACTGCCGATGGGGAAGACACTGTGAGCTGTTACCCAAAGGGAGTGCGTGCTGATTTGCCTATAATGATGCCTAATGCAACATCACATCCAGTGGGAGCCTCCAGAAGTAACTGTATTGCCATTGACTAAGCTTAGAGTTGTGGAAATAGGCCAGGCAGTGACTTTAGTGTTTTCTGTGTGAAATCGACTTAATGCTCTCAACCATCCTGGGAGGTCATGTGGATTATCCTCATTTTACACAGAAAGGTTAAGTAAGGGCCCTGTTTGGGGTCATCAGCCCCAAAGCGGCAGGGCCAGGATTAAAATGAGGACTTTTTGTTCCTGAGGCCAAACATTCCACTGCTGTGTGTGTTCCCTCTCATTTGGTCCTTTATTTGTTTAATAAATATTTATTGAGCATCTATTATATGCCAAGGGCTGATTCAGTTACTGGGGCATGGCAAGGAACAGAACAAAGGAAAATCCTTGCCCTCATGGAGTGAGGGGGTTGGACAATATACAGGGTAAGTAATATACATGGTCTGTTTGGTAGTGCTAGGAAGAAAAGGCAGAGAAGGGGGACAGAGTGACACGTTTTTATAGGATGGCCAGAGAAGAACTTTGAAAAGGAAATAATTGAGAAAAGATCTGAAAAAGCTGAGGGAAATAATTCTAGGGATATCTAAGGGGGAAGTGTTCCAAGGAGCAGAAGAGCAGATGCAAAGGTCCTAAGGTGGGAGCATTCCTGGTGTGTTTCAGGACCAAGTAGGGACATTTGTGTGGCTTGGGAGTCTTAGGAGGTGAGGCCAGAGAGATAAACAAAGCCTAAGTAGGCTGGCATCACGGACTCAATGGGCACAAATTTGAGCAAGCTCCAGGAGATAGTGTAGGACAGGGAAGCCTGGTGTACTGCAGTCCATGGGGTCACAAAGAGTCAGCTACGACTTAGCGACTGAACAAGTATGCTGGGGCCTTAGGGGCTGTTCTAAGGACCTTGGCTTTTTCTGAGTGAGATAGGAAGACATTGTCTTTGAACAGATGAGTCACGTGGTCTGACAGATATTTGTAGGCTCACCCAGGCAGCTTTGTTGAGAACAGAGCAAAGGTGAGAAAGAGCAGAAGGGGAAGGACTGGCTAGAAGCCTATTGAAACTCATGAAAGCTGACGGGGCCCCTGGAGCAGCCCCGGAGCTGGAGCAGTGTCAGGGGGCACTGGATGAATTTTATTCCTCACATGGTGGGTGCTGAGCTGGGGCCATGGGTTTTTGTGTCTAGGGGAGTGCAAACATTCTCAGGGCAACAGAAGGTGGGGGTCAGAGTCACCAAGAGGCTGAAAATGAGGAACCTAAGAATGTTGGGGAACTAGTCTGAACATAGCTCCCAGAGCTAGTGGGGGGTGGTGATGAGAAGGTGGGGGACACTTTCCATGGTCTAATTAGAGGATAGGAGTCAGCATGGTTGGGAGGATCTGGGGCTCTCTCCTCCGGAGAGTTCTGGGCAGCATGGCACCCTATGAGTAAGAGGCCCAAGCATTTTGATCTGTCATAGTTTATATCTGTTGTCCAAGTATAATTGTTACTGGCTCCCCAGTCCCTCCTAAAGTGCCCCAGTACAGAGACTATATGGTCACCTTCCTTATTAGGCTTGTTACTAATTCTGACCTTCTTATCCAGAAGTTGTTTTTTTTCAGGCATTTTTCTGGGGATGTAAGGCACAGGATAGTGGTAGTAGTGCATGTGTCCTCAGAGAAAAGGCAGTGATAGTTGATAAATAACAAACACACATTTTTATAATTAGCATCACACAAACAACCAACATTTAAATGCAAAGAGATCACTTCATCCTTTTATTTGATCAGAAATTATTGAGGGCTTCTAAGAGCCAGACATGCCTGGAGTAAACACCAAGAATACGGACATGAATGAGGTGCTGCCCCATGAGGAGCAGCTCCCAGTCTTAATAGCTTTGGGTGACATCCGGGCACTCAGGCTCTCATTGTCACCTTTGGTCCTCACGCCTGTCTCACAGGGGTATGTGTTATTGTCTTCATTTTGCAGGTTAGAGCCCTGTAGCTCAGAAAGGTGATTTGGTAAGATCACACGAGGATTTAAGTCCAGGTCTTCAGAGCTTATGTTCTTATTTCCAGGGCTGCACCCAGCTAGCTCTGATGGATACGTCTCTAAAGCATTATCTCCCACTTCTGGCTGCAGCTACTGGACTAAGGCAGAGTGAAATGTCTTGCAGCGGGGAAGGTGGGGAGAGGGATCCTTTCAGCTCGCTGTTCCCTTGTGGGAAAGACTTCCTTACTGAGGGTGAAAGTGAAAGTGAAAGTAAAAGTCACTGAGCCGTGTCTGACTCTTTGAGACCCCCATGGACTGTGTAGTCCATGAATTCTCCAGGCCAGAATACTGGAGTGGGTAGCCTTTCCCTTCTCCAGGGGATCTTCCCAACGCAGGGATTGAACCCAGGTCTCCTGCATTGCAGGCGGATTCTTTACTAGCTGAGCCAAAAGGAAAGCCCAAGAATACTGGAGAGGGTAGCCTATCCCTTTTCTAGCGGATCTTCCTGACCCAAGAATCAAACTGGGGTCTAATGCATTGCAGGTGGATTCTTTACCAATGATGAGCTATCATCTTGTATTTTGGCTGTAGTGTATGCCCTATGGGCTTCCCAGCAGGCACTAGTGGTAAAGAATCTGCCTATTAATACAGGAGGCCTAAGAGACATAGGTTCAATCCCTGGGTGGGGAAGATCCCCAAGGAGGGCATGGCAAGCCACTCTAGCATTCTTGCTGGGAGAATCCCATGGACAGAGGAACCTGGAGGGCTATAGTCCATAGGGTTGCAAAGAGTCGGACACGTCTGAAGCGACTTAGTACACACACACACACATGCACACATGTATGTCCTAGATGGAGAGGGCGTTTATATCCCCATCTCAGACCTCGATTCACTGTGTGATGATGTTGGCCAAATCACTTAGCATCTCTGGATGGTCCTTAGTGTCCCCACCTGTGACAAAGGCTGTGTTATTGTTCGTATTCCAGGATGGTCAAAGGGATGAAAATGTGGAATCAGGGCTGCTCTCAAAGACCTGTAGTGTGGGGATGAACAGTGTGGTGGAAATTTTCTGAGTGATGTTGGGAGATGGTAGAGAGGTGTTCCTCCCTGAAGACGTGATCCCTCACCCCTGCCATATCTATACACTGGGGAGAGGGCTCTGGACCTCCCTGGACTGGTGACCAACACTTTCCTTTCCCACTGCTCCTTCCCCCGCACCCCCTTCCCTGGAGGCCCTCTGACTCCCTCTGGCTATTTATGGCACCTCCTAGGGGCCCACATTCCTGCCCTGTCCCTGGCTTTCCTTTCCAAGCTAGTCCAGTTTCCCTGGCTGGCCCCAGAGTACAGCAGTTAATCTGGGGGGTCGGGTGCCAGGGGCCGGACCCCCTCCTCCTGCAGCTGCCACTGTCCTCTTTTTAGTGTGGGCACTCCCCCCACTCCCCCGTGTTAGCACTCTTGGGTATGTTTCTATCAATAAACTGCTTCTGTAGAGGAGGAAAATGAGAAACAAGTATTTATTTCAGTGGTGTCAGTGGGGTGTTGAGACTTGAAGTCAAGTCTGTCAGCCTCCAAGTTCCATGCTTTTCCCACCATGTTATGCAGCCTGGAATTCAGTAGTGTGAGAGCTGACACCAGCCCAACCCTCCCTGGGGCTTGATGGGGTTCTAAGCAGGTCACATAAATGAACTCATTTACTCCTCATAAGGATGTTGGGGTAGGTACTAGTATTTCCTGCATTTTATTGGGGGCGGAAATTGACATCAGAGAGGTTAAGTGACTTGCCCAAAGTCACACAGCTTGTGAGAACAGAGCTTTGGGCTTCTCGAGTTTTAAGTCCTTCACCTTTCAGTCCCAACTGCTACCAGGACCCCTGAGGCCAGGCTCTGAGGGAGGAGGGGCAAGAAGGGAACCAGAGGGAGAAGGTGTTCTTGCAGGGAGACTGAGAGCAACTTGTGTATGAGGGGTGTGTGTGTGTGTGTGTGTGTGTGTGTGGGGGTATGAGTATAGAGACAGCAGACAGCAGGTGAATGGGAATGGAAACTCACAAGGGAATTTTCCCGCTGTCTTGAGACCCAGCCCCCTGTGTCTGGGAGGAGCTGGGTTAGGCTCCAGGCCTGCCTCTTTGGCCCTGTTTCCCATGGTCGTTTCAGAAAACCTTCCGAGGTCCTAGGAGGCGCTGAGGAGGAGGTGGCAGGGAGAAGGAACGGCTCTTCCTGGGGTCTCGGCCAGAAGCCGAGCTGCCCTCACTGGAAAGGGAGTAGAGAGGCCGCGAGGGGGCTGATGGAAAATAGCTGCCTCACCAAGGGAAGGTTTAAATTCTCACTCTGTGAAAGCAGATACCTCGGGAGCCCGCTGATGGAATGGATGCTTTATGTGCAGGGACAGCTGGCACCCCAACAGCGCGTTGCCCCAGAGACGCAGCCTGGGTGTGCCCGCCCCTCGGTCACTACCGAGACGAGGTACACAAACAACGGGCCATGGGCACGAGGCACCCCCTGGTGGGCAGGAGCCTGCCCCCACTGGCAACCGCTCTGTTGACATAAACAACAGGGGGTGTCCGGAGCCTTGGCGAGGTGCAACGAGGGGGCCCCGGTCTCCCAGAGTCTGAGGCTCCCTGGGAAGGGAGGAGGAGCTCAAATCACACAGGGCAGGATGGAGTTTCCAGTCTTCTCCTGGGCGGGACACCATGCTTGGCTGGCCATGCAGGATGCATGGCCCTGGGGAAAAAATGGTGACAACTGGGCCTTTAGTCCTGGTCACCTCGGTCTTCCCCTCCAGCGGCCACTCCTGGCACCACTCGGCCCCCAGGGCTGGTTGGCTCTTTGAGTCTTTGAAGAGCGCGATCTGATTAGAATCGTGCCCATTAGGTGACTAATAGTATTCCCCTTTGAAGGGGTGTTTGCTGGGCCACAAAACCTACTGGAGAAAGCGATAAACTTAACAATCAACTTCTCAGAGGAGACTTTCAGCCCTTGGAAATGTGCTGGAGTGGGTGCAGGTGGAGCGGGAAGGAGCTCACTGGGTGCTTCTCCGCCCAGGTCATTTCTGGGCAGGCTGGGGGGACCTCAGAGATACAGACACCAGGGGGACAAAAGAGGCTGATTATACACCCCTGAGGCTCCTGGTGTGGCAAAGAGGGCTTCTCCTAGCTGGCAGGTTAGAAGAGGGGGCCTTTGTTATGAAGGGTCCTTGAAAGCTAGGTTGGGGGAAGGGGCCTCGGTGGACTCTGCGTGAGGGTGGAGGTGGGCGGTCCAGATTTGAGTTGATGCCTGCCAAAGTCAGGCTTTGTTTGGACGGGTAACTTCGTCACTGATGAAGATCAGCAAGAAAGCTTTAAACCAAAAATACCTTGTGCTTGTTTTCTGAAACTACAAGAAAAGGGAATTCTGGAAAGACTCTGAAACAGGGGAACCCCGGGAGATAGAATGGATGGAGCACAAAGGAAGCAAAACTTTGGAGCCCTGGCCTGATCTTGACCGTACTTGAGGGCCTTACGCCCCCACTAGAGCATCACCTCTACCTGCCCGTAGGGCAGGACCATCATTTGTCCATTGAACATACACCTACTAGCCTGCCCACCTCACCTGCCACTGTGTATCCCCATTCTGCAAAGGAAGGAAGGAGAAAGGGACTGGGGAGCAAAGAAAGAATGAAGATACAGCAGAGTGAGAGATCGCCCTGCCTCCTGGGGTTGCCATTTCACCAGGAGCTGCTCCCCACCTCTCCAGACATTGGTGAAGGGCTTGTCTCTCCGCCGCCTGCCCCCCCCGCCCCCCACACCAAGTGAATCATTTTCAGACACCATGTTCCGCTCAGAGGCAAATGGGGAAACACTGCCCAAGGACACAGAAGCACACACATGTGGCTCGGACCATGGAATCCCGGGACACATTTGTCAAAGGGAGGAAACAACTCTGACTCTATTTAGGCACAACTCTAGGTAACGACAGAGGAGGAGCCAAGGGCAGTGTGTATTCCAGGCTAGGCTCAGAACTGGAAGGCAGGGTAGAGGAAGGGCAAGAGGCCAGGCAGGTGGGGAGGTGGGGGTGGGGCGGGGATCAGAACTCCCATTCAGGAACCAAGGAGCCAGTGCTGAGGAGGATATTAAGGACAACTTTGGGTCAGAGGATAAGTTTGAGGTTGGAGATCCTGCCCCTTCTGGCTGTTTTTGTACAAAGCCAGGAAGCCCTTTATTTGGCTCATGCCTTGCCAGGCAGGCAGGCTATTCCAGGGCTTGGGACACTGCCCAAATCGAGCTTCCTTCTAGGACCAAAATCCCAAACTAGAGGCATCTAGACCTCTGGGCTTTCGGTGTCCACTTGTTCTGGGGTGGTTGGACTCACATGAGCAGCAGGGTACATCTTCTTAGAGAACCAGTTTAAGTTCTAGAATTAGTTGGCAATATCAATACAATTGGTAGCAAGTATTTATAATGCCTACATGAGATGGTGATGGTAAAGACAATGACAAATATCTCTGGAAGGTCCATATGTTGAAATGGATAACAGTCCATGCAGTGTGGCTCCTGAGCATGGCCTTGATCATTTATAAATTTAAATAATTACCTGGAGGTGCCTCGCGGAGACCCTCTGCACCGCTGCGCGCGGTGCGGAGCATGCAGGCTGTGGCCTGCGCGCCATCTCGGCACCCAGCGCGCCCTGCTCGCCGTGGCCCTGGGGACTGCGAGCGGGTGCCGTCCGGGAGCTGCGTACTGGCCCTGCTCTGCTGTCTGTGCGGAAATTCACAGAAAAACACGAATGGATAACAACAGAAAATGGTGTCAGAACAGTGGGAATCAGCAATTTTGCACAGGAAGCTTTGGGAGATTGGGTGGTTGTTTACTGTAGTCTGCCTGAAGTTGGGACAAAGTTGAACAAACAAGAGGAGTTTGGTGCTTTGGAAAGTGTGAAAGCTGTTAGTGAACTCTATTCTCCTCTATCAGGAGAAGTAACTGAAATTAATAAAGCTCTAGCAATGGCATCCCACTCCAGTACTTTTGCCTGGAGAATCCCATGGACAGAAGAGCTTCGTAGGCTGCAGCCCATGGGGTCGCAAAGAGTCGGACACGACTGAGCAACTTCACTTTCTCTTTTCACTTTCATGCATTGGAGAAGGAAATGGCAACCCACTGCAGTGTTCTTGCCTGGAGAATCCCAGGGACGGGGGAGCCTGGTGGGCTGCTGTCTATGGGGTCACACAGAGTCGGACACGACTGAAGTGACTTAGCAGCAGCAGCAGAAAATCCAGGACTTGTCAACAAGTCTTGTTACGAAGATGGTTGGCTGATCAAGATGACATTCAGTAACCCTTCAGAACTAGATGAACTAATGAGTGAAGAAGCATATGAGAAATACATAGAATCTATTGAGGAGTGAAACTGGAACCTCTAAATAAACTACTTTGAAACAACTTAATCTAGTATAGTTGTCTTAAATTAGTGGTGGATAGATATTTAAAAAGCAACTTTTAGCAAAAGAAACTACTTGTAACAATGTTTCCTGAAGAAAATATCCTTAACTTTCTAATGACTTCAGATAAACACTGTGCATCTTTTTCCACAGCATCCTGTGGTTTTTAGGCTAGGCTCCAGTTATAATATTCAGAATTCCTGAAATTATCTCTGGTAAAACTAATTACAAAAATTATGTAATTCAAGGATAACATGGTTATCTTAAACCTTATATGACTTGTAACTTACTTACAGCTATCCTTGGATTTGGGTCAAAATTATCTTTCCATTAGAAATAACTGGCAGTGGAGAAAAGTTTGTTAGTTGTATAGTGTCCAGTGAAGAATATTACTATCTTAATTTTGCAATATACTGTGTTTGCTGGTGCTATTTTTATACAATGAAGCAACAGCCTTGCAGGAGAATAAACAATTTAATAATAAAATATTCAACTTCTTAATCATGTATTTTGTTCTGCTATTAATATTTCATAGTATGTTTCCTAGTATTTATAAAGATGCTAATTTTAACTTAAAAAAAATAAATAATTACCTGGATCAATGGGGTTTTCAATTCAACTAAAAGCAGCTTTTAAAAAAATCTGTTTGAGGTGAAGTCAAAATCCGTGTGAATGTGTGCAATAAAGAGTTCACCATTTTATGTGCGTGGCACTGGTCAGGCTGGTCCACAGACCCGTGGGGAAGGTCACTCAGCCTCCCAGCACTTAGGAAGTCTGGGAAATACTTCTGGGGTCTCAGGGCAGAGTGGGTCCCCATTGTTGTGAGTCAGAACCACAGGTGCTCATTAAACAGGTGGCCTCCCAGGGTCTCCTCTTAGGACAACAACATTTATTGAGCACTTCCTCTGAGCCAGATGCATTCACTCTTTCCTCAGATTCTCTGAGGTCCCCATTTTACAGATGAAGAAAATGAAGCATAGACAATGAAGTAAGTTGTACCAGATTATCAGTTAATGAATGACAGAGCCAGTGTTCAAGCCCAAGTTGATCTGTCTCCAAGGTCGGACCTGCAAACCACTGCACCCTATCTTTGGGCCCTCATTCCTCGAGTTGATCTGAGTCTGTGAGTCTGGAGCAAGGCTGGAGTCCATCAACCAGGGCTCCAGGAGGTCACTAGGCTGCACTTTGAGAGGCACAGCAGCTGTTCTCAATCTGCTCGCACATTAGAACCACCTGAGAAGTTTCAACAGCTCTGAATGCCTTTGTGTGTGCTAAGTTGCTTTAGTCGTGTCTGATTCTTTGTGACTGTATAGACCACAGCCTGCCAGGCTCCTCTATCCAAAGGGTTCTCCAGGCAAGAGTGCTGGAGTGGATTGCCATGCCCTTCTCCAATGAATGCCATTCCCTCCCCGCAAAGAGAGGCTTTTTCAGTTGGTCCAGGGTCAGGGGCAGGTGTTGGTGGGGGCTGCTCAGCATTATCTTTTAATGGGACAGTGTGTTCCTTTACTGAATCAATTAATCAATCAAAGATAAATGAACACCTTCTTGTGTCCTGTGCCACACTGGGGCTGGGGACACAAGGGCGGGTGGTACACAGGTGACCCATGGGCCCCGCTGGGCAGAGCATGCCCAGAGGAGGCGGGGAGGAGGAGATTCCTTCTTGCTTGTCCTTCCTTGGTGAGCTCCAGGAACAGCCTGTCTCCTTCTCAAATGATGATATTCTCCGCCATTGAGGTCCGGAGGACGCAATGTTCCCACTGTGTGGTCCTTGGCCCCCACCAAGGGGATACATTTGGTCCCAGACCCAGAACTCAACTCACAGGATCTAAGGTTGTCACAGTAAAGAGAGCCCTGAAAGACCATCCATGCTTGGAGCTCTCTACTTTGAGTGAGCAGCTGATAGAAGTTCTGAGCGCTTGTTAAATCTAAAGATGCCTAAGCTCACCCCCAAAGTTCTGATTCCTAGGTCTTGGGTAGAGTACGAGGAACACGCATTTTTATTTATTTTTTGGCTGCATGTGGGATCTTAGTTCCCTGACCAGGGATTGAACCTATGCCCTCTGCATTGGGAGCATGGCATCTTAACCACTGGACCACCAGGGAAGTCCCTATGCATTTTTAATAAGCTTCTAGGTGGCTCTGGAACACCCTCAGTGGTGGTTCTCAGGTGGGCTACACAAGAGGAAGTCCTGGCAGTTTTAAAGACACCAGTGCCCAGGCGCATCCCTAGAGAGTCTGGCTGATATTTTTAAAAGCTCCTTCCACAAGGCACCTGGGCCTTCCAGCTGGCCTTGTTTAAGATTTAGGGAGGCAGCCCTAGGGCCGTCACTTCTTGCCACCATCAGGGCTTTGAGACAACAGGAGAAGAAAACAAGAGGACGGGAGAGAGGAAAATTCTAAAAAGCCATTAGGAAGGTTTAGAAGGAGAAGTAAGAGAGAAGGCTGGACAAAAGCCTCCTCAATTCACTGGTTAGCACTGAGGCTTACATCATTTTTCAACATGTTTTCTTATTAATAATGATTAATTGATGTAAAAACCTAATAGTATAAGAAGGCAAAAATAAAAAAGATCTATAATCTTATCAGATATAATGACTTAAGGTCTTAGTATGACATATATAATGCATAATGCATCGTATAACTGTATTATATATTATATTGTTATTAGTGTAATTAATATAATTAATTAAGATTAATATGGAAATTGAAAAAGAGTAGTATGACATATATAATGCATAATGTATCATATAACTATTATATATTATATTGTCAGTGTAATTAATATGCTTAATTAAAATAAATTAATTATAGAAATTGAAAAAGTGTAGATACACATATATGTATAAGTGAGTCACTTTGCTGCACACTTGAAACTATAATATTGTTAATCAACTATATGTCAATATAAAAAATTAAAATAAATTAAGATTAATATAAATATATTATTTTATAGGTGATACATAATATATATTTATATATTATGATACATAATATAAAATAAGCAATAAATATGTAGTTTGACAAGATAATTGGTGTCCTTTCTTACTTTATCTTTTCGTGGCTTTTCAAAAACTTTGTTTTGCAAGTAATTAAAAATCTAAGTTCCAAATTTTGAGTGAGGCTTGGCAGGGCACTCATACCTTCATTCATGTGTGTGCGTGCGCACACACACACACACACACAGACATGTCCCTTCCCACCCAGCTGTCCTGAACCTCACACACTTCACATCATACCCAGAAAGTTAGGATTTTATTCACTGATGCTATTACTACTAAATTAATTCTTATTAGTACAGGATTTATTACTTTATATTAAATGTGAACTGTTTCCCCTTCTCCCATGTCTCTGAGTCCCAATGGAAAGTGGCACCAGGGGACCCAGGACAGTGGCCACATTGGATCAAGTCACCTTCAGGGACTCAGCAACCTCTGGCCACCGCCTCCCCTCCACAGCCCTGCCTGTGATCTCCTCTGCCCCTACCCCTGCCTCCCTCCTCTCCCCTGATCCTGGCCTCAGTCACTACTCTCCCCTTGGGGGCCAGTCCTCGGGACAAAGGCTGTCTCTCCACAAGTGATAGGTGATGGAAACGCCCACGGTGAGCCAGGCCAGGTAGGGCGGCAGCAGCAGGGTGGCCAGCTTGTTGATAGGGCGCCAGATCAGAGCCATGCTCATCAGCAGCCCAAAGAGCAGCAGCAGGTGCAGCAGGGCCTGGGCGCGGGCAGGGCGGTCAGGCGGGCTGCCCTGGGAATTGCCCTTGACCTTTCTGCAGCACCCTGGAGCCAGCGAGCCAAGTTTTGTGTGCTCTGCGTGCGCTGCGGAAGCTCAGGGCAGCCCGCCCTGCTCCTACCTGCCTGCACCTGATGGCCGTGCCTTGCTCCCTGCTTCGGAGGCCGGGTGGCCTCCCCACCCCTTCCCTGCCCCACTGCTGAGCTCTGGTGCCTTACCAGGCCGGGGGTGTGGGCTGCCAACAGGAGGATCAGGACAGCCCAGCGGATGGTGAGCTGCACAGCATAGACCGAGGAGCAGCGCCAGAGGCTGCCCGATGCCCCCTCCCGGGTCCTTCCACACCAGGTGGGAGGCATAGCTGTGGACAGACGGTGGCAGAAACGCTCAGAGGAGGCTGATTCATGGTAAATGGGGCCTTGTGGTTGCCAAAAAAATCCTTTGTGGGCTGAAACAGGGGGTAAGTGGGTCTAGATATCCTTTGAGGGCAGGGGGGAGGTAAGGGAGGGTGGGCTGGAATCCTAGGTGGGTACAGAGGAGACACCCTGAAAGAGGCAAGATGAGGTCCCATCCCTTTAGAGACCAGCGTGCCACAGCAATTCAGGGATGGGAGACTTGCTCCCAGCCAGGCATGAGAAGCAGGTGCTCACCCCGTGATGAAGCAGATGGCTGTCCACACCAGCAGCAAGATTCTGTGAGGTGGGCACCAGGGCAGCTTTCTCAGGCTGTCACACCAGTCAGACATCGAGTGATGGATGAGCAGCCAGACAAGGGTGGGCCCCAGGAGGGGCAGGGCCACAAAGATGGCCCCTTGAGGCCACATTCTCCTGGAGGAGGTGCGATCCGGGGAGGCAGAGAACACGCTGATGGTAGCATTCCCCGCATCTGCCTGTCTCTTCCTACTTGACACTCTTCCCCGGCCTGAGCCTCCCATAGGAGGTCTAGGCCTGGACACCCCCTGGGGTCTGCTCCCAGCCCCCTCCTCTGAGCTGCCTTCACCCTTTTCCACGTTCCATGGACTTACTTTCTCCACACCACTCCTGTGGCACTCTAGGACTGACAACTGCTTCTTAGTGAAAGACTCCTCTCCCCCAGTGTGTGTCTGATTCCTGGATCTCAGGTCCAGGATCGCCTATCTTTCCTGCCTCCCACAATGGATGGCACTTGGCCAGGTACATAGCAGACCCTCGATGGAGGGCAGTGTCTGAGACCAAACTCAACCAAGCCAACTTGGAAGAACCACGTTTGGAAGACAGGAGCCAGAGAACCCTGGGCTTCCTTTCCAGTCCAGAACCAACCAGCGCATCTGCCCCAGGCTTATCTCACCATACCAGACTGGAAAACCCCAGGGATCCACTCTTCCAGAGCTCCCACCCAAATTCAAACTCAGCTGAATGACACTATGGATTCCTTTCTCTGAAGTTCTCATCTACCCCGAGGGCCTGGAGGAGGTTCCCCCTCCATCTCTCCACTTCCAGAGGGTCGGGGCCACAAACACAAGCACCCTGATCTCTCAAGGGAACAACCTTTTGGTCTCTGATTAAAACGCTGCTGTGGTTACCTGTATTTTGTTCCGTGTCTTCCTTTGCAAGCAGGGTGAGGCACAGACCGTCCTCCGATGGAAGTTATTGTTTAGTTGCTAAGTCGTGCCTTACTCTTGTAAACCCACGGACGGTAGCCCACCAGGCTCCTCTGTCCATGGGATTTCCTAAGCAAGAGTGCCAGAATGGGTAGCCACGCTCTTCTCCAAGGGATCTTCCCAGCCAGGGTTGGAACCCGAGTCTCCTGCATTGCAGGTGGATTCTTTACCTCTGAGCCTCCTAGGTAGTCCCTCCAACCAAGATCCCCCATCCATTATCATGCTTCTCATTTGCCTGTGACATTTCAGCCTCGTCCCCATGATTGACAGAATCTGAAGGGGAAAAAAGGTGATTTTTCTCAGTGTGTGGAGTGACAGTCTACACCATTCTCTCCTGTCAAGGGCCCATGAACGTGTCCTGGAGGTTCTGGGGACAGGGCTGACCAGCCTGTTGGCCTGTGTGTCTTTCTATTTATTCTCTGCTTCTCACTGTCTGTTTCTTCACCTTCTGCCTTCCTGTCTCTCTATCATTTCCAGTTTTCTATCCAGTGTTGGAAGTCTCCCCCCCCACCACCCCCAATGCTTTTTTCCAGTTCTCCTCCAACTGCTGGTGCCTCCTTATTTATTCCCAGGCCTGCGTTTCCCCTTACCTCAGGCAGCACACCTCCCAGACTGAGTGCCAGTGATGTGTGATG
Organism: Tragelaphus eurycerus; assembly: GCA_935064755.1. Classification (NCBI taxonomy): domain Eukaryota; kingdom Metazoa; phylum Chordata; class Mammalia; order Artiodactyla; family Bovidae; genus Tragelaphus; species Tragelaphus eurycerus. The sequence continues at coordinate 16,512,208 of CAKXYN010000027.1, read as the reverse complement.
TGAGGAAGGCAGAGGAAGTGGGGGGAAAGGGAGAAGGGAGGGGCGGGGCTCCCAGCTGGACTGCCTTTCTCCAGTGACAAGGGTGATGGTGTTAGCTGGGGAGTCCAGGTTGCTGCCTGCATGGCCCAAAAGGGTTCCTCTCAGCAGAGGGTCCCCTGGTCTACTAGACCCAGTCTCTGGAGGGGCCCGGCCCCCTGATGGAACTATTGAGGCATTGGTGCTGTGCAACCCAAACCTCCTGAGACAGCTGAGCCCCAGGCTGCCCGGCTTCTGATGCCTGGCATCATGGTCTCTGCATCACATGAACCAGCTTTGTGTCTGTAGGGGTGTCAGGGACCCTCAGATGTAACTGGGGCTGTCCCCAGTGAAACAAGCCCCAGCTTCGGCAATGATCTCATAAGACGTAGCCCCTCATTATTGACTGCTAGTTTACATGGCCCATCCTGGCTTGGAATCGAATTTGACAGATGTTTCACAAGCCCCTGGAATCTCATGACTCAGAGAAAAAGGCAGCCACCTGTGTGTCTTAGAGCTTTGTCCAGTGAAGACCAACAGCTCCCCTCTTCATCCCCCAAAGTCCCAAGCACCTCTTTCTTGCTTGTGCTTTAGACAGGCGGTCCTCTCCCCAGGTTGGCTACTCTCCACCCTTCCTTTGCCCCATCTCTCCACCCTGGGGACCTGGGCACCCCTGGGAGGTATTTATCCCCTCCTCCCAGGGAAGGCGGCGCAGGGGTGGGGGTTGCAGTTTGGTACAAGAAGCTAGAGAATCATTAGCTAAGATGAAAGCAGCAGCAGTTACTCATTTTCTATGGGCAATGATCAGTGTGGGGCGGGGAGAGACCTCTGCTGCAGGAGGCCAGACCACGGCGAAAAGTTACCACTTCTGAATAATCATGCTGTGGTGTGCGCTTTATATTTATTTGCTTAATAATGACCATCTTTATCCCTCTCAAGGTAAATATTATCATGTGCTTTTGACAGGCCAGGAAGTGAGGCTCAGAAAGTTTGAACAACTGACCTGTGATTACACAGTCAGCAAGTGGGCCACCGGTTCAGTGTGGGCAGTCTGGATCCAAAAATGCTTCCTCTTTCCTCTCAGCTGGCCCACTCTCTAGTCCAAGTCTTTATTAAACACTTACTTTGGATTGATCGGGCTCTACCTAGAGCTGAAGATATGGAACAGATGGCTGGAAAAACCTCCCTCTGCGAAGGGAGCTTTCATCCCAGTGGCAGAGTGACAAAGGAAGGACCAGGCTGGCAAACATCCAGAGTGGCAGCAACCCTGTAGGCAGTGGAAAGAGCCCTCGGTAGGGAGCGTATATGGTTGTGCCCCAATGCCACCAGCAACTGTCATATCTGTTCAGGAAGTGGTTAGAACTAGGTATTGTCTAAGCTCAGCAGTAAAGAATCCACCTGCAAAGCTGGAGATGTGGGTTCGATCCCTGGGTTGGTAAAACCCCCTGGAGAAGGAAATGGCAACCCACTCCAGTATTCTTGCCTGGGAAATCCCATGGACAGAGGAGCCTGATGGGCTACAGTTCATGGGGTCACAAGAGTTGGGCACAACTCGGCAACTAAGCCACTACCAAGCTCCCTGGGCAGGACCACAGTGCCATCACCTGGGGGCTTCTAAGATAGAGAACCCCAGGCCCTACCTTAGACCAATGGGATCAGAACCTGCATTCTAACAAGGTCCCTCAGAAGGTTCATGAACACATTACAGTTTGAGAAGCCCTGGTTAGGGTTCCTTCTACCTTGCGCTGTTGCAGCAGCCACTGACCAGCAGAGGGCAGTCTAGAGCGGCCTCACCTGTACCCAGGTCGTCTTCCTCTGTCCCTCCCTTCCAGATCTAGACCGATAAGTTCACGGACTTCTAGGATCCTCCCTCACCTCGTCTGGACTTTGCCAGCATACAGGACAGACTCCCCACCCCTCTTTGGGGCGGCTGGGAGGCAGGACTCTGCCAGGAAGTGGGAAGCACCGGGCCACTCCTGCCTGAATTCCCCGCCCACCTGCACTTGTCTGCTGGCTTGGTAACTGAGTCTGGCTGATTTCTCTGTTTCTCAGAGAAGGAACTACTGTTCCTGGACAAGCCGGCAGCCACTGCGGTCACCTACACGGTAAGGTGAGTACCCCCTGGGGCAGCTGGGGGTGGGCTGAGCGATAAGATGGGGCTACGTGGGACCCTGGGGAGGAGCCAGGCCAGCTCAGGTGAGGCTGGCAGGTGTGGAAACCTGGTGCTGGAGGAGGGAGAAGGAAGGGGCTTGGCAGAGGGCCATAGCCCAGTGGGTGTGAGGACCGGGGCAGGCACTCGGTGAATGCAGCCCATGACTTAGGCTGGGACTCCCTATCCTGGTACACGTTTTATGTATAATTGGAGATCTTTCAGCAGTAGACCCAATAAGAAGCAGTGATGTGGGAGAGGGGTTGAGAGTTTCCTTAAAGAACATGAGCAGAAGTTTGCAGTAGGAGCCTGGATCCTTGTGCTGGAGGAAGCAACTCCCTGGGGACAGGTGATGGCACATCCTAAAGGAATCTCATCTTGGGAAAGTGCTACCCAGGATGATCCAGAGTCTGGGGCAGGACATACTGGAAAGCTGGGTACCAAAGGGTCAGCCATGGGGTTGGGAGGGTCCAGTCTGCAGGTACCAGGCTGTTATGCTATATATTCGGGACCCTTTCCCTTCCTGGGGGCAAAGAGAAGGATGGGGTGAGGACCAATGCAGTCTGGAGAGCTGTCAGCCTGGCAGGAAGGGGGCTGAGAGGAGGGAGGAGTTACCTGCTCCAGGCCAGGTAATGAATTGGCTCCTGGGAGAGGCCCTCCAGGTTGGAAGGTAGGACAAGGGGACTCTGCTGCACCACCCAATGGAGTGGAGGGAATTTGGAGTCTGGTCTTTGGAGGCCCTGGAAAAGCTGTTGCTATAGAAACAGAGTGAGCCCCTCCTTTCTTTCTCTACAGCTGGCCCATCTCCTGCTGCTGGTGCCTCGGTGGGCAGGGGTAGGCGAGAGCATCACTTGCTGTGGCACCAAGGATGTGCCTTTAGTTCCTTATGTTTGTTTTTCCTTGTATTTATTTTCATTTCTCTTTCAACTTCAACTCCTCTAGAAGTGAGAAGAAAGAGACCTCGGGGAAAAAAAGAAGGGGCAGGGAGAGAAAGGGAGTGTTTCTGGAAGCTCTTGTCATCCTTGCTCATCCTTCCCTTCTGCCTTCAGTTGTAGCTTAATAATCCATCCTCTGCCCTCACTGGGGGAGGAAACTTGGCTTCCTTATCTGAGAAATGAGATAAAAATAACAGCTAGCTCATAAAGCTGCTGTGAGGATCAAATGAGCTGGGCCACGTAGAGCGCTGTAATACCCTGGCTCTGTGAATGTTAGCTATTATTATTACAGTTATAATTCCAATTATCTTTACTGCGGAAGGACTGCAAGGATTGAATGGGACATAAAAGGAAGCCTGTGGCTCTGATCCCCATCTCCACCAGATTCAGGCATCGCCAGCTCACTTACTCCACTCATGTGCCCTCCCAGGGCCACCGTCTGCAGGGTTAGATGTTAAGGCTGAGGGAGCAACGTCATGCCTTCCCTTCTTGTCTATATTTTCAATGAAGACATGGGGGAAATAGATCCTGCCCCAGGGCTCCATCCAAGGATACAGAGGATCTTTAACCCCTGGCCAGGGGGAGCTGGGAAGGGGGCTTAGGTTTCATGGGTCTTGAGAAGGAAGAAAGAAGGTGGGCAAGGGTGGAGCAGGCGCTTGGGGGCGCAGCCTCAGGTCAGGGTTAGGGGTGTGAAGTGAAAGTGAAAGTTGCTCAGTGGTGTCTGACTCTTTGCAACCCCATGGACTATACAGTCCATAGAACTCTCCAGGCCAGAATACTGGAGTGGGTAACCTTTCCCTTTTCCAGGGGATCTTCCCAACCCAGGGACTGAACCCAGGTCTCCTGCATTGCGGGATGGATTCTTTACCAGCTGAGGCATGAGGTGTGAGTGAGGGAATAATTCACCAGTGCAGATCCTAGTGGATCAACCACAGGGACCCTGGGGACTCAGAAGGAGGATGTGGTGTCTCACAGAACTCAACCTTGGAGTAAATGAATCCCATGTTCTCAGAAGCTCCTTGAGAGCCGAGTAAGATGTCATTGTGTTAGGACAATGCCTGGGCCACAGTGGGTGCTCAGAAATTGCATATTTGAGTGGAAATCCACACGGAGACCATGTGATCAAGAATTACTCAGCATGGACTTCCCTGGTGGTCCAGCAGTTAAGTCTCTGAGCTTTCAGTGCAGGGGATGCGTATTCAATCCCTGGACAGGGAACTAAGATACCGCATGCTATGCGGTGTGGCCAAGAAAAAATTAAAAATAAACAGTTAGTATGGTGGAAGGACGGTGGTCAGTGAGAGCGAAACAGTCAAGGGCTGGTGAGTGGGGGCTGGCAGGGGCCACTACTAAGCAAGAGTGGTCCAGGCGAGTGAAGGAGCAGAGGGGGACAGCGTGAAGCAGAGGATAGCAGGAACAAAGGCCGAAGCTTAGACTTCACCAGCTGTGCAGAGCCCAGTCTTGCCGAGGGCGGAAATTAAGGGAGGAAGAGAGTAAGTCGGAGGAGAAGACCTGGGGAAGAGCTGGCATCTTTTTAAAAAATTATTTGTTTATTTATTTGGCTGCATCAGGTCTTAGCTGTGGCACGTGGCCTCTGTACTTGGGGCACTCACGCTCTCCAGTTGGGGCACGCAGGCCTAGTTGCTCAGTGACCTGTGGGATTTTAGTTTCCCCAACCAGGGATTGAACCCAAGCCCCTGCAGTGCAAGGCAGATTCTTAACCACTGGACCACCAGGAAAGTCCCAAGAGCTGGCATCTTTAGGGGGACGCTGCTGGACAGTGCAGGCCCCCATCTGACCCTGGGAACCTGGTGGACCTTACCTGGAGACCCTCACTTTGGGTTTTCTTTTTTCTTTCTGCTTCCACTTTTAACTTTTGTTACTCTTGTAGGAAAAAAAAAAAAAAAAATATATATATATATATATCCCTGTGAGTTACCCTCTGACCTTTCTAGCAGAAGGAGGGGCATAAATAAAACACATATATTTGGACAGGGTTTATCATCTACAAGTGATTTTCACATGATCTCATGCCATCCTCATCACAAGTCTGAGAGGCTTTTTTTTCACTTTTAATAGTTTTTAAAAAGAATTACAAGATTAATAGAAAGACATGCTTGAATGTGAAAAATTCAAAGACTACAGAAAAAAGGGTTTAATAAAATAGAAAGTCCTCTTTCACACCTTCCAGCTCCCCCAGTTTCTCATCTCTTTCAGTGACAACCAATAGGAATAGTTTGGAGTGTGTCCTCCCAGACTTGCATGTCCAAGGCAGGAATCCCTAGAATATGTTGCTGCTGAGTCCTTGAAGTAGACAGAATATCAGTTGCAATGTGCTGTGAGTGTAAAATACACATGGACTTCAAAGACTTGTAATGAAAAAAGAATGTAAAATATTGCAATAAATTTACATTGATTACCTGTCAACATGATATTATTTTGAATATATTGGGTTACATAAAATATATTAAAAATTAATTTCTCCTAGCTCTTTTTACTTTTTTTTAATGTAGACTCTAGAAAGTATAAAAGCACATCTGTGGCTCACATTATATTTTTTATTACACAGTTCTGCTCCAGACCTTTCTCTATCACTTACATGCATACATGCATGCTGCTAAGTCACTTCAGTTGTGTCCGACTCTGTGCAACTCTATGGCCTGTAGCCTGCTACACTCTTCTGTGCATGGGATTCTTCAGGCAAGAACACTGGAGTGGGTTTTCATGCCCTCTTCCAGGGGATCTTCCCAACCCAGGGATCGAACTTGTGTCTCTTATGTCTCCTGCATTGGCAGGCAGGTTCTTTATCACCTGGGAAGCCCATCACTTACATATGCTGCTGCTGCTAAGTCGCTTCAGTTGTGTCCAACTCTGCCACCCCATAGATGGCAGCCCACCAGGCTTCCCCATCCCTGGGATTCTCCAGGCAAGAACACTGGAGTGGGTTGCCATTTCCTTCTCCAATGCATGAAAGTGAAAAGTGAAAGTGAAGTCGCTCAGTTGTGTCTGACTCTTCATGACCCCATGGACTGCAGCCTACCAAGCTCCTCCGTCCATGGGATTTTCCAGGCAAGAGTACTGGAGTGGGGTGCCATTGCCTTCTCCTCACTTACATATCAGATCAGATCAGATCAGATCAGTCGCTCAGTCGTGTCCGACTCTTTGCGACCCCATGAACTGAGGCATGCCAGGCCTCCCTGTCCGTCACCAGCTCCTGGAGGTCACTCAGACTCACACCCATCAAGTCAGTGATGCCATCCAGCCATCTCATCCTCTGTCGTACCTTTCTCCTCCTGCCCTCAATCCCTCCCAGCATCAGAGTCTTCTCCAATGAGTCAACTCTTCGCATGAGGTGGCCAAAATACTGGAGTTTCAGCTTTAGCATCATTCCTTCCAAAGAAATCCCAGGGCTGATCTCCTTCAGAATGGACTGGTTGGATCTTCTTGCAGTCCAAGGGACTCTCAAGAGTCTTCTCCAACACCACAGTTCAAAAGCATCAATTCTTCGGCGCTCAGCCTTCTTCACAGTCCAGCTCTCACATCCATACATGACTACAGGAAAGACCATAGTCTTGACTAGGCGAACCTTTGTTGGCAAAGTAATGTCTCTGCTTTTGAATATGCTATCTAGGTTGGTCATAACTTTCCTTCCAAGGAGTAAGCGTCTTTTAATTTCATGGCTGCAGTCATCATCTGCAGTGATTTTGGAGCCCAGAAAAATAAAGTCTGACACTGTTTCCACTGTTTCCCCATCTATTTCCCATGTAGTGATGGGACCGGATGCCATGATCTTCGTTTTCTGAATGTTGAGCTTTAAGCCAACTTTTTCCTCTCCACTTTCACTTTCATCAAGAGGCTTTTTAGCCCCTCTTCACTTTCTGCCATAAGGGTGGTGTCATCTGCATATCTGAGGTTATTGATATTTCTCCCAGCAATCTTAATTCCAACTTGTGTTTCTTCCAGTCCAGCATTTCTCATGATGTATTCTGCATATAAGTTAAATAAACATGATGACAATACATATACACACTCATAAATATATACCTACACTTCATCTAGTTTTGCTATCTACATTAATGAGATCAGAGGATGTCTAGCCTTTTGTGACTTCATTTTCTATTAAAAAAATCCTTTTTGCATATATATGTCTTTTTTGACATGTACACACTGCTCTATTTATTATTTATTCATTTATTTATTTTTGGCTGTGCTGGGTCTTCGTTGCTGTGCTTGGGCTTTCGCTAGTTGTGGAGCCCGGGAGAAACTCCAGCTGCTGTGCAGAGGCTTCTCATTGCAGTGGCTTCTCTGGTTTCTGAGCACAGGCTCTAGGTGCACGGGCTTAAGTGGTTGTGGTGCAAGGGCTCACTCGTTGCAGCTGAGGGCTCTAGAGCTTGGGTTCAGGATCTTCTTGGATCAGGGATCAAACCCATGTCCCCTGCATTGGCAGGCAGATTCTTACCCACTGTGCCACCAGCAAAGTCCTTGCTTTTCTATTTTAAGACTTTCCTCTGTTGGCCCACGGGCTTCCCTGGTGGCTCAGAGGGTAAAGCGTCTGCCTGCAATGCGGGAGACCTGGGTTTGATCCCTGAGTCAGGAAGATCCCCTGGAGAAGGAAATGGCAACCTACTCCAGTACTCTTGCCTGGAAAATCCCATGGACAGAGGAGCCTGGTGGGTTACAGTCCATGGGGTCGCAACGAGTCGGACACGACTGAGCGACTTCACTTTCTTTCTTTCACGTTCTGTCGGCCCATGGAGATCAAGGGCTCTATTTAGACAGAGGTAGAAACTGAGGTACATTAAACAATAGGACAAGCTCACTCGGGCAGTGAACAAGGTGGCATGTGAACTCACAACTCCTGACTCCAAACCCAAGGTCCTTCTGTCTAGTGAGAGGTGAAATCAATTAGGTCATGGGGAGTCACGGCAGGTTCTTGAGGGAGAGAGAGGGAAAGAGAGACAGAGGGAGGGAGGGACAGATAGGTGAAGTTCTGTTAAGGAAATTGATCTGATGCTGGGATGAAGACAATTTGCTCCCTTCTCATTGCAGCCACTTAGAAGCCGGGTCTTAGCCTCTGACGGCTCACCTGGCACTGACTCTCTCCCCCCAGGCCCTTGGCCTCGGCTGGCACACGGGTGCAGGGCAACCAGCAGCATCCAGCGACGAGGCGGATGTGCTCCTATGAGAGTTCCTTCCAGCTCGCCCAGTTCCTACTGCTGGTGGGGGTTCCGGTGGCGAGCGCCGTGCTCCTGGTCCAGTGCCTTCGATGGCGCTGTCCTCGCCGGCTGCTGGGTTCCTGCTGGAAGCTGGAGAGCCAAGAGGAGCCAGCGCCCCCTCCCGCTCCCCTACCGGAAGATGAGTCCTCCAGGGCAGGCCCGCCAGCCACGCTGCAGGAGGTGGCCACTTTCTATCAGGAACTGCACACACCCACCCAAGGCCAGACCATCATCCGGCAGCTGATGCACAAACTGTTGGTGTTTTCCACTCGAGAGGTGGACCACCGTGGCGGCTGCCTGATGCTCCAGGATACGGGCATTTCCCTGCTCATCCCGCCTGGTAACAGCACCCAGCTCCCTTCTCAGCCTACAGCTGTTCATGTTATATATTAGACAGGGGCACCAACCCCGAGAGAGCACCATTCAGGGACACCTTCATAATTTTGAAAATTGTATGTTTCATGTACGTCTTTCTTGACTCCAAAGATGGATATACTATACATTTTTATGACAGTTTCATGGCAAGTGGAGGCAAAGGGCTTTGTTCTAATGTATGGTCTGTTACGACAGTTCTCCCCAAAAGGGAAGTAAAGTGTCTGGAGGAAGAGCACCCTTTGCAAATTCACACAAGGGCCTGAGTAGCTCGCAGCATCCCTCGGAGGAGGGGGACGACTTGCTCGCGGTTCCATCCCAAGTCAGTCACCACCCTCTTGTTCTCCTCCACACTGTCCCCTGCCCCATGTGCCTTGTGGCGTCCCTTCTCTGGGGCTCCTGGCCCACCTCCTCTCCTGCTCTGGCTGGGCCTCCTCTGCAGCAGGGGTGTCCCTGCCTGCCAGCTCCCCTTCAGCTCTCTGTCCTCCCCAGGTGCTGTGTCCGTGGGCCGCCAGGAGCGGGTGTCGCTGACCCTGGTGTGGGACCTGACAGATGCCCCCTCGCTGTCCCAGGCTCAGGGGCTGGTGAGCCCCGTGGTGGCGTGCGGCCCCCACGGGGCCTCCTTCCTGAAGCCCTGCACCCTCACCTTCAAGCACTGTGCCCAGCAGCCCAGCCAGGCCCGCGCCTACAGCAGCAACACCGCCCTGCTGGACGCCAAGGCCTGGAAGCCGCTGGGGCGGCCGGGGGACCACACCTCCCGGGATGAATGTCGCATCCACCTCTCCCACTTCAGGTGGGCGCCCACCCGTGGGCCTGGACTTCCTGCCCCCGTCTCTGCCTGCCTTGTCCTCACCTCTCTGCGGGGACTGCCTCTCATTCTGTCCAAGCTGGCCTGCAAAGCCCATATCCCCCATCCTTCCCCACTCCCTCTGTCCCAGTGCCTATGGCTGCTTATCTTGCTCCCACCCCATTCAGGACTGTGCATCCCCCCATGGTCCCTCTGTATAGAAAGGCCTGGCTCAGCCCCGGTCGTCTGTCTAGAGGGGCCTGTCCCGTCTCCACCTCTGTCTCTAATATTGTCTGTCTCTTCCCTGTGCCCTGGCTCAGGACTGTCTCCCCACTGTCTAGGGCACGTTGCCCCCTCCAGTTCTCTAAGACTCCATCCCATGTCATGTCTGTCCTTAGGTCTGTCCTTCTAGGATCTTAGACCCTCTGCCTCCCAGTCTCCTTGCCACCCATGACCAGAGCAGGGCCATGCATGGTGGCCCGAAGCTCAGCTTCCATCTTTCCTCACTGACACAGTGACAGTCACTGGCATGACTCACATTCCGTCCCTCTAGCCAACCCCTCCACCCTAGTTCTTCCCTACATGGCCTGGAATGTTCTCCTTTCCTCCCCGGAGGCCCCCACAGAGACCCCTGGTGCGGTGGGAGCTGGGTGGCAGGTGGGCTGGTGTCCCGGCCTCCCCGGTCCCATCGCACATGGTCCGTGCCACTGTCTTTCTCTGCAGCCTCTACACCTGTGTGCTGGAGGCGCCGGTGGGCCGGGAAGCCCGAAAGTGGCTGCAGCTGGCCATGTTCTGCTCGCCGCTGGCCCCGGGGCAGTCCCACCTGCAGCTGCGTGTCTACTTCCTCAACAACACGCCCTGCGCCCTGCAGTGGGCAGTGACCAACGAGCAGCCGCACGGTGGGCGCCTACGCGGGCCCTGCCAGCTCTTTGACTTCACCGGGGCCCGAGGGGACCAGTGCCTGAAACTCAAATACATCTCAGAGGGTGAGGGACGCCGGGCTGGGGGACAGCACATCCGGGAGCCCCATGGAGGGAGGGGCCTGGGCTTTCTCTGTGGTGGAAATCTGGGTGCCACAAGTTTCTTTTTGAGACTTCTGGGCATGCAGCAGCCTTGGGGGGCGAGCTGGGGAGGGGGTGCTTCTGTCTCCTCCTGCTGCCTCCTGGAGCCCCAGGCTTTGCTCAATACCTCCCTCTGCGGCACTCGGCCCTGGTCCCGCCGTGGGAGGACAGATGATGCTGGTGGGCAGCGGGAGGAGACGTGTTGCCTCTGCAGGGGCAGGGAGGGAGGAGGAGGCTTCTATGGTCCTGCCTGGTTGAATTCTACGTCAGAGGAGGAGGCCCAGTCTTCTCCGCCCGTTGGCTCCGGGAATTGTTCATGGGCCCAAGGGTGTGGTTGTGTGGGTGTGGACAGGCTGCGCATGCGTGCTGCTTCTAGCGGATGGGAGGGTGGGGGTTGGATGGGAAGGTGGAAGGGCAGAGGGGTGGGTCTGTGTGCTGGTAGAAGGAAGACCACTCACAGGGTCCCCGCCCAGGCCCTGGGACCCACCACCCACTCACTGGAGTCACCCTCCAGCCTTTGCTCATGCCCCGCCCCTCCCCTAGGCTCCTGCCCTGACCTCCCCTTAAACGAAGGTCACCCTCCTGAGGCCCTCTCCTCTCTGCAGGTTGGGAGAACGTGGACGACAGCAGCTGTCAGCTCGTGCCGCACCTGCACATCTGGCACGGGAAGTGCCCCTTCCGCTCCTTCTGCTTCCGCAGAAAAGCAGGTAGCCGGGGAGCTCCGTGTCCCCCTCCTCCCCTCCCCTCGCCCCTCCTGGTCACCCTGGAGCCCTGCAGCGCCTCATTCGGCCACGCGTGCAGACATAGGGCCACAGCAGATCTTCGCAGAGAGAAAGATGGGGTGGCCGGCACAGCTGCTTCCGAGTTCCAAAGTCTTGCTGTGGAAGTCTGTTTTGCTGTCCTACTCTCCTCTCCTGGGCCTGTTCCTCCCTCACCTGCTACGTCTCCTTTTTTGTAGCCAATGAGAATGAGGACTGCTCAGCGCTGACCAATGAGATCATCGTCACGATGCACACCTTCCAGGATGTGAGTTGGAGCGGAGGGGCTGAGGAAGGGCAGGGCTGGGGGAGAGGTGGACGAGGTAGGCGAAGCTCTGCTGTGCAGCAAGTATGGCTGTGATCACACAGTCAAGAGGTAAAGAGGGCATTCTTCCAGGGGCAGAGACTGTCTGGCCTCCAAGTGACGCTCCATCTTTGATTCTCCTGTCCATCCATGGGTGAATCCAGCTAGAGGGTAAAAGAACCAGACCCTACATGAACCCTGTAGGGGTTTCTTCCAACCTGGAGGAACTTGGGCATCAAAGAGAAGTGCTTTCTTTCTGGACAGATTGTCTGCATCTGGGAGACAGTGCTGTGTATCTTCAGGTGGAGAGTGACCCAGGAGGAGGAGGGGCTTGAGGAGGTGGGATGGAAGTTAGAGACCCTGCCCTCCTGTGGGAAGACATGAAGAAATCAGGGGAATCTTTGGGGGACCATGTGGCATCTTATTGGAGACTAGGCAGATACCCCTCAAGGTGTCCTTTGGGAAGGAGGAACCAAGGAGAAGAGCAATAGAGGAAGGGGGCATATATGCCTGAGTTCAGCATCTCTATTATTAGATGACCTCCCCTGCCCTTGACCCCACTCAGCACTTCTCCTGGTGCCCTAGGATGTACCTGGTTTGGTCTTCATGTCCTAGGTCCCAAAGAGCTCAGTGAGCAAACTCAAGGCTGAAGGCTCTGGGGTCGGGGGAGCAGAGGGTAGAGGGTATTGGTTAGGGTGGGACCGTGTCTCCTGGCTGAAGCAGAGATGGGAGGAATGGAGGTGGGTGCCCTGGCTTTTTGCTCAAGGGACATCTCATGATCCCTAAGTGTGTTCCCTGCCCCTCTGTTGGCTCAGGGCTTGGAGACCAAGTACATGGAAATCCTCAGGTTCCAGGCATCGGAGGAGGAATCCTGGACAGCCCCACCCCCAGTCACCCAGCCACCCCCCTGCAATAGGTGAGGTGGGGATTGCTTGGGCTGCTGTGGGGGGTGGGGGATGTTTGGGATTGCTGTCCCTGGGCTTGCAGGGTGAGCACGGCATTGAGGTGTCTGTGGAGCCAGGCTGGGCCTTTTGATTCTCCCCTTCAAGGACACCCTTTTCTCTACCTCAGGCTGCCCCCAGAGCTCTTTGAGCAGCTGCAGATGTTATTGGAGCCAAACAGCATCACTGGCAATGACTGGCGGCGGCTGGCCTCCCACCTGGGGCTCTGTGGCATGAAAATCCGGTAAGAGGGATGAGGTCTGCACGTGGGAGTGGACGGTGGCCTGCTGGGGGTTCTCAGGACCCCCTGGAGACTGGACCATTCACACGAGAGTGACTTAAAAGTCAAATGGCTACTCCCCACCCTACTTCCCAGAAGAGAATTGATTTCATTGGCAATGATCTCATTGCTTTGGGTCCAGCAGTCCTTGTTCTCATGGCTTCAAAGAGAAGAGGACATGACAGGTGAGAGAGGAAAAAAGCCAGGGGAGAGGACCAGGGGAAGTCAAAGGGACTCCATAGGAAGGTTCTGGACATCTTTCTGTTTATCACTGTATTCTTGGTACCTAGAGCGATGCCTCCTGGTTCATGGCCAGTGTTCAGTACATCAATATTGGCTCAGTAAATATTTAACAATGAATCAGTTCACATGTAAGTCACTGGTACATACTGACATGCTGTGCCCTGTGAGGCAGAATGGGAGACTACAGGATAATGTGTGTAAAGCCTGTAGCTGAGTGCATGGCACACGTTAATTCAATAAACATTGGCAAAACAGGCAGTGCAGCTATGCACTGCATAGAGAGATGAGTAGACCAATTTTGAGCTGAGCTCCAGCACTCAGATGATGATAACAGTGGTCAAAGACCACACCCAGGAGATAGGATGGGAGCTGGATCCTTAAAACAAGGTAGATTTAAAAATCACCCACTTAAAAGACTTCCCTGGTGGTTCAGTGGTTAAGACTCTGTGCTTCCACTGCAGGGGGTGTGGGTTCAACCCCTGGCTAGGGAATTAAGATTCTGCATGCCATAGGGTGTGGCATAAATACATAAATAAAACTTCTCCCTCAAAAGCAAAAAAATAAAACCACTCTTTTATTAAACATTTATCAAGTACCTACTAAGTCCTGGAAAAGCTATACTAAGCATTGGGATACAGAATGAATAAAATATGGTCCCAACACCAGGGAGGTCACTCTGTACTAAGGGATACAGAGAGCTTAAAAAAAATCAAGGTATGTGTTCCTTTGACATTATCTTTATGTACCCAATATTGTGAGGCAAGTTGAAAACAGGCATGAAATGGCTAAAGCGAGAATAATGAAGACTTAGGTCAATTACAGTTGACCTGCACAGCGAAGAGGTTAGAGGGGTGACCCTCCATGCAGTTGAAATCCTAGTATAACTTACAGCTGCCCTCCACGTCCACAGTTCAGCCTCCACAGATTCAACCAATCAGGGACCATGTAGTACTGTAATATTTACTGTTGGAAAAAATCTGCATGTAAGTGGATTCACACAGCTCAAAGCAGTGATGTTCCAGAGTCAACTAAATATCTCAATTACATAAAAAAGAATAATAAAGCCTAATGGGAGTCTGGACTAAGGGGTGCAGAATGGTCTCCTCCACCTGAGATGGAAACAAGGGCTTCAGGTGGTAGGGAAGTAGGGGATAATCTTGGGGAGGGGGGCAGAGGGTCAACTGCAGATCTGATATGCTTAAGGTGGGAGGGAAGATTCAGGATGGGAGCAGGGAGAAAGGGTCAGAAAAACAGGGCAAGGCCACATGGTGGGTGGGCAGGGAAGTCAGGAGAGTGGGCTTGGTTAGCAGGTGAAAGAGACTCTGGAGGGGTTTTGAGCAGGGGAGGGCCATGGGTAGGAAGAACTATTTCCCTGGTGGTGGGCAGGATGTGGCCTGGGAGAGAGGGAGGGTGGGGAGTGTTCGTGGTGGGGGTAGGGCGCAGAGAAGGCAAACACAGAACATTGCAGCTGGATAGTCTCAGAGGTCTTCTCATCCAAGCCCTGGTGTGAGAAAAGAAGAAACTGAAGCCTAGAGAGGAGCAGACTTTGAGCCAGGGCAATCTCATATGTGACCCAGGCAATCTCTGATTTCAAAGTCCTGGGTCCTCCCACCATCTAGAGTGCCCTGAAAGAAGGCATGATGAGGGCCAGAGCTGGGGGGAGGTGGGTGGTGGATCTCGACGCAGGGCCGCCTCCCTCCTCTCATTTTCCCTTCCCGCTTCCCCCCAACTCCCGACCTCCCGGCCAGGTTCATGTCCTGTCAGCGCAGCCCCGCGGCAGCCATCCTGGAGCTATTTGAGGAGCAGAATGGCAGCCTCCAGGAGCTGCACTACCTCATGACCCTCATGGAGCGGCTGGACTGCGCCTCGGTCATCCAGAACTACCTGAACGGCACGCAAAGCGGCAGCCCACCCCGGCTGCGCGCTGGCGCCCAGGAGAACCAGGGCCTGGAGCTGGACGAGAAGCTCTGAGCGCCCCGCTACGGCGCAGGGTGTGGCTCTGTCCCCCGGGAGG
Organism: Tragelaphus eurycerus; assembly: GCA_935064755.1. Taxonomy (NCBI): domain Eukaryota; kingdom Metazoa; phylum Chordata; class Mammalia; order Artiodactyla; family Bovidae; genus Tragelaphus; species Tragelaphus eurycerus. Next base: position 16,497,133 of record CAKXYN010000027.1, on the reverse strand, counting down.
CCGTGGATCATGTGCCCCGACACCCAGGAAGAAAAACAGCTGCTCTTCCTGGCTGGACCCACCGACCTCATCAGGACCCTCGGGTGGTTCCCCCGGGGCCACAGCGAGGCCGGAGGCCACTGTGAGCCCGCGCCTTTCGGGACCGCCCTTCCGGCCCCTTTCGTCCTGTGTGCAGAGCCCTTCCTGGCCGGCAGGAGGCGCAGGAGCCCAGGGGATGGCTCCAGCTTGGCCTGCCTCCGGGAAGCTGTTTAGTAGACCAGTGCACTGTTAGACTGCCCCGTTGGCCCTCCTTGGGGACTGGTTAGTCCGCAGAGTATTCGCTGAGCACTTAAGTGATACTCAGCATTGGACTGGGTATCATGGGAACTCCTGGAATAAATGAGGTCCGGTTTGGATCCTTGCAAAACCCCTCTGGGAAAGAATGAAGACCAGGAGAAGGGGACGGCAGAGGATGAGATAGTTGGATGGTATCACCCACTCAATGGACATGTGTTTGGGTAAACTCCGGGAGCTGGTGATGGACAGGGAGGCCTGGCATACTACCGTCCATGAGGTCGCAAAGAGTCAGACACGACTGAGCAGCTGCACTGAACTGAACTGAAACCCCTCTTGGGGGAACCAAGATGCCCTCGTAGGAGCTGAGGGCAAACTCCCAGCGCTTGCCCTGTGGTTAGGGATATGAATGTCATATGAACTGTACCAGCATAAGGAGTTGGGAAGGGGGCTGAGAATGGGCTGGAGCAGTGAGAAAGCCTTGTGGAGGACGTTGCAGAGATGGTTTGCAGAGTGGCTCAGAGACCTTCAGGTGGAGAAAGGCGGGGATGTGACTGGACTTACAGTAGGAGCCTAATGCATGTGCGGTGCTGAGGCATCAAGGAGCCCAGCCCGGTGAGTGTGAGGCCAGGGCAGGACCAGAGTTCAAGGCCAGATCTCGAGATGGGCAGTCACAGCAGCTGATCCATCCGTCTCCCCTGACTTCCTTTGTCTCTACCCTCTCATTCTTGCCTTGTCTTCTCTCTCTGCCATTATCTCTGTCATGAAACATGAAAGCTGGAAAGAAACTTTCAAGATTATTATTGTTGCCCAAACTTTTAATCTCTTTATCTCGAACCGTGTGCATTTTAAGTCTCTCTGACCTCACTTTGCTGTCACTGGCCCCTGCAGTGGCTCCCTCCCGGAATCTCTTGGTCACTGCTTGTCTGAGCATCTTTTTGTTTCTGCCTAGTTACTGCGCTTGCCCGTGTGTGTTTCTTTTTCTCTCTGAAACCCTCAGTCATTCCTCTCAGGCCAGTGTCTCGAGACCATGGTTAAGTATCAAGGCTACTGAAAGACACCAGACTGCCCTAGGAATGGATGGGTGGGGGTTTTATCTTGTGAAAGAAGAAAGTGTTAGTCACTTGGTTGTGTCTGGCTCTTTGCAACCCTTTGGACTGTAGCCCACCAGGCTCCTCTGTCCATGGAACTCTCCACGCCAGAATACTGGAGTGGGTTGCCATTCTCTTCTCCAGGGCATCTTCCGGATGCAGGGATTGAACCCAGGTCTCCCACATTGCAGTCGGATTCTTCACTGTCTGAGCCACCAGGGAAGTCCTTTATTGTGTGAGTCAGGATCCAGTTTAGGGTCAGGAGAGAAAGGATAGGGATTAAAGAACATCCCATTTAGTAAGCTATTTATTCAGCACCTACTGTGTGTTAGACACTGTATAGAAAATAAATCAGTAGGCTGGGTCCTGAAAGAAGAACAAAGGATTTGACTCTATTCAAGCAATTCTTTGGTTGGCAAATAGGTGCTGTTAAATTTTTCAAGAGCAGGCAAATGATCTCTCTGGCACACTAACAATTTGCTTCTGTATTTAATTAAAAAATATTACAGCTTTTTCTATGATGAACAATATTGTATAATAAAATATGAAAATTACCTTTCTTTGTTACTAACTGTATTTTGCTTAGATTGGTAAATTCAGATGTGGATAGGAATGATTTTATGTGGTAAAGCTGTACCGATGGGAACAGGCTGGAGAGAAGTGTTTTGTAGATTGTACTGCTAGTATGAATGTCGTCTGGGTCCAGGATGGTAGATTAGGGAGGTTCGCTTTCCATTCTGTTAGAAGAACCCTTCAGGTTGGGATGCTCCTACTGCCTACCACCCCACCGCCTCCCTCCTGCCCTAACCCCATCCATCCAGTTAGTCCTCCTACCCCAGTGGGGGATGCCAGCTACTCCAGGCTGGTGCCTTGGCCTTCTCTGTCTTCATTTGGCTCAGGATCGTCTAAGAGCGTCTTTCTCACCTGGAATCTGGTGCCCTTCCCCCTCATCTCCTATCGTTTCTTCCTAGTTTTCTACACCAGCCGAAGGCATCTTTGTTTTGTGTTACTCCCTACCCTGGAACAAATCACTTTAGGGGTTGTAGGTCTTGTGGAATTGTGAATAAAGGCCATGGGGGATGTGAGGGAGGGTGGTTCTAGGATGGGGGAGACTGCCTTCTGGCTGCAGCCTTAATCCATCAGGATGGGCTCACAGTGCTGGGAAACGGAGTCTTGGAAATCTTGAGGTAGGTGGCAAGCTGCCTGATGCCTGTAGGGTGGATCTTTCCTTTCTCAAATCAAACCCAGTTGGCACATATTTACCAATACCTAAAGCCAAGAGAAGGCATGTTCTGATGGCGTTGGGACACTTAGCAATTCTAATGCTAATTAGCTTGGCTCTTCCCTCTCTGGCTTCAGTCTCTACACTGGGATGAAGCGACCATGTTCAAGGCTCTCCAAGGGCCACTTTGGGTTTTATGGTCCTGTGCAGAGATGGCACACGGGAGACCCAGGGAATATCCACTTGGGGACTTTTCTTTGTGTGTTGCCTTTAAGTAGAGCAGTTGGTCACTACTTGTGGCCTTACCTCCGGCCCTTTCCCAGGTAGGTTACCTTTCTGGTCTCTAAAAATACCAAATTTGTGACTTCTCTTATGCATGTTGTAGAAGCCCATGCCTGAACTTTCACCTGTTGGGTTAAGAGTCAGGAGGGGAATGAACTAAAGGTCAGGTCCACATCTGCAGGGTTAGAGGCTGCAGTGCCCAGAGGTAACACACATCGTTGGCTCCCTGTCTGCCTGCGGAATGACATTCATGCGAAGGTCAGATTCAAGATGCCCCTCAGAATACTGGGAAAGCCACATACTGTGAAGCCTACATTTTCTAATAGTCATATCAAAAAATGTAAAAAGAAACCAATGAAGTCAGGTTTGAACAATATATTTTGTTAAACCTGGGCTTCCCTGGTAGCTCAGATAAAGAATGTGACTGCAATGCAGGATACCTGGTTTCAATCCCTGGGTTGGGAAGATCCCCGGGAAAAGAGAATGGCAACCTACTTCAGTACTCTTGCCTGGAGAATCCTATGGGCAGAGGAGCCTGGTGGGCTGTAGTCCATGGGGTCGCAAAGAGTCAGACACAACTGAGTGACTTTCACTTTATTTCATTTAACCTAATATATCTAGGATAGTATAATTTCCATGTGTAATCAATATAAAAATTATTAATAGAATATTTTACATTCTTGTTTCATAAAGTATTTGGAAACTGGTGTGTATTTTATATAAAATGTGCTAAATTTTCAGTGGAAATATATGATCTGTATTTCAGTTCAGTTCAGTCACTCAGTCATGTCCAACTCTTTGCGACCCCATGAATTGAAGCATGCCAAGCCTCCCTGTCCATCACCAACTCCCAGAGTTCACCCAAACTCATGTCCATCGAGTCGGTGATGCCATCCAACCGTCTCATCTTCTGTTGTCCCCTTCTCCTCCTGCCCTCAATCCCTCCCAGCATCAGAGTCTTTTCCAATGAGTCAACTCTTCGCATGAGGTGGCCAAAGTATTGGAGTTTCAGCTTTAGCATCAGTGCTTCCAATGAACACCCAGGACTGATCTCCCTTGGAATGGACTGGTTGGATCTCCTTGCAGTCCAAGGGACTCTCAAGAGTCTTCTCCAACACCACAATTCAAAACCATCAGTTCTTCGGCGCTCAGTTTTCTTCACAGTCCAAATCTCACATCCATACATGACCACTGGAAAAGCCATAACCTCGACTAGATGGACCTTTGTTGGCAAAGTAATGTCTCTGCTTTTGAATATGCTATCTAGGTTGGTCATAACTTTCCTTCCAAGGAGTGTCTTTTAATTTCATGGCTGCAATCACCATCTGCAGTGATTTTGGAGCCCCCAAAAATAAAGTCTGACACTGTTTTCACTGTTTCCCCATTCTATTTGCCATGAAGTTATGGGACCAGATGCCATGATCTTAGTTTTCTGAGTGTTGAGCTTTAAGCCAACTTTTTCACTCTCCTCTTTCATCAAGAGGCTTTTTAGTTCCTCTTCACTTTCTGCCATAAGGGTGGTGTCAGCTGCATATCTGAGGTTATTGATATTTCTCCTAGCAATCTTGATTCCAGCTAGTGCTTCTTCCAGCCCAGTGTTTCTCATGATGTACTCTGCATATAAGTTAAATAAGCAGGGTGACAATATACAGCCTTGAAGTACTCCTTTTCCTATTCAGAACCAGTCAGTTGTTCCATGTCCAGTTCTAACTGTTGCTTCCTGACCTGCATATACGTTTCTCAAGAGGCAGGTCTGTATTTAGCTTTCATAAAATTGCAGCTGAAAAAGTACATTTACATACGCAAGTTAAGTGAGCTGAAAGTTTTCCAAAAATGAAATGAAGTTTGAACTAAAAATTTTCAAACAATTAAAATAAAATGAAAGTTCAGTTCCTCAGGGGCACTATCCACATTTTAAGGGCTCGGTAGGCATGTCTGGCTAGTGGGTACCATGATGGACAGTGAAGATCTGGATTATGGGTCCAGCTGGGAATAACTTTATAGTATACTTGCCTATTCATTAATTCATCAAACATTTGTTGAACACCTGCTCTGTACAAAGTGTTGGTTATAAAAAAAATCAATGAAGAAGAGCACTCTTTGTTAGAAGCTCCTGGGATGGTGGGAGTCAGAGATGAGCACTTGCCTTCTATCTCTTTCTGCACCTGACTCAAGAGGCAAGTAGGAGATAGGTCCAGGCAGACACTCTGTGCTGTGAGAATGGCTCAGATGGCAGTGGGGTACTGAGGCGTGGATTCAGAGTCAGGTATTCCTGGCTCACCAGCTCCAGCACATCAGATTGGTTCTCAGTTGCCGACAACAGAATCCACTCTTACTGGGGATTACAGATGGGGCATTAACCTGATGAATAAACAATCATTTGAAGGGCTGAGTAATATAATTGAAGTTAAGCTTCCAGACTGTTGCCCTAAACTGTGTGGAAGCCTCAGTCCAAGGGGATGAAACTGATGTTACTGTGGCTGCTGCTACTGAGCACTAGAGAGCAGAATTTCAACTTTATGCAACCTCTTTTGCCACCACTTCTGTTACTTCTGAGTCAGGAACCAGATCTTACCATCACCTCTGAAAGCTGAGGCCTCTGCTGCCATCCATGTCAGCAAAAACGCAAGCTCCATGTGTTTCCCACCTTTGCTTGCTACCCTTTTCTGAATCAGATTTCAAGTGTGTGTGTGTGTGTGTGTGTGTGTGTGTGTGTGTGTGGGGGGCCATCAAGGACTCAGAGCCCAGATCACATGGTGAATCCTAGCTACAAAGGACTTTGGAAATTTGAATTCTGACTTTACTCTTGGGAAGAAGGGACTCCTTATATGCAGATATCCCCAAATATGGAAAAAGCTACTCAAAGTTGATGGAAACTGTGAATCTGACAGGTGTCTACAATAGCCAGGGTGTGGTTAATGCTGTGACTCCAGGGAGCAAACTCTTCTCATAAAAAGAGTCATGCCCTCAGCAGGTGTTAGCCTTATTCCCTGACTTGCAGAATCTTCTCAATAAAGTATGACTGCACACATCCCTCGGGGCATCTCTCTGATCCCTGCACAATCCAGGATCAGACTGGACACGGTTCATGAGCATGCAGCAAAAGCTTGCCAGCAATAGTGAACTGATCTACTCAACGCCTTCTCCAGCCCCACTTGCCTTCCTGTAGTGCAGAGGCTGAAAACTAAACGTACACTTCCCAGACTCGCTACAAATAGGGATCTAGATGTGCTTGTATGTGTATGTTAGTTGCTCAGCCATGTTCCACTCTTTGCAACTCCATGGACTGTAACCAGCTAGGCTCCTCTGTCCATGGAATTCTCCAGGCAAGAATCCTGGAGTGGGTTGCCATTCCCTTCTCCAGGGGATCTTCCTGACCCAGGGACTGAACCCAGGTCTCCTGCATTGTAGGCAGATTCATTACCATTTGAGCAAAAGGGAAGTCCTTTAGATGTGCTTAAGTTCTGCGGATCAGCTGAACTCAGGTGGGGCTTTGACTTGGTGTTGAATTACGTAATGTAGGGTGTTAAATGGGGCAAGAGGGTCATGATTATTTTGAGGAGTGGAAGTGGTCCAGGAGCTAGCAGCTGTGGCTGCACCTTCCTGACTTGGCAGCTCTCTCAGTGGCCTGATGCTGCGATGGGGTTCGGGGACTCAGGACTAGAAGTCCTACTTATCTATTCCTTCAGCCCTTCCAATGATTCCATGGACTCTCTAGACTCTATGATCTATTGCTTTCCACTTAAACTAGCTCGAGGGAGACTCTATCATGTACAACTAGGACCCCTATCCAAAGTGCCCATGATTTTTTCTCTGTAAAGACAGCCTTTTATTCTGTGTTCATAACCTTTTTACTTTGCTGGTGTCAAAGGGCCTATTATCTCATGAAAGGATAATAGTGGAGATGATAGTTTTATTAAAATGTCCTTGCCTGGCAAAATAAAAAGGTAGTGATCCTATATTGATCTTCCCCTTCCCAATTTTAAAAAACAAAACAAATAAATTTATTGGTCTTTGATATTCAAAAGCCAGGGAACATTCTTTTATGAGAACTGTCATCCTCGTTCATCCTTTTTAAAACCTTGCACAGGTATGTTTATTCATGTACTCAGCACATATTTGGCTATTTATTATTTGCTTAGAATCCTTCATTTATTTTCTTATCTTCAGGTAATCGTTCTCACACTGGCTCTGTTCTAATCTATGCTAGTTTCTTGTAGGTAGACTGTTATGGCTGTTGACCAGAAAAAAATCTGTCATCAATACTAACTGGTTAGTGTTGTAAAGTCATAAAGACATTAGCCTGAGGACAGGAATGTACTTTGTACAAGCTTCAACCCTCAAGTGGGAATAGATTTGCTTTCCTTATTTGGAAAACATCTCCTTTATTTACTCGGAAAGATGCCATCTGAAAATTACAATGATCTGTAGGAAATGCTGAAGTGAGTATCGATGGGATTGTAAGAAAATTCCTTAGGTAGAGAGGGAGATGGAAATCACAGAGTCTAACACTTGATCCAGTGGGGTCGCTGGCCATCCTGCCCCTGGGAATTCAAGAAAAATGTAAGGAGAGTGTGTGACAGAGAAGGGCAACCAGTGGCATTGGTCATCTTGAAGATCTGCCAAGACAGCCTTCGTGTCTTGCTTGGGTCCTCTTGAGTTCTGGGTGCAGAGGCCACGTGTGGCTAGATGGCAGAAGCAGACCACTTTTGGCGCCACAGCCTGGGCCCTTGGGAAGTCTCAGTTTCTGGAAGCTCTCCTTCTTTGTGTGCCTGTATTGTCCTTTCTTCCCACGTGCCCTCTTCTTTCTGGGCCAAGCTAGGTAGAGATGACTAAGATACATTTCATCCTTGGGAGCAGATAGGGTGACCTCTTTACTGCAGCCTTTGTTTCTCTCCCTTGATGAGCCTTTACATTTATTAAATTTTATCAAAGCAGAATGTGGTTCCATTCCCTTGAGGCCCAATCTTGGAAGACTGGCAATATGACCTGACCCTGCTGTTTACAAGTTGTGTGATCTTGAGTGAGGTGATTAATGTCCGTCTGCCTCTATTTCTGCATCTGGGAAATGGGACTAAGGGCAGTGCCACAGTAAGAACACCAGTCTGCAGGGTTGTCAAGGTTAAATGAGATAGTGTCTTGAAAACAGTAAGCTTCGTGTCTGGCACTCAGTAAGCTCTCACCAAATGTGAGCTGTTGTAATGAGCATCAGCTCTGACTAAACAGATTATATATTTTAGAAATTTGTACAGTAGATTGGTTTGTCTCATTGTGAACACACTCATTGGCACTTGGAAGCAAGAAGCCTCTTGCTTCTCTAGTGTTTGCTCTGTCCTCCCCTTCTTCCTCAGTTATCGCTTGTACTATTCCAATTCTCGAAGAATGCGAGGTTGTAAAAATGTATAGTGTTCCTGTATAGCATCCAATTTACAGCAGGCTTTCAGGAAACTGTGTTCAATAAGTACTTGTTAACTCAATCAAAAATGAAGTCATCCATGTGGATAAACGACTAGCTGCCCAGGTGGCTGAAGCAGTGTGCATGCACATGCGTGCACATACACACACACACACACGCATTCACACACATACACACACACATGCATTCACACACATAAACACACACATGCATTCACACACATACACACACACATGCATTCACACACATACACACACACATGCATTCACACACATACATACACACACAGAGAGAGGCAGAAGCGTTCCTGCCACATTTCTCCAGGCTCACCTTTGGAAATCTACTCATCTGAAGCCCAGAGCTTGGACAGGGTTTCCCAAGAGCAGCTTTGGTGGTAGAATGCACAGGTTCCCTCCAACCAAAAATAATCCCAGACGTGTGACAGCACCTCTCAGCATAATAGCCGTGTGACATCTGTTGTATTCCTGGATTGTCTTCTACAGAGAACTGATGTCTGAGAGGTTCGGTGATCTTCTTTTCTTTTTTAAAAAATGTATTTACTATTTATTTGGCCATGCCAAGTGGCATGTGAGATCTTAGTTCCCTGACCAGGGATCGAACCCATGCCCCCGGCAGTGGAAGTGCAGAGTCTTAGCCACATGACCGCCAGGGAAGTTCCCAGTGATTTTCCTCAGTGAAGGTCCTGGACTCAAACCCAAGCCTCTTCATTCTAAAACCCGGATTATAATACTGCTCAAAAAGGTCTGCCCAAATCCCCACCTCCCGTTAGGACTATACTTCTGGCTTAAGTCTTGTGTCGCCATGAGAGCCTTATTAATAAAACATACAAAACACACATATTCTTTGAAGGGGATCCAGCTCTACCCCAATGGCTAAAATTAGTTTGTCAGGTGGGATGGCTGTTACCTAGGGCAAACATTTCTTCACATGAGCATCTCTGAGCATAACTGAGATGAGGTGGTTGACAGTTGTCTCTTAGAACACATTTCCCACTTCTTTGAGGTAAAAGAATTGCACTGGGCATACACTTCTCAGCCTCCCTGCAGTTAGGTGAGGCCAGGTGTCAAAGTTCTCACCAGCAGACTGTGAGTAGGGGGTGCGGCAGGAGACTCCCAGGCCTGGGGCCTTCGGGCAATCAGCATGGCTCCCCCACATCCCCTTTCTCTTCCCTGCTGGCTGCAGACAGAGCTGACGGTGACCCAGCTTCCCCTGGGAGGACAAGGACCCTATCCTGGGGGACGAAAGAGAAACAAGATGGAAAGAGCCAGGGTCACTGACTCTCTGCCTGAAATAGAGCATCCCGCTGACCAGGAAGACTCCCTCAGATGTTACGTGAAAGAGAAATAAACTTCTAACGTTTTTAAGCCACTGAGTTATTGTTGAATATCTTTGTCACAGCAGCCTACCTATCTGTCAGAATTAAATGAGTTTACCCACATGAACTGGTTGGCACTGGGCCTGGAACGTAGTAAATGTTAGCTCTTTGACACTATTTGGGTGTCAGATCTTTGCATTTATCTCTGAGTCTCTCAGTGGAGTGGAGAAGGCGCTGTCACCCCACTCCAGTACTCCTGCCTGGAAAATCCCACGGACGGAGGAGCCTGGTAGGCTGCAGTCCATGGGGTCGCTAAGAGTCGGACACGACTGAGCGACTTCACTTTCATTTTTCTCTTTCATGCATTGGAGAAGGAGATGGCAACCCACTCCAGGATTCTTGCCTGGAGAATCCCAGGGACGGGGGAGCCTAGTGAGCTTCCATCTATGGGGTCGCACAGAGTCGGACACGACTGAAGCGACTTAGCAGCAGCAGCAGCATGCTGTCCTGGCCTGGGAATCATGATATAAATTTATTTTTTAGTGAACTAATCATAGACTTGGAGAAGACAATGGCACCCCACTCCAGTACTCTTGCCTGGAAAATCCCATGGACGGAGGAGCCTGGTAGGCTGCAGTCCATGGGGTCGCTAAGAGTCAGACACAACTGAGCGACTTCACTTTCACTTTTCACTTTCATGCATTGGAGAAGGAAATGGCAACCCACTCCAGTGTTCTTGCCTGGAGAATCCCAGGGATGGGGGAGCCTGGTGGGCTGCCATCTATGGGGTCGCACAGAGTCGGACACGACTGAAGCGACTTAGCAGCAGCAGCAGCAGCAGCTCTCAGTGGAGAATTCAGGAGCAGTTTTTCGCAAGGGCACTGTTGGACCTGGGCTGGCCTGTGCTAGTGCCCAGGTGACCAAACCTGGCCTGGAGCGGGCATCTGCCCGCCTGCCACATGGACCACTGGGAGGCTTTAGGCCAGAGGAGACCAGTAGACTTAGTTGGGTTTGCAGGCATCAGGAGGTGACTTCTTTTCTTCTTCTTCTTCTTCTTCTTCTTTTTTAAATAATCTTGTTTATTTTTATTTTTGGCCATGCTGGGTCTTCACTGCTGCATGGGCTTGTCTCTAGTTGTGGTTCCCAGGCTTCTCATTGCCTTGGCTCCTCTTCTTGTGGAGCATGGACGCTAGGGTGTGTGGGCTTCAGCAGTTATGGCACGTGAGCACAGGCTCATCAGTGGTGGTGGGCTTAGTCACACCATGGCATGTGGGATCTTCCTAGATCAGGATTCGAACGTGTGTCTCCTGCACTGGCAGGCAGATTCTTGAACCTTGGCTCTGATGACCTCCACCTGCGAGAGGGGCCCTGATGAGGCTCTTCTCGGAGTGTCTGAGGGCAGAAGGCAGCTGCAGATGGGATGAGAGCAGCCAAAGACAGTGCAAGACCTACGGGCTCGTGGGAGAACCTTCAGAAGCCCCAAAGGATAACCAGGTGAGATGTGGGCTGGAGCAGAAGTTCTGAAAGAGCAGCTGGGGCAAAAGCTGGTGAATCATGGGTGACATGTGTAAATGTGAGCCCCTGTGTAGACAGGTAAGATGGGCAAACTTAGATTACCCCAAAATAAAGCTACCCTAAAATAAGAGTCTGCTCAGTCAAGGGAGAGCTGACATGTTTTATACTTGTGTTTAGAATCAAGGCCACTTCAGTTCACTTCCGTTCAGTTCAGTCACTCAGTCATGTCCGACTCTTGGCGACCCCATGAATCACAGCATGCCAGGCCTCCCTGTTCATCATCAATTCCTGGAGTTCACTCAAACTCATGTCCATCGAGTCGGTGATGCCATCCAGCCATCTCATCCTCAGTCGTCCCCTTCTCCTCCTGCCCCCAATCCCTCCCAGGATCAGAGTCTTTTCCAATGAGTCAACTCTTCGCATGAGGTGGCCAAAGTACTGGAGTTTCAGCTTTAGCATCAGTCCTTCCAATGAACACCCAGGACTAATCTTTAGAATGGACTGGTTGGATCTCCTTGCAGTCCAAGGGACTCTCAAGAGTCTTCTCCAACACCACAGTTCAAAAAGCATCAATTCTTCAGTGCTCAGCTTTCTTCACAGTCCAACTCTCACATCCATACATGACCACTGGAAAAACCATAGCCTTGACTAGACGGACCTTTGTTGGCAAAGTAATGTCTCTGCTTTTGAATATGCTATCTAGGTTGGTCATAACTTTCCTTCCAAGGAGTAAGTGTCTTTTAATTTCATGGCTGCATTCACCATCTGCAGTGATTTTGGAGCCCCCCAAAATAAAGTCTGACACTGTTTCCACTGTTTCCCCGTCTATTTCCCATGAAGTGATGGAACCAGATGCCATGATCTCAGGGTCGTTACTGCACTCTTAAAATTCTTGGGTTGTTCTTTCTTTGCTAGTAACTATGTAGAATCTCCCCACCCCTACCCTGGCCCTGTATTTTCAACAGGCTGTTTCTTTCCTTTCTTTTTTTTAAATAATTTTTTTTTTCTGATGTGGACCATTTTAAAAAGGTCTTCATTGACTTTGTTACAATATTGCTTCCATTTTTTAAATAATTTTTTTTTTTTTCTGATGTGGACCATTTTTAAAAGGTCTTCATTGACTTTGTTACAATATTGCTTCCATCTTGTGTTTTGGTTTTGTGGCCTCCTGGCATGTGGGATCTTAGCTTCTTGACCAGGGATTGAACCCACACTCCCTTTATTTGAAGGAGATGTCTTAACCACTGGACCACCAGGGAAGTCCCAGGATGTTCATATACACATTTTTTTTTTTTTTCCGATTTTCACTGTTAACAAATCATAGACTTATCTGAAGTTGCATAAAGAATCCAGAAACTACAATAAACTCATCACCCACTCCTCACAGTGGTGGCATGTTACTAATTTTCAGGAATCATGAAAATTAGAAAAGTACCATTGGCACAATACAGTTAACAGAAAATTAGAAAAGTACCATTGGCACAATACAGTTAACAGACCTTACTCAGATTTCACCGGCTTTTGCAGGTGCTCATTTATGGGATTTGTCTTTGGGCATAATTCTAGGCTCATTTATCACATGTATAGATTTCTAGACCACCACCGCCACATCTAAATACCTTTTTCTTCACAGCAGGAATAAATATGTTAAAACCTACAGTGCAGGGAGAAAGAGAAGGAGTGTTGTCAACAGACAGACGTGGCTCCGAATCCTGGCTTCTCCACGGGCAGCTGTGGGACCTTGGATAGGGAAGATAACTCAGTTTTCCCGAGCCTCTTTCCCCATCTATAGAATGGGGATGATAGAAATAGTACGTGCTCTCTGGATTGTCTCAAAGATGAAACGAGATCATTCCCACCAGAGCACATGCATGGTGTTCTGTATTATCAGCACCTTACTGTTAACTGTCTTTTGACTTTATGACTCAGGGTTGTTGACTCAGCTTCTAGAATAATCAAGGTTCATAAGAAAGAAAAAAAAAAAAGAAAGGAGAACTTGCCTGTGACATACTGAGCCCGCTGGGGCTATACTTGTCAGCTCCCCTCCCCAAGGCGATGCCCTGCGACAAGCCTGTGCCAGGGTCCTTGACCACACACCCTGTTGTACCTCCTCCTCACAGATGCCCTATAAGGGTAGCTCCTCAGAAGCCCTGTTTGACTCATCCTGACCTTCCTTTATCTTTCCAAGTGTCTTTGCGAAACCTCTTGTCTGTTCTGCACTTACCTCACCACCTTTTCCTGCTCCTTACCCTCACCTTCTTTTTTCAAAATCATGGCCAGTGGGAGCAACTCACACAGCACTTGTGAGACCATCACATATAGGAATACACACGTGCAAACTAGGACTTTATTTAAGGGGAGCTTGGATGGAGAGAGATGACTATACCCATATCGACACCTATTTCTTCTTTTCTCTGTCTTTCACATTGGACTGTGAGCTCTTGGAAGGCAAAGATTCTTTGAGTTGCTCAGGCCTATTTCTGGTGCCTATGAACACAAACCTTCCTAATAATAATCCCACACAAATCCCTCATTTGCGCACTCTAAAAAGAAATGGTACAAGTGAACTTATTTATGAATCAGAAACAGACTCACACTTAGAGAATGAACTTATGGTTGCCGGGGGTCGGGGGAAGGATGGGGAGAAGGGTAGTTAGGGAGTTTGGAATTGACATGTAACACCGCTATATTTAAAATGAATAACCAACAAGGACCTAGTGTGTAGCACAGGGAGCTTTGTTCAATGTTATGTGGCAGCCTGGATGGCAGAAGAGTTTGAGGGAGAATGGAAACATGCATATGTATGGCTGAGTCCCTTTGCTGTCCACCTGAAGCTGTCACGACATGGTTAATCGGCTGTACTCCAACATAAAATAAAAAGTTAAAAAAATCCCACACAAATAATGGTGGGATTTCAGGGCTTCCCTGATAGTTCAGTTGGTAAAGAATCTGCCTGCAATGCAGGAGACCCTGGTTTGATCCCTGGGTTGGGAAGATCGCTGGAGAAGGGATAGGCTACTCACTTCAGTATTCTTGGGCTTCCTTTGTGGCTCAGCAGGTAAAGAATCCACCTGCAAAGCAGGATACCTGGGTTCAATCCCTGGGTTGGGAAGAGAGGCTACTCACTTCAGTATTCTTGGGCTTCCTTTGTGGCTCAGCAGGTAAAGAATCCACCTGCAAAGCAGGATACCTGGGTTCAATCCCTGGGTTGGGAAGAGCCCTTGGCGAAGGGAAAGGATACCCACTCTAGTATCCCAGCTTGGAGTACAGTCTATGTACAGTCTCAGAGTCGGATGCAACTTTCACTTTATTGATTGAACTGCAACCATGTTTTTGTCATGGTGCTTAAATCTCTAATTTACTTTGTTTTTCAGTCGCTAGGTTGTGTCTGAATCTTTGAAACCCCATGGACTGCAGCACGCGAGGCTCTCCTATCCTTTACCATCTCCAGGAGTTTGCTCAGATTCATGTATATTGAGTCTGTGATGCTATCTAATCATCTCATCTTCTGCCACCCCTTTCTCCTTTTGCCTTCAATCTTTCCCAGCATCAGGCTTTTTTTCTAGTGAGCCAGTGAGTCAGCTCTTTGCAGCAGGTGACCAAAGTATTGGAGCTTCAGCTTCAGCATCAGTCCTTCCAATGAATACTGAGTGTTGATTTCCTTTAGGATTGACTGGCTTGATCTTCTTGCAGTCCAAGGGACTCTCAAGAGTATTCTCCAGCACCACAGTTCAAAAGCATCAATTCTTTGGTGCTCAGCCTTCTTTATGGTGCAACGCTCACATCCGTACATGACTACTGGAAAACCATAGCTTTGCCTATACAAACCTTTGTTGGCAAAGTGATGTCTCTGATTTTTAATATGCTGATTCTAGGTTTGTCAAATCTTTCCTTTCAAGGAGCCTTTTAGTTTTAGTTTTATGGCTGCAGTCACCATCTTTTAGTTTTATGGCTGCAGTCACCATCTGCAGTGATTTTGGAGCCCAAGAAAATAAAATCTGTCACTGTTTCCACTTTTTCCTCATTGATTTGCCATGAAATGATGGGACTGGATGCCATGATCTTAGTTTTTTGAATGTTGAGTTTTAAGTTAGCTTTTCAACTCTCCTCTTTCACCTTTATCAAGAGTCTCTTAGGTTCCTCTTCACTTCTTTGCCATTAGAGTGGTATCATCTGTATATCTGAAGTTGTTGATATTTCTCAACAATTGATTTCGGCAATCTTGATTCCAGCTTATGCTTCATCCAGCCCGGCATTTTGCATCTAATTCATTTAATATTCTGCAAAGTAGGTATTGGGATAATTTCAATTCTGTGGGTGCAGAAACTGAGGTTCAGCATGATTAGATGACCAGCCAGAACTTTTTCTGTTTGGTTCCCTAGAGTGAATGCACTCTCAATTTTGACAGGCTGCCTCTCTCTCCATGTCTGCTTGATTGATAACATGAAACTCCCTATGCAGCTCCATGGGGTAGTGGGGCTTGTAAAATGGTGCTATGCATCTCTGTCTTGTTTATGTCACAGGACCCTTAGGATCCAGTGACCGGTGTTGGAGATGGTCCACTGCTGTGAACAGCACGCATGCGTGAAGGGACCTGCCGTCCTCCAGAACTTGTAGGAAAGACACTTCCTACACTTTTACATCTTTTATTCCATCTACTGTCCTTGACCTAGCCTACAATGCTCTCCTAGGCACATAGGAGGAAATATATTCAGATTCAGCTTCCGTGATCGAAAGCCATCGATCGATGTTCCACATCGATCATGTGGAAAAACTTCCACATTTTTTTTTTTTTTTTTTTTTTGGCACAGTCTCAGTGAGTTTTCACAATAACTCTGCCATACAGGTGTGATTCCTATCCTTGTTTTACATATGGGGAAACCAAGGTTCAGAGATTGAAGTGACCCGCCCAACATCACAACCATTGGCTTTGGGTTTTGAACACAGGTCTGTTCGATTCCAAGTCCAATGCTCTTAAACAAAAGTCGATATATTTTTAACAGTTTAAAATTCAAAATGTATAAAAAGCAACTCAGTGACTGTCTTGTCTTTGGGCCCCTTGGTTTTGCTTCCTTAGAGAAAATATTGCCATTTCTTGAGTTTTCATTCAGAATTAATTCTAAGCATATTAACTACATCAGATCAGATCAGATCAGTCACTCAGTCGTGTCCGACTCTTTGCGACCCCATGAATCGCAGCATGCCAGACCTCCCTGTCCATCACCAACTCCTGGAGTTCGCTCAGACTAATGTCCATCGAGTCAGTGATGCCATCCAGCCATCTCGTCCTCTGTCGTCCCCTTCTCCTCTTGCCCCCAATCCCTCCCAGCATCAGAGTCTTTTCCAATGAGTCAACTCTTCGCATGAGGTGGCCAAAGTACTGGAGTTTCATCTTTAGCATCATTCCTTCCAAAGAAATCCCAGGGCTGACCTCCTTCAGAATGGACTGGTTGGATCTTCTTGCAGTCCAAGGGACTCTCAAGAGTCTTCTCCAACACCACAGTTCAAAAGCATCAATTCTTCAGCGCTCAGCCTTCTTCACAGTCCAACTCTCACATCCATACATGACCACTGGAAAAACCATAGCCTTGACTAGACGGACCTTTGTTGGCAAAGTAATGTCTCTGCTTTTGAATATGCTATCTAGGTTGGTCATAACTTTCCTTTCAAGGCGTAAGCGTCTTTTAATTTCATGGCTGCAGTCACTATCTGCAGTGATTTTGGAGCCCAGAAAAATAAAGTCTGACACTGTTTCCACTGTTTTCCCATCAATTTCCCATGAAGTGATGGGACTGGATGCCATGATCTTTGTTTTCTGAATGTTGAGCTTTAAGCCAACTTTTTCACTCTCCACTTTCACTTTCATCAAAAGGCTTTTGAGTTCCTCTTCACTTTCTGCCATAAGGGTGGTCTCATCTGCATATCTGAGGTTATTGATATTTCTCCCAGCAATCTTGATTCCAGCTTGTGTTTCTTCCAGTCCAGCGTTTCTCATGATGTACTCTGCATAGAAGTTAAATAAGCAGGGTGACAATATACAGCCTTGATGTACTACTTTTCCTATTTGGAAGCAGTCAGTTGTTCCATGTCCAGTTCTAACTGTTGCTTTCTGACCTGCATACAAATTTCTCAAGAGGCAGATCAGGTGGTCTGGTATTCCCATCTCTTTCAGAATTTTCCACAGTTTATTGTGATCCACACAGTCAAGGCTTTGGAATAGTCAATAAAGCAGAAATAGATGTTTTACTGGAACTCTCTTGCTTTTTCCATGATCCAGCGGATGTTGGCAATTTGATCTCTGGTTCCTCTGCCTTTTCTAAAACCAGCTTGAACATCAGGAAGTTCACGGTTCACGTATTGCTGAAGCCTGGCTTGGAGAATTTTAAGCATTACTTTACTAGCATGTGAGATGAGTACAATTGTGCGGTAGTTTGAGCATTCTTTGGCATTGCCTTTCTTTGGGAACGGAATGAAAACTGACCTTTTCCAGTCCTGTGGCCACTGCTGAGTTTTCTAAATTTGCTGGCATATTGAGTGTAGCACTTTCACAGCATCATCTTTCAGGATTTGAAATAGCTCAACTGGAATTCCATCACCTCCACTAGCTGTGTTCATAGTGATGCTTTCTAAGGCCCACTTGACTTCATATTCCAGGATGTCTGGCTCTAGGTGAGTGATTACACCATCGTGATTATCTGGGTCATGAAGCTCTTTTTTGTACAGTTCTTCTGTGTATTCTTGCCACCTCTTCTTAATATCTTCTGTTTCTGTTAGGTCCATCCCATTTCTGTCCTTTATCGAGCCCATCTTTGCATGAAATGTTCCTTTGGTATCTCTGATTTTCTTGAAGAGATCTCTAATCTTTCCCATTCTGTTGTTTTCTTCTATTTCTTTGTATTGATTGCTAAAGAAGGCTGTCTTATCTCTTCTTGCTATTCTTTGGGACTCTGCTTTCAGATGTTTATATCTTTCCTTTTCTCCTTCGCTTTTCGCTTCTCTTCTTTTCACAGCTATTTGTAAGCCCTCCTCAGACAGCCATTTTGCTTTTTTGCATTTCTTTTCCATGGGGATGGTCTTGATCCCTGTCTTCTGTACAATGTCATGAACCTCATTCCATAGCTCATCGGGCACTCTATCTATCAGATCTAGGCCCTTAAATCTATTTCTCACTTCCACTGTATAATCATAAGGGATTTGATTTAGGTCATACCTGAATGGTCTAGTGGTTTTCCCTACTTTCTTCAGTTTCAGTCTGAATTTGGCAATAAGGAGCTCATGGTCTGAGCCACAGTCAGCTCCCGGTCTTGTTTTTGCTGACTATATAGAGCTTCTCCATCTTTGGCTGCAAAGAATATAATCGATCTGATTTCGGTGTTGACCATCTGGTGATGTCCATGTATAGAGTCTTCTCTTGTGTTGTTGGAAGAGGGTGTTTGTTATGACCAGTGCATTTTCTTGGCAAAACTCTGTTAGTCTTTGCCCTGCTTCATTCCGTATTCCAAGGCCAAATTTGCCTGTTACTCCAGGTGTTTCTTGACTTCCTACTTTTGCATTCCAGTCCCCTATAATGAAAAGGACATCTTTTTTGAGTGTTACCCCACTTCCGAGGTCACGTGAATTACCCCACGTCAGAGGTCGGGGGGGTGGTGGGGGCGGCCGAGAGGAGATACCCAGCGTCCGAGGTCAGGGGCGGTGAAGAGAGGAGTTACCCCGCGTCCGAGGTCAGGGGCGGCGGCCAGGAGGAGATACCCCATGACCTTAAGCCTGAGGCCAGGGGTGGTGGCCGGGGAAACCAACCCCACAACGTGGCTGCGCGGGCACAGGAGGGCCTAGAGGAGCTATCCCAGGTTGAAGGTCAGGAATGGTGGCGGTGAGGAGATACCCCTCGTCCAAGGTAAGGAGCATTGGCTGTGCTTTGCTGGAGCAGCCGTGAAGAGATACCCCACGCCCAAGGTAAGAGAAACCCGTGAGACGGTAGGTGTTGCAAGAGGGCATCAGAGGGCAGACACATTGAAATCATACTCACAGAAAACTAGTCAATCTAATCACACTATAACCACAGCCTTGTCTAACTCAATGAAACTAAGCCATGCCCTTGGGGCAACCCAAGATGGGCAGGTCATGGCAGAGAGAACTGACAGAATGTGGTCCACTGGAGAAGGAAATGGCAAACCACTTCAGTATTCTTGCCTTGAGAACCCCATGAACAGTATAAAAAGGCAAAATGATAGGATACTGAAAGAGAAACTCCCCAGGTCAGTAGGTGCCCAATATGCTACTGGAGATCAGTGGAGAAATAACTCCAGAAAGAATGAAGGGATGGAGCCAAAGCAAAAAGAATACCCTGCTGTGAATGTAACTGGTGATAGAAGCAAGGTCCGATGCTGTAAAGAGCAATATTGCATAGGAACCTGAAATGTCAGGTCCATGAATCAAGGCAAATTGGAAGTGGTCAAACAAGAGATGGCAAGAGTGAATGTCGACATTCTGGGAATCAGCGAACTGTAATGGACTGGAATGGGTGAATTTAACTCAGATGACCATTATATCTACTACTGCGGGCAGGAATCCCTCAGAAGAAATGGAGTAGCCATCATGGTCAACAAAAGAGTCCGAAATGCAGTACTTGGATGCAATCTCAAAAATGACAGAATGATCTCTGTTTGTTTCCAAGGCAAACCATTCAATTAACTGCATAAGGGAGTATATTATTTTTTTCACTTTCCCCATATTCTTTTGTGCTCTTTTTTTTTTTTTTAACTTGACAATGGATCTTGATATCTTTTCACAATCAATTTATAGACATTTCTTATTTTTCTACAGTTGCAGTTTACAAGCAATTCACTCCCAGAGCATCAGTGAACCCTAGGACCTTTGGCAGACTCCAAAGGAAGCTCACGGCAGGAGATACTGGTGGTGGAGATAGGCTACAGGCTTAAACATTAATAATAATATTAAACATTTACTGTGCCTTTATTCAGGGCTGGGAACTGTGGTTAAACACTTCATATGGATTGCCTCATTGAAGCCTCCAGAAAATCCTGTAAGATGGAACTGTTATTATCCTTGTTTAAGGATAAATAAATGGAGATAATGACTAGGGTGTGTGAGGTTCTGAGTTTGTTCCCTGGATTTCCAAACATCTCCAAAGTTGGTGTGGGCTTCCCAGGTAGTGCACTGGTAAAGGATTCACCTGCCAATGCAGGAGACTCAAGAGACACAAGTCTGATCCCTGGGTCAGGAAGATCCCCTGGAGTAGGAAATAGCCTCCCATTTCAGTGTTCTTGACTGGGAAATTCCATGGACAGAAGAGCCTTGAGGGGTTGCAAAAGAGTCAGACGTGATTGAGCACAGCAGAGCACACAGCAAATGAAGATAGTGGCACTGAGTAAGTTTCCCGAGACCACATAGTCAGCGATGACACCGTTGTGGTTTGAGCCCTGGCTGCTTGCTTTCACACTCAATCACTGCATCAGACCACAGTGTGGGAGAGCAGAGGGTAGCCTTTCTGAGTCCTTTCCTGTTTGTGATTAGTTTCTTTCGCCTTTTCAAGAGACAACTCCCCTGCCCCCCCCTCAATCCTCCACCAAGGCTGCCTCTTCTCTGACAAGACTCAGCTTCCCGCCTCCCTCTCCCTCCCCCAGTGCAACTGATCTCTCTGTCTCAGACCCCCAGTGGTTAACTCCCAGCTTTCCAGAGGGGCCATGTGTATACTAGTAAATAATAGCAAGTACACAGATTTCCACTGGACCAAAGCCAGGGGAATTTCCAGGGCTGAGGTGAGCCAGTGGGGGAAGAGGTCATTTTGAGATTGTGTGTGTGTGTTTCCCCATCCTCTGAAATCACACTGAGCAGCTGCCACCATGAGCTTGGCTGAGGGGCCGCCAACACGGCCAGATGTTAGTTCTGGAAGCCTTTGCCTCTGCAGCAGAGACCTGCGTGGAAGAGCTCACGCCTCTGACACTGCTCTCCCGGCACAAAGCAGGGCTCTGATCCTTGGCAGGAGATGTCTGGCTACCTTGGAGGCTGAGGGGCAGCAGGGCTTTCCCAGGGAGGCAGTGCAGTGGAAGGGGGCTTGGGTCTGAGAGTCCTTGGTTTCAAATCCTGGCTGTGTAACCCTCTGACATATCACTTCCGGTCCTGCATTGCACAGCTCCCAGGGACCAGGTGTCTGGGCCTCAGCAGATTCTGGGTGCTATTCACACAGAGAACCCAATGCAGACGCTGGCACCTTTTAGTCTTGAACAACATGAGGGAACACGATCAGCTTTATCTCAGAGTCCATTTGCTGAGCTTCCTCAATAGAAGATGTTATCTACTTCATGGGGCTGCAGAGAGAACTCGACAAGATAACGTGTTTGCAGCTGCTTGATAAATATCAGTTCTTGTGTCCCTTCCCTTCAAGCCCCCATGCAGGCAGTAAGGGATAGCACGATGGTTAAGGCTGTGGACTTTGGTCCCAGATTACTAGGGGTGAGGCTGTGTGATGCTGGACAAGTTGATTAACTTTTTTGAGCCTCATATTTCATGGCATAAAATGAGGAGGAGAGTAGTACCTGCCTTTTGTGTGGTGGGGGCCATTGGGTGGATTTCATGAGATATGGTGGGTACAGCTGTAGCACCTGTACCTAAAAAGGCCCAGTGTGAGTGAGTGTGACCGGGCTCTCCGTGAAAGACTGTCTTCCTTCCCCCTTTCTTTCTCTTCTTTGATCTTTTGCCTCTGGGCTTTTCTGCACAAAGGGAAATCCTTTCTTTAAGATCATGCACTTTTTCTAATAGAGAAATAGTTTCCTTCAACTTTCTGGTCCTTCTTGACGTGGACACTTTAGAAGAATCCAAGTAATTTCTATTGTGGAGTTTCCCACAGTCTGGGTCTCTGCGATTGTTGCCTCTGATTGAATTCAGGCAAAAACTTGGGTAAGAACACAGCACTGGTGAGGTGTGCTCCCCACTGTCGCACATTGGGGGCCGTTTGATGTCATTTGAACCCGCTCTTCATCATGCTTAGATGAGCCTTTGATCAAGTGGTGGCCACCATATTTCTCCATTGTATGTGTCTAATTAATAAGTAATCTGGGGGGATTACACTTGGATTGTCTGAATATCCTACCAATTCTTACCTAATTGTAAGAGTGCACTGATGATCCTTAGCGGAGGGGATTAGTACGTTATAATATGGTACACGATAATTTTCCTAATTCTAATATTCCTTCTACTTCATTAACAGACTTTCTTCTGTAGAGTTTCTCTACCCTTTTGAATATCACCATGAACTCAAGGACTTAAAAAAAAGATTCAATGTGTCATAATTCATTACAAATATTAAAGCTCAAATTGTTTCAAATTTGGCCAGTGGGAGCCCCTTCAGATTGGTTCTTGTGTTCCTGTGACACGTCTTAAATTAGAATTTAAGCACTTTCTTGATTTTTAGTATAACCTGATACCCTGGGCTCACCTTGTACTTTCTCTGCTGCAGAATTGAATTAGTCATTTCTCCAAGGGGCCCTGCCTGGTTCCTTTTAATGGAGAATAGTATTTGACAACCCAAATCTCGTGACTTGGTATGCTCATTGTTGTTGGAGTATTGTTGTTTCTAGCCGTTTTCAGTGGACAGAGCTAAGAAATGATCTTTTTAAATAAAACAAGTCTTGAATTCACTTTGATATTTCCAATCAAATCCAACACCACAGGCTCTTCCTCCCTTCCCCACATTCCATATTGATGCTTCCTTTCTCTCACAGTGAGAGCCGCTTCTAAGCAATGTCAATATATTTACTAATTTTCTCGATCCTAAAATACAAGCAAGTCATTTTAGAATTACTACAGCTGAAATACTACTAACAGCAGACCTATCAAATCAGGTCTGAGGCTTTGGTGTAGTTCTTTTTTTTCTTTAGATGATATCCACTAAATATGTATAGTCAAGAAATAGTGTCCAAAATAATTTTTTTTCTATATGTCTTAATACAGAGCTAGCTATTGATTTAATTTTAATTTTTGAAACAAGTAAAACGTCTAAATGATTGTAAAATAAAAAGTACATAAAAAGGTATAAATGTGGCTGTCTCATCCTTACCGCTTCCACTGCATTTCTACCCACTTCCTGAAACTAACTATTTTCATTAGATTCTCATTTACTCTTCCTGGCATCATTGTTGTTTTAAAATAGCATTGGTCCAGCTGAAGAGGAACAAGGGACTTTAGCCAAAGAAGGAGGTGAATCTCTTGGTGTGTGTGTGCTCAGTTGCTTAGTCATGACTCTTTGCAACCCCATGGATTGCAGCCTGCCAGACTCCTCTGTCCACTGACTCTTCCAGGCAAGAATACTGGCCATTCCTTACTCTAGTCCAGGGGACCTACGTGACCCAGGGATCAAACACACCAACCCAGGGACTGAACTCTAGTCTCCTGCATCTCTTACACTTGCAGGTGAATTCTTTGCCACTGAGCCAGCTGGGAAGCCCCCAATCTCTTAGAGTGTAGGTTTAAAAGAGAATAGTACAAAAATGGAAGGAAAAATACTTCCCTGGAGGTCCAGTGGTTCAGGTTCTGCGCTTCCATCGGAGGGAGCACAGGTTCGATCCTTGGTTGGGGAGCTAAGTTTCCACGTGCTGCAACTAAGACTTGGTGTGGCCAGGAAAAAAAAAAAAGGAAAGGAAACAGGGGGACATATAAGGCAGAAGCTGGGAACCAGGGGATCACTGGGGCTAGAGCATCTCAAGCATTCAGAGGACCCTAAAGGCAATTGTCTGTGGGCCAAACTTGCAGGAAAGAGTGCTTCTTGGGGATAGATTATGTAGGCCCCCTCTCAAAGTGACAGAAGAGGGTGATTTCATGAGCTCTGCCCTCAGGAAAAAAAGCAAGGAAGATTGAAAGTATGGGCCAAGGAAGATGACTGAGAACCTTTTAGTCAGGTTCTTAAGGAGGGAGATGACAAAGAATAAAGAAGGAGCAACAGCTGTCAGCAAAACAAGCAGCAGGCTGGGTCCCCAGACAGTTGGCCTGCTGGATTCAGACGTGGCCATGGAGGTTAGGTTTGTGCAAAAGGGCCCTGAATGAATGACACAAGCTAAGCTGAGTTCACCAGTGTGTCCCCATCTGTAAGAACCAAGGTAGGAAGTCTGATTCCTTGAAATAGCTAAGAGTTATGAACTCTAGAGAAGATTCCTATTTATCTTTGTGGAGCATGCAAAGACTAAGGGCAGGCATTGCTTAGAGAAAATGATTTAATGTTCAGGGCTGAAAACAAAGTGAGAGCATTGCTGCTCAATTACTCTTTTACCTCCTTCTTCTCCAGAGGGGAAAGTGGTCTTCCACTGGAGAGCGTGGGAAAAGCATTGCAAAGAGGTGATTGAAGTCAAGGGCAGGTGAGGAGGCAGGAGAGCCAGGCACAGCAGCTGTAATGAACTCAGGGCTCTGAGCCTGGTGAGTTATGTCCTGTTGTCCTGGAGGGACCTGACAAGTGATTTCAGAGCCACTGTCATTCATCTTTGATAAATTATAGAGGAGGAGATTTGTACTCAAAGACAAGAGATGGGCATATGTGCTCTTGACATTCAAAAAGTGGAAAAGAGGGTTCTGGAAGTCACAGCGCATGGGCTGGAATGTTCTCACCCCAGCATTACGAGAAGATGTGTGTGTCTTCAAGAGAGTTGGTTTTGAGTCCCAGCTCTGGTCCTGGACTAGGACAGGGCTGGGGCAGATGTTTGGAGGTTATGCCCTCACTTTCAGAACCAGGATGGGGGAATTCCCTGGTGGTCCAGTGGTTAGAACTCCATGCTTTCACTGCTGAGGGTGCAGGTACAATCCCTGGTTGGGGAACTAAGATCCAGCAAACTATGCAGCAAAACTGGGAAGAGAGAGAAAGAGCAGAACCAGGGCTGTCTGGAAAGGGTCAAACCAGGGGGAAGGTGGACACTTCAGGGTTTTCTCATTCCTCCTTCTTTACCACTGTTGACCTCTGGCAGCCATGTTTGTCTGTCTCAGTCTGGGCTCCCCAGAAGCAGACCCTGAGATGAGGGTTTGTGTAAAAGTGTTAGGAAAGGGTTAGGAAGTGTCCACAGGAAAAAAAATCAATAAGGGCACGAGGAAGTGGATGGGGAAGAGAAGGGAGTTTAGCGCAAGTCCCAAGGTCATTGTGCACCATGTAGGTCTCACTTTGGAACTGTCTTTATCGGGGAGGAGCAGCAGGATGTCTACTCCTCGCATGGTCACTCAGTGATTAAGAGATGCCCCAGGAGGGTGTGAATTCCCAGGCATGAGGGAGTCTGAAATCACCCCCTGGAAGAGGCTCAGACACTGGCGGACTCAGGGGGCTGCACCCCAGGAACACTGCCTGACCCACAGCCCCAGCCGGGGAGGTCGAGCTTGGGCAAAGCATCCCATCCAAGTCAGCCAATCAGGTTCCCCTCCTGGGAACTTGGAGCAGAAGTGCAGGGTGGAGCCTCGGCTCTGGACAGCAGTCATTCTTCAGGATTGGAGCTTCAGGTACATTTGTCAGGTTGTCTGATAACTTGGTACGTGCTGAATACTGTTCTAATGCTTGTTGGAGTTCCCATGGCAGAACCCAGAGGACAGGGGTTTTTAGTTCCCTTTGTAGCTGGGGCCAGGCGTGTGACTCGGGCTGCACCAGTCAGGAGAACCTACATGAGGCATCCACTCAGTAGCAAATGCAAAGCCCTGGACCGGGTATTGTTTCGCTGGTGCTGCTGGCAGCCTAGTCTTCTGGCTTTGGAGGTATGATATCAAATACTTAAGGCAGAGGTGGCAACAATCACAGTTGCAAGAGTTGAGTTCCTAGCATCCAGTGCCCATCTACTTCCTTATTTTTTTTAATATTTATTTAATTAATTTATTTGGCTGTGCGGGGTCTTAGTTACTGCACACGGGATTTTCAGTTGAGGTATGTGGCATCTAGTTCCCTGACCAGGGATCAAACCCAGGCCCGCCACATTGGGAGCACTGAGTCTTAGCCACTGGACCACCCTGGAATCCCCTCATCTACTTCCTTTTGTTGGAAGGCATTACAAGTAACAGTGTGGGCAGAGGTTCTTTGGAGTCCAGAGAGGCATTTGATTAAGTCTCTTGACCATTCCAATGCATAGGTATCACAGGAATGTTATGGACTAACAGTTGATTCAACCACATCAAAGGAAAAAAGTGACTAATATGTGGATAGTGACTGGAAAGAGGTCTCTAGTGGCATTCCACAGGGGTCTGCATTGGTTCTGTCCACTCAACATTGCTATCAATGACTTGGATGAAAACAAAGGTGTGCTTGACGCTGTAGAAAACACATAGCTGAAAGAGTGGAGAATGCATCAGGTCACAGAATCAGATTCCAAGAGGATCTTGATATCTGGAAAACTAGGATGAAAATCAAACTGACTGGAATACGTATCAGTTCTACCCTGAGTTAAGAAAATAATGTCAGTGGGTTGAGAAAACACTTTGGAAGAAGAGCGAAGAAATACTCCTCTTTCTGTATTTGTACTTCACTTCCTCCACAAAGGATTTTAAGCGGCTTATAAAAAACGTGAAGAGGAAAAGAGTTAAAACACAGCTGGTAGAATTGTGGCAGAATTACAAATAGAAAAATACTAACAGCACAGTTAAGATGAAGTCCCAGACATGCAGATCACCCAGTTCTGTAGATCTTGCAAGAGCTGCCCTGAGCTCCCTTGTGGCTGAAGCAAAGAGGGAAACTTGACCTAATTTGAGTTTGCTTTTTTAGTATACATAAAAGACAAGCCACTTATCCAGTAGAAGCACAGCTTTTCTTTACAGTGAGACCTGAAAGGAAGTTCTCCTTTGGAGACTTATGAAAAGAACACCTTATGAGGCAGGAGATGAAGTCCTCAAAATGAAATATCAAAGCAAAGTCAGTGAAAACAATTCTATTTGGGGTCCAAAAAACATCTAAGCACTGACTCTAAATTGGGGTAAAACGTGGCTGGTCCCTAGAACTCAATGTTTCTAAAACTTTCCCTCATAATTGCTCTCATAAGTACACAATTCCACCCTATTTCAGTTCATTAGACTCCCTTGGACAGCAAAGAGATGGAACCAGTCAATCCTAAAGGAAATCAATCCTGAATATTCATTGGAAGGACTGATGCTAAAGCTGAAGCTCCAATACTTTGGCCACCTGGTTTGAAGAGCTGACTCACTGGGTAAGACCCTGATGCTGGAAAACATTGAAGGCAGGAGGAGAAGGGAATGACAGAGGATGAGATGGTTGGATGGCTTCACTGACTCAATGGACATGAGTTTGAGTAAATTCCAGGAGATAGTGAAGGACAGGGAAGCCTGCTGTGCTGTGGTACACGGGGTCACAAAGAGAATACAACTGAACAACAACAAGAGAAACTAATAGTATTTACTGGCTAGAGTTGACCTTTGGAGAATCATAAAACTTTGAAATATCTGTTTTTTTTTGGTCTTCCCCTCTAAGAGCCCATTTTCACCCCCTTGGGGGGCCATACTGTTCCTGAGAATGCATGTTTTAATGGGATGGAGGATGGCATGTCCTATGGCAGTTCTTCTCAACAATAATTGCTCAAGGAGAACATTTTTCTATTTGGTGAACTTCCTGGTGTTATTATTGTTTTTACCAATTTGACTCACTGTGGACTCACAATCAGGAAATGGCTTTATTTCTTTATTTTTTTTTCCATCTCCCATTTTCAAGCTTCCTGCTGCAGTTTCCTTCCTCTTTCCTTGATGTCTTAGGCAGAAGTTACAGTTTGCGGGCACTTTCAGCTCTAATGTGCCATAGTCATGTTCAACCCTTTGAGACCCCATGGACTGCAGCCCGCCAGGCTCCTCTGTCCATGGAGTTTCCCAGGCATAAATACCGGAGTGGGTTGCCATTTCCTTCTTCAGGGGATCATCCCAATCCAGAGATTGAACCTGCATCTCTTGAGTCTCCTTCACTGGCAGGCAGATTCTTTATCAGTTCTAATAACTATCCTTATTTTGGCTGTTTCATCTCTTTCAGGCATTGAAGAGTCCAACCCAGGCTACATTAAAATTTTGATCTCACACCCAACTCAAGGCTTCTCCTCTCCCCACCCCTCAGCTCGTTCCTGAGCTGGAGACCTGCCTTGGGGAGGAGGAATAACCTACTTTGTACCACCCCCCACCTTCTGGGCTTCCCCTTTGGGTGGAGGACTTATCACACTCCTGCAGAGTCCACGTGGCCCAGGGGTCATTACAGCTGATCAGGGGAGAGCTGCCCCCATGTCCTTTCTGCATCTCTGCCATCGCAGGCCATCACTTTATATTAATAATTCTCTGGGAAAGCAGCAGCTGCCAGCCTCCCTGTTCTAGGGCTTGGAGGGCAAGGACGAGGAGGCTCCGCAGGTTCTGTCCTGTGGGAACACTGTGTAAGTCTACTGGTTTCTGTGGCTCAGCCAGCAGGGAGATGGATTCACTCTCTGCATTGAAGGCCTCCCACCTTCTGAACAGATCTCGGACCCCCTTGCCTCCCCTGAAGGCTGGTAGAAGCCCCTCCCTGGGGAGAGGTGGGATGGGGAAACATCCCAGCCTTTCTCACAACTCAGCTTATGACTCCCTACTCTTAGAAATGCCCCTAGTTCAGGGGACTACACTCCTCGTCTTTCTCTTGAGGTGCCGGAAGTGGGGGTGGCAAGACTGTGTGACGCAGCTTTGAATAAATCCTGCAGGTATGCCCAGATCACTTCCTCTTTAGAATGCGGGAGCACTTTTGCCTCCTGTCTGCCACTTTGGGGGTGTTAACAGAAATTCTGAGTTGCTCAAAAAGTCCCATACAAAACTCCATGAAGTGTTCAAGCTTTCTCTTTGGCCAGGACCCCTTCCCAGGACCTGTCTGCCAAGACACATCCAGCTGGCGGCTCAGTACAGCTCCCTAAAGTGGCCACAGGAACCATATGAAGAGCTGTGGCCATGCTTGCTCCCTGACTTTCCACGGTTTCCCAGGAAACATCTCTTGTCACTCCCTCTCTGCTGCTGCTATTAAGGTTAATTTCTTACCTGGGTTTCCCTGTGGGAAGCAAAAGTTTGTTATAAACAAAATAGGAGAAGAATTCAGAGTTTTTCCTCTCTGGCGCTCTCTGAGGGGCATGTATGTTGGACCAGCTGGTTTCTGTGACCTCACCTGCAGATTGGGATAATGGGTGAGGAAGATGGGAAGAATGTTTATCTAGTAACATGTGGAAGAGAATGGCAGAAAGGAGTTGGGAAAATATATGCTGGAGGTTTGTGACATAGGCTGGAGTTTGGGGGAAAGAGGGAGAAGAGAGAGCTTGGGGCAAAGAGCAGCCCTGATGGGTGGGGTGTTGTGGGCTTTGGAGGTGTGAACAAGTTTTGAGGGGCAAATCCAAGTTTCTTCAATAAAACCTTATGTTATTTCCTTTTAAAAAAACTTTTCATTTTGTTTAGGAGTATAGACAATAATGTTGTGATGGTTTCAGGTGGACGGCAAAGGGACTCAGTCACACATACACATGTATCCATTCTGCCCCAAGCTCCCCTCCCATCCAGGCTGCCACATAACACTGAGCAGAGTTCCCTGTGCTATACAGTAGAAATGTTATGTTATTTCCTATGACTTTGGGAGCCAGACTTTTTTTTTTTTTTTTTTTTAATCAAAAACCTCTAGAGTTCTAAAGGTTGACAAACAAGAAGGTGTAATTTTGTTGTTTTGTTTAGTTTTGGGTTAAACCAGAACTGGTAAGCCTACTCTCATCTGCATTTCCGAGACATGAAGTTATGTTCTTCCCACTCGGCTGCACACATTGTTTTTGGGCTCTGTGTGGTTTCTGAGCTACATTAAGCAGCAGGGCCTCAGAGCCTTCAGCCCCGATTTCTCAGAACATAGAATCAGCTGGGCACCATGTGTGAATTCTAAGTGGGCCATTGGGAACGTAATGACTAATTTTTTGGCCACACTGTGGGGCTTGTGGGGTCTTAGTTCCCTGACCAGGGATTGAGCCTGCTGAGGACATGGAGTCTTAACCACTGGACCTCTGGGAATTCCCAATGACTTTCCCCTCCTGGTGGACTGTGGTCAGCTAGGTGAGAAAGTCTGGGTGAGGATGATTCTGCCACATTTTAGTCCCAGAGGTGGCCCATTAGTCAGATAGGCTAGGTTTTGCTGGAATCACAGCACAGATAACCACAAAGCTCTGTGGCTTATGACACAGCCTTATTTTTCACCTGGGCTACATGTCCATTGCAATCCAGTTGCAGCTGTGTGCCATGCATTCTCCTCTGGGGGACCGCTGCTGTTGGATAAGGCACTTTCTAGAACATTAATGGAGAAGGAAATGGCAATCCACTCCAGTGTTCTTGCCTGGAGAATCCCAGGGACAGGATGCCTGGTTGGCTGCTGTCTGTGGGGTCGCACAGAGTCGGACACGATTGAAGTGACGCAGCAGCAGCAGCAGCAGAACATTAATGGTCATCATGAGAGCAGGGGAAAGGAAAGCCAGAAAGTCCGTGCTAGCTCTTAAAATTTACCCAGAAGTGACATGTGGGACTTAGGCTCACGTTTCATGGGCTACAAGACATGATCACGTCTGTGAATAGGCAGGTTTCCCCAGTGGCTCACCGGTACAGAATCCGCCTGCCAATGGGGAAGGCGCGGGTTTGATCTCCCAGCTGAAATGATCCCTTGGAGAAGGAATTGGTAACCCACTCCAGTATTCTTGCCTGGATAATCCCGTGGACAGGGGAGCCTGGTGGCTATAGTTCACGGGGTCACAAAGAGTCGGACATGACTTAGCAACTAGTGGAGGTGTATGTTTCTCCCACAGGGAGGGACACAATATTTGGGATAATAATACAGTCTTTCATGGGTGGCTACCAATTCTGCCTGAAACAGCAGCTGCCTGCCGTTTGAAATCTGGCAAAAAAGATTGTCAGAAAAGATCTGAAGGAGGCTGCCATGTGGAGAATTGTATTTTCTCCCCTAAAGATTATTTCATGCTTGTTGGATCCATCATAGTTTGAAATCCTTTTGCTGCTCAACAAGTATTGATGAGTAGAAACTGTATGGTCACATAGCTATTAGCCACGTCACTCCAGAACTCCCTGACATACACCTACTGGCTGGCTTAGTCTTCTCTTAATTCATGTTTCTCTGATCCCCTACCTTTTTTTGCCCACTTCATTTCTTCTCTCAGCTCCAAAACCCAGGTGACTGTGACTCTTCTATGGTCATCTAAGATTTTCAAGCTCCTCTCTCAAAAGGCTGGTAATTTCCACTTATAGGATTTTTCTACTCTTTGTCCAGCCGAACAGTGGGGTCTTGGGGAGTCTTTCTGCCTGAGGAGCTGAATTTGTGCCATAGCTAGACTCACTGAGAGAGATTAGCATGCTATTTTCTCTTCACCATCACCAAGACATTTTAATATCTAATTAAATCATTTGGCTAGAAAAGCAATGACTAAAAAAAAACAGTAGATAGAACAGCACTTGAAGGAAAGAAATACCTGGGACCCACTGGGTATTTTTTTCTTTGAGTCCGTCCCAGCTAATGCTCACCTTGGTCATATGCCCAGGTTGGATCCCCACGTGTCTGTCCTACTCCTGGGGGGCCAGCACCCTGTGTTGGGGCTCTGGAACCCCTTACCAGCTGTGATCAGAAACCTTTCCTGGAGGGAGGTTTTTATCCTCTTGCAGGGATGTTTCTGGGCCACAACCACAGGCATCCGGTTCACCCACCTGGCAGGCAGAGCTTATGAAAAAGGCAGCCTTATTCGTTTTTTTTTTTTTTTTCTGCCTCCTTATCAACTGGGACAGTTTGTTTTTCCCTCTGACTCAAGGATTCAGAATTTCAGGGCCAGAAAGGGGCTCCCCTGCTGTTTCCTTGAAGTGACAAACCACAAAGCACATAGCTACCAACAGCGCATCATTACCTTTCAGCGTGAAGTGTATTTATAATTGTCTTTTCCAATCAGACATTTTCCCAGCCGGTATATTTACCTTATTTTTGATTTTGAGGTGGCCTATTTCCTATTCTGTTTTGTTTTGTCTTACCGGCCTTAGCTACGTCTTTTGTGAGCTGGTAATTTGCTCTCTGGTCTCTTAGCAACCAGGAACTTTTCCAGTTTGCTGCTGAATCAGACCTTGGAGTGGCAAACTTTATAAGAGAACCTGCTGAAGGACAGTATCTCTCCCAGAGCCAACAATTTTAAACCAATGTTTGAACAAGAAAATTAACCGGGGTTTCAGGGCATGTACGTTCACAAAGGCAACAACTGACAAAACACGTCTGGCTCTCTGGAATGGCTGGCTCTCCCCTGGTCCCAGTCCCAGCTGACCGAGTTCTCTATGTCCTCTGCTCCAGCACAAGGCTTTCCCCCTTCTCTGATGCAGGGTTGCTGTGAAGCAGATGGAGTCCCCCTGGAGAGGAAAGGACTGCGCCCTCCCTGGAGGAGGACGAGGAGGAGGTCCGGAGCGTGGCTGGTCACGTGGTCCTTGCCAGTTTCACTTCACACGCCTTTGATTTCCTGCCCAGTATGTGTGAGGCACCGGCTGGGGAAATGTGCAGAACACAGCCGTGCCCTGTAGAGCTCACAGTCTAGAGAAAAGACATCAATAAATCGCTTACTGTCTGGTGTGTTCGGTCTGACACGCACATGAACAAGGACTCCTGGAGGACAGACGAGAACCTGGCCTGGCGAGTGGGGTGAAAGCCTGTGCAAGTGATTGTGTTAGAGACAGGATTGGTCACTTGGGGCAGGGAGCTCCAAGCTCGGTTGTTAGCCAGTGTGAGAGTTGAGCAATTCTTGGTATTCTTTATGGCTATGTAAAAAACCCACTCCAAAGCTTAGGGGTAGCAAACAGCACCATTTTATCATGCTCTTGGACTCCATGGGTCAGGAGTCAGAAGAGGGCAGGGGGAGGCTCTTCTTTGCTTCGTGGGGTCTGGAGTCTTGGAAGAGGACTTAAATGGTGAGGGCACCTTCAACTGGAGGGGCTGGACCACTTCAAATCTAGTTCCTTCTGCATACATCTGGCATTTGGGATGGGCTGGCTGATGTCTCCACATGGCCTCTTGGGCACGGAGTTGTCAGGATTGCTGAACTGGAGGCTCAGGGATCAAAGAGCAGGTGAGATATCTCTGAGGGCAAGGCAGAAGCTGCATGGCCATTTTTATCCTCACTTTGGAAGTCACGTAGCATCACTTCCACACACCCTGTGTGTCAGGATGAAGAGTGGGAACATAGACCCCACTCAGTGGAAAGAGGGCAAAATCTTTGCAGTCATGCTGAAATCACCATCCAAGCAGCCAGGAGTCCTGACTTCTTGTCTGAATCTTCTCATGCTGTATGACCTTGGGTTAGCAGCTTCGCCTCTCGGGGCTCCGGCTTCTTCATCTGTACACAGGAAGAGGTTCATGGGTTAATCCAAAGTCCCTTTTCCTGAAGAGCAGAAGCATAGCCAGTGTCCTATTACCTACTGACTCCGAGTAAACTGAATTTCAACTATAGGGATGGGTCTCCAATCGAATCATGTGGATCATTGGGTAGAAATGATTGTGAGAATTTTCACCCTGCTGGAAACTTGAGGAAACTTGGTCTAACTCTCTTGTTTTACAGATGGGGAAACTGAGTTTAGAGAGGCTAAAGGTCCAGGAGCAATGTAGTGATGGACATTAAGGAATAGAACCTGGGTCCCTGAATCAATCATCTTGTGTGTTGTCCACCTCCCTTATAATATTTGGAATTAAGTACGAAATTTCATTCAAGCATCCATCTTCTGGAAGACATCACTTACATAAACTGAAGGATAACTGCAAGTAGCCATCTGGAAATTTTCCATTATGTCCAACCTAAGTAGTTGTTAATTGGGCTTGAGGGTTTGTCTAGCGGATCTGTGCTCACTGGTTGGCCCTTCTGGGGGCCTTAGCTCAGGCCTAGAGCAGAATGACAGTGAGTTTTGGAGGCAGGTTGAGAAGAGGTGAGTTTGCTTCTGGTTTGGATCCTAATTTTTTTTTTTTTCACTGCAGCCATATTCAGAAATGGTTCCTGTGCATATATAATGAGGTGACTGAGTTAAATAATAAATGACAAGAGAGGCCACGAGAGGTAGGGAAGCAAAAGCAAGGGAGAGGGAGTCTGATTTCAGCTTAAATTGGAAAGGACATTGAGCTGCCGAGAGAGGAGATGGGAGGGCAGAAGGGCCCATGGTAACAGGAACAAAAAAAGAACTGGCAGAAAGATCCATGTGGCTGTTTGCAGCCCAGGAAGGCTGAGAGAGCAGGGACGAAACTCAGCGTGGAAATATGACAGGACACTGGGCATTTAAAAGTAGAGGGAGGCTGGAGTCGTATTTGGTGTTGGGGAATAAAGTAAAAAAAAAAAAAAAAATAGAGAGTGGGCCATGAAGCATTGAATCTTCATGATAAATGGGCTTTTCCAGAGCTGGATCCATCCCAAACATGGCCTTAAATAGAGTCAACCAGGCAGGACTGATTTTGTCACATCATTTGGACATTGACCTGGAATAAGGCTCATCTGTGCTTGGCTACCTGTCAGGATTCTGGGAGGATGGAGGAGAGGAAACACTGAGGAAGCCACTTTGGCTTTTGGAAAGAGCCTGGCTTCCCTACCGTATCCATCCCATTCTCAGCACGTAAGAAGCCCATCCACTTCCTCTCTATCCCGTCGCCCCCTGCTCTCGCCACAGTTCATGTGGATCTGACCTGTCTCCATGCTCAGCCCCTCTCATCTATGTCACCGAGTGTGAACCCAGAACAACCTTTCATCACAATTTTCAACCAGCGCATTCATATCTGGACTCCTTTGTATTATCCTCTCTCATTTTGCTTACAAATCCCTTTATTTGGTGCTTATCCTTATGACGGTCTAAGCCTTTATAGGATCAAACTCTGATGACATTTGGCCCTAGGGGTCTAGGAATTTGACATCCCTAAAGGGGGCATTTCAGCCTCTTCTTTTCATGAATACACAGAAAATGATATTTGTACTGCCCATCAGGGTCGAGAACTCCAGCCTGATCCAGGCCCCACCTAAACACCCCAGGTTCGAGGTATCCAGGCAGAGTTGAAATCCATTCTCAGAACTCAGTTTTGGAGGCTCCGCAAATGACTACAGGATTTTGCATCCTCCCAATTAAACACGTTTTCCCGATAAAGTTGTGTGGTGCCGGTTTGCCCTTTGGCTGACTCAACGAACGACATTCACTCCAGTGACAGGAAAACCTCATTCTTCTTCTGGCGTCTAAGGGAGCAGCAGAATAGAACAGCTAGGCGATGGTACAGATCACAGCAGGGCCAGCTCATTTGCCTTAGTCTGGAAAAAGCAGCCATGGTGTTCAAACACATTTGGGGGTAAAACCGTCATGCTAGTTACAGAGCAAGTAACAGGGCTCGGGTCTGAAAGGGAGACCAAAGGGAATCCCATGTGGTCCTCGCTTCTAGTAGCAGGGATCAGACAAGCCTGGGAGAAGGGTAACAGAAGGCTGGAAAGATGAGAACTGGAAGAGAGGTTCACAGCCCTTGGGGGTTGGGCAGAGATGAAGGGTGTGTCCATCTGGGAGAGACTCCTACAGAGCCCCTGCCCGCGGGAGGGACAGGATTTCCCCAGGAGAAGAGTGGGCTGGAAGAGTACATTCCAGGCCCAGCAAGGAGTGTGAGGAAAAGGACAGAGGGGCAAAAACAGAAAACAGGGTGGAGAAAAGCACAGAGGCCAGGGAACATGAAGATTGTGTAGACTGCCCAGGGAAAGTACAGGGAAGGAGGTCAGAGGCAGCTTGTGTAGGGTGAACAGAGGGCTGAGATTAAGAAGCAATGCGGGAACTTCCCCGGGTGGTGTGCAGGGGTCCCAGGTTTGATCTCTGGTTGAGGAAGTTCCGCATGCCCTGTGGTACAGACAAAAAAGGAAAAAGAAGGAAAAAAAAAAGAGAGAGAGAGAGAGAGAGAACCATTTGATTGAACTCTCCTTCTGGACCCAGGCAAGCATTGGTATCTTTACAATGCTCTTGAGACTGCTGACCCAAATGATAAAGTTCAAACTCCTGTGTGTGGCGTGCAGGCCTCTCCCTGCAAAGCTCCTGCTTATCTCTGCCGACTCATCTCTCTCCACTTGCTCCCAGGGCTCAAGCTGTCTCCTCCTCGGCCATTCCCTGGACACTTCATGCACTTCATGCTTCTGAGACTTCACACCTGCTCTTCCTCTGCTCAGGAAACCCCTTCTGCTTGTTGGCTACGTGGATATCTTTATTCCAGGCTCGCTCAGCCTAAGCATCAGTCATCTCCATCTGGACGGTTTGCTTCGCCTTACCGGGCGCCGTGACCACTTTCTCTTGGGCGCCCCCACCTGGTCCTGTTCCGGCATTACATCCCTCATCACCAATGGGGACTTTGTTCACTTTGAGACTTAGGGCAGGTGGTTTCACTCCTGTGGGTCACTGCCTTACCTGTAATAGTGATAATGACCCCCCACTGCATGAATTTACTATGAGGGTTGAATGACTTGGGTCCGGTGTAGAGCATGGGTAGAGCATGCTACACACGTGATTGTTATAATCTGGCTCCTTACCTCTTAGACCAGCACCACCCACTGGAAATAAAACAGAAGCCACAGATATGAGCCATATAGGCAATTTTTAATTTCATTGTAGCCACATTAAATAGATAAAAAGTGAAGTTAATTTCAGTAGTGCTAAGTTGTTTCAGTTGTGTCCGACTCTGTGCGACCCCATAGACGGCAGCCCACCAGGCTCCCCTGTCCCTGGGATTCTCCAGGCAAGAACACTGGAGTGGGTTGCCATTTCCTTCTCCAATGCATGAAAGTGAAAAGTGAAAGTGAAGTCGCTCAGTCATGTCTGACTCTTTATGACCCCATGGACTGCAGCCCACCAGGCTCCTCTGTCCATGGGATTTTCCAGGCAAGAGTACTGGAGTGGGGTGCCATTGCCTTCTCCGATTCTAGTAGTATGTTCTGTTTAATTCAATATACTCAGAATGTCATCTATATTTACTGAATATAAGCATGATTAATGAGCTATACAGTGGAAGTGATATATAGATTTAAGGGACTAGATCTGATAGAGTGCCTGATGAACTGTGGATGGAGGTTCGTGACATCGTACAGGAGACAGGGATCAAGACCATCCCCATGGAAAAGAAATGCAAAAAAGCAAAATGACTGTCTGGGGAGGCCTTAAAAATAGCTGTGAAAAGAAGAGAAGCAAAAAGCAAAGGAGAAAAGGAAAGATATAAGCATCTGAACGCAGAGTTCCAAAGAATAGCAAGAAGAGATAAGAAAGACTTCCTCAGCGACCAATGCAAAGAAATAGAGGAAAACAACAGAATGGGAAAGACTAGAGATCTCTTCAAGAAAACTAGAGATACCAAGGGAACATTTCATGCAAAGATGGGCTCGATAAAGGACAGAAATGGTATGGATCTAACAGAAGCAGAAGATATCAAGAAGAGGTGGCAGGAATACACAGAAGAACTGTACAAAAAGATCTTCACAACCAAGATAATCATGATGGTGTGATCACTCACCTAGAGTCAGACATCCTGGAATGTGAAGTCAAGTGGGCCTTAGAAAGCATCACTATGAACAAAGCTAGTGGAAGTGATGGAATTCCAGTTGAACTATTTCAAATCCTGAAAGATGATGCTGTGAAAGTGCTACACTCAATATGCCAGCAAATTTAGAAAACTCAGCAGTGGCCACAGGACTGGAAAAGGTCAGTTTTCATTCCAATCCCAAAGAAAGGCAGTGCCAAAGAATCAAACTACTGCACAATTGCACTCATCTCACATGCTAGTAAAGTAATGCTCAAAATTCTCCAAGCCAGGCTTCAGCAATACGTGAACGGTGAACTTGCAGATGTTCAAGCTGGTTTTAGAAAAGGCAGAGGAACCAGAGATCAAATTGCCAACATCCGCTGGATCATGGAAAAAGCAAGAGAGTTCCAGAAAAACATCTATTTCTGCTTTATTGACAATGACAAAGCCTTTGACTGTGTGGATCACAATCAACTGTGGAAAATTCTGAGAGAGATGGGAATACCAGACCACCTGACCCGCCTCTTGAGAAACCTGTATGCAGGTCAGGAAGCAACAGTTAGAACTGGACATGGAACAACAGACTGGTTCCAAATAGGAAAAGGAGTATGTCAAGGCTGTATATTGTCACCCTGCTTATTTAACTTCTATGCAGAGTACATCATGAGAAACGCTGGACTGGAAGAAGCACAAGCTGGAATCAAGATTGCCAGGAGAAATATCAATAACCTCAGATATGCAGATGAGACCACCCTTATGGCAGAAAGTGAAGAGGAACTCAAAAGCCTCTAGAGGAAAGTGAAAAAGTTGGCTTAAAGCTCAACATTCAGAAAACAAAGATCATGGCATCTGGTCCTATTACTTCATGGGAAATAGATGGGGAAACAGTGAGAACAGTGTCAGACTTCACTTTTCTGGGCTCCAAAATCACTACAGATGGTGACTGCAGCCATGAAATTAAAAGACGCTTACTCCTTGGAAGGAAAGTTATGACCAACCTAGATAGCATATTCAAAAGCAGAGACATTACTTTGCCAACAAAGGTCCATCTAGTCAAGGCTATGGTTTTTCCAGTGGTCATGTATGGATGTGAGAGTTGGACTGTGAAGAAGGCTGAGCGCCAAAGAATTGATGCTTTTGAACTGTGGTGTTGGAGAAGACTCTTGAGAGTCCCTTGGACTGCAAGGAGATCCAACCAGTCCATTCTGAAGGAGATGAGCCCTGGGATTTCTTTGGAAGGCATGATGCTAAAGCTGAAACTCCAGTACTTTGCCCACCTCATGCGAAGAGCTGACTCATTGGAAAAGACTCTGATGCTGGGAGGAATTGGAGGCAGGAGGAGAAGGGGACGACAGAGGATGAGATGGCTGGATGGCATCACTGACTTGATGGACTTGAGTCTGGGTGAACTCCGGGAGTTGGTAATGGACAGGGAGGCCTGGCGTGCTGTGATTCATGGGGTTGCAAAGAGTCGGACATGACTGAGCGATTGAATTGAACTGAACTGAATGAGCTATTTAAACTTTTTTTCATGTAAGTCTTTGAAACCCACTCTTATTTTACAGTAATAGCACATCTTATTTCAGACCAACCACATTTCAAGGGCTCATTAGCCATATATGGCCAGTAGCTACTGTCCTGGACAGACAGCTCTAGATTCAAGAGATTCTGTGGACTTCTGGAGAATATGCACAGTGTCTGATTTCTCTCTGCATCACTCAGTTCTTGGCACAGAGTAGCGATTAATAAATGTTTATGAAATATTATTGAGCTAAGTCAGGCCATTGGGCAGGTTGCCAAAGGCAATAAGTTGATGAACAATCACAAGTTCAATCAATGAGTTCAATCAACAATCAATAAGTTCCCTAACAATCACAGGTTAGGGAAAGCAGGCAGTGACCAAGAGTGTGCCGCCTTGTGCAGACAAAGCTGGGATGAAGGACTGTGAGTAAGTCTGCATCTCTGCAGCAAGTCTGAGATTAAAAGTCTAGAATGGGAAAATTCAGGTTTTGGCCTTGACACTAAAGCCACTATTTGTGTTCCCTTCAAATTAGAGGTAGCTAGCTTTACCCAGGAGAAGGCAGTGGCACCCCACTCCAGCACTCTTGCCTGGAAAATCCCATGCATGGAGGAGCCTGGTAGGCTGTAGTCCATGGGGTCGCTAAGAGTTGGACATGACTGAGCGACTTCCCTTTTATTTTTCACTTTCATGCATTGGAGAAGGAAATGGCAACCCACTCCAGTGTTCTTGCCTGGAGAATCCCAAGGACAGGGGAGCCTGATGGGCTTCTGTCTCTGGGGTCGCACAGAGTTGGACACGACTGAAGCGACTTCGCAGCAGCAGCAGCTTTACCCAATGATAGATAGAATAGCTGGTCTTTTAGAGGAGCAGGATCTTGGGACCACTGTCATTCCATAAACCTCCCTGATCACAGTGAATTCCAATGAATGGTTATGGAAGTGTATTTGTGTTTGAGTACTGCTTCCACCATCCATGAGCTGTGTGACTCTGGACAACTTACTGAACCTCTCTGAGTTTCAGCTTCCACCATCTGTGAAATACAGAGGATAACAGTAGCATCTATCTCATAAGGTTACCTTGAGGAGACCAGGCACTGAGACCATGTGTGTCAGAGATCATGTGCCTCTGGCATGGCTCCCAATTATCCCCACCTCTTGGTGTTTGCTCCTGTGTATCCCCTCCCTTTGAGTGTGTGTGGACCTAGTGATGTGATTCTAATCAGTAGAATATGGGTGCCACTTCCATGATTAGATATAAAAGGCTATGACTTATACCTTGTTGGTACTCGCTCCTGCCCTCTCTCTTGCTTGCTCTGATGAAGCAAGCTGCCGTGTTATGAGATACTCCATGGAGAGGTCCACATGATAAGGAACTGTGGAGGCCTCCCACTTGAGACTCCAGGAGGAGTAGGGTCCAACAGCTAAAGAAGAACTAAGTCTTGACAACCACAACGTGAGTGAGATTGGAAGTGAATTCACCCAGTCAAGCCTTGAGATGAGACTCTGGGCTTATGAGAGCTAGTGGACCCAGCTAAATTGCGCTTGGACTGGCAGAAGCTGTGAGACAATATGTGTGTTGCTAAGTCTTGGGGTAATTTGTTTCTCAGAAATGAGTAACTAATACATGTATGCAACAGCTTGACACAGCCTCTAGAATATAGAAGATGGTCAGTAAATTTAAATAATACTCTTAGCAGTGGTATTGGAAAATTCTGCTGTTGATAAGGGGTCTTATCTATACGATCAGCCCCGGGATTTCTTTGGAAGAAATGATGCTAAAGCTGAAACTCCAGTACTTTGGCCACCTCATGCGAAGAGTCGACTCATTGGAAAAGACTCTGATGCTGGGAGGGATTGAGGGCAGGAGGAGAAGGGGACGACAGAGGATGAGATGGCTGGATGGCATCACTGATTCGATGGACGTGAGTCTGGATGAACTCCGGGAGTTGATAATGGACAGGGAGGCCTGGCGTGCTGCAATTTATGGGGTCGCAAAGAGTCGGACACGACTGAGTGACTGAACTGAACTGAACTGATCCTATACATAGAAAGCTAGGCAGCCTATCAAAGGCCTTCATGAGCAGCCAGGATTAAAGCAGACTTGCTTAAGTGAAGTCATATATTTATGTGTATTTTAGTTGGGATATAGTTGCTTTACAATGTTGTGTTCGTTTCTGCAGTACTATGAAGTGAATCAGCCGTATGTTTACATACATTGCTTCCCCCTTGGCCCTGCCTCCCACCCTCCTCTGTCCAACTCATCTAGGGCATCACAGAGCCCTGGCCTGAACTTCCTGAGCTTTAAAGCAGCTTCCCACTAGCTATCTGTTTTACACACGGTGGTTTAGTTACTAAGTCGTGTCTGACTCTTGTGACTCCATGGACTGGAGGCTCCTCTGTTCATGGGATTTCTCAGGCAAGTATACTGGGGTGGGTTGCCATTTCCTGCTCCAGGGTATCTTCCTGACCCAGGGACTGAACTCAGGTCTCCTGCACTGCAGGCAGATTCTTTACCAGCTGAGCCTCCAGGGAAGCCCATTTTCCACATGGGAGTGTGTGTATGTCAATCTCAATCTCCCAATCCATCCCACACCCCTGTCCTCCCGCCCCATGATCACATATCCGTTCTCTACATCTGGGTCTCTATTTCTGCTTTGCAAATAGGTTCATCTGTACCGTTTTTCTAGATTCCACATATATACATTAATACACAATATTTGTTTTTCTCTTTCTGACTTACTTCATTCTCTATGGCAGACTCTAGGTCCATCCATATCTCTACTAATAACCCAACTTGGTTTGTTTTTAATTACAATTTATTCCTTTGCACTGGAATCAACATTTGCCTGCTCACTCCAGGCATGGTTTCAATCCCATCCCATGACACTCCTCTTCCAACCAGTCCTGGTATATTCACACTGTGAGGACACAAATGGAGTCTTTTCCTGGGATGGGGCGTCACGACCGACTTGGGAACCAAAAGCAGCGACATGCCTGAGAATAAGATATAATCAGTCTAAAGGTCAGAGTAGAGTTTCTGTTTTTTCTTCCTTTTTTCAGAACTTGGTTGTCCTGAGAGAAAAACTAGTAAGATGAATCCATGCATAATGGAGTTTAGCATCTCTGATGGGGAAACCTAATCAATTGTGAAATACTATTGATCACAACATGCCTGGTCTGGGAAACAACGTGTTAGCTAAAGGGGGGTGGTCTGTGCATTGTTTCGAGGAAGGGGACCCCAAGGAGCAGCGATTTGTCAGTGTTTTTCCAGCACTGTTCAGAGCAAGAGGGCCCTTCTGGCTGACAGAAACATCCGCTCCGCTTGACAGGCGGGCCCGAGAGACACCGGGAGCATCAGGCAATCATAACTCACCGACACGAGCCATTAAGATCATCCTGCTCCTCTCTGGCATGAAGTCCTTGCTTACTAGGCAGGCTGCTGATGAAAATAATTCATTTCTCTTGTACCTTGGCCTCCCACCCATGGATGTAAGATTCTGGTTTTCTCAGAAGTTGTGCTTCTCTCTGGAACTAATGAACTGATGATGATATTCTGATGTATTCATCAGTCTATTGAGCGTTTGCACAGCCTGGGTCAATCTCTGATGTCTGGCCTCTAGTTATCGTTGTTCAGCTTATGTTGAGGCTGAAGCTCCAATACTTTGGCCACCTGATGCAAAGAACTGACTCATTGGAAAAGACCCTGATGCTGGGAAAGATTGAGGGCAGGAGGAGAAGGAGACGACAGAAGATGAGATGGTTGGATGGCATCATCGACTCGATGGACATGGGTTTGCATGGACTCCGGGAGTTGGTGATGGACAAGGAGGCCTGGCATGCTGTGGTTCATGGGGTCTCAAAGAGCCAAACATGACTGAGTGACTGAAATGAACTGAGCCCAGTCATGTCTGACTCTTTGCAACCTCATGGACTGTAGCATGCCAGGCTTCCCTGTCCTTCACCATCTCCCGGAGCTTGCTCAAACTCATGTCCATTGAGTTGGTGATGACATCCAACCAAGATGAGACATCCTCTGTTGTCCCCTTCTCTTCCTGCTTTCAATCTTTCCCAGTATCAGGGTCTTTTCTAATGAGTTGGCTCTTCGCACCAGGTGGCCAAAGTGTTGGAGCTTCAGCTTCAGCATCAGTCCTTCCAATGAAGATTCAGGATTGATTTCTTTAGGATCGACTGGTTTGATTTCCTTGCAGTTCATGGGACTCTCAAGAGTCTTCTCCAACACTGCAGTTCAAAAGCATCAGTTCTTCAGCACTCAGCCTTCTTTATGGTCCAACTCTCACATCCATACATGACTCCTGGAAAAACCATAGCTTTGACTAGATGGACCTTTGTTGGCAAAGTAATATCTCTGCTTTTTGATATGCTGTCTGGGTTGGTCATAGCTTTTCTTTCAAGGAACAAGCATCTTTTAATTTCATGGCTGTAGTCACCATCTGCAGTGATTTTGGAGCCCAAGAAAATAAACTCTGTCACTGTTTCCATTGTTTCCCCATCTATATACCATGAAGTGAAGGGACCAGATGCCATGATCTTTGTTTTTTGAATATTGAGTTTTAAGCCAGCTTTTACACTCTCTTTTTCACTTTCATCAAGAGGCTCTTCAGTTCCTCTTTGCTTTCTGCCACAATGGTGGTGTCATCTGCAATATGAGGTTATTGATATGTCTCCTGGCAATCTTGATTCCAGCTTGTGCTTCATCCAGCCTGGCATTCCATATAATGTACTCTGCATATAAGTTAAATAAACAGGGTGACAACATACAGCCTTGATGTACTCCTTTCCCAATTTAGAATCAGTCTGCTGTTCCATGACCGGTTCTAACTGTTGCATCTTGACCTGCATACAGGTTTTGCAGGAGATAGGTAAGGTGGTCTGGTATTCCCATCTCTTGAAGAATTTTTCCAGTTTGTTGTGATCCACACAGCCAAAGGCTTTAGGGTAGTCAATAAAGCAGAAATAGATGTTTTTCTGGAATTCTCTTGCTTTTTTGATGATCCAATGGATGTTGGCAATTTGATCTCTGGTTCCTCTGTCTTTTCTGAATCCAGTGTGAACATCTGGAAGTTCTCGGTTCATGTACTGTTTAGGCCTAGCTTGGAGAATTTTAAGCTCTAGGTCACTGACCAAGTAGAGCTGCTGCCTTTCAAGTTCAGTTCAGTTTAGGTCAGTTCAGTCTCTCAGTCGTGTTCGACTCTGTGCAACCCCATGGTCAGCAGCATGCCAAACTTCCCTGTCCATCACCAACTTCCGGAGCTTAGCAAATACCTGGGACCCAGGGATCTCCTGTCTTTCCTCCATCTTCCATCCCTTCTTTCTTTTTATTCCTCTGCTTTCTCTTGCCCCTACCCACCTTCATCAAGGAT
Source organism: Tragelaphus eurycerus (assembly GCA_935064755.1). NCBI lineage: Eukaryota > Metazoa > Chordata > Mammalia > Artiodactyla > Bovidae > Tragelaphus > Tragelaphus eurycerus. Next base: position 16,452,560 of record CAKXYN010000027.1, on the reverse strand, counting down.
AACCTTGAATTACAGTGGCTTGGGATGTCCCTGGTGGTCCAGTGGCTAGGACTCTGTGCTCCCAATGCAGGGGACCCAAGTTCAATCCCTGGTCAGGGAATTAGATCCCACATGCCACAACTAAGAGTTTGCATGCCAAAATGAAGATCAAAGATACTGCATGCCACAACTAACACCCGTTGCAGCCAAATAAATAAATATTTTTAATATAAGAATTACAGTGGCCATAGTGGGTCACTTTTAACCTAGATAAGCTTATCCATGTATGAGATGTTGATAGCTCCGTTGGTAAAGAATCCTCCTGCAATGCAGGTGACCTCAGTTTGGTTCCTGGGTCAGGAAGATCCACTGGAGAAGGGACAGGCTAACCACTCCAATTTTCTTGGGCTTCCCTTGTGGCTCAGCTGGTAAAGAATGTGCCTGTAATGCGGGAGACCTGGCTTCAGTCCCTGGGTTGGGAAGATCCCCTGGAGAAGGGAAAGGCTACCTACTCTAGTATTCTGGCCTGGGTCAAAAGCAGTTGGACAGGACCAAAGGACTTTCACTTCACTTCACTGCTAGAAAAAAAACAGGACTCTGATTTTCCCCAAAACAATGGGATGCATTTTTTAGTGGTATGCAAAAACTTCTAAGAAACCAAATGAATCAAAACAAACAAACAAAAAATGGCTCTTGAAAGATTCTTTGCAAAAGCTTAATGGCGAATCTAAAAAGACATGTGCATTGACTAACTTCACTCTGACTGCTCTTTCCCTTTACCTTCCCCTAAATATTCAGAACTATATTATCCCCTTAACTCAATTGTCTTTCATACTGAAGATGAGCCAGAGGTTAAACAAATGCTTTTAAAAGTGAAGTCTTTCAATGAGCGTGGAAAATCAGATGTAAGCATCTTTTCTCCATGGTCAAAGGCTGAACTTAGGTCCATCATCAAAGATTTTTCAAACCCTAAAGAGAATCCTCAAAGATTTTATGAGGAATTTAGAATTCTAATTGGAGTTTATGATCCGGGACTCCTGGATCTCTCCCAATGTATTCATATGGCATTAGAATCTGGTGATGCCTGAAAATGGAGGGCTGAAGCCAAATGGGAAGGTCCCAGGAGTGACATTAAAGACCCACATAATAACCACTCCACCAAGGACGACCCAAAATTCACTAGAAAGATAACCCAACACCTACTTGAGAGTATGGATAGAGTATTTCCTCAGAAGACTGACTGGTCTATCATTCAATCTTGCAAACAAAAAAAGAATGAACCAGTCTTAGACTGTGAGAACAGACAGGAAACCTTTTTTGTGTGAAATGTTCTAAGCTTTCTTTATTAAATGCAGGCACAGCAAATGCCCTGATGTCCTTATTCATGAATGGGCCCTGTCCAAAATACACTAGGGAGCCTTATAAAGAGACACGAGCTGGACTGGGAAGCCATCCCTCTTTCTGAATGAATAATCCTAGCTGAGAATGTTGAAAAAACTCTGGAGCAAGGTAAAATTCAAAAAGCTGGTAAACATAAATGATCCTGCAGTTATACCAGCTGCAAGAGCTGAGAGACCTTCACCTACACTTCTCAAGCCAAGACCCAGAGGTCTTCCATTTAGAAAATGTGTAGCCCAAAGTGTCTGCCTTCACTGTAAACAACCAAAGCCCTGTGAAAGGGAATTTCCCCCACTGAACTCACCCTTTAATAGACCTCCACCTACTAATCCAGACTGGTTTTCCTTGAGGGGAAGTCTTAAAAATTTTGATTACTTAAATAAAAGTAACATTGATTGGACTCTGAGGGATCCTCCTCATGCTATCTCTAAAATAGCAAAGGGAAACTAAGATTTAAAAAAAAAATGGGGGATCCTATACAATATTGTGAATATTGGAGCCACTTTATCTATGTTAAACCCCGTTTTCATAAAATGGCAGATCTCTCAGAGTTCGGAGAATGGGGGTTTTCTGTAGTGGGAGTTTCTAATGAAATTTAGTGTACTCATGTCTACACCAGTCAGGACAACACAAGGGCCATTTTTGGGAAAACCATACTTTCCCTCTGTGGTCCCGCACCAGTAAACCTGTGAGGATGAGATTCGCTTTCTAAATTGAGGAGTCATATAACATTTAGCTCAGTGGGAAAATGGTCGTAGAATTTCCTGACCTTCCTCAACCTGAGCTGCTCTGCTCTCTGCAAGCAGGAATTGATGAAATTGAGGTTCTAATGCATGAAAGCTCAATCTTTCCAAGGTTCCTGAATGCCTATGGATTTCTTCAACAGATATAGGCAGAATTAAGAGTGCTGAATGCATAAGAATTCAAATAGATCATTTCAAACCCTAGCCTAATGGCCTCAGCATCCGTTAGAACCAGAAGCTGCACTGCTGCTGCTGCTTCTGCTAAGTCGCTTCAGTCGTGTCCGACTCTGTGTGACGCCATAGACGGCAGCCCACCAGGCTGCCCCGTCCCTGGGATTCTCCAGGCAAGAACACTGGAAGTGGGTTGCCATTTCCTTCTCCAATGTATGAAAGTGAAAAGTGAAAGTGAAGTTGCTCAGTTGTGTCCGACCCTCAGTGTCCCCATGGACTGCAGCCCACCAGGCTCCTCCGTCCATGGGAGTTTCTAGGCAAGAGTACTGGAGTGGGGTGCCATTGCCTTCTCCGAGAAGCTGCACTAGAAGTTACCAATTCAGCTATCCAGAGGCTACCAAGTGCAGAAGACTTAACAAACAAGGACTTAAAATTCCATGCACTAGTCCCGGTCCCGGTAACACTCTGATCTTACCCATGATCAAAGCAAATGGATAAGGTTGTCGATTTGTTCATGATCTAAGGGCGATTAAGAATTCTTCTCAATATTGGTCAGTTATAATATTTGATAATTAAAAAAAAAAAAAAAGGAAAAAAAGCTAATAAGTGGAGCAATGTTAAATAAAATTTAAAAAGGTTATACCCAGAATATTAGAAATTATAATTGTAACTAATATATTTGCAAATTATGTTATATTAGCCTGGTCATTGTTGGGAAATAAAAGTCATAACAGACCTAAAAAAAAAAGAAAGAAAATTGTGATACTGGGACTTTCCCAGCACTGCTTTTCCACTGCAGGGGGCAGAAGTTCGATCCTTGATTGGGGAACAAAGATCCTACATGCTGTGCTGTGGGACCAAAAAAAAAAAAAAAAAGTAAAAAGAAAAAGAAAATTGTGATACTAAGTTTATGTAGGTCCAAATCCCAATACTTGGCTATCTGATGCATCTACAGACACAAAACGACTCACAGGAGTGGATCTTTGCTTTCTATAGCATTCCAATTGACAAGGAGAATCAGTATTTATTTACTTTCACTTGGAAAAACCAACAATATACCTGGACTCCAAGGCCACAAGGGTTCACTGAAGCCCTATCCTATTTCCACAGATTTTTTACATCAAGACTTGGGAAACTTATAGTTCCCTAAGGACTCTATATTCATTCAATATGTAGGTGACTTATTTCTATGTTCCCCTCCAGGGCAGGACTCAGAAGTAGATGTGATTTATCTATTATAGCTATTAGACTTGTAAAGGGCATAAGGCGTCCAAGGAAACACTCTGATTTTCAAAAAGAAGGTCCATCTCCTAGGACAAGATTTGACTGAAGGAGGCATTTCTGTCTCACCTGAACGAAGGAAGATAATCCAAAAATTACCCCAATCCACAGCTAGATAACAATTAAGGAGTTACCTTGGACTTGCAGGATATTGTAGATCTTGAGTTCCAAAATTTTCTCTGATTTTTAGTTCCCAGAATAAATTTACAAGGAACTCAATTCCAGAGCCCTTACCATGGGAAGATAATCCTGAGCAAGCCTTCAGCCAAATAAAATGAGCCTTGCAGCAAACTCTAGCCGTAGGGCTCCCTGGGGCTTCCCAGGTGGCTCAGTTGGTAAAAGAATCTGCCTGCTGATACAGGAGCTGAAGGAGACATGGGTTCAATCCCTGGGTTGAGAAGATCCCCCCAGAGAAGGAAATGACAATCCACTCCAGTATTCTTGTCTGGAAAATCCCATGGACAGAGGAGTCTGGCAAGCTACAGTCCATAGGGTGACAAAGAGTCAGACACGATTGAGTGAGCACAGAGCAGAGCATAGTGGGTTCCCTAAAGACACTCAGTCTTGCACCTTATCTGTCCACAAGCATGATAACCAGGGTCCAGGAATTCCAGCGCAAGAGCATGGAGGGAAACATAGACCTATTGCTTAGAATAACTTACAGTTAGACCCAGTAGCCAGAGCACATCCAAACTGAAGCAGTAGCTGCAGCAGCTAAATTGGTGGAAGCCTCAGCTGAATTGGTTATTAGGATATGACTCATACTTACAAGCACCTCATACTGTTGAGTCTATTAAATTCTGATCAGATCCAACATTTTTCAGCAAACAGACTAACATAGGAGATCCATCTTTCACCAACTAACCATCATCTTAAGCGCTGTAACTCGCTCAGCCCTGCTGCCCTTGCCTGACAATGATACAGATCATGGTGTCTGTATAGATGTGGTGTCATGGTTATTGACCCCCAGCATTGACTTATTGGAGACGCTACTAGAAAACCTAGATTTAATAGTCGATGCTAAGAATGCAGAAGGGAAATATCAACAGGATATGTTGTAACAGCTCAATATGAACTATTAGAAAGGGCACTCCGTCTCCAATTTAAGTCTGCACAACCAGTACAACTATTCAATACGTGCCCTCACTTGGGCTTGTTAGCTGTCCAAAGGAAAATCAGAAAATGTTTAGAATGTTGATAGCAGATCTGCTATTGGGGTGGTCCATGACTTTGGGATGCTGTGGAAAGAGAGAAGGCTCCACACTTCTAACAGAACCCGAATCAAAAATGCGCTCCAAGGAAATGGACAGCCCTCTGCCATTCTGTTGCCCAACTGAATTGCAATGATTAAAATTGAAGCTCATACTAGAAAAACAAAACCCGAATATCAGGGAAACACTCTAGGAGACTTTCATGCTAAATCAGCCAGTGCTTAAATTGTTCCAATATGCAACCTGAATGAACTCCATAAGATTGATTCTAATCAAATTATTTATGATCATTTATCTAAAAGACAGAATCAGGCACCCTTGCTGGAACAATAATATTGAGACCAATGAGGTTGCAAATTTAATATTAAATGAAGCCACTGAGGGCCCAGGCAACCATCTGGTTCTTCCTGAGTCCTTAAAATGTGATAACTAAAAAGCTCTATATTATGCAGTGTGCATGGCATGGATAAAATGACTCAAATTATGAAGAAATATTGGTGGGATGACTGCTTCAAGGTTGCAAAATTGGTTTATGACCAACATCTTATTTGTCAAACCCATAACCCTGGAAAGACTATTAAGGTATTAGATTGAGCATTCTCACCACCTACTGGGTGATTTGAACACTTACAAACAGATTTCATTCAATTTCCTCTGCAATGGGTAACCAATTTGTTCTTGTAATTGTTTGTGTGTTCTCAAGATGGATTGAAGCCTTCCTATGCAGAAAGGCTGATGCCACAGCCATGGCTAGGAAGCTTTAAGAAAATATATTTCCTTCATGGGACATCCCCAGAGAAATCTCTAAGTGATTGGGGAATTCATTTCACTGGACAAATAATTAAGCAATTAAATAAGGTGCTGCTGACACAATGGCATTACCATAGTCTTAACCATCCTCAGTCATTTGCTAAAGTCAGATGGACCAATGGTAACCTAAACTAAAGCTACCTAAATTAACAGAATCAACTGGATTGCCAAAGTCAACATTTCTGCCACTGATTTTGATGACAATTAGATCAACACTTAGAGGAAAACATAAATTAACACCTTATGAAATAGTAACAGGAAGATCCATGCCTTTGATGATAGAGCTACATGTGTCTCCTGTATTCAAAACATCTGATATGACTCAGTAATGTAAAGCTCTCTTGAATTATGCCAAAGTGTATTTCCACCACATAGAGGAAGCTTTCTGTGACCCTTCTGCAGATGGTCGAACCTTCCGCAACTTAGAGCCTGGAGAGTGAGTCTTTTGGAAATGAAGCCTAAGAAAGGCCTCACCTGGACTTGTCCGGTGGTCCAGTGGTTGGGAGTCTGCCTTGTAAAGCAGAAGATGCCAGTTTGATCACTGGTCCGGGAAGATTCTATGTGCCAGAGGGCAACTAAGCCCATGCACTACTGCTACTGAGCCCACGTTCCACAACTCCTGAAGCCGGCACACCCAGACCCGGTGCTCTGCAACTGAAATCACTGCAGTGAGGAGCTCATGTACTGCAATAGGAGAGCACTGCACTCTGCAACTAGAGTAAGCACGTGCGCAGTAACAAAGACTCAGTGCAGCCAAAAATAAATAAATACTAAAAAAAAGAGAAAAACTCCCCGTGACCCTCGTTCCAGATTCTCCTCACTACCCTGGAGGCAGCAAAACTTTAAGGACTTGACCTTTGGGTCCATGTCTCCCAGTTGAAAGGGCTCCCCTAAACTCTTGGAACTGCACACATACCAGAGATCTAAAGTTGAGACTGACCAGGTGATTCTGCCCCAGAAGCAGGCAATCTCTTGAGGTGAGCAGTTTTCCCAAGCTGATGGATCAAGATCATCTCTCATATGAAATCTTTGCCTCTTTTGCCTATTTGCAAACTGCTTTTTCTCTCTGTTAATGCACAGGCAGACAACAATAATTGTATATTATGAGGATTTGTCAATAATTAGGATTTCCCAAACAATAGCCACTGCAGGAAACTTAACTAATGGCTGAATATGTCATGCTAAACCAGAATCAGTACAGGAAGGGAGAGAACCCTTAGTTCACCTTGTAAGTAATTTCACTGCAATACCAAATGCCACAGTATGCCTAAACTATTCCACAGTTTCTTTTTATAAAGTTGAAATACTATTAATCCTGACACCCCCATTCCTTGCCTCAATTTAACCCATCCCTGGGGGTAGGAAAACAAGATCCCATGAATATAAATACAAAAGGCACTGCAGAGCAGGCAGTGAAAATCAGATTATTTGTAGGCTTGTTGTCCGACCCAAAGATGTAGGTGGTTTTTCAGTAGGTGGTTTTTCATTATGTGGTTTTTCAGCATTTGAGTTTGGATCAAATGATGCTAAGACTTCTGTATCAATGAATGGGTCCATGAATGTAATATATACAAAGGAGCCTTATGTACATCTCCTGGCTACTCCTTTATATGTGGAGGGTTTGACAATGGTTCCTATGCTTGGACAACTCATTGTCTTGACAGCTGGGGGATGAAAGGACAGTGTGCTCTTGCTGTATTTATGGTTCCGTTGTCTCTTCATGTTATCTCAGAAACTCAACATTGGTCCATTCCTTTGAATGTATGCATCCATGTATGCTTAGTCGCTTCAGTTATGTTGGACTCTTTGTGACCCTGAGGATTGTAGCCCACCATGCCCCTCAGTCCTTGGGATTCTCCAGGCAAGAATACTGGAGTAGGTTACCATGCCCTCCTCCAAAGGATCCTGACCCTGGGATCAAACCCACATCTCCTACATGTCCTGCATTGCAGTGGATCCTTCACTGCTGAGCCACCAGGGAAGGCTTTTGAATGTATACTATCAGTTGAAAAGAAGTTTACCAGCAGATGATAACCCCTCTGGATGGGCATCATTTGAACTATTCCTTCTTCCTTGGCTTGGCATTAGAACAGACGAACATGTGACTGGAAACTTATCCTTAACTCTAGCAACCATTGCTGAGTCTACTGCTGAGGCCATGGCTGCATACAGGAGTCCCTAGGCTCTCTTGCCAAGATGGTTGTAGATCATGCAATTGCTTTAGATTTCTTGTTGGCTGAACAAGGAAGAGTCTGTGCCATAGCAAATACTTCCTGCTGTACCTGGATCAGTTCCTTGGTATTGTTACAAGAAACTAACAAAAAGCTACCTGGCTAAAACAGGTTGATACCTCGTCAGGTGCACTCTTTGATTTATTTGATAGCAACTGGTTTGGTTAGTGGGGGTCTGGCTAAGGAGTATACTTCAGTCTCTCAGTCTTTTCTACCTAATAGTCATCATTATAGTCTCCCTGGTGTGTTGTGTTCCCTCAAAGATCCTAAATGTGTGTTTGCAGCCATCAGCAGTGCATCAGATGGTCTTACTGCACGTGGAGAAGCAAGATGTACAATGGGGTAAAGAGTGAAAGCAATTCTTCCATGGATCTGACATCATAACCTACTAGTTTCACAAGGAGACAAGAGCATTTAACTCATGTGGTGACTGAGAATGGTGGGAAGACCAAATTTCTGGTCAATCTCTCATATATGACAGAATGACCAAAAAAGGGGAATTGTTAAATAAGGAGGCCCTTAGACTGAGGTGGCTCGATGCCCTGGCACCTACCTAAGCAAACCAATATCTAAGCTTATAAATACTCCAGGGTTATGAAAGTAAAACCCAGGCAGAACCAATCACAAATAGCCAACTAGGATTTAAACTCTAGGCTATCAATAATTTCCTTACTTTGCTTCTGCCTTTTCTCTGTACTGAGCTTTCCTCTAGCTCCCCTCCACAGGGTACTTCTAACCACGCCTAGTTTGGTGATGCCTGATTTGAATTGATTTTTGCTCAAGTAATTTCCATGCTATCAAGTTGTAGTATGCCTCAGTTTATCTTTTAACATAGGATTGTGTTGGGAGCTGGTGATGGATGATTCCAGAGATACTGACCTGCCTCCAGGACACTTGCCAAGAAGGCAGGGAGGCTGGGACTTTGCTAGGCCACTTCAAAACATCCCTTGACCTGGCTAGTGTGCTTTGGGATATCAGAGTCTCATTGCTTCTTAATTTGTCATTGCCACAGAGGTCACTGCCCAGGTCCAAGGGGATATAGTCTGAGGACTCAGGAGCCTTGCATGGGAAGGGGCCTGAGAGAGAGGCACCGCCTATCAGAGAAGGGGGCGAGTGCGTGGGGAATGAATTTTGCCTCTGTTCCACCTCCCTTGGGGAGATGAGGGCTGGAACTCATATCCTGCATCGGTCAGTTAATAATACACTCAGTGATGAGGTCTCTCCTGATTTATGGCCATTGCAGTTCTATGCAGTGGCCAGGAGGGTGGGCAGTAACGTGTGCTGGTGAGGATGGGAAGGACACAAGATCCTGACGAACCAGTGGAGACACTGGGACTGACAGTGGTCTGCTAGCCGAGGCTGGCCTCACCCAGGGAGACCTGATGTCATTTCCAAGAGTAAAGGAAGAGATCTGATTGCCTCCTTAGAGTTAGGGGAAGGGAGCCGTTAATCTCACACTATCTCTCCCAGGGGCTTTGAGCCCTCTCCCCTGAACCTCCCATAGCAAACCTCCCAGGTCTGCTGCCTGACTGCTCTCCTGAGACCTCTGTCATATTCTCCTCTTCCCTAGTTTGTCAAATGCTTGAATTCTCTGTCTTTGCTAGTAGGTGTTGCATTTTAAAACAATTAAGAAAGCAGATTAATTTCTTTTCAAATTATGGATATTAGGAAGAGGTGATGTATTGGCATGCATAATATTCAGAAGGTCCTAAAGGGCATGGGGAAGATGTCTTTCCCATCCCTTTCCCCAACCACCTGGTTTTCCCCAAGGCAATGTGTTACCAGTTTCTTGGGTTATAGTAAAATCTTTACATAAAAGGGCCCAAGAGTTATAAAATATATATTAATGCAATAGTTCTTTACTGAGCACCCATCAGATGCCAAGGCCTGGGGATAGGAAGAGCAATGGGAATGGTCTCAGCACCCTGAGATCCCAAGGTCTAGCAGAGGAGCAGCAGGTTGGGCAGCAATTACAATCTGGTTTCATTAAAGAAGAAATAGAGACATGTGTGGGGTGCAGTGATGGCACCAAGAGGTGAGAGAAAAAAATAATCCAGCAGTGGAGACAAAAAAGGGCCCACAGCCCACCTTTTGAGCTGTCCCCAGACATGACGAGTCCCTGGTGGTTCAGACGGTAAAGAATCTGCCTGCAATGTGGGAGACTGGGTTTGAACCCTGGATCAGAAAGATCCCCTGGAGGAAGGCATGGCTACCCACTCCAGTATTCTTGCCTGGAGAATTCCATGGACAGAGGAGCCTGATGGGCTACAGTCCATGGAGTCCCAAAGAGATGGACATGACTGAGTGACTAACACTTTATAATAGAATCCAGTCTCCCTTTTTTGATTCTTTCTTTTAGCCTAGTTTCAAATATTGAAAGCCTACTTTGGGCCATCTGCCAACTTAAAAAAAAAAACACCAAAAACCCACGGCTTTATTGAGATATAATTCAGATATCACACAATTTACCATTTAAAGGGTACAGTTTATTATCTCTTTGTATATTCTTAGAATTGTGCCTTAACACCACAATCAATTTTAGAACATTTTCATTATCCCCAGGGGAAACCTCACACCTCTTAGTTGCCGCTCACCGATCTCCCCATCCCTTCAGCCCCTGGCAGTGACCAATCTAGTTTCAGTCTCTATAGACTGGTCTGTTCCAAACATTTCATTTAAATGAAATCACACAATACGTAGCCTTTTGTGTGTCTGGTTCCTTTCATTTCACATAATGTGTTTAAGGTTCATCCATGTTGCAACATGGATCAGTACTTCATTTCTTTCTGTGGCCAAATAATACTCCATTGTGTGGGTAAACCGCATTTTGTTTATCCATTCATCAGTTGGTAACATTTGGGTGGTTTCCATGTTTCGACTATTGTGAATAGAGCTGCTATAAACATTCATGTACAAGTTTTTGTTTGAAAACTTGTCTTTAATTCTTTTGTATATATGCCTGGGAGTGGACTTGTTGAGTCATAGGCTATTAGCAATTCTGTATTTAACTTATTAAGGAAGCACACAGTTGTTTTCCGCATTGGCTGCACCATTTTACAATCCCACCAGCAGTGTACGAGGGCTCATTTCTCATCTTCTTACTTTTTAAATTGGATTTTAATTTTAAAACCCAATGCTCTGATGCTGAGAAAGACTGAGGGTAGGAGGAGATGCGGGCAATGGTTGGATGGCATTCAATGGACATGAATTTGAGTAAACTCCAGGAGATGGTGAAGGACAGGAAAGCCTGGCATGCTGCAGTCCATGGGGTCAAAAAGAGTTGGACACGACTGAGTGACTGAACAACAACAACCAAAATGTTCCTTCTGGAATCACCCACTTAGCTCCTCACTCTGCTGCCCCTGATCCTTCTGAAGTTATCCATACATGTCTGATAGCAGGCCTGGGGAGAATTCCTAAATTGTGGTTGTCTTCAAACTTTAAATGTGTTACCCACAGGCCACCACATCAGAACTCACTTCTTGAGAGCGGAAGGAAAGACCTCAGGCAGCAGACAAAGGGAGGCGGGGTCTGCTCAGTAGCGGTATTGAGCCTCCCATTTGACTCCAGAGGACTGACTGGTTGCTTCTTTGCCAGTGGTAAACACAGGTCACTCTGGGTGAGTTTCAAGAGCAGGAGAGGGTGAACTGGAGAGCCAAGGACAGGGACAGGCAAGCAGGAGGTTGAGGATCTTGTAATCCTTCAAGGTTGAGCCAGGACAGACAAGGAGGCCAGGCAGTGTCTGGAGGGGCCAAAGAATGTGCTGCCCTGTGGTCAGCAGCAAGCCAGGAGCCAGGAGCCAGGAAAGAGCAAGGTCGGGTCATGGTCCACGCTGTGGGAGGCGGGACAGGCCAGTGCTGCCCCAGAAGAGCGCATCAGAGTCTGCTGGCTCCAGAGCCCAACTTGACTGAACACCCAGCTCTGGGCTGCTGGGTCTGGGGATGCAGAGGTGATTGTAGATGTTGGGAAGGAAGGCTTTTGTTGCTCGTATTGCAAACAGAGGGGACCTGGGGTGCTGGGTATGGAGAAGCGTGAGTGATGGGGAACAGTTGTCCCCAGGACAGCCTGCGCCACATTCCTGCACTCCGCCCCGCCAGGCAGTCAGTCTCCAGGCAGGCTGTGTGGGCTTTTCAACAAGACACTGACTGACAGAGAAGTGTGTAAACCCAGTGACTCCAGCCAGCCAGGCCTTTGGAAAGCTGCTAGATAGAGGTTAGCACCAACGTGCAGACTCAATCTGGCTCATCTCTGTACAAGATGGTAACTGACGTTTGTTTGTGCCAGGTACTGTTCTAGACACCTTAGCTGTGTCCATCCACTTAATCCTGAGCAACCTACAAGGTGGATTCTCTTCTAATGCCAGTTTGCAGATGAGGGAACTGAGGCACAGGGTGGTTAAGCAACTGCCCCAAACACCTAGCTGGTAAATGCTGGAGTGGGGGTTGAAGCTAGACAGCTAGCAGATGGGAAAGGACAGAAGGGAGTTTTCTATCCCTCAAAGTGTCTGTTGGAGCAGACGAGACAAGGGCATTACATGAAGTAGTGGTAAACTAATGAGATGTTCGGAGAAGGCAATGGCACCCCACTCCAGTACTCTTGCCTGGAAAATCCCATGGATGGAGAAGCCTGGTAGGCTGCAGTCCATGGGGTCGAGGAGGGTTGGACACGACTTGAGCGACTTCACTTTCATGCATTGGAGAAGGAAATGGCGACCCACTTCGGTGTTCTTGCCTGGAGAATCCTAGGGACGGGGGAGCCTGGTGGGCTGCCGTCTGTGGGGTCGCACAGAGTCAGACACGACTGAAGTGACTTAGCAGTAGCAGACCTAATTGGTACCCGGCATCCCAGCTCCCCTAACTGGTTCCAGAGTCTGTAGCCTTCACTCTAGGGTGTACTGTTGTCTCTTAACCAGTGATTCCTTGCTCTCCACCCCCACGCCCCACCCCACAAGGCCCCGAGGACGCAGGGTGCATGGTCTCATAGACTCCACTGAGATTCTGCCTCCTTCAGTGTCCTGTCCAGTCCCTCTCTGCCACCCCTCGGCCTCTTCAGGTGAATCTTCCAGCTTCCCTCCTTATCACCCTGCTGGAGAAGGCAATTGCACCCCACTCCAGTACTCTTGCCTGGAAAATCCCATGGACGGAGAAGCCTGGTAGGCTGCAGTCCATGGGGTCATGAAGAGTCAGACATGACTGAGCGACTTCACTTTCTCTTTTCACTTTCATGCATTGGGAAGGAAATGGCAACCCACTCCAGTGTTCTTGCCTGGAGAATCCCAGGGACGGGGAAGCCTGGAGGGCTGCCGTCTATGGGGTCACACAGAGTCGGACACGACTGAAGTGACTTAGCATAGCATAGCATAGCAAGGTTACAAGACTTAGCAGAAAACAAAATTAAAGATACACAAAAAACGAAAAAAACAAAACCAAACCCCAAATTTAACAAAATAACTCCAAACCAGGACACCTAGTAACGGTTCCATTTCAGAGAACCAGGGAATTATTTTGCAGTGTAAGTATGTCCCAACTATTGCATGAGGCAACACTTATACTGGAGATCTACTTATACCACACAATTATCCATTGTTTTTCTGAAATTCAAATAGAACTCACAGTCCTGTGTTTTATCTGGCAAGCCTATGCCCATTTTCTGAGCTTTGGGCTGGGCTTTTATGTAGATGAAGACTAGATGCTATGAATATTTCCTCTGCCAAATAACTCCTGTTGGTCTGAGTGGGATTCCTGAGGGAACCTACCATTAGTAAGTCTCTATTAAGACATATGCTTATTTAATCCTATTTCCAGTTTTGAGGTCACAGTCTCGTCAATCCCAGAGCAAATGAATATTTATAAGCCTGTGTTCTTAAACCACATTATGAGCTTTTTTTTTTTGAATTCTACATGTATCCTGTCCACAAAGCCCTTCCTTCTCCCCCCATCAGTCCTCTTTAATTGCTCCCCTTTAAAAGAGAATTTGCAGATTAGCCCTTTCTGAGTCTCCTTTAGGAAGAACTGTGCCAGCTTTCCACCGCATCATATTGCTGAGGTGTCCTGGCATCTCTCTTACAGATTCTATCAACGTGTTTGGAAAAGAAGGCAGACCCATTGTTCTTTGGTCCTCAGACTCCTCTGCAAGTAACTTTGTAGGTGGGAGGGATATTGACCATCATCCAGGCTTCTGGAACCTGAGGACTTTCATGTCAATAGGTTGCACATTTTGGCCAGCATTTATGCAATTACACACCTCAGAGCTCTTGGGTGGATGCCATCTGGTCGGCAGGATTTATTTACATCAAAATTTTCAATTAGGTCTAGAACATCTCATTAGTTTACCACTATTTCATGTAACGCCCATGTCTTGTCTGCTTCAATAGACACTTTGAGGGATAGAAAACTCCCTAATAACCGTAGCTGAGGTTATTAAGGTTGTTTGACGCTGAAGAATTCATGCTTTTGAACTGTGGTGTTGGAGAAGACTCTTGAGAGTCCCTTGGACTGCAAGGAGATCCAACTAGTCCATTCTGAAGGAGATCAACCCTGGGATTTCTTTGGAAGGAATGATGCTAAAGCTGAAACTCCAGTATTTTGGCCACCTCATGCGAAGAGTTGACTCATTGGAGAAGACTCTGATGCTGGGAGGGATTGGGGGCAGGAGGAGAAGGGGACGACAGAGGATGAAGTGGCTGGATGGCATCACTGACTCGATGGACGTGAGTCTGAGTGAACTCCGGGAGTTGGTGATGGACAGGGAGGCCTGGCGTGCTGCGATTCATGGGGTCGCAAAGAGTCGGACACGACTGAGTGACCGATCTGATCTGATGTGATAGGTAAGACCCTATATTAGATGCTAGAGGAAGCAAAGATGTGGAAGGTATGCTCCCTCCAATCAAAGAGCTCTCAGCCTGGTAGAAAGATGATTGAGTTAGGAATGCTTTCAGATGCAAGTAACAGGAAAATTAACTAAGAGTAGATTAAACAAGTAAGATTAAAAAATTTTGTAATAAGTAGTCTGGAGGTGGGTAAACACTGATGCTGCTTTAGCTGCTCAACAACGTCCTTAGGAACCAGGCCCTATAGGCCCATTTTTAGCAATCGGCTTTTCATCCTTGTGCTTTTTGTCTCTTGGTCACAAAATGACTGCTGCAGCCCCAAACATCATGCCAATGTTTGAGACACAAACAAAAAGGAAGGATAAGATGCCAGCTTTCCCTGTCTCTTTTATTGGGAAAGATGAATGCTTTTCAGAAGTACTCCCTTACCCCTACCTCTCCCATCCCCACAAACTCCATAGAATAAGACTTGAGCTTATCTATCTTTGGCTACAACAGTGTCACATGGGTACCCTAGCAATAAAAGAGGCTGGGAACATGAATGTTTAGGCTTTCCAGACTCTGTGGTGAAGACAGACAAGGTTAGGAATGGGTGTTGGTTAACCAGCCTACAGTATCTGCCTCAGAAGGGAAGCCAAAAACATGCAAAAGTCACTGACAACTTAGGCAGTTATAAAAAAGTGTAACAGATCCAGATCTAGTAAACCCTGTATTCCTGTTTATTATTATTTTTTTTTAATGTGGAACTCAGAAAGAAGGAGATTTCTCATGAACTGGATGTAGACATGGGACTTGAGTTGTGCCAGGAAGGTTGGATGAGAATTAAATGTGGTTGGGTCAAGGACATTCATTCTAGGCTGGGGAAATGATGGAGATGACTAGAGATGGGGATGCATAGTTGGTTTGAAGGGCAGGGAGCATGGCATGGTGGGCTCATGCAGAGTGGAAATGTACCAAAAGAATTAATTTTGGTTGATTTTCGAGAGGTTACAACTTGCCCTACATGCATGGAGAAGAGTAAGCACCATGTGGGAAGCACCGTATGGGGAGCAAGTGCCCAGGAAAGCTGTCTTCAGGTGTGTCATGGCGCATGGCTTCAGCCTCCTGGGCTCTGAGCAAGCACGCCCTGACTGCTCAGGCTGAAGGGCCTCTTTGCCTCCAGCTCCAACAACTTCTGCCCATTTGGTCCTTGTCTCTGGAACCCACTCTCTTGCTTCTCCTCTCTTTCCTCCTTTCCATCTCTGGAATGGCGCCGTTGCCTTGACGCATTTTGGGATGTTGTCTTTTGTGCTCAGATATTGGCAATTACGTTTCCTTCCTTGGTCTTGACCTTCTGACTGTTGACCACTCTGCCCACACTCAGTTATCTCTCTGAGCAAATGGTAACCCCAACTTCATGCCTGAAATCTACTCTTGGCCTGATCATTCAGCTGAACTTGGCCAAGTCATTCATCCAGCCATTAGGGAGAGCTTGAGCACTTTGAATGTCAGGCAAGGCATTTGCTCTTTGTCTAATAGACACAAGATAGTCATTGAAAGCTTCGGTTTGGAGAATTCAAGTCCAGAGAGGGTGTGGTCTTGGGAAGCTCTCTTTGACAGTGGCCTTTAGAAGAGTAGGGCTTCCCTGGTGGCTCAGATGGTAAAGTGTCTGCCTGCAATGCGGGAGACCCAGGTTCAGTCCCTGGGTTGGGAAGATCCCCTGGTGAAGGAAATGGCAACCCACTCCAGTACTCTTGAGTGGAAAATCCCATGGATGGAGGAGCCTGGTAGGCTACAGTCCATATGGTCGCAAAGAGTCAGACACAACTAAGTGGCTTCACTTTCACTTTAGAAGGGATTGGTGTGGGGGGAGATGCAAGGACAAGCAGTTGGGAGGTTGCTGGAGTAGCCCAGGAAGATCTGAACTGGGTGGGGTCAGGTGAAGGGTCAGATATAAGAAAAACATGAAAGAATGTGTCAGTCGGATCTGAGACATGATGCTTTGGTTTGGGAAGAGAGGAAGAAACACATGAGTAAGCCTGTATTTCTAGCAGATCTATTATCAGGAACAGCTGATGAGTATCCACTGAACCAGTGTGTGTTTGGTCATTTTTGAAGAAGCTCCATTTGGCTTTAGGCAGCACTGTGGGAAGTGGCAGAGAGCTTCTACTCAGGGGTGTGTCCACAAGGCAGCATGAGAGTGGAGGAAAGGGCTCCTATGGAGGTGGACATCTGTAGTGCTGGTGGGGAACAGGGGGAAAGTGCAGGTAGGAAGGAGCAGAGAGAAACAAAAGACCCTGGAGCAGGCGCTGTGCAGAGGCCAAGAAGAGGAAGGAACGTCAGAGAAGGAGCTGTGGGCAAGATGGATGTGAGGGTCTGAGAAACTAGAACAACAGAGATTCAAATAGGAGGGAATGGCCTGATGTGGCAGATCCCGAGTCTTCCTTGGCAAGGTAAAGAATCTGAGTTCTTTTCCTGGGTCCTTGTCATTTCTGAGTCCAGCTCTGGCCCCGTGATAATTAAGTGCCCTCTCTCTCCCTCCAGTTTTCTCCCCTGGGGTGCTTATTTTTACTTTTGGAGTTAAGTCTGATTCCGCAGGATACATTTCCCATACATTTTTGACCTGAGTTAATTCTGATTTTCATCTGCCTGTCACAATGAGTGAGCTCCCCACTTCTCCTGATTTAAATATTCCTCAGTTTTCAGATTTTTTTTTTTAAACTAAGTCAGAACATCTTATGTGGCTTTGCTAGTCAAGCAGTGCTGTTAACATTTGGTTGCCTTGTAAGATTTTTCTTTTTTGGGCTTCTTGTTAAACATTTTCCCTGAGAGATGCTGGTGAACATTTTTCAGTGTACCTGTGGCCTTTTTGCTTATTTCTATTCTTAGCTCATTCTTGTATTTTCCTTGTTCCTTTCCCAAAGCCCTATCTTATTACGGATTTCTGTTCTGTTAGATTGTTGGAGTTAATTTTGTGTTATAATGATGACCGCAGCTAACATTTGTACAGCGTCTTATAATCTACAAAGCATGTCACATCCATTTTCTTATTTTATCTTTACAACAATTCTGTGAAGCAGTGTGGGTACAATTGTCCTTATTTTACAAAGCAAACCTCAGCTGGTAATAAATACAAGGAGTCAGGGTGACTTAAGATCTTTAGCTGCTTTCTTTTTTATATAATAATACCCCAAAGCAGAGAAAAAAAAAACATGACCATTTGAGGAAATTGGGAAAGTTGAGGAAACAACAAAGAAGAAAACACGTGTTACTGGCCTACCTGGTCTCGGAACTACAACTGGCAGCACTTGCAGTATGTCTTTTCAGTCATAGTTCTGTGTATTGGTAAAGATTATATAATTAGAAACTACATCTTGATGTTGGACTCTGATTTTTTAAGTGTAACAGCTTGTGAGCATTTTCCCATGCCAATTAACTATTTCAAAATCTATTCTGGCCTATGGCTATACTATAATTTATGCAACAATTCCCCTCTTCCAGGACCTTAAAGCTGCTTCCCTTTTCGGTGCATACAAAAACACGTTAGATGGACAACTTTCTACCATAAACACCTGTCTGAGGCTGTGTTCTAAGCAGAAGGGTGGAATGGCTGGGTTCAAGAGCATACCATTCAATTATATCCCACAGATGTACCAGCTTTTATTCGAACAAGAAGGATGCGTGTATGTCTCTCTTACCACACTCTTGCTAGCACTGAATATTATATTTTAAATTCCTTGTTAATATTATGGATGAAAACGAAAATCTCATGGCTTTCTTTTACATTTCTTTGATTGCTTATGAGACAGGACTTTGATGCTTGGAAGAAGTTAAACTCCTCCCGGTTCTTAAATCTTAGCTGTGCTGAATCCTCATGGATGTAGCGACAAAGTATATCCAATAAGCCTCCCTCCCCCAAAACATCTCAAATGCAGTTGACAGGAGAAGGGAAGATTCCCAGTGGGATGACTGGGTGAGGCAGAAGCATGTGATGGAGTTGGAGCCAGTATGTGTCTCTCATGATTCTTTTCCTCAGGAAGGCATGGGGAGTGTGA
The DNA here is from genome assembly GCA_935064755.1 of Tragelaphus eurycerus. Taxonomy (NCBI): domain Eukaryota; kingdom Metazoa; phylum Chordata; class Mammalia; order Artiodactyla; family Bovidae; genus Tragelaphus; species Tragelaphus eurycerus. The sequence goes on along the minus strand of CAKXYN010000027.1, from coordinate 16,433,873 downwards.
GCAGGTCAGTTCATTATAACTATATTTACAGCATTGATTTCCATTGCTTTGATGAGGAAAACTTCCAACAGGAGATGCAAATTGCCTCAGAACCTATAAATCCTGTTAGCATGGCCCTGGCATTCTTAGACTAGACCAACCAGTGTGGTGCTTTCTTCCCCTGTGAGTATCTATCTCTAAATTTTGAAGTAGCATGAGAGAAGGGTCCAGGGCTGTGGAATGGGATGATCCAGCCCTATGGTCTTGGACTTGGGAATCTTCACTGGTGAAGTCTCAGCTTCCCAATCTATGGTCACAAAAGGCTACCTTTACCAGCAGGCTGCTGTGAATCAGATGACTGGCTCTACCACTAACCTTGAACGAGATACTTAAGCTCTGGAACCACAGTTTCCTCATTTGTGAAATGGGGATAAAAGTAGTACTTACTTCCTAGAATTATTGTGAAGAGTTAATTACTGTAAATGAGTTACTCTAGGTAAGGCACTTAGAATGGCGACTGTTTCACGCTAAGTGCTATGGAAATGTTGACTCTAAAAATGTTAGCTTGCCAGACTGGAAGCTTTTGAAGGGCAGGGATCTTGATTACTTGGTATAACGTCATGCTTGTAACAGTGTGCCTGGTCTGTAATAGAGCCTTCACATATATTAATCAAGTAAATGTTGAGTGACTGAGAGTGCTTTACAAATTGGTAATTGCAACTCAGGAGTCTGGCAGGATTATCAGTTACAGACTTTATTTTCTTGGGCTCCAAAGTCACTGCAGATGGTGACTGCAGGCATGAAACTAAAAGACACTTGCTCCTTGGAAGAAAAGCTATGACAAACCTACACAGCATATTAAAAAGCAGAGATGTTACTTTGCTAACAAAGGTCCATCTAGTCAAAGCTAGGGTTTTTCCAGTAGTCATGCATGGATGTGAGTGTTGGACCATAAAGAAAGCTGAGTGCTGAGAAATTGATGCTTTTGAACTGTGGAGTTAGAGAAGACTCTTGAGAGTCCCTTGGACTGCAAGGAGATCCAACCAATCAATCTTAAAGGAAATCAACTCTGAATATTCATTAGAAGGACTGATGCTGAAGCTGAAGCCCCAATACTTTGGCCACCCGATGTGATGAATTGGCTCACTGGAAAAGACCCTGATGCTGGGAAAGATTGAGGGCAAGGGGAGAAGGGGATGACAGGGGACGAGATGGTTGGATGGCATCATTGACTTGATGCACATGAGTTTGAGCAAGCTCCGGAAGTTGGTGATGGACAGGGAAGCCTGGCATGCTGCACTCGATGGGGCTGTAAAGAGTCGGACACAGCTGAGTGAACTGAATTAGTTGTCATCACCCTGTTTCTTTTGGAAGTCTCCTGTAGCTTGGAGATTGGAGAGTACAGAAAACCTGGGGTCTGGCTCATTGATCTGATGTTTTCTGTCAAGATATTTAGGGTCAGGACTTCCCTGGTGATCCATGGCTAAAACTTCGAGCTCCCAATGCAGGAGGCCCAGGTTTGATCCCTGACCAGGGAACTAGATTTCACATGCTGCAACTAAAGATTTCACATGCTGCAACTAAGACCCAGCACAGCCACATAAATAAATGTTAAAAAAAGAAGATGTTTAGGGTCTTGTTCCTGGGTAAGGTTTTGAAGGCATAGATCAACTGAGAAGGAAGAGGCAGTGGCAGATTTCCACGAAGTAGACTCACCGCATACTTTTGGCCAGAAAATTCCTTGTTTATCAAAATCAGGCTTCAAAAACACAGAGTCTCCTAAGGGCCAGAGAGGTAACCTACCAGATAGGACTGGGGGAGGGGTTGCATTTGTGCTGATCCTTATTTAGGCTGCATTAAAAAAAAAATTATTTATTTGACTGCACTGGGTCTCAGTTGCAGCACGCAGGATCTTTAGCTGTGGCATATGAACTTCTTAGTTGCAGCATGTGGGATCTAGTTCCCTGACCAGGGAATGAACATGGGTCCCAAATGGGGGGTATGGACTCTTAGTCATTGGACCACCAGGGAAGTTCCTTTAGGCTGGCTTGTTTTGAAACACACATGGCATATTAAGCTCCTACGATTAGTCTTCTTTTCTACCAAGAATTCTACTTGCTCATATGATCTCATACTGGGCAGTCTTGGTGGACCAGGCATGGTGTTCCCGATTCTGATACAAACCCCGATGCAGAAACATGTCTCCTCACTGTTGGAAGAACAAGGTAACAGATGCCGCGATAAGTGTTGGCTGACTCCCAGCCTGGGGTCGGGACAGTGGAGAGTGCGGCCACCTTGCTGCTCCAACCAACTGATGACAGGGGATGCTGCACAAAACCACGGAACTAACATGGCAGGAGCCTCTGGTTTCTCCAGAGAAAGCAAACATTTGGACTCTTAAACGGAACCTTGTAATGTGCACACAATAAGCGGAAAACATGTAATAAGTGCCCTGCGAGTCAAATGAAATACTTCTGTGTCCCCATGGCCCGCAGGCTTGAGCTTTTGATTCTGCTACAAGTTAGGGAAATAGTTCAAGTTCAGATGAGACAGGGAAGCAGCAGTCAGCCCCCATTTATAGAGTTGCTCTTCTTTAAGGAGTTCCAGGAGCTTTTATCTGGCTGTGGCGGTAGAATGGCATGGATGAGGGAGATGAGGAGAGGAACTGGGAGGTGGCTTAAGATCCAAAGGTATGTAGGCAATGCAGAGCTGAGACTCAACTCAGGTCTTTTGACACCAGGCCAGGGGCCTTTTGCTCAGAGTCTCCTGCAGGAGCTATTTTGGTTAAATACATTTCACCTGCATTTGGGGTAGACGGTGGCCATGTATGCTGGCTCTCCCTATTCACACGTCCAGGTCCAGTTCTCTGGGTTGTTCTGACACCCTGGGAGCTTGCTCAGCCTGGGGCAGAGGGGCTGGAGATGAAAGCCCCTGGGAGTGATGGAATGAATGTTTCTGCCTTCTGTTCAGCACTGGGAGGCCTAATTCTCCACAGTGTCTCCTGGTGGGTATGAGCACAGGTACCCGAAGGAGGCAGTAATCCTCTCGTTAGCACCCCTCCCCCATGATCCCCTGACACTCTTGGTGTTCCTCCTCTCCCTCTTACTTCTCCTCCACCTCATTGGGTGTCTTGGGCTCCCCTCTCAAAGAAACCTCCAGCACCCATGATCTTGTCCCTGGGTCTGCTTTTAGGAAACCAAGGCAAGAGGGTGTCGTAGAGGCATTTCTGATACCATAGAAAAAGGCAATAACCCAGAGATTTTCTGGTGGTCCTGACCCACTGGTCATCTGTGGGCACCATTGCCCTTGATTCCTGGTGCCCAGGCTGAGTCGGGGCCGGGGAGCAGCAGCATGTAGGGAAAAGACCAGGATCCGGGCATCAAGGGTGCTGAGTTGTGTCTCAGATCTGCTACTAACAGGCTGTGTGTCCTTGGCAAAGTCCCGTTCCCTCCTTGGACCTTAGTCTAGTCACAGGTCCAAAGAGGTGGTTGAGCTGAAGCTTCCTTCTTGCTCTGGGACTCCAAAACAGCCTCATGGTTTGCTTTGCCTTTAAAATTTTTTAAGAAAAGTTTTAATTGGAGGATAATTGGTTTACAATGTTGAGTGGATTTCTGCCATGCAACAATGTGAATCAGTCATAAGCACACGCATGTCCCCTCCCTTTCCAGCCTGCCTCCCACTCCTCCAGGTCATCACAGAGTACCAGGCTGAGGTCCCTGGCTAACCCGCAGCTTCCCACTCACTATTTTGCACATGGTAGTGATCCATGGCAATGCTACTCTCTCAGTTCGTCCCACCCTCTCTTTCCCCTGCTTTCCCCTCATTTCTCTTCCCCTCGCTCATTTAATCATCTGTATTTGCCTCTCTCTCTAAGTCCACAATGCTGGGCCAGTTTTAAGCGGCTGGCTGGTAAGATACCCAGCTTTAGCTGTCCTTGGGAATGACAGGTGATGCTTAATCCATGCAGCATTCTTTGGGAACCTGGAGAAAACCACTTTCTCTATGTCTGAGGTGTCATTATTGCTAATAACGATGACATCAATCTACCTCATCAGACCCGTGAGTGCTTAACTGAGAAAAATGCTTTTGTCACTGTTGGTAAATATAAAGGGCGCCCACTCAATCAGAATGACACCTCCAGACGGGTGCTTTCGCTCCCTTCCCCACACCCTGCCTACTCATTTGCAGTCCTGCCCTTCTTCAAATGACACTGCTTCTTTTTATTGATGTTTCAGCACTTTGACAAATACATTTTTCCATGAAGAGAAACATAATTAACTTAAGTCATTTATATTAATCACAAGGGGGGAAAATCATGCAAAACAGGGGTAATTTTGTATTGAACAAGGCATGTTATCTAATGAATATAGATGGTGCTGATTTATGTGTTTATCCAAAAAGCATCAGTGGGAAAAATAAAAAAGCCATCGCCAAACCCCACCCCACGCCCCCAAAAATGATGAAAAAAAAAAAAAAAAAAGTCTTGCAATGATGCTTCCTGGTTTGGTGGCGTCCTGCCCACAGATTGAAAAATAAAATGACTTTTTAAGTTTTTACACAGCTTGAACAGCAAGAGAAATTCTTGCCCAGTGTGGGTGTCCTCTGAATGAATCCCAGGGAAGCTGTAACTACTGGCTTCTACAAACATTATGCTGACAGGGACAGGTCTACATAGATAGGATGGTGGGGACTGTTTTCCACAGAAGCTTAGGGACAGGTCCTGAGGTCTGTTAGTGCAGGGTGTGTTTGGCAGGGACCTGGTCACAAAACTCATGTTGCCCAGCTATGTCGACCAACAGAGGTGGCTCATTGGATGGCAACGTTGCAACGGGAACAATTCCCCACTGTGAATAAGAGTGTAATGCCTCCCATTTGTGTAAAGCAGTTGTCTGGGGCTCATCAGATTCCAAGTAGAATCTTGTGTGGGAAGAGATAAGGAAGCATCACAGGTGTGTCACTAAATCACAGAATGTTCCAGCCGGAAGTCCACACACAGCATGAGACCCACCCCCTCATTTTCCTATCGAGGCAACTGAAAATCAGGGAATAACAATATTTGGCATTTACTGAGCCCTCGCTATGTATCAGGATTTGTTCTAAGCGTTTTAATCCTAGCAATTATTTTAATGAGATAGGTGCTATCATTGTCCCCATTTTACAGATGAGAAAACTAAAGCTCAGAGAAAGGAAGACACCGCCAGCAAGTGACAGGCTGGACTAGACCTCGGACTGTGGTTTCTCTAAATCTCACCCAGAAGGAGAGGGAAATTGGTCATCCATGTATATGAAATGCCCACAAGGAGCTTTTAGAGCAAAACTTTGGAAACTTTTTTAGAGCTCTCTTCGTCTCTCTTCTGTCTTACGTGGTCTGTTCCTTTTGGCCGTCACTAGCTATAAATATCCCTACAAAATCTCAGAGGACTGTGAGCTTGACTCAGAGATGCAGAGGTGACAGTTTAATGAGCCTGGAGATGGTATTCCAGGAGGAATCTGACTTGGAATCACAGGGCAGAGACAGTGAATGTGTGGAGGCAGAGGAGCCAGGGGTGGGGTTCCCAGAAGACAGGGGCCAGGCTAGAAGCTGTTCGGGGCCCTACAAGACCCTGCAGCAGCAGCAGCTACTGATTTTGCAAGTGGGAACGTAAGACAGGATGGCAGTTCCTGACCCCTCAGTGGGTTAGTGGTGAGCCTGGCAGGGAAGCCGGGTCCTTTGTTTCTACTTCCTGTTGTCTGTCTTGGGCCTGCAGTGGGTCCCCCTCCACCTCAGACCTTCAAATAGAAGCCCTGAGTGTCAGGGGACTCTGGAGCCAGACTGTCTGGATTGCCTGCCTCTGCCATTTGCTGTGTGACCTTGGAGGAGTCCCCTAGCCTATCTGACCCTAGAGTCCTTTCCCTACACTGAGATCAGTTCAATTCAGTTCAGGCGCTCAGTCGTGTCCTACTCTGCAGCCTGCTAGGCCTCCCTGTCCATCACTGAGATGGCTAAGTACAAATATTCAGATTTAGGACAGTGCGGTATATATGAGGGGCTTCCCTGATGGCTCAGACAGGAAAGAATCTGCCTGCAGTGCAGGAGATGAGGGTTCAGTCCTTGGGTCGGGAAAATCCCCTGGAGAAAGGAATGGCAACCCACTCCAGTATTCTTACCTGGAGAATCCCACGGACAGAGGAGCCTGATGGGCTACAGTCTGTGGGGTCGCACAGTGTTGGACACAACTGAGTGACTTTCACACACACACATACACACACATACATGAGTGTTGGCCATTATTATGATTATAATGAAAAGGACCAAATCATGAACATCCATCTCCTTATCTGTGACCTCACACAAGTGCTGAGTGTGCAGTGGGTTCGGCAGGCCTGGCTTGGAGAAGGAGGAGCAGGGAGAGAGGAAGAGTTTCTGGCAGGGAGCAGGGAGGGGAGGCAGGCTCTGAACCTCCTCGCCCACTGACCAGGCTGCAGTTTGTCTCTTGCCTGGTCCATGGCTCCCTGCACAGGCCAGCTGAGCAGGCGCCACAACCACATCCATCCTCTGCTGCCTGCACCGCGGTGCCAGAGAACACATCCGTCACTGTCTCTGGTGGCATGGATCACTGGCGTGTCATCCTTGACAAATGTCTGTGCCAGCGAGCTCTGAGCGGCTGTGGGTACTTACAGATGCTGAAAACTCACAAACACATACAGGCAGCTCCACACGCCAGAGAACACAATTGAGGACCAGGGCTGGGATTGCAGGGGAGGGGAAAGAGGAGTCTCCATCGGGAGGCCTGGGCTCTGCCTCACCTCTCACGTAACTCTGAGCAAACGACTTCTCCTTGTGCCTGGGTTCCATTCCCCTCCCATGGAGTGGGGATAAAGGGCCCTGTCCTGCCCTCAGTGGTGTTATAAGGCTCAGGCATAATTTTCATCACACCGTTAGTGATGATAGCAACTAACCCTTATCAAGCGCCTGCTCTGGGTTGGCGTTTGTGCATGCATATACTAGCTTGGGCTTCTCTGGTGGCTCAGCGGTAAAGAATCCACCAGAAATACAGGAGATGTGGGTTGATTCCTGGATTGGGAAGATCCCTTGGAGAAGGGAAAACCCACTCCAGTATTCTTGCCTGGGCAATCCTATGGACAGAGGAGCCTGGTGGGCTATAGTCCATAGAGTCGTAAAGAGTTGGACACGGCCTAGCGACTAAACAATTATCAGTTCACCAAATTCCCCAAACAAGCGTATCTCATAGGTGAGGAAAGGGAGATTCAGAAAAGCAACTTAATCTGGGTCCACATAGGAAGTGGCAGTGCCAGCTCCAGGCTGGGAGCTGGCCACCTTGATCCATGAAGGGCCAGAGTTAACAGCTTATGCCTTGCATGCTGTGTGTCACCACTGCATTTACTGGTCTATGCCATTGCTGTTTGAAAGTCAGACAATAAATAAATGATGTGGCTGTGTGCCAGTACAACTTTATTCATGATAGGAGTGAGTCAGCTGGATTTGTTTTGGTGGCTCAAAAGTCCACATTTTGCCGACCTCATGTGGAAGGGCTGTTTATACTTCAGAGAGGCAGTACAAGATACAGCTGAGAACGTGGACTTGAGACCGAGACAGCCTGTGTTCCAACCCCAGCTGAGTCACTCAGTGGTTGTGGGATCCTGGGTGAGTGACTTACTAGCTCCATGCCTCAGTTTCTCCATCTATAAAATGGGAATAATAATATTGTCCACCCCATAGGGTTGTTATGAGAATTCACTTATTAACCATGTAGAGCTCTTAGAGCAATACTGGGTACATCATAAGCACTGAGTAATCATTGCTTATCGTCACAAGCCAGGGAGAGGCCCATTCCCATGGTGAGTTGTGTGAGAGCTCCTGGCTCAGTTCTGGTTCCAGCTCTCTTCTTTCTTCCCTCCATCAACCCAGATCCTCAGTAAGAGAAGAGCCTGCTCTTCATTTCTTCAGCTCTTAGTTTCCAGGATGCCAGACAAAAGGAGCTTAGGGACTAGCCTGCTTCTTACCGTTATAAGGACACCATGGTCCAGAGAGGGGAAGCAACTTGCTCAAGGTCACACAGCCCTTGGTGTTAGATTCCCTTCTCCTATCTTACCATCAATGCATGTTTCCAAAGTCTTTAACTTTCTCTTCAGAGAAAGAGAACAGAGAATAGAGACCTGTTCTCCTGGCTTTGTGAAATGCAAGACGTTTTCCTGCAGGCCAGATTATCCAGGAAGGGATGGCTCTCTGTTGCTTGGGTCTGGCAAACACAGGTGTGAAGAGCAGAGACTGAGGCCAGCCTCTTCCTGTCCAGGCACACATTTTGGAAACCCTTCTGGCCATCCAGGGCCTGAGCCCAGCTCATCCCTAGCCCAGGCCCCTGTCTCCTTGCTAGCTGCTCTATCTTCTGGTCTGTTGAGCCCTCCCTGGGGGAATGACTAGGGTTAACATTTCCTGGAGAAAGCTGAGAGTAGACACAATATAGAACATATAAATACATCACACTTGAGGCAGGGAGCTCTTGAGTTCTCTAGTGGTTAGTACCTATGTTTGTGTATATTGAGAATGAAAAATAGTTTAGACATCAGTACTGGCCGCTACTAGCTTGTCCCTTGGCCCTAGTGGTTCTTGTTGAAATAAACAACTTTACAAAATACCAGCATTAGACAAGGCCTCTCTGTGTCGATGATAAACATAAGCATGGTTACAAAAGGGATGTATGGACATCCTTTTCTTTCAGTGGACAGAAGTGACTCTTCTTTCTTTACCACAAACAGCTCTGGCCTTGCTTCATTCCTGTTGTCTCTTAGATAAAAATGACCAAGACACGCAACCAGCAAAATGCTCCTGCTTCATCATAGCATTCAATTGAGAACAACCCTTGGTTCCTAAACCTTCTTCAAAATCATGCAAAACAAGTCCAAACCCTACACCAGCCTCTTACTGAGGCTGCTCCATGGTTGCCCATGGCCCATGCTCTCCTTGATGATAGCAATTTCATAAATCAAACTTTGTTTGACTCTGTGGGTGTACCTGGTGATCTCTGGACATCAAGCTTTACTAACATATTTATTGCTATTGAAACATGGATGAGCGAATTGGAGAAAGAAGTGTTAAATCATGAGATGTGAAGCGGGAGAAGCATGAGAAAGCCAGTCCCTACATCCTACAGAGCCTCAGATGCTTTAAATGAGCAACATCGCTCTTTAAGGTGGACCCTGGTGTGAGCACTACTTAATTTTCTCCTCTTGATAACCTTGGTGGGATATGAACATTCTATTTATAGGCAAAACCCTTGAGGCTCAGCAAGCTCTAGGAACTTGCCTGCAGTTCTTCAGCTGGTAAGTGGTGGGTCAAGGAGCCAGGAGTCCTCTGATATCAAGCCCAGTGCTGATGATTTGATACCAGGTCGAAGTGCAGTGTACAAAGCAAGAAGACCCAATTGATCATTTAGTTTTTACTGTCAACAGGAATAATGACCTTAAGATGGGTGGTCTCCTCTAGACCACTTCAACCACATGATCAGAGTCAATGAAGGGGTTTTGGTGGCCATGGTCTCTCTATCTTCAGAGCAGACATCAGCTCCCAAAGCCAGCCTTCCAACCCATCTGGTCTGAAGGATGCAATTGTTGCTGCAAGCCCTGCACTGGGAGTTGCTGAGCAAGGAGGGATCCCATTGATGCCCTCTCCTTAAATGTACTGTATATCTCCAGCATTCCATATTTATTTTCTTTATGAAAGTGAAAGTGACTCAGTTGAGTCCAACACTTTGTGACCCCACGGACTGTACAGTCCATGGAATTCTCCAGGCCAGAATACTGAAATGAGTAACCATTCCCTTCTCCAGAGGATCTTCCCAACCCAGGAATCGAACCGGGGTCTCCTGCATTGCAGGAGGATTCTTTACCAGCTGAGCTACCACACAAGCCCTATTTTCTTTATATATGTGTATATATGTATGCAATTTTTTATTTTAATAATTTTATTTATTTTGGGTTGTGCTGGGGCTTCATAGCTGCAAGAGCCTTTTCTCTAGTTGCAGTGAGCAGGGACTATTCTCTAGTTGCTGCTGCGGGCTTCTCATTGCAGTGGCTTCTCTTATGGAGCGTGGGTTTTAGCATCCACAGGCTTTAGTAGTTGCACCTCCCAGGCTCTAGAGCACAGACTCAAAAGTTGTGGTGCACGGGCTTAGTTACTCCATGGCATGTGGGATCTTCTGAGACCAGGGATCGAATCTGTGTCTCCTGCACTGACCGGTGGCTTCTTTACCACTGAGCCACCAAGGCAGCCCCTATATTTACTTTCTTAAGCCGTAATTTCTGTAGAGAGAATATGCAGAAGGGGACTATATAACCTCATCCTAAGATGTCCACAGCAGAGTGTGGAGATCTGTCTTCACAAAGTTCCTCGCCCTGCTGTTTGAAGAGGCACCTTTCCCTTTCGGCTCTATGGGCTGACACCCATGTGGGACACCTGTAGCGTACACTGGGGAAAATTGAAAAGGCAGAGGGAGGGGGAGGACGGGCAGCCTGACAAGTGCCCACTCCATGTCAGATATTGTGCTTGGTGCTTCTCCCAAGTGTAGGAGTCCATGAGGGTTGAGTTTTATTTTAGCCGGAGAATTGTCACTTGGAGGCAGCTGGTAGTGTGAGGATTTGGAACGAGAGGTGAATTTATCTTTGGTGCCTACTTCTCTTGTTTTAGGAGAACCAGCAGACTGGGGCCCTGGGTAGAGAAATGTAGAGCAAGTACCCAGCCGTTGTTCTTGGAGAAAATGGTGAAGTCACCCAAGTCTGGCCACCCATTCTTTCAGCTGGCAGAGGGTGTGTTCTGTCTAATCATGGAAATTTGGTGTGTTTCACCAGTCTATGTACTTGGGGAATTTGAAAAACAGAAAATTTGTTTTGGTGTTCCCAATATAGTGTGGTTTCAGGCTGAATAACCCAGTCTGTGAAAGATGGATCTATCAGCTATTGCGATGGCTTTGTCTGGCCTTGGGAGTCAGCCCAGCCCTGTGGGTTCAGATGTGGGGTTTCTGTTGAAAAATTACACGATCTCAGCTTTGTCTCAGCTCCATTAGGTCTGCAGGTTCTGCTGGGGACTCAGGGCAGTTGGGGGGCTCCCAGTAGTTCTGATACAAGGCTGCTCAGCTGGCTCACCATATGGTGCCTGCCAAGGGTGTGCAGAAGCCCTGAGGGTGGCGCCTGTGAGCCCGAGAGTAGCAATCTCGGGCGGCAGCATAAGTCACTTCCTATTTTGTCCTAGCATGGACGGAGGAGCCTGGTGGGTTCCAGTCCATGGGGTCGCTGGGAGTTGGACACGACTGAGCGACTTCACTTTCACTTTTCACTTTCATGCATTGGAGAAGGAAATGGCAACCCACTCCAGTGTTCTTGCCTGGAGAATCCCAGGGATGGGCGAGCCTGATGGGCTGCCGTCTATGGGGTCTCACAGAGTTGGACACGACTGAAGCGACTTAGCAGCAGCAGCAGCATGTCGGAGAAGGCAATGGCAACCCACTCCAGTACTCCTGCCTGGAAAATCCCATGGACGGAGGAGCCTGGTAAGCTGCAGTCCATGGGGTTGCTAGGAGTCGGACATGATTGAGCGACTTCACTTTCACTTTTCACTTTCATGTATTGGAGAAGGAAATGGCAACCCACTCCAGTGTTCTTGCCTGGAGAATCCCAGGGATGGGCGAGCCTTGGTGGGCTGCCGTCTATGGGGTCTCACAGAGTTGGACACGACTGAAGCGACTTAGCAGCAGTAGCAGCAGCATGTCATGTGTTCAGTGAACTTTCCAGGGCACCTCTAATCTGGTTGCAACAACTGGATAATAAACCTCTTATCTTCCAGCACTCCATGGAACCCTGGCCTTGAGCAGTTTCTCCAGGACACATGTACCTGCCACGGTTGTCACACTGCTGTTCCCTGTGTCTAGAATGGCTTTCCTGGCTCTGTTTTCAGCTATCACTTCTTAGTAACCTTTTCCCCGACCGCCCTAACCTTCTAACTTCCTTGTTGTTGTTCAGCCACTATATCGCGTCAGACTCTTTACAACCTCTTGGACTGCAGCAGGCCAGGCTTCCCTGTCCTTCACTATCTCCTGGAGTTTGTGCAGATTCATGTCTGTTGAGTCAGTGATGCTATCTAACCATCTCATCCTCCACCACTCCCTTCTAACTTCCTACCCCCTGCAATAATTTTCTACTTAGCATGTATTTTTGACGTTGTGTATACTTTCCTTATGCATCTTATATATTATGTGTCTCAATTACTAGAATATGAGCTCTCTGAGGGCAGGGAATTTTGCTTGATATGGTCACAGCTACAATCTCTATATGCACAGTAAGCATTCAGTACATACGTATTGAAAGAATGAATGAATTTCTTGTATTTTGATTTTACTTAGAGTTTATATTTCACCAAACACTTTCATCATTTATAGATATGATCATATGTTACCCTTGGGTTTGTTGGTGTAATGAATTATGTTAATTGATTTCCTGTTATAAATCTGTGTTACTAGGAGAAATCTCACTTGATCATAATGACATTTTGCCAGATTTCATTTACTAGTGTTTTATTTTGAATTTTTACATTTCTATGTAGAAGAATAATTAGTCTACAGTTTCCTTTTTCTAAGCACTCTCTGCATTAGGTTTTGGTACTAACGCAATGTAGGCTTCATAAAGTGAATTGCAGTGCTTTATCTTTTTCTATGATCGGGAGGAGTTTAATTAACATTGGAATTAGTTGTTCTTTAAAGGTTACACAGAACTCAGCTGTGAAACCATCTGTTCCTGGTGCCTTTTATAATGGTAGATCTTTAATCACCTTTCTAGTCTCTTCTGCAGTAATTGGCCTTCTCATTTTCTACTTCTCCTTGGGTCAATTTAGGTAATTTATATTTTTCTAAGTAAATATCCACCTCTGGATTTCCTATCTTGTTTCTGCAGATTTGCTGTAGAATTGCCTGGTAATCTTTCAATCTCTGGTGCATCTAGGTCTATATATTCCTTCTCGTTCCTAATTCTGCTTGATTTTGTTCTTTATTTCCCTTTAATCAGTCCTCTGATGAATTTGCTTGATCTCAGCACCTTGGAGAAATAGAGTGCCCATGCCCGGAACCTATGGGTTCATTGAGAGAGGTACCTGCGGGAGGCTGGCATGGAACAGTTCATGATGGTGGCAGTGGCAGGACCCCAGCTGGTGTGGGAAGCTGCTGGCGCTAAAGATTGGGTTTTGAGTCCTGGCTCTCTCACTTCCCGGCTGTGTGACCTTGGTAAAACACTTGGCTTCTTGGCACTTCTGTTTCCCTCTCTGGGAAGGGGGATGACGGTAGCAGCACCCAGCTCCCATGGGTGGAGAGGAGGACTAGATGGGTGTATAGGTGAAAAGTGTTGAGCACAACACCTGGGGAGACCAAATGTGCAATTGACATCAGTTTTCACTACGGAGGGAACATGGTGGAGGGAACAAGAGGTCACGAGAATGTCCAGAAGTCACTGGAAGGCCTGTGGAAGAACAGACTTTGGACCCCATCCTGCAGATACTTGAGAGGAGTAGTGATTCGGGTGTGCGTGTGTGTGTGTGTGTGTGTGTACACATGCGTGCTCAGTCTCTTAGTTGTGTCTGACTCTTTGTGACCCCATGGACTGTAGCCCAGCAGGCTCCTCTGTCCATGGAATATTCCAGACAAGAGCACTGGTGTGGGGTAGTCATTTCCTACTCCAGGGGTGATTTGGTACTAAGGGGCATGTGACTTTCCTCGGGACTCCCAAACTAGTAAGATATGGGGGCTCTGCAGTGTCACATATACTCTCTCACTATATCTTTGCTGCTACTGCTACTGCTGCTAAGTCACTTCAGTCATGTCCGACTCTGTGCGACCCCATAGATGGCAGCCCCACAAAGTGGGTATCAGGTGGAACCTATGAAAGTGCCAATATTCAACCATTTTAACCTAAAAGGATACTTTCACAGGTTCATCCTAATGTTACTATGTCCATTTTCTGATGAAAAACTCAGAGAGGTTAAGCAACTGTCTGAAGGTCACACAGCCTGCTGGTAGACATACTAGCATGGTCAAAAAAACAAAACAAGCCTCACAAAACTGTGCAAACATAGGCTGCAAACACAGCTTGAAGGAGGTGGCGGATACCGATGGCTGAAAAATGGTCAGTGTATGAGTACCTAGGAGGCTGATCTGCACAGGAGGGGAGGAGCAGGGCTCTGATGGAGAGAGCTCCTGGGGTCTAAAATCCCAGTCCCTAATGCTCTGGCCTGTGCGGGGAGTCACGGCCATTCTGACATTCTTTTTATGGAACGATTTCAGCAAGTACCTGACAAAAGAAGCAGGTATTTATTTGCAGGACTTGGAAGCTCTTGAAAAGCAGGGGTCCTCTGCCATTAATCTTGTAACCACCTTACAAGTTACGAGTAACAGTTTCCTGACAAATGGTCAGCTGTGCAGGTTTGAGCTTGTTTCGTAGGGGACTGCTCATTCAGACTGAATTTTGGGGAGGGAGGGGTGGATGTTTCTTAGCTAGTTTTGTCCAGTGTGGGCATGAGAAAGTGGGCTCGAATAGTCAGTAGGGTCTATCCATCCAGAGGCCTGTGAATGACAATATTTAGGGTGGGACCTTAAACTCGGAACTCGATGAAGTGGACAGAAGGATTTGTTGATGTGAATGTCTGTATTTTCTTGAGGATGGAGGCAGATGTATAGTACACAGGCACATATAATAAACTGACAAGGATGTAGCGGGTGTGATGTCAGTCTCCAGATCCCTACACTAAGCAATGAGGCAAATCATTAACTAGAAGGCTAGAATGCTAACTCCACGGTCTGGCCTGCAGCTCTGTGGTCCAGAATCCTCCATCATGAGCCTTAGCCACTGCTTAGGCACTTTCTTAAATACCAAGAGCCCAAAGAACTGGGATCAGTCTGTTTCTAGTCTGCCTCTCCAACACACTGCAAACTTCTGACTCTGGTTGGGCATTACCACAGCCCTGGTCTCCAAATTGCGAGGCCCCCAGGGTGTGACGTCCCTCTGTCAGGACCGGGGATATTCTTCCCTGCCCTGTTGTCTAGCTCTCCTTGCAGGAATGAGACAAGTCATTCATCTCAGTCCTGTTTTCTGCGATGAAGACAGTTCTCAGGGAAGGATTGAGAGCCCCGGCAGCTTCTGTGGAACCCACTGTGGTGCTCCCCCAGCCTTGCCTTGGAACTCTGGCTTTGATTTCAGCTCACGCCAACACCTTTCTACTGCAAGCACTGCTGCTCCCTGCTCCGGAGAATTCTCTGGCTGCTGGAGAGTGGGCGTTTGGGTAGGGGACAGAGCAGAAGTGGTGGGAAGGTAAAGCCAATAGGAAGAGCCCTCAACCAATAATAAAAGAGCATTACAGGATAAATAGCCCAGTTCCTTGTCTCTCGGGTGGGACAGCCCTATGACGTGTTCTAGGCAGTGTCCCAGAGGGGACCCACTGGAACTGAGTTCATTAACACCCTCATTCCCCATCTCACTTCCCCACTCTCCTGCTGCTGCTTCTTAAGCTCCATTCTCCCCAAATGACTTCCAGTCACATCCTTGCCTCAGCATCTGCTTCTGGGGAATCCCTCTAGAGTCTCCCTTAAAATATTCTTCCCTTTCAACCCAGCCCATGTGTACCTGCTGATCTATTGGGGATGCTTTGCAAATACCAGCAGGCAGCCTCCCTCCTTAGCTAGTCTGTCTTCCCTCTAGCTCAGGTCTTTGGGATTTGTGGATTTAGAGAGCATTAGTCAAACGCGCTCGTTCTACCGCCTGAGCAAGCTTAAGCAAACCCATATGGCTCATTGCAATGTGAGCTCTCCTGTAGCTCCTGGGGGTCTTCAAGGATGGATGCACCCTGGGGACAAGTTTGCCTTCACTTGTTTCTAGACTCAAGTTGAATGTCAGTGCTCTAGGACACGAGCTCTTCTGTGGCTGCTGTCCCTCTCTACAGTCTCATCCCAAGGACTGCGTGGAGCTTCTTAATCACCAGCCCAGCCTTTCTCAAGTGGTGGACTTCAAAAAAAAAATTCATTCTTAAAGGAATACATGAGAAAGTCTTAGGTAAGAGAATTCCTAGCCTCAAAGATGCCAGATAAACTAGCACTTATTAGAATTTTTGGAATCTATTTGGAAGCTTGATACTGTGTTCAGTTATGATTTCTAAATGATGGAGTTTTCATTTTGGAGTTTGGGGGACTGGCCCTTCTCTCAGCAATAGTGTAGTCTGTGAATCCTGGGGTCCAAGGCCTGGCTCTGTCCCATGAGCTCATCTCTGCACTGACTCCTGTATCAGCGCCTTCTGTCCACCATCGCCCGGGTGCAAGGGCACCTCGTGTAACATGTTCAAACCAAAGCCTGGCTCTCCTGCAGTCTCCTCCATCGTGGTTAGTGGTAGCTTCTTCTTCCAGTAGCTTGAGACAAAACCCCTTAGCCTCATTTTGATTCCCCTCTTCCTCTCACAAGCCCACCCTATCCTTCAGTAGAAACTATTGCCTTAACCTTCCAATCTCTGTCTGATATCTCCCGCCTCCCCTGCTGCCTGTCTGGTCTGAGCCATCATTCTTTCTTGCCTAGATTTGCACAGTGGCAAAATCTCTTACACTGGTTCCCCAGTCTCACCCTGGCTACCATTCTGTCCATTCCCAGAACAGTGGCCAGTGAAAACCCAAGTCAGAGTAGGCTCCCTGCCTGGAGCCCCCCAGCAGCTTCCATCCCCACTTGAGTAAAGGCTGAGTCCTTACAATGGCCTCCAGGCTCTGTCAGAACTGCCCCCAAACCTCTTTATACCTCAGAATTCAACTGTTCCTGTTCACCCAGTGATTAACCCTATTCCAGCTAGACTGTCCTCTTTGCTTCTCTTCAAAGACCCACCTGCACCCCTGCCTTAGGGGTTTTTGGATTATGGTCTCCTTGGCCTAGAATATTCTGCCCCTAGAAGAATCTCCCTTATCTCCTGCAGGTCTCTACTCAAAGCTCCACCTCCTAAAACCATCACATCAAGATGTCAACACATGAATTCTGGGGAGACATAAACACTTGGCCCTTGGTAGAGAGAAAGGAACTGCTTTTGACTATCCTTCACACTGTGCTATGGTTGGAATTTTCTTTTCTTGTCCTCAAGTGTCTGAATACAGGTAGACCATCTTGTACCACAAAGGCTGGCTTCTTTGCCAAAAACCATGATCCGATCTACACGAGAGAGTCACATTGCCCCCACTGCCATTACTCTGACTTTATTATGCTTAAAACTGAATGTGCATCAGAATCATCTGGAGGGCTTGTTGAAGAATAAGTCACTGGGCTCTGAACTTCTGACTCAGTAGATCTGAGGTGGGGCCTAACATGTGCATCTTTGATTTTCTAGGTGATGTTGATGCTGCTGGTCCAGGCACCACATTTTGAGAACCAATGAACCCCTCACCTCGCCTTGGGTTCAGTCACAAAATCCTCTTCCATAATCTTGGAGGCAGGATTCCCTTGACTGTGGGGTGGGGGAGAGGAAGGCAATAGAGAAGGGAAGCTTCCTCACTTTCTTATGATTATAGCTGCACTCAAAAATGTTAGCTATTTATAAGCCCTGTAATGAACAAGGCATTGTACACAAATATGACTGGGATGAGATTGCTAGGTTCAATAAAGTTCCAAAAATGCCATGTATTATTAGCATAGTGCTTCATAGTATATAAAGGGCTTCCACATACTTTTTCTAATTTGATCCTTAGAGAGACTGTGGGAGGTAAGCTAGGCATATATCATCACCCCATTTTACAGATGAGGGATCACTAGGGGAATTAACCTTTTTACTTGACTGTTGTGTTCCAGGCACATGCCATAAGGAAGCTCATCTAGGCCTCACAACAGCCCTCAGAAATAGATATTATTACTTACCACAGAGATAAGGAAGCTTGGGGCTGAGAAGCTGAATGATTTGTCAAAGGTTGTGCATTTCATTAGCAGCAGAGCCAGAACTGGAATCAATTTCTCCTGACTCACTATTGAAGACTCTTTCTAAGACACTGTATTTTGTGCGTGTAACTGGGGTGAAATTTATAACTATTCAAGAAGTTGTAACTAAAGAGAGTTTTCTTTTATTTTTTCAGATTCTCTCTTGACTCCTCTCCATGTTCGGTTTTTTCAATCTAGATTTTCAATCCTCTGTGACAGAATCAAGATACTGGAGAGAGAGTGTTGGAACCGGAGGCTAAGCTGAGTTGTATTAGATGAGTGAGTAAGTGGAGATGAGGTGGTTGGGGAATGTCTTCTGGGCAGAGCGTTGAAAGCTTTGTGGGTTTAGCAACTGGAAGACCCCAGAGCAGCTGCCAGGTGGGAAATGGGAGAAGAGAGAGAGAGGGATTTCATAGAGTCTGTCTCCGGAATTTAAATACGATCCCTATTACTATTCTTGAAGAGATTCAGGGAAATTGACATAAATGTAAAATTACTTTTGGCCACTGAACTGTGCTCATTTATATGTGATGCTGTGTAGAAAATAGGTCACATGGGACCCCAGTTTATAGTAAGGTTATGTATGCATGTATTTGAAAGTGAAGATGTTTGAATGTGAAAGATAAGGTGTAAAAAAATGATTCAGTGGCAGAGATATTAAGAGTGGGAAGGAAAGAGATAAGGGAAGGAAGAGAAGCAAGAGAGAGAGAAACAAAAAGAAAGAGAAAAAGCGGGAAGGTATGAGAAAAATGGACAGGTATGAGTACGTCAAGGCTGTATATTGTCACCATGTCTATTTAACCTATATGCAGAGTACATCATGAGAAATGCTGGACTGGAAGAAACACAAGTTGGAATCAAGATTGTTGGGAGAAATATGAATAACCTCAGATATGCAGATGACACCACCCTTATGGCAAAAAGTGAAGAGGAACTAAAAAGCCTCTTGATGAAAGTGAAAGTGGAGAGTGAAAAGCTTGGCTTAAAGCTCAACATTCAGAAAACGAAGATCATGGCATCTGGTCCCATCACTGCATGGGAAATAGATGGAGAAACAGTGGAAACAGTGTCAGACTTTATTTTTCTGGGCTCCAAAATCACTGCAGATGGTGACTGCAGCCATGATATTAAAAGACGCTTACTCCTTGGAAGGAAAGTTATGACCAACCTAGATAGCATATTCAAAAGCAGAGACATTACTTTGCCAACAAAGGTCCAGCTAGTCAAGGCTATGGTCTTCCTGTGGTCATGTATGGATGTGAGAGCTGGACTGTGAAGAAGGCTGAGCGCCAAAGAATTGATGCTTTTGAACTGTGGTGTTGGAGAAGACTGTTGAGAGTCCCTTGGACTGCAAGGAGATCCAACCAGTCCATTCTGAAGGAGATGAGCCCTGGGATTTCTTTGGAAGGAATGATGCTGAAGCTGAAACTCCAGTACTTTGGCCACCTCATGCAAAGAGTTGACTCATTGGAGAAGACTCTGATGCTGGGAGGGATTGGGGGCAGGAGGAGAAGGGGACAACAGAGGATGAGATGGCTGGATGGCATCACTGACTCAATGGATGTGAGTCTGAGTGACCTCCGGGAGTTGGTGATGGACAGGGAGGCCTGGAGTGCTGCAGTTCATGGGTTTGCAAAGAGTCAGACACGACTGAGCGACTGATCTGATCTGATCTGATGAGTAAAGAAACACAGAGAAACAACTGAGAAATAGCAACCAATTGGCATAAAGTACATTTGTCTTCTACTTGTTTCCCAAGCTCTCTGGTACTGTGTTTCTCAAACTGTCATTAATTATTAGGAATATATTTTCCATGGCTACTCACTAATTAGACACATGCATAACTGGGAAAAACATTTTTTTCAGGGATAATGCTTGCGCTTATGGTTTTCCTTGAGCCACATTTACCGCTATTCACATCCTGTGTAGTCTCCCTCTTAAACGGACTCTGGGGTTGACCAGGTAACTGGCTTCAAGCAAGCCATTAGCAGGGATGATGTAAGAGAAGGCTTGCTAAGTTCTTATACATTAAGGCTTGTCCTCTTGGAATTTTGCTCTTGGGATACCCCTTCTTGGAATTCAGAAGTCATACCTTGGGTGCCCAAACTAGCCATATGGAGAGGTCACTTGTTGATGCACTGAGGCCCTGACTGCCCACCTGAGCTGAGCTCCTGGACAATAGACAGCCTTAGCTTGCCAGCCATGCACATGGGGCATCTTGAAAATGAGTTCTCCAGTCCCAATCGAGCCATCCAACTGGTGCCCATGGGGGGCAGAGATGAGCTGTCTTCACTGAGCCCTGCCCAAATTCCAGAATCACAAAAAAATAGATGTCATTGTCCCAAGCTCACCAAGTTTTGGGTTGAGTTTGTTCTGCAGCCGTAGATAACCAGCCATTCTAACTGCACACGGAGCACCGTGGTAGTTTCTATGGTATTTAACTCTATTTTATTTTTCAAGGTGTTAAATTGATTTCTTGACCTACTAATGAGTTTTGATCCACAGTTTAAAAGTGCTGACCTAATCAATGATGGATATGCTTGAGAGAATCTGTCTTCTAACCTCTCTCTCTATCTGGGGATCTGTGACAAAAGAGATGAGAGGTGATCTCAAGATGTCCCCCAGCCCAGGGCTGTCAACGACCCAGCCCAGACTTACTTCATGCCAGTTGGTTTCTATTTCTCTGTATCTCTTTACCTTTATCTGCCCATTTTTCTAATACCTTCCTACTTTTTTCTTTCTTCTCTGTTTCTCTCTCTTTTGTTTAGGCTTTCCCTAAAGCCATCTCGGTCTCCAGGTAGACAATTCTACTCAGTAGATACTTTACTCAGGGCAACTATTTAGCCCTTTTGCATGCCTGGCTCTGAATCTTGTGAGCAAGCATGGTCTACTGGTACCCAAGATACTGAATTTATCCCTTCAAAGAGAGGATGGATATCACTTCCCCCATCCATTTTATGCCCCATATACCCATCTTATGCCCTCTGTTTCTCAAGACACTGGGTTAAGATGAAGCAAGCATCTCTCTGTCATTAAAGACTCTTATAGCACAGTCCTATCAAATACACTTTTCCCCCTCCCCTGCTGAATACAGCAATCCCTGTTCAGCATTATATTCTGCAGAACAAATATGTCAGGACCACTTGGGGAGCTTGTTAAATGCAGATCCACAGGTCCCATCAAGTGATGTGGACTCAAAAAACCCCCTGGAGAGCGCTACCTGAAAATCTGCATTTTAATGAGCTTCCCAGCCAGTTCTCCTGCACATGGTTATATAGGTTTAAGTATTCTAAGGGCCTTAGTCTGGATCAGTGCATTTCAGTGTTTCCTGACTCAAGTCATAGAAGAAATATGTTCATATTCTGTTCCTACACACATGTATGTATCTGTCAAGGAAATAGAAATTTCATCAAACTCTACTGTTGATGTATGCGGCACTTTGAATTTTCTATCCTGTTTTTTATTTTTTTCAAAGGCTGATTATAACTCATTAAACTGCTTTTATGATTCACCAGTGGGTCACAAATGTGTGGTTAGTAACAAACCTGATCTAAGGAAACCCAGGCTATATGTGTAGCCAGGAGACGTGGCAGATTCTCCAGTTTCGCTATAATAGTGATCGTTTGGAATTGCAAGCCTGGTCTCCATCTTTTTCCAATGTGCCTTTTGATTCTACTGCTAACAGGGCTCATATTCACATGTGTGTTGTGTGCTCAGTTGTAAAGAATCTGCCTGCCAATGCAGAAGGTACAGGAGATGCAGGTTCAGTCTCTGGGTAGAGAAGATCCCCTGGAGAAGGAAATGGCAACCCACTCCTTGCCTGGAAAATTCCATGGACAGAGGAGCCTGGTGGGCTACAGTCCATAGGATCACAAAGAGTTGGACAGGACTGAGGGACTAAACAACAAATTCAGAAAGCACGTACTTAACCTCCTTCCTCTTTGTCAGGCTGGAGCTGAGGCTGGAGCTGAGTTGGGAGTCTGGGGCTCCCTCCAGGACTCAGTTTGCAAGAACCAGTAGCTCTAAGAACTTTTGGTTGCTGGGAGAAGGGCATAGGGCAGGAAAGGACATTGCAGGGCTGTGACAGTTAACCTCTGCTTTCCCCCCATGGTGATTGTTCCCAAGTCCTCAGGAAGCAGGGGTCAGAGTTCCAAGTCCACAAGTGGGGTCCATGAAGGGCTGTGTGTGCCTCCTGCAAGGGCAGAGCTTCTCCAACGTCTAGCTGCTCTAAGCACCTTCAAAGCACCTCTTGGGACTCCCAGAAATGACTGGAGAAGGCCGTGATAGCCAATAATTTAAGCAACCTTGTCTTAAGTCTATTTTATTTTTTAAAAACATTTATTTGTTTAGTTCTGGCTGTGCTGGGTCTTCATTTCTGCAAGCTGGCTTTCTCATGGGCTTTCTATCATTCCAACAAGTGAGCTTCTCATTGCCGTCACTTCTTTTGTTGCAGAGCACTGGCTCTAGAGCTTGAGGGCTCAGTAGTTGTGGCACACAGGCTGAGTTGTCCCAGAGCACATTGGATCTTCCTGGATCAGGGGTTGAATCCATGTCCCCCAGCAATGGCAGGTGGATTCTTAAACACCGGGCCACTAGGCAAGTCCCCTTGTCTTGAATTTATATTTTCATCTTCTGTCACTTCTTGGGTGAAGTTCCCTAGATTCACCGCCTTCTATGTCAATAGGGCTTGCTCATCCCTAACCTACTTCTTTCAAATGCAAAGTGAGCGGCCGTCACAGGTTACTTTAGAATTGCGGACCAGTCCTTATTTCCTGTCGCATCCTCTCTGGGCCCTTGACCTTCTTCTGTTTCATCCTTCAGCCAGACAAGGCCCCATTTTCTGTCCTCAGATTTCAGCCTCTTTATCCTCTCCATCATTTTTGACATTTGAGACCAGCCACCAAAATCAAAACAGATTCAAAAATGTGCCATTTATGGTGTCCAAGAAAGGCAAATGGATCCCTAAATGATTGATTTAGTGGTTGCAGCTGGGCCTGGATGTAGACAGACAGCTAATGAGGTAATTTTTCTAAATGCAAAGTGTAAACAAGATAACAGCTCCCTCCCTTTCTCTCTCTCTCAGTCTCTCTGGGTTTCTCTCCCTCTCCCTCAATTTTCTGCAGAGATGCACATACCAATTTGCATTTTTACACTGTTGTGAGTTGAACTGTATTCCCTCAGAATAATATGTTGGGAGTCCTAATACCCAGAATGTGGCCTTGTTTAGAGATGGGGTCTTTGCAAAGGTGATCCAGTTAAAATGAGGTCATTAGGGTGAGTGCTAATCCAATGTAATTGGTGCCTTTAGGGAAAGGGGACAGTTTGGACACAGAGAAAAACATGCATCAGGGGAAGATGATATAAAGTGACACAGGGAGCTCATCATTCTACAAGCTGGGAGGAGGGCCTGGATCAGATCCCTGCCTCACAGCCCTCCAAAGGAACCAGCTCTGCTGACACCTTGGTCTCGGACTTCCAGCCTCCAGAGCAATGAGACAATACACTGCTATTGTTTAAGTTACCTGGTCTATGGTACTTTGTTAAGGCAGCTGCAGCAAACGAACACATGCACATTTAAAACAGTTTTCTTCAGAAAGAGACTCACAGACTTAGAGAGCGAACTTATGGTTGTCAGAGGGAAGGATATGGGGAGAGGATAGTTAGGGAGTTTGGGATGGACATGTACACACTGCTATATTTAAAATGGATAACCAACAAGGTCCTGCTGTATAGCACAGGGAACTCTGCTCAATGTTTTGTGGCAGCCTGGATGGAAGAGGGGTTTGGGGGAAAATGGATACAAGTATATTTATGGCTGAGTACCTTCGCTGTTCACCTGCAACTATCACAACATTGTTAATTGGCTACACCCCAATTCAAAATACAAAATTTAAAAAAAAATGGTTTTCTTCTTTGTTGTTTCAGTTGGTCATTCTCCTTCCTGAAATAGGGGAGGGCAACGAGGGTGAAGATTTCTTGTGAAGTTGTGAGGCTTATGATTCAGGGTTCTTGACTATACCGGTCCTTCCAAAGCCATGGCAGGGCCTCCTGTGATTTCTTCACCTGGTTGTATGTTTTTATAAAATGTGCCAATGATGTTTAAATAGCCGTTGCTTACAACTGTTGACTCTTCAGGGCAGCTTCCTTGCCAGCACACTTTCTATCACATCAGGTGACCTTCTGGTGGCCCTCTGGTTTTCTTAGACCTGGATAAAGGGAGTTTGAGTTGAGAATGTAGACAGCTGGAGTTTAGCTGGTTACATGTACGGTTTTTGGTCACTCCTACCTATAATTAAGGGGCTTCCCAGGTGGCTCAGTGGTAAAGAATCCATCTGCCAATGCAGGAGATTTGTGAGACTCTGATCCCTGGGTCAGGAAGATACCCTGGAGCAAGAAATGACAACCCACTCCAGTATTCTTTCCTGGAAAGTTTCATGGACAGAGGAACCAGGTGGGCTACAGTTCACGGGGTCACAAAGAGTTAGACTTGACTGAGTATACACACACACACACACACACACACACACACATGCACACAGTCACCCCAGTGGAGGAACAGCTTCCACGGAGGCTTCTATTGGCGCCTTTGTCCATTCACCTTGAAATGGGACACAAAGGTGGTAGGCCAAAGTCAGGTTACTATCTGAAGAGAGCCCATGGCACCCGGCACCAGAAGTGTGTGGGTAGTGGAGAAAAATCAGGTTTGAAACACGAAGCCAGAAGCTAGTCCGTGGAAATTCTTCCAAGCATCAAATGCATAAAATTACTAGTCCCTAAAAGTTTAGTATTCGAGGGGTGTGGCGATGTCTTTGGTTAATAAAAGTAATCATTTTATTAAATAATTATTCTAATCAATAATAATGATGAAATTATTTAATGCGGACGAATGTATTTTTCTGGATTATGTGACATTGGTAGTGTCTGCCAGCTTTTTAGAATTTATCATTTGTCACGATTTCATTTCTTACTTGAAATACTTGCTCTTGTACCTGATTTCCCTGAGTGTTGAGGACCTGCCACATGCGAGGGACTGAGAAGCCGAGAGTGGAGCCAGCAGGCAGAGAGCTTACAGCCAAATCGGGGGAGAGACTGATACCAACAGCCCTGCAAGCGGACCGCCATCTGCAGGATCGCTGAAGTGTACAGTTTCCCCTGGGGGAGAAGTGGTCATTTTCAGTAGGAAATAACATTTTCTTATCACCATTTCCTGACAACCACTGCCTGTGTGGGGCATGAGCAGAGTGAAACAAAAGCCGAGTTTAAATCTGAGTGCTGGATGATCTGCCAGGTTCTCTCCCTAGGAACGTCATTCAGTTCCAAAACACAGGCATCACGACAAAACACTGAAATCTCCTCCGCAGAGTCACTAATCGCCAGCAATTAAACCAGAAGGTAGACCTGCTCTTGCCCAAACTTCACCATAACAGCGAGGATTATCAGACTCAGAGGCGGGTGCCCAGGAAGGGCTCCTTCTTTTGTTCATTCAAGCATCGAGCAAGCGTGTGGGTCTCGACCTGACAGACGTACCTGATCATTCATCACCCAGTGCTATTTTGTCTTTGGGAAGGTTCAGAGTTGGCACCTCTTTTGCTTCAGCCACAGAAAGGGATTTGCTGATGAGAGGACAGTCTTCTTCAAGGTGGGGAGAGTGGAAAAGTGACAGCCTGGACCAGAACTAGCAAGGCTTGCAGTGGGGAGAACAGGTTGAGGAATTTGGCTAATGCAGACAAGCCTTGATGGGAAGTAGGGGGCTGACATGGTGGAAGGCAAGGGGCCAGAGATGGTTGATGAGGGACTTGTGTTCAAATAATGGATTTTATTCTTTGGGTCACAAGGAGCTATTAATGTTCTTGAGCCCTAGGGGCAAACTGAACCCAGTTCTGTTTGAGGATGATCAGTTTGTCAGCTATCTGGCCCAAAAAGGATGAGTTTGGAAGCAGGGACGTGAGGCTGATGGTGAAAAGTAGGCAAGAGTTTGTAGCTCGGAGTGTGGGGATGGGAGAAAGATATGCTCAGGAATGGAGGGGGTTAACCACAGGGGCACCACAGATCTCCAGGCGGAGTGAACAGCAATCAGGCCCCCAGGCCATGCTGACCTTACTCAGATCATCCAATCATCAGCCTCATTGGAACACCTAAACCCACGTGGATGTCTGTGATTGTATTGTCCTAATTAATTTATCCTCATCAGAAGACACTATTCAAATGCTCAGCCCATCCCCCTCCTCTGAGTGGGGGGACCAGGGGTGGGCAAAGCACAGTCCAAACTTTTCCAACTTCGGTGGCATTGCAGGAAGGAGGAGGCGGCGGGATCATCTGTTGTGGTGAATCACGGCTGTGTCTTCCGCAGCTGCCCTGTGCAGGAAGGCTGGATATCACAGATATATTTTTGAGACTGCTTTATAACAACCCGTGAGAATCACCTTTGTTTTACGCTTCCCTGAAGCGGAGCTGCTGAACCACGACTGCTTCCCAAACAGAAGCTTCAGCTGCAAATCAAGGCAGTCTCGCACCTGCAGGGCGCAGGTGGCCAGAGGTGGCTCTGGATGATCTTCAGTCTTTCTCTGCCTCACCTTGGGGCCCCCGAGTCAGCAGCAGCCGCCGCCTGTCTTTGGGTCCGTTTTGGCCACAAAGGCAGAATAGGCCTACCCCAGGAAAGCAGGTTCCCCCCGCCCGAAGCCTGCTGTTGCCTTTTCTGTTCATCCAGTTGCTGCCCAGTTGAGTACCCTCCTCTGCAAAGCCTTCCATTCCATCCCGGAAGACCTCTTCCTCCTCTGACCCCATGTGGACACTTAGTGTTTTTTAGCTTGTGCTTCCTGTTTCTTCTTTTAGATTTATTTTCTCTTTTCTTTCTTTCAGGCTCAAGCCTATTCTTAGTCTCCTCCAATAAATTAATTCTTTGAAAGGAAGGAGTGTGTCTTATACGCAAGGAGACATATAATCTTTCATCTAAATCCAGAGGCTTCCAACAGTGGCATAGATACTGCTGATGCCTGTTCGTATTTTCTTGACACTCACAGCTCTCATGTGTGGGTGCATGCTAAGTTGCTTCAGTTGTGTTCAACTCTATACGACACTATGGACTGTATCCCGCCAGGCTCCTCTGTCCATGGGATTCTCCAGGCAAGAATACTAGAGTCAGTTGCCATGCCCTCCTCCAGGGGATCTTCCCGACCCAGGGATCGAACCCACATCTCTTATGTCTCCTGTGTTGGCAGGCAGGTTCTTTCCCACTAGCGCTCCCTGGGAAGCCCCACTGTTCTTATACATGCCCGCATTTTCTGACTGCAAACCTGAGGCCTTTGTTCACTGGAGCACACTGGAAAGGCCAGGGTTTGTGCACAACCCAGGAGCAGCCCACAGCCAGTGATGGCATGTGGATACCCAGCTTCCTCTGTTGGGATGAGTCTGTTTTACGTAGTCTCCCAGAGGCCCCTGGTGAAATTGTCCTCAGAGGTAATCTGCTCCTTATTAAACCCTGCATTGACTTCCTCCCTTCTTGGGTCATTTCCCCATGCTCCTACCTCCACCTCCCAAACAAACTATTTGCATTCAAGTCTCTGTCTCAGGGACAACCCTGGCCGTTAGCAAGGTATGGTGGTCCTTCTTAAAGACTTCCTGTTCTGGCCCTGCCTAACGTGTTGCTAGCCAAGAGCACTCACTCACCTTTTGCCAATTGAGTGTATGAATGGATTTAAAAAATGCTCCATTGTACCCCTGAAATGGCACTTGAACCAGGTTCTCACAGCACAGAAAGGATTATATGTTTCGCTTGTCCATACTTGTTTCTCCCTTCTATATAAATACTTCATAGCTTCTCTCCTCTCCTCCAGCCACTAACATCTCCATCCTCATCTTTGCACTCAGCTGATAACCTCACTTCTTGTTTTACTGTGAACACAGAAATCATGGGAAGAGGAGCTTTCATGGATTCCTAGCGTGCCTACCTGCCACCTGTATCCGCGCTCTGCCTCTCCACGTGGCTTTCTGTTACTTCCGGTCAGCTGTCCACACGTCTCTCTTTCTCCTCCTCCTGGTCTTCACCCATCTACTGCCTCTGGAGAAGATGTTTCTCAGTTAAAATAGCAGCCCCTTTTACTCCCCACCCCCTAGCCTCTGCCTGCTGTTTCTCTAGAGCCCTTCTATCCACCTGGCTTCCTGCACATCATGCTTCTTTTTATTGCCGCCGCTCACCGCCCCGTTTTAAGTGTGTACTCTGTGTGAGCAGGAATCTTTAGTTTGTTTATTGCATTAAAAACTGTACACGGAAAGAAGAAAGATGGAAAGGGTGGCAGTTGTCTGAAGTGAGAGAATTAAAAACAGTTTAGAGTGTAAGACCAGAAACAGACCGTAGACATTAATCTGGTCCAAATCTCTTGTTTTATGGGTGAGGAGATGTAGGCCCAGAGGCTCTCTGGCAGTTAGATGAAGAGTGGGGATGGGAAGCTCTCAGCCTCAGCACCTCAATTTGGGGTTAATTTCGCAGCTCATTGTCACAGACCCGGCATTCCGGTCTCTCGTTCTGTGATTCTTGGGGGTTAGATTACTCTTGGTGCCTTTGGACTTTGGTCACTCTTTTCCTGCTGTGCTGTTAGCTCCCCCAAAGACCTTCAGGAGCATGAACTGGGGTTTCTTCCTCTGAAATTCCCAGCGCATAACCCGGCACTTTAAGGGATGTGAGCGGGAGACCCAGGGGAGGCCTCCTGCCCACTTCTAAACCTATGATTGTAAGAAAAGCGGTTGCTGCTGGGCATCCTCCAAGTGCCCCTACAGTACATGAGTGCATCAACCTTGGATAGTACCTGGGAAGGTAGGCACTGTTTGCCCATTTTATGGATGAGGACACTGAGGCTCAGAGTTGAGCACACTGCTGCAAGCTAGTAAGAAACGGTGCCAGGATTCATTCTCACACACATTATGGACAGAGCCATGGAGCTGAAAGGGTAGAAGAAAGATGGCAGATTAGAAAACTTGCACTTGGGCTTCCCTAGTGGCTCACTGGTAAAGAATCTGCCTGCCAATGCAGGAGATACAAGTTCGATCCCTGGTCTGGGAAGATTCCACATGCCGCGGAGCAACTAAGCCCCACGCACTGTAACTATTGCTCTAGAGCCGGGGAACCGCAGCTATCAAAGGCTTAGTGCCTAGAGCCTGTGCTCCACACAAGAGAAGCCCCTGCAATGAGCAGCCTGCACACCACAACTAGAGAAGCGCCCGCGGTGAGACGCCCCTGTTACTGCAACCAGAGAAAAGCCCGCACAGCAATGGAGACTCGGCACAGCCAAAAGAAGTGAATAAATACAATTTTTAAAGAAGAGAAAACTTGCACTTGCTGTGTGCTTTTCTCTGACACTTGGACGTCCCCCAGGAAGAGAAAAAAAAGCTGTCCTCTGAACAGGGTGAGCTCAAGGGCTCAGTCACTGAGGTGGATTCTTTCCTGAGACAGTTTGGATCAGGCAAAGGAGGGAAAAGGAAGGTGCTAGGTGTTGGAATAAGGCAGGGGGCCCAGAAGGTGTAGGGATGCGGGGATGGGAAAGCAAGACCACCATAGGCAAATTCTGCCTAGTTCACAATTTAGCTGATAGCACAGGACAAGGAGCCAAGAAATACTGATTGATTGGTTGGTTGATTCCCACTGACACATCCCACCTTGGCCTCAGAAACAGAGCCCAAGGTGTCGGACTCTCTGGATTTGGAATTTTAGCGATAACAATTTTCAAGCTGGAAGCAAATGTAGACCCACATTGAGCTGAACACTTTGCTTTGCAAGCAAATTGTACAACCTCTGTAGCCACAACATGCTTTGAGAAGCAAAGGCTGGGTTGATTTCCTGGCTGTAAAATCTCACAATGCCTCCATTGGAAGTGTTGATTGATATGCTAAGGTTCAAAAGTGAGCATCACACCTGCCTTTTCATGACAGGATAAAAAGAACTGAACAATTTTACAGGCAACTGTGTGGAGGGAGGGCTGAGCCCGCCTGCCAGGCTTGTGTGAGACCTGAGCTCTCACCACCCAGCGGATGGTCAGAGCAGAGGATGTACGAGATCTGGTCCAAAGCTCTGGCTTCACTAAACAGGAAACAGCTCATGGGCAGGCAACGCAGCCAGAGAAAGCGATCTGGTTAGAGGTCACAGGTGAACCAGAAATACACCCTGGGGCCCTTTCATGTCTGTCCCCGGGTTTCATGGGCCTTGTGCCATGACATTCTGGGGCAAAATGGACATGAGTGTGCCTGGGTACCTAAAAAGTCAACACCAAGGCCGCTATCCACACATGCTATGATATTATTAAAGGCAAGACCACGTGGGCAAAGGCTTTCGCTAGAAGTACACCTAGGAAAGGTTTCCATTTTCCTGAGCTGGAAGAACTTAAAAGGAGAACATGAAGCAAGTCTCAGGACGCTGCAGCTCATGGGACCTGTACTGGAAGACAGCTGCTCACATGGCCATTTGGAACAAGCCTACTACACAACCGCCTGGAAGAAAAGGAATATACAACAAGAGCTGACGAAGAAAAGTGCCTGAAAGTGAGGGATTGCTGTTTCTCCCCAAGCTGCTGCCTGAGTTCAGGTCTTCAACACTTCTCCCCCAGACTCTCAGAATTGCCTTGTCAAACAATGTTTACATTGAAAATATTTTAAGCTACAAGAAAATGCAGAGAAAAGCAAAACGTGCTTACCACCATAATTTAACAAACGTTTATATTCTCTCATTATATACATACATATTGTGTATGGTGGGCTTCCCAAGGGTGCTGCTGGTAAAGAACCCGTCTGCCAATGCAGGTAGATGTAAGAGATGTGGGTTTGATCCCTTGGAAGAGGGGCATGGCAACCCACTTCAGTTTTCTTGCCTAGAGAATTCCATATACAAGGGAGCCTGGCGGGCTGCAGTCTGTAGGGTCGTACAGAGACGGACATGACTGAAGCAACTTAGCATGTATGATGCACATTGTATATGATACATATAGATGTATATGCTATATACATAGAATATATACATTATATATATAATCACATCATATTCTCTATACATAGTAATATTTTATACATTCTATGTGTATTATTACAGTATATGCACATTCTGTAAGATGTTACAGAAATTCTAAATGAATTTTTTGGCCAACCCAATACTAATACATTAGGCATATAATCTTACTGATGAAGCCTCTTTCTACCTCCCTGTCATCCTATTCCCATCCTTCCCTCCTCTCCCTTTACTACTAGCCTGAAATTTCTCCTTCCCAGCTGTGTCATATGATTGATCTCATACTGGATATACTTTTTGCAACTTTTTTCATTCAACACTATGTTATTAAGCTATAATCCATGTTGATACATGTTGATCTAGTTTATTCTTTTCATTGAATTGATTTTAATTTCATGACCCCATTGTAAAGTCTGTTATTTTAGTTTTCTAGGGCTGCCATAATGAAGTATCACAGACTGGATGGCTTAAACAGTAGACATTTGTATCCTGGTGGTTCCAGAGGCTAGAAGTCTAAGAGCAAGGCGTTGGTAGCATTGGGTGTTTCTGAGGCCTCTCCTCTTGGCTTGAAGTTGGCATTACTTCCCCGTGTCCACACGTGGTCTTCCCTCTGTGTTTGTCTGTGTCCTTATCTCCTCTTATAAGGACACCAGTCACAGTGGATAAGGACCCACCCTCCTGACCTCACTGTGACTTAGTTACCTCTTTAAAGAGTGTGTGCGTGCATGCTCAGTTGTGTCTGACTCTTGGTGATCCTGTGGACCGTAGCCCGCCAGGCTCCTCCGTCCATGGAATTTTCCAGCCAAGAATATTGGAGTGGGTTGCCATTTCCTTCTCCAGAAGGTCTTTCCAGTCCTCTTTAAAGACCTCATCTCAAAATATAGTTACATTCTGAGGTAGTGAAGGGTTAAGCCTTCAATAAATGAACATTGGACTTCACATATGCAAGCTTCAATATATGTCCCTTGGGGGACACATTTCAGTACAAACAGCTATTATAACTATTCTTTTTACAAACAACACTGTAATGAGCATCTTCGTATATGTCTCTGTGAACCTATGGTAGAATTTCTGTGGGGCCAATACTGAAAAGTGGAGTCCTGGATGCAAAAGTGTACACAATGAAAGTTTATTAGATGTTGACAAATTGCTTCCCAAAGCTGGCCTATAATTTATCCTCTCACTCTCAGCATGTGAGTATTTCATGTATGCTTGGTATTGTCAGACTCTTGGCAATCTGATCATTGTGAAAAGACAGCACTCTGTGGTCTTAATTTTAATTTCCTTGATTGCTAGTGAGGTTTACAAACATTTACTGGCCACTCATGTTTTCTGATCTACAAATTGCTTGTTCACATCCTTACCTATTTTCCTATTCTGCTTTTACCTTATTGATGAGCAGGAAATTGATACCTATTCTAGATACCAGTCCTCAGTTAACTATATTCATCTCTTATTAGATCGCCTGGCTTCCACTGTCTCCATTTTTCAATTCCTCTCTAAGGATCTTTACCCTCCTTTGTTCAAGCTGGCTTTAGAAAAGTCAGAGGAACCAGAGATCAAATTGCCAACATCCACTGGATCTTCGAAAAAGCAAGAGAGTACAAGAAAAACATCTATTTCTGCTTTATTGACTATGCCAAAGCCTTTTTGTGGATCACAAGAAACTGTGGAAAATTCTGAAAAAGATGGGAATACCAGACCACCTGACCTGCCTCTTGAGAAACCTATATGCAGGTCAGGAAGCAACAGTTATAACTGGACATGGAACAACAGACTGGTTCCAAATTGGAAAAGGAGTATGTCAAGGCTGTATATTGTCACCCTACTTATTTAACTTATCTGCAGAGTACATCATGAGAAACGCTGGGCTGGATAAAGCACAAGCTGGAATCAAGATTACTAGGAGAAATATCAATAACCTCAGATATGCAGATGACACCACCCTTATGGCAGAAAGTGAAGAGGAACTCAAAAGCCTCTTGATGAAAGTGAAAGAGGAGAGCGAAAACATTGGCTTAAAGCTCAAAATTCTGAAAACTAAGATCATGACATCTGGTCCCATCACTTCATGGCAAGTAGATGGGGAAACAGTGGAAACAGTGTCAGACTTTGTTTTTTTGGGCTCCAAAATCACTGCAGATGGTGACTGCAGCCATGAAATTAAAAGACGCTTACTCCTTGGAAGGAGAGTTATGACCAACCTAGACAGCATATTCAAAAGCAGAGACATTACTTTGCCAACAAAGGTCCATCTAGTCAAGGCTATGGTTTTTCCAGGGGTCATGTATGGATGTGAGAGTTGGACTGTGAAGAAAGCTGAGTGCCAAAGAATTGATGCTTTTGAACTGTGGTGCTGGAGAAGACTCCTGAGAGTCTCTTGGACTGCAAGGAGATCCAACCGGTCCATTCTAAAGGAGATCAGTCCTGGGTATTCTTTGGAAGGAATGATGCTAAAGCTGAAACTCCAGTACTTTGGCCACCTCATGCGAAGAGTTGACGCATTGGAAAAGACTCTGATGCTGGGAGGGATTGAGGGTAGGAGGAAAAGGGGATGACAGAGGATGAGATGGCTTGATGGCATCACCGACTCGATGGCTGTGAGTTTGAGTGACCTCCGGGAGTTGGTGATGGACAGGGAGGCCTGGCGTGCTGTGATTCATGGGGTCACAAAGAGTCAGACACGATTGAGCGACTGAACTGAACTGAACCCTCTTTTGAGAGACCACAGGATAAAACTCAGACTCAGCAGAGCCTTCCAGGCCCTCACAATCTAGCTGGAACCTTACTTCCCAGCCTTACTTCCTCCCCACTCTCCCTAGATTCCCACTGCTGAGGATCTTTGCATGTTACTCCTGCTGCCTGGATGCCTGGTTTCTCCTTTGATTACTGCAGAAATCACATCCTTTCATATCCGGCTCTGATGTCAGCTCATGTAGGGAACACCCCAAAGTCCTTGGGCAGAGACAGAGGACAGCTTCTGCATACCATCACCAAGGTACCTGCCACCTGCACCAGGGGCTTGTAGATGAGTTCCGTTTCCTCAGCCAAAACCTGAGCCCTACCAAAAGCAAGCAAATCCCCCCTATTCATCTTCGTGTTCTCCATACTGGTACATGCTAAGAGCTCGATATTGGCTCAGTTTTATTTTTTAAATTCTGAGATATTATTTGAGAGAATACAGTTGTTCGTGAGTAGGCAGCAGTAAATAGAATTGCTTGGTTCATTCTTCCTGCCTGAAATTCACTCATTTATCCCCAAAGTCATAAACTTAGGTTCACAAAACAAGCTCCACAGGGTATAGAATGGGAGAGATGAAGCTTAGCAACAGCGTGAGGCCAGAATAGGGGAAGTTAGGAGGAAGCCCATTATGAGTGAACTCTGAGGAGTGGTTCTAGGAAAACTACAGCAATGTTGAGACAGGGTAATGAAAGTGTAGCATCTAGAAGGAGAAAATAGTTCTAGTCTTCTCTCATCAAGCCACTGTTGGACCTGTGTTCTAAGCACTACACTTTCAAGGGCAGGGGGTGGGGGTGGACACAGACCATCTACAATACTTTCACGAGAGAGGAGTAAAGGGGTAAGAACCCACATCGTCTGAGGCAGGATGGACAGAGCCAGGGCTATTTATCCTGGAGGACACTGAGTGTTAACTTCTCTTCAAATACAGTGTGCAAGGGGGTTGCCTTTTGGAACAGGGAACAGAAATGTCCTATATCACTGCACAAGATACAAGCAAGACTGATGAAAGAAATTTACAAAAAGATTTCTGCCAGCTAGAGTAAGAAATTTTAGGCATCTGGAGGATTAGAAGATGGTTTGGCTACTTTGAGGAGTGAGGAGTGCTCTGTTGGGAGAATTATTTATGCAGTGGCTGGGTGGTAAGGCATAATGTTCAGGGGGCTTGTGGATCAAATGGTGATTTGGTTTGAATTAAAGGACTGTTAAGGTCTTTTCTTATGCTTGAGCCAGTGTGGCTCAGATTGTAAGAAATCTGCCTGGAATACAGGAGACCCAGGCTCTATCCCTAGGTCCAGAAGATTCCCTGGAGAAGAGAATAGCTACCCACGCCAGTATTCTTGCCTGGAGGATTTCATGGGCAAAGGAGCCTGGCAGGCTATAGTCCAAGTGCTCACTAAGAGTTGGACACAACGAACACTTTCACTTTAAGGTCTTTTCTAAGCTGAAATTTCCCAAGTCCATGACTTTGAATCAGATAGATCTACATGGGAGACCAGAGTCTCAAAGCATCTTTGAGTCTTATTAAATGAAAGTTACTCTCTGACAGGCAGGACCTCTGGCTGACAGTCTTTCACTGACCGCTACCCCACTCAAGTCCTGACACCTTCTTAAACAATTCCATAGCTCGATACATGTCTCAGACAATACTGTCTGTGCTTCCCCCACTTTACTGTCTTGATTGGATACTCATGTGGCCACGCCCAGTGGTTCTCTGATTTTAATGTAAACTAAAACAGTCCGGAAAGCTTGACAAAAGCACAAATTCCTGGGGTGTAGGAGTGGAGCACAGGATCTAGGCTTAAGCCACCCAGCGAACTGAACTCCCATGGCCCTCGTGATGGGTCTAGGGACTTGCAAGTGAGAAAATCAGAGCTGATGAGCTCTCATGAGACACTTTAGGATAGATGGTGACACTCTTCCATTGGCTGAGACATCATTAGGTCCGAGGCTGCCACCATAGCCATTTTGTCACCAAGAGGAGAGAAGAAGCAAAGTCAGGAGGTGGGAAGATGCAGTTGAGACTATAGAGAACCTTATTCTCATGACGTAATTTGAGTTCTGAATCAGAATATCACTGAAGCCAGACTATCCTGGGTTTTGTGGCGAGCTGAGTGAATTAATTCCGTCTTTTGTTTAAGGCATGTGAATTGGGTTTTCTGCCACCTGAAAGTTCTTAAGTGATACAGACTCAAACACCATTCTTCGTGGGTAGATCTGATTGAAAAGCGTGTTTAGTTGTCTGCCTTGCGTCCTTGCAAAGCTGCAGGTTGCTGTGCTGGCTTCAGTGGGTCAGCGTCGGTTATGGGTTTAGGATCCATTAGGTGCCGAGCATTCTACTAGGGGCCACAAGTGATCAACAGAAGACTTGATTCTTCCCCTCAAAGAGTTTATGCTCTCCTAGCTGCAAGACAAATATGAGGCAAGTGTCAGGGGAGTGATGTAGGGGTAGGATTTTTTGGGGGGTGGGTCTCTGTAGACTGGGTTAAGTCAAGGAAAACTTCATGGACAAGAGTACGAAAGAAAGGAAAGAGGCTTTATTAAAAGCTGGAACACCATCTCCAAGCACCTTATGTAAACTATGAGGAATATATGGGCCATAGAATAGAAACAGAATTAAGTAAAATTCCATATAATTATATCTCATAGTAGGCTTTGGATGATATAATTATACAAGCAGATGTATCCTGGATGCTAGATGAAATAACCTAAGAGTCAAGGAATTAGAGACCTGTTTGTTTACTAGTATACTGACCCTTTGTGGCTGGCAGTGGCTTAAAATGTTTAATTGGATAAATTGTATGTTTTGAAAGTTTTCAGGTTCTATGTGTTTCTGCAGCTTTGCAGGTTAATTGCTCTGTTAATTCTGGAACAAGGCTTGCCTCCTCTAAAACTGATGGTAGATTTAATCTTCATAGACTTTTACTTTCCTAGGAAAGTTGAGATAGAGTCAACTTTGAACCTGCTCTGTGCTCGTTCCTGATTTTAGAGTGAGGTAGAAGGGTCCCATATGTTGGGCTTGCTCTCTAACCTCTTAAACTGGGAGGATCCCACTTCCCACCATCACTGAGAACCCAGGGACAGTACCTGAAAAGTCATTTCCAGCTCTTCATCAGGTGATTTGAAATCTTGGTGCCAGCTAGTCCCATATTATTCCTTGTATAAAACCAGCAGACTTTTGTTTTACTTGCTTCTTCTCTACCTATACAGCTAATTCTTAAGGATTTTGCCGAAATAGTCCTTTTTTTTTTTGCCACACTGATGTCTATCACCCTCTCCCATCCTAAAGCCTCATCCGGTCCTTTGTACATAGTAGGTACTCAATATGAGTTTGCTAGGAATTCCCTGGTGGCTTGGTGGTTAGGATTCTGGACTTTCACTGTGTGAAAAGTGAAAACCCAGGTGGCCTGGGTACAATTCCTGGTTGGGAAACTGAGATCCCACAAGCCACATAGCATGGCCAAAAAAAAAAAAAAAAAAAAAACCACACAAAAACCCAACAACAAAGGAGCTTGCTAAAGAAATGGATGTATACATTTAATTCTGCCACCAGTGTTTGGAAATTCATCTTACTCCTGGCTAATGAGAATTACTCCAGGAATCTGGATCATAGTGAACAGGTCTTTACTCTCCTCCTGTGTTACATTTCCATGTCCAGGTGGGTCCCTGGGAACCCCACTTCCCTGAGAGTTCCCTCTTCAATCACTGACCCCCAGGCTTGGGATTTGTTTGTCACTGCTCCTGGAATGTTCTCCAGCAAGTCCTTTTCCCCTGGTCATCATCTTTATCTTCAGAGTGGAATTTGTCAATGACTAGCAAGGCTCTCTTGCTCATATGTCATATGTTATTAGGCTAAAAGGCCCCATCACCACTAGCAATGAGCTAAGGAGGATCACAGGATTAGCAGGGATAGACATCTACATCTTACTCCAGAAAATAAATACAAATGGATGTTTTATGGTGGTTCCCCCGGCAAATGACCATGCCTACAACAGCCTATCTCTGATGCCAGAATTTTCATCTTTTGGGGTTAAAGTACTGTTTCATGTTAAACTAAAGACTCTTTGCACCCATCTCATTAAATTATGATCATATATTATTCTCTTAATGTGAATGAGTTTGTGTGGGCTTTCAAGTGTGCAGATGACAGGAAGTGGGAGAGACTGATTAATCAGAATATGCTGATAGAGTGGAGTGGTCCAAAGGATCAGGATGCCTGGAGGTCGCCGGTGGGAAGAATGTGAGGAAGCAGTCTTCAGCCTTAAGTTTGGAATGAGGGGTGTAACGGAGTCATTGAACCTGGATTAATAAGCCTCATTCCTACCTTCCTTTAGTTACTCAATACACTTTCACCAAGCGGATAATGGGGTAGATCATTTTATAGCTAAACTGTGGCATATTTTAGGGTGGAAGCAGTCACTATTAATATCTATGCTGGGATAACAGGCAAACCTAGATATATAGTCACCTTAATGACATCTGTAAGACTTCATGCAGGACAGACAGAATTACCTGATGCATTAAGAAACCTGTAAATGAGACGGAAAATATGACATGGTGATAAGAACAATACAGAGCTTTTTTTTGGTTTGTTTTTAATTTACCAGGCACTGTGATAAGTAACTCATCTAATCCTTCCTGTGGTTACTTATGTTATACCCATTACACAGATGGGGAAACTTGCCAACATCCCAAGGCTGAGCAGAGATGGAGCCAGAAGTCCAAGGATGGGGGGTTGGCTCCTGAGTCAGGCTCTTCTGCACCAAGAGAAGAAGAGATGCAGCACAGAGAGGGTTTCAAGGAGGGGGTTCCAAGGAGGGAGGCAAGCTTCCATTTGGGGAAAACAAGTTAGGTTTCCTGGCAAAGGGAGCATTTAGTCTGTTCTGTGAAGGAGCTGGGAGGAGAAGAGAAAGTGGAAAAATGGTGGAAATACAGGCATAGAAGCAGAACAAACAAACAAACAAACAAACATGGGCATATTTGCAAACAGAAAGAATTAGCTTTTGGCTAGGGCATTTGGAATAAACAAAAATTAACAATTATTGAAAGTGAAAGACGCTCAGTTGTGTCCGACTGTTTGTGACCCCAGGGACTATACAGTCCCTGGAATTTTCCAGGCCAGAATACTGGAGTGGGTAGGCTTTCCCTTCTCCAGGGAATATTCCCAACCCAGGGATCAAACCTAGGTCTCCCACATTGCAGGCGAATTCTTTACCAACTGAGCTATCAGGGAAGCCCTTGAAGATTATTTTGAAGAAAATTAGAGGTACCAAAAGAACATTTCATGCAAAGATGGGCACAATAAAGGAGAGAAATGGTATGGACCTATCAGAAGCAGAAGATATTAAGAAAAGAACACACAAGAAGAACTACACAAAAAAGATCTTCATGATCCAGATGACCATGATGGTGTGATCACTCACCTAGAGCCAGACATCCTGGAGTCCGAAGTCAAGCAGGCTTTAGGAAACATTGCTACAAATAAAGCAGGTGGAGGTGATGGAATTTCAGCTGAGCTATTTCAAATCCTAAAAGATGATGCTGTAAAAGTGCTGCACTCAATATGCCAGCAAATTTGGAAAACTCAGCAGTGGCCACAGGACTGGAAAAGGTCTGTTTTCATTCCAATCCCAAAGAAAGGCAATGCTAAAAAATAGTCAAACTACCTTATAATTGTACTCATCTCACATGCTAGCAAAGTAATGCTCAAAATTCTCTAAGCCAGCCTTCAACTGTACGTGAATCAAGAACTTGCAGATGTTCAAGCTAGATTTAGAAAAAGCAGAGGAACCACAGATCAAATTGCCAAGATCCGTTGGATCAGTGAAAAAGCAAGAGAGTTCCAGAAAAACATCTACTTTTGCCTTATTGACTAAACCAAAGCCTTTGACTGTGTGTATCACAACAAAC
This sequence comes from Tragelaphus eurycerus, assembly GCA_935064755.1. Lineage (NCBI taxonomy): Eukaryota > Metazoa > Chordata > Mammalia > Artiodactyla > Bovidae > Tragelaphus > Tragelaphus eurycerus. Next base: position 16,394,293 of record CAKXYN010000027.1, on the reverse strand, counting down.
TGGAAAATTCTGAAAGAGATGGTAATACCAGACCACCTTACCTGCCTCCTGAGAAATCTGTTTGCAGGTCAAGAAGCAACATTTAGAACTGGACATGGAACAATGGATTGGCTCCAAATTGGGAAAGGAGTACATCAAGGCTGTATATTGTCACTCTGCTTATTTAACTTATATGCAGGGTACATCATGGGAAATGCTGGGCTGGATGAAGCACAGCTGAAATCAAGATTGCTGGGAGAAATATCAATAACCTCAGATATGTAGATGACACCACCCTTATGGCAGAAATCAAAGAGGAATTAAAGAGCCTCTTGATGAAAATGAAAGAGGAGAGTGAAAAAGCTGGCTTAAAACTCAACATTCATGTCATCTGGTCCCATCACTTCATGGCAAACAGATGGGGAAGCGACGGAAACAGTAAGAGACTTTATTTTCTTGGGCTCCAAAATTACTGCAGATGGTGACTGCAGCCATGAAATTAAAAGACGATTGTTCCTTGGAAGAAAAGCTATGACAAACCTAGATAGCATATTAAAAAGCAGAGACCTTACTTTGCCAACAAAGGTCTGTCTAGTCAAAGGTATAATTTTTCTGGTGGTCATGTATGGATGTGAGAGTTGGACCATAAAGAAAGCTGAGTGCTGAAGAAGTGATGCTTTTGAACTGTGGTGTTGGAGAAGACTCTTGAGAGTCCCTTGGACTGCAAGGAGATCAAACCAGTCAATCCTAAAGGAAATCAGTCCTGAATATTCATTGGAAGGACTGATGCTGAAGTTGAAACTCTAATACGTTGGCCACCTGATGCAAAGAACTGACTCAGCAGAAAAGACCCTGATGCTGGGAAAGATTGAAGGCAGGAGGAAAAGGGGACGACAGAGGATGAAATGGTTGAACGGCATCACCGACCCAATGAACATGAGTTTGAACAAGCTCTGGCAGTTGGTGATGGACAGGGAAGCCTGGCGTACTGCAGTCTATGGGATTGCAAATAGTTGGACTTGACTGAATGACTGAAGTGAACAATTATTGAGGGGTCACTAAGAACTGTGTATTTTGATCAGCATCGCAACCCTTTGACATTGCAGCTATTTTTTATTCCCATCTTACAGATGAGGAGACTGAGGCTGAGAGAAGTTAATTAGCTGCAGGTCAATCAGCTGGTAAGAAGCTCTTTCTGGTAATCCAACTCCAGAAGGCACACTCTCAGTCCTTATAGTATAACATCTTCTTGTAGGGTGGGTGACATGCCTGAAAGAGAAATTTCAACTAGGCTGAGAGGACTTAATTTATCATGGACATGGGGTAAAGAATACGGAAGGGTAAAGGGCCAGGCTTTTGACACACTGTGCTGGGTGGGAAGAATCAGGGAAGTTTATTTTCATGGGGCTGTGTTGGTGTTTCATTTGTTGGAGGAGGGAGTCTTTGTTGTGGGTGTCCTACAACAAATCTAATTCAGGAACTCTAGTAATTTCTCATCGGAGAAGGCAATGGCACCCCATTCCAATACTCTTGCCTGGAAAATCCCATGGATGGAGGAGCCTGGTAGGCTGCAGTCCATGGGGTTGCTAAGAGTTGGATACGACTGAACAACTTCATTTTCACTTTTCACTTTCATGCATTGGAGAAGGAAATGGCAACCCACTCCAATGTTCTTGCCTGCAGAATCCCAGAGACGGGGGAACCTGGTTGGCTGCTGTCTATGGGGTCACACAGAGTTGGGCATGACTGAAGTGACTTAGCAGCAGCAGCAGCAGCAACAACAATTTCTCATGGAGCCTACTGTATGGCTTCAGTTTCCCTTTATATAAACAAATGAGATTCTCTGAGCAAGGGATTGAGGATACTAGAATATTAAGTAACTTGGCTCTGTCAAGATGGTCAGGAAGTGAGATGAATGTACATCATTACAGTCTCTTAAGTGGCTGGGTATCTGCTGTCACTCACTTCCACTGAAAAATCTGGTTCCCTCAAAATTCTTTGAAGAGAAGTTAGAGAAGGGAAAGGGGATCATGATCTTGATGTCTTTTGAATTAGATGGAAAAGACTTCCTTTTTATGGCTGCAAAGTAATGTTCCCCAGCCAGGCTGAGGAGGTTGAAGGTCAGTTTGCAGATGAGTCAGGAAAGAAAAGGCTCACTGCCAGGCTCCTCTGGTAGGACTGTATTCCTGTTTCAGCAAACACCAGCTCCACTGGGGCTTTCAAAACTTGGATGGGTCTTCCTGTGCCTGGAGGGTAGACCATGTTGGTAAAACCTGGATGGGCTAGTTGTTATTCAGTTGCTAAGTTTTGTACAACTCTTTGTGACCCCATGGACTGCAGCAAGCCAGGCTCCTCTGTCCTTCACTGTCTCCAGGAGTTAGCTCCATTTCACCTCCATTGAGTTGGTGATGCTATCTAACCATCTCATCCTCTGTTGCCCCCTGCTCATCTTCTGGAGTGTAGACTGTGTTGGTAAAAGCCTGAGGGGTCTTCCCATGCCTGGAGGCCTGGACTGCACTGGCTTGAATTTTGTTGCTGCTTTCCTTGGGCACTGTGCCTGTGGGACTGGGTTGCACTCACCTGGTCCAATGATCAGGGTTCCCAGAAGGTTTAGCAACATCTCAGATCTAATAGCACTTGATTGTAAGCTAGTACATTTTTCTGTAGAAATCAACTCTTCAGTTAAAAAATAGTACCTATTCCCTAACATGTGTGGTACAGCTGTGAGCAAGAGTTAGCAGAATACAAATACATATCTAAGTGCAATTGGTAATTTTCCAAACACTATCAATCACTGCTCAGTTGTCCTCAGGTTTTCCTTTCTGCTTTAAAGAGAAACTTTATCCGCTTATTTATTTATCCAACAATTAGTTAATAAATGCTTCCTGAGTAAGAGACTAAGCTTGCTGGTGGGGTCGATTGAAAAGCTCCCTGACCTCATGGAGCTTGTAGTCAGAGGGGGAGTGAGGGGTGAAGCAGACAATCACATAGGCAACAAATAAAAGTCTCGAGAAAATCTACAAGGAGGTGATGTGTTTAAAGCATCCAACCTTCCAGCTTGCATGCGTGGTCTGGGTAAACATGTTCACCTGAAATTTTTTCTCTATAAAACTTCAAGTTTTATACCATTGTTTCTGAAAGGCCATTTCTAGTGTGATTATAATGCTCAGTGGTTGCAGCAAATCTTTTCATTGGGTTGACTTATTTGCCCCGAAAGTATGATAAATTCCAGCCTGATTCCTGGAGCATTTCAAGAGATGTTTTGTGATGAACCCAGAGAGACCAAGCTAGAGAACCCTTTTTTCTCACCCTGCTGCCGAAGCAGCTGTGAGTGGCTGAAACGAGCCCACCAGCAGCTGCCGCCACCTCTCTCAGGGGGTGCCAGCTGCAGTGAACTCAGTGAAGGGGAGGGGCTTGTCTGCTGGCAGCTTCCAGATAAATTGGATGAATTAGGGAGGGATAAAGATTTTCTTCCCCCCGATACTGCAAGGATGATACATGAGGTAGTGCATGGCATTTCTCTCCTTGCCCATCTGAGTCCCAGGTCTCGGCTCCATCACTGCCTTCCCCTCCCAGGTTCTGAGCCAATCCAAGAGAACTCCAGGGCAGGGTTAGCTAGACTCTTGCCACTTCAACCTTTGACAATTTCCAACTCTTCTACCATAAGTCTCATTGGTTTCTGTGATATGGGCTCCAAATAGAAACTCAACCGGAAAGAGGAGAGCAAGTCCTGGATTCACTACCACTTTGAACGGGGACATGAAATATGAGAATGATGGCTGCTCTCTTATCCTTGTCAGCTGCCACTGCTCTTTTGTAGAGATGGAGGAATGGAAGGAGTGACCCTGTGTGTCAGAAAATCTGAGTGGGCCAGCAGGTTCTGGCAGCGTGGTCCAGAGGCAGCTTCTAGGAACCTCCGTGTTCCCTCCTGTATTCTACAGGTGAATGGTTCAGTACCTGATGAGAGTCTCGGAGTTCCTGCCGCACACTGTGCACTGTCCCCGGTGCTCAAGACGCAGAGATGAAAAGGGCCTTGTCTCTGCCCTCAGGCTGCTCGCAGTGTATCAAAGGCTACACAGGATATGTTTTGGAGGCTCTCTGTGGATGCTGAAGCGTGGAGACTGGGATGGGGAAGGAGGGGCGGGGGAGCCTTCCTCCACTGCAGAGGAAATTTTAGTGGAAGCTTTCCAGAGTTGCTGCAGATGAAAACTGAGGGTGTATCACAGCACTGGGTGAGCGCAGGACACCACAGAGGCCGGGTGAGTTGGTCACATGCTCTGGCTAGGTGAGCACAAGCCCCAAGGGGCACCCTCCTGTGGGTCGGAAGCAGCCAGGGTGAGAGATAACCAGATGCAGGCCAAACGGCTTCAGGGTCTGTGTGGTCAGGCCCCCAGTCAGTGATGGAAATATTGGCAGGAGTCCCTGGCGCTGGGAAATGGTATTGGAGATCCAGGTGAGGGATTTGAAGGAGGCTGGGCGGATTCTGGAGGGGACCTTCCGGTGGAAGCTTAGTGTCTGGTGATCTAGGTGACGCAGCTTCCGCTGAGCTTCAGAACCCGACCTCGCCAGCTCCTTGATTTTGACTCTGTGAGACCTAAGCAGAGAACCTAGCCAAGCTCTCAGACTTTAAAAATAACAATTACTTACTTATTTATTTTTGGCTGTGCTAGGTCTTCGTTGCTGCACATGGACTTTTCTAGTTGTGGCAAGCGGGGGGGCTACTCTTTCTTGTGATGCTCAGGCTTCTCACTGAGGTGGCTTCTCTTCTTGCGGAGTACGGGATCTTAGGCATGTGGGTTTCAGTGGTTGTGGCGCATGGGCTTAGCTGCCTCTTGGCGTGTGGATTCTTCCCAGACCAGGAACAGAGCCTGTGTTCCCTACATTGTCAGGTGGATTCTTTTTTTTTTTAAAGATGATTTGCAGTGATCTTTCTAAAATTTATTTATTTTTAATTGAAGGATAATTGCTTGACAATACTGGTTTGATCTCTGCCATACATCAACATGAATGAGCCCTAGGTATACATACGGTTCCTCCCTCCTGAACCTCCCTCCCACCTCCCACCCTTTCCCAGCCCTCTAGGTTGTTACAGAGCCCCAGTTTGGGTTCCCTGAGTGATACAGCAAATTCCTATTGGCTATCTATTTTAAATATGGTAGTGTATATACTTCCATGCCACTCTCTCCATTCATCTCACCCTCTCCTTCCTCCCCAGTCCATGCCCATAAGTCTCTTCTCTATGTCTACGTCTCCATTGTTGGTCAGGCAGATTCATAACCACTGAGCCACCAGGGAAGTTGAGCCCTCAGACTTCTGACTGGGAGATAATCAATGGGTACTGTTTTAAGCCTCTACGTTTGTGGTCAGTTGTAAGCAGAGAAAATGAACCTGGGGGCCACAACAGCATGGAAGCAGGACAGCTGTCTGGCAGGACACACTTCTAAAACAGGATGACACACCCCTTGGATTTGTCCCTTACTTCCACGGTGAGGTTGGAGGCTGCGGCCAACATGGTATGACTCAGCCTCACCTGTGCTGAGATCATGGCTGCTAGCTCCCCCAGCATGGGGCAGGGGGCCGGCATGGGGGCAGGACTGTTCTATTTTCAGAGTGGTTTGTGACTGTGAATTTCCAAACAGAGGAAAGCCTGGAGCCCCCAAGTGGGTCTGTAAGGGGTCAGCGATCTCCCCCTGGCCAGTTATCCTCCTGAACTGAACTGTGATTGGATGTTCACAAGAAACGTGGTCTCTGTGGAAGTCTTCAGGTCTTAACAAGATGTCCAAGGCCATCTGTGGCTCCATGTTATCTCCACCCCAACACAAGGTGCACTCTTGAGATCATGCCAACTTTTATGATGCATTATGATGCATCTTATGATGCATTTTATGATGCAACTTTTACTCTTCATTAAGCTCAGGCATTATCCGTCTTCATGAGTTCACTATTAAATACACGGAGCTAGTTTTCTATTATTATCTCCTCCAAGGAAGTAGCTTATCAGCTTCTCAGTTTCTTTCCAGCTCCAGAATGGGAAATGAAGAGAAAGTTTTAGGAGGAGATTGTGGAGACATGAGCCCAGAGCCCCAGGATTGGAGGAGCCTGAATGTCATGTGGTTCAACCTTCCGTTTGTGGCAGCCTCTGGGTGGGGTGATGGTTCCAAGCTCTCCTGGAATGATTCTAGTGACAGCAGTTTCACTGCTGACCAGCAAAAGCAACGTACTTTTGAGACTCAAATAGACATGCCCTCCTGGTTGATGCCTTTCCCTATAGCTTCTATACTTGGTACATCCCTACCTCTTGGAGCCTCATAAACCCTTGTCCTTCATATTCATTCACTCAACACAACCCCCTTTACTCAGTGCCTGATTTGGGATGGGCAAGGAGAGGGGTTTTGAGAGAGTACAAGTACAAGTACTTGAGTACAAGACTCAAGTACAGCACTGGCAGCAAAGATGGAAGCTCGATGCTTGAGGAGGGCATCGGCCCCTCTCCAAATCCCTCTTCTCTGATGGGACAACCGTGAGCCTCTCAGAGTCTTCACTGACACTGTTGGGAGTCCCTTCAAAGAGGAACTCATCATGGTGGTTCTTTTCTATACTTGCTCAGTCAGAAGCCCCGCCTTGTTCTCTCAACGCTCAGGGCTCCTAGACTGAAAGTGATCCTCCAAGGGGCTCTGCCCAGCACGCAGCAGAGTGGGTGCATGCTAGCTGCTCTCCTGGTGTCCACCTGGCCAAGACTATAGGGACATCACAGGCAGCCATGAAATCCATGCTGTGCCTCAAGTTTCCTCTTTTATAAAATGGGGAGGATAACAGTTCCTACGTTATACAAATGCTTGAAGATGAAATGAGTTAACACATGTAACGTGCATTGCACAGTGCCTGGCACAAGGTAAAAGCTCCATCAACACCATCATCATTGTTATCATCACCATCATCATTATCAACAGCACCATCACCACCATCATCCTACTAGCCACGCCTTTGGAGCCAATGGAAACTGATACTCTTCTCTTTTCCCTTGGTGTCTGCATTTGTCTTCCCTGGCTCCCATCTGGTCTGCTGAGATAACAGAAATAGCCACCCTACATTGAACACCGCACATGTTTCACTCATCACCCTCTTGTGATCATACATCAGCCCTGGGAGGTAGATGTTATTATCTCCAGTGTACAGACTAGGCAATTGGGTCTTTGAGAGATATAAGTGGCCCAGTGCTACAGAGATGGTGAATACCAGAGTCCAGGATGAAAACCCAGATCTAGATGTTTCTGCCGTATTTATTATCTGCTGGGTGACAGAGTCAGTGCCTGTCACCAACACATATTCTCAAAGTGAAAAATGAAGTCGCTCAGTCGTGTCCAACTCTTTGTGACCCCATGGACGGTAGCCTACCAGGCTCCTCCATCCATGGGATTTTCCAGGCAAGAATGCTGGAGTGGGTTGCCATTTCCTTCTCCAGGAGATCTTCCCAACCCAGAGGTTAAACCCAGGTCTCCTGCATTGTAGGTAGATGCTTTGCTGTCTGAGCCACCAAGGAAGTCCAATTCCCTATTGGTGGGCAAAGTGGGTCTCCTTCATCCTTGTCCAGATTGTTGCCCAAAGTTGTGAAGTCCCACAGGGCTCCAGATGGCAACTGGTAAGGACAGGCCTAAGTAGGTTGTGTAGAGAGGGCTTGGGGAATCATTAAGTGACAGAAGCCACAGGTGAGGGAAGGAGAGGAAGATAGGACTGGGAGAGACTCTGAAACCAGAATACCTGGGGTCAGGACCACCACCCACTGGCAGTGTGACCTCTGGGTCTCAGTGGGTTTAGCTGTAAAATGGAGAATCAAATAATGGGACTTACTTTGTTGGCTGGTTGTGAGATTTAAGTGAGATAAATATTATAGTTTTTGCTGCAGAGCTCAATCTATGTAAGCCATTATTATTATTGTTATTATTATTACTATAGTTTCCCAAGCATCATCAATGACTAAGGCACAGACTGGCAGCCAAGCGAAGAGTTGAGGCTGGGGGCAGACTGCTCCCCGCAACCTCGCCTTCTCCTTCCTGGCTCTCACCCACTTAGAGCCAGGCCCCAGCACCCACCCCTGTCAGGCCAGGGTGCCTCCTTCCCTAAGCACGTGCACCTCAGAAATGCCACACACGTTGCCGAGAAACCACCTTCCCCATCTATTTTAAAACCTTGTCAGGCTTTCTGTTTAATGTTTTAAAAGGCTATGTTCTAAAGAGGGACATGGTTAAGAAAATTATGGCACATCAACCTGATGGGATATTAAGCAGCCATTAAAGGGATAATTATGAGGATTGTGTAGCAAAATGGAAAATGCTTACAGATTAATATGAAATGGAAAAACAGCATAAAAAATTGGATCACATAGTGATTGCAACTAATCAAAACCACATCCCTGTGAACCAACACAGGAAAATAGCATCTCTTGTCCTTCCTTTATTGCTCTTCTCCCTTTCTCTCCTTCCCTCCCTCCTGTCCTCCCCCACTTCCAATCTTCCCTTCCTTTCATTTAACAGTAGTTTACTGAGCTTCTGCACTATGTAGACACTACGCTCATTACCTGATTTAGAAAGGTGAAAAGACAGCTTCTGCCCTCAAGAAGTCTAACCAGAGAGATGAATCTGAAAACAAATAATCTTGACAGTTCAGAATTTAAATAATTCAATGTGACAAGGAAAGCATTAACTCTGCTGAGGGGAATCAACAACGCTTCCCTAATTGGTAACCCACTGGTTGAGTTGGAAGGTGCTCAGTTGGAGGGGAAGAGGGTTCCAAGTGGAGGGACCAGCGTGTACAAAGGCACAAATGTGGAAAAACAGGGCTCCACCTCTTTGGACTTCTGGTCCACCTGCCCTGAGTTCTGTGTCCAGCAGGGAGGTGAAGGGACTGTACCTCTGATGTTACTCCCATGGATCAGGGGTGCCTCAACCCCATAATTGTATTTAGGATTCCATTATAGCCCCTGCATTCAGAAATTTATCAGAATAATGTGAATCCACCTGATAGCTTCATAAGCTCTGTGGATATGAGTGTGGGGAGAAGCTACATGGAGCTCCTAGCCCCTCTGGTTATCCCCATCACCCAGAAAGCTAGTTGGAAATAGACGTTTGCCTCTGTTCCGGGTATTTTGGAGTTACCAATCAGGTTCATTAGCCGCATTTCAGGAGCAAGGAAATTATAGCATAGGGAGGGGAAACTGGTGATTCACCTTGCAAATTACTGGCCTGAACTCAGTTCTTCTGGCTCCAGAGCCAGTGCTCTTTGTTATACTCATGTCACTCTTCCTGTGGAGAATAGCCTGACCATTCCCCTCCTCTACCCATGACCATCACCTCTCTGGTTGCTCTATTTTTTCTTTTCCTCAATGTCAAGGAATGCAGCCCTTTCCCAAGGCTGTAAGGTGTGGAGGACAAGCCTTCTTCCCCACTCATGACCTTCATGCTTCCATCCTTTCCAACTTTTATCTTTCTAGGCAGTCCGATGCCTGACCCTTTGTCTGCTCCTGGAAGCCACCATGACCTGGGTCTCAAGGTCACGTGTCCTGTCCCTCCTCCACCTCCAGCTCCTTCCTGGTCTCTTGAGAAACCTGATCTAAGGCAGGCATTCTGGTTAGAATAAGGAATAGCGACAAACTGGGAAAAGCCTCCAGGACTCCATCCTCCTTCCAAGAACCAGCTCAGAGGTTGCCAAGAGAAAATCCTTTCTCAGTTGGCATCTCAGCCTCTTCATCTGTCAATGGTGGGCACTTCCTAGTGTTTGAACCTGAGGATCTCTAGTCTCACCAAGCCTGGCAATCATGTGACTAAGTTTCTGAGAGCCTGCATGTGCAATAGGAGGACCAGCTTCTGTAGATGACCCTGCTTTCTTCAGTGTTGACCCACATGCTTGGCGGTGGGGCAGGGGGTCACACAACAGGAACTCAGGAGCATCATATGGGCCGCACTTGAGTATCCCGGTGGAAACTGAGCTGTGAAGCAAATGAACCAACTTGGACTACAAAGAGTCTTTGGGCCATTTGTCACTTGTTTTTCTGTTTTTCCACCTATAAATGTGTTCCCTTGCTTTGGCATTCATGTGGTTTCAGAATGCTATTATCTTGTCAACATTGTTCCATAGCATCAACATTATCTCTTAATTACACAATTGCTGTGTTATGTACTGTAGACCTAGTAATAAAATATTTCAAGTGTTCAAGCACAGACTAGATTTTGAAAAATATAATTTGAGTCAAACCAACTTCTAAAAACCACTGATAAATGTCACAGTCAAAAGAGACCTTTGTGATATTCTGCATATTGCCCCATTCAAAGGAGGGAGAGACTGAGTTCCAGAGCGGAGGAGGAGCCTGTGGTTGGCCAAGTAATAGTTATTATAGTGAGTTTTTCAGACATGAGAGCCCATGAGAGAGCCAAGATCCCAGAGCAACTGAGCAGAATTGGGGACTGGAGCTCAGGCCTGGTAATTCCTGATCTACTTCATTCCTTTCTTTTTCTAGAGTAGGTTATGAGGGACTTCGCTGGTGGTCCAGTGGCTAAATGGTCCATAGTCAAAGCAGAGGGCCCTGGGTTTGATCCCGGGTCAGGGAACTAGATCTCACATGCCGTAACTAAAGATCCCACATGCCTCAGTGAAGAGCAAAGAGCCCATGTTCCACAGTGAAGACCTGGCAAAATCAAATAAATACGTAAATAAATATTTTAAAAAATGTAAAAAGAAAGAGTAGGTTTTGTAACTTTTCCAGGTCAGCTGGTCAACACTGAGTTTGAAAGCCAATCCCCAAGGACTGGCTTCCTCTGAGGACCAGGTCCCACTACTCACAGATGCTCAGTGATTGAAGGGAGGAGTATGGTACGGTCCCAGGGGGCTCCATCTCACCTCTGTGTCAAAAAATTATGTCTCCAGGAAGCATCTATTAAGAGGCAAATTGCCAGTTGCAGAGGTAAGGCATGAAACCAATTGTGCCATTGGCAACAGTTAGTTTATTAGATAGGGGGTTAAGCCTGAAGGGACATCACAGGGCACAAGAGATGGTGATTGAGGGAGGAGGAGAGAAAAATGCATAGAGTGAGGTGCCCTGGGAAAGGGGGGCTGAGTTGGAGGGTAGATGAAAATTTTTTGGAACTGGGAACAGCAGAAGAATAGTCCCTAAAGGAACAGGATTTACCCTTTGATGAAATTCGCATTTTATCCCATCACTTCCTGTTACTTGTGACCCAAGACTAAACCAGCCATGGCAGACACTTGGCATAACTCCCTTGTCTTGACAGTGGAGGGCCTTGTAGATACCTGTCTCTGTCTGAGCTTGGAGACAGCCCTAGAATTTCTCTGACAGGAAATCTTTACAATCTCCATCTTTTAAATTTTTTTAGTTACCAATGGTTGGGAGTTGAATTGTGTCCCCTCAAAAGATATATTGAAGTCCTGACCTCCAGTATCTGTGAATGTGGCTTCATTTGGAGATAGGATCTTTGCAAAATTCATTAAATTAAGATGAGGTACTACTGCGGCAGGAATCCCTCAGAAGAAATGGAGTAGCCATCATGGTCAACAAAAGAGTTCGAAATGCAGTACTTGGATGCAATCTCAAAAACGACGGAATGATCTCTGTCCGTTTCCAAGGCAAACCATTCAATATCACAGTAATTCAAGTCAATGCCCCAACCAGTAATGCTGAAGAAGCTGAAGTTGAACGGTTCTATGAAGACCTACAAGACCTTTTAGAACTAACATCCAAAAAAGATGTCCTTTTCATTATAGGGGACTGGAATGCAAAAGTAGGAAGTCAAGATACACCTGGGGTAACAGGAAAATTTGGCCTTGGAATACGGAATGAAGCAGGGCAAAGACTAATAGAGTTTTGCCAAGAAAATGCACTGGTCATAGCAAACACCCTCTTCCAACAACACAAGAGAAGACTCTATACATGGACATCACCTGATGGTCAATACCGAAATCAGATTGATTATATTCTTTGCAGTCAAAGATGGAGAAGCTCTATACAGTCAGCAAGACCAGGAGCTGACTGTGGCTCAGATCATGAACTCCTTATTGCCAAATTCAGACTTAAATTGAAGAAAGTAGGGAAAACCACTAGACCATTCAGATATGACCTATATCAAATCCCTTATGATTATACAGTGGAAGTGAGAAATAGATTTAAGGGCCTAGATCTGATAGATAGAGTGCCTGATGAACTATGGAATGAGATTCATGACATTGTACAGGAGACAGGGATCAAGACCATCCCCATGGAAAAGAAATGCAAAAAAGCAAAATGGCTGTCTGGGGAGGCCTTACAAATAGCTGTGAAAAGAAGAGAAGCGAAATGCAAAGGAGAAAAGGAAAGATATAAGCATCTGAATGCAGAGCTCCAAAGAATAGCAAGGAGAGATAAGAAAGATTTCCTCAGCGATCAATGCAAAGAAATAGAGGAAAACAATAGAATGGGAAAGACTAGAGATCTCTTCAAGAAAATTAGAGATACCAAGGGAACATTTCATGCAAAGATGGGCTTGATAAAGGACAGAAATAGTATGGACCTAAAAGAAGCACAAGATATTAAGAAGAGGTGGCAGGAATACACAGAAGAACTGTACAAAAAAGAGCTTCATGACCCAGATAATCATTATGGTGTGATCACTCACCTAGAGCCAGACATCCTGGAATGTGAAGTCACGTGGACCTTAGGAAGCATCACTACAAACAAAGCTAGTGGAAGTGATGGAATTCCAGTTGAGCTATTTCAAATCCTGAAAGATGATGCTGTGACAGTGATGCACTCAATATGCCAGCAAATTTGGAAACCTCAGTAGTGGCCACAGGACTGGAAAAGGTCAGTTTTACTTCCAATCCCAAAGAAAGGCAATGCCAAAGAATGCTCAAACTACCACATAGTTGTACTCATCTCACACACTAGTAAAGTAATACTCAAAATTCTCCAAGCCAGGCTTCAGCAATATGTGAACGGTGAACTTGCAGATGTTCAAGCTGGTTTTAGAAAAGGCAGAGGAACCAGAGATCAAATTGCCAACATCCGCTGGATCATCGACAAAGCAAGAGAGTTCCAGAAAAACATCTATTTCTGCTTTATTGACTATGCCAAAGCCTTTAACTGTGTGGATCACAATAAACTGTAGAAAATTCTGAAAGAGATGGGAATACCAGACCGCCTGATCTGCCTCCTGAGAAATCTGTATGCAGGTCAAGGAGCAACAGTTAGAACTGGACATGGAACAACAGACTGGTTCCAAATAGGAAAAGGAGTACATCAAGGCTGTATATTGTCACCCTGCTTATTTAACTTCTATGCAGAGTACATCATGAGAAATGCTGGACTGGAAGAAACACAAGATTGCTGGGAGAAATATCAATAACCTCAGATATGCAGATGAGACCACCCTTATGGCAGAAAGTGAAGGGGAACTCAAAAGCCTCTTGATGAAAGTGAAAGTGGAGAGTGAAAAGGTTGGCTTAAAGCTCAACATTCAGAAAACGAAGATAATGGCATCTGGTCCCATCACTTCATGGCAAATAGATGGGGAAACAGTGTCAGACATTATTTTTTTGGGCTTCAAAATCACTGCAGATGGTGACTGCAGCCATGAAATTAAAGGATGCTTACTCCTTGGAAGGAAAGTTATGACCAACCTAGATAGCATATTCAAAAGCAGAGACATTACTTTGCCAACAAAGGTCCGCCTAGTCAAGGCTGTGGTTTTTCCTGTGGTCATGTATGGATGTGAGAGTTGGACTGTGAAGAAAGCTGAGTGCCGAACAATTGATGCTTTTGAACTGTGGTGTTGGAGAGGACTGTTGAGAGTCCCTTGGACTGCAAGGAGATCCAACCAGTCCATTCTGAAGGAGATGAGCCCTGGGATTTCTTTGGAAGGAATGATGCTAAAGCTGAAACTCCAGTACTTTGGCCACCTCATGCGACGTGTTGACTCATTGGAAAAGACTGATGCTGGGAGGGATTGGGGGCCAGAGGAAGAGGGGACAACAGAGGATGAGATGGCTGGATGGCATCACTGACTCAATGGACGTGAGTCTGAGTGAACTCCAGGAGTTGGTGATGGACAGGGAGGCCTGGCGTGCTGCGATTCATGGGGTCGCACAGAGTCGGACATGACTGAAGCGACTTAACAGCAGCAGCAGCAGCAGCAGATGGGAAGTCCAAGCAGGGGAAGGTGAAAGAATGCAGGAAAAGACTGCTCTGATGTCAGAGTTCTGCCTGGGAGGGGGTCTGGGGCACATCATTCCTTCCAAGCAGAAAGCTGTTTCTTCAGATCCAGGCCCTATAACACCACAACAGTGCTGTAAGAGCAGAGATTGTCTGTCCTCTTCTTCCCCTTAATTCAAGGTGTTTTGGAGTGAACCCATAACCAAGCACAGCTGGGTATACCTCTGAACCCAGTAGTTCTATTTGGCATTTTCCAGCTGGATTTGATCAGAAGGATAGAACTTCCCTGTAGTTGGGAACTTCAGACCAGATGTTCACAGACCTCAGGGCCCAGGCCATGAAAATTTTCTGTGTATCCTAAGGCCCAGGAGTATGGAGAGGCTCATGGCGATCTCACACACACACACACACACACACACACACACAGTCTTGTTTGCTCTTCTTGCACGGATCAGATGGTTCTGTGTTGGATTATCTGAGTGTATCATGTACCATGCCTTTTCTCAAGTCCCTTACTGTGCAGGGTGTTCTTTGCCTAAAATGTTCATCAAGCACAGTCCTATGCCTCCTTCAAATCTCAGATCAGTTAAACTTTCCTGGGGCCCCTCAGACAGAACTGTCACCCCTCCTCTGTGCCCCAGGGCACTGGATGCCCACCTCCATTTTGTGCCCATCACACTGCAGTCCTGGGACTTCACAGCCTCAGGGATGGCACCATGACCCTTCCACAGAACTGAAAGGAGCGGGGTGGCAGGTAGGTCATCTTTGTCGAATAAATGAATGAATGAACTCATGCACGTGTTACACCTTCCACACCTCTGCTCAAAACCCTGCAATGATTCCCCACTCCACTCAGAGGAAAACCCTGGGGTCTTTAGAGGACTGTGGGCCCCATCATACCTGCCCCATGAGCCCCTGAAGCCACCTCCTCCTCTCTGTTATTCTCTCTACTCCAGCCACACTGGCCTCACTATTTACCATTTTTCTTGCATCCACAACAATAAATAAAATACACTGTTTTGCCTTTTTTTTTTCCTTTGGGCTGCATGGCTTATAGGATCTTAGTTCCCCAAGCAGGAATGGGATCCAGGCCCCCTGCAGTGGAAGCATGGGGTCCTAACCCCTGGCAGCCAGGGATTTCTGTCTTGCACACTTTTATGAATGTTTTATAAGTAAAGATTTTGTGCAAATCCTTCTGCTATTCTCTTGATCAGCTTTATAATCCTCAGATTCGTGCATTCATTTTCACTCTTGTATTTCAATGTATAATTACAACGTATTTTTAAAGATATTCTCCTGATGTTGCTTTTATTGGTGGGTTTTTATTTCCTGTCCAAACAGGGCCACCATGAGCATTTTGTCCAGGAGTCCTGGGGCATATGTTACCTGTAGGAGGTTCATAGGCATGCAGATCCTCCACACGCCTTTTCACATTCGGTGCCTTTCTATATAAGCCTGGACCCTCTTCCGCACTGTCCTTCTCTTCTCTGCCAAACTTGAGACCAACTCATACCACATCTTCTTGGAGAACCTTCCTCCCTAAGTCTTTACACTAGAACTTTGTCTGCGCTGCCACTGAAATACTGCTCTGTGCTGGTCTCAGCCCATCAAGAATCAGTATTGTGGTTGGACCAGTCCTTCTGGGTCTTACTATGCTTGCAAGATGCCCTTCAGTGATAACCATCAGGAAGCTTTGAAAAAATAAGGATTTGTTACTTACAGGACCTGGAAATTGCATTGCATACTTGGGGCCACACAGTGAGGTCATGGAGGGGCAGGGTGGAGAACACACCTGAGGTTTGGCTTCTTTTGGGGTTGAGGGTGGGGGCCCAGGGTTGCGCAGGCACACTATTGGTGAATTTAAAGCTTAAGAGCAGGAATCTAAAGCACAGGAAGAGGAAAAACAAGCGGCCCAAACGGTCAGTTATCAATATCAACCAAGATCTCTAAAACACACAAGCGTCTCAGAGCAGGGAGGAGGCCAGGCTGTTTATGTAGTTGTGAAGCTGGCTGTTTATTTGAGATCACCATCTTTGAAGTGGATGCCTCTTTGAAGAGGATGTCTCAACAATCAAAGCTTGAGTCAGGTACTTGCTTTACAAAAAAAGAAAAAAAAAGTACCGTTAGGGTTTACACTGCAAATACCTCTCACTCGGAACATTAATGATAGTGATGCCTCTCTTAAGCACCTCTGCTGGACTACCGTAAACCCTGCTCCCCTCTGGGATATGCACTGATCAGCACCTGAGACCGCCTGAGCCCATCTGCCTGGGAGGCTACCTTCTGGTTCTGCCTGCTGAGTTACACACTTACCAGGAGTTGGTTGTGTTTGCTCCCAAGCCCACTTAGGCTAATTCTACTTGTTAAGTAGTTACAGGAATTAATCAAGTGTGACACGAACCAATGAAATGCACATGCGAGGGGAGGGAGCGCTGTTTGTTGAAAGCTTCAGAAAGACATACCAAGAAGCTGATGCATGGAGTTTGAATGAGCTGACTTTAATGAAATGCTGTTATCTAGTCATATCTGTGTTCCCCCACCACAAGAGTGAACTTGAAGGCAGAGACTCATCTTTTCACCTTGAGTTCCAGCCCAAGGCCCATGACAGAGTAGGAATAGATAAATGTAGGTTGATCAAAAAATAATGAAGAAATAAATGTTGAAATTTTAAAAGGGAAAACAGGACTCCTTACACGTGAGTCATGAAAACAAACTGCTGGGAAATCAGATGTGGGTGAAACAACTATAGATTAGAAAAAGACCGATAAAAGTCTGGAAGGATTCTGCACTTGGATTGCTTTAACAAGGGTCCTTAAATTTTTGCTCCAATTGAAAGAGAAAGAAGCTGGCAAAATCATAGTCTCCACTTGATGGATGTTGTTTATGCATGAAAGATGAGGTGGAACTTCAGCCAACAATCCCACACTCTGAGAAAAGGGCTTGGCTTCCCTACTGAATAAGAGGAGAGGTAGTACATTCATATGTTTTAAGATTAAAAAGAAAGTGTGTTGGTTGGTTTTAACAGGAAAAAAAATGGCATGCCTAAATGAGATGCTTTGAAGAGAGTTTAATAAAAGGACTGTTTATAAAACTGTGAGCAGAAATTAGGAAAATCACAAAGGAGAGAGCCAGAGGTTAGGGGAACCCAGGGTTCCTCTGGATAGCAGCTGAGTTTGGGGTTAAGAAAAGGGAGCTGGGGAATAATACTGTCGACAGAAAAAAATGCACAGCGAGAGTTGCCAGTTAAGTTTTATTTGGGACAAAATGAGGACACAGCCTGGAGGGCAGAACCTTAGATAGTCTGAGAAGCTGCTCCAGAGAGGCGGGGGGAAGATCAGTGTACATGTGATTGTGGAGAAGGGGGACGACATGCAATTAACCACATTATTTTTTGCAGGAAGTTTCTGCAAGTCATAAGGAGCAGTTGTCACCATGAAGGATTTTAGTGTTTTCTAGATCTGAGGAGATACAAGAATTGGGCTCATAAAATCAGCTCTTAATATCTAACAATCTGAAGACTTCTTCTGCCAGTTCCCCCACCACCCCAAACACACCGCCTCATTTCTGCTCTCTACTCTAACTCCTTTCAGGGGGTTGTCATGAACTCCTTAATGCAAAATTCAGACTGAAATTGAAGAAAGTAGAGAAAACCCCTAGGTCATTCAGATGTGACCTAAATCAAATCCCTTATGATTACACAGTGGAAGTGACAGATTAAAGGGATTAGATCTGATAGAGTGCCTGAAGATCTATGGACAGAAGATCATAACATTGTACAGGAGGCAGTGATCAAAACCATCCCCAAGGGGAAAAAAATGCAAAAAGGTTGTCTGAGGAAGCTTTATAAACAGCTGAGAAAAGAAAAGACGCAAAAGCAAAGGAGAAAAGGGAAGATATACCCATCTGAAGGCAGAGTTTCAAAGAATATCAAGGAGAGATAAAAAAGCCTTCCTTAGTGATCAGTGCAGAGAAATAGAGGAAAAAAATAGAATGGGAAAGACTAGAGATCTCTTCAAGAAAATTAGAGATACCAAGGGAACATTTCATGCAAAGATAGGCTCGATAAAGGACAGAAATGGTATGGACCTAACAGAATCAGAAGACATTAAGAAGAGGTGGCAAGAATACACAGAAGAACTGTACAAAAAAGATCTTCACGACCCAGATAATCACGACATTGTGATCACTCACCTAGAGCCAGACATCCTGGAATGCAAAGTCAAGTGGGCCTTAGGAAGCATCACTATGACTAAAGCTAGTGGAGTTGATGGAATTCCAGCTGAGATATTTCAAATCCTAAAATTGCTGCTGCTAAAGTGCTACACCCAATATGCCACAAAATTTGGAAAACTCAGCAGTGGCCACAGGACTGGAAAAGTCAGTTTTCATTCCAATCCCAAAGAAGGGCAATGCCAAAGAATTTTCAAACTACCGCACAATTGCACTCATCTTACACACTAGCAAAGTAATACTCAAAATTCTCTAAGCTAGGCTTCAACAGTACATGAACTGAGAACTTCCAGATGTTCAAGCTAGATTTATAAAAGGCAGAGGAACAGAGATCAAACTGCCAACGTCCGCTGCATCATAGAAAAAGCAAGAGAATTACAGAAAAACATCTACTTCTGCTTTATTGACTATGCCTAAGCCTTTGACTGTATGGGTCACAACAAACTGGAAAATTCCTAAAGAGATGGGAACACTAGACCACCTAACCTGCCTCCTGTGAAACCTGTATGCAGGTCAAGAAGCAACATTTAGAACCGGATATGGATCAACAAACTGGTTCCAAATTGGGAAAGGAGTACATCAAGGCTGTATATTATCACTCTGCTTATTTAACTTATATGTACATCATGCAAAATGCTGGTCTGGATGAAGCACAAACTGGAATCAAGATCTCTGGGAGAAATATCAATAACTTCAGCTATGCAGATGACACCACCCTTATGGCAGAAAGTGAAGAGGAACTAAAGAGTCTCTGGATGAAAGTGAAAGAGGAGAGTGAAAAAGCTGGCTTAAAACTCAACATTCAAAAAACTAAGATCATGGTATCTGGTCCCATCAGTTCACGGCAAATAGATGAGTAACTTTTATTTTCTTGGGATCCAAAATTACTGCACATGGTGACTGCAGCCACGAAATTAAAAGGTGCTTGCTCCTTGTCAGAAAAGCTATGACCAACCTAGACAGCATATTAAAAACCAAACACATTACTTTGCCAACAAAGGTCTATATAGTTAAAGCTTTGGTTTTTCCAGTAATCATGTATGGATGTGAGAGTTGGACCATAAAGAAAGCTGAGCGTGAAGAATTGATGCTTTTGAACTGTGGTGTTGCAGAAGACTCTTGAGAGTCCCTTGGACTGCAAGGAGATTAAACCAGTCAATTCTGAAAGAAATCAATCTTGAATATTCACTGGAAGGACTGATGCTGAAGCTGAAACTTCAATACTTTGGCCACATGATGCAAAGAACTGAGTCATTAGAAAAGACCCTGATGGTGGGAAAGATTGAAGGCAGGAGGAGAAGGGGACAACAGAGGACGAGATGGTTGGATGGCATCACCGACTCAACGGACATGAGTTTGAGCAAGCTCCGGGAGTTGGTGAAGGACAGGGAAGCCTGGTGTGCGGTAGTCCTTGGGGTCGCAAAGAGTTGGACACGACTGAGCGACTGAACAACAACAGCAACACATGATCTAATCCTTGTAGAGGTGGATGGCAAGTGCCAGTTTGTTGTTAATAATACCTGGTTTCTCGTACCTCTCTCCCTCCAGTTGCCTGCCAGTGTCTTCTATTGACCAAACCCAGTAGTGAGAAAAAAGGCAAAGGAACCCAGTGATATAGTTTATGCAGGTAAAACTTCTAGGGTGGGCAGCAGATGGAGAATGGAGAACAGTGGATTGAGGGTCAAATGGAAGACATTCAGCATAGTATCATTTTTTAAAATGTATTTCTCCCCTTTGACATTTTCAATTTGTTGGCACAGGATGACTCCCAGTCTTGCCAGATTGGAAGGCTTCTACTTTAATTGTTTACATATTTATCGCCTATGCCAGATGGTGAATACCTCAAGGCAGGGATCCTGTTCTGGGTATCTTTGGATTTCCAAGCCTGGCCCAGGGTTTGACATGTAGAAGAGGCTCAATTACTCATTGAATACATCCTGGTGACACTGTAAGAAAAGTTATTTGTCACAAAATCAGTAATCTGCATGCTTATCCATTCAACAAATGTTTATTGAGTGACTAATATAAGCCAGGTACCGCTGTAAACAAAGACAACAAGGCTACAGTCTAGAGGGGAAGGAAGTCAACAAATTTTTTCACTCATTCAACAAACATTGATTGACCACCTATGTGCTAGGCACTGTTAAGCCATGAACAAGATAGGTCTCTGTCCACAGTGAACTGTTTGAATGGGCATGTGCTCTCCTTGGGCTTCCCTGATAGCTCAGTTGGTAAAAGAAACTGCATGCAATTCAGGAGACTCCAGTTCGATTCCTGGGTCAGGAAGATCCGCTGGAGAAGAGATAGACTACCCACTCCAGTATTCTTGGGATTCCCTTGTGGCTCAGCTGGAAAAGAAACTGCCTGAAAGGTGGAAGACCTGGGTTCAATCCCTGGGTTGAAAAGACCCCCTGAAAAAGGGAAAGGCTACATACTCCAGTATTCTGGCCTAGAAAATTCCATGGACCGTATAGTCCAGGGGGTTGCAAAGAGTCGGACATGTGCTGTCCTCAAGTAGCCATCATTAAACCTGGAGGGAAGCGAATGGACACTGCTTTTTAAAAAGTTAATGATGTCCATGGCTTCAGATAGATGAAAGGCAAGCAGGATGCCATTTTAGGCCATGGAAAGATAATCCCTGGGGCTGGAGGAAAGCCAGAGCTTGGGGAGAATGTCCTTACAGGGCAGGGGTGTCCTTGTTAAGTACATCTGATCCCCTGGTGTTGGATGGTTGGGATGGATTCCAAGTAAGAAGATCTGAGCTCTTCACACTTCTCCCACAGCAGGGCTTTACATGGAAGGTCTTCAATTAATTTCCGTGGAATTAAGTAGACTCTTACCAGCCTTTTACCAAGATGTAGGTGCTGCAGAAGCCAGGCTTGGGCAAGGAAGGGCTAGCTGGCAGCCTGGGGGAGCCATGGCAGGAGAAGGGGGATAGCATTGCCTTGTGTAGATGCTTGGGATTATTTTAGAGCCATGTGTCACTTGGCTCTGTGTGCTGGAGCCAGTCTTTTCTGGGAAGCTAGAGGGGATCAAACGTAGCTCATCATATTAACACTCCCCAACTCCTACCCTCCTGACCTTTGGGAGTTTAAATTCCTCTGTTGTGTAAACACCAAATTTCTGGGGAAATGGTATTTCTCAGTGGATGGAAAGCTGGACTCTCATGTTACATGCCTCCCATCTTAGTGTGAGGCTCTTGGAATCAGCTGAGTGCAAGAAGCTTGTATGGTCCCTTTCAGTCTGGCCACTACCCCTTTGAGAACATTTCTCCCTCCCAGGACTTTGGCCGCCGCAGATAGGTTGCCCCCTGTAACTAGGCATCCTTGGCCATCAAAGGAACAGCTGAGAATCTGCAGGACTGGCCTTCAGTATGGGTCTTTGGAGACAGCTGCTTACCTAGTGTGTCTTTGCAGGCTCCAGGGAAGGGATTTTCTCCCCTATGCACGTCCCAAAATACCTCCTCTATCAGGCTTTTGATGTCTGGGATTGCTTTCCTGTGGACAAAGCCTTCCATTCCACAATGAAGGCCCCCGAAATAGAAGTGAATGCACTTGTGTTTGGCATTGCCCACTACAAGCTGTTCTTGGCCACGCGCTCCTGCTCGTGCTGTTCCCGCTGCCAGGAATATCCTCCTGCGTCCTCATTTCCCTTGCCCTGGTCCTTTAAGAGCCAGTTCAAATGTTTCTTGCCCTAGGAGATGTTGTAATTGGTTTCTCTAGATGACAAGAAACAGACGTACTCAGACTTGTTCAAACACAGGCTGGTGGTGTGGCAAGGATAAAAGCAGAAGTGATAAGGAGGATTGGACTCCTGGACCTCCAGGAGGAGGAGACCTAACTCCTACCATTTGTCTGCTCCACAAGCCTGGGTGTAAGTGCTTGAGTGTAGGGACTATACTTTATCCTTGTTGGAAATCTCAGACCTAGCCCGGAGCCCAGTACCTAGGATGTATCCAGTAGTTTTTTTTTTTTTTGGATGGGGAGGGTAGCTTTTTTTTTTTTTTTTTTTTTTTTTTTACGTGGACCATTTTTAAAGTCTTTGTTGAATTTGTTTTATGTTATGTTTTTTTTTGGCTACAAGGCATGTGGGATCTTAACTCTTCAACCAGGGATGGAACCCACGGCCCCTGCATTGGAAGAGTGAAATCTTAGCCACTAGATCACCAGGGAAGTCCCTCAATAGTTGTTTGTGAATAAATGAATGAACAAATAAACGAATCCTAAGTATGGGCTTCCCAGGTGGCTCAGTGGGTAAAGAATCTGCCTGCAATGCAGGAGACACTGGTTTGACCCCCGGGTTAGGAAGATCCCCTGGAGGAGGGCATGGCAACCCATTCTAGTATTCTTGCCTGGAGAATCCGGTGGACAGAGGAGCCTGGAGGGTTACAGCCCATGGGGTTGCAGAGTTGAACACGACTGAAGTGACTGAGCACGCATGGGCAGAAGATATCAGCTTTGTTTTTAAGGCACTTATGGTCTAGTTGGGGAGCTAATCAATGAAATGAAATAGTACTAAGAAATAGGGCAAAACAATGGTAAAGACATGACCCAAAGCTTGTAAGATGAATACAACAAAGATGCCTTAAGGGCAAGGAGATTTAGTTAGCAAGTAGCCCTGAGAAAGGCTTTAATTCACACTAGCATGTCACTGACTGGTGCTAGACTTCCTCTGAGTGCAGACTTTTTGAAGAACATTAGAGTGAACATTGAACTAGTGTACAGTTTCATATTGGGCTCCATAAAGAATGGCCAGGGATGGTGTTAGGAAAGGCAGCAGGTGCACAGACACAAATCTCGGGCAGAGATAAATCTCGAGTGACCTTGAGAGTTGGCTGAGGGCTGGCTTCCAACATTGGGGGTGCATTAGATGATACCATCCGGACTCCCTTGAGGCCCATGAGCAACACTGGGAGGTGGATCAGTGATCCCCATTGGTCTAATTGGATTGGTGGAGCCAACAGAAAGACCAGGACTGTACCCTGTGACTGCTGAGTTACTGCCAGCTGCTCAGTTTAGTTCAGTTGTTTAGTGTTTGACTCTCTGTGACCCCATGGACTGCAGCATGCCAGGCTTGCCAGCTGCTGGTAGTGAATAAATGAGCAGTCCCCTGGGTGGACTTCAGGACTCCACAGTGAACCAAGAGAGTTACCCCGATGCTTCCTAGTTTTACAGACTTAAATCAAAGGCCAAGAGGAAAGAGATCTTTGCAGTTCTCTGTTTTGGAGACTGGCCCTTGGGGTGAGTCCAGTACCATCCCCTCTTGTTTGGATGTGTTTCTCTGAAACTTCTCACCAAATGTGTTACACTTGGTCAGGCTCTGCCAAGTTGCCAAGGATAAGCAAGGAACAGTTGTGGGAGATTCCTAGGGTCTTTCTCCCATTGTTTACTGTTCATCTCATGTATGTGGACCTCCATCTTTTATTTTTTTTTTTTAATATATTTGTTTGTTTATTTGGCTGTTCTGAGTCTTAGTTTCGACATTCAGGATCTGGTGCTCTGACCAGGGATTGAACCTAGGCCCCCTGCATTAGGAGCACGGAGTCTTAGCCACTGGACCCCCAGGAAAGTCCCATAGACCATCATCTATTCTTGTCCTTGAAATAGAGTAAGCAGCAACCTAACTGAACCCACTAAGCCCAAACCCCTCAGAGAGAAAAAGCAGCCTCAGAAAAAGTCATCTTTCTCCATATTTGTGCAGCACTTTGTGTTTACTGTTTTCCCACATAAACTTGCACTCTTTGTGTGTGTGTGCATTTCACAGATTAATCAGTCCCCCATGGAGGGCTTATCAGGCATGGGCAGTGCTCTGGCCATTAGAAAGTATGGGTTGGGCTATGCTCCCTTGATAGTGGCTTAAACTTCACAGACGTTCATTATCTCATGAAATAAGAAAAAGTCCAGGGGTCTCCTGGGGTCTCCAGAAACTGGGGTCTCCAGAAGCTGCCGGCTTATCAGCACAGCAGTGTCACCGAGGACCCAGGCTCTTGCCACCCTCCTGCTCTGCTATTCGTGATGTGTCCGTGATATCACCCATCAGATGGCGATGGTCTTCAGGCCCCCGACAACATTCTGATGTCCAGAGATAGAAGTAAGGCAGGTCAAGGGCCCTCACTTCTCACTCTCTCTTTTTCAGATGTTAAGAGCAGGTTTATTCATAATTGCTCAAAACTTGGAAGCAAAAATTGATCTTCAGTAAATGAAACGATAAGCAAGCTGTAGTATCTTTAGACAACAGAATATAACTCAGGGAATATAAGCAGGAAGATGCAGAGTAAAAAGGGGTGGTGCATTCGGTTTTGGCCTTACTGGGCCTGGGGGCAGTGGGAGCAGTTAGCAGATGATAACATCTGCTAACATCGCCAATGCACGAAGTTTGAAGCTCAGGAAAGAGACCTGGGCCGAAGACAGCAGATTCAGGAGTGATCAACACAGAGGAGGCAGAGAAATACTTGAGGGAGACAAATTCATCTCAGGAAAACAGATGTGGGAGCCAGGGACAGAGCTGCAGCCCTGAGCATCCTTGGACTGTCCTTTGCTGCTTCGTTTGGGCGCTTTGTTGGGCTGGGTGAGGGTTCAAGGATTGTCACCAGGCAGGGATTTTCCTTGATGATCACACTTGCAGAGACAGTTTAACACATACCCTGATGTGTGAATTTCTGCATGCCCCTAGGTTACTCAAATTTGCAAGACCTGATGCAAAGTGACAAGCTCCATGGGGCTGACGATGGAGCCCCGTGGAGCCCCAACATTTAGGGACCAGTGGAGACAGAGAGAAGCTTGAGGGGGAGATTGAAAAGAACGGGGGAGTGGGAGGAGGGGACACTCAAGAACATCCCAGGACTCAGGAGAGGTCATGGAACTCAATTTGTGTTGAAGGCATGTTACATATTTCTCTTCTGTCCCAGCAGAGTGCCACGGCCACGTACATAGTATAGACCTACTTCTCCACATTAAATTAAAAGTAAGAGTCAGGCATTCAGAGTGGAGAGGATAGGGAAGTACGTTATCCTCCTGCCCTGCGGGTGGGGTTAACATCACAGCGTCTGTAACCACAGAGCTGGAGTTGAGGTCTGGCTAGCTGTGTGACAATGGGCAGCTTACTCAGTGACTCTGGGCCTCAGTTCTTTTGTCTGTGAGACAGAGGCTCTAATACCTAATCCCAGGATGTGTGGTGGGGTCAACGGCTTACTGTGTGCTCACAGGAAGCAAGTGCTCAGTAAGTGGTGCCCAGTATGGACCCCCAGGCGCTCATTCAGTACCCAGTACATGACTGGAGCGCAAATGTCATGTTTTGAATAAAAATGAGGACATAATTTTGCTGGTGGGGAAAAAAAAAAAGCAAACAAACTTAGAGCAGCATAAGGTTGCCAAGAGCTAAGGGAGTGAGTTAGGACTAGGATATAAAAGATAAACAGATCACGTCCGCAGGGGAGCAGTTTTAGAAAGAAGCCAGCAAATGGACTTTCAGTAAAAGAGCAGGCTGGCTGCAAGAGGCATGTTATTATGAAGAGATCCAGAAATCAGTAAGAACATGCTCCAAGTCTAGGTTCTTCTATATCTTTGCAATTTCCAGTTTTTCTGGAGTCTGCTTCCTTGAGCACCCTACTGCTTTTAGATGGTTGCCATGGTGGAAAGAACACGGCTACTGGAGTCAAGAATTTCAGGTTCCAGTCTCAGTTCTATCACTTTCCCACCTGTGTGACCTTATAAAATTACTTAACATCTCTGGGCCTCAGTTTCCTCATCTGTAAAGCAAGGCTAACCCACTTCAACTGGTGACTCTGTGGAATAACTGAGATCAGAGTATGTAACTCATAACACCCAGCACTTAATAGGTGAACAATTACTATTTTTGACTTGTTTTCTCTTACATTTTAAGTGCGGTGGGTTCTTCTGCTCTCAAGTAAAGGGGCGTAAACTTCCCAGGTGGCACAGTGGTAAGGAATTTGTCTGCAGGGCAGGAGACACGGGTTTGATCTCTGGGTTGGGAAGATTCAGAGGTCCAGGGCATGGCAACCCACACCAATATTCTTGCCTGGAGAACCCCATAGGTAGAGGAGCCTGGTGGGCTACAGTCCATGGGGTTGCAAAGAGTTGGGCATGACTGAGCATGCACACACAGTCATGCTTGAAGGTGTGTCTTGACCAGTCAAGGGAGCCCACTGTAATGAAAGGAGGATGTGGAAGGCGCTTATCTTCTGTCCCAGGGCTGGGAGAAGGAGGCCCAGGCTCTGGGGGAGGGAAAGGCATGAGGAACCCTCCGCCCCTTGCCCACAGCCACCACTCTCCACCCCAAGGTAGTGGTGACCACCGGCGGCTAGTGGCCCCAGGCAGCCTGTGAAACTGGCACCTTACCTCTCCATCTCTAAAGCAAAGTCGTAACTCAGCCTCCGCTCCCAGCCTTCCTCCATGCCGTGTACCCCAGGGACTGAGGTGGGGAGGAGCCCTGAGTCTCCAGGGTATCAGGGCTCCATAACACCTCCTCTGCTGCCTCCTAGAGGGCACTTCCAGGATGGCCCCCGGGCCAAGCCCTCCTCCCAAGACACAAATGGCCTTGGCCCCTCTCGCGCCCCCTGGACTTGAGGTCAATCCTAGAGCCTGGGGGTCTGGAGGGAAATCTCTCAGGGGGCTCCTCCTTTCTCTTCCCCTCCAAATATACCTGTAGCTCACAATGTAGGGCACTCAGCAGTTCTCAGAAAATTTTCCCCTCCCATAATGCAGGCAGGGAGGAGGGACGTGCACTCACAGAGGTGACCTGCGCAAGATGGCAGGGCTAATGAGTGCTGGGACCGAGACCAGAACCTGGGAACTCCCTGTCCAGAGCCATTCTGTGCTCTGAAGTGATGAAGGCCCCTGTCCCATCCCTCTGGCCTGATGTTACAGGGTGGTTTGCTGGCAGTTCATGTGGATATGAACTTCCTCATAGTCCTCGGTGGCTGAGCTAGTAAAGAACCCACCTGCCAGCACAGGAGACACGAGTTTTGATCCCTGAGTTGGGAAGATCTCCTGGAGAAGGGAATGGCAACCCACTCCCAGTATTCTTGCCTGGAAAGTCCCACGGACAGAGAAGCCAGGGGGCTAGTCCATGGGGTCGCAAAGAATCCGATATGGCTGAGCTCATGCACGTACGCAGGAGCCTTACTCAGGTTTTGGGGTTGCGGGGGGAGTCTGTCCCTTCTCCCCTATCCTTCCTCCCCCACACTCATTGCTTCCTTGAGTCCCGAAAAAAGTGTCTGAAGGTCCGAACCCTATGCTCACCCTCTTACTCCCCTGCACGCCTCTGTCTGATACTCAAGCTCCAGGAAATGAAGCTGTTTCCCAGCCCATTTAACGGCATTGCCTGGAGCCCAAGGGCGCTGCCCTTTCAGGGGACTTATTGTTGTACCCTTGCACACAGACAGCCTTCTCCCCTTTAACTGCATCTGCCCCAGCCCCAGCCCAGCTCCACTGGCAGCCTGAGAGTGTGTCTGTTGCATCCATTACTTAGCAGGCAGAAGTCACTAGCACCGATTGAAATTCTCAGGTAGAGCGAGTCTGGGTGGCATTTGAAAAGGAGAATTTAATTCGATAGTTTATATTCCACTTAAGTTGTCCTCTACCTGACTGCTGGTAAACAGCTGTAAACTGCCACAGCTGTCTGGCGGCGGAGAGGAAATACGGTCTGGGGAGTGAAATGGTGATGTTGGGGCATGATGTCAAGAAGACAGACTTCCCGGGGGAATGGGACAAGGTGGCATGGTGTGTGCGTGTGGCTGGGCCCCAGGGGCAGGGGACCCCATTCATTTCTTCCTCCCTGAGCCCCAGCTGTTAAGTGATGGGCTCAGAATAAATGGTGTTCAGGCTGCCTCCTGCTCTGAACTTCACATTCTCAGAGGGAGCTCAGTGGTGTTATGGAGGGGACCAAGAATTTGGAATTGGAAGGTTGGGGTTCAATTCAGTCTTGGCTCTTATTTCCTGCAAAAGCTGAGGCTGGGCCAGTCAGTTGGCCCTCTCTGAATCTCTGACGGTGAAGGGGCAATCCTTACTGATTGTCTCCCTCCAGGGTGCGGTGAGGTCAGAGAGGATGTGGGGGACAGTGCCTTGTGACCTGGAAGGCCTGGGAAGTGTCGGCTCTGTTACCAGGACAGAGGAGCCCATAGCCTGCTTCTCACTGGTCCCTTATCACCCAAGGGCTAAAGCTGGGCAGGACCTCAGTAAGCCCAGTGAGCTGTTAGCCTAGCATTTGAGAAGTGCTTAGATTGTCCGCAGCTAAGCTCGTCTCCAGAAGACAACTGTCAAAGCATGTTAGTAGGTTGCCTTGAAGGGGTAACAGCCCCCAACACCCAGGCTTCCTTCTCCTGGCCATTGGCCAGTACGCTCTCACTTGAGGAAGGAGAGAGTAGACCCTTGGTGGGAGTGGGACCTAGGATAGACACAATGTCATTGTGACGATCCTTAGTTAGTTCTCCTGTGACCCGGGCACCACGCTGGGCAAGGGACAAGGCAGCCATCCTCTCATCTCTTCATTTATCCCTCCGACCATTTAGCAGGCACAGAAATAGCATCAGCTATGTCAGAAGTGTGCACAGGGAAATGGTGATATGGTGGGTGCTTAGGAGCTTTACGTCCGGTTGAGGGGACACACACACACCAAGCATCTGAACCTCCAAGTCAAGCTTAGAAGGAGGACCTCATGAAGAGGACCTCACCCATGAGCAGTGCTGTCTGGTATTTCAGCAACCTTGCCACGATCCATATGCTGCTCAGGCCTTTAAGACAACATATACTTGTAAAAAAACTAACATGATCTGTCTAATACAGCTATCTAGTTCAATGCCATGTAATTATCTCCCACTTATCACTGTCAAGGGTATACAGTCTTTCTTCCATAATGGCAGCCCATATGTTGACAAGGCCTCTGGTTACTCTCTAGAAGTGTCATGTTGGCTAAATATGCAAAGACAGGGAGGAGAGGAGCACACAGACAGCCTCGCTCACTCTTGTCCAGAGGATGTTCTGCAGTGTTTGACCTGAAAGAGTGACATGGTCGGTCCAGCACTGCCCACGGGGGACTCCATAAAATCTCCAAGCCTTTGCCACATGAGGGGACCATGCCAGCTTCAGTGGCTGATTGGGACTGAGGTGGGAGATGAGGGTATGGATTGGTCTGCTCTCCTCCCCTACCCACCCACCCGCCCACTTCTTGCTGCCCTGGCTCTGATCCCTTTGTGTCCTGAGTGTCCTGTTTCATTTACATGACTACTCTTCCCCATTCATTGCCGTGAACTTTGACCTGATCCCTCCTTTGCCCACACCCATTCTGCTTCTAGCTCCCGGAACCCCCTGTGTCAGATTGCTGGGCCTCCCACCTACCTGGTGAAAACCTGGGAGAAGCAACAGTTTGTGTGATGGTGAGAAACCTCATGTGAAGATGGCACTAAAGAAATTCTCATCACTCTGTGATCTGGGACAGGCAGAGTCTAGATGGGGAGCAATCACGAAGGGAAATGATGAGAGCTGAAGTCAGTATATGCAAAATACAAGGACTTCCCTGGTCCAATGGTCAAGAATCTGCCTTCCAATGCAGGGGATGTGGGTTCAGTCCCTGGTTGGGGAAGCAAGATCCCACATGCCTCAGAGCAACTAAGCCTATATGCTGCAACTACTGAGCCCCCCAAATAAATAAATACAAAAATTTAAAAAGAATGTATAAAATATAAGCTCTTTCAATGAAAGACTCTGAACACTCCTCGGCACCCTGCTGTATTGCTCTAACCTCAGCAACCACCCTCATACACGGATCATTGAACCAGCCGCCAGGCCCATCTCCCCGATCCCACTCTTGCGCCTCACAACTTGTATAACTGACCTCAGTCCCTGGCATCCTCCCCTTCTCCCTTCTGCCCCACCTCCCTTCTGCTCCACCCACCGGGCCCATCGCAGCCCTGCTCCAGGCCCTTGGCCCCTTCAGTTCTTCGTTCAGGCTCCTGCTCATGTGTCACCTCCTCAGACTTTCTCTGAGCGCTCCACTGAGAATCAGACCTGTCACCATCGTGTCCTCAGTGTCGAGGAAAATCCTGGGCACATAGTATGTATTTAATGAGCATTTGTTGAAAGAGTGGATTTGGGAATGAGTGAAATGCAGTGGTCAGATGGGAGTGCAGAGGCAGCGGGCAGTGACAAGACATCAGACTGTGGCACGACTGAGGACGGGGCAGCGAGCATCTTTCTGACCATCTTCCTGGAACGAGGGGGTAGTTTGGGTCATGGAGGGGAGGTGGGAGAGGCAGGAAGTGGGGTGCCCAGGGCAGCCACGCCCACTCTCCTGTTCTCCCCAAGGCCCTCCTAGCTGAGTTCCTTCTCGTGTCCCCACTTTCCCTTCGTGCTTCTTTCCCTTCTGCCCCTCCAGTCCCTCTGCAGAACTAATGAACAATGACAGGCCTGTAATTAGCCAGCATCAGCACCTTCATTGTCCCAGACAGTCAGCACCCTGAATAAAGATCCGGTTCAGTGGCTTCTCACTCCACACCCCTGCTCATGGCCTTGTTTAGTAAAGTGACTTGTTTTCTAGGATCCTGAAGAGTCAGAAAGGAACCAGCTGGGATGTGCTGGGGACGACCCTGGGGAAGCATAGCGTGGCAGCCTGTTATGGAGAAAGACTGAAAGAGGAGCTGGCACTGGGGTCCTGGGGTTGTCACTTCACCTCCCAGGTTCCAATTTTCTCCTCCATCAGCCCTCAAAGAGCTGGAAAGATCAGTAGCTTTTCACACTACATTTGGAACACAGTGGGGAATGCAAATGACATTTGGATTCTACGTGGAACCAGAGAGGAATGAAACCATGCCCATCACCTGGCCGAGAGCTCTCTTCACTGGGGTCTGTGGACACTTGTGGGGGTCCTGAGTGGGATGAAGGGCAGAGATAAAGGGCCTAGCACCTCCCCTGCTTCAACCAAGGCAGCCCCCACTTTGTCTGTCTCCTGCTCTGTATTGAATACTGATTAAGATTTCACTTGAAGAAAGGCTTGTCCACCAACCTTTGATAAACCCCGAAGCAGATGGTCCCCAGATTCTCTTCCAGTTTGGACACTTTTGGTCTTCATTTCCTTAAGAGCAGGAAGGCTCAGGTCTGCGAGCCTGTCTTTTTTTCCCAGTGAGCGGCGATCAGTGGGTGCTACAGGTGGGTGCAGGGCTGTCAGGCATCCCCAGGGACAAGGTGGGCCCAAGGCCTGCCCAGAGCAGGTGCCTGCTCATTGCCCACTGAGCTGCCTGGAGGGTGGAGCAGCAGAGAGGCTGGAACCTGAATCAGTGGGAGGAGGGTGACAAGGCTGCTGGGAGCTTGGGGGCCGTTCTGCAGAGGGGCAAGTGTTGGTTTGACTCCCTAACCCCTGAAGAAGGCACCTCTTGTGTCCTGTGGGAGAGGGCGACAGAAGCAATTAGCAAGAAGTCCTTGAGCGCCCCCACCCCACCACACCGCTTCCCCAGCTCAGGGAGAGACAACTCCTGTGTCTGAGTGACAACTCATCCAAATGGGGATGAGTCCTTCATCGCATCTAGAGCCCCAGGAAGCGTTCATTATCCCCTGGTCCCACTCTTGGTGTTGCTGTTCAGTCGCCCAGTTGTGTCTGACTCTGTGCAACCCCATGGACTGGAGCACACCTGGCTTCCCTGTCCTTCACTATCTCCCGGAGCTTGCTCAGACTCATGTCCATTGAGTTGATGATGCCATCCAACCATCTCATCCTCTGTCATCCCCTTCTCCTCCTGCCTTCAATCTTTCCCAGCATCAGGGTCTTTTCCAATGAGCTGGCTCTGCGTCAGGTGGCCAAAGTGCTGAAGCTTCAGCATCAGTCCTTCCGATGAATATTCAGGGTTGAGTTCCTTTAGTATTGACTGGTTTGATCTCCTTAAAGCCTTTTCCAATCTCTGATGAGTCTACCCTGGCCTTGGCCTTGATGGGAAAGGGGCTGGAGCGCAAAGGCCCGCACCATAGCAGAGGCTGGCGGGGGAGCAGGTGCTGCCAGAAACCAAGAGGGAGAGATGGGGACGGAGGGGCCAGGGTAAACCCCACGGGGAAGAAAATCAAGCTCCACAGACAGAATAATGAGGAAAACGAGGCCTCGCTGTGGTGGTGAGAACGTCAGAGCCTCAAGGCCCGCCCTCCTGTGAGTGCTGGATCGTAGGTGGTGTGCCTGTTTGGCTGCAAGTTATAGAAACTGAGTCAAACAGGCTTAGACAATGAGGACATGGATTTGTCTCCCATAAAGTGCAGAGAAAAGTGGACTTTAGAGTCACCTTGCTGTGAAGGAGCAAGATTCGAATCAGGGCTTGTAACAGGTCTGAGGGAAAAGCCCGGGAGCTCTCCTTAGCTTGAACTGAGCAGGACGCTAAGGGCCTTCCCAGGACAGGACTTCCTCCATATCCTCTGCTTCAGCTCCTCTCTGAAGTACCCAGTATCTGATGCACATTTCCTGAGTTGTTTTGCAGATATGAAAAACCCCCACCAAATAGAAGATGTTAGGTACTTGATGACCACGAGCACATGGCCCCAGGCCTCCTGGAGCCTAAGGACAGATATTGTTCACCCCTGTGACACCACCCTGTTACCTCACCAGCAGCCAATCAGAGAATTGTGTACAAGCTGATCATGGACTCTGCAACCCGCCTCGCTCACCTGGCTTTTAAAAGTTCTTTGCTAAAGTGTTCCCTGATGGCTCACTGGTAAAGAGTCCACCTGCCAGTGCAGGGGACATGGGTTTGATCCTTGGTCCAGAAAGATCCTACATGCCTTGGAGCCGCTAAGCCTGTGTACCATGACTTCTGAGCCCATGCAGAGTGTTCAACGAGAGAAGCCCTAGCAACGAGAAGCCACATCAAGAAAGAAGTAGCTCTGCTTGCCCCAACTAGAAAAAGTCCATGCAGCAACGAAGACCCAGCACAGCCAAAACAAAACAAAAATTAACGAATAAATAAAAATAAACAGAAACAAACACAAACCCCAAAAAGTGCTTTGCTGAAGCCCTTGGGGAGCTCGGTGCAAGACTCACCCATCTCCTTGTCTCATTCTGCAGTAAACCTTTCTCTGCTTTAAACTCTGATATTTCTGTTTGGCATCTCTGTGCATCGGGCCTATGGACTGAACTTGCTTTAACCCCTCCCAGCAAGCTCCTCCCTCTGGGCCTGGTGGGCCCAGGGCAGCATCTTAGCCTCTGGGGAGGTCAGGCTAGACCCAGGTTGTGGGAGGGCGGGTGGTCCCTGGTGGCCTGGCCACTAGGCTGCAAGGCTGGCCCAGAACAAGGGTGTCTTGGGGGGTGTTCAGAGCGGGGAGCAGCCTTCACAGAGGTCTGAGGTGGGTGCAGAGACCCAGTCCTGAAGGGAAGCCCTGTCTGGAATTGGGAAGTTAGACTTCACAGAAGGGCAATCAATTAATATCCATCACTTCCTTTAATCCATAAACAACTCTTGGAATGAACAGAGGAGGAAACAGAGCGAAAGAATCATAAAGTAATTGGTCCAAGATTATTCAACTGCCAAGTAGCAGGCCTGGGATTTGAACCCTGGTCGGTATGGCAGCAACATTCAGTTTTCCACTTTCCGGTGGGTGAGGGGCTCAAGGGAAGAGGCTGCTCAGTGAATGTGGGCCTCTTTGAGACTCACTCCAGATGCATTAGGCACCTTGGCTGCACGATTAACTGCTCTGCTGGCCAGGTGGGAGTCTGTGCTGTGCCAGCCGCCTGCCTCCCCACTCTGGACAGCGCTAGCACAGGTGGCAGGAGCTACAAGAACCACTATCTTTGTTTCAATAAAGGGGTCTGTGCATTTTGTGAGCTCCTCAGCGTAACAGAGTCCTGGATCCAAGGCGCATTTTCATTTCTCCTCACCCAACCTGATCCGGTTTCTGTTGAATTTTCATCCGAATGCATCCTTCCCATTTCTCAGGCTGCTTACACAAGTGACTCCCGGTCTTCTGGGAGTTGTGGCATGCTGTCTTTGCTTGCTTGATTTCTCAACACCTTTCTCCTGCCTAAAGACTTGCCTGACAAGGATGTTTTAATATTATATTACTGTGATTTCCCCTGCTCTTTTTTTCCTGCCTAAAAGGAACTATAATGTCTTTATTTGTGTATTCCCCCCACCTCTCTCACCTCGTGGGCTGCTCCTTGTCAAGTTACAACTGTCTCACGCCCCCACGGGTTTAACCGGAATGGTGGGAGGTCGAGTCCCTGGGAAGGGGAAGAGTGGATCCCAAGAGCCCTCCGGTTTGACATGAGATGCTAGAAAATATCTCAATATAAACAGAACCCACCTCACTGCTCTAACAGGAATACCTACAGCACAAACATGCTCTCCAATACAGAGAAAATGTGTGGAAAAACCCAATTTCTCAAGGGTAAATGATGCTTTCAGAAGAAAACCGTTTACTGAATGCATTCTAAGGTTTTGCAAGGACACGGTGCTTCTGTAGTTAGAATGCAAAAGAACAAATTCCCAGCAAGTTGCTGTCATAGGACTGTTTCGGATGAGGCCCAGAGCAGAGGGAGCCTAAACAGTTGTGAGTGTTTGGTGAGGGAGAAGGAGAGTCTGTGGTTATTTGTACCAAAGGTGCCCAAAGAACTTAGGATTTTAATGATTTTACTGTAGTAAAGAATGTATTGGCTTCCCTGGTGACTCAGTGGTAAAGAATCCACCTGGGATGTGGAAGTCAAAGGAGACATGGGTTCGATTCCTGAGTGAGGAAGATCCCCTGGAGGAGGACATGGCAACTTACGCTCCAGTATCCTTGCCTGGAGAATCCTATGGATAGAGGAACCTGCTGAGCTACAGTCCACAGGGTCGCAACGAGCCAGACAGGACTGAAGGGACTGAGCACACATGTGCAAAGAATGTATTAGGGTATATGCTAGGCCGCTGTAACCAAGCCACCCTATGAATCCAGCGGGTTTATTTTTCTTGTATGTGATCATCCAGAGACATAGGTAGATGGTTCGTAATGGGTAGGTGGCACAGCTCTGTAAAGTCACCAAGGGTCCCAGACTCCTTTGATAGAATATTGCCCTCATCCATACGGTCACTGCTGATTGGTGGGCACTCTGTCCAGCTGAGAAAGGTGTATGAACACGTCAACATTTTAAGAGCAAGACCCAGAAGTTGTGGCATCCTTTCTCTTTAAATCCCCTTGGCAAGAACTTGGCCCCATAGCTCCACACAACCAGCTGCAAGGGAAACTGGGAAATGTAAATCAATGGGAGGCCAGAGTTAAAAGACTGGGATCTTATTGCTAAAAGCAGGAGAGGAGAATGGAAGACTAAGTAGCAGATTGGACCACCACCACCACCACCAACAAAAATCATACAAATGATCCAGTTAAGGGCTTCCCGGGTGGCTCAGCGGTAAAGAATCCACCTGCAATGCAAGAGCTGCAGGAGATGTGGGTTCAGTGCCTGGATTGTGAAGATCCCCTGGAGGAGGGCATGGGAGCCCACTCCAGTATTCTTGCCTGGAGAATCCCAAGGACAGAGGAGTCTAGCGGGCTACAGTCCATGGGGTCACAAAGAGCTGGACACGACTAAACCGAATTAGCATGCATGATCCAGCGAATCTCACACTTCACGCTGATCTTTAAAAACAGCCATAACCCTCTCCCCTCACATACCACTTTACATGAACCATGGCAGCGAATTGAGATGGCTTCAGATAAAAAAGAGGCAAATCATGTCCCGTCAAGCCAGTCACTAAAGTAGGCAGCTCCCCTGTTTCTCAGTGACCCGAGAGACGGAGATCTTATTTCTCCCCTCCGAGGAAGCAACAGGAACAATAAATAGCGCACCAAAGAATGCGCGTTTTATTCTGTAAAGGCGTAGAAATTCTACCTGGAGGCCTTGCTGACAAGGCTTCCCAATCTTTCCTGAGATTTAATACATGAAATAAATTCAATTTCAGCGCTTGGTGCCTGCCTCACGGTGGGTGCCCTGTAAATGGCTCTTGAATAAACGCTTTACAAAGCGGCTGTCTCTGTAATGTCTAGGGATAGATGGGAGGAGGGAGGCTGTTTTTCATGAACCTGAATGGCTTTTCTTATCTTCTTTCTTTTTGCTGAGAGAATGGGAAGTATGGTTTTGCTTGCTCTGGTTAGGCAGCCCCATCCCCACAGGTACCCCCAAGCCCCAGTGGGAATCACTGCTATTGAAACAAGAGAGATGGGTGCTAGGCTAGGTGTTTATAACTGGCCCCCTATTCCCACCTCCTGGGGTGAGAAGATGAGTTCCAGGCCGGACATTCATCATCAGCTCCCTGTTTACATTTCCTGAAGCTGGAGACACTCGGGCTCCAGGACAATGTATTTATGACCAGATTCCTGTCTATATTTCGAGATCTACGCCTTGATATAAAAACCAGCCATGGGAATAGGGTAAATAACCAGACACTGGGCATCTTTATGGCAGGGACAGAGTGGGACTGAACTCTGTTAAGAGATCAGG
The DNA here is from genome assembly GCA_935064755.1 of Tragelaphus eurycerus. NCBI lineage: Eukaryota > Metazoa > Chordata > Mammalia > Artiodactyla > Bovidae > Tragelaphus > Tragelaphus eurycerus. The sequence goes on along the minus strand of CAKXYN010000027.1, from coordinate 16,357,431 downwards.
AGGTCATATATGTCCCATCCTTGGGACCAGGGAGACATTTGACAGTCTCAGAAAGGCCCCATGGGCGTCTAAAAGGAAGGGAACCTTTTGTGATAGCAATGTGTGTTGCTAAAGCTGTCCCATGGGCCTCTTTACTAGAATCCATCTGGGATGCGCACGCATATTTGGGAGGGTCCCAGGGCAGGTCAGGTGTGGAAAAAGAAACCAGATAATTCGTTAAATGTAAACAAAGACCCGGAAGAACTGACCTATATAAACGATTTAACCATCTTTTTACTGCACTCTTCCTCACTAAGGGGGAACATCTCCTCCCTTTCTCTCCGGGGCTGCATCTCTTGCCTTGCTTCTATCTTAACTAAACAGCTTCTCTGTGTGCTCTCCCACTTGATGTGTCGTGTCTCTAAATAAACTTTGTGCTTGCCTTTACAGTTCTTGCCTTCGTGAGAAATCCATTTCTCACTGGTGGGCAAAGATCCAGGGAGAAACAGCTTCTAGCCCCTAGTCCTTACTGGTCTGGTGGCTGGGATTTCTGATTCTCCCACAAGCTACCCAGGTTCAATTCCTAGTCACGGAATTAGGGTCTCACTTCAAGGCACTACTCACTGCTGCCTCGTCTAGATCGTTAACGCTTATGTGGGGTGGTGGGACAGTACTTGTGCAAAATCTTCTTTTATCTCTCCATCACTTAAGTAGTTAAAAGTTGGGAAAATCAACACACGAACATAGCTGTCTGTTGCCAATTTTTTGACAAGGGTGTAAAGTGCCTTGAGATCAACAGACACTCTTTAGGTCCTGCTGGACCCTGGTTCTGAAAAGGTGTTGGCTTGGGGCAAGCAAGAGGTCAACATTCAGAATTAGGCAGGAGAGCCAGACTTGAGAGGAACCAGGAGACGCTCAAGAGATGGGGGAATGTCACCATTGGAGGGGAGGGCTGGCCAACGGCTCAGCACTCAGGAAAACAGAGAACAGGTGGTCTGCAGGAGGAGCTCCCCAGGCATAACGGGGGCTACTCAGGTGTCCAGGAGACAGGTATGTGCAAACACGGAGATTAGGAACAAGGACAATGACATTTGTGATGCACACAGCTAAGCAATATCCATGCAGTGTGGTACTCAAGAGGTCAGTATGATTATCACTCCCATCTTACAGGGGAGGAAATGGACTCGGAGGGGTGGAAAAATATCCAAATTTACATACATGCCTGGTGGCTGAGCCAGGACTTCACCCCAGGTCTGGTGGACTCTACAGAGTGTGGAAGGATGTGCAAGGAAACCATATATGGGAGAGCCAGCTCAGCTGACAGCAAAGAAAAGGGTTTCAGTGATGGATGCATCCATCAGCTTCCTGAGCAACAGTGGGTCCACAGACAGGGGCGGGGGGCACCTGGCAGGAATGACGAGGGAGGGGCTGGAGAGGATGCAACGGCTACAGTCAGCCCTGACCCAGACCCCGGAGACACCAGCAGACCTGGAAGCCTGGGTGTGGGAGGGCATCTGGCCCAGCACTGATGGGAGTCGGGGTTGTGTGCGGGCTCTTTGTGCTGGTACCTCCGTTAGTTTGCAGCGGTTTTCTAAGACCCTGACCCCAGCTTCCTTCTCTTCTCTTCCCGCCCCTCGTCCTCTCCTCCCCTCTTTTCTTCTCCTTTTCCTCAGGGTGATCTTGTCCATCCTCTGGTTTAAACCTCTCCTCAGAGCGGTAGTCTTGCACAGCCAGTTACTTGTGATACATCCCCCCGTGGCTGTCCCATGGTGCAAGGTGTCTGTGTGGACCTCTCACCCCTCCTGGGGGCCCCAGCATGGCTGAAAGGTGATATCACCAACAGGAACCCCGGGAGCCACCCCAAACACCTCTCTTTGGCCCGGCACCAAGCTCTCTGGCTTCTGTGTCCTACAGCTCTCCAGAGGCGCCTTCCCACTGCCGGGCTTTAGTTCAGACACTTCTCACTCTCACCCGGACCCTTGCTACGGCTGTAATGTGCTTTCTCTCATTTCGTCTCCCCACCCCTGTCCCATATCCACGGAGAAGCCCATGGGGGCAGAACCAGACGTGTGTCTCTCCACCTCTCCATGCCTCCCTGAGATCGTTTGATCTCTCCCTGCAACCCCCCAGCATCCCAGGCTCCTGAGAATGGCTCTGACAGCTCTGGATGACCAGGTCTCTGTTCCTCTCTGTGGCCTCCTCTGTGAGGAGGCATCCCACCTTCCCTTTCCTCTCATCCTGGCCCAGCCAGTGCTTAATCCTTCCCTGAGCTAAGCCCAGTCACCAGGGCAGGACACCTTCCCTGAAGCATCCTGTCTGGTCATTAGTCTGTGATTTCATCCACTACTCATTTGTCACCTGCATTTCCTTCCTCCCTGCCTCCTTACTTCTTTCTTTTCCTTTCTCCCTTTTTCTTCCTTCCTTCCTTCTTTCTTTTCTTTCACTTATGAATATTTTAAATATATACAAAGTAGAAAGAATAATATAATTAACTCATATATACCAATCATCAGCTTCAACAATTATCAACTCAAGGACAGCCTTGTCTCTGTCTCTCTTACACACACCACACACACACACACACACACACACACACACACACACACACGATCAGTCTGAAGTCAGCTGCAGGCATATAGTCTTACCCATGAACATTTTAGAATCCATGTCTAAAAGATAAAGACTGTCTAAAAATAAGCACAGTATAAGTACCTTCAGATCAGATCAGATCAGATCAGTTGCTCAGTCGTGTCCGACTCTTTGTGACCCCATGAATCACAGCACGCCAGGCCTCCCTGTCCATCACCAACTCCCGGAGGTCACCCAGACTCACATCCATCGAGTCAGTGATGCCATCCAGCCATCTCATCCTCTGTCGTCCCCTTCTCCTCCTGCCCCCAATCCCTCCCAGCATCAGAGTCTTCTCCAATGAGTCAACTCTTCGCATGAGGTGGCCAAAATACTGGAGTTTCAGCTTTAGCATCATTCCTTCCAAAGAAATCCCAGGGCTGATCTCCTTCAGAATGGACTGGTTGGATCTCCTTGCAGTCCAGGGGACTCTCAAGAGTCTTCTCCAGCACCACAGTTCAAAAGCATCAATTCTTCGGCGCTCAGCCTTTTTCACAGTCCAGCTCTCACATCCATACATGACCACAGGAAAGACCATAGCCTTGACTAGGCGAACCTTTGTTGGCAAAGTGATGTCTCTGCTTTTGAATATGCTATCTAGGTTGGTCATAACTTTCCTTCCAAGAAGTAAGCGTCTTTTAATTTCATGGCTGCAGTCACCATCTGCAGTGATTTTGGAGCCCAGAAAAATAAAAGCAATCTTGATTCCAACTTGTGTTTCTTCCAGTCCAACATTTCTCATGATGTACTCTGCATGTGACATGGTGACAATATACAGCCTTGACGTACTCCTTTTCCTATTTGGAGCCAGTCTGTTGTTCCATGACCAGTTCTAACTGTTGCTTCCTGACCTGCATACAGATTTCTCAAGAGGCAGATCAGGTGGTCTGGTATTCCCATCTCTTTCAGAATTTTCCACAGTTTAAGTACCTTAACATTGCTTAAAAATCATCAAATAGTCACAGATGTCCCCATTTTTCCAATTGTCTCATAGATGCTCTTTTTCACAGGCAGTTTGCCCAGATCAGAATCCAGAAGAGGTCTCACTTTGCAAGTGACAGATGTGCTTCTTCAGTCCCCTTTAGTCTGGAGCTCTTCCCTCCCTCTTACTTTTGCCCCTATCAGTAGGTCTTTGTCTCACAGTTTGCATCTGTCTGCATTTTGTGGGTAGTGTTTATATAGTGTCTTTGAACATGACCTCTGTCTTGCATGCTTCCTGTAAGATTTTCCACTGGGTATCCTAACTGTCCACATCTCAAAGATGATGGTCACCTTCACCTCTGTATCCCTGGAAGCTCAGATGATGCCTTCCTTTAGCTAGGCACACCACGAAATGTTTTGATGGGAAGGAAGAAAAAAAGGAGAGAGAATAGGGAAGGGAAGGGAAGAAATAAAGTTACAGAAGGATCAGGTGCGACTGTGGGCCAGGGTTTCTCAGCGTAATGCACAGACCAGAATCACCTCTGGTCCACCTGTTAAAAATCATGTTGCCTGGGCCTTATCCCCGCTCCATGAAAAGCCAGAACCTCTGAGCCCTGGACCCAGGAATCTGCATTTCAAACACACTGCACTCCTCTCTCTGTGGGTCTGAGCCTCTGCTTCTGTGTAGGGATGCCCTTCTTCACCAAGGCCCTTCCCAGCTCCAACCCTCTGAGCCCGTCAGGCATCTATGGTCCTGAAGTATGGGTGACTTCCCTTCTGCATTTGTAAAAGCAAATACTTGATCAACTAGCACCTGACACTGCTGCTGAAGTCAACTGCATCACCGTGTTTATTTTTTAATGAGTTTGCCCTGTCCGGGTTGTGGGTTCTTCAGGGGACAGCCTCCAGGTTCCCAGCCTCTTTGGGTAAGTGATGTGACCCACCAGTCAGAGAACCAGGGCAAACCCCACTGCCTGGCAGGCTCCTGGTGAGCCCCTTCTCTGGATTGCCCCTTCCTCTACCTGTCCTTCCTCCACCTCCCCAACCCCCAGAATTTTTTTTCTGTACTTCTGTGCACTTCTGAGTCTTACCGAAAAGTCAGGGACTCCCCCTCTCCCAAGGCTTCTCAGGTGGCACTGCTGGTAAAGAACCTACGTTCCAATGCAAGAGATTTAAGAGACCTGAGTTCGATCCCTGGATGGGGAAGATCCCCTGGAGTAGGAAAGGGCAACTCACTCCAGTATTCTTGCCTGGGAAATTCCATGGACTGAGATGCCTGGTGGGCTACAGTCTGTAGGGCAGCAGAGTGTCAGATAACACACACACACACACACACACACACACACACACCCTCCTTTCCCATCATCCTCCCCTCTTTCCCCAACTCCGAGCTGTAGACTTTGGTTTTCTCCTTTAATTATTATTTGTTTGTTTGTCTTTCCACTGGTTTTCAACCCCAGGGACAGTTCTCCTCCCCAAGCCAATTTGAATTAATTTTGCTGGGACAATTCCTCAAGACAATGTATCAATTGCTGTATTAAAATCAAGATGTATTACATCTCTCCCATCCTCCCCGTCCCTTAATTTCTTAGTTCCCTCAAAGGCACAATCAAGTGTGTCTGGCATAATTTGTTCTTCATAAACCCAGACTGCTCATTGCATGCACTTGCAATTTGAGAAAGATTTTTGGCAGTGCTTTATTTCCATAATACTTTTCTTTATTGTATCTGATGATTGAATCTTGGTGATTAAGGTGACAGTAACATGGACCTCGGGCCCAGCCCTGTCACTGAGGCCTTCTTCCAGATTTCTTCCACCCTTCGCACTCCTCTGCCCTCTGGCTGTGACCAGTCACACTCACTACTGGTGGGTAGGGCCACCAAGAGCAGCTGGGGACATAAGCTAATGGGTGCTCTTGTCCAGATGCGGTGGGCGAGCTCAAAGGATAAAAATGACTGTGCAGAACCAAAGCCCATGGGGAATGGAGGGACAGCGTGGTGGATAGTATGAGATGAATTGTGTCCCCTCAAAATTCATATTAGAATTCATATTTTAAGCCTGTAATCCCCAGAACCTGTGAATGTGGTCTTATTTGGAAATAGGGGTAGTCTATATAATTCGTTAAGATGAGGTCATGGGAGTGGGCCTCAATTCAATATGACTCATGTCCTTATAAAAAAGGGGACAGTTGAACATAGAGACAGGCACACGGGGAGAATGCCATGTGGAGATGAAGGCAGAGATGGGGGTGAGGCATGTAAGAGCCAAGAAACATCAAAGATTGCCAGCAAGTCATTAGAAGCTAGGAGAGAAGCATGGAAGACTCTCTTTCAGAGCCTTCCAGAAGGAATCAACCCTGCCAACACCTTGATCTCAGACTTCTAGCTTCCAGAAGTGTGAGAAAGTACATTTCTGTTGTTTGAACCACCCAACCTGTGGTACTTAGTGACGGTGGTCCCAGGAAGCTAATACTGTGGGTAATAATGTTGGCTTTGCCATCAGACAAGCCTGGGTTTGAATCCTGGTTCCACATTTCATTAACCAGTGGCCTTGGACAAGTTCACGTCACCTCTTGCAGTCCCTATTGCTTCACTTAAAATGGAGCCATCCGAATACCTTCCTTAGTGACCGGGAAATGTAGCAGATGCTCTTGGCATCCTGACTACACCCCCTCAGCCTACCTGGGGGTGACCTGTGCATGGTGGCCCTACTGCCCCTGCTTTCTGTGTCTCTGCTTGACAGCGCTCTCTAGGGGCTGGAAGTGTCTAGGCTGCAGGAGGCAGGACATGTCAAGGGGTTGATGTCCTGCAAACACCTCTCATGAGGGACAGAAGTGGGTGATTAAACAGCCCAGCTCCCTCTCCTCTGGGTGGGGGACGACCCCGAGGTTAGTTGCCCATGGTCTCCCAGAGGGCACCAGCTGCAGCTGCCTGGAGCAGCAGCTCCGTCATCATGAGCACCCTCCACAGGTTTCTCTCCCTCTCCTGTCATACATCCCCATTCCTGCATGGTCATGGCCCAATCACTTCCCAACCAAACTACTTGTTCCTAAATTTTGGCTTTGAGATTTGCTTTGGAAAGAAATCAGACCAAGAGATGATGTATTAAAGTGCTTGGTACAGCAAGTGTCTTAAGGGAAGTGCTCAGTCCACTCATGTGGGTAGATGAGCTGTTTGTGCAGCACAGCTGATGTGCCATCCACTGTGTTGGTAAGTGAGGGTGCATCGCATATACTAAGGGTCTCCAAGGCCTGTTCATCGAAATAGTGTGAGCGGGTGGTCTCCAAAGCCACACGCATTGAGTAGTTGGTGGTTTATTCCTTTGGCCTCTTCAGCACATAGGAACAGTGACTAGGCACACATTGCAAGGAGTCCTTGGGTGTGTAGCTTGGGTGACCCGTTCAGATGTCACTGAGGGGGGAGGCGCAGAGCACAGGAGCAGACACAGCTTGTGTGAGTACAGCTGTGTAGAGCATGAGCATGGGGGAACAGCCAGCACCCAAACACCTTTTCAGCCCCAACACCCAGACGTGAGCACTGGGAGGAGAGCTCGTTGGCCCCTTTCCATCACCTGTCTGCTGCCTGGAGTTGCTTGATGTATTATCCCTGCCTGGCTGTTCAGAACGGGAAACACAGCAACAGGGATGCTGCCTTCTTTGAAGAATTGTCTCCAAAGAAGGGGACATATTAAGAGAATTGGCAAGAGCCTCAGATTTCATTTGAGTTGACCCATCACTGCATGAGAGAAAATGAAATGACTAAATGACTATGCTAGTCCCTATGGAGCAGTATCGATATTCTGGATAATTCTTTGTTGAGGGGCTGTCCTGTGCGTTGCAGGAGGTTTACCAGCATCTCTGGTCTCTACCCACTGGATCCCAGTAGCAACCCCAGCCCATGTTGTAACAACTAAAAATATCTCCAAGCATTGCCTAATGTCCCTGGGGGGCAAAAATCACCCCCAGTTGAGAACCAGAGCTGTACAAGCAACACACGTGTGTAGAAATACAGAATAAACATGTGTGAACAGAAATAGACAGAAGTACTTTTTTTTCTTAGTCCTGGTTGGACTCAGCAGGCATGGTTTTTGAGAACAGGGCTCTCTGGTGATATATATCTGATTTCAGTTTTCATTTCTCATTCACCGGCTTTGTGACCTTGGATGTAAAATGAAAATCAGATCATTTCACTCCCTGCTTAAAACCCTTCCCTGGTTTTCCACTGATCTTAAAATGAAATGCATGCTCTTTACCATTGTCTCCCAGATCCAAATCTCCTTTAAGACCCCTCTCCCCTCTCCCTCACTCTGTTGCAGCCACACTGAGCTCCATTTTTGTTCCCCAGTTGTGCAAAGCTCTGCTCCCACCATGAGCCTTTTGCACTTGCCACCCTCTGGCTAGAACATCCTTTCCCCCGATCACTGTGCATCTGGCTCCATCGTCTGCCAAGTCTCAGCTCAAATGTCACCTTCTCAGAAATGCCTTCCCTGACCTCCGATCACCGTAACTAAGATAGCTGCCTCTGTCTCTTCACTCTCTCTAAGTAGCCCCCCACCCCTGGTCTCTTTTATTACACTTTAGCACACCCCAGGTGTAAACTTTTCCTTGTTTCTTGTCTGTATCCCCACAACAATATAAGATCCATGAGGACAGGACCTATAACATCATTGGACAAATAATATGATTTCATGGATTTGTGGGGAAGATTAAATGAGATAATGGTGTGTGTCTGTTAGCTGTTCAGTCGTGTCTGACTCTTTGAGACCCCATGAACTCTAATTTGCCAGGCTGCTCTGTCCATGGAGTTCTCCAGGCAGGAATACTGGAGTGGGTAGCCATGCTCTTCTCCAGGGGAACTTCTCGACCCAGGGATGGAATCCAGGTCTCCCACATTGCAGGTGGATACTTTACAATCTGAGACACGAGGGAAGCCTATGAGATAATGATGGAAAAATAATAACAACAGTCATGATAAAGCACTTGAAGCACATGCCTAAATCAGTATCTGCTGATTTTAACTTATTATTTTTATCATGCAGCTTAGAGATGATCTGTCATGGTGGTTGCCCCAAATCATCTGACCTCCTCTTCATGTTTGGGGAGATTCCCAAGGTAGAATCCCAAAGCACCACATTTTCTACTTATGGTGACCAACTCATCCTGGTTTTCCTGGAACTTCTCTGATTTTAGTACCGGAAGTCCTGCATTTTGGAAAACCTCCTTTTGGGGCAAACTGGGATGATTGGTTACCTTATGTCTAGCTCCATTACGAGTGCTGTTAAATGGAATGGCAGCTTTGATCTCATTGAGCTTTTATCTCATTAACTGAGCTAAATGAGAGATGATTGGGGGAACACACATTTTGCTGGTGTGGTTTTGTGGTGAAGGTGATGTTTGTGTATGTGTGTTAGTCACTCAGTCATGTTTGACTCTTTGTGACCCCACGGACTGTAGCCCGCCAGGCTTCTCTGCCCATGAAATTCTCCAGGCAAGAATACTGGAGTGGGGTTGACACACTCTTCTCCAGGGGATCTTCCTGACCCAGGGATTGAACCTGGGTCTCCTGCATTGCAGGAGGATTCTTTACCATCTGAGCCACAAAGGAAGCCCAAAGGTGATGACAGCTTGCCCACTGTTACAGAGACAAATTTTTTTTTTTAGCAGGCTGTTTCTAAGGTTTGTCCCTATATTTGTTTCCTGCTGCTGAACAAAAGACTGTTTCTGCGCTTCTGATGATTTTGTGAGCTCTCCTCATCCTTACTAAATGCTCTCTCTTTAAACTCCCTAGAAAGGATCCTGTTGTCTGCAACTAAGAAACTCAACCGACACACACAGTAATTGTACAAGTCTCTTCTACCCTGAGGCCTACCCTGTAGTAAAGAGTCTCTTAAGGGGTGCTTGAGGTAAATCAATATCTAAACCATTGAGAGGATTGCTCTATTACCAGTCCATCCACTTGATAAGACAAATGCCAGTGTCTGCCATTTCAAATGCCCCAGACTGAGTCCACTGCACTGTGTTGCAAGATGTACATTCTATCGGTTCAGTGAAGCTGTGAACACAGCCCTCCTGATTCCTGGGAATCTATGCCTGGGCACAAACAGACTAGGATATCACTGATGCTGGATCCTGAGTATCTCTGAGCTAGCCAGAAGTGTGGAGACACAGTCCTCCAGCAGGGAATGGGTTTGGGAAACAGACCTAGCACAGAGGGTTGCCCTGGAGACCAGCTGGTCCTGGTTAACATGCCCCCAAGGGCATGTAGAACTCATGGAAAGTTTGGATAAGCACAGGCACCAAGGTTTTTGGGGTTAGTAGAGAAAATTCCAAGGAAAGATTCGATTCTGAAGGCAAGTAGAATATCAGTCACCCTGGGAGGCTTGTCCACAGACCTGGGTTCAGCCAAGAGAAACGGGTTCAGATGGGGGCCGACTAGGAATTGGGGCCAGCACCTCAAGTCCAGAGCTTAGAGGAAAACTCAAGACAGAAGACATTAGGACTCCCTGAGGAACAATCTAACTGCATTAGCATGAATCCTTGTAGAATCGCAGTGTTGCTTTGTATGCATGTGATTCTGAGTTTATACCCAGAACACCGTGTTATGGACTTTTGTGTTTCACTTTTTAAAGTCTTAACACTGACTTTTTTAAACTTATGCTTTTGAGTAAATTTCTCTATTTACTGATGTATAACTTATACACAGTAACATGCAGAATCTTAAGTGTACAGCTCAATGAATTTTTTATAACAGCTTTATTGAGATAATTCACATTCCACAAATTCAGTGTTAGAGTTTGAGTAGTTTTAAGTTTTTTTGCCAGTTGGGCAGCCATTACCACTATCTAATTCAGAACTTTTTCATCACTCCAAAAAGAAACCCTGGGCCCATTAACAGTCATTCCCCATTTTTTTCTTCCCTGCTCTTTGCCCCTAGCAACTGTTAAGCCACTTTCTGTCTCTATGGATTTCCCTGTTCAGGATTTTAAACTTCACAGAGTTGGAATGAACTCTTTAATTTCTGGTTTCTTTCACTCAACACAGTGCATATGAAATTCACTCGTGGTGCTCTTGTTATCGTTGTTTTCCATTACTACGCAGTATTCCACAGCCTGAATCTACTACAATAAGTAGATTGAATAACAATAAGAATCTACTACAAAAAGTGTACTAATTCTACTGCTGCAGATGTTTCTAGTTGTTGGATATTAAAAATAACGTTTCAAAGACACAGAATCAAGAACATAGAGAGTAGATTGGTGGTTTCCAAGCGGGGAGGGGGAGTGTAAGAGGGATGGCATGGAGTCTGGGGTTAGCAGATGCAAACTGGTATGTATAGAACGGATGAACAGCAAGGTCCCACTGTATCGCACAGGGAACGATATTCAATATCCTGTGAAAAATTGCAATAAAAAAGAACATGAAAAAGAATATTTTTATATATATATATGTATATGTATAACTGAGTCACTTTGCTCTACAGAAGTCATTAACACAACACTGTAATTCAATTACACTTCAATAAAAAATAAATTAAAAAAAATAAAGTTTCAGCACTTTGCAGAGTCTGTCCATACAGCTGATCTCTCCAGCACTGCTCAGGAAATTGGGCCCCAGATCTGGTTGGTCACAGAAACTCAACAGTGGAGACACACCTGGGATCTCAATAGGACAAAGAACAGAGTCTAAAACGCAACCATCTATGTGCCATTAAAAGGACACACACAAACAGATGCCATACAACTCCAGGGTACATCCCAAAGGGTGGGGTGGGGGCCTGTGAGGGCTGTGGAGGTGGTGGGAGTGGGAGGTGTGGACAGGAGGGGGACCCTGCAAGGGCTGATGCTGAGTTTGTGGTGACTGGTTATACACACACACAGACACACACACACAGACAAGCATGCACAGAAAGCAAAGGAGGGAGAAAAGAAAGAGGGAGAGAGAGGGAGAGAGAGAGAAGACAGTTTCTTTCTCTAACTTGTTCAAAGACAGTCCCTGACTTAGAGCAGCCAGTTTAATGGTTAAACTTGAGCCAGGAGTCTCTTTAGGAGTGGGGAGGGCTGATCTCCCCAGTTCCCATGGCCCAAAGACAAAGGAGGCAAGGAAGCTCTCCTCCTGCCACTAATTAAGTCCTCACTGGGCTGGGTTGGATTTTATTAAGTTTCCAATTCATCAAGATTATGGATGAGGTTTCTCCTCCTTCCTTTGGAGTCAGTTGAGATTTATACTATGTCCCGGGTGAAAAAAATCCTCTTTGGGCTTCATTTTCTTTTTTTGGAGCTGATTTTCTTTAAATAGATGGGTTAGGCTCTATTCCCCAGAGAAATTCCAAAGCTGAGAGTCCTCCTGTATCCTAGCCAGGCTCCCGGCAAGAGTGTCTAGTCAGGAAAGAGCTTCCATCTCACAGCCCTGCTTCCAGGCACCCCCTCCCACAGTCCTGCCCCCTGTATCCATCTCACTGACCTTCAGCCAGGTCCCACACTCAGGCCCCCTGCTATCCAGGGGTGCCAGGTTCGAGGATGAGGAACAGTACAAATGTTTGACTGGGGCCACAGGCAGATTCTTACAAGAACACATGCACAGCTGGTTGTTGGTCATGTCTATGAGTGAAGCTCTGCCCAAAGGAAGTGGGCTTTGTTTTTCCATCACTAAGTCGTCTCTGACTCTTCGTTGTAATCCCATGGACTGGAGTATATCAGGCTTCCCTGTCCTCCACTGCCTCCTGGAGTTTGCTCAAGTTTATGTTCATTGAATCAGTGTTACTATCTAACCAGGAAGTAGGCTACAGAGCCACAAAAGTGTGACCTCAGATGTGAGACAGTAAGAGAGCCTCCTATGAGCTGCAGGGTTGGAGTTTTGGGAACCCCTGCCTGGAACCCCCAAGAGGCAGAAGGAGAGAAGAGGGGTTTGTGGATTTGAAACCTGGAGCCTCTCGTCCTCTCCCTTATGCCCATCTCCCTAGGATGACAGAGTGTCTGCTGGGAGATGATGTCAGAGCATCTAGTCCAGACAACACTCTCCATGCACGTGGGAAGTGAGAAAGGAAGACATGTCCCCAGGGCAGGTTCCCAGCTTCAGCGGCAGAAGCAGATCATAGTCTCCTGGGGTGTGCACGCACCATGGGTTCCTGCTTTGACTTGACCCTGGACTGATCCTGCTTGGAGCAGGGCAGGGGGATGTTCTAGTTTTCAACCCAGTTCTAGTGCCCAGGGATCCAGGTGTTTTTTTTTTTTTTTTTTTTTTAAGGAAGAAAACAAGTTAGGGAGAGAGAGAAAGAGACAAAATGACAGGGGCAAAATTTTCTTGGCGGAGGTAGAAATTATGGCAAGATGAGAAGAGAAGAGTGGACACAGGGTGGGATGGGGACAATAAAGGAGAAAGAGATGACAAAGAGTAAGGAGGGGAGGGCTGAAGGGAGAGCAGCTGGCCAGGCTGGGCCCCAGTCAGTCTTGCAGGGCAGAAGGAACTGACCTCTCTCCTCCCACCCCACACCTGCCAGCCGGTCTGTGAGCCCCAGACCCTGAGTGGGTGTCAGCCAAGCCCAGGGCCGGTGCCCGCCTCCAGGCCATGCTGGGCCTTTCCTGCTCCACTCCAAGCTCTGTCTAGTCACAGGAAGGTTTGGAGAAGGGAGGGGAGAGGCAGACGGAGCCAGGGGCTGGGATAGCTCCCACCTTCACTGTCTTCCTATGCCTGAGGCTGAGCAAGCTGGAGTTTGCGCTGGTCCCAGAATGCTGATGGGGTCAGCAAAGGAGACATTAAGTGAGAGCTGGGGAAGCGTGGCCTCGTGACTTCAGCACCCTGCGTGATACATAAATCATGACTGGCCTGGGAGAAAGGCCAAGAGCTGTTTCCTGCCAGCTTGCTGAGCGGTGTTTATGCCCTCTCACCTGAAAAGGCAGAAGCAGAGAAAATGGGAACTGCCAATACACCAAGAACAAGGGCCGGATGTAGCAAGCCTGCTCCGGCTGGTGGTGGAGGCTGGGATGAGGGTCCAGACACAGTACCCTATGAACTAGGGCCGGATGCTTGCATGACAGACCCAACTCCACCACTTACCAGCTGTTCAGGGTAAGTGAGGTACCTTGATGTCCCTGGCCTCAGTTTCCTCATCTGTAAAACTGATTCAACAGTCATAACCATGACACTGGTTTGTTATTTAACAGCATTTTCCAGCAATGTTCCTATTCAATGGTCAGTCCTATTCCATCCAGAGTCCTTCCCTCATTTCAAATGAGAAGGCCCTGAGGTTTCTAGATTCTGTGGAGAAGTCTAGACACAGCAGCCAGGACCCTTTGACAGAGAAGCAAGCCCTTTAAGGTTTCTGCAGCAGCTAGAGCTACCTGAGTGTTCAGAGGGCAGCCAGGACTCCACCAGGCACACCTGGCGATACCCAGGGTCAAGACAGGGGAGGCACATAGATATCTAGCTTTAAATCATGCCTACTTAGTTTCCTGATTTAATGGACAGGTGAACAGGCAGTCCGTGGGGGAAGTGACAGATAACGCAGGGTGGGTAAGGCTCACTTTGGGAAACATGGTTTCCCTGCTTGGAGAGGGTCACCATCAGATAATCCCACACTAGACATGATTGGGGAAAAGGAGGCACAGGACATCTGGGTAGAATCATAAGCAGCTGTCACGGCCGTGACTCCCCCTGGCAGCACCCCAGCCCCGAGGCTCCTTCACACGCTCCTCTCTTCTTGTTCGCGCTCTGTCTTCATCCCCAGCTGTCAATTCTCATGTCTTAAAATGACATGAGTTAAATATCTTGAAGAACTAGGGATTCATCATACGACAATGTTGACCCAGAAAGCAGTGCTCCTTCGAGCCTGTCACAAACCCAGGGATTTTTATCTCAGTAGTACCTTGATTACAGGGTCCTTGGTGCTATTAAAGACCTATATTCTTAAGTGTTATTGTCTGATAAATAGATTACTTTATGGGCTTTCCCAGTGGCCCAGTGGGTAAAGAATCCCTCTATGATGCAGGAGACACAGGAGATGCTGGTTCGATCCCTCAGTCAGAAAGATCCCCTGGCGGATGGAATGGCAACCCACTCCAGTGTTCTTGCCTGAGAAATACCATGGACATGGGGTTGCAAAGAGTCGGACGTAACTTAGCTACTAAAAAACAGTTGCAGTACTTTGTTACAACAGCCCTAGAAAATGAATATGGGTGGAAAAAGTGCAATATTTCAGTGGAGACAGCTGAGGCATGGCAAGAAGGAAGGTATATGATTTAAGAGGTCCCTGGAATCTCTTCTCTTTGTCTACCCAGCAGGTTCTCCTCTCTTTTCTTTCCTCTACTTCCCTGCTCCTCTGTCACCAGTGGATCCGTTGATCGATACTGAACAGGGTCAGCGACCTGCCCCATGAACCTTGCTTTGTGCTGAAGGTGGAAATGGACACAGAAACATCACAGCTGAACTCCCATCTATGACCTCCTGGGCGCCTGTGGAGGTGGTAAAAGGTGTGGGCTCTGGGCTCAGCACCCTCTGGCACAAGGCCGCCAGTTATTGGCTGTGTGACTTCAGGCATATAATTAAACTACCTGAGATTACTTCCTCCTCTGTGAAATTGGGAAAAACTCACCTGCTTCACAGGGTCCTTTTGGGAATTTTGAGATAATATATGGTAAGCGATTAGCCTAAACAATCAATCAATGCTAATTATTATTAGTGTTGGGGACTTGATGTAATACAGGATAAAGTGTGATCAATGCTGGCTCAAAGGTAAAACTAATTGTTTTGAGAAGACAGCAGGAGACTATTTCTACCCAGGGGCCAGGGAAATACTCTGAACTTTTGCAGAGTGGCAGTATTCCACAAGAGCCTGGAAGGATGAGTAGGTTTTATGGTGCTAAGAAGGGAATGGCAACCCACTCCAGTATTCTTGCCTGGAGAATTCCATGGACAGAGGAGCCTGGCGGGCTACAGTTCATGGTGTTGCAAGAGTCAGACATGACTTAGTGACTAAAGAGAGAGAAAGAGAAGGAGAGAGAGGGCGATGGTGGGTGTGTATGTGTTGGTGGGATGTGTTGGAGGGGAGGGATAAAGTACTCTCTCCTGGAGGAACTAGCACTGGTGGAGGCAAGGGGTCAACAGGGTCAGCAAACAGCAGCCCCTGTTTGTACATCCAGCATTCTGTACGTGTGGTGTGCTGTGAGATGTGGGACCCACAGTGAGTGAGGTCTACACAGCAGGGGCCCTGATGTCATGGGAAGGAGTCTGGTCTTGATTCTGAAGGCAGTGGTCCCCGTGGAAGTTAGAACAACACCAGAGGCCTCCAAAAGCTGGAGGAAGACACAGTGGAACCAGGAGGTTCATCAAGGGTTCAGTAATCTTACTCCAGTGATGACAAGAGTCTGAACCAGGATGGGGTAGAGGAAAGGAAGGGGCAGATTTGACAATAACGGGGCTAACATTGACAGCACCTGATACCTGGGGGAGATGGGGTTGTGGAAAGGAACACTGAACGTGATTCCTTTGTTTTTTGCCAGAATTATCTGGAAGGACAGTAAGGGAGGGTATTAGTTAGAGTCCGTAAGTAAGGCCCTCTCCAGTCCCTGCCCCAGAACCCTAGAGGCCTGCAGGAGGTGGAGATGGGCACTCAATCAATGAAGAATTTGATGCCACAGCAGGGAGGGAAGCACAGAGAAATCGCAAGTTTGGAGGGGTGCTAATTAAGGTTAAGAGACCCAGTGGCAA
The DNA here is from genome assembly GCA_935064755.1 of Tragelaphus eurycerus. Taxonomy (NCBI): domain Eukaryota; kingdom Metazoa; phylum Chordata; class Mammalia; order Artiodactyla; family Bovidae; genus Tragelaphus; species Tragelaphus eurycerus. Next base: position 16,341,203 of record CAKXYN010000027.1, on the reverse strand, counting down.
TCATGCTCTCTCCAGAGGGCTGCTGGAAACACAGACTTGGATAGAGGACTGGGGTGGAGATAGAATCTTAGGGACCAACGGCAGCAAAGTGAAAATGACAGCCGCACCCATGCTTAAAGCCCAGAGATGGCCCAGATCTTTAATCAACCTGTAGGCTCCGTGAGATTTGTCATGATAGTGACTTTAGAGACAGTATCAGATGCCAGGGTTGGTGGGTAGGGAGCACATGATGGACTAAGATAACCAGTGATCCTCATAGCAACCTCCAGGAATAGGAATGGACAGGTCCATTTCCTGCTGGAGTCTCACAGGCCTCAGACACCCCTGCAGGGCCGGGGGCAGGGGTCAGGGGGAACACCAGGAATCCCCTCCTCCTCTATCGCCACTTTGAAATGTCAGCGTGAATCCTTTTCTCATCAAAAAATGATTTTAAGACTTTGTTTTTAAAATCAAAAGGAGTTTTAGAGCTGGAAGCCTTGCTGCCATAATGAGACAAGTTTTATGGAGCCATTAACAGGCACTTGGAGGACAGTGATGACCTATAAATGTATTCATGGATTCAGAACTCAGGCAGGTTTCACCAACTGATTGCAAGTGCCTTGGAGATGATGTCCATAGGAAGGAGACAGCCGGCCATGCTCACCAGCCACGAGGCTGCCCACACCTCCCCACCTGCAGGCCCACTTCACGCTCACCCTGCTGCTGCGGCACAGACCCCAGCATCTCAGTATCTCTCTCAAACTCTGAGACACCTTTCAGGAAAACCACAGGTCCTAACTAGGCTGTCATTTTCTTTGTTTTATCTACAGGATGCCCCCGGGCAGCCCAGCACCCCGACTTCCTCACTCACTCCCAACTCCCTCCGCCATAATCAGCTTTCTCTGAGGTTGTAGCATTCAGAGTTAGGCTGACCTGGGTTCCAGTCCTGCCTGCTTAGGTCCTGACCATGCACAGCCAGCCTCTCAGGCCTCAGCTTTCCCATCTGTGAAAGGTTCTCTCCTTGTCTGTACCTTGCTGGGCCTGGCATGGTGTCTGGCACACATCTGATGCTTCACAGATGCCAAGTGGGTGCTTGGCTGCCTGCTTCCCGGGAGTGCTACATGGATGTGCACCAACCTGCCTTGCTTGCCCTATGAAAGTGCTCAGCGACGTTTAGGTTGGCTTGTAGGTGTTGATTGTATCATACCAGCCTCCTCCTGGTGTCCTGCGTGGCTCCCCATTGGAAAGGACTTTGCCCGTTTTCAAGAGCAATCTGGGAACTCCCCTGGTGGTCCAGTGGCTAAGGCTCTGTGCTCGCAATGCGTGGGGCTGCCCAAGTTCGATTCCTAGTCAGAGAACTAGATTGTTCATGCTGCAATGAAGATTAAAGATTCCGAATGCAGAAGACCTGGTGCAGCCAAATATATATATATATGTCTATGTATATATTTATGTGTGTGTGTGTATATATATATATATATATATATATATGTAAAGAGAGGACCGGTCTGACTCACCCTCCGGTCCCGGCAGACTTTTGCCTTCCTCATGAAGCTCTCCCTGGCTGCCCCCAGCCTGGATGATGTCCCTCCCCTGGCTGATGTCTTCCTTTTAGTTCCTCTGAGTCTGGGACTTGTGCTAACTCTGCAGCTCCCAGCCAGGTTCTAAGCCCTACAAGTTGCTGTTTGTAATCTTTCTTTGCTTGGTAGACACTCCCAAAGACAGGCGGGCTGGCCAGTCACCAGATGCAGTCACTGATGCAGTCACCAGAAAGGAATCCCAGACAACACATCAAAGCAGAATCACATCTGTCCCATTGTTTTGGGTGTGGGACCAGGCCAGGCATTGGCAGTGCACGCAGGCCTGCACACACACACACACACACACACACACACACACACACACACCTTGAATGTGCAAGGCATACTGGGGAAAGGATAGTCTTTTCTTCCCTGTAAAGCTCCACTGAGTTGTGCCCCACTTCTGAGGGCCCAGGTCTGAGCGTGGAGATGACCTGCACCTGGTGAGGAAGGTTCTTGTCTGATGGACTGGTCGAATGTGATGTGGCTGCTGCTCCACTGCTGAAGGGGCACCGGGAGGAGGCGAGGGCTAAAGCTCTGCAGCCCAGCTCGGTGAGGGGAACACTGCCAAGCCCGGGGGGTGTGGGGATGAGACGGGTGCATGGGGGTCCCAACATGGGGCTTTGTCTAGAGGTAGGTGGGCTGACATCTGACAGTAGGTTTTGATTTCAGGTGAAAATATCCACCCACACACATGGAGATCCATTCTTGACACATACACACACACACACACACACACACGACACCCTGAGACAGTAGGTACACAGCTCCCTAACACACCCTGCTCACACATTGATACTGGATGAGCTCTTGTTGGTTTCTCAGAACAGGAAGTAGAAACAGAGAGTGGATGTGCCCACAGAACAGAAGGGGCATGTACACAGCGTGCAGCCTTGTTGAGTGGTGAGTGGTGGGTACACTGACTCGACAAATATCTGCTTATTTACTGAGACCCACAGTGTGACAAACTGTAAACATACCAGACATGCATGTACCTACCTTCACATGCACACTCACACACACACCCTTAATTGTATCTCTTCAGGGGCAAAGCCCTACACAGAAGCATGTTTAAATGAAGCTCACTTTCATCACAAATGCATCCACACACACATGCACTCATACATCCACAGACACCCAGAAGTGGCCAGTGAACTTCTATTCTTTTCCTCACAAGAATAGCAAACTGGGAAGCTTGTAGTCTGAATCACCAGCTCCAGGTCCAACACTGTTTCCCTAGCTGCCTCTCCTGGGGCCAGGGGCCAAGTGTCAGATGAAATGACTTTTTAACACCCATCTGGGAATCAAGAAGGAAAAGGAGGTGGTACTAACACTCCCTTCGTAACCCCTGTTATTAAAATTGCTTTAACTCTAAAGGGCATAAAAGGTGGAGACTGGAAAAGCCAGCAGTTGCAGCCCGGAGGGCTTGCTGGATGCTGCAGGATGCCCTTGGGGAGAGGATCCCTGCACACAGGGATCTGGCAGGCTGTCCTGGCATGATTTTTCCAGCAACTGGAGTGTGACAGCAGTCCAAATCATTTGCTGTGAGTCGCAGCCATTCTTCTCTCAGTGCTCCCATGGGCAGCATCTCTTGGGTTCTCAGGTGAGCTCAGGTAAAGGGAAGCTTAGACCCTGTTGCCGGGGAGCTCCTCAGCTGATGGGAGAAACAGAGCTCCTGGTTTCAGGTGTGTCTTGGCCTCATTGAGGGAAGATGGACATAAATATGCTAAAAAGAGAGGGAAAATAGAGTTGGAAGAGAAAGAAATATTCGTGCAGTATAATTAGCATTTATATGAAATTTTAAAGCATGAAAAACAATTCCATATGTTGTTTTGACAGACATACACATGAAGAATAAAGTGCAGGCAGCCCTTGCTTTGAACAATTCTCCAATATATACATGTGTACACATACGTTGCCAGCAAATTTAAGGTTCTTACTTCACTGGGAAAGAATTTGGAGACAGTGGATTTATTTAGAGAGAAACACTCCACAGACAGAGTGTGGGCCATCTCAGATAGCGAGAAAGTGCCTTGAAATTTGGTGTTGTTAGTTTTTACAGGCTGGGTAATTTCACAGGCTAATGAGTGAGATGATTATTCCAATTATTTTAGGGAAGGGGCAGGGATTTCCCCCACTTTTTGGCTTTTTATGGTTGGTCTCAGAACTGTCACAGCACTGGTGGGTGTGTCATTTAGATGCTAATGTATTACAATGAGCATATAACAAGGATCAAGGTCTACCGGAAGTTGAATCTTCTGGATTTTGGACCTGTTTGTCTCCAATTAGTTTATGTCATATCCTCAGGCTATTCTTTTAAAGGTTGTGCCCTGCCCCCTGCCCTCCTATTTCACATATATATCCAATTACCATATATTAATATATTCCATACATATATACATTCTTATATGTATGTATGCATGGGAATGCACATGGATTCCCATTATCATGGTTCATTAGTTAACCCTGTCTGCCAACAACAGTTTACATTTAAGTTACCGTGGTATGTTGGCAATGAGTAATCGCACAAGGCACAAACTCTGATGCTAGGTCTTCATACCATGTAACACTCAATAAAAACAAAAAAAACTGCTTCACGGGTCAGCAACTGGTTACGTCACTTCTTTCACCCTGCAGTGATTGGTCATTGCGCATCTGTTCACCCAGCAACTGGTTACGTAACTTCTTTCACCCTGCAGTGATTGGTCATTGCGCATCTGTTCGCCCAGCTGCTCTTTCACCCTGCAGTGATTGGTCATTGCGCATCTGTTCATCAGCTCATGCACAGACAGCAACATGTGCAGCTGTGCTGTTTCCGTGTCTTCTGATGGTGGCATTTTGCAAAAATGGATCATTTAAAGAGGAAAACGGCCAACGGAGATGAAAGCATAGCAAAGACACAAAAAGTTGACAGCACTGGGACTAGAATGAAAAATCAAACGTCGGTGGAGTTACAGAGGAAATAGCTGACCGTGGGTGTGTGGACTCAGCTGCCACTCGGGAGACCACAGATGTGCGGCCAGAGGAACTTAGTGAAGGACAGTAACGAGGTTGTGATAAAAAGGGCGAGGATATCTCAGAGGAAGTGACGTGGGCAAAAACTTCACAGTAAAGTAACTCTTGGAGATATTTATGACATTCGGAATGCAAAGGATAAAATTCAAACTTAGGAAGGATGGAAAAGATATTTGCTCTTTATTGTAAAATGGAAAAAAAAAAAACCAGTTGAAAGATGTTTGCCCTTTATCTATATGATGAGAAGAAGGCAGGCACTATTCAAACTACTCTTGAGAATTTTTTTAACAAAGAAACATAACATTTTAACTAATGTTTCTAATGTTTTAAATCAAATGAATTACATAAAATTAATATTTTGAACATTGTTTTTACTAGTTTTAAAGAACTTTCCTGTATGTTTCCCTATACATTTCCTATAACCTATAGTGAGAATTTTTTAATGTTTTATCCCCAATTTTTAAATCTTTAATTGGAGATAATTACTTCATAATGCTTGGACTGCAAGGAGATCCAACCAGTCCATTCTGAAGGAAATCAGCCCTGGGATTTCTTTGGAAGGAATGATGCTAAAGCTGAAACTCTAGTATTTTGGCCACCTCATGTGAAGAGTTGACTTATTGGAGAGGACTCTGATACTTGGAGGGATTGGGGGCAGGAGGGGAAGGGGACAACAGAGGATGAGATGGCTGGATGGCATCACTGACTCGATGGATGTGAGTCTGAGTGACCTCCAGGAGTTGGTGATGGACAGGGAGGCCTGGTGTGCTGCGATTCATGGGGTCGCAAAGAGTTGGACACGACTGAGCGACTGATCTGATCTGATCTGACTTCATAATGTGTTAGTTTCTGCTGTACAACAATGTGAATCAGCTATAATTATACATATAGTCCCTCCCTCATGAGCCTCCCTCCCCCTCTAGGTCATCACAGAGCACCTTGCTGAGCTCCGTGTTATACAGCAGCTCCCCACTAGCTATCTATGTTAACAAAAACATTTTTAAAGTCACAATTAAGTCACAAATTTTCCCATTGATTTTTAAGATGACTTTGCATAGTTTGAGCTTGTGGTCCTTTTTATGGCCCTGAACTACTGTGCAGATTGAGAACCACTTGCCAGGAGCAGGAGCTCCGCTCGTGGCAAAGGTCATGAGGAAGGAGGCTTGGCATACCCAAAGGCGGGATCTAGCCTCAGGAGTCCCCCTGGAAATTCTCGAGCATCTACCCCCAAAACCAGAGTCTGCCTACTTTTTGCTTTGTGCTCTCACCTACACCTCTGACTTTACAGGGGACTGTCCCCCACTACCTCTCTCTGAAATAAAAAGAGTTAACTTACAGCTCCAGTTAATAAAGTTCCTGGGTCTGATAGTGTTTCAACCTACAAACTCCTTTGGAAGTCCTCTAGCCTGCCTGAATGGGTTTTTCCGGCCACATGTGATTGCTCAGAGCCTCTCAACTGTGAGAGGCATGAGATGTTCTAAACTGTCTAAATACAGATTCCTTTGAGCAGTTAAAAGATTGATTAGAAATTGTATTGATGAAGAGTTTTTCACTTGTTGGGCCAATGTTTGCTGTTAAGTCTCCATATCCCTTACCTGCTGTGTCCCTGGCAGTGTATTGATTAATATGATTGGTGTAAGTAGTAGCTTTAATGTTTGTAACCTTGGGCTCTTGAGTTAATTCTTTTTCTTGTTATAGCCCACCACACCTTTGCCCTATAGGAATGCAACTTTATCTAATGCTTTTGGAGGGTGGCGCCTGACTAATCATCTTTAGAGAAAAATAAGTTTTCTGAAGAAAGGGCCTTAAAATGTTAACAGGCCTCCAGGCCAGAAGATGATGCAAATCACCTAAACTTTTGCATATGATAAGTTTGCAGGAACAAAGCCTGGCTTACTGCATGACTCTACCCCTTCCCCCATTATCCTCTATGCATGACTTAAGGTATAAAAACTACTTTGGAAAATAAAGTGCGGGCCTTGTTCACCGAAACTTGGTCTCCCCATGTCATTCTTTCTCTCACCTTCTGGCTGAATTATTCAGCCTCTTTTCTCCACTGAATTTCCTCACTGAGCTATCCTTATTTAACCACTTTTTATATCCTTAATTAACGTTTAATTAAGCAATCGTTTTCTGATCCTTGCCGACGCCGTCCTAAGCTTCGAATTCCCTGTATCCACCGGGGCTGGCCCCCGGCAACCACCTAAGTAAGAATAATGTATCAGGGATTCAGAAGTGTGTGGGGATGATAAAAACCTGATTCAGTGCTTCCGGTTAGGTCTGGAGGATGGAGAGGGGGAATGTGACTAGGGAGGTGAATACAGGAGACTTTGACTGTATTTACACTATTTTATTTCTTAACTCGGGGAAGGCAATGGCACCCCACCCCAGTACTTTTGCCTGGAAAATCCCACGGACGGAGGATCCTGGTAACTTGGTATCAAAGTTTCACTAGTATTCATTGTACCCACTCAAACATTTTTATACATGAATTTCTTAATAGAAACTTAAATAGAACTGTACAAATAAGCATATCCAAGCATCCCATTTCTTTACTATAATGATAAAGTGCTGATTAGTGGAAGAAAAATTGTAAGAGCAGGGCTGGTGATTTAGAGGAGACTTTCTGAAAGAGGAGGGCTTCTCCAGTGGCTCAGAGGTAAAGAATCCACCTGCAATGCAGGAGACCTGCCTGCTGATGCAGGAGAAAGAAGAGACTCAGGTTAGATCACTGGGTCAGGAAAATCCCCTGGAGGAGGAAATGGCAACCCACTTCAGTGTTCTTGCTTGGAGAATCCCCATGGACAGAGGAGTCTGGTGGGCTACAGTCTGTGGGGTCACAGAGTCGGACGGGACTGAGTGACTGAGCATGCGTAGGTCCCGAAAGATGATGACTCAGGAGATAGAAAAGACAGGAGGGGCAGGAGGGCGTCTGAAAAGGCAGAGAGCACAGACTCCAGGGGGAAGCAGGCCCTGGGGTCACAGATATCCTAGGAAAGACTCGGGGCTCCCCAGGATGGAGGTTGGGAGTGACTGTGGAGGAAAGGGCCTGAAGGAGGCCCTGGCTCTGGTTTTCCTCCCACTGTGGACGAGCCCACCACTCGGGACAAGTCCCTAATCTCCCTGGGCCTCAGGCATCTCATCTGTAGAAGGGGGATGCTGGGACGTTCTCAGAAGAAACACTTTCTCGATGTTCCCTCTGGGATTAATTATATTTCTTTCTTGCACACTAGGGTTAAGGCTAAATGTTTCCAGTTCCCCCAACCATGGGCTGTGTGACCTATTTCTGGGCAAAGGAAGGCCATTCCCACTGAGTCTCCAGACAATCTGGAAGCCCTCTCAATAGTCCACCAAGGCGTGTGCCAACCCTATCAGAGTCATTGTCACCTTTCATCTTCTGTCCTTGGAAGCCACCAGAAGCACACTCAGGTTGCCAGCCACTTCTGCTGATTGATTGGGAAAGATTTCCCAGGGTGGTATTGATCATGTGCATGCGTGCTAAGTCCCTTCAGTCATGTCCGACTCTTTGTGACCCTATGGACTGTACCCTGCTAGGCTCCTTTGTCCGTGGGGATTCTCCAGGCAAGAATACTGGAGTGGGTTGCATGCTCTCCTACAGGGAATCTTTTTGACCCAGGGACTGAACCTGCAGCTCTTATGTCTCCTGCATTTACAAGCAGATTCTTTACCACTAGCACCATGTTGGTCATGGGCCGTGGTAATACAGGGACCCTACACAACTGGAAGGGGAAGGTGTCTGGCTGACCTGCCAGGGGGCACTGCTGGCCTGCCAGAAGGATTTGGGGCAAAGAAAACACAGGGTTTCTTTTTGGGCAGAAGGATTTTGGGCAAAGAAAAGAGTTTTCTGTTTTTCTTGAAAGCTGATGGGAAAACTTCAATTCTCATCTATAGGAACCTGATCCCACCCTCCCCAACCCCTCGTCTTCCCAGGGGCCTCTGGATTTTCCTAAATCCTTCACAACAGAGTTGGTTCCCAAAGGACAGAGGGAGATCTTCCCCTTTTCACCGTCTGTCATTCATTTTGGATCTTTTTCTCATTACCTTCCTTCCAGTTCTAATTTAGTCCCTGGTGCCTCTCTCATCCTGAATGACAGAACCAGATGAAAATCAGAAAGAGAGAAACTTTCTGCAGAGGTGAGAGTCAGGTGCTTTGGGGATATCTCTCTTTCCTCTAGGGATGAGGCTGATTTTCCTAAATCTATTATTATAAGATGAACAGAAACATTTCAAGAATTTATAACTCTCATAAGACATTCCAGATGGGAAATACTCCTCTGGGACTTGGGGTGAGCTGGCTCTTTTTTGGTAAAAGCAGAGATGCATAGATATCATACTGAGAAGGTAGCAGATAATGTAGACCCAGTGGCGAAATGGAAACCTTCCTATGCCAGGAAGCCTGCAGGGGTGGAAAAAGCGGTCCTTTTATGGGGTAGAGTGAGGCTGTAACTACCATTTACTGTAACCACAGGTGTTGTGCTAAGTGTTTCACGTATCACCCACACCACCACTCACAATGTAGGTCCTATTATTAGGCCCATTTTACAGGTGAAGAAATGGAGGCACGGAAGGCAATGTGCCTAAGACCATAGAGTGGGACCATGGGCTTCCCTGGTGGCTCAGACAGTAAAAGAACCTGCCTGCAATGTGGGACATGGGTTTGATCCCTGGGTCAGGTAGGTTCCCTGGAGAAGGGAATGGCTACCCACTTCAGTATTTCTGCCAGAAGAACTCTATGGACAGAGGAGCCTGGCGGGCTACAGCCCATGGGGTGAAAAAGATTCAGACATGACTGAGCAACTTTGAGAGAAAGATAGAGTTGGACCATAAAGAAGGCTAAGCACCAAAGAACTGACGCTTTTGCATTGTGGTGAAGACTCTTGAGGGTCCCTTGGACTTCAAGGAGATCAAACCAGTCTAATCCTAAAGGAAATCAACCCTGAATATGCATTGGAGGGACTGAGGCTGAAGCTGAAGTTCCAATACTTTGTCCACCTGAAGGAAAGAGCCAGCTCGTTGGAAAAGACCCTGATGCTGGGAAAGATTGAAGGCAGGAGGAGAAGGGGGCAACAGAGGATGAGATGGTTGGATGGCACCACTGACTCAATGGACATGAATCTGAGTAAACTTCAGGAGATAGTGAAGGACAGGGAAGCCTGGCGTGCTGCAGTCCATGGGGTCGCAAAGAGCCAAACGACTTAATGACTGAACAACAACAACGGCAGCAATGACAACAGATAAAGCCAGAGAGAGAGAGAATGTGATTCACTTGCTGGAGTTAATCGTGTAAATTGATGCCATCTTTTTATTTATTTATTTTCTTTCAAACATTTTTTTTGATGTGGACCATCTTCAAAATGAATTTGCCACAACACTGCCCCCGATTCATGCTTTGTCTTTCTAGCCACAAGGCATGTGGGATCCTAGCTTCCCGACCAAGAATCCAGCCCACACCCCCTGAACTGGAAGGAAGTCCTAATCATTGAACCACCAGGAGAGTCTGGATGTCATCTTTTATACCGCCGTCTCTTTGTTAGTTGCTACCACTCACTTTCCCTAAACCCAGCAAAAGAGGAACTTCAGGATGGAGTGCTGCGCTGGCGTTAGGATGGCTCCATTCTGCAGCCAGCTCAGCCTGTCCCTCTGTGTGTGACCCCGGGCAAGGCTCTCCCTGACCCTGGGATGCGGCGTGTACATCTGTCAGAGGAGGCAGTGGGACTAGTTGGCTCCAGCAGGACATCTCAGTCCCACCATCCCGCTGACATCAGTCTACTGACTCCATGGAGGGTCAGGGATCATGTCGCAGCTGCTGTTTGTGGCTTTTCCACAAACCTACCTGGGCATGGCCCCGATGTTGTCTGTGTTTTGCAGTGAAACCAGTTGTATAGGAGTGTCTAGCCACCTGTCCCTTTTGAATTCTCCCTTTGGGGGTCACTTCACACCCCCCTGTGCTGGGTGGGAACAGATGAGTGCTAAATGTTTGCTCTGAGGAGGCACCTTCCTTCCCTTCAGCAGGATGCCTTCAGCCCAGGATCTGGGGATGAATGTCTCTGATCTGACCTTCTGTGAGCTGCTAGGGGATGTCCTCCCAGCAGCAATCGATCACCCCTGCTGTGTGAGCCCATCTTTCCTGGTCCCCAAAGGCCAGAGGCAATGCCTGCTTTGACAGAGCTAGTCCCTAACTGATGGAGGAGGTGAATTAATTACGTAGCCTCAAGCACATTGTGGTCCCACTCTGGGTCTCAGTTTTCACAATTGTACCATGAAAAGATCAGACCAGACAGTCCCCTAAGATACTTCCACCTCTAATATTATATAGTTTATTTCATTTCTGTGTTTTTGTTTCATGTTCCTCCCAGGCCCTCACAGTGCCCATGTCTTAGCTACATCATATCTGCTGGTTGGGCTTTTAAGCTGCTTCTAGCATGTCACTGGAGGAACATAACACACTGGGCTAAGTGCTATTTTGTTGGGCTAACTTGCTAGTAATACATGGCTAATATTGAGGTTTTGTTTATGAAATAACACTGCATGCCAAAGGCAGAACAGGAAAGAGGATGCACGCGTTTCTTAGAACGTAGGGAAAATGTCTAAGAGCACCAGAGAAGGAACTCAGAGAGAGGGGGTGTTTCAGTTTCATACCCAGTGGATGCTTTTGGCTGTAATGTTGCTGGAAGCTAATAATTTCTAAAAAATGTGGCTGATGAGACTAAGGGGCCTTCCAAATTTCATCAAGGAGCCTATGGGGCTTCCCTAAAATTTCATTAGGAAGAGACCAATTTAAAGATTAACTAATGGAAGAGATGCAGTCATCTAATTAATTGTAGCAGGCCCAAGAGGTAATGTAGAGAGAGAGATTCCTGGCAAATGATGGAGCCTCCAAAAAAGAGGAGAGCTGAAGAGTAAAGAATAATCCATGTTCGGGAGAGAGGGGACATGGGTGTACCAATGGCTGATTCTTGTCGATGTTTGACAGAAAACCACAAAATTCTGTAAAGAAATTACCCCTCAATTAAAGAAATAAAGTGTCAAAGAAAAAAGCAGGCCCAAGAGATAATGTAGGTAAAGAGGCAAAAGAAAAAAAAAATCAGTGTTTCTACGGCCCAGGGAGGAAGGTTCCCTTTCCAAATGATGAGTCTAAGTATCCAAAGAGTGATGCTCCTGGAAGCTGGACCCCTCTATAGTTATGGAATGAAAAGAACCTTGAGATGACATTCAGCTTCCTTTCACTTATCTGGAATTCCTCAATAGCTTTGTAATGAAGTTGAGTCCCTATGCAAATCTAACCAGCAGGAAGAAGCACCTGTGCAAATATCATTGCTAAACTACTGAATAAACCTCCCAGTGCAAATAATGACAGGAGCTGTGACTTACAGTGGCTTCTGTGTAAAATGTACTTCATATGCATCTAACTATAGTTTTATAATAACCCTGCATGGGGATTAATATTTCAAGGCTACCGTGTGTAGTTATGCAGATGACACAGTACACAACCGTGGGAGCACCATTCACACTGGAGTCTTTGTGAATGGTAGCTTTGGAAACTGTGCAGTGCCCAACCTGTACGACTGCACAAGTTTAATCATAATATGACAAGACTTCTACAGTGTTCTGTACTATTCTAAGCACTTACGTATTTGTCAGCTCATTTAATCCTTATACCCCACCGTGCAAGATGTCTGTGTTCAAAATATACCTTTCTGTCATTCCACGTTACCACTTGGCAATTATTTTAATACATTGTCCCATGGTCTCTGGTCAGCTTCTCTGCCTATGACTGTCATGCATCTATAGAAGGTGACTGTACTGAGTTCCTGAACCTGTGAAGCTGACAACCAAGCCCTGGAGCACGATGACCCACTGAGGCAGGCGTTCTGGGAGGCCCTCCTGAGTTGGCCAGGGAGCCACTTCCCATGTTCATCAGTCACCATGTTCACCACACACCACTGGTCTTCACGCCTAAGGAAGAGGCACTTGCTCTGCATTTTTGTAGAATAAGAACGTAAACCATTTTGAAAGATTCTGCGTTGACTGCATAGAAGAAGGAAGTAGAGGAATTATCTGATGACCACTTCTTCCCCAAACCCTCACATATGAGGTACCAAGGAGGGTGAGAGGACATTCCTCGGGTCATTAGTTAGATCTCTAAGACTGGCCTCTGATTGGGCTTGGCACATTCTGTACCAGAAGCAGTGGAACAGACATAGTGGTCCTGTCAGAGCCCTGATTCTAGCTTCTCCTTTAAAAAAAAAAAAAATTATTTGTTTCTTTGGCTGCACGAAGTCTTAGTTGAGGCAGGCAGGATCTTTGATCTTCCTTGTGGCATGCTGGATCTTTAGTTGTGGCATGTGGGATCTAGTTCCCTGACTAGGAATTGAACTTTAACCCCCTGTATTGGGAGCACAGAGTTTTAGCCACTGGACCACCAGGAAAGTCCCCTTACTCCTCCTTTTACTCACATGCTGGTGTGATGTGTCTGGCTGTGCACATGGTTAGAGGAATCATTTTGCGGTTAAGTGGGATGAGGCATCAAACCATCCCTCCATGGAAAAGGCAGTCTGCTCATGGGCATGACTCATGAGGGCTACGGCTCACTCCTTGTATAGATGTGCCTTGTGGCTGCTCCAGGTCCGTCTTCTCTGCAACCCCCATCAGCCAGTTTTCAGTATGAAGAGCACCCTCTCTCCCTCAGGTGGGGAGGACTTCCATCCTCCACACCATGTAGCCCCCTTGGATTTCAAGTAGCCTTGCTGTTGCCATAGAAACTTGACCCAGCCTGCTTGTTGTATATTTCTGAGTGCAGATTGCTTTCTCTTGTCTTGTCCACATGTCTGGGCCAACTTGACTAGGAGAGGGGGTGGTGGGTGTTCAGTCAGACTGAACAACAGCAATGTCCCTCAGTCACTTGGGCTTGGTGGGAAAAGCAGATGAGCTCAGCGGGGTTTCCTAAGCCTCTCAGCCCTTTATATGCCATCTACACTATGGTGCATTTCTTGCTTACCTTCCCCACTTGCTCTTCCTCTTCCTGAATGTTCCTCAGGCCCCTCCCACATGTCAACTGTCATCCTTAACCCAACCAATCTTCCCAGAGGCCTCAGGCCTCTCTCCTGGATCAGACCCAGAAGCGGGGTGTGGGGCTTGTGTCAGAGAGCTGGAGAAGGAACCTAAGACAGAAAACCTGTTCTTTGGGCAAAATTCCAAACTTCTCAGCCCAAGGTTTTCTCTTCACAGGGGCAAAAAAAATGGGATATAAGAGGATATGGGAGTCATCGTTCTTATTTATTCTAAAATCTTCAGGATAGATTGCTAATTTTCCTTAAGTCATGGCCAGGATTTCTCTGGGTAATTTATACTAACCCTGAATTTCCCCCTCTTAAGATAAGTATTTTGCCATAGTTACCTTGCTGAAAATTGCATTTTTAAAAACTCCTTCACTGGGATCTTCATTTGTTGAAAGTGAAAGTCGCTCAGTCGTGTCTGACTCTTTGTGACCCCATGGACTGTAGCCTGCCAGGCTCCTCTATCCATGGAATTCTCCAGGCCAGAATACTGGAGTGGGTAGCTATTACCTTTTCCAGGGGATCTGCCCAACCCAGGGATTGAACTGGGGTCTCCTGCTTTGCAGGCAGAATCTTTACCAGCTGAGCTACCAGAGACCCTTAAATTATTGTGATCCTTCTTATAGTCTGTGCTTAATTCCTAACTACTCCTCAGAACCAAGGCCAACCCATCTCTCCTCTTGTCCCTGAAGTGACCTGTTTGGGTAGCCCCTAGGGATTAGGGGCATCTCAAGATTAGGGACTGGGCATCTCAGGCTCATGTGAAGATGATGCTGATGTCTTTCAAAAGGGCTCCACGTGGTGGCTTCAGAGCTGGTGTTGGAAGGTCAAAAAGTTGCAGTCCAGCAGCCCATAAACACATACTTGATTTATTCATTTGGTTGTAAAATTATTAGTTTATACATATATGTATTTTTAGCAAAGAGTTTTTTAAATTGAAGTATAGTTGTACAATGTTATATGTTAGAGGTGAACGATATAGTGATTCCAAATATTTAATGGTTATACTCCATTTATAGTCGGAGAAGGCAGTGGCATCCCACTCCATTACTCTTGCCTGGAAAATCCCATGGATGGAGGAGCCTGGTAGGCTGCAGTCCATGGGGTCGCTGAGAGTCAGATATGACTGAGCAAGTTCACTTTCTGAGCGACTTCACTTTCACTTTTCACTTTCATGCATTGGAGAAGGAAATGGCAACCCACTCCAGTGTTCTTGCCTGGAGAATCCCAAGGACGGGGGAGCCTGGTGGGCTGCCATCTATGGGGTCGCACACAGTCGGACACGACTGAAGTGATTATAGTGAAAAGTGAAAGTGTTAGTTACTCAGTCAAGTCTGACTCTTTGCGATCCCATGAACTGTAGCCTGCCAAACTCCTCTGTCCATGGAATTCTCCAGGTAAGAATACTGGAGTGGGTAACCATTCTCTTCTCCAGGGGATCTTCCCAACCCAGGGACTAAACTCATGTCTCCTGCATTGTGGGTAGATTCTTTACCATCTAAGCCATCAGCTAGTGAGTGAGTGAGTGAAAGTCGCTCAGTCTTGTCTGACTCTTTGCCATCCCATGAACTATACAGTCCTTGGAATTCTCCAGGCCTGAATACTAGAGTGGGTAACCTTTCCCTTCTCCACGGGATCTTCCCAACCCGGGTCTCCTGCATTGCAGGTGGATTCTTTACCAGCTGAACCACAAGGGAAGCTTGTGTTGAGCCACCAGGAAAATTAAAGTTATTATTCATTTATAGTTATTATATTATAGTTATTATAATAGTTATGATTTGTTTATGGTTATATAATAATATTATAGTCTAATAATTATTATATTGAAATAATAATTATATTATATTTCCTATAAAATATTGACTACACTCCCTATGTTGTACAACATGTCTTTGTCACTTATTTTATACATTACAGTTTGTGCCTCTTAACCCCCTACCCCGATACTGCCCATCCCCACTTCCCTCTCCTCACTGGGGACCACTAGTTTGTTCTACATATTTGTGAATCTGTGAATATATTTGTGAATTCTTTTTTTGTTATATCATGAATACCTATCTAAAAAATATTTGAAACTGATTGTTTTGAAGCAAAGCATGCACACTCGTATTTGCCATAGTATCTCTAAGACGTAGTTGTGTTTTACACTCTGATGTGTCACTAAGCAACTGGCTTGATGTAAAAAGCGTTCTCGTTTGCACCATGTGGGAAAAGGGCTGGTTCCTTCTTGGTCAGTGGTGGCAGACCGGGACTGTGCTGTCAACCGTCTCCTGCACGGAGCTTGGTAGACTCCCCTTTGCCGAGTAGGAATCTATCTTTCGGAGTCAAGGTTTGAGACACAAGATATTATTCATAGGGTCAGATCATGAAAAAGGCTCTGCTTTAAATAGGAACAAGTTCTCCTTCACATTATTAATACACGGAGATAATTATAGTCTCTGGACAAAATTCCAGGGAGAGGATAATTGATTTAGGAAATGCTTGGAATCAAGGTCAGGTTGACCTTTGATACAATGTCCCTGGGAACTTGGTGAGCATTGTCACTAAAGCTAGGCTGGCCGTAGTAGGACAGGATGCAGGATATGCAACATGTGTGGAACTGGGCTCAGCAAATCCAGCTTGGAATCTGGGAGGGTGAAACAGGAAAGGAAATGCTAAAGGCAGTAGACAGCTCTCTAGACCACAGGCTCTTGAAGTGGGGTCCATGAACAGCATTCCAGGGACCCCTGAACTTGTATGGGAAAAAGTCACAGTTTAATTTCAATAACTTCTCACTGCAATCTAGCATCTTCTTCAGTTATGAACATAGACAAACCCTGGCAGTATTAGTGGTGCCTTGACTCTCCTATGAGTGGAAATAAGCTTTTTCATCATTTGACACTTTCTGCAGATACCTTGAAATGGTGTTTCTACGTATCACTCTCCTAAATGCCTTTAATTTTAACAGGTTAATCAAAAGTATTATTAATACTACATTATAAATTTGAAGACGTACATATAAATAACTAGCTTCCTTTGTAATCCTATACTTTTTACTTCATGCATTTAAAACATCATTTGGAGGAGGGTCTGTGGGCCTTACGTGTACATCCTGCAACCCAGCCCACTGTGGCCAGTCCTACTGGAAGGGCCCAGCATCTGGGGGATGGCCTCGGTGACAATTCTCACCAAGTTCCTGGGGACACTATATCAGATGGCAGCCTGATTTTGACTCCAAGCAGCTCCTAAATCAAAATCACCATGCTAAAGGGGTCCATATCACAGGGAAGAATCACAACAGCTGCTCTAGGCATCCCTTTATTTATTTGGGTGGGGATCTTTTTTGTTTATTTTTTAAATCTTAATTAATGTTTATTGACGAATAGTGGCTTTACAAAATTGTGTTAGTTTCTGCTGTATAGCAAAGAGAATCAGTTATATGTACACATATGAAAGCATAAGTCGCTCAGTCACATCCGACTCTTTGAAACCCTATGGACTCTTGCCCATCAGGCCCCTCTGTCCATGGAATTCTCCAGGCCAGAATACTGGGGTGGATAGCCACTCCCTTCTCCAGGGGATCTTCTCAACCCAGGGATCAAACTGAGGTCTCCCGCATTGCAGGCAGATTATTTACCAACTGAGCCACCAGGGAAGTCCATGTACACATATATATCCTCTCTTTTTTGGATTTTCTTTTCTTTTAGGTCACCAGAGAGCGCTGAGTAGAGTTCTCTGTGTTATACATAGGTTCTCACTGCTGCTGCTGCTGCTGCGTCGCTTCAGTCGTGTCCGACTCTGTGCAACCCCATAGACGGCAGCCCACCAGGCTCTCCCGTCCCTGGGATTTTCCAGGCAAGAACACTGGAGTGGGTTGCCATTTCCTTCTCCAATGCATGAAAGTGAAAAGTGAAAGTGAAGTTGCTCAGTCGTGTCCGACTCTTCACGACTCCATGGAGTGCAGCCCACCAGGCTCCTCCATCCATGGGATTTTCCAGGCAAGAGTACTGGAGTGGGATGCCATAGTGGTGTATACCTGTTAAGCCTTCCCTTTAAAAGGAGAAGCAACTTCTGGAACCTACAAGTAAGGCCAGACTGGAAGGGAAGAGCCCCAGAAGCCCAATTTAGCCACACTTGCATATATAAGGGAGAATATTACGAAGGTTAAGGCTTAAACCAAAGGAGTAAAACTCAAACAGTGGCATCTTGGCATTTGTGGAGAGATCTTTTTAGAGGGCTTCCCTGGCGTCTCAGACAGTAAAGAATCTGCTTGGAATGCAGGAGATCCAGGTTCAATCCCTGGGTGGGGAAGACCCCTTGGAGAAGGGAATGGCTACCTATACCAGTATTCTTGTCTGGAGAATTCCATGGACAGAGGAACCTGCTGGGCTGCAGTCCATGGAGTCACAGAGAGTCAGACACGATTGAGTGACTAGCACTTACTCCTGTAAATACCGCACGGGCAAACGTCCCCTCTGCAGGCACCAAAGCTTGCTTTTACTTCAGATGGGGTCAGAATGGTGTCAAAAGGAAGTCAGGAGGGTGGGCTTGCCAAAGTACCCCAGTGTGGAGTATGGAAGAGCATACTGGTCTCCATTGGGTGGATCTTGCTCTTTCAGGGGGGTGAATGATGGAGATGCTAAACTTCACCTTGATTCCAGCAGCCTTAGGGCTACAACCATCTCAGTGTCCAGGAAGCCCCCTCTTCCTCCCCAGGAGGCTGCTCGCTGCAGGGGCCTGAGCCTCCTGGGGACATGTGTCACAAGAGGGTGCCAGGAGCTGGAGTTGCAAGTAAAACAGAAAGCCAGGTTTTTGATGTTCAGCCAGAATATTCGGTAAAGGATTATTATCCCGATTGCAGGTAGCAACTTATTACTGGGTCATAAAATCAATTTAGTGGATCACAACAAGCATTAAAAAGTAGAACAGAAAATAGTGTATGTCACACCCAGGTTAAGCATTACCTTGTAAACCTAGCTTTTGTTTTATATACGTGTATGTACGTGAGTACTGGGTTGCAATGTGATTTATTTCTTACTATGGATCACAGCCAAGAGTTTAAAAAACAGTGCTGTCAAGATGCTGGTGCAACCCTGCAGAGAAATCACAGCAATGGAAAGAGAGTGTATCCTAAAGTAATAATTTAATTCAAGGACTTAATAGTGATTTTAGTGAATATAAGGGGAAAAATGAGCATACCAAGCCACAAGAGTGCCATCTATTATTCAGCACCAGGATCAAATCAGGACCTCACCTTGCAGGGACCTCATCAATCAGTGAGGGGTGCTTGGATGACTAAAAACTGAAACGGTCTCTGGGAATGAGAAGGGAGAAGAAAAGAATTAACATAGACTGTCCCCACGAGGGCAGGCCTCACAGTGGAGTGGATCACCACCTAGGTCCTTGCGTCATTTATTGAGACTTGATTCTTAAACTCTAAAATGAGAATGTGGGTGGGTGAGGGTGGGAGGGAGGCTTAAGAGGGAGGGGGTTTATGTATATTTATAATTGATTCACACTGTTGTACAACAGAAGCTAATACAACGTTGAAAGTCGTTATCCTCCAATTAAAAAGTTTTAAAAATAGAGCAAAAATGAAAAAATGTATTACCTACTGAACTTGGGAAACCTTCCTAATAAAGAATTGCCTTTAGTTTCCTTGTCTAACCCTGCCCCCACCAAACAAAAAAATTAATAAAAGGAAGATGATTACTTCAGGCTGGCTGACCTCACGGGACCAGTTTTCTGATCAAGTGGGATAATGAAGGTAAGCTCTGGCATATATAAAAAGTCTCAAGAATGACTGCTGCCAATAGGGAGAGTGATTTTCTCCTCCCTAAACAGAGAATGCTAGTAAATTTGAGGAGCTGTTTGCATTACAGTAAGAGGATGGGCTCCAGGCACACAGGGCCTTCAGCATTTCTTGCTCTAGTTTCTTCCATTAATACTTCTGGGTGGGAGTGATGGGGTAGTGGTGCTGGCAGGTGTCCTCAGAGTGCAAGGCAGCCTGCTGCCTGGGACGCAGATTTTGGGGATGATGACCCAGCCCCGAGCAGACTGTTCCTCCACAAGCAATTCGCTGTCTTCTTCCAGAGTGACTGGGCCCTGCTCGTCTCTCCTGTTAGGCACAGAGCCATCGCAGAGACTGGAGCTGATGTGTACCTCACCAAGCTGAGGTCAGGTTGGGCCCTGCTGCACAATTAGCCTCCAGGTTATCAGCTGTGGGGCTGTTGGGTCAGGAAGCCAGGCAGTGGGAGAAGAAGGCAGCAAGAACGGAAGGAGTGGACAGTGAGAGCCGTGGAACACAGCCTGCTCCCCACCCCCTTGCCCTGAGAAAGGATGAGATGGTGCTATGGGCTGAGTTGAGTTCTCCCAAATTCATATGTTGAAGTCCTAATCCCAGAACCTCAGAATAGGACTGTATTTGGAAACACTATCTTCAATGAAGTTAAAATGAGGTCATTAAGGGGGGTCCTAATCCAGTATGACTGGTGTCCTTATAAGAAGAGGAGATTAGGACACAGATGTACACAGGGGAAGCTGGATGACAACTCACAAGCTGGAATCAAGATGCTGGGAGAAATAGCAACAACCTCAGATAGGCAGATGATACCACTCTGATGGTAGAAAGTGAAGAGGAACTAAAGAGCCTCTTGATGAGGGTGAAAGAGGAGAGTGAAAAAGCTGACTTAAAACTCAACATTCTGAAAACAAAGATCATGACATTCATTTCCATTACTTCATGACAAATAGATGGGAAAAAGAAAGGAGTGACAGATTTTATTTTCTTGGGCTCCAAAATCACTGTGGACTGTGACTGCAGCCATGAAATTAAGAGATGCTTGCTCTTTGGAAGGAAAGCTATGACAAACCTAGACTGCATATTGAAAAGCAGACATCACTTTGCCGACAAAGGTCTGTATAGTCAAAGCTATGGTTTTTCTGGTAGTTATGTACAAATGTGAGAGCTGGACCATAAAGAAGGCTGAGCCCTGAAGAACAGATGCTTTTGAACTGTGGTGCTGAAGAAGCCTCTTAAGAGTCCCTTGGACTGCAAGGAGGTCAAACCGGTCTAATCCTAAAGGAAATCAACCTTGAATATTCATTGGAAGGACTGATATTGAAGCTGAAACTCCAATACTTTGGCCACCTGATGCGAAGAGCTGACTCACTGGAAAAGACCTTGATGCTTGCAAAGACTGAAGGCAAAAGGAGAAGAGGGTAGCAGAGGATGAGATGGTTAGAGAGCAAGGTCAACTCAATGGACATGAGTTTGAGTAAACTCTGGGAGATAGTTAAGGACAGGGAAGCCTGGCATGTGGCAATCCATAGCGTTGCGAAGAGTCCGACACAACTGAGTGACTGAACAGCTGAACAATATGCAGAGGAAGGGTCGTGTGAAGACTCAGGGAGAAAGCGCCATCTCTAAGCCAAGGAGAAGAAACCCACCCTGCCAGCATCTTGATCTTAGACCTTTAGCCTCCAGAACTTGGAGAAAATACATTTCTGTCATTTATTTTGCTATTTAAACTTCACTATCCCAGGGGGCCTGGAGAGCCAGGGTGCCTGGAGCAGCCCAGCTTCAGCCTTAGGAGTGAAGATGAACTAGTGTTAAGAGCCTGTGATTGGCAACTGTGTAGTCCTAAGCTGTTATATTCATAGGTTGTTGAAACTAAAAAAAAAGGAGATCCTTACTTACATGGTTCTCAGTATGGTTCCCAGACCAACAGCATCAGTGTTACCTGGGAACTTGTTAGAAATGCAAATTTTCAGGATTTACCCCAAACCCACTGAATCAGTAACTCTGGGGATGGGGTCTAAGTTTATTCAAGACCTCCAGGTGATTCTGAGGCATACTCAAGCCTGAGATCCACTGCTCTACATAACGGTTTTGATGATTAACAACAGGACTCTATAAACTTGTGTCATACAGGGTAGGGAGTCAGGGAAAACTGTTGCCATAGGAATTCAGCCCACAGCTTTCTGAAGGGGTCTCCATGACATGCAGATGGAAAGAAGAAATATCAAACGAGAGAAGAACCATTTTGGCTTCCCATTGCCTCCTGCCAATGCAGGAGATGCAAGAGACGCAGGTTCAATCCTTGGGTTTGGAAGATGCCCTGGGGGAAGAAATGGCACCCCACTCCAATATTCTTGCCTGGAAAATTCCACAGATAGAGGAGCCTGGTGGCCTACAGTCCATAGCGTTGCAAATAGTTGGACATGACTGAGCTCACACCCACACAGAGGGACCATTTCAGTCCCACAGCCCAAGTTCCCCTGGGCTCAATCAGAAATGAGAGAGCTGGTGTGGCCACAGGACCTTAGCACCTGATTTATTCCAAATCCCCTCAATTCTTTTTCTTCTCAATCCCTTTTCTGACCAAATCTTCACCTACTACAGATATAATCTTAAACAATGACCTTGGTCCCTCTAAGATTTATATACTGGGAGAAAGTAAGGGTGGAGAGAGATAAGAGATAGGAGAGAGCAAGAAGTTTATTATTAAGGGATGCCTACTCAAGCATCATAAAGTGGTTCCAGAAGTGACTTAAGTGGTTCAGTAAATGTTACTTTCTTCCTTCTTCCTTCTGATTATTGAACAACTAGAAGCGCATTAGTATATCAAAAAAGGTAGCAATAACTTTAAAAGTACTTTTAACTCTCTTTATATGGGACGAAAATGACTAATGTCAAGACATTTGTAAATATGATTTTTATACTTAACCTCAATTTTGAAGGGATTAGGATGTAATGACAAATTAGTTCTGAAAAGGCATCTTCAGGTGAAGCTAAAATAATGCCATTACAGTCTGCAATTTTCTGGCATTCTAGCTAGACTTAGGGATTCTGGAGGAATGCATGTTGAGAGTGTCTTTTATCCTTCAAGTATAAAATGAGTGCCCCATTCTTTTCCCATAATGATGTTCATTGGGTTTCCTATGGCTCTGGGGAGAACATTTGAGTTCCAGGATCCTGGCAAAGGTCTAGAGTGCAAGCAATGGATATTGAGAAGAGATCTATCTCTTAGCATAAAGCCAGCTAACTTGGCATCTTGCTATGATAATTGGAACCCTGGTTCACTTTCAGTACTTCCTGACTTTCTGGAGCTGGACGCTGACAAAAGACACGTTAACAATAAAGACAGCTAACGTTGGCTGGACACTTCCCAGGAGGGTCAGAGGCTACCCCGCAGACTTGACTACAGAGTTAACCAAAGATTGGTAATTTAAATAACTCACCCTGCTTAGCTGCTGAGTAGCTAAATCATCTAGAACCTATGTTTTGCTGCTATCACAATGCAAACTTTCAACAGGTATACCCTGACTCAGTGAGATTGAGCAGGGTTTTTCTGGGAAGGCGGAGAACAAAAGAGAAGGAGCACCAAGTGACTATTGTACCAAACCAGCTCAGCATATGGGATTATCTACCGACTCCAGGTCTTCCTGGTGAGATTGCTTTAAGAAGGAGGCTGTTGGGAAGCACACTCACTTGGAAAGGGACAGTTTGAGAGACCTCAGTGACTACAGTGGGGCATCCAGGCAGAAGCCAGCAAGATGAGAAGTTGACAGCTGAGCAGGACGTGGAGACAGCTGACCACGAGGAGGCACAGAAGACATGAGATTCACAAATGATGGGGCCTTCTGGACGGCGGCACCTTTTCTCCTACAGGTACACTCTAGGGAGGGAGGGGTCTCCTACTGACCCGCCTCAGCCGCCATATTTATCTCCAAAGCCGCCTTATCCTTTCAACCTACATCTAATCTTGACTCCCCCCACCCCTCAACTTCCCTAACCTTCACCTCGCCTTTCTCCTACCTGTTTTAACCTCCTATGTGTCTGTTCACACCTCCTATGTGTCTGTTCACTGCAAGACAGTCCCTGTTGGGATCAGACATGGCCTTTCCACTGCACCTTTCCACACCTGGAGATGCCTCTCCACCTAGAGATCAGAGCCCTCTCTGTTGACTTGCACATCCAGGGTATCTGCTTTTTAACTCAGCCAGCCAAAGGCCCACACCACCACCTCAATAGATCCATGAGAGTTGCTATTTAAGAAGTTCTGCCACCTGAGGGACTAAGACCAAAACTGACTTTTGCAGGTCTATGACTTCTGATTTTATTTTAATAACCATCAATTTCCAATGTAGTAGTTCATCCCTTTATTATATGCTCTTTGCCCCCCTGCCATCTACTTGCTGCCTTGGCTCCTAGCACCTGTTTTCCCAAACCCACACCCCATTTTCAAAGTCTCCTCCATTCTACACCTCCTTTTTATTTTTAAAAGCTAAAAAAGTGCCTGGTCGTCACGGCAGTGCAGGCACTTCTCTTGTGGCCCATGGGCTCTAGAGCATGTAGGCTCAGTACTTGTAGCATGCTCAGTTGCCCAGTAGCACACGGGGCCTTAGTTTCCCTACCAGGGATCGAACCTGTGTCCTCTGCCCTGGAAGGTAGATTCTTAACCACTGGACCACCAGGGAAGTCCCATCCTGCATTCCAGACTCACATAGAAAACTCTGCCCAGACACCTTAGTGCCCTCCAGACCCAGTGTGGGCTGTGCTCTGATAGAGAGGCCAAGGGAACCGCAGTGGTCAGCTCTCTCCTGGCTCTGCCACAGCTCTCAGAGCATTTCATCCTCCTTCCTTTAGGACTTGAAACCAGTCCTTCACCTGAGCCCTTTCTTCTCCTCCTCCGGAATCTCACTCCATTAGCCATGCTTCCCTGACAGCTTCTTTTTCTTATGACTCCCACCATAACCCTCCTTGATCCTCTCCCTACTGCAATAGGCTTTTTCATTCTCAAACTTGGTCTTCACTTCTTAGCTTCTACTTAAGCCTTGTATCTTGGTATAATCAAGTTCCTAGTCCCTTATAACTTCACTGAAACTATTCTTGCTACAGTCACCAAAATTCTCCTAATGTTAAAGCTTAATACATTCTCTTGCTAATCCTTAGTGTCTACTCTGCTTAGATCTTTGGCCACTCTTTTCCCCGTAGAAGCATATGCATCAGTTCAGTTCAGTTCAGTCACTTAGTCACGTCTGACTCTTTGCGACCCCATGAATCGCAGCACGCCAGGCCTCCCTGTCCATCATCATCTCCCGGAGTTCACTCAAACTCACGTCCATCGAGTCAGTGATGCCATCCAGCCACCTCATCCTCTGTTGTCCCCTCTTCCTCCTGCCCCCAGTCCCTCCCAGCATCAGAGTCTTTTCCAATGAGTCAACTCTTCGCAAGAGGTGGCCAAAGTACTGGAGTTTCAGCTTTAGCATCATTCTTCCCAAAGAACACCCAGGGTTGATCTCCTTTAGAATGGACTGGTTGGATCTCCTTGCAGTCCAAGAGACTCTCAAGAGTCTTCTCCTGGAGAAGGGAATCGCAAACCACTTAGTATTCTTGCCTTGAGAACCCCATGAACAGTATGAACAGTGTGAAAAAGCATATGCATAGCACACACTTAATATTTCTATGTCTCTTCTTTCATGATCTCAAGCCTTTTGGACTCAAAGGATTTTAAGCACCTGTCATAGCAGTGCTATGAATGGTGCCAGTGCTATTTCCTCCTGCTGTTCACTGTTCCCATGTGGCTTGTGGGCTTACTCTTTTCCTGCGTTCCCCACTGAGCCTGGTGGTGTGGACTTTCAGTTGTGAAATGAAGGAAAGTTGAAAAGAAATGAGTAGGGACAAGAGAACAACCCATGTAAATGACCCTGTTGGTCAGACATCAATCCTGATCCTCCAGGAGAACAGAACATGTTTATTTGCATTTGAAAAAAATATTAGGAAAATACTTAAAATACTGTCTGTTTTATAGATGCTCTCATCTCTTGAGTCACAAAGTCTCCTTTGTGACCCAGGGTAGCATCAAAACATTCCCGCGCAAGTATTTTAAGAGAGGGGATTGAAAACCAAAGATCTGGAACTAGACGACCTGTCCCCACATCCTCTTTACAGACACCCTTCAGTCCTCCTTATCCAGCCAGAAGAGCTCTCCAGAGGCAGAATTCCATTATCTCAGTTACCCAACCGTCTCTTGTGGATCTTGTATTTCCCATGGTCTGTCTCCTAATGGCTCCATCTCTTCCATCTCCATCTAGATTGCATAAGCTTAAAGCCCATCAGAAATAACTCTCATCACATTCAGGGGTTCTCAAATGACTGCTTGGAGGAGAAGAAAACCTCTTTTAGCTGTTTCCTTTTTTTTTTTTTTAAGCTGGTGGATGGGGACTTCCCTGGTGGTCCAGGGGTTGAGAATCCACCTTGCAATGCAAGGGATGCTGCTTCAATCCCTTGTCAGGGAAGATCCCACATGCTGCAGGAGCAACTAAGCCTATGCGTGGCAACGACTGAGCCCGTGTGCTGCATGTGATGAAGTCCGCCCAGCTAGAGCCCATGCTCCCCAACAAGAAAAGCCACCACAATGAGTAGCCCGAGCACCGCAGCCAGACAGGAGCCCCCGCTTGCTGAAACCAGAGAAAGCCTACGTGCAGAAACAAAGAATCACTACAGTCAATAAATAAATAAATAAAGTTGGTGGGTGGGAAGCATAAATAGTTTTAAAAAGGTACTTCCTTCTGACAGATTTGAACAATTTGTCCAGTCACTGAACATAGAGGAATTTATGTTTGTACAAGCATTTCCTGGAAATACTTTAGCCAATGTTTACACCTTCAGTAGCTTAGGTGATACAGAGCAAAAATAAAAATACAGGAAAAGCTTTTCTGGAATGCATTTGTATCGTGAGGGTATATATCACTTTGATATTTATAAATCTTTATAAAGTTTCTGACTTATTTACATTCAGATCCTGTTGTGTCTGGTCCTTCCAGTGCTGCATCTGCCAATTATGATCTTCCCTCCTCTTATCCCTCTAGGACAGGAGAGCCTGGCAGGACAGAGGAAAAGCCAGGGCCTTGAGAGTGTTTCACATTTGTCTGTGGCTTTCCCTCTATGACCACTCAGGGAGTCCTCATCTGCAGTCTCTCTTCTGTAGAGGGGAAAGTTTTAATATCCTTTGTCTCTTTACAAATTAACACAGAAATTCTGCTGACAAGCCTTACCCTTTCCAAGGTTTAAATCCCAGGGCCCTTGAGCTGTGACAATTTAAATGAGTAAGATTTCCAAAAACTGATGAGTGAGGTTTTAAATGTCTCATAGAAGCAAGTTGCCAAATCCTCCTTTAAAGACTTCTGTAGGACAAAGTAGTTGGTGAGCATTTGTCTGCAGAAGCATACATGTCCACATGCTGATATGGTGGGGAGGCTACTTTTAAGAGTAATTATAAACCAAAACAGAAGAAACCTTAAGGACTAGTCCACCAATAAGCACATTTTAAAGATGATTGAAACTGAGCTAAGGAGGGTTAAGTCATTTGTTCAAAGGTGACAGCGTCAACTTTAACTTAAGTCTCCTAAAAGTAGGGCTAAACAAAATCTAAAGAAATAAAGATTGAAAATTTAGCCAATTTTGCAGAAGTTATAGGCATACAGATTCAGAAAACTGAGTAGCCCCAAATAGGATAATCCTAAAGAATCTTTACCAAAACACATCGTAGTCAAATTTCTGAAATTTTGTGAAGAAGAAATTTTGAAAACATCAAGAGAAAAGTTATACCAATTTGAATGACAACAGATTTCTCATAAGAGGCTATAAGGAAGTGATACAACATTTTGCAAGTGCTGAAAAAGAACTTAAAAGACAGATTGGCCAAATGGATAAAAATACATGATCCAACTATATGCTGTCTACAAGAAAGTCACTTCAAATGCAATAATATAGGTAAGTTGAAAATAAAAGAATTGAAAAAGATATACTATACAAGTGTTAAGCAAATGAAAGCAATGTCAGAAAAGGTAGACATTAGCGCAGGGAAACTTAGCAAGGACAGGGGGGTCACTACATGATAATAAAAGGGTAAATCCACAAAGAAGACATCGCAACTCTAAATGTGAATGGACCAAGAGGCAGAGCTGGAAAATATGTGAAGCAAAAACTAAGACGTGAAGAAAAAGAAGAGAGTTAGACAAATCCGTAATTATAGTTCGAGATTTCAGCACTCTCATGTCTTAACAACTGGCAGAACAATCAGACAGAAAACTGTATCAACTATACCAGTGAGGGTATGGAAGAGCTCAACTGGCAGAATCTAACAGACATTTGTAGAGCACTCAACCTAACAAGAGCAAAATACCCATTCTTTAGCACCCACAGAACAGAGACTGAGAGAAACCACATTCTGGGCCCCAGAAATGATCTCAAATTTTTTTCCAAAAGTTGAAATCATGCAGAGAGTGTTCTTGAAACCAAAAGTCAAAACAGAGAGATGAAATAAAAATCTTTAAATACTTGGAACAGCTAAGTAACCCATGGTTCAAAGAGGAAGTCTCAGGGCAAAGTATATACATGTAAGCATAATATTAATACATATATTAAAATGATATGCTATAAAATATATATTATATTTATCTACACTAAAGCTGTACTAAAGAAAATTTATAGAACTTCAAGTTTATATTAGAGAAGAGGAAAAGTCTCAAATCAATAATCAAAGCTCTGACTTTAAGAATCTAGTAAAACAAGAACAAAATAAACACAATGAAATTAGAAATATTAAAGATAAGAGGATAAAACAATGAAATTGAGCCAATAAAGCGAATAACACCAATTTGTTTTCTAAACATTAAATAAAATTGACAAATTTTTAGTAAAACTAACAAAGAAAAAAAGAAAAAATACAGATTTCTAATATCAGGAATGAAACAGTAGATATCACCTCTGATCTCAGAGACATCAAAAAGATAATATGAGGACACTACCAATAACTCTACACGTGTAAATCTGACAATTTAGGTGAAATGGACCAACTCCTTGCAAAGCACAAATTGCCATAATTTACTCAATAAAAAAGAGATTATTTGAGTAGCCCTATCACTATAAAGGAAATTAAATTTGTAAGTTAAAAACTCCTGAAAAAGGACTCTCCAGGTCCAGAGGGTTTTATTAGTGAATTCTACCAAACATGTAAAGAAGAATTAATACTGCTTCTACAATAGTGTTTCCCAAAAAATAGAAGAGGAGGGAACACTTTTCAGTTCACTTTAGAAGGCAATTCAGGCAGATCTTGTTTTACTGCAGTTCATTTTATTGCTCTTTGCAGATACTGCATTCTTCACAAATTGAAGAGTTTGTGGCCTTTCTGCACTGATCACGCCTATTGGCATCATTTTTCCAACAGCATTTGCTCCCGTTGTGTCTTTGTGCCACATTTTGGTAATTCTCTCAATATCTCAAACCCTCTGATAGCAAAAAAAATGATGAAGGCTCAAATAATGGTTAGCCTTTTTTAGCAATAAAGTATTTTTAAATTAACATATGCACATTGTTCTTTTAAAGCACAATGCTATTGCACACTTAATAGTGTAAATGTAACATTTTTATGCACCAGGAGGCCAAGAAAAGTTGATTGTGATAATAGCTTTGTTGTAGTGGTCTGAAATCGAACCTACAATATCTTGATGCTAACACCAGACAAAGATAGTAAAAAAAAAACAAAAGACTAAAGACCAGAATCCCTCATGAATGTAAATGCAAACATTTTAAACAATCAGCAAATAGAATTCAGCCATATATTAAAAAACCAACCCCAAAAGGTCACATACTATGTGATTCCACTTACATATCATTTTCAAAATGACAAAATTATAGAGATGGAGAACAAATTAGTGGTTTCCAAGGATTTAGGGATGTGGTAATTGTGGTGTGCTTATGGCGTGGAGAGGGTGTGGGAGACTTCTGCAGCAGTGGAATAATTCTGTATTTTATCCGGTGATGGTTACACATATCCACACATGTGATAAGATGGCATGCCACTATACCCACACTGTACCAATGTTTCCTGGCTTTGATACTGTATTATAGTATATATTAGATACTGCATTGTAGTATATGTAGCATACATTCAGTATATATATATATAATATATATAGTATATATTATAGTTCCTTTAGGAGAACCTGGGAGAAAGGTACATTGTACTCTGTACTGTCTTTACAACTTCCTATGGATCTGTGATTACCTGAAAACAAAGGGTTTAAAAACCACTTTGTCCATATCGCAGCCAACAGACTCAAGATGCCAGGCTTTGCTCTCCCTCTCTAACCAGGTCCCCACGCCCACACTGTCATTGCGTCAGTGTCCTAGGGAGCATCGGTTCCCACAGCCCATCTCTTCAAGTCATAATATTTGCAGCTATTCCTTCTAGTTAACAAACTATAACCCTGCATCAAGGTACCAATGAAACCATCATTTGGTTGTTAGCTTCTAAACTCAATGGCTTTTCTGTCTTCTCTTTGTTATCTACTTGACCATTTAGGAAGTCAGTAGCAGAAAGGTGGTGGAGAAGGTTGTCTTGGTAGCACCAGCTCTTGTTTTCTGGGCATCTTCCATCCTGCTCCCAGATGCATCCCTGATCTCAAGCCAGAGTTCAGATGGTTGGGTTTGGAGTCTCAGCTGTGAGCTTGAAGGAGAAGAAAAGATAACTTTGCTGGCTGGAAAGATGATACTGGGAGCCCAATGTGCCAAAGCTGGACTGGGGATGGGGTTGAGGCCGACAGGGACCCAGGAACACCAGGCACAGATCAGAACCCAATCATTTCTGGAATCGATCTTCTTTTTAAAAAATATTAATTAATCAATTTTATTTTTTGACTGTGTGGGTGTTTCTCTAGTTGCAGCCAGCAGGGGCTACTGTTCCCTGCTGGCTGCAGGAAAGACCCTGCAGTGTGTGGGCTTCTCATTGCTGTGGCTTCTCTTGTTGCGAAGCATCAGCTCTAGGCTCTTGGGCTTCAGTGGTTGTGGCTTTTGGGCTTTAGAGCGGTGGCTTAGTAGTTGTGGCTCATGGGCCCAGTTGCTCCATGGCATGTGGGATCCTCCCCGACCAGAAATCAAACCCATGTCCTCTGCATTGCAAGGTGGACACCTAGCCACTGGACAGCCAGGGAAGCCTCTGGAATCAATCTTCTTATCAGGGCCCTACTTGTTCCAAAAATGGAACAGTGAAAGCGGCAGCCTCCTATAAGGTAGTCTCCTTTCTTCCTATCAAATATCCCAGAACCATTTACACGCCATGCCATGTTATACAGGGTAACAGAATGCTTGCTTAGACCGAGTGAGCTTGTGTCTTCCAACCCATGTGCAACAAGTAACCAGGGTAGATTAATAGCTTGATTAAGTGACCCAGGTCAGAGCTGATCACACAAGGAGACTATGAATATTTGGAGCAGTGTAGACGATGATCTCTTTCCACGTCGACCACTACAGTCACTTTGACCTTGCCAGAGTGTTCTTGGAGAGAAGGGAGAAACAAATTCATAGTGCATCCACAAAGACCAGCCTTTGGAATCTTTATTCCGCTGAAAGCTGATTCACAGTCAGTGCTACATTAGAACCACTCATGGCATATTTCCACTGAAGCAACATCTTAGAAGTCAAGCTCTTCATATGCCAAGATACATCTCTGATGTCCTAATTCAGTCTAGGGCACTTTTTTTTTTTTTAACATTAAACCTCAAAGCTTGTCTGTGCACTGTAATCCTGCTATCGATCACTCTCCAGCCCTCAGAGCCCAGCACCCCACTCTTGGAGCAGGGCAAGGAGGGACGCCTGGATAGTCAGCTCTATTTGTTGCCAAGACTGGGCAGTGAAGCAGCTCATCCAAGCCACGGCTGGGCAGCTTGGTCCTCATGTGGACTCTTGTCCTCAGTGTTGTGGTCTGCATGTCAGCTGGAAAAGAATTTCTAGACATGAGGCAGAATGAGAGGAGAATAGAGTTTATTAGAACTGGAGATGCATTTAGAACTGTGGGTCAGCTCAAGGGAGAGCCAACCCCTTTTGTGGGTTTGCAGCCAATTTCTATAGCCTCAGGACAAAGAAAATTCCTATGGAGGGGTGTGGCATTAGGTCATGATCCTATATGGTGACTTAATATGAAGATGGGAGCTGGCTGGGTAGGCACAGGATAGCTCATGTCAAACAAGATGGCTCCTGACAACAGTTGCCATGGAGCTTGGCTAATTCCAGAGATATTGTCCTATGACCTCAGTACAGGGCTCCTCCACACTCAATCTCATTCAGAATTAGACTCAGCTTAGTGACTGGTATTCAGGATCTTCATCTCCTCACCTCAATAAAAGCTGAAGACTCAGCTTGTGATGCTGAGTCCCTCCTCTCTCTAAGCACAGGAGATGAACTTGCACTGAGGACCAAACTTAAAAGTCTGCCAGCAGAGCACCAGGGCGCTGAAGCCACAAAGCAGCCTCTGTCAGTTTGAAGCAAGGCATTTTTTTGAGGCTCAGTAATGAAACTCCAAATCCCAATAATAGGGTTAACACACCAGCAGAAATATCCCCCAGATATATCCCCCATATATCCAGATATCCCCCAGATATATCCCCAGATATCCCCCAGAAATATTCAGTGTGTTACTTGGAAGCTTCACAACTCTGAAGCATCAATGCTTTTACAGCATCTTCAGCATGTCTACCCTTTCTGACCTCAACATTTTGTGAAATTGGGCAACTTCAGCACTTGTATATGAAACACACTCCAGAATTTATGAAGAATGCTCACACATACCACACTCATTTAATCCTCAACCAGTCCTGTGAGGCAGATGAAAAAGAGCTGTAGGGATAAGAACAATGCCCATTATAGGAATGCAAGACATCATTGTCTTACAGCATCACAGTTCTTTTCATCCCCTCCCCCATCCCAAGAGTGTGTTAGTCACCCAGTCCTCAGTCCTGTCTAACTCTTTGTGACCCCATGGACTGTAGCCACCAGACTCTTGTCCATAGAACTCATCAGGCAAGAATACTGGAGTGGGTTGATAGTCCTTTCTCCAGGGGATCTTCCCAACCCAGGGATTGAACTTGGGTCTCCTGCACTGCAGGCAGATTCTTTACCATCTGAGCCACCAGGGAAGCCTTACTCCAAGAGTAAACCCCTCTACTTATTTCTTAAGGAGGTACGCCACTATGCAAAACCAGGAGCTATCCATATTGATCCCAAATTCAAAGAGTTTCATTTAAATGTTGTTCTCATTTAATCAGAGAATCATGAAAATCACTTATAAGCGGGTTTGTTTCTGATTACTCCTTTTCAATAAATGTCACCAAATAACTTAATTCACCACTAAGACTTTCTAAGTGATCAAATTGTGCACAGTAATTTGGGTCTCAAAAATATCTGGCTTCTTTTTTATAGTTTGTCAGTAGAAAGTAGAGAGAAGTCCAGAGGAGAGATGCTTATATACAAAATCCAGAGCCCAGTGGGTAGAAATAAACATAAGTAAAATTGCTCCAGGCAATTCCTCAGCACTCCTGGCACTTCTACTTAATCCCAGGAAGTACAAGGACACAGAGCTTCTCCTGCGCTCTATACTTACTTTCTCAGCAGTTTTTAGAATAGTCAAAAAAGACACAGGGTAGAAGGGGGGACTGGCTTAAAAAATGTTCTGTAACTCTTTTGTTACCTTTTGAGTAGGATAAAAGTCTTTAATAATCATAATGTTATAGGCAGAAATTCCAGGTTCAACTGCACATCCAGGGAATTATCATTCAATAAAAAGTGTGCTAACTATGTATTTGGTGCTGTTCTGGTCATTTCAAAGTCTGACTTAAAATATTTCCTTTGGAATGAATAATTCATGATTAAAATTTCAAAATTTTGAATAGATAATTCATGATTGAAAAATTGAAAGCGTACAGAGGAAAATCTTGCTGACTTTGAGTTTCCCACCCCAGAGGACACTAGTATTAATATGATCTTTTGTACATATATGAAAGGATGGGAGCAAATATAAAACCTATTCTTATCTACTCATCCCCTTTCTATAAAATGACAGTTAATTTACAAATAAAAGGTTAATTACTGCTCTCACCTTTTATCCTCTACTTAACATGTCTTCATGATTTCAAATGCCTAAAGGAATTCCTCCTTTCTAATGACTGTGTAGTATTTCACTGTGTTGATGTACCCCATTTTAACCAGCTCCCCCATATGTGGCATTGTTTTAATTTTTTGCTATTATAACAAAATTGTGATAAATTGCCTCTCGCTTGCATCATTTTGGAACATACGTATCTAAGATAAATTTTCAGAAGTAGAAATGCATTTGCATATTTGTCATTTTGAGGTACATCGCCAAGTTGTCTTCCTTATGAAGTATGTTCATATCAATCTGTCAGTCTTTGCTGATTGCCAGCATCCCAGAACGCTCTGGTTTGGAGAAAGTCCACGATCAGCTTTATCATACAGTTTAACACATGGTGGTACATTTCATCACACATTTAGGAATTCTCACATCTTCAGGAGCAGTCCATAGAAAATTGAGCAAAAGGACCAAACCAAAACAATAATGTAAGATATGGCTCCCATCTTTGGAACAGAGACCCTGAAGGATGGTATTCTAACTAGGAATTGTAGCTATGTCTCTGATTCAGACCTACAGTCTGAATACTTCTAGTAATGCTTCAGCGGAGACTAAGTATGACTCTTAAGCATTGTCTGGAAATTGGTATAACATTTGCTTTGATTCTGGCTGCTTTCAAAGACCATTCATAATGGTACCGGGTTGCAGTCCCTTCCTCTCCGTAGGTAAATGTACCTCATCATTATTTTGTCTGCAGAAGATAACAGACTTGTTTAATCCAAATACTCAAGCGGTATACAGTTGCTCCAGCCTCAGGAGCAATTCTAAAGCTTCCATCCACACAGCAATATTTAAATGCTCCTAAATTTAGGATGGATGATAAATTTCAACATGCATGTCTTAAAGTCAAAAATCTTAAGCAGACTTTTCTGTCTTTCAGTTCATCTGTTTTCTTTTGAAACAAGGATATTGTGGCAACAACTAGCAAAAAACTGTCAGCTTGTTCTTTCAGAGGAACATTGTTCTCTTTATATTGTAAAGATCGGGATGCAAAAAATCTCTGTAACAGATGCTGAACAGGCCATGTTCAACTATTCAGAGGAATCCGCATTTTCAGGTATAGGAATAACTTAAGGCTGAAACCACAGAGACGTGCAATAACATTTTCATTTCAGAAGTGACATCATCCAAGTTGTGTCTCTTGTATCTGCCTTTATTGAAGGGACAGCTGGGTACCAAACTCAGCTGATACAGCTTATGTATCTTCTACCTCACCAATAAGTCATTTTTTCCTACAAAGTCTGATTGTGAGTTATAGATGTGCTTTGCAAATCTTGCACTTTTCCTTGTGCTATGGACATATTCCTGTAGCATTTTAGGGATGTGAGCACAGCTATTGTCTCCATGATGCACCTAAGGCTGAGAACAAATAGTTTAAATGGTGTTGCTTGAGCTCTGACCTAATGTACTGATTCATTTAGTTGAGTGTCAGATGATCTGTCTCTCAGCTGCTGACCACTGGGGTTAGGCACACAATCTTGAATTAATCTAGCTTTAGGTTGACTGGCCAGCTCATTTTCACCTGAGACAGTATCAGATGTGGTAACAAACGTAATCCTCCAGGGACAATAGAGTTTTGTCTATTTTTAGTCAGTTTATTTTTTAATGTAGTGGCTGCATGCCTTTCCATAAGGCACCTGGCTCCTCTGTCTAGAAGCAAGCATCATTAATTCTTAGTGAATCCTTCAAGAAACATCTTCTGCATATACAAGCAAGTACACCCTCAACCCAAAGCACATTCGATAGTACTTTAGGAATGGTCTACCAATTCCCTCAAATGTCTGCACACTCCTTTGAAGCAAAGGAGCAATAGCCAACATGATTATAACATTTTTTTAGAAGCCATATGTTACATCAACAGTTTTACTCTAAGAAGGAGACTCGGGCTCCTTCCTGGGATTTTGGCAGTCCTTATATTATCAGGGGGCTTCCCAGGTGGCTTAGTGGTAAAGAATCTCCTTGCCAGTGCAGGAGATGTGGGTTTGATCCTTGGGTCAAGAAGGTCACCTGGGGGAAGTGGCAACCCACTCCAGTATTCTTGCCTGAAAAATTCCATGGACAGAGGAGCCTGGTGGGCTACAATTGCAGAGTTGGGCATGACTGAACACACACACACACACACACACACACACACTATCAGGAATCCACTTATAAAACATCTTCTAAGTGGAATCGCAGAGTTGGACACGACTGAGCAACTGAACTGAACTGAACTGAAGTGGAATCTCTTGAGGATACTTAAAATATATTATGAAAACTCTTAATCATACAAAAGTAGGAAGTTTTATTATTAACCTGTATCCAATCTTGTTTCTATTATCCCTTACTGGATTATTTAAAAGCAAATTCCAGATCATAATTCATCTTGGGATGACCTTTTCAGAAGTAAGTAAGAATATCTATTTCATGGGGTACAATTGGCTAATATTTTTCCAAAAGCTAGAACCTTGCCTTGGCCAGTCCCACAACAGCTATCTTCCCTTCTCCAAACAGTTGTTATCGTAATCCTGTGCTGTTTAGCAGCTCTCACTGCTGAGATTTTTTGCTCAATAGTTAGAATACAGCCAGAATGGACTCAACAAAAGGGTTAGAAAAGATGAAGTTAGTGCAGAGGGCCGAGAACCAGTCCACGCACAGGGTTCATGGGAGACGCCTTTTCCCCATACAGACTTTTGAAGAGGGTCCCTTTCTTCCCCACTTGCCCACCCCAAACAGGTTGGCCATATCAGGCCTCCTGACTAATCATGCTTCTGCCTCTTTCCAACTCATGTAGCCGTGCAGGAAACCTTTGGTATTTTAGATTTTTTTTTTTTTTTTTAATGGATGACTAAAAACAGAAGCTAGCTCGTAAGAGTCCCTAGGAATCTACCCACTGAAGATGCTGGGTAAGAAAGACAGAGAAGAGTGAATAGAGACAAGATGGAGATTAGAGATTTAAACACACACACACTCACACACACACTCACACACACACACACACGCGCGCACACACACACACACACACACACACACACACAGAGGCTTGAGCTGCCGAGACCCTTATAGGCAGACTAGAGAGAGGCTGGGAGAGGTGATGCTGTAATCTGTGGCTGGAGTACAGAGATGTGTGTTTGGCTCTATGTGAGCATGGGCAGAAGGAGTCAGGGGCAGACCCCGCAGCCTGAACCGGAAATGTTGCAACAATAGCGCTGGGCGCCAGCACATATAGTGCTTAAGCACTCACACGGATATTTTAACAGAGGAGGTTTGTGCTGGTTGAGTGAGACTTGACAAATAAAATACTTGTAAATTGAGTCCCTCGTGTTTTATTATTTCTGGGAAGGTATACTCCAGAACAGAAAATTGCTTCTATCTGGAACCCAAATTTTTCAAGAAATAAATCAGATAGGCTAACTCTTATAGATCCAACCAGAGTCCAAGAAGTCATCTGAGGGAAAAGAAAGGAGTATTCTAGACTCCAGGGCATAATTAAAAAAAAAAAAAAGAACTACTTACCAGAAAGAAACTGCCTTGTAGACACTGGTTTCTACAGAAGAAAATATGTCTTGCTTTAGAAATTTTAAATTTGTATACGATTTTTGAAGATTATATTTTCCAGTTACAATTATTATAAACTGTTGGCTGCACTCTCTGTGTTATGCAGTGCATCACTGAGCCTCTCTTACACCCTGTCGTTCGCACCTCCCACTCCCCCGTCTGACATTGCCTCCCCCACCCAAATCGGTAACCACTAGTTTGTTCTCTAGGGCTTCCCTGATGGCTCAGTGGTAAAGAATCTGCCCGAAATCGCAGGAGCCACAGAAGGCGCAGATTCAATCTCTGGGTCAGGAAGATCCCCTGGAGGAGGGCATGACAACCCACTACAGTATTCTTGCCAGGAGAATCCCATGGACAGAGAAGCCTGGGAGGTTATAGTACACAGGTTCTCAAAGAGTTGGACGCAACTGAATCGACTTAGCATGCAGGCACAATTTGCTCTCTATATCTGTGAGTCTGCTTTTTCATGCTGTATTTGCTGGTTTGTTGTATTTTTTTACTTTTTGGTGTATTTTTTTAGATTCCACATTTAAGCACTATCATATAGTACTTATCTTCTGTGACTTATTTCACTTAGTATAATGCCCTCCAAGTGCATGCATGTTGCTGCAAATAGCAAAATATCATTCTTTTGTTTAGAGCTGGGTAGTCTTCCATTGTTTATATGTGTTGATACCACAGTTTCTTTGTCTAGTCGTCTATTACTGGACACTTGGATCGTTTCCACATCTTGGCAATTGTAAATAATGCTGCTATGGATGTTGGAGTGCATGTGTTGTTGTGAGTCAGTGATTTGGTTTTTTCCAGATGTATACCTAGAGGTGGAATTGCTGGAGCATATGGCAGTCCTAATTTTTAGCTTTCTGAGGCATCTCCATACTGTTTTCCACTGTGGTTGCACCAATTTACATTCCCACCAACAACTTATGAGGGTTCCCTTTTCTCCACGTCCTCAGTCAACATTTGTTGTTTGGAGACTTCTTAGTGGTGGCATTGATAGATATCTCACTGATATCTGTGTGAGGTGATATCTCATTGTGGTTTTGCTATGAAGAAAACATTTCTGAAAAGAAACCTGAAAGCCAGAAACAGTCTGGGATTCAGAAAAGGAACCCAGCCAAGGGATCTGGGTCTAGCAAGACAGACGTCCAGGTGGAAGCAAATGGGAGTATCTGACTCACAGAGGGTCAGAGAAAGGCAGTCTGAAAAAAACATGTTCTCCTTTTCTCAAAATTGATGTGTTCACTAAAAACTCTGGACTGACTAAAAATTATGATAACTTTGTAGGATCTTAAACCAAAGGAGGTCTGCTTCCAGGTATGGAATTGCAGGGTTCCACTTCCAGGAAAACATGTCAGATTCTGCATTAGTGGTCATTGGAGACTGTGGAACAACTTAAATTGGGGGAGGGGGAGAGGGCTTAAGGGTAGGTTTAAGGCAGGAATTAGAGCTTGTTGGTGATTCAGAAAGCAATGTGTCTCCAACAGACCCCACTAGATAAAGGACTGGTTGTACTAAGTGCTGCCTAAGTTGGGAAGGTCAGACAAATATTTATTCACAGATGAAATACTAATTATGAAAATGAATTATGATCTTGTTGGCACAGCACAAACTATTCCAGCCAAAGGTATCCTATGACCTTGGTTTCAGT
This sequence comes from Tragelaphus eurycerus, assembly GCA_935064755.1. Classification (NCBI taxonomy): domain Eukaryota; kingdom Metazoa; phylum Chordata; class Mammalia; order Artiodactyla; family Bovidae; genus Tragelaphus; species Tragelaphus eurycerus. The sequence goes on along the minus strand of CAKXYN010000027.1, from coordinate 16,302,394 downwards.
ATTACTTGAGATAATTTTCCATCCTTGAAGTATTTGAGAACTAAGTGTGAATGTTTATGTAAATTGCCCGGTCTTCACCTTGTTTGTTTAAATCTGTTGCTCTTTGTAGTTTTGAATTTTGATAGCAGCGACTTCCCTGGCACCACACTTGAATCCATCTGGAGTTTTTACCTGCCTTGTTCTCTAAGAAAAGGCCTCCTCCAACAGGTTCACATACGCTTCCAACCTCAGGCCATTTGATGTTTTTAGAAGGTAGTTTTATGGGAGGTTCCAGGACCCAGGTGGTGCAGTGGAAAAGGATCCACCTGTCAGTGCAGGAGACACAAGAGACACAGGTCTAATCCCTGGTTTGGGAAGATTAGCTGCATTAGGAATTGGTAACCCACTCCAGTATTCTTGCCTGAAAAATCCCATGGCTGGAGGAGCCTGCCAGCTGCAGAGTCAGACATGACTGAACAACTGAGCAACCACCGGAACTAGTAGTATCATCTTCAAAGTGATAAGCATGGTTCTTCCACCTCCACTGTACTGGTTTCTAGGTTTGTGACATCTTAAGTTACTAAAGAACATCATCTTCCTCAAGCTGTTCTCTGTTGACAGGTACCTTGCAGTTTCTCTAAAACTTTCCCAAGAACAGTCCTTAACTGCTTCAATCATCTATGTGGAAGCTGGTGACGCTGGTGCTACTGTGGCAAATTTAACCTTCTTAGTTGAAAAGATGCACTTTGCATCAGCCTCATGAATACATCATGTTCCCTCATCAACCTCCCTAATGAGATTTGGGAAGTGAAACCAGCAGCCACAGTCAGTCTACCAGGTAGACAATGTTCCAAATTTTCAAATGTTCCAGTTTTATCAGTGATATACAGATGATGAAGATGCTAGGTCATCTTCCTTCTCTTTAATCATGGTGGGCAGATCCCATTTACATTGTACACACACAAATGCAGGATCTTTCATTAGGTCAACATGGCTCTTCAGTTGGGAGCACTGACATTTTTTGAAGGCTGGCATCTTGAGAAATTTTTGTCTGATAATGCTAGTCTATTTCTTTAATGATAGCTTTCGAGGTCATCTCAGTGGTCTTTGGTATATGATGTGGATTCAGAAACAACCACTGATTTGGGGGACCAGAAATAAATCTTAATCTTCCTCTATTAGGCCTCATGATCTGGGTACACTCAGCTTCCAAACAAGATGTGACATTGGACACGGACATTGTGATTTTCACAATTTTTAATTTATGGTCACTTGGCCAGAGTTAACTGAATTAAAATTTGTCATGAAGCTTTGGTTGCACATAGTAAAATATTTCGGCATGGCAATCAATATACCTTTCTCTTTGTTGACCTGTCAACTGACTTCTTAAAAAGTCTGAACCTTTGAGAGCACTCTGTAGATCAATCTAAGTGTCCTATGGTGGCAGTGAATTTTTTGTAATCAAGCTGTCTACATTTTGGTTATTTTAAAAATCAGTTGGGAAACATTAGTCAAAGTATTCAATAGGGTCCCCAAATATTTCAGATTTTATGGAAAAAAGCAATGATTTAAAATAAGGCTTGAAAACAGAAAAATATTGAAATTTATTCCTACAAAAGCAAGAGAAGAACTGACCCTATTGGAATGGCTACAGTAAAAAATAGTGAAAGCACCAGATGCTGGAGAGGATGTGGAGAAACGGAATCACGCATGCACGGCTGGTGGGAGATTTAATTCTCTAACCTTTTTATTTTGAAATGATTATTGATTCACAGGAAGTTGCAACAAACACACAGAGATGTTTCACGCTCCCATTCTCCCTCAATGGGAAATCTTTTTTTGTGTTACATTAGAAAAAATTTTTTTAATTTTATATTTGTATAGTTGATTTACAGTCTTGTGTTAGTTTCAGGCGTACAGCAAAGTGATTTAGTTATATATATACAGGTATCTGGGCTTCCCCAGTGGCTTAGTGCTAAAGAACCCACCTGCAATGCAGGGGATGACGTTTCAATCCCTGGCTCCGGGAGATTCCCTGGAGGAGGTCATGGCTAGACACTCTACTATTCTTGCCTGGAGAATCCCACGGATAGAGGAGCCTGGCAGGCTACAGTCCGTAGGATTGCAAAGAGTTGAACACAACTGAAGTGATGGAGCATGCATGCATACGTGTATCTTCCTTTTCACATTCTTTTCCAATATAGGTTATTACAGAATATTGAGTATAGTTCCCTGTGTGACAGTGTAGGTCCTTGTTGATTATATGTTTTATATATCAGTTCAGTTCAGTACAGTTCAGTCGCTCAGTCGTGTCCGACTCTTTGCGACCCCATGAGTCGCAGCACACCAGGCCTCCCTGTCCAATACCAACTCCCGGAGTTCACTCAGACTCACGTCCATTGAGTCGGTGATGCCATCCAGCCATCTCATCCTCTGTCGTCCCCTTCTCCTCTGCCCCCAATCCCTCCCAGAATCAGGGTCTTCTCCAATGAGTCAACTCTTCGCATGAGGTGGCCAAAATACTGGAGTTTCAGCTTTAGCATCTTTCCTTCCAAAGAAATCCCAGGGCTGATCTCCTTCAGAATGGACTGGCTGGATCTCCTATATAGGAGTGTGTATAAATTAATCCCAAACTCTTAATTTATCTTCAGTGGTAACCAACCTCAGTGGTAACATCTTACATAACCATTCCACACCATTAAAACCCAGAATTGACATTGGTACAGTCCACAGAGCGTATTCACATTTGTATAGTTTTACATGTGTTCATTTATGCACATGTATAGTTTTATGTAACTTTATTGCATGTACAGCTTCATGGAACCATCATCACAGTCAAGATACAGAACTGTTCCATCACCACAAGACTGCTCTGTGTCACTTTTTTATAACTGCACTGGCTCTCTCACCCCCTTCCTAACCTCTCAGACTCAGAAAGTCACTCAGTCGTGTCTACTCTTTGTGACCCCATGGACTGTCTCCAGGCTCCTCCCTCCATGGATTTTCCAGGCAGAGTGGGTTGCCATCCTTCTCCAGGTCTTCCCCAGGAATTGAACCCGGGTCTCCAGCATTCCAGGCGGATGCTTTAACCACTAAGCCACGAGGGAAGCCCTTCCTAACCTCTAGCAGGCACTATAATTTTGTTATTTCAAGAATATTCTAGAATATTATTTACCATTTTAAAGTGTGAAATCTTTTGAAATTAGCTTTTCTTCACTCATTATAATTCCCTTGAGATCTATTTAATTTCTCAAGTGTATGATAACTTGCTCCTTTTTATTACTGAGTACAGTTGGCGCTCTGTATTCCAAAGTTCTTCATCCTCAAGTCAAAAATAATTAGAAAAGAAAAAAATTCTACAAAGGGTTCCAAAAAGCAAAATTTGAATTTGCCACACACCAGGGGGGGGGGGCCTAAGGAGCAGAGGCAGCAGACAACTATTTACTTAGCATTTATGTTGTATTAAGAGAAGGCAAACCCACTCCAGTGTTCTTGCCTGGAGAATCCCAGGGATGGGGGAGCCTGGTGGGCTGCCATCTATGGGGTCACAAAGAGTCACGACTAAAGCGACTTAGCAGCAGCAGCAGCAGCAGCAGCAGGAGAAGGCAATGGCACCCCACTCCAGAACTCTTGCCTGGAAAGTCCCATGGACGGAGGAGCCTGGTAGACTGCAGTTCATGGGGCTGCAAAGAGTCGGACACGACTGAGCGACTTCACTTTCACTTTTCACTTTCATGCATTGGAGAAGGAAATGGCAACCCACTCCGAAGTTCTGGCCTGGAGAATCCCAGGGATGGGACAGCCCGGTGGGCTGCCGTCTATGGGGTCGCACAGAGTCGGACACGACTGAAGTGATTTAGCAGCAGCAGCAGCAGCAGCAGACATGATAAGTTACCTATAGTTATCTACAGATTTAGGGGCTTCCCAGGTGGCTCAGTGGTAAAGAATCTGCCTGTCAATGCAGGAGATGAGGGTTCGATCCCTAGGTTGGGTAGATCTCCTGAAGCAGGAAATAGTAACCCACTCCAGTATTCTTGCCAGGAAAATCCTGTGAACAGAGGAATCTGGCAGGCTGCAGTCCTTGTGGTGGCCAAGAGTCAGACGTGACTGAACATGAACACGCACAGGTGATGTAAAATATACAGGAGGATGTGCGTAGGTAATAGGCAAATACAAAGTATGCCATTTTATAGACGAGACTGGAGCATCCTCTGAGTTTGGTATTCCACTTTGGAGGTTGGTTCTGAAACCAATGCCTCGTGGATACCAAGGGACAACTGTAATAGTATGGGCTGTACTGCAGGTTAACTCTTTACCCGTTGAAGGACATCTGGGTTATTTCCAGTGTTGGCAAATTTGAATAAAACGGCTATGAACATTTGCGAACAGGCTTTTGTGTGAACCTAGTTTTCATTTCTTTGCAGTAAATTCCTAAGAGCACACAAATGTATGATACAGTAACTTCATGTTTAGTTTTAAAAGACGTTGTCAAACCAACTTTCACAGAGGCTGTACCATTTCACAGTCCTGCCGGAAATGTATGAAAATCCAGTTTCTGTTCATCCTTATCAGCATTTGGTGGTATTACTATTTAGGTATGTAGTGATATCTCATTGTGGGTCTAATTTGCAAGGATCTAATGGCTGATATAAAGAGCTGAGTCATTGGAAAAGACTCTGATGCTGGGAGGGATTGGGGGCAGGAGGGAGAAGGGGACGACAGAGGATGAGATGGCTGGATGGCATCACTGACTCGATGGACGTGAGTCTCAGTGAACTTCAGGAGTTGGTGATGGACAGAGGAGGCCTGGCGTGCTGCGATTCATGGGGTCGCAAAGAGTCGGACATGACTGAGCAACTAAACTGAACTAAATGGCTGATGATGCTTTATGTCTCTTCATGGCTATCTCTATATCCTCTTAAGTGAAATGTCATGTTTACTATCTGTGTATCCTTTTCAGTGAAATATCTGTCCATGTATGTTGCCCCTTTTCTAATTGGACTGACACTTTTCTTCTACTGCTGAGTATTGAGAGTTACATATATGTTTTATATACAACAACCATGTTGAATATGTGGTTAGCAAATATTTTCTCCTGGTCTGTAGCTCATCTTTTCACTCTCCAAAGAGACTCTTTGGCAGAGCAAAAAATTTTAATTTTCCTGAGGCCCAGTTGATAATTTTTTTCCTTTTATGGTTCATGGTTTTAGTGTCAAATCTGAGAACTTTTCATTTACCCCTAGATCCTGAAGATTTCTCACTTTTTTCCTTCAAGTTTTATGTTTTACACTGAAGACCATGATATGTTTTGAGTTAATTTCTGTATGAGGTGTGAAGTTTAGGTCAATGTTCATTTTATTTTTGCCTGTGGATGCCAGTTGCTCCAAAACTATTTATTAAAGGAGGTATGGTTTTTTATTTTAATTGAATTACTTTCACACCTTATCAAAAATCAGTCAGACATATTTGTGTGGACCTATTTCTAAGTTCTCTGTTCTGTTTCATTGGTCTATGTGTCTAGAAACCATCAAAACCACACTATCTTGATTTCTGCAGCTGTGTAGTAAGTCTTAACATCGGGTAGAGTGATTTCTCTCTCCCATTCTATTTTGCTTTTGCAAAATTGGGTAAGCTATTCTAGGTCCTCTCCTTTCCAAGTAAATTTTAGAATAATCCTGTGTAGGTTTATAAAACATCTTGCTGGGAATTTGATAGGAATTGTATTAGGTATATAGATCCCTTTGGAGGAAATTGACATCTTTACTGTGCTAAATCTTCCAGCCCACAAATAGAGTATCTCTCTCCATTTACTTAGGTCTTTCTTGATTTCTATCATCTGTGTTTTGTAATTTTTCAACATACACATCTTATACTTGTTTTGTTGGCTTTATACCTAAATATCCTATTTTCTTTGAGCAATTGTACATGGCATTGTGTTTTTTAATTTTGATTTCCACATGCTTGCTGTTTGTAAATAAAAATGCAATTGATTTTTGTGTGTCTTCCTTGTAACCTGAAACCTTGTCAAACTCAGTTATTCTAGAAATTTGAAAAAATTCCTTCAGATTGTTTGCAGAGATAATCATGTCACCTGCAAATAGAAATGGTTTTATTTTTTCCATTATGATTTATATGTATTTCATTTCTTTTTCAAGATTTAATTTTAAAATTCTACAATTGTCTCCAGTTAATAAGTACTAAGCATATGCGGCTGTGACCGGCGCACTTAAGTGCAGTGGAGAGGAGCTACCCCACGTCTGAGGTCAGGAGAGGCAGCAGAGAGGAGCTACCCCGCATCCGAGGAGCACTGGCTGCGCTGGCGCATGAGGACCTAGAGGAGCTATCCCATGTTGATGGTCAGGAAGGGTGGTGGTGAGGAGATACCCCTCGTCCAAGGTAAGGAGCAGGGGCTGCACTTTGCTGGAGCAGCCGTGAAGAGATACCCCACGCCCAAGGTAAGAGAAACCCAAGTAAGATGGTAGGTGTTGCAAGAAGGCATCAGAGGGCACACATACTGAAACCATACTCACAGAAAACTAGTCAATCTAATCACACTAGGACCACAGCCTTGTCTAACTCAATGAAACTAAGCCATGTCTGTGGGGCAACCCAAGACGGGCGGGTCATGGTGGAGAGATCTGACAGAACGTGGTCCACTGGAGAAGGGAATGGCAAACCATTTGAGTATTCTTGCCTTGAGAACCCCATGAACAATATGAAAAGGCAAAATGATAGGATACTGAAAGACGAACTCCCCAGGTCAGTAGGGGCCCAATATGCTACTGGAGATCAGTGGAGAAATAACTCCAGAAAGAATGAAGGGATGGAGCCAAAGCAAAAAGAATACCCAGCTATGGATGTGACTGGTGATGGAAGCAAGGTCTCCGATGCTGTAAAGAGCAATATTGCATAGGAACCTGGAATGTCAGGTCCATGAATCAAGGCAAATTGGAAGTCGTCAAACGAGATGGCAAGAGTGAATGTTGACATTCTAGGAATCAGTGAACTAAAATGGACTGGAATGGGTGAATTTAACTCAGAGGACCATTATATCTACTACTGCAGACAAGAATCCCTCAGAAGAAATGGAGTAGCCATCATAGTCAAGAAAAGAGTCCAAAATGCAGTACTTGGATGCAATCTCAAAAACGACAGAATGATCTCTGTTTCCAAGGCAAACCATTCAATATTACAGTAATCCAAGTCTATGCCCCAACCAGTAATGCTGAAGAAGCTGAAGTTGAATGGTTCTATAAAGACCTACAAAACCTTTTAGAACTACCACCCAAAAAAGATGTCCTTTTCATTATAGGGGACTGGAATGCAAAAGTAGGAAGTCAAGAAACACCTGGAGTAACAGGCAAATTTGGCCTTGGAATACGGAGTGAAGCAGGGCAAAGACTAATAGAATTTTGCCAAGAAAATGCACTGGTCATAGCAAACACCCTCTTCCAACAACACAAGAGAAGACTCTACACATGGACATCACCAGATGGTCAACACCGAAATCAGATTGATTATGTTTTTGCAGCTAAAGACTGTATAGAGAAGCTCTATACAGTCAACAAAAATAAGACCGGGAGCTGACTGTGGATCAGACCATGAACTCCTTATTGACAAATTCAGACTTAAATTGAAGAAAGTAGGGAAGACCACTAGACCATTCAGGTATGACATAAATCAAATCCCTTACGATTATACAGTGGAAGTGAGAAATAGATTTAAGGGCCTAGATCTGATAGATAGAGTGCCTGATGAACTATGGACTGAGGTTCGTGACACTGGTACAGGAGACAGGGATTAAGACCATCCCCATGGAGAAGAAATGCAAACAAGAAAAATGGCTGTCTGAGGAGGCCCTACAAATAGCTATGAAAAGAAGAGAAGCAAAAAGCAAAGGAGAAAAGGAAAGATATAAGCATCTGAATGCAGAGTTCCAAAGAATAGCAAGGAGAGATAAGAAAGCCTTCTTCCGTGATCAATGCAAAGAAATAGAGGAAAACAACAGAATGGGAAAGACTAGAGATCTCTTCAAGAAAATTAGAGATACCAAGGGAACATTTCATGCAAAGATGGACTCGATAAAGGACAGAAACGGTATGGACCTAACAGAAGAAGAAGATATTAAGAAGAGGTGGCAAGAATACACAGAAGAACTGTACAAAAAAGATCTTCATGACCCAGATAATCATGATGGTGTGATCACTGACCTAGAGCCAGACATCCTGGAATGTGAAGTCAAGTGGGCCTTAGAAAGCATCACTATGAGCAAAGCTAGTGGAGGTGATGGAATTCCAGTTGAGCTATTTCAAATCCTGAAAGATGATGCTGTGAAAGTGCTGCAGTCAATATGTCAGCAAATTTGGAAAACTCAGCAGTGGCCACAGGACTGGAAAAGGTCAGTTTTCCTTCCAATCCCAAAGAAAGGCAATGCCAAAAAATGCTCAAACTACTGCACAATTGCACTCATCTCACATGCTAGTAAAGTAATGCTCAAAATTCTCCAAGCCATGCTTCAGCAATACGTGAACCATGAACTTCCTGATGTTCAAGCTGGTTTTAGAAAAGGCAGAGGAACCAGACATCAAATTGCCAACATCTGCTGGATCATCAAAAAGCAAGAGTTCCAGAAAAACCTCTATTTCTGCTTTATTGACTATGCCAAAGCCTTTGACTGTGTGGATCACAATCAACTGTGGACAATTCTGAAAGAGATAGGAATACTGGACCACCTGACCTGCCTCTTGAGAAATCTGTATGAAGGTCAGGAAGCAACAGTTAGAATTGGACACAGAACAACAGACTGGTTCCAAATAGGAAAAGGAGTACGTCAAGGCTGTATATTGTCACCCTGCTTATTTAGCTTATATGCAGAGTACATCATGAGAAACGCTAGGCTTTAACAAGCACAAGCTGGAATGAAGATTGCTGGGAGAAATATCAATAACCTCAGATATGCAGATGACACCACCCTTATGGCAGACAGTGAAGAGGAACTAAAAAGCCTCTTGATGAAAGTGAAAGTGGAGAGTGAAAAAGTTGGCTTAAAGCTCAACATCCAGAAAACAAAGATCATGGCATCTGGTCCCATCACTTCATGGGAAATAGATGGGGAAATAGTGGAAATAGTGTCAGACTTTATTTTTGGGCCTCCAAAATCACTGTGGATGGTGATTGCAACCATGAAATTAAAAGACACTTACTCCTTGGAAGGAAAGTTACGACCAACATAGATAGCATATTCAAAAGCAGAGACATTACTTTGCCAACAAAGGTCCATCTAGTCAAGGCTATGGTTTTTCCAGTGGTCATATATGGATGTGAGAGGTGGACTGTGAAGAAGGCTGAGCACGGAAGAATTGATGCTTTTGAACTGTGGTGTTGGAGAAGACTCTTGAGAGTCCCTTGGACTGCAAGGAGATCCAACCAGTCCATTCTGAAGGAGATCAGCCCTGGGATTTCTTTGGAAGGAATGATGCTAAAGCTGAAACTCTAGTACTTTGGCCACGTCATGCGAAGAGTTGACTCATTGGAAAAGACTCTGATGCTGGGAGGGATTGGAGGCAGGAGGAGAAGGGGACGACAGAGGATGAGATGGCTGGATGACATCACTGACTTGATGGACGTGAGTCTGGGTGAACTCCGGGAGTTGGTGATGAATAGGGAGGCCTGGCGTGCTGCAATTCATGGGATTGCAAAGAGTCGGACACGACTGAGTGACTGAACTTAACTGAAGGATATAATGTATAACATGATATATATAATTAACACTGTTGTATGTGATGAGAGTAAATCCTAAGAGTTCTCATCACAAGAAAATTTTTTTGTCTTTCTTTAGTTTGGTATCTAAACAAAATGATCAGATCAGATCAGTCGCTCAGTCGTATCCGACTCTTTGCAACCCCATGAATCACAGCACACCAGGCCTCCCTGTCCATCACCAACTCCCGGAGGTCACTCAGACTCACATCCATTGAGTCAGTGATGCCATCCAGCCATCTCATCCTCTGTTGTCCCCTTCTCCTCTTGCCCTCAATCTCTCCCAGCATCAGAGTCTTCTCCAATGAGTCAACTCTTCGCATGACGTGGCCAAAGTACTGGAGCTTCAGCTTTAGCATCATTCCTTCCAAAGAAATCCCAGGGCTGATCTCCTTCAGAATGGACTGGTTGGATCTCCTTGCAGTCCAAGGGACTCTCAAGCGTCTTCTCCAACACCACAGTTCAAAAGCATCAATTCTTCCATGCCCAGCCCTCTTCACAGTCCAACTCTCACATCCATACATGACCACAGGAAAAACCATTGCCTTGACTAGACGAACCTTTGTTGGCAAAGTAATGTCTCTGCTTTTGAATATGCTATCTAGGTTGGTCATAACTTTCCTTCCAAGGAGTAAGCGTCTTTTAATTTCATGGCTGCAGTCACCATCTGCAGTGATTTTGGATCCCAGAAAAATAAAGTCTGACACTGTTTCCACTATTTCCCCATCTATTTCCCATGAAGTGATGGGACCAGATGCCATGATCTTTGTTTTCTGGATGTTGAGCTTTAAGCCAACTTTTTCACTCTGCACTTCCACTTTCATCAAGAGGCTTTTTAGTTCCTCTTCACTGTCTGCCATAAGGGTGGTGTCATCTGCATATCTGAGGTTATTGATAGGTGTTCACTAAACTTATTGTGATATTCACTTCATAATGTATATAACTCAAATCATTATACTGTACACCTTAAATGTATAGAGTGCTCTATGTGCTGTATGTCAATCATGTCTCAATAAACCTGGAAGAAAAACAAATGAAAGAGCCAGAGAATGCTAAACTTTCTACAGTTCATAAAGCAGCTCCCCTCTCGCCCCCCAAAGCAGGAACAATCCAATCTAAACTGCCATGAAGATTGAAAAATCCTATATGATGTTAACCTCTAAAAAGGGCTTCCCTGATGGTTCAGTTGGTAAAGAATCCTCCTGCAATGCAAGAGACCCTTATTTGATTCCTGGGTTAGGAAGATCCCCTGGAGAAGGAAAAGGTTACCCACTCCGGTATTCTGGCCTGGAGAATTCCAGGGACTGTATAGTCCATGAGGTTGCAAAGAGTCAGACATGACTGAATCACTTTCATTTACTAACCTCTAAAAATCTCAATATGACAGGGCTTACATGAGAACTCTTGGTACTTTCTGCTCAGTTTTGCTGTGAACTTAAAACTGCTGTAAAAAAAAATAACATTTATTAATTTAAGAATTTAAGTTCTGTAACTGTGACTGGGATTTGCGGACTTCTTTGAAGAATCATTAGCTTGAACTCCTCTTTTTAAATGGACACATTTATATCCTATATCAGAGAGTACTGAAGTTGATAAGACTTCCGGTTCCAAAGCATTTAAATTTATTGAACAATTCAAGAACATCAGAGACCATTTATTTAACCAAAATTGTCTTGGGAAAATATTTGTTGAAGACAAGTACTGGATAGAGATAAGAATAATAAAGTACATTTGAACATATTTGGGTTGACATTTATGCATTTTAATTTAAAAAAATTGAATTTAGAATAGTCTACATTTGGCAGATGTGCTCTGACCTGACCTGGTACTTCAGCACCTATAAAAACTTTATTTTCACAATTAAAGCTATTACTATCAACAGAAGAGTCAATTGACCTATCAACTCAAGCTTATTTTCATAATATACAAATCGTGTTGAAAGCTAAATATTGAAAAGAATATCATATTGAGATAAATAAAATCTTAAGAAAAATAAAAAGTGACAAAGAAGTTGTCATATACCAATGACAATTATTCTCCTTGTTATTTAAAAATTTTTACTGTCAGTATAAAACTTTTATTCTGCTTTCATGTAAGTGGATTTTTTAAAGAAAAATATCATTTAAAAAGTTTAAATAGAACCAGATTAAGGCTACCAATTTAATAAAAGTCAACATTGGTCAGTACATGTTTCAAAAAATTAGACTTTTAGCTATTTTTAATATCTCCCTTTGCTCTAAAAAAGTGTCCTGTTTAGACATTAAATTGCAATGGTTACCTTTGGTATAACTTAACTGAACTCGCAGATATAGTTAGTATTATGATATTCTAAGGTAGAACTTCTGGTATAGGTACAAGGATAAGGAATTGTCCTGTAACAAACCCCAAGGCACTAAAAGCAGGATGGCTAACCAGAGCAATCATAATTAGGAAGAGTTAGGGAGGGCAATGGCACCCCACTTCAGTACTCTCGCCCAGAAAAATCCCACTGAAGGAGGAGCCTGGTGGGCTGCAGTCCATGGGGTCGCGAAGAGTCGGACACGACTGAGTGACTTCCCTTTCACTTTTCACTTTCATGCATTGGAGAAGGCAATGGCAACCCACTCCAGTGTTCTTGCCTGGAGAATCCCAGGGATGGGGGAGCCTGGTGGGCTGCCGTCTATGGGGTCGCACAGAGTTGGACATGACTGAAGTGACTTAGCAGGAGCAGCAGCAGCAGCAGGGAGCACATCTAAGAGAGGACAGGACTAGGGACTGTGCTCTTTGAAACCTCCAAACACCTCTGCACCTACACCAGAGAGAGGAGTGCCATGGGAACACTCTAACTCTGCCTGCCGTGGAAGAGCACACTGGTGGAAAATTGAAACACATGATTGTAGACTCAAAGAGACTGGGAAACGAGTTCATTGGAATGGGTGAAGATGCTGGCGGTCCCGTCATTTGCTTCTGGGTTTCTCTCTCAGTAGCAGCAGTGGGTGTGTACAACACCCCCAGTGCAACACCGCTGAAGAAAAATCTGATACTGTGCCAGTTCCCAGGACGCTCCACGATTATCAGCTGGTACGTGCAAAGATACGGACCACAAGCATCAACCTGTGGTGTTCTTGGAGGAGTTAGTCTAAGACTCTTCTGTCCCTGCTTCCAGCCCAAGCAAGGACAGGAGAGCTCCCACACTCACTCTGAAGACAGAGACAGGGCCACTGAGACACAGGAAAGAAACCTGTCATGCTAGAATTCAAGCTGATAGACTGGGGAGATGAATTAGATTTCTGAGGCTGCTATAACAAAGCACCATAAACTAAGTGGCTTAAAACATGAGAAATGTATCTTCTCATGCTTCTGGAGGCCACAAGTCCAAAGTCAAGGTGTTGATTAGGGCCATGCTCTCCCTGAAGCCTCTGGAGGGTGCCGGGTGAGGAGGGGCGTTTCCTTCCTTGCCTCTTCCAGCTTCTGGAAGCCCACAGCATTCCTTAACTTGTGGCTTATCTGCCTCTGACTTTACATGGTTTCTTCCCTCTGTGTCTCTTTTCTTCTTGTAAAGACACCAGTCATACTGGATTAAGGGCCCACCCTGTACCAGTATAATCTCTTCTTAACTTACATCTTAGTTGTATCTACAAAGATCCTATTTCCAAATAAGTTCATGTTTATAGGTATCAAGGTTTAGAGCTTCAGCAAATTAGAACTTCTTATCTAACTTCAGTTAGAACTAATGATTTTCTCAACATCACTCATTATCAGAGAAACACAAATCAAAACCACTATAAGGTACCATTTCACACCAGTCAGAATGGCTTCTATCCAGAAGTCTACAAGCAATCAATGCTGGAGAGGGTGTGGAGAAAAGGGAACTCTCTTACACTGTTGATTGGAATGCAAACTAGTACAGCCACTATGGAAAACAGTGTGGAGATTCCTTAAAAAAATGGAAATAGAAATGCCATATGACCCAGCAATCCCACTGCTGGGCATATGCACCATGGAAACCAGAATTGAAAGAGACACGTGTACCCCAATGTTCATCGCAGCACTGTTTACAATAGCCAGGACATGGAAGCAACCTGGATGTCCATCAGCAGATGAATGGATAAGAAGGCTGTGGTACATATACACAATAGAATATTTCTCAGCCATTAAAAAGAATACATTTGAATCAGTTCTAATGAGGTGGATGAAACTGGAGCCTATTATACAGAGTGAAGTAAGCCAGAAAGAAAAACACCAATAAAGTATCAGTTCAGTTCAGTTCAGTTGCTCAGTCGTGTCCGACTCTTTGGGACCCCATGTATTATAGCACACCAGGCCTCCCTGTCCATCACCAACTCCTGGAGTTCACTCAAACTCACGTCCATCGAGTTGGTGATGCCATCCAGCCATCTCATCCTCTGTTGTCCCCTTCTCCTCCTGCCCCCAATCCCTCCCAGCATCAGAGTCTTTTTCATTGAGTCAACTCTTCAAATGAGGTGACCAAAGTACTGGAGTTTCACCTTTAGCATCATTCCTTCCAAAGAACACCCAGGATCTATCTCCTTTAGAGTGGACTGGTTGGATCTACTTGCAGTCCTATGCAGTATACTAATGCATATATATGGAATTTAGAAATATGGTAATGATAACGCTATATGCGAGACAGTAAAAGAGACACAGATGTATAGAACAGTCTTTTGGACTCTGTGGGAGAGGGTGAGTGTGGGATGATTGGGGAGAATGGCATTGAAACATGTATATTATCATATGTGAAATGAATCGCCAGTCCAGATTCAATGCATGATACAGGGTGCTCAGGGCTGGTGCACTGGGTGACCCAGAGGGATGGGATGGGGAAGGAGGTGGGAGGGGAGTTCAGGATGGGGAACACATGTACACCCTTGGCGGATTCATGTCAATGTGTGGCAAAATCAATACAATATTGTAAAGTAACTAGCCTCCAAATAAATAAATTTGTATTTTAAAAAAAGAACTAATCATTTTGGGGGGACATGATTCAATCCACAATTATTTTTTAATTAATTAACTTATTTTAATTGGAGGGCAGTTACTTTACAATATTGTGATGGTTTTGGCCATACATCAGCATGAATCGGCCAGGGCTTACTTATGTCCCCTTCATCCTGAAGCCCCCTTGACTGGAGGTTTAACAATTCCAATTAAGATTCTTGAAGAAACTCCTTGTCAGTGAAGGAAAAATATGTTATACTCAGATTATGGGTACCTGGGGCTTCCCTGGTGGCTCAGACAGTAAATAATCTGTCTGCAGTGTGGGAGACTTGGATTTGATCCCTGGGTGGGGGAAGATCTCCTGGAGAAGGAAATGGCTCCTCACTCCAATATTCTTGCCTGGAGAATTCCATGGAAAGAAGAGTCTGGTGGGCTACAGTCCATGGGGTCACGAAGAGTTGGACATGAATGAGTGACTAACACTTTCACTTTTCATTTTTAGGAATCTTAGAGAAACGGGCATATAAAGTCAAGACAGAGAAATCTGAACTATCAAAAAAGTTCAATGACTCTCTAGCCAGAAACATTGCAATAAAAGATCGCTTTGGATCTCTTAGAGAGCGCTACTATAAAATAGTTTCTCATTTTGAGAAGTGATTTTGAATGATATGATTGCTCTACTCTCAGGAATGGATATGATCAAAGCCCAGTAAATATAAAATGACACTCTGTATTCACATATGTCATTTGCAATGCTTAACGCTATTACTGATCCCAAAGAAAATTTAAATGCAAGCCCAGACATATCTGGTCTATGCTGGTCTATATTGGTCTTCAGGAATTTTCCCTAACAAATATAAAGTAGTTCATATAAATATGCTGACATCTTTCAGCAGCTGGAAGGACTCGTTCTGGGTGTTAACACAGCAGGGAACAATCAGAACTGGGAGAAAAATCAGTGATTGACATGCTGACACGCGGCTCTAAGAATTGCAGTGGGGAACAATTACATTGCTCAAAGAACATTTCACAATTGGATGGGAAGAGAATTATGTCAGCGCTGAAAGATTTCACAGCTGTACTCCAAAACAAACCTGGAAATGCACATTATAGGTACAGGAAACAAAAGAGCCTATTATTTTGTCTTCTTTTAGATAAGTGGTAAAGTACTGGGAGGTGGCAGAAAAGATAATTCTAAAGGGCAATTTGGCTTCCTGTCAGCACCTGGGTCTTGGTAGTTGTCATTTCCAAATGTGTAACTACCTCCCCAGAAGAGCAGGGTTAGGCTTTCTGTAGAATGTTAGAATGAGGCTAGTCTGAGAATTTTTCTCGTAACCTCAGAATAATTACTTTACTGTATTGGTTTAAGGCTCAATAAGTTTCAATTTGTAGTAAGACTTTTGGTATGTGACTGAAGGGATGATTAAAAAAAAAAAAAAATCTGGCATTGGAACATAGAGTGGGCAAAACAAATTTAATTCCTAAATTTAAGAGAGCTTCTAGGATAAGTCATGGTAATCAGCCGAACACAGTAAACCTAACCTACTACTTCACTTCTCTCTCCTGCATTTAGATTGTGCATAAGATGCACATACATCTTGTTTGGGTTAATAAGCTCTTGTTCTAACTTCTTGACCAACCTTCCTACGCTTTGCTGGACTGCGAACTGTATTTCTCCTTTGCCAGGTAGCGCCTTCTTAGGTTCTGCCACTAGGGGGCACTAGAAGGTGACCAGAAGGCTGAGACTGTGCCAGGGACTAGTTCAATATTTTGAGTCTGGTTCCTGTGACTGTCATTCTAGCCACTGTTGCACACCCCAGCTGGCAGTCCTTGGTTCCAGTTCTTTCCATGTTGCCAGAACCAGCCTCACTACAGTCTTTCAAAACTCCCTAGTAACTGCTAACCAAGTCTTTAACAAACTGCCGCTGAGTCTATTTTCCTGACTAGACCTTGACGAAAAGCATCAATAACACTACACAATTTCTCTATATACTGTTTCCTTAGCCATTGTATTTGATGTGCCTGTAGGTCATTTACTGCCAAGTGTAGCTGTAAGATTTAGATGTATGAAGATGTGTTTGTATGGAGCTTAAAGGCACCAACATGTGAGCTAGTTGGCCTGTGCTTCACACCCACCTCTCACGTTAACTAATGCTCCAGTGTGTTCACATTCTACCTGGCCTGAAAAATCCTTACAGTGGGTACTACATCATTAGCTGAATCATTACATTATTACATTTCCTACATTGATGGCATAGCAACTTTAGATCATGGTTTTGAAAAATGCTTAGACTGTCTTCGATTACTTGGCTACCCATTCCAAAGCTTAATGAATTATTATCTTGAGGTATCTGAAGTTAAATATTTGAGACATAAGGGAAATGGATGTATTAATCTGTACTGGAGAAAAACTGTCTTAATAAAAGAAAAGGCATTTTATTAACCAACAACCAGGGGAGATCACTCCTCGGAGGAACGTGTTGTTGTGGGAGATTTGCTGTTCATTTTGCTACAGCCAGACTATTCAAACCAGTCAATCCTAAAGCAAATCAACCATGAATATTCATTGGAAGGACTGATGCTGAAGCTGAAGCTCCAATATTTTGGCCACCTGATGTCAAGTCGACTCTTTGGAAAAGACCCTGATGCTGAGAAAGATTGAGGGCAGGAGGAGAAGAGGGCAATAGAGGATGAGATGGCTGGATGGCATCATCGACTCAATGGATATAGGTCTGAGCAAACTCCGGGAGACAGCGAAGGACATGGAAGCCTGATGTGCTGCACTCCATGGGGTTGCAAAGCATCAGACATGATTGAGTGACTGAACAACAATAACAAGACTGTTCTGTGATTTAATCCAGAAAGGAAAGCCAGAGAATCAGAATGTAGGAAGCTTTGGACCAAGAACATTTTAGGAACCTCTTATAATGGCTGTCAAATGCAGATTTCACAGCAGTACTTCTTCACATGCATGAATGTCAAATATTCAGTGATCAGTCTGGATAGAAAGTTTTCACACTCAGATAGAACTCATGCTATCTGAGAGCTTTAATAAAAGCAAATCTTATAAACTTGGACAATAAATCACAAACAAACTTCTATGGAGCACATGTGACAACCATGAACAGACTCTTTTTTTTTTTCTTATTAAATATATGTATATATCTCCAGGTGATTTTTTTTAAATTTTAATTTATTTAACTTTACAATATTGTATTGGTTTTGCCATATATCAAAATGAATCTGCCACAGGTACACATGTGTTCCCCATCCTGAACCCTCCTCCCTCCCCATACCATCCCTCTGGGTCGTCCCAGTGCACCAGCCCCAAGCATCCAGTATTGTGTATGAACAGATTCTTAGAGAGTGCACAACTTCCAAATTGATGAGGGAATGGTCCTAAAAAAAAGCAGTGGGAACCCAGACGTGAAGAAGGTCTTATACAACAAGCAGATGTTGCATTCCAAAGATTTCATGTTTAAAAAGGAAAAAGGGTAATTGTGATCATCAGTTGTGAGAATTTCATAGTTGTTTGAGTCACTCAGCTTGGTGCTAAAAGTTCTCCAAAGGAATTCAAATGCACAAAATGATTTGTCGACAAAAGCCTGACATGGTTGGATATTTTATGCCAAACCTGGAGATGCGTATAGAGGTACCAGATTTTGCAGTAATTAAAGAAGTATATCTATTTAGTGTAATTAATTTCTATTTCCTTTTCTTTGGCTTCCAGCTCAGTCAATTCTACTCAGTAGCGACAGATGAATCCATGACATTTTGGCCTCCTTTTCTACCACGGGACTTAGGCCATCTCTCTGATAAATATTTCCAAGGTCAAGGGTAAGAGAGTAGGTGTGACTAGCAAGCATTAAGCAAAAGGACTCCTGTCAATCCTAAACAGTATTTCTCCTTCCTTGTCATACTTCACTCAGTATGACAATCTTAGGTCCATCCTTGTTGCTGAAAATGGCATTATTTCATTCTTTTTAATAGCTGAGTAATATTCTGTTGTATATATGTACACAATGCTATATTTAAAATGGATAACCAACAAGGACCTACTGTATAGCACAGGAAACCCTGCTCAATATTCTGTAACAGCCTAACTGGAAAAACAATTTGATATATATATATATATATATATATAAATATATATATTATAAAATATAAATATATATATATATATATATATATATATTATATATATATATAAAACGGAATCTCTTCTTTGTACACCTGAAACTAACACATTGTTAATCAACTATATTGTTATTGCTCAATCACTAAGTTGTCGCTCACTGTTTGCAACCGTATAGACTACAGTGTACCAGATTCCTGCACTATCTTCTGGAGTTTGCTCAAATTCATTTCCATTGAGTCAGTGATGCTATCCAACCATCTCATCCTCTGCTGCCACCTTCTCTTGCCTTCAATCTTTCCCAGCATCAGGGTCTTTTCCAGTGAGCCAGCTCTTTGCATCAGGTGGACAAAGTACTAGAGCTTCAACAACAATCTTTCCAATGAATATTTAGGGTTGATTTCCTTTAGGGCAGATGGATGATGTCCTTGCAGTCCAAGGGACCCTCAAGAGTCTTCTCTGGCACCACAATTTGAAAGCATTATTTCTTTGGTGCTCAGCCTTGTTTATGGACAAATTCTCATATCCATACATGACTACTGGGAAAACAATAGCTTTGACTCTACACACTTTTGTCGGCACAGTGATGTCTCTGCTTTTTAATATGCTGTCTAGGTTTGTCATAGCCTTCCTTCCAAGGAGCCCTAGTTCTAAGCCATAGGTGTGTCCCAAGCCCCTAGTTTAGAACACACACCCATGGCTTCCTTCTATCTCAGGACGATGTGACAAGAGCAGGGGCCACTCTGCTATTCTCCACTCACATGGGCCATAATGTGATTCCACACCTATGTGGTTACGGTCAGTGGGGGCCTCTTACACATTCATTTTTTACAATGACCAGAGAATGAAATCTTTCTGTCTGCTTTACTCCACTCACCTTCTGGAAACAGCCAGGAGAGGGAGGCTGTCCTTAGGAAGGGTCTTCATTCACCCTTCAGTGTCACCATCACCAGGAGCTACATTGTCGCCTGGGGCTGAGACCATGCCCTGCGCCACCCCCTCCCTGCCCCCATCCTGTGGATCAAATCTTGGCAGGAAAGCTGGCATCTACTGCCAGCCCAGAAGCGCTAGAGGTCGGCACAGCTGTCTTGGTTCCTCTTGGTAGGCTGGCTGTCTGGCCTCGTCCTCTCATATCACAAGAGCTGCCTTGGAGCCTGGGTCCCTGGCAGGGACCTTGACTTCTGGAAAACTCCCAACCCTTGAAAGTCATTGAGTAGAGCAGGACTTGGCAAACATTTTAGGCCTTGAGGGCCAGAGGCAAAGTAGAGGAAAATTTATAGGAATCTACATAACAAGGGGAAAAAAGGAGATCATTTCACCCTGCCCGGTCTGCTGGAATGCTATTATCATGCCAGTAGCACTCTCAATGCCCAGCTGCCACCCCCTGTCTCAGGACGAGGAGCACAGAGCCAGGCAGGAGGGGCCTGGTGGCTCTGGAGGGTGGAGCTTGGGGTGTCACGGGGCAGAGAGTGAAACTGACCTGGCAGCTGCCCAGCCCCACACTCCAGGCCACATCACCTTGGATTTACTTCTTAGAGTGAATTGCTGCCCACCTTTCCCTTTTCTTCATGTCACGTGGACAATGTCAATATCTAAGACCCTTCAGAACTCACATGTGCCCTGGTTCTTTCCAGACCATATAAGTTGGCTGGTTACCACCTGTCCCACCCTCCGACCCATAGCATCATGACTCCTCAAGGCCTCAGCTCTGTGGCCCAGGGCCTAACTTCTGGGGCAGCCTCTGCAGTCATTAGAGGATAGTCACTGTATTATTTGGCTTTTCTCACAGATATTATTTGAGTGCCCAGCCCTGTTCCCCACTCTACCATCTCAGACCCTTGGCAGGGGACCCGGGCCTGTAGTGCCAGCTCCTAAACCATTAGAGAGGAACTAAGCCTTGCCTTGGGGGCTTCCCAGTTGGTGCTAGTGGTGAAGAACACACTTGCCAGCGTAAGAGAAGCGGGTTTGATCCCCCTGAGTTGGGGAGGTCCCCTGGAAGAGGGCATGGCAACCCACTCCAGTATTCTTGCCTAGAGAATCCCATGGACAGAGGAGCCTGACGGGCTACAGACCATAGTGTTGCAAAGTCAGACACGATGGAAGTGACTTAGCATGCACACAGGCTCTGCCTTGGCACTTCTCATCCCCCACATCCCTGGAGTTACCCAAAAGCATCAGACTTTTAGCGATGGGCCAGGCCTCCAACGAAAGCCCAGGAGTTGTACAAAAGTGATCCCCAAACTGCCTTGGTTCTTAGAATTGACTGGCTGCCTGATCCCCTAGTCACCCTACCACTCTCACATTGCAGAACCACACCAATGCCTAGGACTCTCAGCAAGGGACCTGGGTCTGTTCCGCCAGACCCTTAAACCATTGAAAATTCACTGTTCAGATTGAGAAGGGCTGTTAATTTGCACACCAGCTTTCACAGCCTTAATCCTAATGTAAAACATCTCATTAATACTGGTTTATTGATTACATGTTGACAGGACAACATTTTGGATATACTGGGCTAAATAAAACATATTATTTCTTTATACTTTTAAAAATTCGGCTACTAGACAGTGTAAATCCTACCTGTGTCTCATTCAAGCAGGGCTGCAGAAGAGTGTCCCTGGGTGGCCTTGGGACTTCTTTTTTTAAGATTTTTTTTCGATGTGGGCCATTTTTAAAGTCTTTATTGAATGTGTTACAATATTGTTTGTGCTTTATGTCTTGGTTTTTTGGGTGTGAGGCATGTGGGATCTTAACTCCTTTGACCAGGGATTGAACTCACACCCTTGCATTGGAAGGCAAAGTCTTAACCACTGGACCACTAGGGAAGTGCCTTTCCTGGCACTTTTCCCACATCACCATGGCTGCACTGGGGACTCCAGCTTGACAGGGCCTCTGGTGCTGCCTCCACATTCTCTGTGCTGCTAGGACCTCAGGTCACCAAAGTTAGCAAATAAAAATGCAGGATTCTCAGTTCCATTTGAATTTTAGATGAGCAACAAATAATCTTATACGTATGGTCTGTATCATCCTTTGTTGCTTATCTCAAATTCAGATTTGATATCTAGTGTATGATCTGTCAGTCCTGTGAGTTGGGCCCCACAATTCCTCTATGATGTCCATCTCTGAGGCCACACCAAGGACTGAGTCCTCAGCGAGGGGCCAGGACCGCTGGTGCCACCCACACAAGTCCTTAAAAGGTAGTGACTGCTTTGCCTCCAAAAATCTCAGAGTATCCTGGTTGCCCAGCCCCTACTCCCCACAGGCCCCTGAGACCGCACGAATACCTTGGAACCCTCACATGGCCCGAGGTGGCCCACTCCAGAAGCTATTAAAATATTTTTGCACTGTTTTGGTTTACTTCAAGTGTATTGTCTGGTTGGACAGACCCTGCTTTAACACTAAAGCCACAGCCTTGGTAGTCACAGTCAGTATACTGACTTGGTTCTCCTTAGGCAGCACGGTCTCCACTTTGCCCATATGCCCCATGTCACCATGGCCACTTGAGTGTCTCAGTCCCTTGGTAAAGAGCCTGGACCACTGGTACCAACAGCAGAAGCCACTGGAGCCTGGTCTTGGCAGTGCCTTTGCAGTTTTCAGTGTGCACTGTGGGCCAGTCTTCATATCCCCCACCTCACATATCCTTACACCTTGTGGGTGTAAACCCCACAAGCCATCAGAAAGTGGCCACCACCTTGCCCTGGTTCTCCTTCTGGCGGGCCGGCCTCTCTTCCCATGCATTGCTAGGTTTACGGTGATTCACACCCCCTGATGGGTGGCCCAAGTGTCCCTGGATCTCCTGGTGCACAGCCCCTGCAGTGCCCTCCTCCTCCCTGGGTGAGGGTGGTAGGCCAAAGGCCAGCCTGCAAGAAGGGACTGCATACAGGCCCCCATGGGCTCTCATTTGCTTCTGGCTGAACCCTTCCTACTCCTCACTTCTCTACCACTAGACGGTGTGTGGATTCCAGCTGCTCCCCCACAGGTCACACCAGAGTCAGTTAAGACCTGGTGGGCCTGCAAAGTAAGTCTTCTGGCCAGCTGGCCATTCTCGAGTGTTGGTCAATCTTGCAAGCTTTCACATAACCTGCTTCGTTTTTTTTTTAAACAGAAGATATTTCTTTGTAAAAAACTTATTTATTTATATATATTTTTTATCGCACTGGGTCTTCCTTGCTGCATCGGCTTTCCCTAGTTGGAACAGCTGGGGGCTGCTCTTCGTTGCCGTGCACAGGTTTCTCACGGTGGTGGCTTTTCTTGTGGAGCATGGGCTCCAGGCATTCGGGCTTCCGTAGTTGCAGCTTGCAGGCTCAGTGGTTGTGGCTCGTGGGCTCTAGAGTGTGGACTCGGTGGTTGTGGCACACAGGCTTAATTGTTCCTTGGCATGTGGGATCTTCCCGACCAGGGACTGAGCCCATGTCCCCTGCATTGGCAGGTGGATTCTTATCTACCGCACCACCAGGGAAGTCTTGCTTCTTTATTTTTATGTCCCGCTCTTGGTCATTGCTTCTAGGTTGCTTTGTTTTTCAGCTAACTTCTAATTTCTCCTTTGAATATGTGATGTTTGGTGTTAACTAAGAGGGTTCCAGAAGCAGAGAAGTTCCAGGTAAGAGCTTCCTGTTTTAGAACACCTGTTTTGGCCTGGTGATGAGGTCCCAGGCAAATCTGTAAAAGCTTCTCAAACATTTAGCTTCAGTTTTCTTTCCTGTAAGTGACAGGGGGTGTCTGTTGCTGCTTTTGCAAGAATGAGAATGATTTGAGTTCTCTGGGGCTGGTAGAATGTGATTTTATATATTCTTTGGAACCCACTTTTGGTCTTCTGGATTTGTTATAGAACAAGGACAGCTGCCCAGGGATGCAGTTGTGTGCTAGGAGGGAGAGGAAACCCACCCACACATTTAAAACATCTTAAAGAGTTCTGTTTGTAATTGCTTTTGGAATAGTAGTCTGAGTGGGACCTTTTGCCTGAACTTCTCACATGTGGCACAGATTCCCACCTAACCTGATGCTTTTGCTTCCATCCCTGTCCCGAGTCTCCTGGTCTCGAATCTCAGCTGTGACCTAGAGGTTTTTCCATTTACCATCAGTATTGAAGCCAACACTTTCAGGTGGCAGGAGCCCCTCAACCTTGGCTGTAACCTTTAGCAGAACTTGGAAGTTCTGTTTTGGCCCGAGGTGTCTGGTTGCTCCAGCACACTCCTTGAAAGCACTTAATCATGGTGTTTTGTATGTTACCAC
Source organism: Tragelaphus eurycerus (assembly GCA_935064755.1). Taxonomy (NCBI): domain Eukaryota; kingdom Metazoa; phylum Chordata; class Mammalia; order Artiodactyla; family Bovidae; genus Tragelaphus; species Tragelaphus eurycerus. The sequence continues at coordinate 16,278,354 of CAKXYN010000027.1, read as the reverse complement.
TGGGACTGAACTCAAAAGATCATGGTCTGCGGTGGAGAGAAGCTGGGCTTTAGAGGCAGGTAGAGGAGGAAGGCTTCTGTAAACTGGCCCCAGGGTGCTACACCCTACCACCCCACTCTCTGCTTCAGTTGCTGACAGCAGTCTGCCCCGCTGAGCAGAGAGCCTTGCTTTTGGTTCCTATAGTCTGGTGGGAGAAGTTTCCTTTGAGTATTTTAGTTTTTTAAAAAATTTTTGTTTATTTTTGGCTGTGCTGGGTCTTCATTGTTGGCTGCGGGCTTTCTCTAGTTGCAGTGCACAGGCTTCTCATTGTGGTGGCTTCTCTTATTGTGGGGCACAGGCTCTAGGCTCATGGACTTCAGTAGTTGCAACACAGGGGCTCAGTAACTGTAGCTCCTGGGCTCTAGGGCACAGGCTCTTTAGTCATGGTGACAGGCTTAGTGGCTCCGTGGCCTGTGGGGTCAAACTCAAGTCTCCTGCACTGGAAGGTAGATTCTTTACCACGGAGCCACCAGGGAAGCCCAGGACTTTGGTTTTAATATGGCAGAAATCTTATTGTTACATAGGATGAACTCACACACTAGTACGCCTGGTGCTACGGAAACTTGGGGTCAGAGATACAGAGTTGTAGGGTTGTTGTGCCAGCCCTGGGAGAAAGGGTGGGCAGGTAAAAATGACAAGATTGCTAAGATGAGGATGAATAATGGGTGCTGGGTGCTGAGTGATGTCTCATGGCCTGGGCTCTATAGCAGAGATGTCTGGAACCTCCTGAGAGCCTCTGATGGTAAAAGCTAGAATGAGGTATACATCTGGGGCCAGAGACGGTGTCAGCTGCCCCTTGTCCCTCTCCTCTTCCTTTTCTTCTCAGATCCAAGTAGAACAGGACCTTCTTGAGAGGAGGAAGGTGAACACCGGGAGACTTCAGCAGGAGCCCCACTTCGAGCTCCAGCAGCTCAGGTCTCCCCTTGGTCTCTAAAGCTCTGGTTTCAGGGTGATGGCCTGTCCCTCCCCAGCCATGGGTCCTAGAGGCCTGGAGCTTGAGCCTTCGAGTTCTGGACTAGTTGGAGTATAGATGTGAAAATTCCTCCTTGGGTAGCTCACCTTTCTGGGAGGATTCTGAAATTGAAAGTGTTCATCATTGGTAGGAAGCCTGCATGGGAGAACCCTTCTAGCTCTGGTATTCTATGGGTTTAATCCTGATATTGTTGCTAATATGTGTAATTTAAAATCTCAGTCAAAATTACACATATTAACAACAATATCAGTGATGTATATCAGTAATGAGGATATAGTTTGTCTTTTCTAAATATATGGGCTATGTATACCTAGTGTTCTGCAGTTTACAAAGCAGGATTGAGATAACCTGGACAAAACCCCTCTGAGTCATTATACAGCTAAGAAAACTGGCTTTCAACTCCAAGTTCCTGATCCCTGTCCTAGAGCCAGTGGGTGGTGGGGCAGTGGGTGGTGGGGCAATGGGTGGTGGGGCAGTGGGTGGTAGGGGCAGTGGGTGGTGGGGCATTGGGTGATGGGGCAGTGGGTGGTGGGGCAGTGGGTGGGGGGGGAAGTGGGTGATGGGGCAGTGGATGGGGGGGCAGTGGGTGATGGGGCAGTGGGTGGGGGGGCAGTGGGTGGGGGGGCAGTGGGTGATGGGGCAGTGGGTGGGGGGGCAATGGGTGATGGGGCAGTGGATGGGGGGGCAGTGGGTGGTCGGGCAGTGGGTGATGGGGCAGTGGGTGGTGGGGCAGTGGGTGGGGGGGCAGTGGGTGGTGGGGCAGTGGGTGGGGGGGCAGTGGGTGATGGGGCAGTGGAAGGGGGGGGCAGTGGGTGGTCGGGCAGTGGGTGATGGGGCAGTGGATGGGGGGGCAGTGGGTGGTGGGGCAGTGGGTGATGGGGCAGTGGGTGGTGGGGCAGTGGGTGGTCGGGCAGTGGGTGATGGGGCAGTGGGTGGTGGGGCAGTGGGTGGGGGGGCAGTGGGTGATGGGGCAGTGGGTGGGGGGGCAGTGGGTGGGGGGGCAGTGGGTGATGGGGCAGTGGGTGGGGGGGCAGTGGGTGGGGGGGCAGTGGGTGGTGGGGCAGTGGGTGGGGGGGCAGTGGGTGATGGGGCAGTGGGTGGGGGGGCAGTGGGTGGTGGGGCAGTGGGTGATGGGGCAGTGGGTGGGGGGGCAGTGGGTGGTGGGGCAGTGGGTGGTGGGGCAGTGGGTGGGGGGGCAGTGGGTGATGGGGCAGTGCGTGGGGGGGGCAGTGGGTGGTGGGGCAGTGGGTGGGGGGGCAGTGGGTGATGGGGCAGTGGAAGGGGGGGGCAGTGGGTGGTCGGGCAGTGGGTGATGGGGCAGTGGGTGGTGGGGCAGTGGGTGGTCGGGCAGTGGGTGATGGGGCAGTGGATGGGGGGGCAGTGGGTGGTGGGGCAGTGGGTGATGGGGCAGTGGGTGGTGGGGCAGTGGGTGGTCGGGCAGTGGGTGATGGGGCAGTGGGTGGTGGGGCAGTGGGTGGGGGGGCAGTGGGTGATGGGGCAGTGGGTGGGGGGGCAGTGGGTGGGGGGGCAGTGGGTGATGGGGCAGTGGGTGGGGGGGCAGTGGGTGGGGGGGCAGTGGGTGGGTGGGGCAGTGGGTGGGGGGGCAGTGGGTGGATGGGGCAGTGGGTGGGGGGGCAGTGGGTGGTGGGGCAGTGGGTGATGGGGCAGTGGGTGGGGGGGCAGTGGGTGGTGGGGCAGTGGGTGGTGGGGCAGTGGGTGGGGGGGCAGTGGGTGATGGGGCAGTGCGTGGGGGGGCAGTGGGTGGTGGGGCAGTGGGTGGGGGGGCAGTGGGTGATGGGGCAGTGGGTGGGGGGGCAGTGGGTGGTGGGGCAGTGGGTGGGGGGGCAGTGGGTGATGGGGCAGTGGGTGGTGGGGCAGTGGGTGATGGGGCAGTGGATGGGGGGGCAGTGGGTGGTGGGGCAGTGGGTGGTGGGGCAGTGGGTGATGGGGCAGTGGGTGATGGGGCAGTGGGTGGTCGGGCAGTGGGTGATGGGGCAGTGGGTGGGGGGGCAGTGGGTGGGGGGGCAGTGGGTGATGGGGCAGTGGGTGGGGGGGCAGTGGGTGGGGGGGCAGTGGGTGGGGGGGCAGTGGGTGATGGGGCAGTGGATGGGGGGGCAGTGGGTGGTGGGGCAGTGGGTGGGGGGGCAGTGGGTGGGGGGGCAGTGGGTGGGGGGGCAGTGGGTGGGGGGGCAGTGGGTGATGGGGCAGTGGGTGGGGGGGGCAGTGGGTGGGGGGGCAGTGGGTGATGGGGCAGTGGGTGGGGGGGGCAGTGGGTGGGGGGGCAGTGGGTGGGGGGGGCAGTGGGTGGTGGGGCAGTGGGTGATGGGGCAGTGGGTGATGGGGCAGTGGGTGGGGGGGCAGTGGGTGGTGGGGCAGTGGGTGATGGGGCAGTGGGTGGGGGGGCAGTGGGTGGTGGGGCAGTGGGTGGTGGGGCAGTGGGTGGGGGGGCAGTGGGTGGTGGGGCAGTGGGTGGGGGGGGCAGTGGGTGGGGGGGGCAGTGGGTGGGGGGGCAGTGGGTGGGGGGGGCAGTGGGTGGTGGGGCAGTGGGTGATGGGGCAGTGGGTGGGGGGGCAGTGGGTGATGGGGCAGTGGGTGGGGGGGCAGTGGGTGGGGGGGCAGTGGGTGATGGGGCAGTGGGTGGGGGGGCAGTGGGTGATGGGGCAGTGGGTGGGGGGGCAGTGGGTGGTGGGGCAGTGGGTGGTGGGGCAGTGGGTGATGGGGCAGTGGGTGGGGGGGCAGTGGGTGGTGGGGCAGTGGGTGGGGGGGCAGTGGGTGGGGGGGCGGTGGGTGGTGGGGCAGTGGGTGGGGGGGCAGTGGGTGATGGGGCAGTGGGTGGTGGGGCAGTGGGTGATGGGGCAGTGGGTGGGGGGGCAGTGGGTGATGGGGCAGTGGGTGGGGGGGCAGTGGGTGGTGGGGCAGTGGGTGGGGGGGGCAGTGGGTGATGGGGCAGTGGGTGGGGGGGCAGTGGGTGGTGGGGCAGTGGGTGGGGGGGCAGTGGGTGATGGGGCAGTGGGTGGGGGGGCAGTGGGTGGGGGGGCAGTGGGTGGGGGGGCAGTGGGTGATGGGGCAGTGGGTGGGGGGGCAGTGGGTGGTGGGGCAGTGGGTGATGGGGCAGTGGGTGGGGGGGCAGTGGGTGGTGGGGCAGTGGGTGGGGGGGCAGTGGGTGGGGGGGCAGTGGGTGATGGGGCAGTGGGTGGGGGGGCAGTGGGTGGGGGGGCAGTGGGTGATGGGGCAGTGGGTGGGGGGGCAGTGGGTGGTGGGGCAGTGGGTGGGGGGGCAGTGGGTGATGGGGCAGTGGGTGGTGGGGCAGTGGGTGGGGGGGCAGTGGGTGATGGGGCAGTGGATGGGGGGGCAGTGGGTGGTGGGGCAGTGGGTGATGGGGCAGTGGATGGGGAGGCAGTGGGTGGTGGGGCAGTGGGTGATGGGGCAGTGGGTGGGGGGCAGTGGATGGGGGGGCAGTGGGTGATGGGGCAGTGGATGGGGGGGCAGTGGGTGGTGGGGCAGTGGGTGATGGGGCAGTGGGTGATGGGGCAGTGGGTGGGGGGGCAGTGGGTGATGGGGCAGTGGGTGATGGGGCAGTGGATGGGGGGGCAGTGGGTGGTCGGGCAGTGGGTGATGGGGCAGTGGGTGGGGGGGCAGTGGATGGGGGGGGCAGTGGGTGATGGGGCAGTGGATGGGGGGGCAGTGGGTGGTGGGGCAGTGGGTGATGGGGCAGTGGGTGGGGGGGCAGTGGGTGATGGGGCAGTGGATGGGGGGGCAGTGGGTGATCGGGCAGTGGATGGGGGGGCAGTGGGTGGGGGGGCAGTGGATAGGGGGGCAGTGGGTGATGGGGCAGTGGATGGGGGGGCAGTGGGTGATCGGGCAGTGGATGGGGGGGCAGTGGGTGGGGGGGCAGTGGGTGATGGGGCAGTGGGTGGGGGGGCAGTGGGTGGGGGGGCAGTGGATGGGGGGGCAGTGGGTGATGGGGCAGTGGATGGGGGGGCAGTGGGTGATGGGGCAGTGGATGGGGGGGCAGTGGGTGGGGGGGCAGTGGGTGATGGGGCAGTGGGTGGGGGGGCAGTGGATGGGGGGGCAGTGGGTGGTGGGGCAGTGGGTGGGGGGGCAGTGGGTGATGGGGCAGTGGGTGGGGGGGCAGTGGATGGGGGGGCAGTGGGTGGTGGGGCAGTGGATGGGGGGGCAGTGGGTGGGGGGGCAGTGGGTGATGGGGCAGTGGATGGGGGGGCAGTGGATGGGGGGGCAGTGGGTGGTGGGGCAGTGGATGGGGGGGCAGTGGATGGGGGGGCAGTGGGTGATGGGGCAGTGGGTGGGGGGGCAGTGGGTGGGGGGGCAGTGGGTGGTCGGGCAGTGGGTGGGGGGGCAGTGGGTGATGGGGCAGTGGATGGGGGGGCAGTGGGTGGTCGGGCAGTGGGTGATGGGGCAGTGGGTGGGGGGGCAGTGGGTGGGGGGGCAGTGGGTGGTCGGGCAGTGGGTGATGGGGCAGTGGGTGATGGGGCAGTGGATGGGGGGGCAGTGGGTGGTCGGGCAGTGGGTGATGGGGCAGTGGGTGGGGGGGCAGTGGGTGGGGGGGCAGTGGGTGGGGGGGCAGTGGGTGATGGGGCAGTGGGTGGGGGGGGCAGTGGGTGATGGGGCAGTGGATGGGGGGGCAGTGGGTGGTCGGGCAGTGGGTGATGGGGCAGTGGGTGGGGGGGGCAGTGGGTGAGGGGGCAGTGGGTGGTCGGGCAGTGGGTGATGGGGCAGTGGGTGATGGGGCAGTGGATGGGGGGGCAGTGGGTGGTCGGGCAGTGGGTGATGGGGCAGTGGGTGGGGGGGCAGTGGGTGGGGGGGCAGTGGGTGGTGGGGCAGTGGGTGATGGGACAGTGGGTGGGGGGGCAATGGGTGATGGGGCAGTGGATGGGGGGGCAGTGGGTGGGGGGGCAGTGGGTGGGGGGGCAGTGGGTGGTCGGGCAGTGGGTGATGGGGCAGTGGGTGGGGGGGCAGTGGGTGGGGGGGCAGTGGGTGGTCGGGCAGTGGGTGATGGGGCAGTGGGTGGGGGGGCAGTGGGTGGGGGGGCAGTGGGTGGTGAGGCAGTGGGTGATGGGGCAGTGGGTGGGGGGGGCAATGGGTGATGGGACAGTGGGTGATGGGGCAGTGGGTGGGGGGGCAGTGGGTGATGGGGCAGTGGATGGGGGGGCAGTGGATGGGGGGGCAGTGGGTGGTGGGGCAGTGGGTGATGGGGCAGTGGGTGATGGGGCAGTGGGTGGGGGGGCAATGGGTGATGGGGCAGTGGATGGGGGGGCAGTGGATGGGGGGGCAGTGGGTGGTGGGGCAGTGGGTGATGGGGCAGTGGGTGATGGGGCAGTGGGTGGGGGGGCAGTGGGTGGGGGGGCAGTGGGTGATGGGGCAGTGGGTGGGGGGGCAGTGGGTGATGGGGCAGTGGATGGGGGGGCAGTGGGTGGTGGGGCAGTGGGTGATGGGGCAGTCGGTGGGGGGGCAGTGGGTGGGGGGGCAGTGGGTGATGGGGCAGTGGGTGGGGGGGCAGTGGGTGATGGGGCAGTGGATGGGGGGGGCAGTGGGTGGTGGGGCAGTGGGTGATGGGGCAGTGGGTGATGGGGCAGTGGGTGGGGGGGCAGTGGGTGATGGGGCAGTGGTTGGGGGGGCAGTGGGTGATGGGGCAGTGGGTGGGGGGGCAGTGGGTGGGGGGGCAGTGGGTGGGGGGGCAGTGGGTGGTGGGGCAGTGGGTGATGGGGCAGTGGATGGGGGGGCAGTGGGTGGTGGGGCAGTGGGTGGGGGGCAGTGGGTGGGGGGGCAGTGGGTGATGGGGCAGTGGATGGGGGGGCAGTGGGTGGTGGGGCAGTGGGTGGTGGGGCAGTGGGTGATGGGGCAGTGGATGGGGGGGCAGTGGGTGGTGGGGCAGTGGGTGGGGGGGCAGTGGGTGATGGGGCAGTGGGTGGGGGGGCAGTGGATGGGGGGGGCAGTGGATGATGGGGCAGTGGGTGGGGGGGCAGTGGGTGGTCGGGCAGTGGGTGATGGGGCAGTGGGTGGTGGGGCAGTGGGTGATGGGGCAGTGGGTGATGGGGCAGTGGGTGGGGGGGCAGTGGGTGGGGGGGCAGTGGGTGGTCGGGCAGTGGGTGATGGGGCAGTGGGTGATGGGGCAGTGGATGGGGGGGCAGTGGGTGGTCGGGCAGTGGGTGATGGGGCAGTGGGTGGGGGGGCAGTGGGTGGGGGGGCAGTGGGTGATGGGGCAGTGGATGGGGGGGCAGTGGGTGGGGGGGCAGTGGGTGATGGGGCAGTGGATGGGGGGGCAGTGGATGGGGGGGGCAGTGGGTGGTCGGGCAGTGGGTGATGGGGCAGTGGGTGGTCGGGCAGTGGGTGATGGGGCAGTGGGTGGGGGGGCAGTGGGTGGGGGGGCAATGGGTGATGGGGCAGTGGATGGGGGGGGCAGTGGGTGGGGGGGCAGTGGGTGGGGGGGCAGTGGGTGGTCGGGCAGTGGGTGATGGGGCAGTGGGTGGGGTGGCAGTGGGTGGGGGGGCAGTGGGTGGTCGGGCAGTGGGTGATGGGGCAGTGGATGGGGGGGCAGTGGGTGGTGGGGCAGTGGGTGATGGGGCAGTGGGTGGGGGGGCAGTGGGTGGGGGGGGCAGTGGGTGGTGGGGCAGTGGGTGGGGGGGCAGTGGGTGGGGGGGGCAGTTGGTGTTGGGGCAATGGGTGGTAGGGCAGTGGGTGATGGGGCAGTGGGTGGTGGGGCAGTGGGTGGTCGGGCAGTGGGTGATGGGGCAGTGGGTGGGGGGGGCAGTGGGTGGTGGGGCAGTGGGTGATGGGGCAGTGGGTGGTGGGGCAGTGGGTGGTAGGGCAGTGGGTGGTAGGGCCGTGGGTGATGGGGCAGTGGGTGGTGGGGCAGTGGGTGGTGGGGCAGTGGGTGGTGGGGCAGTGGGTGGTAGGGCAATGGGTGGTAGGGCAGTGGGTGATGGGGCAGTGGGTGGTGGGGCAGTGGGTGGTCGGGCAGTGGGTGATGGGGCAGTGGGGGGGGGGGGGGCAGTGGGTGGTGGGGCAGTGGGTGATGGGGCAGTGGGTGGGGGGGCAGTGGGTGATGGGGCAGTGGGTGGGGGGGCAGTGGGTGGTCGGGCAGTGGGTGATGGGGCAGTGGGTGATGGGGCAGTGGGTGGGGGGGCAGTGGGTGATGGGGCAGTGGATGGGGGGGCAGTGGGTGGTTGGGCAGTGGGTGATGGGGCAGTGGGTGGGGGGGCAGTGGGTGGGGGGGCAGTGGGTGGGGGGGCAGTTGGTGGTGGGGCAATGGGTGGTAGGGCAGTGGGTGATGGGGCAGTGGGTGGTGGGGCAGTGGGTGGTCGGGCAGTGGGTGATGGGGCAGTGGGTGAGGGGGGCAGTGGGTGGTCGGGCAGTGGGTGATGGGGCAGTGGGTGGTGGGGCAGTGGGTGGTGGGGCAGTGGGTGGTGGAAAGTTTGCTTGAGCCCTGGGCAGAGACCTTTCCTGGGCTCTGCTCTGACCAGTTAACTGTGTGACCCTAATCAAGGAGTCATGTCTCATTCCTGCCTATCCACCCCTTCTCCTCCCCCATGTATCTCATAAACCAGAGTGACAACTACCTTCCCATGGACCATACTTGGAGTTCTATGACCTGGTCATTCCCTTCCATCTCTTCCTGGAGTGCGGTTCCCAGAGTCACAGAAACTCTTGATTGTGAGTGAATAAATCATCATATATTTGGAAAAAAACAGGAATCTGAGGACCATGCTCTTTTTCAATGTTTTGAAGTCAATTGTAATGGCCTTAAGGGCATTGCTATGGGTTGAATGCTTGTGTCTCCCCAAAATTCCTATGGTGGGTGGTTTAGTCACAAAGTCATGTCTGACACTTGGGATCCTGTGGACTGTAGCCTGCCAGGCTCCTCTGTCCATGGAATTTCCCAGGCAAGAATGCTGGAGTGGGTTGCCATTTCCTTTTGCAGGGGATCCTTCCCACCCAGGGATCGAACCTGCTTCTCGTGCATCACGGGTGGATTCTTTACCACTGAGCCACCAGGGAAGCCCTAAACCCCAGTGTAATGGTATTTGGGAGTGGGGTCTTTGGGAGAGAATTAGGGTTAGATGACATCATGAGTGGAGCTCATATCATGGGATTAGTGCCTTTTTAAGAAGATGAAAGGAGAAGGCAATGGCACCCCACTCCAGGACTCTTGCCTGGAAAATCGCACGGACAGAGGAGCCTGGTAGGCTGCAGTCCATGGGGTCGCTAAGAGTCGGACACGACTGAGTGACTTCACTTTCACTTTTCACTTTCATGCATTGGAGGAGGAAATGGCAACCCACTCCATTGTTCTTGCCTGGAGAATCCCAGGGACGGTGGGGCCTGGTGGGCTGCCTTCTATGGGGTCGCACAGAGTCAAACACAACTGAAGCGATTTAGCAGCAGCAGCAAGAAGATGAAAAAACTAGAGTTTTGTCTACCCACCCTCTGAAGACACAAGAGGAGGGATGCCGTCTGCAAACCAGGAAGGGAGCCCTCACCAAAACCTGTCTGTGCTGGTACCCTGATCTTAGTCTCGCAGCCTCCAGAGCTGTGAACCAGGAGTGTTTGTTGTTTAAGCCGCCCAGCCTATAGTATCTTGTGATAGCAGCCCAAGCTGATTAAGCTAGGCATGGACAATGTTTGCATATTTAAAATCAATTTGGGGCACAGTGCTAGGCACCCAACAGGCCCTGGGTAAATGGGAACTAAGCTCTTTCTTTTCCCTTCTAAACCTCATCATTCACATGGAAGGACTTTGGCACGACACCCAGAACACTCCCTGCATTTCTAATCTCTTGTGTTCCCTGTAGGTAATTGCACAGAAAATCCATGCTGCAAAGCCCTCAAAGAGAATTACAAGGAATTATAAATCTTCTTTTCACCTTCCCAGGTTTTCTTTCTGATGGAGAAGCGGGCACATTTTTAGGATTGGGTAGGTGGGCTGGTGGATGAGGCCGACCTTCAGCTACGTAGACGAGCTATTCCTTGTTCTTATCTCATCTCATGTAAAAATCAACGTGGGAGCCTGCCTAAGCTTAACCCAAACCATCTTCAACCCCTGGGGCTGATGAGGCCCTGAGAGGTACATTCATGCAGCCTTCAAGGTGGGGGCCAAGGTCCAGAGATGGGGTGTGTTCAACTCAGTGACAGAGAGCTGGTTTGAACTGACCCCAGACATTGACCACTCAGGGCTGTTTGTGTGGCCTTGCGCTGAGAAACAGCCACTTCTTCCTGCGATAATGATCAGTGAGGATTGGAAGGTCTGCAAAGGGCAGGACATCCACTGAGCTGCTTTGCAACAGCCTTGATAGAAATTCACGTTAATGATCACTACTCAGAACATGGTGTGAGCCCTGAGATGGAGACACAAGGTTTGACAGTGAGGTTAACACATGAAACCAGACGTCTGAGAAATTCTGGTCACGTGGTCATCTTATCCTGGTTGGCGGCCCTAGATTGTCAGGCATGAGAGAAAGGAAAAATGAGTCACCAAAGTCTTGCCCTGCTCATCCTGTCCACATCCCTCCCTACAGGACACCGTGGACTGTGAGGTTGTGGGAAGGATGATAAACGTATTCAAGCAGGATCAGCAGTGTCAGTGATAGAAGAGCAGTAACACTTCTGGCAACTTCCAGAGAAAGGTAATTAGGAGAAATGAAGGTAAATAGCAAAAAATAGGATTAATGACAATAGCAGCTGCCTTCTCTAAGTGCTCACTCTGTGGCAAGCCCTGCCCATGTACTACCTTATCTGAGCCTCTTTGAAGTCTCGTGAGGTTAATATTATAACCCCGATTTTACAGAGGAGGATACTGAGTTCCGAGAAATTGTATTCAGGCTGCTCAGCAAGTAAATGATAAAATCAGGATCCCAGTGCAGACCCCCAGGACCCCAAAGCCAGATCTCTGCTGAGGCAGAGTGAAAGAAAAGCATGAGTTCTTCCATCAGACAGGCCCTGGTTCCACCGTGGACCAGCTCTGGGGAAGTGACCTGGGCAAGTGACTTTATGTGCTTCAGTTTTCTCATCCAGAAACAGAGGAACATAAGATAATTAAATGAGATGATGCTTAAGAAGCACTAAGTACAGTCTCTGGTTAAGGAAGGTGGGCCCTGAATCAATGCTGCTGGTTTTCTTCTTTTTACACCTTCGTTATGATTCTGGGCACCTGTAGCTTTAGTCAGATTTGTGTTATTTGGAAATCTAGATGTCCTCACCATGTGACAAGGACAGCTTTGTCTTTCCCTGTTGTTCTTTCCCAGCCTTTCCTATCTCAACAAATGGAGTGCATTGTATCCCCTCCAAATTCCTATATTGAAGTCCTACCCTTAATTTGATCATAGTTGGAGATATGGTCTTTGGGGGGTAACTGGGAATACCAGACCACCTGACTTGCCTCTTGAGAAACCTGTATGCAGGTCAGGAAGCAACAGCTAGAATTAGACATGGAACAACAGACTGGTTCCAAATAGGAAAAGGAGTATGTCAAGGCTGTATATTGTCACCCTGCTTATTTAACTTCTATGCAGAGTACGTCATGAGAAACGCTTGGCTGGAAGAAGCACAAGCTGGAATCAAGATTGCTGGGAGAAATATCAATAACCTCAGATATGCAGCAGAGAAGGCCATGGCACCCCACTCCAGTACTCTTGCCTGGCAAATCCCATGGACAGAGGAACCTGGTGGGCTACAGTCCATGGGGTCACAAAGAGTCAGACACGACTAACTTCCCTTTCACTTTTCACTTTCATGCACTGGAGAAGGAAATGGCAACCCACTCCAGTGTTCTTGCCTGGAGAATCCCAGGGATGCGGGAGCCTGGGGGCTGCCGTCTATGGGGTTGCACAGAGTCGGATATGACTCAAGTGACTTAGCAGCAGCAGCAGGAGCAGATATGCAGATGACACCACCCTTATGGCAAAAAGTGAAGAAGAACTAAAGAGTCTCTTGATGAAAGTGAAAGAGGAGAGTGAAAAAGTTGGCTTAAAGCTCAACATTCAGAAAACTAAGATCATGGCATCTGGTCCCATCATTTCATGGCAAATAGATAGGGAAACAGTAGAAACAGTGGACTTTATTTTGGGGGGCTCCAAAATCACTGCAGATGGTGATTGTAGCCATGAAATTAAAAGACGCTTACTCCTTGGAAGGAAAGTTATGACCAACCTTGACAGCATATTAAAAAGCAGAGATATTACTTTGTCCACAAAGGTCCATCTGGTCAAGGCTATGGTTTTTCCAGTAGTCATGTATGGATGTGAGAGTTGGACTGTAAAGAAAGCTGAGTACTGAAGAACTGATGCTTTTGAACTGTGGTGTTGGAAAAGACTCTTGAGAATCCCTTGGACTACAAGGATATGCAACCAGTCCATCCTAAAGGAGATTAGTCCTGGGTGTTCATTGGAAGGACTGATGTTGAAGCTCAAACTCCAATACTTTGGCCACCTGATGTGAAGAGCTGACTCATTGGAAAAGACCCTGATTCTGGGAAAGATTGAGGGCAGGAGTAGAAGGGGATGACAGAGGATGAGATGGTTAGATGGAATCACCAACTCAATGGACATGAGTTTGGGTGGACTCTGGCAGTTGGTGGTGGACAGGGAGGCCTGGTGTGCTGCAGTTCGTGAGGTCACAAAGAGTCAGACACAACTGAGCGACTGAACTGAACTGAGCCAAGTTCCTAAGAGTGAGTCCTGGGCTTCTCAGGTGGCTCAGTGGTCAAGAATCTACCTGCCAATGCAGGATATACGAGTTCGATCTCTGGTTGAGGAAGATCCCTTGGAGTAGGAAATGGCAACCTGTCCGGAGCTGGCTTGGATCAGCGCTCCACCCATGACAAAGGTCATGAGGAAGGAGGCTTGGCACACGCAAGGGCGGGATCGAGCCTCAGGAGCTCCCTGGAAATTCTCGAGCATCTACCCCCAAAAACCAGAGTCTGCCTACTTTTCTGCTTTGTGTTCTCACCTACACCTCTGACTTTACAGGGGGCTGTCCCCCACTACCTCTCTCTGAAAAAAAGAGTTAACTTACAGCTCCAGTTAATAATTCCTGGGTGTGACAGTGTCTCAGCCTACAAACTCCTTTGGAAATCTTCTAGCCTGCCTGAATAGGCTTTTCTGGCCGTTGTGATTGTTTAGAGCCTTCCAACTGAGAGGCATGAGATGTTCTAAACTGTCTAAATATAGATTCCTTTGAGCAGTTAAACGATTGATTAGAAATTGTATTGGTGAAGGGTTTTTCACTTGTTGGGCCAATGTTTGCTGCTGAGTCTCCATATCCCTTACCTACTGTGTCCTTGGCAGTGTATTGATTGATATAATTGGTTTATAGAAATGTAAGTAGTAGCTTTAATGTTTGTAACCTTGGACCCTTGAGTTAATTCTTTTTCTTGTTACAACCCACCACACCTTTGCCCTAAAGAAATGCAACTCCAGTGCTTTTGGAGGCGGGGGGTGCGCGCCTGACTTTAGAATAATCACCTTTAGGAAAAGTGGGGCAAGCTTCTTAAAATGTTAATAGGCCTCCGGGCCAGAAAATGATGTAACTCACCTAAACTTTTGCATATGATAGGTTTGAAAGCCTGGCTCAGGGACTGCTGTCTCTGCATGACTCCACCCCTTCCCCCATTATCCTCTATGCAAAACTTAAGGTATAAAAACTACTTTGAAAAATAAAGTGTGGGGCCTTGTTCACCGAAACTTGGTCTCCCCATGTCGTTCTTTCTCTTACCTTCTGGCTGAATTATTCAGCCTCCTCTCTCCACAAAATGTTCTCACTGAGCTATCCTTATTTCATCTGCTTTTCTTCACTGAATTTCCTCCTCACTGAGCTATCCTCATTTCTATTATTCTTTATATCTTTAATTAATACTTAATTAAGCAATTGTTTCCTGATCGCGCCAACGCCATCCCCGGTTCCTGTGTCGCCAACGCCATCCCCGCGAATTCCCTGGATCCACTGGGGCTGGATCCTGGCAGCAACCCATTCCAGTGTTCTTACCTGGGAAATCCCATGGACAGAGGAGGCTGGCAGGCTATGGTTCATGGGGTCATAAAGAGTCAGACATGGCTTAGAGACTAAATAACAAAGAAGAATGGGCCCTGATCCAATAGGACTGGTGTCCTTCTAAAAAGAGGAAGGGAAACCAGAGCTCTTTCTCTGCCATGTGAGAATACATTAAAAAAAAAAATCCAGATAAATTTATTTTAAAAAACCTTTTTATTTTCTTGATTGAAGCACAATTACTCTACAAGGTCGCGTCAGTCTCTGCTGTGCCACACTGTGAATCAGTCATAAGTATTCCCTCCCTCTTGAGCCTCCCTCCCTCCACTCCGCCCCCATCCACTCCCCTGGGTCATCACGGAGAATCAGGCTGAACAAACCGTGCTACACCACAGCCTCCCACCAGCCATCTATTTCATACACGGCAGTGTGTATATGTCAGTGCCGAGCTTTCAACTTGTCCCACATGTGAGACCAGATCGAGAAGGCCGTGTCTGCAAACCAGGAAGAAAATTCTCACCAGAAACCATCCTGCTGGACCTTCACCTGGTACTTCTCAGCCCCCAGAACTGTGCACGCATAAACCCCTGTGGTTTAAGACACCCAGTGCCTGCCATCTTATTACTGCAGCCGGACCCAGATAACACAGCCACCATGTGAAGAGTCCACAAGCTAGAGACCTGGGTGTTGTTCTAGAGGCTTCTAGCTTCCTCTTGGTCCTACGTCAGGCCTGGCTGGTTGGTCCAGGTGTATGGGTCTCACTGCGGCCCCACATCATCCAATAACATACTTCCAAGACATTTCTCAAATCTTATTACTTCTTGTTTCATTAAGCATCTTTATGGACTCTTTTCAGACATCTTTAAGAGTAAAGATACAAGAAAACCAATGTATCCACCACCAGACTCATCACATGGTGAATTTTACTTCATCTTACTTTACCCACACCCCTTTTTCAGATTGTCTTGAAAGGAACCCCAGCCATCCTATAATTTTGCCTGTAAATATTTCAGCATTTTTCTGTAAAAGGTAAAGACTCCTTTTAAAAAATATAATCATCTTATCATCATCACTTCCAGTATTTTTATCAATTCCTTAAAATAATAAAATATGCAGTTGAATATGATATTTATATTTTCATGACTGACTAGAGAAAATATTTTTTCTTTCTTTCTTTTTTTTTTTTTCGTTTTTTTGAATCAGGATTCAGTAGGATCCACACACCGTGACTGGCTGCCATGTCTCTTAAATTCCTTTTACTTTGTATGCTCCCTTCCATCTTTTCATCTCCATCTAATTTTATAAATAATTTGGGTCATTTGTCCTGGAGAGCTTCATGCAGTCTGAATTTTGCTGATTATCTCCTTGAGGTATAGCTTAACAAGTTCCTGTGCCCTTTGCATTTTCCATAAATAAGTGTGTGTGTGTGTGTGTGTGTGTGTGTGTGTGTAGAGAAAGAAAGAGAATGTCCTTCAGTGTCCTCATTTTAAGTCATTCTCTCTTGCAAGGGGGTGAAGAATTAAACATATCTTTACATCTTTGGGGATCAAGGAAGTTTTATATTTTTGTTCTGTTATCCTTGGATGGTAAGATACTGTTCAGTTTCTCTTACAAACTCCCGCCTCTCACAACTTATTTTTCTGTTGTCCATGGGTGTACTGATTTATTGGTGAAATCTGTCTTTTAATTTCTTTTTATCTCCATACATTTCCTTTGCCTTAGTCTCAATCATCATTTTTCCTCCTCTGAACAGTGACAATGGTTTCTGGACAAGTCTCTTTGCAACTCCTAGGCTCCCTTGCAGCTCAGGCTTCGGCTGGCAGCAGCCAGACTCTTTCTGAACAGGCCTATCCCGGCTCCTCACTGCACCCAAAATACGTTGCACAATGCCCTCAGGGAGCGAGACAAAGAAGGATGTTTGCAATTATCCTAGTGTTTCGGCTTAAGTTTCCCCCAAATCCAGCTCTGAGATGAGGACTGAATATGCAGATACGTTGTTGACTTGTGAGGGAAACTCCAGGAGGAGCGTAGGAAAGTACAGATAAGAGGGTTGTCATCAAGTAAGCAACCCAAGGGGTGAGTGGGACTCAGTCCTGTGGGGAGGCCCTGGGAGCCAGGGCCTCAGAGTTACCCCGCCTGTGGGGTGAGGGAGCTGGGGTACTAATCCACCACTTCCCCTTAGTCATGGGAATGAGGGACAGCTGCTCTAAGGGTGGCGTTTATTTCCAGCAATTTCTGACCTACCATCACGTGGCAAAGTGGACCTTAGCGTACAGAAAAAAAAAAAACAAACCCAGACAAAGGATACACTAATGGGGTAAAGGCAGGGGGTGCGGGCGGAGCGCAGACAGCACCTGGCACACCTGGGGGCACCTGTTTCACCACAGAACCTGGTGCTGGGAGCTGCAGGAAGTACTCAGATGCTGTTCGTGCATGCTCAGCTGTTTCAGTTCAGTTCAGTTCAGTCACTCAATCGTGTCCAACTCTGTGTGACCCCATGAATTGAAGCAAGCCAGGCCTCCCTGTCCATTACCAACTCCCGGAGTTCACTCAAACTCACGTCCATTGAGTCAGTGATGCCATCCACCCATCTCATCCTCTGTCATCCCCTTCTCCTCCTGCCCCCAATCCCTCCCAGCATCAGAGTCTTTTCCAATGAGTCAACTCTTTGCGTGAGATGGCCAAAGTACTGAAGTTTCAGCTTTAGCATCATTCCTTCCAAAGAACACCCAGGACCAATCTCCTTTAGAATGGACTGGTTGGATCTCCTTGTAGTCCAAGGGACTCTCAAAAGTCTTCTCCAATACCACAGTTCAAAAGCATCAATTCTTCAGTGCTCAGCTTTCTTCACAGTCCAGCTCTCACATCCATACATGACCACTGGAAAAACCATAGCCTTGACTAGACAGACCTTTGTTGGCAAAGTAATGTCTCCGCTTTTCAATATGATATCTAGGTTGGACATAACTTTCCTTCCAAGGAGTAAGCGTCTTTTAATTTCATGGCTGCAATCACCATCTGCAGTGATTTTGGAGCTCAAAAAAATAAAGTCTGACACTGTTTCCACTGTTTCTCCATCTATTTCCCATGAAGTGATGGGACCAGATGCCATGATCTTCGTTTTCTGAATGTTGAGCTTTAAGCCAACTTTTTCACTCTCCACTTTCACTTTCAAGAGGCTTTTTAGTTCCTCTTCACTTTCTGCCATAAGGGTGGTGTCATCTGCTTCAGTCGTGTCCAACTCTTTGTGACCCTATGATTGTAGCCCACCAGGCTCCTCTGTCCATGCGATTCTCCAGGCAAGAATACTGGGGTGGGTGGCTGTGCCCGCCTCCAGCGGATCTTCCTAACCCAGGGATAGAACTTGCATATTAATGTCTACCTGAATTAGCAGGCGGGTTCTTTACCACAAGTGCCACCTGGGAAGCCCACACAGATACTGTCCCTTCCCCCTATCACAGACAGGCATCCTGACAGAGGCCAGACAGGTGGCCATGGGGAGGATTAAGCCCACTGCAAGCAACAAAGACACCTGTACTCTGCAAACGAGCCTTCTGCACCTGCAGGTGACTGTCAGGGAAGTCCATTTCTCATGGCCACTTATTTCGGGCAACTTCCAGGTGGTTGAGCGTGTCTGCTAAGTGACAGAGAAGGGGCGTTGGTGACAACCTTCAGCCTCTCAGAATAGTGGCACATCTGTGACCCGTTCCCACAGAACGACTTCCCTGTGAGGTGGGTGGAAAGAGACTGCTGCCCGCATTTTACAGAAGAGAAAGCAGCACAGGTGGGAGAAGGGGCCTTGCTGTCGTCCATCCAGATCAGGAAGGGGTAGTCCCCTAAGCCCTGGCTTTTTTCTTAGTGCTGAGTGTCTATGTGGGCAGAGCTATTTTGCTAAAAGTTGCAGGTGCAGGGAGGAAAGTCAAGGTCAGAGTGAGAATTCGGTGGCAGCTGTTCCAATGTGCCAGCCGGGGCAGGCGATATTCTGGAAAGCAGCCACAAGGTGGCAGAGAGACTGTATCCAGCTCCGTGTCTCTTGTCTCCTTGGGGGCCAGGGGCAGGCGACCAAGGCTGAAAGTCTGCTGAATGTTCCTTGAGACCCCTGATGACTCCTGGAGGGTTGGCAGGGAACAGAGGAGAAAACGCAGGGGGAAATGAGAAGGTAGGAATTCTGCCAACTCCTGTGTGACCTTGGGTAGGTCACTTGCCCTCTCTGGGCAAGATCTTCCTCTGTAAAATGGGGGGTGGTGGTGGTGGTGGTGGTGGTGGTGGTGGTGGTGGTGGTTGGACTTCAAGAAGAGCATCACAGTCTTTTCCAGCTCTGGCTTTGCAGGAGGCACCAGGGGGACTGAGGTTGTCCTCGGCCTGGACTCTGGGAGCAAGACTGGGGGCTGGGGAGATAGTCAGGTGGTTGGGAGATGATGGGATGACAGTGGCCTGAGGACGACTTCAGAGCAGTGTGAGGAAGGGATAGGAGGGAGAACATGAAGAACATACAGAACAGCATGTGGGAGTGAGGAATCAGACACTAGAGGTAGGGCAGCACTCTCAGATAACGGCTTCAGATAAATCACCTTTTCTTTGGGCACCCCGTCCCCCTGCTCCCAATGTACACTACACATTTCATACCCTATTAGATGGTTTTATTTCCTTCATAGCTTCCATCCCTTTCTGAAATTATTTACTGATTTATGGGCTTATTTCTGTCTCCTCTGGAATTTAAGCTCCATAAGGTCAGGGGCTTTGTCTTCTGATTTATTCTAGATCTTTAGTGTCTAGAACAGTTCCTGGAATACAGTAGCTGTTCAGTGAATAGCAGCTAATGAACACCTGTCTACATAATGAAGTAGACAATACCCTGAACTGGAAGTCAGAGACCTGGGCAGAGGCAGGGTGGGCTGGGGGTGGTTCTGTCTGCTTCTGCCGCAAGCATGCTGTGTAATCTTGGGGGAATTTCTTCCTCTCTCTGGGCTTCAGTTTCTTCATCCTTTAAGTGAAGTATTTGAGTTCCACGATCAAGCATCTTAGAGATTCAGCGGCAAGAATTCTTTCCTTCCCAATTCTCAAGTCCTAGGATTCAATCCCCCTTCATGGATCACAGCCTTGTTATGGTGAAGGGACTTGGGTAACTTGGTGAAGCTATGAGCCATGCAGGGCCACCCAAGACTGACGGGTCACAGTGAAGAGTTCTGATAAAATGTGGTCCACTGGAGGAGAGACGGGCAAACCACTCCAGTATTCTTGCCATGAGAACCCCATGAACAGTCAACATCACAGTAATCCAAGTCTATGCCCCAATCAGTTTGGCTGGTCAGCCATCGTAGTTGCTTTCCCCTTAAGGGAGACAAATGGAGAGAGACCTTGGCAGGCAGGCATTGATTCACTTGACAAACACTTCTAGGCCCTTTTTTGTGTGAGGCTCCACTCGGAGTGCGAAAAGTACAGTGGAGACCAGAGGTGCACGCTGGCCTCACCTGGCTTCTCACATTCTAGTGGGAAAAGGCAAGAAATCCTGGGCCTTCTCCCTTCTCTCTTGAAGGCAGAAAAATGCTGCATTCTAGAGACAGACAGTGATCTAGGCTCAGAGACATCCAAAAAAGGAGATCTCTGATTTAATATGATGGGGCCTGTGAGAGTAGGGCTTGCGGAGGTTGCTTGTGGGCACAACTCTAGGAAAAACAACAGAGTGAATGAAGTGGCATTTCAGTCCTGTTCTGGGCCTGGTATCTGAGAAACAGCTGGGTCTGGCCTTGGTGTGCAAGGCCTGAAAGCCTGCCCTCTCCCACCTGCCCATCTCATCAGAGCATACCAGCCCTGACTCCCCATCCCCTTTCTTCTGTGTCTGCTTTCTGTTCAGTGATGAGTGTGTGTCGCTAGATAGAGTAGAGCCGAGGCATTAAGGACTGTGTAGGATTTACCCTTCCAAAACAAAAAGTTGAAGTTCATTACCAAGTAAACCCTAAAGAAGTGACTCCAATGGTAGAATTTCAGGCCCATTGTCAGGTTAGGTTTGGGGAGAAAGATACAAAGTTTTGCCTTCTATAGTCTGTTACCTGCAGTGACCTCGACTTCCCCTCTCCTGGGCCAGAGCACACAGGTCTCAGAGCTTCTCTATTCAATGTGCAGTCAGAAGCCATGGCATTGGCACCACCTGGAAACTGCTTAGAAATGCAGGGTCTCAGGCCCTGCACACCAGACTCTGCAATTTAATAGGATCTGCCCACACACACTCACCTGTCTGAGAAACTCGGGGCTGAACCGTCTCTCTTTCACCCTGAGAATGAGGACGATGCTGCCAGCAGCCCCAGAGCCTCCCTTGCCTGTCTCTGCATTCCATTTCCAGGGCCAAACTGCTTACTTATTAGGAGGAAGAAAGAGGGGCACCGGGAGCCCTGGATATAGAAGAAGGTGGCCACTTGTTAGCGTAACAAGCCATGGCAGCTCCCTCAAAGAGCCTTCCTTTAGATACAGGGTGGGCTGGCTGATGGCTGGGCCCTCCTTAGAATTAGGAATTTACTTTGCATTCAGACTGGCATTTATTCACTAAGGAAATCAGTCCATGAAGCAGCATTTCCAGTGCTCACTAGAGAGCATCTGTAATATGTGTGTGGGATCTCTTTCCTTTACCCGTGCAGAGCCACACTGCACCCCTTGAAGGAAGGCTAAATTATTATTTTTTAAATAGGATTATTTATTTATTTTGGCTGTGCTGGGTCTTTGCTGCTGTGCGGCCTTTCTCTAGTTGCAGCAAGTGGGGGCTACTCTCTAATTGTGGGCTTCTCATTGCAGTGGCTTCTCTTGTTGCAGAGTACCGGCTCTAGGCACACCAGCTTCATTAGTTGTGGCACACAGGCTTAATTGCCCCATGGCATGTGGAATCTTTCCCGACCAGGGATCGAACCAGTGTCCCCTGCATTGGCAGGTGGAGTCTTTGCCATCAGACCACCAGGGAAGTCACAGGAAGGCTAAATTCTGAAGCAGATTTCTCTAGATGTTTGCAGGCCAGGCCACTTATGTTTCAAGGAATGAAATTTCTGCATTCCCATGGCTTGGCCTTTAACTAGCTGTGCATTTTTGGGCAAACCCATTTTCTTCCCTGGTCTTAGTTTCCATATTTCTCAGGGACATTCAGATCCTAACAGTGTATTATTCTTTGGCTCCACAGTTTCTGTATAGAGTTCAGACATGAACAGACTAGGAACTAAACTGGATGTGGGGATTTCCTGTAATTCTTGTTCTCCATCATCATCCCTTCTGAGTTAGTCCTCTTCTGGGAAAACCTCTCTCTGCGTTCTTCTCTGGGGTGTTTCCCTCGCATGGTTTGCTTTCCTCCCTGACCTCGGATCTCCCCTGTGTCTTTGTCCAGGCTGGTCCCTTTGTCCTAAATGCCCACCCTTCCTTGTTCTGCTGGGTTCACTTATACTCTACTCCATCATTCTTAAAGACTTGGGTCAATGGTCACCTTCTGTTTGATACCCACTGACTCCCTCACCTTAGTTATTCATGCCACCATTTCTCAGAGCTTTTCCTGTTGGATCCATTCTCTTTGTGGACTTAGAAGGATCCATTCTGGGGTCTGCCTGCTCCTCTCAGCTCCCTGAGGTCAGGGACGCATGTCTGTTTCCCTTCATACCTTAGGCTGCTGGGCTACCATTCTCATTGCGGATATGGTAGGATGTCCGCTATGGGAATCTGGGCGCTTTCTGTTCTTTTTTTTTTTTTGTTTTTTTTAAGTTTTCCTGCCTTTCTAGACTTTCCAGCAAGTCTTCTGCTACCTTTGCAAAGAATTAAGTCAGTTTCAGGTTTTTATCCCTCTGCTTAACCCCAGGTAAATCTGGGTTCAGCTTGTCTTCATTCACAGTTGCACATCTTTTACTTTCTATTTATTTTTAAAATATTTATTTATCTGGCTGCATTGAGTCTTGGTTGCATCATGTGAGTTCTTTGGTTGTGGCCCACAGACTCTCTAGCTGTGGTGTTCTCCATAGCATGTGGGATCCCAGTTCCCCGACCAGGAATCAAACCCACGCCCCCTGCATTGCAAGATGGATTCTTAACCACTGAACCATCAGGGAAGTTCCTGCACATCTTTTTAATGCCCTGCAAGCTGACCAATTGCCCATGGTAACTGACACTGGAAACCACCTCTGTGGGTTCCTGATACCTAGACCAAGGGTTTCTGTCCCTAACTGGTCTCCACACAGGCCACCAAGGGCCAATGGGGTGGGGTGTTCTTTTCTCTGCTACTTTCTGCTCCCTGGGGATAACCTCTCTGGACTCACTTGCCTTCCCAGGAGCGGGAAGCACCCACAGAGATACATCAGCACAATCCTGACCTTCCATCTCATTCACAGTGAAGACTGCTTGTTTTTCCCCTTATTTAAATTCTCTGTAGGGAAGAGGGAGGGAGAAAAGAGGGAGGGAACACTCTGGTTTGAATTACATAGTGATCTCTTGAGCAAATATATCCCAACTGGACAGCCCGCTGTCTCAGAGGCCATTCCCCGGTCATTCCCAGAGCCCAGCTATCGACCTGTGACTCATACATAGGACTCTGAGCCCTGCCCAAATTGCCAGAGCCCCTCCCCATGCCCCCATGTCCCAGGAATTCTGTCTTCCACAAGTCCAAAGCTTCCCAAAGCTCCTCCTCTCTGCCTCCTAAAGCCCAGGACCTAAAGATTTAAATCCTGCTTTGCCACCTGCCACCCCTCCCCTCTCTTTCACCTCAAGAGAAAACACCCTCTGCCTAGTTTGATTCCAAGGGCAAAGGGATCTCTGCTGTTCGCTGGCCATAGCCTAAGTGATTCAGAATCCAGGTACGCCTTGGAGATACTGGGGGTCTGGTTCCAGAACACTCTGATAATGTGACTACATGAGATTTTTGGCTTCTCAATGCATATAAAAGTTGTTTACACTATACTGTAGTCTATTAAATGTGCAATCAATAGCATCGTATCTATGAAAACAGTGTACGTACCTTAATTTAAAAATATTTTATTGCTAAAAAAAGTGCTGATCATCATCGGAGCCTTCAGTAAGTTATGGTCTTTTTGCTGGTGAAGTCTTGCCTCCATGTCCATGGCTGATGACTGATCAGAGTAGTGGTTGCTGAAAGCCGGGGTGGCTGTGGCAATTTCTCAAAATAAGACAACACTGAAGTTTGCTGCACTGATTGACTCTTCCTTTCATGAATTATTTCTCTGTAGCCTGCAATGCTGCTTGAAAGCATTTTACCTATAGAACTTCTTTCAGAATTGGACTCAGTCCTCTCAGACCCTGCCGCTGCTTTATCAACTAAGTTCATGTAATATTCTAAAGATTTTGTTGTCATTTCAACAGTCTTCACAGCATCTTCACCATGAACAGATGCCATCTCCAGAAACAACTTTCTGTGCCCATTGATAAGAAGCAATTTCTTATCTGTTAAGAGTTCTATCATGAGATTGCTGCAGTTCCGTCACATCTTGAGGCTCCAGTTCGAATTCAAGTTTGTCGTCTGTTGCTATCACATCTGCAGACTCTTTCTCCACTGAAGTCTTGAACCCCTCAAAGTCATCCATGAAGGCTGGAATCAGCTTCTTCCAACTCCTTGTTAATATTGATATTTTGACTTCTTCACATGAATTATGAGTTTTTTTTACAAACAAAAATAATTTATTTGTCAGTGCTAGGTCTTTGTTGTGGTGCTCAGAATTGTCAATCTTCGTGGCAGCACATGGGACCTTTAATTTGCAGCATGTGGGATCTTTAGTTGCAGCATCTGTGATTTAATCCCCTGACAGGGCTGAAACTTAGGCACCCTGCTTGGGAGCACAGAGTCTTTTCCACTGGACCACTAGAAAAGTTCTGAATCACCGGTGTTCTTAATGATATCTAGGATGGTGAATCTTTTCCAGAAGGATTTCAATTTACTTTCCCCAGATCCGTCAGAGAAGTCAGCATCGATGGCAGCTATAGACTTAAGAGATGTATTTCTTAAAGAATAAGACTTGAAAGTCAAAGTGACTCTCTGATTTACGGGCTGTAGAATGGATATTGTGTTAGCAGGTGTGAAGACAGCATGAACCTTGTGCATTTCCATCAGAGCTCCTGGACGGGATGCCCAAGTGCATTGTAGAAAAGCAGTAATATTTTAAAAGGAATCTTTTTCTGAGCAGTTGGACTCAACAGTGGGCCTAAAATACTCAGTAAATTATGTTGTAAACAGATGTGCTGTCTTCCAGGATAGTTTTTCCATTTTTGAACCACGGGCAGAGTAGATGCAGCATAATTCTTTATGGGCCTTAGGATTTTGGGAATGGGAAATGAGGATTGGCTTCAATTTATAGTCACTGGCTGCATGAGCTCCTAACAAAAAGGCCAGCCTGAAGTTTGAAGCTTTAAAGCCAGAATTGACTTCTCCTCTCTAGCTATGACAAAGTGTGGAAAATTCTTAAAGAGATAGGAATACCAGATCACCTTACCTGTCTCCTGAGTAACCTGTGTGTAAGTCATGAAGCAACAGTTAGAACTGGACATGGAACAACAGACTGGTTCCAAATTGGGAATGGAATATAAGGCTGTATATTTTCACCCTGCTTATTTAACTTACATGCAGAGTATGTTATGCAAAATGCTAGGATACATGCATGACTCACAAGCTGGATTCAAGATTGCTGGGAGAAATATCAACAACCTCAGATATGCAGATGGTCTAGTATCATTTGCCTGGTATCTAATGGCAGAAATCAAAGAGGAACTAAAAAGCCTTTTGTTGAGGGTGAAAGAGGAGAGTGAAAAAGCTGGCTGGAAACTCAACACTCAAAAAATGAAGATTGTGGCATCCAGTCCCATCACTTCATAGTAAATAGAAGGGGGAAAAGTGGAAGCAGTGACAGATTTTATTTTCTTGGGCTACAAAATCACTGTGGATGTTGACTGTTGCCATGAAACTCAAAGACACTTGCCTCTTGGAAGGAAAGCTATGACAAACCAAGACAGCATATTAAAGAGCAGAGACATCACTTTGCTGACAATGATCTGTATAGTCAAAGCTAGAGTTTTTCCAATAGTCATGTATGGATGTGAGAGTTGGACCAAAAAGAAGGCTGAGCAGCAAAGAATCGATGCTTTCAAATGATGATGTTGGAGAAGACTCTTGAGAGTCTCTCGGACAGCAAGGAGATCAAACCAGTCAATCCTAAAGGAAATCAACCCTGAGTACTCTTTGGAAGGACTGATGTTGAAGCTGAAACTCCAATACTTTGGCCATCTGATGCAAAGAGACAACTCACTGGAAAAGACCCTGATGCTGGGAAAGACAGAAGGCAAAAGAAGAGGACAGCAGGGAATGAGATGGTTGGATGGCATTACGGACTCAATGGACATGAAGCTGAACAAACCAGAAGATAGTGGAGGACTGGGAAGCCTAACGTGCTCCAGTCCGTGGGGTCACAACGACTCAGACACAAGTTGGCAACTGAACAGCAACAAGAGCAACTCTAGTCATGAATGTCCTGGATGTCATCTTCCTCCAATAGAAGGGTGTTTCATCTACGTTGAAAATCTGTTGTTTAGTGAAGCCACCTTTGTGAATTATCTTACATCTTCTGGATAACTTGCTGAAGCTTCTACATCAGCACTTGCTACTCACCTTGCACTTTTATGTTACAGAGTCGGCTTATTTCCTTAAACCGACCGCTGCTAGGTTCAAACTTGTCTTCTGTATCTTCCTCACCCCACTCAGTCATCATGTAATTGAAGAGAGTTAGGGCTTTTCTCTGGATCAGGCTTTGGCTTGAGGAATGTTGTAGTTAGTTTGATCTCCTAATGAGACTACTCCAACTTCCCCCGGATCAGCCATAAGGCTGTTTCACCTTCTTAACATTTGTATGTTCATTGGAGCAGCACCTTTAGTCTCCTTTAACTTGTCCTTTACATTTATAACTTAGCTAACTGGGGCAAGAGGCCTAGCTTTTGGCCTATCTTTGCTTTTGACATGTCTTTCTTACTAAGTTAGGGTTAGGGTTAAGGTTACGGAGAAGGCAATGGCACCCCACTCCAGTACTCTTGCCTGGAAAATCCCATAGACAGAGGAGCCTGGAAGGCTGCAGTCCATGGGGTCGCTGAGGGACGGACACGACTGAGCGACTTCCCTTTCACTTTTCACTTTCATGCATTGGAGAAGGAAATGGTAACCCACTCCAGTGTTCTTGCCTGGAGAATCCCAGGGATGGGGGAGCCTGGTGGACTGCTGTCTATGGGGTCTCACAGAGTCGGACACGACTGAAGTGACTTAGCAGTAGCAGTAGCAGGGTTAAGGTTACCTGGGTTCGATCACTGGGTTGGGAAAATCCCCTGGAGAAGGGAATGGAAGCTCACTCCAGTATTATTGTTGAAAGAATTCCATGGACACAGGGGCCTGGCAGGCTATAAGTCCATGGGGCTGCAAAGAGTCAGACACGACTGAGCAACTAACTCTTTTTTTCTTTCTTGCTAAATTTAATCACCTCTAGCTTTTGATTTAAAGTAAGAGACATACTACTCTCTTTTCACTTGCACAGTTAAAGGCCACTGTAGAGTTATTAATTGGTCTAATTTATTGGTCTAATAATTGGTCTGTTGTGTCTCAGGGGATGGGGAGGGAGGCCTAAGGAGAGGGAGAGAGACAGGGGAATGACTGGTAGGTGGAGCAGCAGGAACACATGAAAACGTTGGTCAGGCAAGCTTGCCGTCTTATAAGAGCATAGTGGTGACAGCAAAAGAGACACTGATGTATAGACCAGACTTTTGGACTCTGGGACCGGGAGAGGGTGGGATGATTGGGGAGAATAACATTGAAATATGTATAATATTATATCTGAAATGTATTAATTGTTCAAACTAAATACTGTCATGTTACAATTTGTTCATATTAGATGTTTGTAATGTTTCTGATAATCAATAAAAGAGATTCTTGATAAAAAAAAAATAAAAGTTAAAGGTAAAAAAAAAAAAAAAGCGTAGTGGGAACTGAGGCACAGATAGATTCTGCGACTTGTCCAAGGTCACAGAGTCAGAAGGTGGCAAGCTGGGACTGGAAGCCCAGCTACCTGGCTCCTAGTTCAGGCTCCAAACCTAGACTGCACCACCCTGATCTCCAAGAGCCTATCTGGCTCAGAAAGCTAACTCTAGGCTATCTAGTCCCTGAGTAGCTTTCTTAGCAACCTGGCTTGACTTCCCCAGGAATGAATTAACACATTCACCCATCCTTTCCTTTATTCGTGTTCACTCAACAAACAAATCATCTCCTGTGCGTAAGGCACTGCTCTGGGTGCTGAGTGCAGACCTGCGGATGCCCCAATGGGGATGATGTTCTAGTAAAGTCGACAGGCAATAATAAAATACACATGTGATACACGTATAGGTCATATGTGTTGTAGTCAATAAAAAATGTAATATGTCAGAATGTGATATGTGCCACAGAAAGATAAGGCAGCTGTGGTGGGTGGTGGTGGTGGTCAGGAAAAGCCTGTCTGTGGAGGTAATATCCGAGCAGAGATTAAGTGAAGCAAAGCAGGGGTGCCTGGGGATCTGGGAGAGCCATGCAGGTAGAGGGGATGCGGAGTGCAAAGGCCCAGAGGCAGCCATGTGTGTGGAGTGTACGACTCGGTTGGAGCTGATGAGGCTGGTGAGTGTCAGGCAGACTGGGGTTAGAAGGGCAGGAAGAGCCAGGTGGGAGGGCTGTTCTCTCATGCGGGGACCCGAGGGACATGGGTGATGGAGAAGGACTCTTGGTGAGGGGGAAAGAGCTGAGACCATGAGGAAGGAAAGGCAGCCCTCAGTCAACTCCTGGAAGGCCAGATGTGTTAGGAACTAGAGTCCACTTTGGGGAGGATGCGGAGGCTGGGGAGGCCGCCTGAGCAAGGCTGGGGCCGGGATGGAGAGCTCAGCCCAGGGAGGTCAGAGTGCCCGGAAGGGAGAGGCTGGAGCCATAGATATTTGAGATGGAAAAGCCCCGCTAGGTCGTGGAGTGGGTCCCCTGGGGCTCATGGAGGCGATGTGTTGGCAGGAGAAACCACGCCTGCTCATTTCATGCTCCGGCTGAGAGCCCGAGCTGGAGATGGGAGCTAGTGGAAATTAGATGGGAATTTATTTAAGGCTTTTAAACATTTCTGGACTCAGGGGGCCTCGAGAGAACCACACATCATCTCCTCCGCTGCCTGCCCTGGAGCCACAGCAGTGACACCTGAGGTCCCCGGGCCACCCTGGTGCACCACAGTGGGGGAGGGTGGGCTGCCCCCATCTCTCCTCTCACCCCAGAAGGTCTCTGGCTGGAGTGCCATAGGGTGGGCAATGGGCTGCCCTCCACATTCCCCTGTCTGGAGC